>OY979766.1:116977702-118227702 GCA_963855975.1 Andrena chrysosceles | reverse complement strand
CCCGTGTCTCCGCTCGCGGGCATTCCTCCCCGAGAATTTTGTAGCGAGCGTACCCCTCATATCTCCCGCAAAGGGCTCCTCGGAGCTCCCTCTTAATTCGAGCTTAACGTTTAAATATTAGCTTAGAAGTACGATCTTCGCGGACAGGAACGATATATCGTGCTGCTTCTATGACAACCTTCATCTAGAAGCGTTTACAATCGAAGGACCCGCGGTTCCTCACACGGGACGTTAATAAAATATCACTGTTCTGCGCGTAGACACGGATAGAGAATATCCTCCCGATAAATACTGCTAGTATAGAGTGTCACAGTTCGCTGTCGCTCGTCTGTTACTTATTTAAAACTCTGCCTGACGGCACTGTGTACCCTTGCACCTGATCGATCGAACGCCTGACTCTCGGTGCGCGCCCCTGGTAGAGGGAGCAAACTGATCGATGAAAATAATGGATAATAAAACTTGAAACTCCCTACCACCGCGACGCGTGCCTTCGCACCGCCCGGCTTTTCTTCGTTCAATCCGTAGCTGTCTTGTTACCCTGTCGAGTTCTAGCTTGCCTCTCGCGTTTAGGCGATACGCTCTTCTCCTTCTTCGTGGCTTCCCTCGATGAGGAAGTCGACGGTCTTGCCTGGGGTGACGAGTGCCCCAGAGCCGCCTCCTGTCACCTGAGGCTGATCACCACCTTCTCCACGTTCAACAAGGACCTCACTTTGTCGTTGTACTTGATCAAGGTCACCTTCGAGCCCCTCACATTGATCCTTTCCCCGCCGCTGAGCAAGTGGCAGCAGCGGGACTGTTCCAGGAAGTCCTGCAGCTTTAACTCTCTCATAACGTCGCGGTGGGCGATCGCTGGCGGGCCAGCGTGCGCCTTTGGGTTCACCTGACGCAGCAGCGCGTCCCTGCTCTTTATCCTCAGCGCTGCCATCAAGTCCTGAAGCAACACCCACTTGTCTGGGTCGTTGGTAAGGGAGAAGAGAACCGGTAGGCTCACGTCGCTCACTTCCATCTCGATTTCGTCTAGCTCTGGCTCGGGACTGTCCATCGGGGGGTTGTCGAGGGGGTTGTAGCCAGTTTCCTCTGGGTCTGGAACAGATCAGATTATTCGAACGCTGTGCATTGCGTTGCAACGCTGGAAGTTAATGTTAGCCGATATCGGGGGTGTTTTTCGTAAATGTAGAGTGGTGAGACAGAAACGTGATGTGTTAGGGACAAGCCATTAATAACGATATACAATTTCGTGCGCAACTTACCGAAGACTGAAGACGGGCCGCCGAATGACCATTGCGTGCTGGTTCGACCCTGAATGTCGTCCAAATGCTGCTCCAGGATGGAGTAGGCGTCCGTGTCTGCGGCCAACATCAATGGAGTCTGACCTGAATAGGTGGCTAATAGGGGATCAGCCCCGTATGACAGTAACAGGCGTACAAGTTCCGTAGCACCGTTCTCTGCTGCTTCGTGAAGTGGCCTGCAACGAGGTGGGACATCGAGACTTTAATAATATCGAACAACCGTGCACTTGAACTTGTCAAATTGAAGGATTATTAATGGTTGGAAAGGTACCTTATTCCACCGTTGGCACTTTCGCTGGCGTTTGCTCCGTACGCGAGCAACAGCTTCGCGATCTCGAGGTGGCCCTTGGAACACGCTTCGTGAAGCGGTGTGTACCCTGCGTTGTCTTTGGGGCTAGGCGCGCTGTTCAGTTTCTCCAAGCAATACGCCGTGACGTCCTGCGAACAGGATAACAAAGTCCAAGTTACATTCAAGAACTAAGAGATCCAGAAAAATGCGAGTGTTTGGGTCCCAAAGTTCAAAGTCGAAATGTACAGAGCTCCGGTTCAAACGTATGCTTTGCAGTTCAGTTAGTTCTCCGTACACGGTGAACAAGTTCGATTGAGTCTGTTTTATATAAGTGGAAAGAATTCGTTGTCCCTTCCGAGACGAGGGATGCTCGAGCTGTTTTCCGAATTTCCCGCATACCCTGTACAATTCTGTTGCTGGTGGCACGCATGTAGGCTCAGGTAGGCGCGGCACGCTTCCCTAAATGGGGGAAAACCGACCTGCGGTCCTCGACGCCAGGTGCGCAGGTATTCTAGCGATTTCGTGGGTTTACGATACGTCAATCGCTATTGAGATTCAACACGCAGTTTTAGTTGCAATTTCGCAGCTGTCGTACCCATAAAGAACAAGTTAAATCGACCGAAGTAGAAAATTCTATGATCTCAGAAGCAGCGAGCAAGTCACGTCCGTATCATAGAGCCAGTTCTTTGTTTCTATTCTTAACACTTACCGTGTAACCGAGTCTGGCAGCACGATGTAGCATCGTCTCACCGACGCCTTTCTTGATCACCCATGTTCTGATTTCTGATTGGATATCCGCAACGCATTCTGGACTGGGCCTCGTCAATACTTGCTGAAAGTTACAGATAAAGATTCTATTAAATATTGGCATGCTATAAATGATGTGTGACAAATTCTAATACAAACGTGGGAAGTTAATAACACTGGATGAAAAAAGTAAATCGAAAATGTAGAATACAAGTTGTTCACAGTGAGTGTTGATTTTGAGAAAAATCAATTTGAATATTCTTCAAATGTGACTATCAATGTTTTGCAGGCGTTGCTGCCAGTGCAGTCATAATTTTTCACTTCTGATACTATTCAAAATGCTTCCTAATGCAGACTTAATTATTGTTCCATTTAATTTTAATAAGTGTTGCACACATATATCGCCACAAAATTTTAATGCTACAAATGATTTTGTTATGCCTCAATTAACCTCAAGCATAATCCAAACACAGCCTCCGCGTATACACATGCCAAACAATACTGGCGTTTCCAATGTGCGCGCAGAAACAGAATCTAGTACATTCCCCCATATACCCAAGTCCTCTCACCACTTCGCGTACTAACTTGAACTTATATTCCAAGTATAACTCACCAATTTAGACCGCAACTGATCTATTCCATTTTTCAAATGCCACTGTTTTGATCAATGCCTACAATGTAACTGATTTGGTGACTGAAATGCAACTGGTTGCTCAGTTTCAAGCAAGGTTCTAAGACTTAATTTTAAAACCCTTCTGTTGGAGGGGATAGCGGTCTACGCAGTTGATTGGCTAGACGTAGCCGGTTTGAAAAGGGAAAACTGACCGCAGCAGCAGGTCAACCTCAGGCACAGGGCAAACCTCTCAGGTCGAACGCGCGCGGTACTTCTGCGCATGTCGTAAACCCATAAACTGCGTGGATCTAGTAAATGTGGGAATTTGAAGCGGAAATGACTGGTCAGGTAAATATTCACCTTATAAGATGGAATGGACTGTATCCCTTGGCTCTATGAATTCGTTATATTGAAAACTGTCTGTATTCTACTCGTTTTAATTTACTTCCTGCTACGAAATAATGATTCTAAGTGCATCGCGTATATCATCTGTAAGAAGTGCGCAAAAAACTGGAAACATACCCTCTTTTTTTCCTTCGGCAGCGATTCGTCCTTCTTCAAAGGTTTCTTCTTCTTGCGAATGTAGTCGAATCCAGAGCGAAACTTCCGCCTGCTCGTGCGAAGTTTCAGCTTCTTCTTGCTAGGAACCTCCGACTCGATGGTCTCGTCATCGAACTCGTTGTTCTCCACCCCCTGGACGTCGTTCGTCTCCTCCTGCACCGCCTCGTCATCCGCTTCCGTCTTCAACCGTTGGATCTTCTTTTCGGCCAAAGACTTGAGCAAATCTTCCTGTCTCTTAGCGATCAGGAGGTGACGCTTCGAGGTTAGGATCGCCTTGTGACTCCTCAATATCCCAGCACTCTTCAACCGTGACACCACCTTCTGCTTCAACGTCCTCACCTTGCCCAGCGTGTTCTCCGGCGTTTCGTTCTGCGAATCATCGTCTTGCGAGGTGTCGTCGTGATTCTGCATGGGAGGAGCCGAAGCTGGCCTATCTTCGCCGAACACCTCCCTGATCGTCGCCTGTTTCTTCAGGACTCGCGTCTCTGTCCTCGTTCTGCTCTTAAGAACCAGCGTGGAGAACTCGTTGGGCAGTGCGTGATTGTTCTTGAACGTGTCCCGGAAATTGTTCACCGTTTCTTTACGGAAGTAGCCGAGTAGGAACGAATCCGTCACCTTGATGGGCTTGAGGGACTTGGTGTCCTTCATCGGCGACTTGCCCTTCGGCAATTTCGACGATTCTAACAGAGGCGTCAGGCTTGGAGTCGGAAGTAGCTCTGGCTCGTTGCTGCCCTTCTGAGGCAGTTTGCTCCCCACTTTGTCACCCGATTTCTCCTTCTGCTTCCTCTTTTGTTCCTTCTTGCTGGTTCCCACCTTCTGCGCGAGCACGTCCACGATGGAGCTGCTCTCCGATTTCGTGTACTTAATGGCCTTCGGGGGGCACGAGATCGTCGTGGATGAAGTGGCCTCTTCGTCGTCGATCTTGCTCCCAGCTCCGAGGCCCATGATGCTAAAGCTGTAGTTGGACTCCACATCGCTGTCCACGAGCTTCTTCCTACTCAGGCATACGTCGGAGCTGTCCATGGAGACGGAAAGAGCCGGGGAACCTGGGTCCAAGTCCGGCAACGAGGTGGACAAGCGGTGAAACCTCGACGGCTTTGACACCGTGATCAGTCTGGGTGGCATTCTCAAGGATTTCTTGTACACGTACACTTCCTCTTCCCAACCGGGCCTGAAGTCGCTACCATCGCCGAACAGAGGCTTCGGTTTACCCTTCTGCGACGTCGTGGTGGTCTTCGAAGTCGAGCACTTCGACTCCTTCTCCGTTTTCGACTTCATCGGCGTCGCGTCTCTCGATCGCAGCTTCATCCCCTCCGGCTCTCCATTATTGTTCGTCGAACGTTTCCTCGCTCGTAGCCTGTCTGCCACGGAGGAACCGTTGCCAAATTCTGTACTGGCGTCGCTCTCTTCGCTGGAGGACTCGCTGCCACTCGACGACACCAACTTGATCCTGCTTCCTCGTCGTACTCTTCTCTTCCTGCAAATACTTTCCTCCTCGCAGTCGCTGTCCTCTTTCTTCACCTTCTTCTTCGCTCTTCGGATCAGGGGAACTTCCTCATCCGAACCGTCGCACGAATTCTTCTCCTCCTCTTTGCTGGCTTCCGGCTCCTCCTTCACCTCTACCTTGATGTCCTTCGTTACTAAACTTTCGTCCTCCTTGATGGCTTCAGGGGACTCGACTTTGCTGTCTAGGGCTGACTCCACGTCCTGCAACTCCTTCTTTATGTCTTCAGGTTTGATCTGAGATGTGTTGGCGTCAGACTCTTTGCTACTGTCGTTGCCTGTGTCGTCCAGCTTCGGCGTTGTCGGGCAGCTGGTCTTCTTCTTGCGACCACGCTTCTTCATCACGTCCCCCGTGCGCAGCTGCTCCATGAACTTGTCGCAGGCGCTGGCCCAGAATGAGTCGACCTCGGTGATCTTGTCGTTTTCCTGGGAACAAGCGATGGAAAATAGGGTTTTATGCTGCTGACTTGAAAGTTACGATCGAGGACAATTAGGATGAACGACTTTTAGAAATTACTGAACTGAAATTAGGAGGTACTAACAGCCATCAAGTTTTATATTTTCGGCCCAAGTGTATAAAAAGAAACACTCGTCACGAAGTTCCTTCTTTCAACTTAGTATCCTTGCAAGTTGTAGAGGCACACGTTTGACAGAATCAAGGTAATCTCACCTTCAGCTCTATCTTGACGAGATCTGACGACGAGGTCATGCCCATGCACATCGCATCGTTGAGGGGAACGGGTGGTTGCACCTTGGACAGCTGTTTTCTGTCTCTCCGCATTTCCTCAAGCGTCTGACGCTCCAGAACCGGCATCTCGCCCTCGGAATCGGTTTCCCTGAAGTCGAACACCGACGTCTCTGAGGAGCTTCGAAAGCCGCTGGCTCTTGCCGGTACCGTGGACGCGATCGCGGGCGCAGGAGCTGGCACGGGCACGGTCGCAGCCACTGGCATGTTCTCCTCCTCTGTCCTTGAGAACAGTCGCCTTCTAGGTGGCAAACAGGCCACCTTCTCGCGCGTCAGCTTTGGTGGGCTGCCCGCTGAGGAACCTGACTGCGGCGTCGACGTCGAAGCGGCGCTGTCTAATTCTACAAAATGACGATTGAAAAGCTCAAATAAGAGTAACAACGTCCACATGCCACCTAACGGCGTAATTAAAAGACATGTGATCGTATGAGCTACCTTTTGGCGTTGACGATGCGTCTTGCGATGGCACGATCGTCGGCTTCGGTCCGAACTGACCAGTTCCCACCTTGAACAGGCAGAAACAAGAGTTAGGTATTAGCACTCTGTTTACCGATATCAGGGCGGAACGGCATTAAGCTGCCGCGGGTGGAAGGAACTATACCTTTAAGTACTTTACTGTATTCCTTCCACCCATGATACCGGTGCTTCGTTCACCTGTTTAAGTTCCGCCTTGGTTCTGATCTTCGCGGCCAATATGGCCGCGAGACCGTCATCTTTGTCACGGTGGATCTGATTCTCCGCTCCCCGAGGACCAAGGAGTGCTTCCTTGCCAGGTAGTGTGGCGGATGAATTCACTCTCGAGCCGTACAAGCTACGGGGGGCCTCCTGAGTGATCGAGTCTACCGCTCTGGGCACATGGAACTTGTAATGGGGCGGCGTGTTGCTGTTACGTTCCAGCAAGCTCGCCGCCGTGAATGGTGACAGGTTGTGCCTCCCGATGTTCGTTTTGGGCTCGACTGGCGCGACAACCTTCCGGGAATAGAGGGCATTAGTATCAGCCTGACAATGGGCCAACCGTCGCGGCACGTAACTCGATACCGCGTTTCGGATGCCATTGCTGATCTCTCAATAACGTTTTTTTATATTTGAATATTAGACACTTTCTAGAACCAGAAAATCGATCAAACTCTAGCTCGATGCAATGTTTCGAGACGTAATATATACAGTCGGGGACAAAAGTATGTTCCCACTCTTTAAAATCGTATAACTGGTTCAAAATTGGTCCAAACAACTTGAATTTTTTTTGATAACATAGAAGGATTAGTTTGCTAAATGACGTGTTTCGTCGTTTCAAAAAAAGTTGCAATTGGTCGGAATAGCAAAAAAAAATAGGAAAGGTCATTTTTTCAACTATTTTGTCTGTACTCGTAATGAAAATTTAAAAAATGACTTTTGTACATTAATGTAAGTTGTATACATGCCTAAAATTTCATCAAAATCGGTTAACGTTGCTCTAAGCTATAAACGCTTAAAGATCGCAGAATATGGTCGAAAATCGCTGATTTCAGGAATTTCCGCGATTTTCGACTATATTCTGCGTTCTTCACAAGTTCGATATTCACAAAGTTTCAGAATTTTTTGAATTTTCGGGTTCGGGATCTTCCCTTGTTAGACACCCTCACTAATTTTTTATGAAAGTACACCGTGCAAGGTCTGAACTTTCTCCTAACCTGTTGCATACTAAGAACGAGCAGGACTTATAATCGTTCGCGGTATCTAAATAGGTAGACAACTGTACTAGCGACACATGAGTGTTAGAAAATGTACAAACAGTGTTCCACGGAACTCGGTAAATGCCCGTCAACTAAATACCCACAATGTATAAGGAAAGAAAAGTCGAGCATACCTTGTTCTGAAAACTCTGTTGACTGTGATTGGCCAAGATAGGTTGCTGGCTGTTCATCTGCTCCTCCCTCTGCTGCTTGTTCTCCAAGCTATTCCTCAACAAGCTGAGGACTCGCTTATCAGCACCAGTGTTACTCGGCGGTTCCGTCGGCGGGCCCGCGGAGATTCCACCGGGAGTTGCCGCGCTCTTCTGGCTTTGTCGATAACTCGAGTACGCCGTGTGGCCAGTGCTGACTTGTTGCGGTAAAGAATGCACGTTCGTGGGCTTGGCGATAACGGGATGATTGTACGACGGTGAACTATGGGTGACCTTAGGCTCCGCGTAGCTCCGCTTATCACAGTAGGCTTGCTGGTACCTCGACGACTCGGACGAAGAGTAGCCGCTGTCCGATCTTTGTTCGTAGGTATTAGGCGCGACCAGGGTTCCGTTCGGCAGAGGAACAGGAAGATTCATCTCTTGCCTCTTCTGCTGCTCGTACAGCGCCTTCGCGGTGGACAATCTCTGTTGAATCCACGTGTCGAGCCTGGGTTGCTTGTGAGGCACCCCCGACCCATAGATCGTCTCTCCAGGCCTCTTAGAGGGCGTTCGATCCCGCTGTGGGGGTGGCGGGCCAAATTTGTTCCTGCTGTCCATGTAGTATTTGGACTCGGACGGGTAGTCTTGCAGGGGCAACCCGGTGGACCCTATCCTGCCTGGATCCACCATTTGCGGCGGATACCTCGAGGATCTGGTCGCAGAGGAGTCATTGGCTGATAGATAGGACGACGACGGAGGAGGTGGAGGAGGCGCGGACGCAGTCACAGCGTCGTAAACCTGCGTAGTGGGCAGTGAAGTCTTCTTGAATGAAGACATGTGAGGCAGTGGGGCGGTATTGCTAGGATGATGCTGTGAGGGAAGAGACTGAGGGGGCGGAGCGTACAATTGATGCGCCGAACTTCTCCGCTGAAGAGTATTCTCGTGTGGCTGCTGGCTGTGATGATGACGTAGTGGTGTCGAATTGAAATCCGGCAAAAAGTCCACCTTGGGCGCGCATACCGTTTGAGGAGTAGATGTTCGAATGCCAGCCGTTGCTGGGAGACTCCTGCTGTTGCTGGACAGTCGATTGTCGAACGCAGGGTACGAAGCTGGCTGTGGAGGAGGCTGCACCGGGGGCGGTAGCATCGTTCTCGAGCCGTTGCTTCTCGAGGATATGACAGTGGAGCTGCTGACGTGCTTCTCCGTGGCTATCATCTCGATGTCGTCTTGAGCAGTAGAATCTGCCGACGTCTTCACCGTTTTCACGGACAAATCCAACGGCGATTCTCGCTTTCGAACACCGTTCGTTTGCGGCGGAGGAGTGACCAGGGTGGATGCGACCGTGGATTGAACGGTCGGCGCGGACGAATTCTGGTAAGGGTACTCTTTGTATCCGTAGTCGTCGTTAGCCCTTACGGGTGGGTGGTGGTACGAGGAGCCGGTGCGACTCGCATCCGATTGATAGGCGTGTATCGTGGCGGGCGGAACGGAAGATCTGGCGGTGACGCCGATAGAGGTGACCGTGGTGCTGCTGGAGGAATTACTACCCTGATGGCTGGGCGCTATCGTGGTCGCGTACGTTGGATAACCGTGCTGGCTTGAGTACCTGCTGTACGAGGAGTTGGTGACAGTGGTCGTCCTTCCGTTCACCGGAATCGCGTGATTCACGTTGGACGGTGTGACCGGATACTCCGGGACCCTCTGAGGCGCGGCCATCGAGGAAACGGGCGGCGTCACTACGGGGACCTTGTTCGTCGCGCTCGCGGAATACGTTCGCGGCCTGTGCATCAGCTGCGCCTTGCCCACCGGTTCCCTCCTGTTGGAATGGTAGGACGACAGGGCCGCGATGGGGGGAAGATTGTGCGTGTTGGCAGTCCTCTGAACGGATGTCAGCGGAGATCGATAGGAGCCGTACGCCGCCTCCATCGAGTTCCTCTTGGAATCGACGCCGTTGTACGTCACCGGTTTGCTTTGCTGATAGTTAGCGGCTCCATTGCTGTTTCCCGTCCCGGAGCAGATAGACTGCGGCATAGGCGGCATTTGTTGTACGTACGGCTGGCTCTGAGATCTACTGGGCTGGGAATAGTAGTTCCCTTGAGTTTGCGGCGGCTGAGGGCTCTTCTGGAAGGAATGATACGAAGACTGCGATGGCAACGCGTACGGATGGCTGCCCGCGTAACCGGTGGTCGGCTGGTAGTGTTGCGACGTAATCGGAAGGTTGTACGAATGAGGAGTGGAGGTGGCCGGGGGTGGCGGCGGATAGGTGGGCGAATGAGGTTGGAAGCTGGCGTGTGGGGAGGGAGCGGGATGAGGCGACACGTGAGGATTGTGCAGGCTGGACACGTGAGGAGATTGTCTGTGCGGCGATGGCGTAGCGTGATGAGGAGCGTCGTGGGGCGACGCAACAGGATGATAACCGCTCAATGCGGGAGGCGGCGGCATCTGACTCGCGGACGAAGAGGGCGGCCCGTGGACCACCATTCGACCGCTGTAAGTGTTCGCGCCGATTGAGTGCGGGGATGCGTTTATTCGACTAGAAAGCTGTTGCTGTTGATGCTGTTGCTGATGCTGATGCTGCTGATGCTGCTGTTGATGCTGCTGATGCGGATGTTGCATCTGGGATGACTGTTGCTGCTGATGATGAGCGGGAGCAGTCCCAGCTGACGGCAGATGCGACGAAGGAATGTGCGCCGGAAGATTCTGAGACGACGACGACGACGACGATGACGACGTCGACGACGACGACGAGGAAGGAATGTGACTCAAACTACCGCTGAGGCGAGGGCTGCACGGGTTCACCGACGAACAGGACGGAGACGAGGAAACTCGCGAAGAGTGCGATGATCGTTCCACATGCGACGATCTATCCAACGTACTGTTCGACGAGCTTAATCGACTCTGCGGCTGGTGTTGCAGCCCGCGGTAGTTCTGAGACGCGGCTGATCCGTAAATCGAAGATGCACTCGTCGGCGGTGGTGGATTACTGTTGTACGAGCTCGGTACCCTCTGCTCATGAGCGTGTCCTTGAGCGGAAACATTATTAGCGTTTGTCTGTTCGACTGGCGTCGGCCTTGTCGCTGGCTGTACGCTTCCCGAGGACGTCGCCGCGACGTTGGCGGACTGATAGATGGAGTTCTGGCTGAACGGAACCGGAGCGCTCTTCGTGATGTCCGGATGATGGTAACGGGGGTAGTACTGGGTCCTCTGTGCCACTACCGACGGGTTCGGTTGTGGCTGCCGCTCGTTGGGAGTCTGATAGGTTGGCTGGTGCGACGAGGCGAGTATTTCAGCGGTGGACAAAGACGTCCTGGTGACGGGATTCAGCTGCTGGTAAACGGGACCAGGGGAGGGCGGTGGCTGAGGCGGTTGCATCTGATGCAAGTGCTGCGAGCTTGACTCAGCCGCTGTCTTCGTTGGCTGAGGCTGTTGGTGATCGTTGGGCAGCGACGACGACGAGGAGGACTGCTGTTTCTGGGAGAAGTTGGACGCTGACGAAGATCGCCCACTCGACGGCTGCATCTCGGTTAAGGTGATGGTAGTGGAGGACGACGAACTCGCCTCCATGGAGGAGCTCTCATCGCCTGGCCTCGTATCGGGCACTTCGACCCTGGTCGGCTGAGGTGGATAAGGTTCGACGGACGGGCTCCAGAAGTTACTGGAGCTGGACGCGTTGTTGTCAAGCGACGACGGCCGAGCCTCGCTTTGATATCGACTCGTCGCTTCCTGTTCGCTGCTGCTGGTCGGAGTCGGTTGCGCCTGTAACGGTAATGGCGGTGGTGCTGGCGGTGCTGGTGACGGAGGAGCGACGGATGAGGCGGTGCCATGGTCGTGCGACGTGGACGAGGCGGTACTCGTTGATGTCGCGAGATTGCGATCCGCTGACGCGGTCGCACCACCTGTACTCGGCACGGGCAGTCCCTGGAAGTACTGGCGAGCCCCCTCTAATACGTTCGTGAAGCTCACATCCATGTCACGCCGACTGCTGATCTGCAATCACAACCAGCAACGTCTAATTATACTACCGTGTACTTAGCAATTCCCCAATAAGGGAGAGTGGGGTAATTACGAAAACCTAAGCAAAAAAGCAAACAAATCGAAAACTATGTGAGAAATGAATTTGTTTATTATTTACAAACGTACTCAAACTATTCCTTTCCACCATATAAAAAAATAAAAAAGTATTTATTTCAGAGTTTAGAATCATAATTCAAGCAACGCCTTCGTCACAAAATGTTGGTAAAAAAGTGCTTTACTTCAACTTAAAAGAAAGCAATTGTATCATTAATTCAACAGTAATTACATGCAATTGATGTGGACAAAATAATACTTGAAACATGAAAACGCCGTAACACCGCATTCGCGATTACCCCGCGTTCGTGTTTACCCCACTCTCCCTTACTCGAATATGTCGCGAGGCAACAAGCAATCATCGTTCGGGGATTGGGTGTATCCCTACATCGACATCCAAGAATATAGCACCCCACGTCAATAAGCAAACGTTTGTAAAGAAACCCGAAGATAGATGCCTGCACATGAAACTTTATACCCCAGCGCGAATGTGCGCACTAGATCTTACAGTTTAATTACTTAGGAAAGCGCAAAGCAAAGGAACAAAGAACATTTTCGTATTCCCGTGTGTTTTTGAACGACTAAACGCGTCCGAACTGGTGGATCGTCGCATTAATCGCAGAATCAGAGGAGCGTCCCTGCAGAGCACCGAAACCCCCGTTCACACGGTGGTGTTTGCTACCAGGACGGCCACGGAACCAGGCCGAAGCATTAATCTTCATTGTCTTGTATTTGTCTGCAGCGAGCCAGCTTCCCTCCCCCACTTCACTCTCTACCCCGCTCTCTCTCGCTCCCACGTACCCTTTTATTGCCCCTATTTTCCCCGGGCGAGCAACTTGAACTGCGAGGCAGCCCGATCTCGCCTTATTAATCTCGTTGCCCCGTGAAAGATAAGATCACCGCGAGGAGCAGCAACCTGCCGACGGGAACAAAGCAAGATTGTTGCCAGCGACTCCGATGACGTCCAGTTACCGTCTTAAACGGTCGAGATTGATAGCGCAGGCTCTCATTGTGGCTTAATTAAACGCAACTTTGCAAATACACCGTGTATATATGGTGTAAGCAAGTAGAAAGCTACTCACGGTATCATTCGCTACAATAACCACGAGTTAATAACATTGCTATAAGTATGACTTAAATTCCTTTTAACTTCATATACTTTCGTGTAAAGGCGGAGCCACACATTCGGCATTCAGCAAACAGTTCGCACAAAGTATTTGTGTGTACCGTCACACTATGCGCTTATGCGGTAAGTGATGAGCGCTTCGACTCCCAATCTGGAACTGCGAACAATTGAACAGAAGCCCGTGCAAACATTTGATAATTGGCTATATAGCGAACATTTGTCTAGGCCGCTAGATCCACCCTTGCAGTGGTTTGCCGAATGCCGAATGTGTAGTTCCGCCTTAATACACAAAGCGACCACAGCAATTTTTCTGCAAATCATTTACTACCATCGATTCATGCAAGCCCCAAAGAAGGCAAAGCTCCCCGCTTTCACGGAGGTCTCCGTGACACCACGGCGACTCTTGTAGAGGTATGCCGCCTCCTCGACACCGAAGTGCGCCCGAGGTCTTATATGCTCGCGGAGCAGTCACTCGGAGCGTCGATCGTTATCGATTATCATGGATAAGAAGAAGAGGCCGGCGTTGGATGCACGGCCGCGGGAGGCTCGATCGTGCCGTGGCTCATTGAGACGTGCAACGAGCCACCGTCTGCGTGAACCTGAAGAAGCGACGAGCGGGAGAGACAGCCACACCATCGTCGCCCACCACTACCATCAGGCATCAGCAGCGTGCAGGTAGCACCGATGTCTGTGGCAAGTAGTAGGCGAGAATCAATATCGCGCACCCTTGCAGACCGGAGCAACCTGAGGGGTTGGTATGGTCCCCTTCGTGCGCCAGTCAAAGGCCCTTCTACCCAACCAACCCCCTGCGCCCCCTTCTCCCTCTGTCCTCCTTCTTCTCCGGCTCCCTCATTCCCCTTGCCTCCTCGTTTCATTCCAATCCCTTCCGTTTTACCCCGTTTCTACTCGCCACGTACGTACGAAACACGTACACGAAAGCCACCCCCCGTTTCACCCTCTCCCTCCGTTCGACGGAACCTGCCGAATCATGGGTGTCGTACGTACGCCGTGCAGAGGGGACGGTTAACTGGAATTCTCGCGATTTTCGGCATGGCAGGCCACTCGATAACGCTCCACCGTCAGGTAATAAATATCCCGGCTAAAGCAGTGGTCGATGTGCCTCGCGAGCAACGAGGGGGTGCGCTGGGATTCAGGTGGATGGAGTCTCGAGGAAGGGCGATTTCTCCACTGGACCCGGTCGTACCGCGAAAAGGTAACGCGATAAGGTTCGTGGACGCTGTGACAGTGTTTTTATTCGGCACGGTTGATTCGGCGTTTTATTCGTTTCTTGGCACTTATTGGGGTCTCGCGGGATGGGAGTGAATTTGTTAGGGGCTTGAACGAGGCAGAGCACAATTACTACTGGTTTAATTAGTACGGATCTTTGTTGAATGACTCTTTGCTCTTTTACTGCGTGTTTATAGCTGCTGGATATTACCCTTTTGGTTCCTTAACAGTATTAATATTGTTTTATGAGGGGTGCTGTTTAATATATCGGAAAAACAGGTATTAAGTTTGCTGTGATACTTCAGTAAGAAAAGATCGCGCGTTAGTTGGATAAGCCCGCGGACAATCGCTGGCGGAAATGGATACTCAAAAGCAAGAGGGTGAAGTATCAAACCCTCTCAATTCTTGGACGTTCCCCGGACAATCTGATTCCTCCCTTCGCTCGGTCGGTCTCCAGAGAAATCAGACCATCCGGGAATTCTCGCTTGTTGAATTCGATAAAGGGCCTCTGGAAATCCATCACCCCTTCAATATACCCATTCATTCGTCCAGTTGAAGTACCTGTCGAAGGATTAGTCTCTGCGATTTCTGCACCGGGTGAAGCTAACTGGGTCATCCAGTTTCTGGTTTCGTTCTGACACAGTAAAGGAACACCAGTACGACGATATACTTGCGAGGTAAGAGTAAGCAGAAGTCAACTTTCGCCTAGCCTTAAAGCGTTTCGAATTCACGTCAAGTTGAAGATGCAATCTTCTAAGTCACGCAGTGTTCGAAAACAACAAGGATCTTCGGGAATCTCAAGAGGCCCGACTTCCCCAACTTCCATGAATTTCAAGAATATCAGAGGTCCCGGAACTTCCAGGGAGAGTTCGAAATCTTTGGAACCAGCCAGCCCAGGAAACCAAATATTACATTGAGACGTTCCAAGTTCATGAAGTTAAACAGGAAATCTTCCTGCCACCAAATCTTCCACGAGCATTGATTTTCTTGGCATCCTTTACAGGCTTGAGTCTTCCAAGTCAAACGAAGCCCCAGATACAACTTATTCAACCAACAACAGAATTCAAAATCGCCATACCCTAGAAACTTGGAGATCCAAGTTGCCTGGGACCTAAATTGCCTAAAAAAAAACAATCCAAAAGAACCGTGTTCTTAAGAGGTCCCAACAGAAGCAGATCTTTTAAGAATCTTCCAAGTCTTCGTAAACAGAAGTTCTCCGAATTTTAAGGGAAGTTCCAATCGGCAAAAAGCATCGGTAGAAATAACGGGAAGTATACTTCGCGAAATGGTTCGTAGTATCGCGACGGTGTCGGTGGTCGAGGGTCGGATATAAGCGAGAGATCCTGAAGTTTGAAGGCTGTCGGAAGATTACGAGTCGAGATAATCCTCCGGCGCTCGATTAAAAGCCGTGACACAACGGTCAGGCAACGGAACGAGGAGGAAGTATGTGCGAGAGGGAGCCGAGGAACGCTTTAAGCCCGGTTAAGCCAAGGCTTAAATGGCTGCCACGCGGCGGGAACTGGTTCGTCCGCGAGGAACATACGTCTTCCAGCCAACTTTTTACCGAGCTACACGCTACGAACCCGATGAAGAGGCAAGTCGGACCGAAATACAGTCCCTCTACATCGTAATTCACGCCCCTCCTTCCCCCTCGCTCGTGCCGGGTCATCAGGAGTCGACGAGATATCACAGGAATAATGAAGACACGCGGGGCGAGAGGATTAACACAACATCAAGAGATTTCTTGAATATTCAAAGATGTAGATTTGGGAAAAGCAACTATGATGTATCAACGGTTAGATCTATACTCCATATAGATTTATACTTGAAACGAAGCAGCGGAATTCTAAGGAGCTTCGAGGTATGTGGCGCGGAGTCCAATTAATTCCAAACTTTGCACGCAGCAGAATACGTTCGGCCGAATTCACACAGAATACCGGACAAGATCGCCAGTGGCCCAATCGAGCCAGCTTGGCAGTCCACTAATCAAAGCACTTTGCCGTCCAAACTCTCGCGACTTACGTCAAAGGGAAGGAAGAGTTGCGCTGCCTGGCGCGCGCAACGCGACCGAAGATGCCTGGGAGAATCTTTGATCAACCTAACAACGCTTTTCCAGGCTATTCGCAGTTCAAATACCCACCCCCGGTCGCGAGCAATAAAACTAATGCGGGCGTGGGCTTGTGTCGAGCGCAGAGGGGTTGAACGGGGCGATTGGGAGGGGCTGAATGAGGAACAAAGAAAAAGGGACGGAACTCGACTGACCCACTCCACCATGGCATGGCGCATCCGCACTCTCATCCGTTCTCGCAACAAACGCATCCGTTCCTCAAACAAGCCCCTGTGCCACACGGCCGTCGACACCCTCTGCCACTTCACGGTCGTTCGCACCGTCTCTCACACCTACCATCCACCCTCCGCCCCCTCCTCTCCTCTGACCGCCGTGTTCCCCTGTGTCCCGCGCGATCCTGCGCTTTCACGGAACCGCCGACAACCCTCGTCGGCGAAATGTTAATCCTTGGACTGTCTTTGCCGTGGCGAAGCCGGGAAGAATGAGGATCATGACGTCGCGACAGCTTCCGAGGCTTTTGTACATGCTCGAAGCCAGCGCGGGTTTAAAAGGTGACGCAAACTTTTTGGTAGTGACGTTTAAGTCGATCTGTTGTAAATGTTTAAGCGTTTCGATTGGTGACCTGTTCCTAATTGGTTTCAATATTATTCGAATGTTAATTGTAGTTTGAGAGGTGGTTAGTGTGAGGTGAAATTTGCCGGCGGGAGAAAAATCCGATGTCATAATATAGAAAACATAATTATGTATTGACTCGACATTTTTTAAGTGGCAGCTCCAGATTAACGTGGTACAGTTTTTTATCTCGCGTTCTTGTATGAAATCTTTAGCACTCTCACTTTACTGTGTCTGATATCTTTAAAAGCACCATGCAGATCATTGCGAAAAATTCCACTATTCAAATATGTAATCAATAAATATTGAGACAGGTTGGATTTATTTAATTTTAATTTCAGGTCATTTAAATCTTTTATGTTATGATGTGCGTTATTTATCATACTGTATAAGTATTGGTTATTTGTTATATTTTTTTAGTGTATTAGAGCCCGTACCCGTGCATACAAATAAATAAAATACAATAAATTTGTTGGGTTACTATTGGCGAAGACTTCGAGAAAAATAAGGGAAGAATTATGATCGCAGATCGCATCTCTAAGAAATATAATCCCGCGCAAGGTAGGGGTGACACGGTTTCGCGAAATTCGTAGACATAAATCCGCCGGGTTTGCCAGATTCAACAACGATTTTATTCCACCGCCTTTTCTTATAAGTTCCCCCAACCTTTGGAAGATGGAGATCTATCAAATTAAATGCCCCGCGCAAATAGCTCTTGATTTCTACAAGCTTCTTGAGGTATACCGTACAATGGCTTCGCTACGCAAACTTTTCGATCGATCGCTTCCCCCTCGTTCTTTGTTACCGCCACGTGTACCTCGCAAAGCAACCTATTATTAACTTACTACAGTCCAAGTTTTGCACTGATGCTGAACGTGCAGGAAAGTCACGGTTCATTTTCAACATTTTAATACAGTGTCCTTAATCCCCAAGTAAATAATTACAGACGCAGGATTATTCTTGAGTGATGTTGCATCTTACAAACAAGTACAATACGTAACATTGAACGTTCATCTTACTCGTCAAAGAAAGTTTAAAAGAACTGAGATCGCAGAGATTTTAAGACGACTGAGATTCTTCAACTATCATTCAAACTCAGATCTTTCATTTACTATCCTGTCTATCGAGTTGCCGAGATATTCGAGGAAAACCTCCCCCTAATTCTAATACCCCCAAATTATACCCAGCTATGCAAATCGACTCGTCTTCCACGGCTAAACAGATCAAGCATCGATCTCCGTTGAAATCGTTTGTTGAAATGCAGACCGACTAGCTCCGAGTTGGCGATCATTATTCAAGATCATTGGCTGCCCATTAAACCCGGCCAACAGTCTTTCGTAATGGGCTTTCGTAACGACTTTCATAGATACGACAACGGTAATATTTCATAATACGCCCAGTTGTAAACAATTTCCCCCGGGGGCGGAAAAATGAGGTGCAAGCGAGCAGATAGATAGATATCGTGCGACTGTTCAACCGGCAAGCGGGAATAAGGTCAGGGAAGCCAGACGCGAGGAAAAAAGGCCACTGATCAAAGTGAGGTAAACTCTGGGAACTTCTGCTGGAGAACTGAACAGTATCGCAGAGAATGAAATTTAACGAACAATAATTCATTCTACACAGGCTCGACCATTTATGAATGGCGCTTAGAAAATCAGAATGCAAGAAATAAAAGTGGTGCCATTTGAAGTTTCAATTCCATTAAATTTTCAATGGCTTTCGATATCTCTGATATTCAATGAACCAAATTCTATTACCAAAGAAGTTTCCTATCACACATAAATCAACAAAACTTCTGTCATTTTATATGAAATCGATGGCGCAGAGATTATCACATAACAGTTTCAGCAAATAATTAAACGTCGTACCGCCACACACGTTAAATGTCACCTCGTTTTCAAAACCATTCAATCGTGGTTAATCGAGCATCGACTAATTTACGCGTCATGCGTGGGCGGCGCTATCAGCCGTCCATATCATGGGAATCGACGCGTAGGCAGCGGGCTGGAAGCCAAGAATCGCTTATAGGTTGTTTTATTAGACCTAGAACGATGTATCGTAAGAAATGTGATTCAACAGAGTGTTTAACAAGATATTCCCAAAGGCGCACAGATGTGGTTGAAAATACAGTTTCGCGTGAACGTTGCGTGGGTGGTTTTTGGCGCTGGCAGCAGCGTTACCCACAAATATTATGGTACAAAGCACTGATGAGGTATAAGATGGTCCTAGAATATTATAGGACTAAGTGTCACATGAATTGAAATATCGACTTCGTGAAACAACAGCCACTCTGATGTTCAAATCAATTACAGAAGCCGGTGAAGTGAGTGAAAGTGAAACAATCTCACACTGTCCCTGTCCCACGTCACAATACAGGCTTCAACACTTCACACGTTTGGCTTATCCTATACCTCGTCTGTGGGCAAACGAATGAAAGAGCGACGTGGGAAGGTCTACGTGGATGAACCAGTATAAGTATTGATCGGGGACAAGAGATTCCACGTAGATAAGTAAACGATCTTCCGCGTTAACATTTGGTAACGTCGGGGCGACGGAGCGTCGATTAATATTCGACGCAACGCCTCGCCATGCTTCGTACGTGCTTTGCATCGTGACTAGAAGTCCCTTTTTTAAGGCTTCGCGTGGGTACGATTTTTATGGGGGAAAAGAGGGCTGAAGATAAATGCTATAAATGGTGTATGGAGAAAAAACGTACTCCGCTGAAGTAGAAAACCACCCGCTGAGTAGAAAGTCCAGTGAAGTAGAAAACTAAGGTCTTAATAACCCTTACTTTAACTTTGAAAGTGCCTTTTAGAATCCTCTGTATTTCACTCGCAAGCATGAAAGACAGTTTGAAAACACATAATTCCCGAATTCAAGCTCGTTAGACGCACCTTATTTGCTGCAATGAATTTTTGGTCCGCTTCCGAATGCCCCGTTAAGATACTTTCGAGAGTGCTGGGATACTCGCCCCATCGCCGCGATTTCGTAAATTTCGCCGAACGAGACGGGGAAAGTTTCCCTAACGGGATTACCACCCTCGCGAACTGACGGCGGCGCGCTTGCAAATTCGTAGACAAGGCAGAAGGGACGGGGAGTCGTCGAAGGGTGAAGTTTAAGAGCCCGGCTCGTCGCAATCAGGGTGGTCGAACTCGCGAGTCGGCGTCAGGGGTGGCCTAAGAGTCGAGCAGCAGTTCATCAGACCGTGGATTCGCGTTTGTACCCGCGTCAGGATTTCGATGCACGATAAACCGCGTCCGCAGAGCTGGCGTGTACGATCGAATAAAAGAACGGCACCCTGGGAACGGTTCCGATCGATCGAATCCCTAGAAACGGATGTCCAAGGGTCGCGTTATCGCTGCAAGCAATCTCGAGTTCAACTTCCCAGTGTTACAGCGAAGTTTAACTTCCAACGTGGTTGTCCCGTGTAAGCAGCAGCCATTTTCGAATATCGGATTTAGGCATGTGAATCTGTCTGTGACGCGAATAGCTTCCACTGATGAAGCAATCAAGAGGCAGATAGGTAGATACTCCACTTACAAGGGAAGATCCTCGATCCGCAAATTCAAAGAATTATGAAACTTTGGGGATATGTAGAAGATATATTACGCAAAATTTTGTTGCTGCCTAATTCATTCGAAGGGGGTGAAATTGAACCCCGAAAATCCGGCAATATTTCCTATTTTCTGTTATAATTCGCGTATCAATTTCACCAAATGATGGTCCTAATTAAAAGAAGTAACTTTTGTCTGAACTTTTTTTCCTATGTCTTACAGTTCACGAGTTGTAACACAAAATCGAAAAATATACAGATTTTCAGGGGTCAATTTCACCGCTTTAGAGTGAAATTGGGCAGCAAGAAAAATTGCGTAATACAAACCTATAGGTATGTTCTCTACATATCCCTAAAGTTTCTTAATTTTTTTTCATTTTCCCTTTGGTTAAGAATCTTCCCTTGCTAGATTCTATTAATCCCACCGAAGGCTTGAATAAGTGATTGTTCAACTTACGCAAGAAATTCAAAGTCAGAGATTCTTCGTAAATCGAGCAAACTTTTCCAAGCTCCAATTATTATGCATACTGCTTCCTACGAATGCTGGTGAAAGAAAGGAGTCTTAATACTGGCATTAGAGTATTGATGCAAGACGCCCGCGGTGGAAAAAGGCAGCGATTTTAATGTTCCGGAAGGATTCGGGAAATTTTCCAGTGATTCTCGTGGAAATGCTCAGCTTACGTTCCGTTACGGAACGAAATAGCTGTAGAAAATAATGGTGTAAAGGAGAAAAAGGGGACCGAGAAAGCAGAGGGGAAAGAGAATCGCAAATGAAAACTACGTCGGAGTTGGTACGCAATTAAAAGTCTCCCGTGGAAAGCGTCGAAAAAAGCTTCGACCGTGTTGCTGTTTGATTCCGGCCGCTCACAAAGCCCTCGAAAAAGCTCCTTACACGGGCTCGCGTGTGAGTGGGCACGACGAGAGGAGCGTGACCTCCATAAAAGGGAGTTTTACGCGAACCGCGCGCGTTTGTTCGGCGTTTAAAGCCGTTTCTGCAGGTGCTTCCATGCTGGTAAATTGCACGTAAACCCGTCCAGGCCAATTGCGCCGGCGACGGAAACAAGAATTTCGTCGTTGTCGCGATGTTTTACACGCGGATAGATCACCTGCTTTGCAATTCATGAAACGTTCTTTCCTATTGAGTCGTCGAGCATCGAACACATTAACGCGGATCGTTCACATTTTCCACAGTCAGTCTGCTAATTATGATGTGCCTGCGTCTAATGGAAAGACATCATCCTTACGTTGTCTCCACCGAGATCGGTCTAATTCATCCCCTATTAGGGTAAATTCGGGGGTGTCGCTACGACAGGAGAGTTGGTGCAGTTGCTACATTTCTGACTCTATCAGTGTTTTGGAGAATAAGATAGTAGTGGTATTAAGGAACAATGCAACGAAAGTATTTGGTCATATTAATTCTTCCTTTCAAAACTAACGAGAGGACCACCTCTTCCTGCAGAAAGCAGAGGTGGTACAGCTATGATTAGGATAAATTGTTCAGTTTCAAGTTGTAGCTGAAGGATGACTCACTTTCTAAACTTTTATTCTAGTTATCAGTTAAATTTATAATATTTTGCGAGGGATCATTTTTTATTATTTTTTTCTCTATTTTTCATTATTTTGGTTTATTTATTTTATTTGTTCACGTTCGTATTCATTGGCTTTGCTAATCGCCAGTAGGTAGTTCACTTTTTGTTTGCTGTGTTTTTTATTTGTTTAGCGTAAACAAATGAAATATCAATAAATCTGTAATTCTAGTATTCACTCATAAATAATTTTGCTTTCTTCTTCGTTATTTTTCCATGAATAATTGAATATGAGTCATCTCTCTAAAAAAAAATCATAACTTGAATTTTCAACTCGATTTTCAGCAAATAAAGCGTCTTAAAGCAAATATCGATCAGTTTTTCTGAATTAGCATAAAATTCTAAACTTTTAGGTTTATGCTGATAAAATAAATAATACCAGTGTTAGTTTTAATGGCTATTTTATGTATACCGACAGCCCCGCATTTACCCTATAGTATCTGACTTTATGAACCCCACCCCGACCATTGCCTCCATAATAACGGCGCGAGTAACATACGTACGTTACGAGTCACGCAAGTATGTAAATTGTAAACAGTAACTGTCCCCTAAAGTAGAAACATGAAAGAAAATCAGAGAGACAGAAAAAATAGACAGGATAAGTTGGAATCCCAGTGAAGGTGCCTTTTAAAAATCCAATCCATCTCCCGCAGCAAACATCGGACAAATCTTTCCCAGCGACCTTAATATTCATCCCCGTAATTGCCGTTATTGCAGCCATTAACAATGCCTTTATTGTCGGCGCTTTTCATTCGACGATCGCAAAACTATAAGCCCCTCGGTCCCGCAGAGAACAAGGGAAACCAGTCAGCGGCCAATCGTTCCGTTCGTCGTCCCGTATCGGTACACCGCATGCAACGGGCGCAACAAGAAAATCACAGACGCCGCCTGATTTTCGTTCTCCTTCCGACAGCTCGTCCTTGCTCCTCCCGCAGGAAGGATAGTCGTTCCCAGTGAATTCCACGGACGAAAGCGTGACGGGACGCGACCCAGTCATCGGGTCCGGGGACAGATTTAATTATTCATCCGGCGCGTCACTGGCTGCTTACAAGCGCGTCCGCTGCTCTTACCGACAAGATTAATCGGCTCGTTTCGCGTTGCTCGCGGCGGAGATTAACGAGGCCCGTAACGAGGGCCGCGGGATTATTTCGGAGCGTGTCACGTCACTGACCTTCGCCGATGAGCTGACTCGCGATATGTACCTCCAGCATGCTACGAGGAGTCGAACGCCTTCGCGATACTGTTCTGAAGATGGAGAACGAAAAGGGTAACGAAGAAGGTAACGGAGATTGTTAGTGGCACGGTGTCCAAGCTGCTCTGTTCGGTTTTTATTTATTTATTTAACACATATACGATGCGAGACCATTTAAGGATATAGGAACATTAGAAATGAGAGTATAGCAGAGACAACAAAAAACGAAATACAATCCGAAGCAGAGAGAAAAGAACAAAGAAAAAGAACAAGTGTCGATTACGTTGGGTTATTTGAGACTATCAGCGCAATAATGGGAAAACACATTTTTGGGTGAATTGATATTTCAGCCTAAACCACTTCTTATAGTGCAAACTTTTAATTCTATAGTGTCCTAAGCAACCCTACAAGAACATACACAAAATAGCAGCAGAAAAATGTGTTACGGCACTGAGCATTTTGTTCATTTACGTTGCAAAATACTGGTCTGTGCAGCATTGGTCATTATTTAATAAACTAATAATATACACCTTCGCAATTATATTTTGTAAAAAGCATACCTATATAAGTACCTAAAAGTAGAAATATTAAGCAACGACTTTAAAACGTCAATAATTTCATTAGCCGTTATCTCAAAACAAAAGTTTCAGGGTTACGCCACTATTACGCTGATAGCCTCATTTAAGATAGCCTTGTAAGCACAGGTCTTAAAAGTGCGCACTGAGCCCGAGGAAAAATGCAGTCACTTAAAGTAGATATTGCCCAAATTGTAGACTCTATGTATGGGATCACATGTATCGAACCTGGAGGTGTAGCCATAGGGTTTAAAAAGAAGTGGGGTTTCTTGTCGGATAACCCGGCGAATTAAAGTTAACCAAGCTGGTGATAAACGGACTGTCCACAAAGCAGATAATGATTCATTTTCATTCTTCCTAGATATTTAATCCCTTATTTGACCTCTTGCAAGCACAGTGGTTCTGCTTCTTATTAAAACGGTCAAGCTTGCCCACGATTACACTCGCTTCTACATAGAGAGTGTAACAGACTCAGCAAGGTAGACTTTAAATCGTTTGTAATTTAATTTGTAGCGTAACAGATTCATCGGAGATTACCTCAAGCCTATCACCGTGATAAATCCATTGTTGGTGCCATATTACCGTAAACCGATTCACAGTATCCCACTAACGTTTCCTACGTGCCCGACCACTCTCGCCGCATTTCCCGATTTCTGCTTCATTCCCGGAAGTCCAGTTAAAAACGCGCGACACCCAACGTAACTTCTTTTCCCTCGACTCACTTCACTATGTCTAAAAAAATCCTTACCATCGTCCCGACTGCATTACAAGGTTTCTCTACACCCCGAAAGGGTCGAGCGAAAAAGTCTCACATCTGTGCCCTGGGAGTGACGTTGTTAAATCCTCCGCTGCGACGTCGACTATGCGAAGGACAGAAAAAGAAGGGAAGCAAAAGGAGCAGGGAAACGAGGAGACAGGGGCAAAAGGAGGAGCGTCGACAGCTTCGAACGACATCGGCAGCGCCATTTTCGACGTTTTAATTACCGAGGGATGGGAAAAATGAACGGTCGGGCCCGCGTCAAAGTGCACGGAGCCGTTTCTTTCCTTCGTCCCCGGTTTCGTCCCGCGGGAACTTTATAAAATTTCAGCCAGCAAAATCCAGCGAAAAGGAGACGTGGTCGGGGCGGCCAGAAGGGGGAAGGAAAAACGGCCGGGACGGTTTATGAATGTCGACGGAGGTTAAGAGCTCGACCCCTTCCTCGGTTTGCCGCTTTTCCCCCCTCACCCTCCTTTCCCCCCGCCCTCCGTCAGCTTCATGCCGCGTAATTCTACGTATTTGAGAGTGCAACGCGAGCTGGAAACGCCGTGGAATCCGTGGGTCGAGGGCAAATTAATCGCTGACTACGCTGCAATCGGGCGAATTTATATTCGAGGATGGATGGAGTCCGGCGGTGTGCACGGTGAATCACAATGAATCAAATATATATTTCATGGGATCGCGTGATTCGCTATCTGATCTGCGAAGTATCCGCGGGGATGACCATCGGGGATGTTAGAATTACGATTCAAATCGCTTGTAGAACCTATTAAGCCTTGACGCGGCGAAGGTTTGTCGTTCTTCCAGTATTTCGAACGATTTTCTCCCTCGTTCCTCCACCTGGAGGGTAAAAAGAAGTGGAGCAAAACGTTCGTTCGATCAGCTCGCAGAGCGAACGGACTCCGGTGCCGGCGAGCAGCAGCTTCTTTTTTCCAAGGGTGCCTCGCGCGAGCCAGAGCGTCCAAACGACGTTGAATTAATTTGGCGGGCCGAGGCGAAAAACAGGTCGAAGGAAAGGGGCGAGGGCGGCGAACGAACGAACCCCCTCCATCCATTCCGTTTTGCTGGCGCTTCGACTGGGAAAATTGAAAGGGCGTAAAATAAAACGACCGGCGAGGGGAATTTCGATCTCGAGGCGCGGAGGAATGGTTCGCCACTTGGGAAATTCCGAATGTTAATCCGACGATGCGGTTCAACGCGTCGAAAGCGTCGCTGAGAACCGTAAAAGCAATGACCGAAACAGTCGCCTCCGATTCCTCAAGATTAAACGCAATCCGCGCTTCCTTCCGGATGCAGAGCACTTCCCAATAACAACCCGAGTTGCAACGTAAATATTCGTCTTGCCAGCATAACCGCTCCATGAGAAATCAACGGTGATAAGCTGATGAAGATTATTAAGGGGATATAAGCGGTTGTTTTAACTACTTTCAGGATTTTTTATGGAGTTACTTATGTCAGTTCAGTATCGATATTCAATCAATGAACATTGGAGCAAGTGGTCGCTAAGTTTAGACCCAATAATATATGCTTTATGAATACAACAGAACCATAGGGTAAATCCGGGAGAGGCGGTCGGGTCGGAGACTTGGTCGAGTCGTTATATTTCGGACTCTGTACGTAAAAATGCGTTAAAGTGCAGACCAATTCCTTCTCTAGAAGCCAAACAGTTGAATGAATAGCGTCATTTCGCTTCCTTCTGTGTTTTTCTGGATTTATAGGCTTTAAAATGTAAATTGGGGTTACATTTAACCTCTTTTGTCAAACAGCGGTTGTACAAAATCGTATTTAAAATATACTTCTAAGTTTATTTTCGTTTAATATTTGAGATAATAAGATAGTAGAGATATTGAGGAACAATGCAGCTAAAGTATTTGGCCATATTAACTCTTCCTTTCAAAGCTAACGAGAAGACCATCTCTCGCTGCAAAAAGGAGAGATGGTCGAGTTATAATTTTTTTATTATTTTTGTTTATTTTTTTATTTTTTATTATTATTTTATTATTATTTTCGTTTATTTAGTTTATTTATTCACTTTTGTATTCATTTGCCTTGCTAATCGCCAGTAGGTAGTTTACTTTTTTATTGATGTCTTCTTTACTTGTTTAACGTAAACAAATTAAATATCAATAAATCTGTAGTTGTATTCACTCATAAATAATTTTGGTTTATCCTTTGTTAATTTTCCATGGATAATTATGTCAGTGGTCTCTGCCAACGACGAAAACCGTTTCTCCCGACATCTCGGGAGAGGTGGTCAGATGTCATGACTTCAGTTTTCAAACCGATTTACAGCAAATATTTTAAAGCAAATATTAACCGGTTTTTTGAATCAGCATAAAATTCTGAACATAAAGGTTTGTTCTGATAAAATAAGTAATGTCTATATTAGTGTTAATAGCCATTTTATATTAGGTCCACCGCGTCACCCGGGTTTACCCTAAATGCCACTAAGAATATTAATAACCTGTATTTAGTTGTTTCCTTTCCTGCTTTCTCCGTAATAAAGTTCGAACAAAGAGACGCGAAGACTTTTCTAATCCCCTGACACATACATCGTTTCAGCACAATGTTTCTCGTGCAGGGTTAGAGCCCGTGGAAACGCGAAGCAGCTAACTGCCACGAACGCGGCGGAACAAGCCGTAAATGGACGAGTCGCGTAAGCGAATGAATGAAGTTTGAACGCACAGGTGGTCGCGCAAGCGGGTTTGTCGAACTCGCGAATTTTCCGTTGCGAGGGCGCTTCTTTGCCCTCGTCCTCGCGCCAGCCAGTAAAAGGGGCTGCGGAGTCGGATGGCGGCGGGGTAGGTCGACTAAATGGAATTAAAGCGGAATGGAGGAACATTGCCGCCCGCGGAACTTGGACACCCGGGCTGAATAGAAACGTTCGCGAGGCCGAAATTACGTCGCGCTTCCGACCGCGCGCGGATGATATCGTAATGAAAACTCCCAACTACGGTAACTTCGCGGTTTTAAAGTTGCGAGGTACGCCGAGTAAATCTTTCCACGGGGTTGCTTAATGCGACGCGACATGGCGGAGCGAAGCGTGGCGGCAGAAGTCTCTGTCTCCCTTTGCGAAATTTTCCCTTCCCCTCTACTCCATTCAAAAACGATTCTATAATGTTATTCCACTGCACATATTCTCTGTAATTGTTGCAAATGTACCCGAAGAACGTCGAGTGTCTTCGTGGGTCGACGGTAGATACGTTTTAAACGTATTCCAAGCGATCCTGCGCACGTCGGTGACCGACCAGAGACAAATAGAACACCCGTGGCTTTCTAGGCGGAAGGTATTGCGACTTTCTCGTCCCTGGTAAGTCGATAATAAATTCCGCGGACGACGTACTATTACTTAAGAGGCTGCATTTCGCATACTCGATCCGCATGGTCGTCGTTCGTTGCTGACTACGCAAACCTAGCGGTGAGGAGCTCCGTTATGGAGATCCAGGCCGGCTTCCCCTAGAAATAAGGGGGGAATTTACGGTTATTACGAGCGGACAAATAAACGTAATCGCGCGAAGAATTACGGCTAGCCCCGGCGTACGGAGATTTCGAAAAATTCGAATCCCTGACACGCCACCGGCTGGCCATGGACCCCGAAAGGGGCGAACTCTGTGTCCGTTGGTTACGAAGAAAGGAAAGAATTCTTGTCCCGGCGTTCGCAGCCGTTCCCTCGTTTGCGAGATGGGTTCATGAATTCTTCATGAAGCACGGATTTACTTATTAAACGCAGCGGAGTCCTTCTTACTTCGCAGAAATTTACCAGTGAATTTGGGGGATCTTCAGCGTTCAACGAACGAAACGTAGAGTGAAAGAGTCGTAGTGTGCGAGATTAATGCCGGGAAAGAAATGTTACACATTCGCCCGGTTTCTTTTACGATTTTGCTACAGATTAAAAGCTTCTCAGGGATTGCGAAAGTCATGAAAATGTATACGCGACTTGGCCGAGAATTAAGGAGGTAATTCCTAGTTTAACTTTGCCCGAACAGTGGTAAAGGTTAAGAAATTAATGTTACAAGACCGTTCTATCCATTCGCCGGGAAATTCGCGATAAATAATGAGGTCCCGGTGTCCGTGTTGCGAGAACGATTCTCGAAGAACGCTTGATAAATGTCCCGTTCCTGAAAAGGGGGAATCTCATTGTAGCAACCCCGCTCGGGCTCGTTTACAACGGCGTATAGTGCGGTTGACCGAGCACGAGTTGTCGTAAAACGAGGACCGTAGAATCGCGCGTAAATCGCATGTAAAAGGACGAACGTCATCAACGTCGTCCCTGCTTCTCGTAACTATGTTTTTAAGACCGCGCGTTAGAAAGAAATATAGTTCAGGCATCAAGTTGAAAATTAAATTAGAAAGTTTCGGTGTAAGTGTGCAGAGTTTGAAGAGTCCTACACGAACTATGTTGTGATTCTGCGCGTTCCGAGTCATCTGCTTCGAGTTCCAAGAATCCAAAATCGACTCTATTGTGAGTATACACGCTGCGAGTCAGTTCGCTTCGAGTTCCAAGAAACCCAAATCAACTATGTTGTGATTCTATGCGCCCTGAGTCTACTGTTTCGAGTTCTAAGAAACCCAAATCAATTATGTTGTGATTCTGTGTGCCTCGACTCTACTGCTTCGAGTTCTAAGAAACCCAAATCAATTATGTTGTACTTCTGCACGCTCCGAGTCATCTGTGTCGAGTTCCTAGAGTTCGAAATCAACCATATTGCGATTCTACGCACTCCGAGTCATCTGCGTTAAATTCTATTGGTTCGGGATCATTTATTTCAAGCTCAAAGTGTCCAAAATCGAGTGTTCCGTATTCCACGTGTCTTCGTTCAATTTCCTGCAACTACGCAATCAACAACTACGCAACTCCCACGCAACTAAGCAGAGGCGACGCGCGCGGAACCAGCAGATATCGCGGTGCAAGCACCGTTTCCTCCGGAATAATTAGATTCAAGGCCGCGTAGAACAATGCCTCGCCCACTTAACGCCGCCACGAGTTTTGCTGTATGCTTCACCGAGCTCTTGGCCAGATATTCTGGCACCTTGTTCGTTGTTTTTTCGCGGAAAACACTGACTAATCAGTAACACCACGATTCCCACGTCGACCTCTGTTCGCCGAGATGTTCTCACGAAAAACGAACTTCAATTCCAAGAAGACCCGAGTCCCCACTCTACTTGTCAAACTTCCAAGCAAAGAAAAACCAAGGGGACACCAATGCAACCATTACAAACGACATACCTATCCTGAGAATCGGTGGAAAACGTGTATCGCGAAATCTTTCCAGACCTATTTATCCTGAGCCGTTTAAAACAGTCTCTTCGCTTTCCTCGGCTCTAGTCCCAACCCCTTGTTTCCTCCGTTCTTTCCCGCCACGACGCTGAATACGCGAAATTCCGGCCGTCGGGCGAACACAATCGTAGCAAACAGCTCGAAATAGAGACGGCACGCCAGGGGTATAGAAGGGAGAGTGGCAGAAGGGAAGCGAGGAGAATCCGATCGCTCGAATCACCGACAAATATGAGTGCCCCGAGCGCTCCGCTGGGAGTCATCGACCGTCTAGGATTTCCCGACTTTTCCTCTCCCTTCCCCAGCTGGATTTCAACTGCGTAACATCTACCAGGACAAGTTTTGGGAGAATAATAGAAAACTCCAGACACGGAGCAGCGCGTCTTCGGTGCTCGCATCCTTGTTCCGTCGTGCCGGGCAATTTGTCGCTGGGATCCCAAGGTATTCATGATCCTTGGCAGAAATTGGAGCTTTCTGTACGCTTTGGTTATCCATCGCAACCGAGAGGAATAACAGGTGCATGGCAACAAACAGGAGTATCCTCGCGATTGGTTTCCTAACAATTCCAGTGACAATCTCCATGTTATCAGTGCTGCATGATTGCAAAGTAACGGATCGGAACAGAGGGTAGGGGCACTGAAATCGTGGCAACGAAAACGATTCTCGAGAGCGTAACGAGCAGACACTGCTCTCGATACACACCTTTCGAACGCGATTCGTGCCGGTTATCGAGGCGTCTACGTGCTCCCTCAAGCATTAGGTATATAAATCGGAGGTATTCGCGGCGTGAACGTGATGTACGATCGAACTCCAGTTTTCTCGCTGCGAGACAAACGAGCCCGGCACGGTGGAAGAAAGCCAGGAAGCTATGCAAATCGAGAAAACGACCGTGAGACGGATTAGCCAGACGTCCAGTGGACTAATGGATATTAGAATCCTGCCAGGGGATCGCTGAGAAACGTCCCTCCGTCCTGGTCTGTCGGGGGTCGATCGATGAAGTTCGTAAAGTAGGATTCTATTCAACAGTCGATAGTGGTGTCGGATCGAGCTTTCTCTGGATTCTGGACAATTCTGAATAATTATAAAAAGATAATAGAGGGTGGTAATTGTTACACGTTCGGAACCGTAGAGAATCGTATTTAAAATATACTTCTAAGTTTATTTTCGATTAATGTTTGGGATAATAAGATAGTAGAGACATTGAGGGACAATGTAGCCAAAGTATTTGGCCATATTCACTCTTCCTCTCAAAGTTAACGAAAAAAACCATCTCTCGCTGCAGAGATGGTCGAGTTATGATTTTTTTTTATTATTTTTGTTTATTTCTTTATTTTTTATTATTTTTGTTTATATAGTTTATTTATTCACTTTTGTATTCATTTGCCTTGTTAATCGCCAGTAGGTAGTTCACTTCTTCTTTGATGTCTTCTTTATTTGTTTAACCGGTTTAACGTAAACAAATTAAATATCAATTAAACTCTAAATAGTTGTATTCACTCATAAATAATTTTTCTTAATCCTTTGTTAATTTGCCATAAATAATTATGTTAGTGGTCTCTCAGTTTTTAACCTGATTTACAGTAAATATTATCCTAAAGCAAATATCGACCAGTTTTTCTGAATCAGCATAAAATTCTGAACATATAAATTTGTTCTGATAAAATAAGTAATTCCTATATTAGTTTTAATAGCCATTTTATATTAGATCGACCGCGTCTCCCGGATTTATCTAAAATTCAGTGAGACGTTTAGGAGTAAACTTATTACTCTTTTCGTGTCTCAGCAATTTATAACCTCCGGGATAACATCTTATATCATTTAGGACGGCTTAATACTCCCCATACGTTATCAACATAACCAAAACAGTCACGTCCGTGTGTTACAATGAATAGACAGCGATACCGAGAACTTATCCCGCGGCAGAGAGTTCTGTTCTTGCCCCTTGACGAACGTCAAACGCCACTCCTTGACCAATCTAACTTTCAAATTAAGCGGCCTGGCGACCGTCCACGTGACGAAGTGATTTAAAAGCGGCGAGTTCTTCTCCGGGCCGCGAACTTTCCCGCGAATGAAGTTCGCGGCACCGATTCGCTTTGAGAAACTTCAGCGCCGCTTTCAGTCGTACCCGCTAGACTGTGGGACGCTCTGAACGTCGGAAGTGTCGAGAGAATTATCCTCGAATCAAGCGGGCTCTGGTTGAACCTTCCCGGAGTGTCGTCTGCTTTTGGTTGCGTCGAGAAGGAAATTTCTACTCGCGCGTGGAACGTCGTAATCGCGCTCCTTTGCACGAGCAAGCGTTTAACCGTTCGAGAGGCGTGAAAAATGGTGAACGGAGAAATGGCTCTGTAGGCGGTGCACGTTTCGAACATTGGGCTGAAGATGAAAGAATTTGATGATGGGCTGGATAGCTCGATTGGTCTCGCAGCATCCGGAGCAATTACTGTCACGAGCGTGCAGTGTTGCTGGATTGAATGCAACATAAATTCTTCTCCTACGTGGCGCTTGGGATCGAGCGTTCTACAAGCAACCGCGTCTAAAATGATGAGCTTGTTGAAAGGATCACTCAGCTCACTTATGCAGAACTTGGAACGCTAACGCCGCATCGCTGTTCGCAAAATTTTAGAACGCTCCACTAGTAGCACTTTCTAAAGCACTCAGCTGTCCCGATGAAGAGTGTTCTCCTTTCTTTCGATACATGAACAGCAGCACGTTTAGATATGAAACATGGCACCAGAAAAATTTTACGAAGTCTAGAAAGATTACTATATTTGTTTAACGAATAAAGGAGATGAAAAATCTTCTTCCTGCAAGTTCTCTATTTAGGGGAAAGGTGGGATAGTTGATCACAGTTTTTCTTTTTTATTAAAATAATAATAATGGTTTGCTTTGTTTGTATTTAATTATTTGAGTTGTGATATAAACTGATGTGATCATGTATCCCCGCTGATCAACTATCCCACCTTTCCCCCAATGTTTTCCTTTTCACGGCTCTTTTCGAGGTTTAGAGTGACGATAGAGGAGAAGAGCGAAGATCGTGAAGGGAGGCAAACGAAGATCGGTCGATGGACGACACTTTCTTACGCACTCTCGATTAATTCGAAAGCAGGCTGCACCCAGGCGCATCCACTTTCACTGCGAGCCCCCTGAAGAAATTACAGCGATGCCCGCAAACCGCCGCCCGCTCGCGGGCATACGCGCTCGCTCGGATTTAATTAAATATTTGCACTCGGTTTAATCTCGCCTCCATCGTTCCCGCTGCGCCGGCTTCTTCCCGCTTGCGCCTTCGTCCCGTTCGCGGCGGAACTGCCTTTCATGGTTGCACGGGATAAAGAATTCCAGGCGATTTCCATAGGAATAATCGCCGACCACGCATTCGCTCGCTTCCGACCATCGTATTCGATCGAAATTGAAAAGGAGAAGCGCTGCGTATGGTTACACGAGTCGGGTTGTTTCAGTAGCACCGTATACATTTGATGTTTCCACAGTTTCTCGTGTGCTAGCGGCTCAACGATACATTTCAAGATCAAGGAAATATCTGCTCGATAATCTCTCTTGTTTAATGTAAGTGCAGTTGCACGCAACAGCCGCAGGGTGGTCGCTTGTTTCACATAATCGTGGGATAAGTCCCGCTAACGTGTGTTACTCATCGAGGTAAAGAAATATACTACTCGACACTATAATTTGCGGAATATATGATTATGTATATATTAATTGAAAATAAATGCCCAAGAAAAGGCATATACAATCTTCTTAAAAGTCATGTAAGAGTTATGTAAGATAGAGAAAACAATTTGAATACACGAACGTGCAAGTTTAGAAAATTTAAAACGAGGGTTAATTTATTGCGACACATTTCTTTGACGATAAAGTTTGTCGCTTTGAATAATCGCTTGTTTACTCATTCTTAAATTTGAAACAATCCACCGTCTTCTTCTAACTACTTAGTACTTGGTAATTTCAAACAGTGCCATTACTGTATGAGATAATACACTATCTACTTTACATAAATTTCGTTTAACTTTTCGCGTGCCTGATCGGCACAAAATAGTGTCCAGCAGTATAAGCGTTGGTAAACACGAATACGCGAAATAAGTGAGTAAACTGTACAATGACTGGCACCCCAAGCGGAAATCCCAATTAGAATGTCTATATTTTTTTGTCAAGTTTTTATATGTTCTTATTAAGTTTTATGAAGTTTTTATTAAGTCTTTTGTTTTAAAAATATTCGATGAAAAACAAAAATAGGCATAAAAGCACAATCATTTGCACCCGAAAATTTGAGGTTATATAAAAAAATATTTAGAAACGGAGTTTAAACCGACAATTTCATTCACTATTAAATCTACAACACTTACAATTAGTAAATCTGTATTTCAATCCATTACTTTATTATAAAGCGACCAAATGTACTTACTCCCTATCAAAATATTAAGAAAACGCTGAAAACTCAGCACATTGTCTCACCACTACCTTTAAGACTTTTTGTGGAGTTGGCAGATATAAAATGTGTAGTTCAACTACTGGAATTAGCAGTTGTTATAGTGAAAGAAAGATAAGAAATTGTAAAAAAGTACTCTCTAAGCAGGAGTGCCAATGATTAGTGCATTTTATCCTTTGCACAAAATCATTTCTAGTCCATGAATTCGCGCACACCTCGTACCATTACATTGATATCAAATATCTACTTGATCTAGCACGTAAGAAGTGTTAAAGCGTCGAGGATTTTGCTAGACGAAGCCCTACGAACAGGTGATCCGATTATCTCGAACTGAACATAAACACTTCGGAGCATCACAGAGAGCGCCCACAGATTCGAGTAATTACCATGCATTAGCCAGATTGGTCCAGGATCGATTCATAGGGAGCGACTCATAGTCCTCGTGGAGTTTACCTGAAACACAAAGAGAGAGAGCGGTCCATTAAAATCAGTTCTCACTGAAGCGCACGTGGGAATGTGCCATTACAGAATATATAACGGTAATAGCGTAATAACGCTTATCGCGAAAGAATCTCGCGTTCTGACGCGCTATCCCTTTAAGACGGCCCTTTTTCTCGGCACGGAGATCCGAGTGGAACCGAAGGAACGGAACGGAGGAGTCGTGCGAGTCGAGTCGATTCGTTTCAGCGAAGCTAGCGTTCAGCTGCATTCCCATCGAACGCGATTTCTCCGCGGAGCGATTTAAACTAATCCTCGCGGCAGACCTGGATATACGACTTTTCGCTGGATTAACCGGTACACGGCGGCTAAACGTAATCTGTTATGACGGAATAATGCTGCACGAACGCGGGCCCACGGAGAAATTCAATTACGAGATCCTCGATATTGTTTTACAAGCCGGCTCTACTGCTTTACGATCGGAACGGTACGAAAGAGCGCGACCAGGGTAATCAGGAGCGATTCGTGTCTGATAATTGCAGGAAGTGAACGGCGAAGCCATGCATCGGCTCTATAGAGCTATCAATTCGTTCCTTTCAGCCTTCGCCGTTAAAACGTGCCGCGCAACTTGTAATGTAATAACACGTCGTTAGTTAATCGAGATATGAATTCCGTGAACAGCTGATGCTTGCCTCTGGAGATATAAAATTCATACGACGAGCGATGCTGCAGCGGCCATGGTTGACGGAAGTGCGAGTGGGTAAATATGCAGCTCCTTTGTGGAGGATGAGGGTTTTCGTTATTTTCGTACGAAAGAAAGGTCATAAATAATGAATTGGAAGCGTCGGCGAAGGTGCTCGCCGATGGAAACGCTCTGCCAGGAATATCCACGGCCTTCGGCCACAAAAGGTTAACACATTGCGGTCGGTGCACCGCATGCATAAGCTACTTGCGCTCCGCATAAGAATTGTAACGTGCGATTGATTCTTCTTCTCGCTGCATACGTTGACCCTGTTTTCCTTTTTTATTGCACACGACCGCTTGGCGTCGCTGGCTAGGATTCGCGTAACGTAGTAACATAGAAACGTAGTAATATACCTCCCAGAAAATACAGAAAATGAAGGACTCTAGATATAAAAAAACATATCGCTACGTTCAATGATTTTAAGAATGGCTGTAACGAACGCTTTAGATCAGTGTTTCTCAATATTTTTTGAGTAGCGATCACCTTTTGTAATATTCAAATAACATCCAACCCCCTCCTTCCCTCCATATAAGATAAGGTAAATTTAATAAGCTAAAACAAACATATTAAAAATAGGTATTTAAGAATATAATTCTAACTTAAGAATATTAACAAAAAAAAAATAAAAAATCGTTACGACCCCCCAGAAAACACTTCGCGATCCACAGGTTGGTAATCACTGCTTTAGATGTTAGATTATGGCAGCTGTACATCAACGCGTCTCGACTTTCACGAACCAAAAGGAGCGGTGACACGTCCGCATTCGCGGAAGCGTCAATAAACGTTGACGTTAATATAATTACACTCGGTCGCGGTACTCTAGCCAGGCCCGTCGCGCGCACAGAAAAACAAATAAAAGAGCCGCGCGATGTAAAAAAGTGTGTTTGCCCATTAGCGTGGCAGCGTCGTTACATCTCTTTACCATTTACCATTTAGCAACAAAGCGGCGTCTGAAAGCGACGAACGAAGGAAACAGGGAGCGCGTAATCGTTGAGTTTATCCGTTCCGCTCGTCCTTTAAAAAGGCGATTTCGAAGCGAGACGACGCAAGGCCCCGCGCAGCCATTAAGGCGATAATAGACGGTAATCGGGCGAAGCGAGTTCACCGCCGAATTCAACGATCAACGGCGTCCTCTCAGCGCTGAATAGCGGAGGCCGCCGAGGTGAATGTGGAGGGGCGCGAACGAAAACGGTGAAACGTAATTTGGCACGGCGAAAGTTGTCGTAATAAGAGAAACGGTCGCGGCCGTTTCGCGTGCCGTCAACGTCCTCCGAAAACGGCAGAGATAACGACGTTGATATGCATGCGACGCTGCCACGCGACCGTGCAAAAGAACCCCTCGCCAAGTGACTCGCGTTATTGCTGGCGGTAATTAGGCTTCTGCTCTGCGAAATTTTAGACTGCGCTTCGCCGCGCCGAGGAAAAGTCGCCGAAAAATTGGTCACGAAAACTGGGAGTTGCGGGTATTCCTGCGGTAACTGGTACTTTTCAGATTGGGCTTCAGTTGGGCCACAAGTTCAGCACTGCAATGGTGGAAATTTGATTTAATATTGAAAACGGTGTAGGTGTACACTTGGAGCTTTCTATTTTCAAGTGTTCCTAAATTAAAATTTAAACCTCAGATATAGAGGTTTAAATTTCTCTCTCTATCTATGCCTGATTTATCGCTGGTAAGAACGCGATGAAAACTTTTATTATCCCAGTCCTTGATTATTTCCTTGTTTGATTATTGTGATGTCGTCTATCGTCCATATTTATCCTCTCGTCTTTCTCTCCTTATTCAACGTGTACAAAACTCCTCTTTGCGTTTTTCTCTTTATGTCCCCAGGTTCGATCATATCTCCCACCTATACGTCATAAAGTCCTGGTTACGTATGTCCCAACGCTGGATTTTCCATTTATGTTGTCCCGTTCACAAAATACTTTCATCTCACGTCCCGCTTTATCTCTACAATATTCTTCGCTACAATCTTTCTTACCATGGGTCTAATTCTCTTTCTACTCAGCTTCAAAATCTCCTTTCCATACCTGCACACTCGACATCTAAAATCCTCCTTCGCCTATATCTCTGCTCACTATAATAATTTCCTTCGTTCTGACATTCGAGGACTAAATTCCTTTCTTGATTTTAAATGTAAAGCTCAACGATATATCAAAGTCACCTCTATATACTTTCTTTTCCTTCTCTCGTCCTTTGTACGTCCATTCACATTAATGTTTTTCTATCTTAATGCACCATAAAATTGTTTCTCTTAAATTTTTCTCCTCTTTCTTTTCTTTACTAGTTTTAATTTTAGCTTTAGTAATTTATTTACGGTTAGACTTCTACCAGTATTGTACTGCAGCCTCACATTTTACTTCGCTATGCTTTATGTATTACTGTTCTTTGTATATTTACCAAGTAATGAAGACGAATAATAATAATAATAATAATAATAATGTCGACAAATAAACTCATTCTTCCTGTACAAAGAACAGACATTTTCACAACTTCAGCCGGTTTCGCCTTTATATTGACATCGTGCATGTTCTCCGAAGCGTCGAGATACTTCGTGGCACGGCTCTACTTACGCTATCTTTTGCACGTGCGCCTACTCTTGGTTAAGAGATACTAGCATTATCAAGAAGGATACAAACTAAATAGTGTAACCATGCTGTGACACCTACCATCGCTCACATTACTTCTAAAATCCTCAAAGTTAAAATGATTTCCACTCAAGCACCAAGCTACCAAGAGAATGTACCTACAAAAGAATCGCTCTCTGGTGTACATTACAGTACCGTAACGTTCCACGTCATCGCAGCGAAGCGATTTCATCGACGAGCCAGAATCAGAGCAGGAGGTACTCGAAAACGGAAGGAACGGGTCGTTTATCGCGCTGCTGCAGAGGTGAATCGAGCGTGCGAGTAGAAAGTCGCCCGGTTAGGTAAGCGGCAGAACCAGAGGCGAGCCCCAAGGAAATCTTCCGCGGTGCAGCATCAACTTTAAAGCCGTTCCGCGCGTTGGAAATAAGGGGCGATACACCCGTTATGCCAGACGTCTAAGATAAACTTTGCATAGCAATTTGGTTCGCGCCCGATGCTTGGTATTCCGTCGCGCGGCGAGGATACAAGCTGCCGGGCCCCGCGAACAACGCTGGCTGCAACCGTGCTACACCGTTGTAATACAACGGAGGCAGTACGTTACACCGTTGCTGCACACAACGCGGAGGCCCGCGAACTTTACACGGACAGTTTCAGATAAGAAGGCCTGGGAGCGTGTAACGCGGTTACGAGCGATCCCGCGCGGGCGCTTCGCTATCTCGAAAATAACCGAGGCCCAGCGATTATTACGTGCCTCCGGTACTCCATCAACCGAGCTCCTCCGTCGTAATTAGTCGAGCTTCGGAGTGGAAATTGGTTCGGAGGCTTCACTTTTTCTTGCTTCTTCCCTCCGCGAACGTTCGGGCCACTTTCGCTCCATCATTTTCGAGATTCTCTCCTGTTCCCGGAAGCTTCAACGCCCGCGAAATATGTACATACACCAGGGCCAGTTTGGGATTAAGGGTTCCGAAGTGTGGCACTTTGATCTCCAGAAATTCTGAGGAACCACTTCGAACCTTTCTTTGGTGAGTTAAAGATTGAAAGAACATCAGCGGGGACTAATAAATCCAATCACCTTATGTTATTCGCCGACCACTGTAGGTCGACGTTTACATTCGCTTTCCACGCAGGAAGCGCATCCCGAAAATTCAGAGGGGTGTCGTCGAGACAGATACTCCTGGGTCGTTTTCGCGCACCAGATCATGCAATGAAATTCAAAGGGACCCCGTGAGAGGTGGAGGAGTTGGGGGATGCAGAGGCAGGGAGGTCGTAAAGGGGGTGGAAAAGTGGAGGAACGAAAGGGTGAGAGTGACTGAAGTGGGGGAAGAACGGACGAGATAGAGACGGTTGAAAATTTTCTCGGGCGTGCCTCGCAGATTTCGTTCCTCGAGAATCGTCGTAAAACGGGTTACTCGTTTCGCGAACGAAGAGAAACGGGCAGAAGACGAGGCCGGAATGGGTTCGTCGACGTTTTCTCTCTTTTACACGGAACGCCGAGTTTACACCCCGCCCAGACAAGTCCGCCCTTTTCCTGCCCCCACCGCCGCGAGGACCACCTTGGGACGGAATCGCCGACTCGATGAGAAGAGTATCGTGTTGACAGAGCTTTGGTCGATGTTCGGTTGAATTGTTTCACGACGTCTCGAGTGTCATCGCGAAAGCCAGTGAGTTTTAATTACTTTCCGAGGGTACATTCTTAAGTAATAGGCGATACTACATACTTCTCGAGAAATTGCATGTAATTAATCGAGATTCCGGGCGCTTTCGGCTTTTAGACTCGGTCATTGCACTCGACGACGATTGAATCGGCTAGTAAGGGAGCAGATAATCGCCTCCTTGACGCTTAACGTCACGCATTAGACTTTAAACTTTGATCGCAAAATTTCGCTGGCTCGTTGCGTGTTTACCGCTGTTGCTCGTTGATTTTTGTGGAAATTCGCGGATCAGAAAGCCGTCAACGGTGATGAATATTCCATGGAGCACGTCGACAAGCCGGAAAGGCGGGTTGAAGATCGCAAGGTCGGTCACTGCACTCGAGTCATGAACGCGCAATCGCGGCCGATCGTCCACTCGAATCAGCGTAGAACGTAGACCCCAGCATTTTCCACCATCAGCGACCTCCATTCCAACGCGATGAAATATTTTTTGCACCGTAACTCGGCCACTTTCTAATCGCCGTTATTAACGACACGTTTCTGCCGCGCTGGCAGGTTGTCTCTTACCGATCCGATCCTAGTTCTCGGTCTTCTTTTCTCGCTCACGTAAATGTCTCCCTTATCGAACTTAAATGTGTACCCGATTTCTACCAGGATTTCTGTTTTCAATAAGAACTCCTTAGATTTACATTCAGCTGAGTTGAAAAAAACACGCGTACGTGCCACGGCCCATCCGTTCCAATTAATTCCCATCGATAACAAAGCAACTTTCATTAAACGTGCCCAGAGGGAATACACGCGGAGCACTCGTCGTTCCATTAATAATTCTATTGCTACCGGAATATAACGAGTACAAATTCGCCGATCCTTTCGTGTGGAAAAAAAAGAGGGGCTCGCCGATAAAATCCAGACCCGCCGATCCGAATTTCACTGGTGAAGGTGCGTTTGCACACGCACGAATGTAGGGGGATGACAAACGGTCTGAGGGGGTGTCGCTTGATCCCTGCATCCCCCGATTTCCGGCTACAAGCGAGCCTCCGCTCACAAAAGCCGTCGTTAGTAACTTCGCTTCCCCTCCGCGAAACTCTTCCCTTCACCCTCGGTTTTTAACTCTGCGCAGCTCGCCGTGGCGGAGGAACCGCGGGGGATGGCGGCGCGCGTCCCAGCGACGACGGTAACGTATCGTTCCAATTAATTGCACGACGGGCCGGGATTATCGAGTTAGGAATTTACGACATTAAAATTCATAAGCTTCGGCGGGAGATAATTAGCCGGGTCGTCCTCCGCGAGAAGATTTACTCAGCCCCATCGAAGTTGCGCGCGAGGCTCTCGCACGCGCCTACCTCGCCCCTCCGCAGTGGAGTTTCTTCGGGAAGTTCGCGGAATGATAAGTTGCCGTTGAGTTCGGGGAAATCTGTGCCGCGAGAGTCGAGCGTGTCGACGCGTCGAGTCGAGCGTTTCGTTTCGGGCCTTGTCTCCGTTTCGCTGAATATTACCGCGCGATCGGTGCTCGCTCGGGAGAACAGACGTTGCCCCCTCTGTCGATCGTTAACGGGAGGGATAGGTATCGATATCAAATCGGAAGCGCGCATTCATCTTCGCTCGGGCCAGAAGCCCCGGCAATTTTCTCGCACTTCCTTCGAGTGGATCGATCGGAATTCCTGAATGGGCTTTCACAAGCGAGCCGGCTCTCCTCATCCTTTCTCTTTCTTTACTGGACGGACCGGCCGTCACGATTGAACGGTGTTACACCGTGAAGAAGAACAGTTGGAACCGGGGGAAGGACTAGGCGATTACTCGAGATCCGATTAAACGAGCAGCCACCATTGGAAAATAATTAAGCGCGATAGGGTTGTTCGAGTTCGGCTTCTTCTAACGGGCCCTCGACGCTTCGACCACCGCCATCCAAGGGACATTAAGGCGCACTTGAATTAAAGGCAATCTGTAGGTGCGGAGCGAGGCTCCCGCTGATCGCGATGATCATTATGGATCCGCTGACAACGATAAATTCCATTGCTTCTCTCCCCTCGTTCCTTAATTGAGTCGATCACCTTGGACCTCTCCTTGTACGTTTTCCTAGGGAATTAAACGCGGATGCTTGCCCCGCGGCGATAAGCCTGACAGATTCTTTTCATTTAGATATCGGTGGCTCCTAGTGGATTAGACGAAACGCTTTACAGTGATAGACGTCTAAATCGCCAAGGTTTGCAGCGCGTAGAAAAATAAGTCATATGAAAAACAAATGATTCCCTCAACGATATCACAATGAAAGGTTTCGTTTTTTGGATATAATGATAGATGAACCTCGTCGCACATAATACATCTGTGGTTGTAAGGAAAAACGACCCATGTCACAATTTCAAAAAATTTGAGTTTATGCATTAATTCAACTGTAGAATATTGGATGTGTGTTTCTATCAGAAAAAAATGCATTAAAACGAATTTTATACGTTGAAAAAATAATGCAATTTAACCGAAGTCCAATATTCAATTAATACGCATTTGGCAAAACAACCGAAGTCCACAAAATTTGGAGAATACGACGTATCTTTCCTTTGTGATCGCTTTTTATTTTCTATTTTTACTTATCTGCATATACTATAACGTATTTTGTGTAAAATAAAATGAGCAAAATTATATTTCATATTTTTATTTTACTAGAAACAGCACGTTATGAAATGCCAATAATACATAAATGTGTAACTTGTATTTTACAAAACACAACGCAAAGCACAGAAGAAAACGAAAGAAGACAAAATAGAAAGTAAAAGAAGGAAAAGTAGTCAGAAAAACTACTTAACTGCGACACGTTCAAGCAGGACAACACAAGTCCGATGGACTTGTGTCGTTCTGCTTAAAGTGTATGTAAATTATTACTATTTTGTTTATTATTATTTACGTTAATTATACGAATATTGAATATTATGCAAAGTGAAGGAAATATACTTTTATATCGTAAGAAGAAAACAAGGAAACATTGCTAATAAGAAGAATTGGTGTTTGGAACTTTCAACGACAATATCTCGAAAGTGAAAACATGTGACATGGGTCGTTTTTCGTTACAACCACAGACATATCGAGTGACATTTTCATTAAAAAGCGCCTTGGCAGTCAAGGCATGAAACGCCAGAACACCTAACACATCACAAAATCCTCTTGTTTTTTTCCCCGCCGACACCAAATCTCGCGATACCGTTCACGAATCAATGCGGCGCGCATCCTCCCTCTCTATAAACATCCTCCCCTCGTTCGTGATATTGAATCCGGGAGCCGGAAGAACTGGAAGTCGGCCAATACCGTGAACTATGCGCAAGAGAGCCAGCTGCAGAGGGAATCTCTAGTTAGTTTTAACTACCTGCGAACTGCATTGTACTCGGCTCAAGTGCTTCCAACTGCTTCCCCCGGAGTTATCCGCCATCCCCGTCGCGGGTCGCCATCCACGGGGGAGAGCTACTCGATATACCGCGATCCCTTTAATCGCCCCATACCCGCGAATCCGACCATCGTTTCTACCTTGCCGTCCTCTGCCCGCCGTTTGTACCGGTTGCTCGCGGTCATAAAGCATCGAGACGGCTATCGTGACGCGCTGCAACACGGCGGCGGAATAATAAAAGTCCCAGGAGGCGAAAGTAAGCGTTGCCGAGGGCTGACGCGCCGTGTGTAAGTACCCCTCGAAAATAGCCGACTCGATAAACGCGTGCACGCGCGGATCGTTAGGCCGAACGGACGATAATGCGGGATAACGGGTGTGGCGGATAATGCCTGGACGTATCGCGAGAGGCTTATTTGCCACGGTGGTGGCGTGTCCGTGGGGCACGCAAACACTTTACGCCACCGATGTTCGGGGTACCCCCGAACCCAGCCTTCGCCACCAGGCACAATGGAACCAGGCCGATAAACAGCCCGGCGAGATTTATCGCTCTCGGTCCCTTGCCAGGAAATCGCGTCCCCGCGACGTAAATACGTTTACAAGTCTCTGCGGCGTACACGCACGTGCGCCCGTTACTTAGCGTACGACGATAATTGCGAGAGGACCGCTGGATTGCGAGGGGAACGTCTCGACGAGTCTCGTAGTTCGTAGTACGCTTCGAGGGCGCGCAGGTAGTTGGTGAACAACGATAAAAGTACATAAATGTTATTGGCGTGGTAGATACTATCTTTTATCTACTAGATAGATTGGAAAGGATGGGAATAAAGTCCCATACTTTGTTCGTGCGTTACTGAAACTCGCATTATATATACAGGGTCTTTATAAATATGTGGGACAATATTTGAGGGTCGGTTCTACTCATCAAGCTAATAAGCAAAGTTATATGTCCGATAATGCTTAACTTTGCAGTTATAAGTATTTTTGTATTCCATAAAATACTGGCATAAAATGTCTATGAAAGGGCAACCGGCAGACTGGAGCGTTCGTTAGTTGGCTTAATGTACTATATTTTCATTCGTATCCTCTTCTTCGCGGCTTTAAAAATCGAAATAATAATCAATACATTGATCCGCAGAAATACAGTTGGACTTCGTTAAATGCCACTTGTAACCGCAAATACAATTCCAACTTTTTTTATTATCTTGATGAGTAGAACCGACCCTCAAATATTGTCCCACATATTTACTAACACCCTAGCCTAGTACTGTTCGTAAGTATTGGGACACCAACTCTGTGTGGAATAACTGTGAAAAATGTTGGTAATGTATTGTTAGGTTGGCAATAATAATACCGACCGATCTCTAGTCGATTTCCGCAATTGGTATCCCTACCGCAAGAAGGACGAACCGAATTATAACCTACAAGAATATAATAAAAATCAAAGTTTATTGTCGCTTCAAAATTCTCTCATTTATTTCTATCATCCAGCCTGCGTAACGTAACATTTATTAAAGAACTCTAATAAATTTTAATTTATTTGGTATTTTAAATTAAAAGCAGTGGAAAGTATTCAATTTGTACTAAGCACCTATCACATTTTCTGCAAATACAGCAGGTGTCTTATGAACCGCAATGTATGCACAAAGAATTGCATGTATCTATATACACCTGGCATGCTACTGCCTATACAACACAAACTTCCACCCCTATGCCTCGTGCGGTCAGACAGTCTACAAGCCACAATTTGTCGTCATATCTTCTTCCATCAAAGACAGGGAGTATCCCAGCTGTGGCGCACGTGGGAAATCCACCGATAAATTCAGTTGAAAGTAATCTAGTTGGCGGTTATTCGTTCGTGGAAGGAATAAACTCTATCTCGGCCTGTGCCCCCGTAACAGATAATGGCGACGAATATCGGCGTGCTTATTTACCGCGACGTATCGCGTTCGACAATGTTCACAGGCGCGCCGCGACCTCGCTCGTTGGGGTTGAAGGTTCGACTGTGGGGTTTCGCGCGTTCGAGAGGCCGCCAGACACAATGGAACGGGACCCGATAAACCGGCCGCGCGATTTATCGGCGCCATATTTAGCCAGGAAATCGCGCGGCCGTAGAAATATACGAGCGCGAGCGTCCAGTGGACGTAGCAGCCTCGGCCTGGTTCCGCACCCCTCCATGCCCTATGAATGCCCGTAGATGGAGGGAAAACCCTCCCCCTCGGGACCTCGCAGCCCGCTTCACCGATAAATCACCGCCACTTTATTCGATCGACGAATTAAAACCGCCCCCTTTGCTGCGATCGAAACGATCGACGAGTCCAGCTGGGTCGCGCTTCTGCGAATGTCGAAGTTGCAAAAAAATCACGTCTGATATTACGTGTCGATACAACTGGATTGCAAATTGAAAAGCCTTGGTGCTTGGAAGTATACCCGGCTGATAATTTCCAACGTTTCAGCCCCGCATGTGAATCCTCAGGATACCTAACAGTTGTTCGCTGACGAGAGACCTCAATTAAAACCGCGATATGTAGAATCCATATCGATTTCTGACGATGTTGAAATGCGAGGTAACTTAGCTACTATTTTTATTATCCTTCTCTAGAGCTCTCCATGCTTATCCAACACATAGAACAACAGTGTGCACCGTGAAGCTTGTTCCTTTCTCGCACCCCTCAATTAATCGACGAGGGGCGAGTTAAAAAAATGCTTCGCCTGTCTTCGAAGTCGTCCCCCAGTGTATAAATGCCCGCCGTGGATCTGGAATTTTATTCAAATTCTACACAATCGTCAGGGATTTATTCACGGCAGCTAATCATCCTTTTATTGCCTGGCGATTCCGCTTCCTCGTGTCACTCGTTTTTTATAGTCCCCCTATCTGCGCTTCCGTCGACTCTATCGGAATCGATTAATCCAGGCACCGCGGTCGTTCGTTATCCTCAAGTACACAAGGCAAGGACGCGTTGCTGCCCTAAGGGAAACTCATTTTCCCGCGCGCCGAGGAGCTTCCACTTCGTCGCGGGCCATTTTCTTCCCGTTACTCGCGCCAGCCACACTGAAATAACTCGCCGCGACTGCCTCGGCATCGATCGAAGCTTAATAATAGCCGCGGCATCGTTCTACGCCTCTATTTTTAGCGTTACCCAGTCATCGCGACCTACAGCGGCGCTACGCGGCTAGCGATTTTCAATGGCAATCATTTACCGTCGCGACGCGCGCCACTCGCTAATGGCAAGCTTAACGACGTAGCTCGGCTGCGCAAACACAATCTGTATCTACAGCAACGCGCCGACCCCGTCGCCATAAGGAGTTTAATCGAACCGCGAGCACCGAATAAAACCCACCAGCCCGTTTCCTCGAAGCTCGAGGATTATCCCTGGTGCTAAAAATCGTGGAGGGGGAGGAAGTCCATAGACGGGCGATAAATAAACTCGAGCGGTGAATTATTTTTATATCAGCTACCCGTGGCTACGAATTCCCGCCACGTCGAAACAGTGAAACGAGCAAAACGATTTCCCTTCTCTGGCTGAACGCGCGACGCCACGGGGGTTCCAGAATCGAGGGAAAAACGAGCAAAAGCCGCTACCCCAGCGGATTCTCGGGGAACATTGAACGCGGGCAAGGAGAAAGAAATCGACAACGAAGTTGCAAGATTAAAGGTTGCGCCGTAAACTGCCAGTTTTCGCGAAAGACTCGCAAGATCGCCGCGTGCGCTAATGAGCGCCCTTTCGATGGTTAATCGCAGTAACGCGCTGGTGTTTCGGTATCGCTTCTGGAACCGTTTCGAAACTCGGCGCGAGGAAAGTAGTTCTGTGTCGTCGATGGTAGTTGTAAAACTACCTTCAAGTTTCTTGTGCTCCTAGGGACTTAAAAATTCGACTGTACTTGCATCGCCGTCGATACAATGTGAATGTTCGTTACCTTCGCGATCCCTCCTGTGAAGCAATAAATTAATAACAGCGCTCCAAGTAGGTATAAGCGATGCGACGACATATGTTGTTTACTATTACTGAACACACAGAAGATAAGGCCAAACGTCAGTAGCAGAGCTGTGCAAAAATCGATAGATATACAAGCGCGAGCCACGTTGTTTTAAGGGAAGTGGGATTTAAACAAATTATTATTGTAAAAATGGTGCGCTCTAGAAGAAACAGTTTCGATAATTCGCAAATAAGATGGACAGTTTTTCGAGAGTGTTTCAAAAAAATTGTTTTCGGTCAATAAATCCGTTCGTGCAACAGAAACTACACTCATATAGTTTATGAAAAAAAAAATAGATTCTATTTCAGAGCTGCAATTCCATAGTTACACGTCCCGCGAGCGACCTATGTTTTTTGTGAGAGGTCTAAAAGATTAATATATTAAAAATTTATGCGTGCTTTTCTTCTCATTTTTTCATAGTCTCTCAAGACATTGTACTAAAGGTAGGTAATATAAATTTTCTATGAAAACTGTAAATTATAGCTGAAAAATATTCTTAAAGAAGGCTTATTTTTCCAGCGGTCACAACGGTGTTCCCCTTTAAAGAGAATGTGATCAAGGGGCGATTAATCTTCGTCATGAAATATATTCGAACGAGTCAAAACGCTAATACACGGTTCTCTTCGCCGCACGCCATCCATCGCAGAACACCACAAACGCAACGGTGGCGTCGGTGCGCCAAATGGCTCGGCGGTAATCACTGTCCCCGACGAAACGCCAATTAACGTGTACACCTAAATCGGACTCCGGTGAATGGCAGCACGCCCACGCTGCCTCGAGCTCTGCTCCCTTTCGTACCCGCCGATGCAGTCAACGAACCCATCCGTCGTCGCGAGTCGGCGCAACGAACGAAAGGGCCGTAGGGTCCCAGCTCTCCTGCGGCGGGGCTCGGACGCGCGTCCACGTGCGTCTCGGGGCGGGGAAACCGCGAGGGTCGTTGACCCCCAGGTGACCTTGAGATCGACGACGAAGATTCTGTCCCGGTGCGAGCCAATTACAAGCCGCGAGGCGTCTCAAGTAACGCGCGCATCCACTCTCCGTGCTGCTGCATGGTGCAACAGGCCGAATGCATCGTGCACGATGCCACGGGTACGTTAACCCCGTTCCACGCTGAATCCAGTCCCATCCGTTGCTCTTCCTCCTTTCGACCGAGCCCCCCTGGAAACCCCCTTGCATCGACGCGCGAAACGACTTCCTCGTGGCGAGGTACACCGAGTGCAGCTCTCGCTGCGATCGAGCGCAGCTGGGAAAGATCGACGACCAGAATCACGGCCACGTGGCTGTGAGTGGTAACTCCTTGAATTCTCTCGAAGGTGACGTAAGAGTGTCACTTTGTAACGTAGTGTAGAAATAAATAATATGCTTCGTTAACTCGCGGCAGAAGTGATCGCGACGAGGGTGAAAAGTGAACGCTCGGAGTTCCCACCGAATCGTGAGCGACCGACGTTTCCGCTCAGGCTGGAAAATTGTAGCGCCAAGGGAGTTGAGGATGGAATCACGGGTTGGAGAAGCTGTAGGCTCGACGGGCAGAGGCGAGGCGCACGTGTATGCGTACGTGCGTATGCTCGAAGAAACGATAGGATAGGCCAAAGGGGTTAGGTGGCGGCTCGCGTGGAACTGTATAATTAGATTAGGTACAAGTCGCATTAGCATGTCATGCATATTCCATGAGGCGCGGACTCGACGTCGAGGTGGGAATCATATTGCATTCGGTAGTCTCTCGATGCAGTTCCCTCGCTTTCTCCGCCTCGACCGTCCCTCTCTCTTCCGCGCTGCCTTCGTGTTCCAGCCACAACGCCCGTTTCTACTCTCCTCTTTTTGTTTTCACGCTTTTCGTATCGCCTCCCGTGGCTCCTGTTATTCGTTCGTTAGCACACGACCCAGACCGGGGAACACGAATTACCCCGTCGCCGAAAGGGGACGTAAAAGTGGAACGATAATCGATTCTCTATGCCCCGTTCGGTTGGATACGAGTTGCTTCGAAGATCTCAGCGGTTCTGAAATGAACCTGTGCTTCCACTGGCGGTACTAATGAATTGATTGGTTTATGCGTTGTAATGGTAAAGGGGCGAGGTTGAATAGCAGTATGAGACATTCTCTGCATACCATTAATGCACTATGCACTAGACGATATCTTGGCTTGACTGTGCCAGCTCATCATACTGTTAAATTTACGGCATCCCTCTTTTATGCATCTTCCTATTATTATAATTCTATTCCCCTGGAAATTCGTTCATTGTCGTCTCTCTCATCTTTTAAACGGGTTGCCCACTCCTTTATTCCTCTCCTTGGCCTAGATTCGACTGTTCAGCTTTTAGCTTTAAGTCCACTGTTGTGTAGGGTGGAAGTACCAGTTAATAAACACGCACCAGTGAATGAACATTTTTTGTTAAAACGAGTAAAATAAGTTATTCAATTAAGCAACTAATTAATTAGGAACTTCTTTCATTCTCTTGCTTCATATCCAAACAATTTTTGCAGCACGGGGAATCAATCGAGCCTCAAACATAATTTTATAATAAGTGTTAATTTATTAGAGCGGTTATCCCATGGAGTTTGGTTTTAAAAAAGCAGTAAAGCTGAACCTCGCTCATTCAGCATTTAATTATTATTAATTGGTGATGAAGAGCACAGGTGCCTAAACTTAAGACTCTAAAGTCCGTAGTATTCGTGTGTTTCCATAAGAATTCGCGGAAATATATCAGTGTAGAAAACAGCGGTAATTCGATCGATGAAACATTAAAATAACGAGTCAGCTGTAACGATCCCATCGACGTGCGAGCTTCAACGACAACGGGAACGTTCTTGCCTGATCCGCCGTTCCGCGGAAAGATTCGCATCGCAGGCGATTGGAATCCGAGAGAATAGGGACGGACGAGGAATAGAGGAATCAGCACGGCATGCTGTTGAAGCGTGAAATGAGAGCGTGCTGGAGAGTGTCTGTAAAGGAGCGAGAGCTTTGAAAGCACGAGCAGTTACAATCAGGGCAAGGTCGTAACCGGCGTGTCGAAGGCGCTCCCACCCTTTCCGCGGATCATTCTGCCGTGCAATCGTTGCGCCGAGACATAAACAGAATTCCGAATGGGTCTCGTCGCTTTGAATTCAAGACAGGAATTACGCTCTACGTGAAATGACTACCTACGCGAGATCCGCCGCTTATGAACATCTCGAGACCTTTTTACTGTAAAGACACCTAAGCCCTTCACTCATGAGACGAAGTAACCAAGTCTGACGCTCTAGACATAGTTCACGACTCGTCGCTGATATAACGTCGAATCTTTGACGACCAATTTGCATAAAGGACAATTCCGCTGAAGAATCCTAGCACATTCGTGCAAGCAGAGACCCCGCGGCTAAGAAAGTGCCCGCACCGTAGTTCGCCGACGGAATCAGCGGAATGAAAGCGAGGAGGACGATGAGAAAAGCCAGAGAATTCACCAGATCCGTGGTACGGGGAAAGAGAGGCCCCCACGGTTGTAACGTGTCACGAGACTGTCGACGAGAACACGGGAAAAATCCAGTCGGCGAAATTGCCCAGCTCCCTTTCACTCCGACAGCCAATGAGACCGCTTTTCATTCGACAAAAGAAATTCTGACGACTCTGTCTGCCCGTGCCTCCGCGACCTTCGCCCGAGATAATAAAGCAACTTTTTCCCTACCAACGCGAGCACAGCGAAGCTCGAGGAGATGATTTTCCGCCGACGAGGGATCGGACGGGGGCTCGTCTTCTTACGATTTGAGGGTGCTTTTATTTTAACGCGATCAGATCGGCGAACAGCTCGCGACCCGATCGCGCGGATAGCCCGCGGATTTATACGGCCCTAGCTGGCTTTCCAGAGATGGAAGTCTCCTCGGGGAGAACGGAAGCGAATGTTTCTAGGAGATCAGAGATGAAAATATCAATAGTTTCTGGGGTCACGGGTGGTGGGAGGCATCGCTACGAGCGAAGAGGGATGGAATAAAGTCGTATATACCGTCATCGCAGTATTTTCCTCCGGTGGTTCGCGAGCTTACACATCCGGCGTCTTGGCACCGGCAATATCTCGTTCAACCCCGTCGTCTCCAACCCCCGTCCTTTCCAACCCCGACTCTCCTTTGTCCACAGAGCCTCGAAAGCACGCCGGTGCCGACTCGAGCAATACGACGTTTCGAAAAACGTATTACGAGCTTATCCCGTTCTGCTCGTCGAAGAAGAAAACAAGCAGTCTGGCGACTCGGGGGTGTCTCTCTGTGCTTACGTACTCGTTACTTGTCGACACTGGATTAAGTACCTACTGCTTTCCAATTAGCTCGGTATTTCACGGTTTTAATCCCCCTCGCTCGATCCCCTCGAATACGCTGCCGCATCGGTCTTCGTCATCGCTCCAATCTGTCTCTGTATAGCCTGTCACATTGGGCGTCTAATGGAATTACAACGCGATTCTATTGATCACTATTGTTAACCTTTTCGGTACGGTGTAGTAAAAGGAACAATCGGTCCGCCTGGCTCGACCATTTCTGTCACTCATAACCAGTAAAAATAACTGTACTTTTTAATAATAGTTATCGACTTAAATGTCAGTGAACGGATTATATATTATTTCTGTATCATTCGCGAATATGAACAAAATGAATATAGGTGCTGCTGAAAATAATTTAAACAGCTTCCGCCTGACGGATATATCCGTCGACCGTACCGAAAAAGACGCTGACGTTGCTGAAAGAGTAATCGCGATTTCGCTGAAGCAAGATCGCTTTTCGTTGATAAACCGTGTCCCCATTCACTTGTTTAAACACGAAGCTGTAGCAGAAGTTCTATCGATTAGACGAAAATGTTACCGGATGAAATTTTCATTCCCGCTCCGCGCGAACGTGACGCGAGCAATTAAGGCCAGCTACGCGTCGGGCACAACTTTTCCCGGCGAAGCTTCGTCCGCGCAGACGAGTTTTTCCTCGAACGATCTCCTTGCCCCGTTCCGTTTTAATTGATTCCGCCGATTAAATTTCGTCTGGCGGCGGACGTCGATTGAATCCAGGGGAAATTTAGGGGCAGGCTGAATAATTTCAATCCGGGACTGTCTGGCGTTCTTAATTAGATCCAGTCGGATAGTTTAATTGCTCGATGCTGGACGGGAACCGCTGTTAAAGGAAGCTCTATTTACGATACTTTCGGGCCACCTGTTACCAACTGCGGAAACGTCCCGTGTAATCGCGACGGAAAGCTGCTCCGTTTCTCCCTGCTTCCGATTAACAACGATCAGTACCGGCATTTTAAATCCTGCTAACTCGTAACGGAAGAACTGCGAATAATTAACTGCGACGAATAATTAACTGTAACTATTGCAGTTAAATTAGAAGCTTCCCTGTATCCTCACTTTCGTTGATTTTCAAGTCGGGCCCGATCGACTTCTGTGTTCATTATCGCGAAGTGGAAATTATAGCTGCTAGAATGTTCTATTTCTGAGAGATCAGTATCGAAAACTGTAATTCCTATAACCGTCACCATCGATGCGTAGTGCTAATTGTAATGTTCGAAAGCAGATCAAGCTTGAAATACGCAGCAGCGTGCGTTCAGAATTCGATAGAAACTTTTGAATAAAGGCGGATCTGTGCTCAGTCAGTTGATCTATTTCGTTCTGAATGTCAGCAGAGATGTCGTAAATTCTAAAGCGGTGAAACCATGGTGATCAGTCAAGCGTTTTCAATGACTCTCCCCAAAGTCGGTCATGGTTAGAAACAGGAATTCCATGATTGATTTCCAGATTGTTTATAGGCTACTTGTTTTTACGACGTAATCAGAGAAGACAGCTTACGATTTTAAGCTGAGTCCTCCGAAACCACACCCCATCGAATCGTAACAATTCGGGCAAAATGAAGAGACAGATTGGTCGAGCGAATAGCAATTAATCTTCGTCGCGAACTAAACTCGAGTTAGTTCACGAGGCAGGGCAACGTAGAACATGATCTATCGAGCTAATACGCGATCGTGATTAAATCTCCACCCAGTGTACCCAATATTTCACGGGAAGATGAACCCTTCCGACTGATACCGTGGGGGGAGGAGGGGGTCGATCGTAAATGCAAGAAGTAATACGCTGGCGCGAATGCAATTCTTGGAAGACGGAGAAGATGGTCTTATCTCTAAAACGGGGCTGGCAAGGATCGATGCTCCGGCTTCCATCCAGCCGGCACTTTCCTCGCCGCCGGAGCACGGGACCCATCCTTATTTTCTTGCCTCGAGGAAACAGGAGGAGACCTTTTGCTTTCAGCCGGATACACCCTTCACCGTTACGCCCTGAGAACTTCGTCTCCCAGATCCGAGAGATAGGGGTCGCGCGCCACACTTCGAGCAGTCGATAAATCACGGGTGAGCCTCACCTGAATTGCTTCTTTGAATTTCATCTTCAGGGTCGTGGGCGAACGCTTAAACGTCTCTCCCCCACCCGAAAACCGGTCGACTCGCTCGAAATTCATGAGCAAACGTCGGGGACACGAACAGTTTTTCTGCCCTTTGACTTCTGCGCTCCAGTCAAGATTGTCCATGCAGCACTCGATTTGTCAGAAAACGATTCTAATCAATTTCTCCTAGCTGATTTATAGACTTCCCTAATCCTACGAAATATGAAATGTGAAATGACAATCATTTTGATATTCTAAAGGTGCGTCCACGGTGCGACAAAAATATCGTGTCTCATATGAGACTTTAATCTCGCTGAGACAATTATTTCATTATTCTATGATCTATTAATTATTTTGCCATTAGGTTCATGAAACTAGACTCTCATGGGACAAGTTTCATGATAAATTATCAAGAATCTTACGACTGTTTCCATTATTTACATTTAGTTGTTGCTAAGATTCTTGACTCGTGATAGAAAAATCTCACGTGAAATCTCATCGTAGAGTGGGCACAAGGAATCTTTCCCTCGATCGATTCCAGTTCCAGATTCAGCTCTCTTGATATTAAAATACACGCACCATTTCATATCCATTGCACAAGTGACGGTCGTTTAACCCATCAATCATAATGAAATGGAGAAAAGCAGTAATAAATCTCCATGCAAGTTTGCAGAGCCGGAAGAGAGGTATTAATATTCATGTCCCTGTTTGTCTCCTAAGTCGGTGCAAGTCGGTTTCGAAGGACATAATTACCATCGATGATTAGACAGATACTCAAGGACGAGAGACGCTCGAGGTCGATGACAGCGTACGATCCCCGATCGATGATCCTTCGGCTTGGCCGAAGACGCCTTCCGGCGTGTCCTCTCGATCGGGCGCGCCGGATCGATAGGTTGCACGGGCTGTCCAACGCCTTCGAGCCGGGCATCGATAGCCTCGTCGTCTGTCGGTTAATTAATTCGCCGGCTAACGTAATTACTTGGAGCTTCCAGCGTGTACCACCGACACGGACGCGGCCGCGTGTTCGACGTTGCGATCCGGCACTCGCGCGCAAAACGTGGCTTGTTCACGGATTTATGGCCGAACGAGGATGAGCCTGTTAATTTGAACGCGTCCTGGACGTCACGGGGCGTGTGCTAGTTCTTGGAAAGGATTATTAGTAACGCGATCCACGGGAGCGGGCTAAGCGGCGGACGAATGGACGGAAAATCGATTACACGCTGCAGCAAATCGAACAGGTTAGCGAGCTCGCCACGATAAAGGCAAATTGATACGTTCCGAGGGTATTCCGTTGGCGGATAAGGCGTTGATAAGTGAATACAAGGGTTTGGGAATCGATCCTGACGTACAGAATATTCCACGAGTTTTGGGTTCAGAAGGTGATCCTAATTCTGTACTGTTTCCCAAGACGCAATGCCCCGTAATGAGTTGAGAAAAGCACGCTTAGCTTACCCTCAAGGGTATCGCTTGACACACCCCTTGGGTGTCTTTCACAACTTCACTACATTCCTGCCACCCACGATGAGACGTAATTTTCCCACTTGAGCGTGCTAATTCTGTACCTATAACCTTCGGGTAGAGTTAGAAGCCTTATTAGAGTCGACTAGAAAATAGTAGACGATTTGAGGATAAATGGGAGTAAATACCGCGATGGCATTGTTTAGTGAACATGATAATAATAATAATAGTGTATTATCGGAAATAAATTCCAATTATATATCGAAAAAATGGCCATAAGCCCTTCAGTGTAAAGCGTCGACATCGCAAATAACCAACTAATCAGTGCAAATCATTGACTGCTTAGGATAATCCTCTTAGCTTGATCATAATTTTAGATTTTAATGATCATCGAGTTATCAAGGTGTTTTTTTGGATTGTAGCTGCTACTGTACTCACTAACAATAATAAATATGCCCAAGCGTAACGCGGACTCTTCACTTTCTTCATCCCGCTGTCTTCTCCTCTCACCATCCCTCATTCCATTAAATTGACAATCAACCAACAGACACGTGTATCCGCATCTTCGCCGGGGACATTCAGCAGTAACTCACGAATCGAGGATTTGACGCGCTCGATTCACGCGCGTCTCTCGTGGAAGCCGTGCGAGTCACCGAATTACTGATAACCAGCCGGGGGCCCTTCCACGGATAATGCGGATCGATATTCACCGAGGACGAGACACGTCGACCGCGAATAACGAGTTTATCGGCCGGAGACCCAGATTCCTGGTAAACCTGCCCGTGGGAAAATCCAGGTCGACCGAGAAAGCGAATTCCGAATGCGAGACGCAGAATTCGCTCGCGGCCTGCCGCCCCGCTCGCTCGTTCGCTCGTGACACGGGGAAACGTGTGCCGGCGGAATTATTATCGTCTCGCTCGAGACCTTCGAGAGCCTGAAAGCTCGTTGTTCGCTTTCCACAGCGATCGTGACTCAACATCCGACTACCTCCGAGCCCGTCGCCGTTTACGATTGATCGCTGCCCCGATCCGCTACGAACAGATGCGTCTCCCCCGTCGACGCTACGACTTAATTAGGCGGTTATCCTTGTCTAATCCTTTACGCCTCGTCCGCCAACGGATTTCCCTTTTACCTTTAGCCAGGCAAGTGCGCCGCGGCAGACATTCGCTTTCTACGGCTTGATTCACCTAACTTCGACCTAGGATCCAAGATAGGTCCGAGAAGTCTGCACCTTTCGATTGAAACAATTTGATATGATTCCCGAGATGAAGATATAGAGGAGATATTATTATTATTACGATTTTATAACTCATTAAGTGGAAGATATAATACATATGAAGAGGATAAGATAAGAATAAAGGCAGCAGTAGGAACTGTTAATAATCCTAACCATAAGAACAAATTACTAATTACTACAAATAAAATGAAATGAAATGAAAAGAACAGTGGTGGCACAGTAGAAGCTAACTCGATAAAGCCGGAAATCCACCGAGAAGCTAAGTTAAGCTATGCTATGTTTTAACATAGCTTTTGGTGGAAACGGGTCCATAAGAATGTATTGAAGCTAATTTTTTTAAAACGTAGCACGGCATAGGTTCCCGGTGGATTCCCGGCTTAAAAAGCCAATATGAAGGTTGAGTTTGTATGTTTGTCTTTTTTTTTTTTAAGAAAGAAAAATAGATGGATGGCCAATGATTATATAATACAGGTGAAAGAAACTGTGCGCCGTAAATCACTCTCGCGATTCGACGAACAATAAACAAAGCCCGCCAGCAGCGGTTCGGTATTCGCGAGGCGATTTCGCCGTTCGAAATTGAGGGACGAAAGGAATTCGCGCAGGAATGCCGATAGAAATTCGTAGTACCGTCGGAGAACGACGTAATCGCTTTTAATCAACGTGCGTATCACGCTGTATATCTACGCTGGATAGAATACAGGATTACGAGAGCGAGGGGAGAGAGAGTGAGAGAGGTATCGGGTATCTGATTGATTCATAATGGGCTGCTAAATATTAAATAGCGCTTCGGATTCAACGAACGGGGGCTGCGTTGTGCAAGCGTTCTGTGTAACCTTCCACGGTGCTGCAGCATTCATCGCGACGCAGCGCGATAACGACTCGTTGAATTTACATATTTCAGAATCGGGCTGTAATTATGTAAAGCAGAGAGCATTACCGAGTACCGAAGCGGTCTTCGTTTGATTCTGTTCGACGTGGACCGATGTAGAATGCCCTCTTGAATACCGAATGCATCGACTAGCAGGAAGAACGGTAACGAACACGGCGTTCGCGATACTCCGAGGACCTTTCACGTGCAATTCTGTCTCGGTTACGGGTGGTAAATGGTACTGGGATCCACTCACGCGGTACATATTGCGTTTCTCGATGAACCGAATGCTTGGAATCTTTTACACAGTACTCTATATCTTCACTTAAGAAGAACCTGAGGAACTCTGTGCACAGTTCTTCGTTTTATAACGAACTAGGAACTATTGACTTACTAACAATTTACTCCAAATTCTTCTATTATATATTGTTACTTAGGTTCTGATTAACCTTCGGCATTCGTCAGTGATATAAAAGTTGTCAAGGTATTGACATTCTAATAAATCAGAGGAGAAACGTTAGGCCAAGTGCAAGGCAGTCACTTTCCATAATTAAGAACTACGTTCGTCCCAGAATTATTTCGTCACGGGAGTAGCAGGAAGTTTCGCGGAATTGCGGGCATATTCCTCCGGAGTCCGTTTCTCCGCGAATGGAATTCCCAGAGGGGGGGAACGATGCCCGGTACTCCAGCGGCGAGACGCCGTTTCGGAACAATGTAATCGTCCCTAATCTATGCACGATAATCTCCGCGGAATACACAGGGCTCTGGATTGCTGCGGAGCTTCTTCCCTTCGCGTGGCCGCTGTAATCTTCTCGTGCCATGCTCAGCATCGACTCTCCGATGGTATATCGCGGCAGATTCGACTGCCTGCTTCTACAAACTTCCATGGGTTACCCCCGTAATTTCCCATCAATAACGGTTACAGGATCGCCCAGGACGAAGGCACCGCGGAGTTATGGCCGAGGACCACCCCCAGAGCTAACTAGAGACGTGGGTCGGTGAATTCGTGGTGGTGTACGTATTTAGATGTTATAATGCTTCGTGTACTTAAGGGGACATTCTCATTAAAAACTTTCAGAAAATCGATCTTTTTGCGTAATATATCTATAGTATAGAATCTGAAGAATACTCAGTAAATGTTATAAGACGCCATTCTGCTTTCTTTGCCTTCTTAAAGGCTGATATGAACATATGAGAATATCTTTGGTTTTTTTATTTGGGACAATTCTACGTCGAGTTATAGTGGCTACTATCGACACGACTTCTTGTTGTAACACTGATCGCCACGTAGGAATCGAACCACTACAGGAAAATAACAACTTTTTCTTCATATCCTTGAATAACGAATAAATAAATACCATAAAGTTCTTTTACCGCAAGATATATACTTTTTTGTAAATCAAAATCCCAAAGACCACCTATTTTTTAGCGATTTGATGAGAATGTCCCCTTAATCATTACACTTTTGGAAGCGCACGAAAGAAAACGTGCATAGAAGTAAAGAAACACAAAAAGTCTGTCTCCAATAAGATTTGAAATGAAACAGTTATACGAAACTAATATCATGATTGAGTTATATAGATCGAAACACAATAGAAGGGTGTCTTGTTTTCGAGCAGAACTTGCAATGGTACCATTTGCAAGATGATCCTAGGAACTCAAGACACGATAATTATAATTCCAACCGTCTGCAAGCACGTCGAGAAGTATCGCGTCCAGTTTCGTAAAAGGCTAAACGAAGATTTAGCGACTCCTCGCGTATGCAAATCGGGGGGACCGCGCTGTTGCTGAAAACACGAAAGGATATTACGGGGATGCCCACCGCGTCCCGTGGATTCTAAACGAACAAAAGAGGAACACGTCAAGGGGGGGGGGGATGGTCTCTACGGCTATGGCGTAAAAATAAACAGGCCTGAAAGACCTTAGCGGAGACGTAGAAAGAAAAAGAAGGGCAGAAGGGGTGGATGGACGCGTAAAAGTGGTGGAGGAAGACTCTCTACCTAGCAATTTCATTACGAGCCACAAACGGTACCGCGAAGGGGCAGAAAGAGAGGGGAAGAGAGAGAGAGAGAGAGAGAGAGAGAAAGATAGAGGAGAGTTGAAGCGAGACAAGGAGCGAGAAAAACGACGGCGAAGGTAAAATGCCAGCTTGCCTCGCCGAGAAAAGGGGCTAGAAATCTAAATATTTAGAACGACGTCCAAGGGTGTTTAAATATTAAACACCACGCCGCGCGTACTCCACCACTGTTATAGCCTCTGTTTCTCTTACTTCCAGTGTCCTTCGACCCCAAACGGGGAGAGACAACAGGGTGCAGGAAATTGTCACTGCAATCTTCTTTTAATCATAGGCTATCACGTACTTGTGGCAACCAGGTTCTCGTTTCCCGCGGCTCCCAAAAGTAGTATCAGAAGGAGAGTGGCAGTTAACACCCACAACGGGAGAGGGCGAGGGAACCGTGTTGTGTGACAGCGAGAAGAGAGGGGGTGCGCAATGCAGTAACGAAAAGGAGCGGTAGTTACGCTGTGTGCAACTTTGACAAAGAGGGGTTGAGATTGGCGTAGTACACCAAAAGAGAAACTCACTGTGATGAAGAAATTCGTAGAAGGGCCGTGTGGGAGACATTCGAGGGCGAATCTCGTTCCCAGGATGGCAGACTGTGGGATCAAGGCCCTCTTTCTCCATGGCTCCTATATACCTAATGAAGGTATCAAACGAAAAAAGGGTTGCCCACCATTTAATCCTGATTAAACAAGTCTCTCAAGTTGTTGGTCGTTCCTAATGTATTTGACTCTTTTACTGGATAGTTGGTCTTGTCTCCATATGGTCAAACCAAACCTGATCACCAGGATATAAAAGTTGTGGCTTCCTGTTCCCTTCTCACGGCTAACGGTCGAAGAAAGAATCTCAAGCGCAGCAGCACTTGGTTCGAAGAGCGTGGCCGAGCGCGTTGCGCGGCAGAGGTGAAAAGCGATTTAAATCACGCTCGACGGTCTTTCACGGCGACAGGGCGCGACGGAAGCGGAAGATTCATGGGAAAAGCGAGAAATATGAAACGAGGGAGAAAAACAAACGGAACAGCGAGTTAGGAAGCGAGGGTGGCCGCGGCGCTGGGGCGACAGAAAAGGTGAGAGACGAGGGAGGATCGCGCGGTCGTGAAACGGAACTGTAGCCAGTTAAAGAGCGTTTCCGCGATGCTGCTCGCGATCCTCGACTTCCGGGGGCCCCAGAGCTTGCAGTTTCCAAGTTCGCTGAAAGCCGGTAAACATCGTTAGCCGGCGATCGGCTTACCGATATGTAATTAAGCCCCTAGGAAACTAAATCTGCAAGGAATTGCCGTGGTAATCGGCTCGATGCCAGACGCCGACGAAGAATCGCGACCTCTCTCTCCCTTCGTCGTGCGGAACGCTCGCCTCGAAATGCTCGAGGACCTTCGAGCTCGATTATAATTGATACAACGGCTGAAAGGGAAATGGAAGTTCCGCGGAGCGAGAAGAAATCGGGGAGATTAAAGTCCCTGCGATTGAAACTGTACTATCAGGGGAGGATTCGAAATAAATTCATGATTCATGGTAGAAATATTCTGGGTAATTGACCATTAAGACGGAATATCGAATGGCCGATCGTTCGCGATTAAATTTTCAACCGGGAGGGGATTTATGTTTAATATTTGACGATCCCAGTTTTCCGTTGAAGTTGGCTGTCACGGATCGAAGCGAAGGAGGGCGGTTCCTTTAAAGACGGGGGAACTTGGATCGAACGACGGGGCCGTTTAAAACGCGGGAGGCCAAGTTGGGAATTCGCTGCTCGATTACCGCTTCGTCAGAAATAGAATCATAAAGATTCCAGAAATGGAAAGGTGGAAAGAACAAAGGGGGAGGGGTTGTAAGATGGAAATAAAAGGAGAAAAGGCGGGGGCATGGAAATTCGTTATCCGGAATGACCCCGGTTGTAAAGTTCGTGGAGAAGTTCGTGTCGTTCGATAACAGGCTAGACGGAAGGTCGACAACGACGACGGGGTGGGATGGAAAGGATGGAGGGGGATGAAAGTTTGTTCAAGATCGCGGTTAAGATCCACGGGACGGCGGAAAAGAACCTAAAGTGTGAAAAAATCAACCAAAGGTGAAGCTCGAGCGTTCAACTGCATCAAATTATAAAAGTGGAGGTATTCTCATTTCGGGTCCTTCTATTCTTATCACTCTTATTACTGCATTCATTACTCTTCGCGTGCAAAGTGAATATTTCGAATTCAACGTGATCAAATTTGGAGTATTTTATTTCAGGCACTCTAGCTATAAAAAGAAAGGCATTTAGAGACTTTGTAGATAAAAACACCTGAAGGGGATGAAAGTGTACGACACCAAGAGTGGAGCTAAGTGACCAGAGAGAACTTAATTGAAGGATTATATGCACCACGGCCACTTCGACTTGGAAAACTGCTTAGCAGTTCAGAAAGCAGTCTACACGAATACACTTTAGAAATACACCAATTTACACATTCAAGCAATATTCATTTCTGACTCTGCTATGGGGATGTGAAAGAAAACTGGTGGAATTACGAACTGAATGTCTGGTTCGTTATATTTGTTAAAACTCAGCCGTGTCGGAATAAATCGGAATGCTTAATATTACTCCGCCAGCGAAACGAAACCAATGGGGAGTAGCGTGGCAGCTTTCGCGCGCGAAGATTTACAAACAGGAGGGTTGAAAAGAATTCCGCTAACAATGGCCACGTAGGGGGCTCGAGGAAAATTGAGGGCCGACGAGGAACTTCAAAGCGACGAGGGTTCTTTTCGAGTACCTGATGGGGCACAGAGTGTACCATGCGTACGGCGACATGATTCCTCTTTACATGTAAAAAGAAATATCGTCGGTTAGCTACAAGTCTAGTAAAGAGTTACAGAAGACCTTCAAACGAATCACATAATTGTACGAAGCAGTCACCGCGAGGAATACACGAAATTATGTATTTTAAGAAGTTGTTAACTTCATTAAAAACCTGCGTCAAATTATACTCACGAGGAAATGAATTTTCGTTCGCCCTGCCAAATAGGTATTATGTTTACATTATACAGAATGGTCGAACAATGGGAGGTTTTTCGCACAAAGAACTTATCGAGGATGAAACCGTGTCGCTCGAAAATTCCCTCGAATTTCCAGCCGCTTCTGCCCTACCGATTCTTCCCCAACTGCACGGCCGTTATACATCTTTAAAAGCCACCCCCGACGTCGGCCAACGTCGCAGTCGGTTTAATAATTCGCAAGTCAAAGAAACTGGCGGCTTGCTACGTCCCTCCCGTCGGACGAAGCGAGGGCTGCGATCCGGGAGAGACCGTGATTGAAATCGTTGGAATTAGGTTGACGCGAGAATCTCTACCCTGAAACTTTCCGCGGCCTTTCTTCGCCCTTTCTCTCCACACCCACGTTCGCCACCCGATCGCCACGACCCCAACAACTTTTCCACCCTCCTTTTCATCCAGGGAACACCGCCTCGACGTGTGCTCGAAATCGATCGGTCGAATGTTTTCCAAACAAAGGGGGGGACGAGTCGATGGTTCAGGACGGAGAGTAGTTTCACAAGCCTTTTACAACTTCGAAGGACGATAGCGTGCAAAAACACGATGACTGATTTACGTGGAATATTATGTTGACCTCCTTTCATGTCGATAAGCCGAGGCCCGAGAGGAGGGGAAGGGTGCATGCGCAGTAAAGGAAGACAGTGATACGTCTGACTATATTTCCTTGCCTTTCCCTTTAAAGTTAATACGACGTTTCGGAGCAATTTCCAGAAGGGCCAAGGTTTCTTGTTTTCATGAGCGTTCTTCTAAATGTCAAAAGCGATGTAAAATGCTGACCTTCTGATATAGGTTTCAGCGTTAGGGGGAAAGGGAGTGTCGAGGGGAATGAAAGGGGGCAGGCAAGAGGGATGATCGTGCCCAGCATCCTTCGTCTGTGGACTCCAATTTCGCTCGAAATTTAATGCTATAACCTTGCTCCCGTTTTTTGCATTGCAGACGACGCACAGTGGTTCGAGTATACTACATACTAGTTGGACAAAATTATTTTTTCGCGGGTTTGGGTTTATATGGGGTTCAAATTGTTAGAAAACAAACCTGATTCGTATTACAGTTTATTATTTCAATAAAATTATCAATAAAATAAAAATATGACTAATTCAATTAAGGGAAAAGAACAAAACGACAGTATTGTACTTTAAATATAATTAACAGTTATAACATTATGTCTATTCCTGTAATTTCTGAGTTTTTATGTTTAAAACCTGGTTTTTGAAATCAGTTTTCTCTGCATCGCTATTAAAATAGTGTTTTACTATATGTTCCACGTCGATCCACGCGACAAGGGTTGAATGTACGGAATGTAGAGACTTTCTAGTTTATTTTAATCAATCGATCGATCTGCAAAAATTTGCAAAACTATATTTTTCTAATTGTTTTCGAGCGCGACGCTCGGCATAGTTTTGCAAATTTGTGCAGATCGATCGATTGATTAAAATAAACTAGAAAGTCTCTACTTTCCGTACATTCAACCCTTGTCGCGTGGATCGACGTGGAACATATAGTAAAACACTATTTTAATAGCGATGCAGAGAAAACTTATTTCAAAAAGCAGGTTTTAAACTTAGAAACTCAGAAATTACGGGAATAGACATAATATTATAACTGTTAATTATATTTAAAGTACAATACTGTCGTTTTGTTATTTTTCCTTTATTGAATTAGTCATATTTTTATTTTATTGATATTTTTATTGAAATAATAAACTGTAATTCGAAACAGGTTTGTTTTCTAACAATTTGAACCCCATATAAACCCAAACCCGCGAAAAAATAATTTTGTCCAGCTAGCATGTAGTATACTCGAACCACTGTGCGACGCGGCGAAAGGAACTTTCAGAGCGTGACCCGTGTCAGAATCTCGATACACTCTTTTCTGTTTAAATGAAAATTGACTGGAATTAGCGACTATAAACTGCAGAGATACGTGCAGGGATGATGATAAGTGCATCTTGGAAATGAGGTAAACGTTTGCACGACAAATCTCCGCGCGGACCTTGAATCTATATGAATAGAAGTTTAAGAGATCCAACTTCCGGGGAAATCTTTAATGAAGTTCGCATTAAGGATCGCCCGAGAAACTGGTTAAGCTAACCCCCTTTTGCTGCAGGACGGTACACCGTGTGATCCTGCTCCGAGGGAGCAAGAGAGAGGCGCCAGCTGCATTTCCAAACTTTGCTATTCGAAGCCGGCTACTCGCCAGCGGAACTTTCGGGAAACTTTTAGGCCTGTTTGCCGTGCTCACGGGTTTTTAATGAGTCGACGAAGAATCGTCGGCTGGTTTGTTCTGAAGTCGTTGATCCTACAGACAGGTGGTGGACTTCGCGATCGAATTCTTTTGGTCACTTCCTGCCACACATTATTCTGTATATTCAAAATTGTATATCCAATTATTATGAAAAGACTTTATACACTTCGTGAAAAGGAAATAAAAATGGGAAGCTCGTACCGTCTTACATATACATACATATTGCTCGACACTATTTTTTATCGATCACGCGAAAAGTATTATTTGATACATTGGTGGCATTGTTGTAAATTATCAGTTATTAGTTAGAATAAAATGGCGTATTGTTTTAAATTTAAGAATAGGTAAACAAGTAACTATTCAAAGCGACAAATTTTATCGTCAAAAAATTTATCGTTATAAATTATACTAAAGTTGTATGAAAAATTCGTGTATTCAAATTAATTCTGATTTTTAAGAAGATTGTGTATACCTCTACTTGAGCATTTATTTCTCAATTAACGTATACATATTTCTATATTCGGCAAAAAATAGTGTCGAGCAGTATACGTTCGTATATCGTTGAAGTCGATTATGCATGGCGTTATTCTCGTCTACGTCGATGTCGAATCGATAATTCGTACGCGAACGCGCTATATTCGCGCTTTTGTATTGGAACGGATGCACGTACTGCGCGTATTAATCCGTTTTACGTCACTCGCAGGAATTAGTGACAAATATCGCGTGTCGCGCTGCAATTCCGCGTGGACGGGGCCGCGCGAAAACTCGTAAGGATTTCGACCACGCGCACGGTAACATTTGTACTTCATCAATTCGCGATTTCGTCGCCATGAAGTGATCCACGACCGCTGCACACGACAAACGTCACGGCTACGTAGCCATACACGAGACGGCATTTGTGCGCTTTCGAGTGCAGTGAAAAAATGTTTGTTCGAGCATCGTAGAAACTGCGGTGCGACTTTTAAGCTGTTAAGTACATTCTGCTTCTACTTTTACACGAACCTACTACGTAATTTCTAATTCTATTATTTTTCTCATTTTTGTTTTCTCATATATATTTGGTTTTTATTTTCTTGTTACTTTCGTAATGTTTACTGTGTAATAAAAAATTATTATATATTATTATATGTGGAGGCTCTTTGTGCGATATGTGAATAATGTTATGACACAACTGAAAATTCTACGTTCGACTCTAAACCCTGAATACTCTAAGCTCTAAACTATCTTCAACAAACGATAGTACAATCCATCTATCACAGTAATTCAGTTTTCCAAAGTGATAAATTTACTTAAACTTTTATAATTGAGCACTATGTAATTCGATATATAGTGTAAATACTTTGTAACCAAATTTCAAATATGTAATCATTGTGCGGAGGTAAGTGGTCGCTAATGACTTTATTGTTAATGCGAACACATTAAAATAACCTTTATACAAAAAAAATACATATCACAATTACAAGATACCACTTGTTCTAGCCCCTTAAAATATCACACAGCACAATACCCACATCCTCCACGTAGACTCGAGGGACCTTTAGATTAGCCCGATCTAGAGAAATATTATTTTATTATTTCTAGGGGAATATTATACAAGCCTGAAATTTCAACAACAATCAGGTAAAACACGACCAAACACTATATACCAAGCCTCGTAAACCTTCCCTCCACGGACCGCAACAACTCGCGGGCTGTTGGGTAGAAAACGCCGTAATCGAGACTTTAATCGCGAGTTTGCTATCGTAGTCGCGTCGGTCAACAGTCAGGAGAGCAAACCAAACACGCTCTCGACGAGTACTTTGCGCTATCCGACCCGTTTACGTCGAAAAAAGAAAGAGGAAGAGCGGAGTTTCAATTTGCCCCGAATCCCGGCGAAACAGCGTCAGAAAAGAGATATAAAAATGAGAATGAAGATTCACACTGTCACCGCCATCGCTCATTAAAAACAGAGATGAACGACACATGAATTGAAGATTCTTCGAACGACGATTATACTAATTGTACATTCGATGCAAACCAATATCGACGTTCGATCGCTGCAGGAAACTGTATGTCAGGTTTAGACATTCATTGGACGACGCTCCTAATTCCGCGGAATTACAAAATAGCAAAAGCGTGTAATCGTTCACAGACCCCAGCTGCACGCGGCACGGGATCGCGACGAAATTATTCGTCGCGCTCACGGTCGCGTGCGTATCGAATTTCTGGCGCCGGTCGCGTTCATAATTAACCACGAATTTAGTGGGCGCCGAGGACCTCTGGCTGTACACGCAAATAGAATCGCGCCCGTTCGAATTCACGGGGACCGTACGCACGCACGGGACCGCGAGACAGCAGGACGATCAATTACGCGACCACGAGGCCAGACCCCGTTTTTCTCTTTCCACCCCTTTCGCCGTTGTCCTCCCCCTTTCTTCCCGCTTTCTCCCCAGCCTTTCTTCATCGTGCCTGTTTTTCTCCCGTTTCCACATCAGCTGCGAATTTTTCTAGGGCAATCGCAGGTAGGATACACCCCGAGGATACGATCCTACCCTTCGTGTGAAATAATTTATCGGGGGTTCCGGTGGTGGGAAGCGAACTGACCACGAGCTGCGCCCCGTGTGTATTTATGTCCGTCGATCGTGACGAAACGGCCGGATAGCTCGTAAATCCATCGAATAAGTAATAACGAGGGGGCGTCAGGGGGGCAAGCACGTAAAACCATCGATGCCGCCCGCTCCACATCTGTCCAACCTCGACTGACCGAACACGCGTAATTGACTATGGGCTTTTTCCTGGCCGGCCGGATCCACGTTCCGCCGCCGGACGGACTTCCTCGCTGCCGTTTTGCCGCGAAACGGCGCGATAAAGAAGACGAATCGTTTCACCCACGTCGGCGGTTTTTCCCCTGTTTGTCGGACACTGCTTTTCGCCAGTCGCGTCGTCGCTGATCCCTGAGAGATGTTTGCTTTCGCGTGGAAAGGGGCCCACCATCGGTTTGGACGGAGCTTTGTGTAGTCGCAACGATATTTGCTTTTGTGTTTTTGAGCTAAAGTGTCAGGAGCGAGGGTTGACATTCGTTACAAGTTAAGAAATGCCTAGGGATTTGATGATTATTTTTATAAAGATTATATGAAACTGATCGAAAGACCCTGTTTGAGTAATTTCAGTGTTTTACGGAAGTTGGGTGGTTTTAAGTTGAACAGGCTTCGATCCTGAATGGGGGAGATGGAGGCAGATGCGCGTTAATAGCGACTGATAATAATTACATAATAATAATTTGCAGTGATAAGTCAGCTTTGAGTCACGTGCGCCAGGAATGCAAATATGGCGCTTATCATGGCCATCGATTATGGTTAACCCCATTACGAGGGGATGAAAGCGGACGCGACTGTTCGTCGATCCCAACGATAACCGTCCCTTTCGACTAATTAAGCAGTATCGCCCGTTGGCGGCCAGTGCGGTGCACATATTGTTGTAAAAAATCAGGGGTAAATCACAGTGACATATGCACGTACATATTGAGATCGAATCTAGAATCACCACACGAAAGTGACAAAATGAAGCTGAATATACGTACAGTCGCGGACATAAATGTTTCCACTCTACCTATATTAATTTAAACATCAAATCAGCATGTGTCCAATATACAATTCTGATAGAGAATTAAAAGCTGTATAAAACTCAGTTAAAGTTGAATTTATTTAACTAACAAATAAAAACCCACTTTTACATCCTGAGTGCGTTACTGCCACAAATCACCTTTACTACTTTCACTAATTACTAAAAAAAAAAATAGGAAGTAGATAATTGTGTCCAATATATTTCAACATCTACACCACAAGGTCCACAAACTTCAAAGATGCTCCTTCACACCTGACTCTTCACTCGCAGCTCGGTGTACACGCTTTCACGTGAAACATGTCGCCAGAAGAGAGACGGAGACAGCGCGAGCGTAATGAATCTACGGGCGCAGAACCGATGATCGAATTAACGTCGCTCCTGGGTCGTTAGCAACGAGAGGTTAATCGAGAGTATTAACGGGGCGGGCAGCCGCATGAATGCGCGCACGCTCGTTGCGCACACGCGCGAGCCTAGAATCCCGGTAAATGGGACGCACGTGTTTGCGCCAGTCTCGCGCCAATTCCGAAGTAGGCAGGCACCAACTCTCTCTTTTCCTCTCACTCCCAACCCGTTCACTCGGCGATCCTTCCCTCTCTTCCTATCCAACACCTCGACGCTCGTTCTTGTCCCAAGCGCGCAGAGGAAATCGTTTTTCTCGCGGTTGCAGACCGGTTCAGAGGAAAGCATACACTTACGCGAGTGCCTTTGTCGCGCAAAAGTATCAACCGCGTATTTCGTGATCACGTGATCCACGTTGGTACTACCGACTATCGTCGAATGATAATGACCGCCAGACGAATGATAAGGACAATCATATCCCCGACCTTGCGATAGCATTATGTCAGTAAACACTGCGTTCGTTCGGAACGCTTAACAGAGGGCAAACGGCTCCTCGATCATGTCTCTCCTTCCTGCTCGGTCAGAGAACCCATCTCACCCCCTCACCTTGGCCAATTAAACTCGATCCGAGCGTATTAACTTCAAGAATCGACGAAGACAGTCGATAATTTCAAGAACTAGATGATCGTGCACAGTGTATTCGTTATCGAATTCTCCCCTTTCAATGAGCACCCACTCTTCTGCTCTCGTGGTGTCCATTTCTCTGCTCCCCAGAACTATTTTTCACGGCGCCTGTGTGTGACTCTACCACGAAGGCGAAATGGAAGGAAATTTAATACGTATCTGGGGAAGGTGGAGTTGGCTGTGGATGGAAACAATAGAATTTCAACTTCGACGGCTACTTCGGTTGAATTCCATCCACCACAGGCCCCGGCACACGCTTTTCGATGTACAAACAATATTTTCCCGGATCCGTGTTTTGCGGGCTGTGCATTAGCGAAGTTGCCCGGCGGAAAATTAATTATCAGACGCACTGAGACTCTCGCTGCCGCATATTTCTCGTGACAGCGTCGAACCGTGCCGGTGCTAATTTCGCTCCGTTTAGGACTCTGGAATCGAGCTTTTAGCCCAACTGTCCGCTAGCAGCCTTCAACCTCAATTATTCGACCGTGTCTGAAGGAATTTCGGTGACCAGCTCTGTCGTTAATTCGTCCAACTTCGGTGTCCTTTAACCTGGGCACTGTGAGTTGTACGAGGCGGACGTCCAACTTTTCACCGTGCTCGTTAGAGATTTGATAGATTCTACTACCTCGATATGGAGCACGAGTTTTTCTTAGTTAAGCAGTCGGGATCGATGCCACACGGTTAATTTCCACTTCTTGTGGAGAATTAGATACCTACTATTAGAGGGATCGATGTTCCCCGAGGAAAGTAGAAAGGTAATTCATACAAATTGTCGGACAGCGTCATCGAAATCCCTGCTCTTCGTCGTTCTCTCCATTATTTATGCAGTCTACGGCCTCCTGACCACCGTCATAGACTCGGAACTCCATCTTCAGAGTATTTCACAAGCTACAAATTTCTGTTTTTTTTTTATAAAAGCTCAGCTTTCGCTTGAACTCAATTCAGTTTGTCAAGGGAACCTTCGGGTTTGGCAATTTGAGAAAATTTGGATACTTAGTGTACGTGAAGGTCTTCTTCACTTGGATATTAATTTCCCAAAGCAATAAGTATCAACATTTTCTCAAATTGGCAAACCTAAAGGTCCCTTCGTGAACTTGGATTCCGAGATCCTTCATAGCAGACGGTTCCGCGTGCAACAAATCAACCGAATTGCAAACCAATATCCAATCAACATATTCCTCCACCAATATAGCCCTCACCATGTACTTTCCCAGAATGTAACGCGAAACAATTCGCACGCAGTGGAACGTGCGAAATTGGAATGGCCTAAAGTCAAACGAACAAACTGAAACGCCGATACTATGAGGAATTAAACGCGGAATCGACCAAGGGCGTGCAGATACGAGTGGTAAATATTTCGCAACTAATTCCGCGTAACATTAAACAGCAATTAAGGCGATTACGTCGGGAACACCGCCGCTCATAATTATTTATTGTTCAGTCCGCGCGGCTAATTTCACCGCCCGCCAATTAAATCCTTTTCGGCGGGCCGCGGTCGTCCCGCAAAGCGTTCGAGAGCCGTCGTCGCCCGGCCGAGATACGTATCTCTGCGAGCGACAAAGTAACCGTGAAGCCGTCGTTCCCTCGTTTCCCCCGTGTGTCGTGCACCGAGGACGACAAGTGTCCGCACGGCCGTGGGGTGGCCGGACCCCAAGGCCAATGAATATTCACGGGGCTCGCTTTTGCGGTGCAACGAGTTATTTGAATTTATACGTGCCGCGGATTATTCCTTTCCTAAACTCTCCATTCCAGCCGACACGCTTGTACCACGGACACGGTGCGACGAAATTCGGATGCGTGCCGGTGCTCTCGTCTTGTGCAATCGCGTTATCAATTTCTCCAGATTGCGCGTTAGACGTGCATCAAAACTACTTAGATGACAGAACAGAGATTCTTTCTTGAAAGAAGAGGCTACAGGTATTCGATTTCTTCCACGGTTTCGAGTTGTCGTTGGCGAAGAAAACACTTCTGAATTTTAATTGTGAGCGTGCGAGTTGTTTTTAAGAAGAAATTCTGGCAGCTGTATATTTTTCCGCTGTTGAGAAGATGCGCAGAGGAATAATTGCGTGGAAGTAGCAGTCTGTATTAGATCGTTACGCTGGAAACATATTTCTTTCAAATATACATAAGTATGTGTCTCTGTAAACCGATTAGTTCCCAGTTTTTATTAAAACTAACAAGGGCGTCCGGAGAATTTTTTCCAGTGGGAGGGGGCAACAAATATATTCACTATGCCATCCGCAAGCCCTGTTCCCTAATGAAGGTAAGTAACCATTGTTTGTCCAAAGTAGTTAATTAAATAGGTTAGTTGTGACCATTTGCTACTAAGTAGGTTTATGTCGTCAAGCGGATCGTTTGACCTGGTCAATGACATTTCCGAGGCACGAACGTGGTCGGCCGCCATCGATTGACGGTGAAAGCCCGTCGAAGAACTTCTGAAGTCCGGGGAAGCGTTTACGGATTCGACGGCGTAAATAATTACCGGCCGTCAACGGCACGTACACTCATAGGTCGCGGCGGATGTATGATCGATAACCGTGACAGGTCGCTTCTAATCGCGACAGACCACCTGCGCTCGCGCCCCACCGTCCCGAGTTATCGTTCGCTCATCGATTCGCCGGTGGATTAGCAGCGAATGTCCATTATCCGTTCGCGTGCGCAGGCCGGCTCGTTAGCGAGCCGTGGCGACCTATAAAATTTATTATCCCGGCCGCGCGCGCAATATCCCCGCGGGACGCGAATTTGTAATCGGAATTTCGCGGAAATTGCGTACAGAGGAGTTTAAAGCGATTCGACGCGCGCACATCGCAGAACACATATGACAGGCGAATTCGCCGCCATGCTTTGGTTTACACGCGGCTCTTAAGCACCGCGAACAGAGCTTTTTGGGAATGGAAAAAGGTCGTGAACCAGAGAGTGGAAGCCGTGGAGTACCGTTGATGGAGATTTGGGGAAGATGAAGCTCGAGGGTCGAAAGTCTGATCCCAAGGAAATCTGACTTAATGTGCTGTGAGTAATCTGTGATATTTATCAGGTGAGTGGTGGGTTTCTCGCTAAGATTCAGGAGCGTATAGAGAAACCTTTTGTGGTAAAGTACATTGTACTATGAAGATGAATATTATTTGGTGAAGGTTTCACACTTCAACGCTCCTCTAAACACTTGCTTTTGCGAGATCAGTGACAAGATTTGTACAGAATTGTACTTAAATACAAAATCGTCATTTTAAGCTCCTCCATTATTTTTAAATTTTACATAGATTCGAGGAAACGATGTGGCGTGCCTCTTGGCATGGTGGACATTCTGATAATTAAACACCCAACACGTATAGACGTCCGCGTGACGCGTCACACACGCCAGAAAGAGTAATTTAAATCACGTGCGCCCAGGGCGGACGCGCGTACGCTGCATTATTTCATTATTTCGACGAAACTGTTTCATTACCGCGACACGCTCTCCGTGTCGTTTAACGGCCGTTCATCGCCACCGTTATCGCGACTGTTATTGTCAATATCGGGGGTGGCTCGCACGCCGAACACCGTCTCTAAATCGTGTCCTCGCCGCGGGCGATTGGCACGTACCTTATTACCATGCAGTTTCCGGTAAAAACACGGCGCAGCTGCAGCTGACGCGCTCCACGGCGGCAAAGTGTGCAAAAAACTTCCGCAGCCGCGCGGCACCGTCCGATGGGATTAAAATTTGCGAAACTGGCTTCCATGGTTCATGAATAATTTTCACCGCGGGCTTGGAAACCAACCGAAAGCCCGAACCTTGCCCGATTATGCATTTCGTATTGCAACGAACGTGGTTACAATCGATAGAGAGAACTGAACCAGAGGGGGCGAGCAATGTGGTAACAGAGGTAGATAAAAATTCGGCGAAATGTGTCAGTGAAATCTAACAGTTAAAGCTGCAAAGCTACGACAGTTGCAAAATTTGAAATTTCATTAGTGAAAGAATTTGACACCATTTTACTTTAAACCACCGCGTGTCTTTGAAATTTGTAGTCAGTGATTCCCAACCGGTGAGTCGTGGAGTGTTTTCTGGAGGGGTCGCCACAGTTTTTTGGGGGTTTCTTTTTAATATCATGTAGTTAGAATTATATTCTCAAATACCTATTTTTAATGTGAATATTGTAAAAGGGGATCGCGATTGAAAAAAGCTTGGGAAACACTGCTGTAAATTCTATCAAACGCGAGTTACAATCGGCGACCGAATGATTTCGTGGATCCTGACAGTGGGTACAACTTCACGAGCAACTAAATGACAGGATTGATAGAAAACACGATCAAAAAAGGGGCACTGGCGTACACTAACGCTAGCGTAATGCTGAGTACTGTACAACACACAGTGGCGTGTTTCTAGGGAAAGGTGGCAAAAAGTAATATTTTTGAATCTAAAATAAATTGTTGGAATAAATTTCAATACTATGACTCTAAAATGATAATAATGCAGTGTTTTAATGTTAAATATTGAATATAAAAATAATAATAATTAACTATCAATATAAAAATTTAAAATACATGAAGATATTGCACGGAGAAGAATATTATAATTAAGAGTATAATAATTATATAATTAATTAATTAATTAATTATTCCAACAATCTATCTTAAATTTAAAAATATTATTTTTTACCAGCATAATAAATATGAAGCAGAATGCATTTTACTTATGAAACAAATGATAAGTCATAAATGAAATGCAATACATAGATCTGTAAAAATCAGGAAAAAAAATTTGACTTTTGGTCAGGTTTTCGTACAGGACGTGCCACTGTGCGACACTTCGTGGGCGCGGTTAAATGATCACCAACAGGTTTCCCCCGGAGGACAGTGTTTCCTATCGTTCCGTAAAATTGTACGACCCACACGAAGCTCGAAAGTATTCTTTCGCAAATGGTTATCAACGACGCCGGTCGTTGAGAAAGTCCCTGCAACGAGTAGAACGGTCGTCGTTGCGAAATCAACCTGAAACCCGATTGAATATTCATGCAGAGAAGAGTCTCCCTCTCGCCTTCCCTCGTTCCCTCCCTCCCCCTAACCGACACGGAACCAGCTTGAATCCTGACGTTGGCACCTGATACGGCCTACACCGAGGCCCGTGAAACGCGCTATCAGGCATCTCTTCCAGAATGGGACGCCGCGTCCTGACGCGTTCAGCCGCTCGAGGGTGTCGATCATGCGCGCCGTAAACGACGATCCCCCTGACGTTTTGTTTACACAGTACGTATAACAAATCTCAGGGGGTCTGATTTTGCGCCGGAAGACGATAATGGTCGAGTTCCCGATAGCACGTCCAAGTCGCTCCGAAGGATGATCGATCGCCGCTGTTTATCGGGTGTTGCATCGAAGAAAGGATTAATTGATACTGACACAAGTGTCGGGAACTCCATCGTGCTGTGCTCGATCGACTGGCACTTCCGGGATCACTTCTACTTGGACACTTTGCAGGGAAAGTAGAAATTTTTAACTCTTCACAAACAGGTATTCCGTTCTCATTAGTAGACATCTCTTAAGACGTGACAAACATTTACAATATATTTGTGAATTCCTATTGTATATTTTGTATAACTAAATAAAGCCATAATTTTGTAAATAAATTGTGTACTTTTATTTCATAAATGTGTGTACTTTAGTGAATTAAGATGAAAATTTGAGAAAGATGATGTCTCTGATGTCCAAAAAAGAAAAATTTTATTGTGAGTCAGGAATGACTCCATTTCTCTCCTTGTTTCACCATCGGATCTCCCACTGTCAGGCTGTTAATAGAAGGACGATGATGTATCAGAATCAAACGACACTCGACTCCTTCGCCAAGAAATTCTCAATTTTCCTAAGTTTCCAAGTCCTTCAAGATTCTTCCCACCCCTTTGTTTCGACGGGACTTAGGACTGATACCTCTGGCGTTTGCATCCGTTTGTTCGAGCGCGAGGAAAGAATCTTCCCAGCCTCGGCCCAGAGCGTCGACTTATTGCCAGAGTTTCCGAGCAATTTCGCACACGCCACGGTACGTAGGGTCGAGGCGGGCGACCGTTGTTCCTCGGATGTGAGAAGTAGCGAAGAGGAGCTACGCGCGAGCCCGTGGAACGAAACTTGGCGACCTTTCAAGCCGGAATTCCAGGTCTCCGTCTCCAGCTACGGCTTAAACGATGGAACGAGTCTACTCTCGTCGTATCCCAGAAAGACGGCGAATCCCCCTGGGGAGGGGTCGGACGGAGGCTCTGCGACTTCCGAATTCGCGGCACGAAAACGACGGAGGTGGCTCTCCTTTTCCCGGAGAAATTCCCGCGCTAAGCGTGAAAATACGAGTGTCCCCCTTCGCCAACGCGCGTTTAACGCTAGGATTTAAGGCAGAGTCGAAGGGACCGGCAAATATTTTAATGGGACGTCCCGCGGGGCGACGATGCACCGCTGAACTTCGCTCGTAATCCTTTAAGTAAGAAATGGGGGTGAAAGGTGTCGCGGGAAAAGAGGAGCTGCTCGATCTGCTGAAGAACAGTGGATCGTCCAACACTCACATTCTACTTCTGTATTACACATCCTCTATTCCTCCAAAATTAACACAATCATTCTATTCCAGTTCCTTCTCAATATATTCTGCTTTTTTATTAATGTGCCGCTGAAATAAAATTATCTTCGCAAATCAGCTTCGATGACAAGCTTGATTTAAATGGACGTGACTATTTCAGCTCCTTTATAAGCGTTTTCGCCAGTGGAAGTCTAAAATTACTGGCCTCGTGGTCCGGGTTTGTATCTGAGGATCTTGTTAACGATGTCACGCATCAAACCCTCGTGTCACGAAACCAGATGTTCCTGTTTACGAGGATCGCGACCGACGGGGGGGAATTCTTTCTTAATGAAAGTCGACAAGCGTAACGGCGGACGAAACGATACCGCGATGCGCGAAATTTATTCGGTGCATTAGTACCACGTGTTACGTAAACCCCTCGCGAACCGGATGCAGCAACGTTCCTGCTGCTTGCGCGAGTCCGCTTAAAGAGCAGCCAAAATCCTCTTGGAGCAGCTTCGTTCAAGTGCTGACGCGTTTACACTGCGATGCTTTTTACGACGTGCATTACAGTACGCAGTTTTAGTAGCTTTTTTATTTAATCCTTTAGCAGCTTCGAAAACGATGGGGATTTCTGGCGCACTTTAAGGGCGATAAAGTGTTTGCGCATTTTAATAATTCTGCGCACCATGCGTATACCGTAAAATGGGGGAACATTGACAGGTTTTTGAAACATTTTGTTATATAATGTAAAAATTAACATGTTTACATTTGATTTAAGTATCTTATCATAACATTGCATCTTTTGTGATTGTACTACAAGTGTCAAAATGCACAAAATTTGTGTCCTTTCCTTCTTTAATAAATGTTAAAAGCGTTACTGTACCGGGGTAACATTAGCACATCATGTAGATAGCATTAACGGGATAAGTTTTATTAATCTGAGGTTAGTAAACTTAAATTTCTATATTTTATTTTATTTTTTGCATCTTAACTAAAATCAACTCGTAACATTGCCACATCATATAAATAGCATTAACAGGTTAAGTTTTACTAATCTGACGTAAAACAACGTAATTTCGGCGTATGCCAATGTTACCCTATGCTGCCAATGTTCCCCCATTTTACGGTATTTGCGCGAATAAGAGCAGCACGGTAGCTTTTGTAGTTAGGTAGTTATTCATCTGAAATTACAAGTGTAACCTTCGAAATAATTAGAATAATTGGATATCGTGTTCAATAGGGGGAACACAATGAATCGTTCCTTTGAAGATTAATTCTACCCGGCGGTCGCTATCTAGATGAGAAAGTACCTAGAGTCACGCTAGATGAGACAGAGATCCGTCTTTGCGACCTCGAAAGCCGCGTAACACTTTCGTCAAACAGGCCAGCGAGTCAAAAGTCTACCCGAGACAAGAGGATGGAAAAGGGCGGAGATGAAACGACCGACCCTAGACTCGCCTTGTTCTCTCTGCTCTTCTCGTGAATAGAGCCCTTTTTATTGCGCACTCATCTTTCGCAATCTTGTCCAACGATTTTTTGCCTGTTTCAGAATCCATTCCCTAGTAATAGTAACGATATTTATTTAAAATACTGTAATATTCCTCGTTGGAATTGAAATTAGAATGTCAGATCTTCTTTCTCAAAAAATCACACAGCCACTAAAATAGTTTTTCAACTGTTACAAGTGCTAGAACGCGTGTCTTACGCTGAAACGCAGCCAGGCGATTAACCGGAAATTGCGAAATGCAGCAACTGCATCCTGCTGCCACGTTTCAATGAATCTCGCCGCATGCGATTGATAAATGTAAGAAGACAAGATATCGACCAGAAATACATTCTCCTGATGTTCCACAATCGTCGTGCGTGGCACCTATGCCTGTTTCCTCAGGACACAATGCAAAGACCCGCGTCGACAGGTACATTAACGAGATGAAAAAGTTTGCCGTTTCAAAGTCGGATGGCACGTAACCCTGTTACGCGGTCGCACTAAAGGCATTTCGAAGAAGAGTTGGGAAACAGCAGACAGAGGAAAAGGGGACGCTTTAAGGCTTGCGCCGCCTTGCTAAGGGCATCAACACGGTCTGTGCTCGCGCTTGTAAAAGACGACCGTGTTATCTTGTCACAGCGAGGGAGTAACATTTTTATGCTCGTCGTAACCTTGAAAGCCACAAGTTGCGGCGCGCAGAGTTTACAGATATGAAAACGAGCCGGGAATTTGACGAATGTGTTTACGTACTCGAGAAACTGCTACTGAATTCGTTCCGTGAAAGTTGCCAAAGAAAGAATGGCAAAAACCCACTTTCTAGCAATCGAGGTATTTTAAATTTTGCCCCGCTACATTCTGACACAAAGCAATCTACGAAGTGGATTCTGGATACTTATGGAATATTGGAATTCTCAGTTATCAAATTGAAATTTGAAGTTAGGAGATATTGTGCTTGAAGTTTTTAAACGACCAGCTTCGAAATTGTGTGGCTATTAATATTGAGGAAGCTTCGTTGAGATTTTTCGCGTGCATTGTTCTTTCGAAGAATCCAAACGAAATAATGAAGCCGCGCACACGCGCTCACGGCGCGTCAAGGCTTTTCATTGAGCTTGAACCTGGCGTAATTGAACCAACACAGAGAGAACTACGCTGCTGGCACCTCGAGAAATGCACAACAACCAGAATGAATTATGGGAAGCCACTTTGACGGTCGAAAAAAGGCTACTTTCGAGGCATTTTTTTTATTATAAAATGTAACTTTCTGCGAGAAATCTTTACCACCGTATGAAAATACAGATGTTTAACTAATATTTCTTACTCCTATATTGAACAAATTTTCAATTATATGTCCACAGCGTGTGATAAGGTTAGTCTTTAAAAAAAATTTAGAACGAGCATTCGTGTAAGTTTCCAACGTTAGCTCTAAAAAAAGTTCGAACGTTCAGATTTAAAGGAATATTAATTTTTTAAGAAATGGTGGACTTTGGAAGAAAAAGTATAAAAAACGAATATGTTTTTTCACTGTTACGATTGGATGAATTATTCAATCAAAACACCAGTAAACTTAACCGAAGATAATTTTATTACGAATATTCCCCGGAATTTACAAGTGAATCTGATAAAAGTTGATTGAGTTATTAAGCTGCCCAGTTTGAAAAATGTCGTGTTGAGAAAATCACGTTTCAAGTTTTGGAAGGAGTTATTTTTTGCACCTCCAAGCTAGAAGATGCATACCTATAAGCTCATAATCCTTCTTATTACATTTAGCTTCTTGGAAATAAACTTTCCGGGCGATTGACACCATGTTACCTATGCGTGCCTTATCCGAGCTCCACTTTGAAACTGTGCATGTATTTTTTTGGGACCCCAAACATTACAAAAATGCACAAAAAAATTGAAGAATTTTATTTCAATGTGGCTTCCGCTCTTAAAGAGTTACACTGCACCCAGAAAGTGCTTTTCTGTGACCGCACGATCTCTTGTGGAGGTTTTAGGGTGACCTACCGAACGACTACACCAGTCATCCGCCAGTTATACGTCCATCTTGCCGAGGGGTGAAAGCGTGGCAACGTGGACCACTGGAGGGCTTCGAGTGTCTTTTTACGATCCCGTTTCCGCTGGATTCGTGCGACCATGCTACCCCTAGAAATACCCACTGACCCTAGAAGAGGGTGTATATAAATTCGAGCATGCCATGATGTGGACTTTTATATATAAGGCTCTCGAAACGTTCGGTCGGGCCTTCGGGAACGTGTATCAGCAACTATGGGGACAGAAATGGGTGAACGTGAGTTCACAGAAGCTCCCTTTTTCCGAGTTATACGCCTCACTTAACCCGTAAGACATTATACTGATCGAAATTCTGCGTGGGAATTACAGAACGCACAACAACAAATCGCTACTCGATTCCCAACATCTGATCCTTAAAATTATGAAAACGTGGAGCGATTAATCAGGAGGAAGGCGAAAGGCAGCCCAGCGTCATGAATTGGAGATTCAGTGACGCACGAGTCGCTCATCATGATCCATCGCGCTATAAATACCGATGCGCCCCTAATGAAGACACAACGCCGCGCGCCGTCACGGGTGCTCGCCACTCGCAACTCCCATGAAATAACGTAGCTGTATTTTATACATCTGCAGATAAATCGCGCTGAATCGCTGTTTGATCGCTCGCGGTGGATACACGGTGTTTGGCAAACACTCGCGTATCGATGTCCCAGCGCGTCGGAGAGTGGCGTTCCCAGCAGAAACGAAGATGAAAAGGCGGCGCGAGAGGGTGGCGAGAAGATCGAAACGGTTGCTCGCGCCGACGGAGGGTACTTTCGGTCGGTCTCCACGCTTTAGAGGCGATGAAACACGAATAAATTTATCCCCTCCCGCCGCGCAGCGAGAAAAATGGCACCGTGAACGCTGTGCTTCCTTCCGTTCGCTGGAGAGCAAAAGTTTATCGCTCATCGAGGGACGAGATCTCCGTGTTGGCGGATAGTCCTCGAGCCATGGCGCATCGTCAATATGCACAGGGATACCTCACGTCGTATTTGTTCTATAAGGAGTTATGAAACACGGAGACGTATCGCCCCTGGGCTATCCTTTAGACCCGCGTTCCCGCTCCTTTGGAACTGAGTCCGTGCAAACTTCGATCAAATGGGGCGACACCGAAACACGGAGGTTAGTAAGGTCCTGTATTACGCCGAGGTGGTGAGATTCGGTGGACACCTCGGGGAAAGTAATTTCATCCCTATCATCAGTGGACTTCAATCTACTATCGATTTGTAATGCGAATCAATTAGACATTTAACCTTATTTCATATCTATCACCGATAACGGTATCGAATTCACAGATATCAATTTAATGAATACTTTACAAATTTGACCCCTTGCAAGCAAAGTACGACTTCCAGACTGTACTGAAGTTTAAATCACCGTTACACTCTGATTTCATTAAACGCAGCACAAACCCTATACATACGTAGAATCTTGATTACTACACACACATATTTGGAACACGAGGGTCGTGCTCGAACATTGCACCTTTTAAACCCATCAGAATGCGCTTTCCTGAACACCGCTGCTCTTCGCCGCTTACTTTTCCCCCAAGCGTCCCGTCGTTGCCTTATAAATGAGGCGCTCCCGTAATCCCAGTCTTTCTGTATTATTTAATTTCCCCCTCGCCCCGCAGCTTCGCCCCGCCGCTGGTTTACACTATCCACTCACTTGGCCCAACCCCGCGGACCGCTTACCGCATATTTACGTTTCAAATGATCCTTTATGCGCTCGCGTTCCTTGGCCATTCTCGGAGCGGTTCCCTTCCTCCCAGAATAAAGACTTTATTCTATCCCGCTTGATTTTATTCCGCCGCGTTGCGCGCTGCCGTGACCGGGACGCCGCGATCCGACCAGATTATCGGCTCGGACGGGAACCGGTCGCGAAAGGCGGGCGGCTCCCAATCGGAATTGCTAATTAGGCGCGTGTAAAATTACTGTAAATCGACGGCGCCGACTATTATCGTAAACAGCCTATCCTGCCGTCGAATATTTCACCGCGGAGTGGGGGTGCGGGGGCGGTCGACGCGCGTTTATCTCGCGCGGCCAGCGATGGATCGCGGGGACGGGCTCGAAAACGATTTTCCACTTTACGAATTAACATTCGACCTGCGAGGACAACCGGCTCGCGGCTTCGTGCCCACTTCGACGCCACGGTGAACCATTCCGACAGCGAAGCTGGCAACGAGGAACAACCAAACGAGGAGAGGACACCCCGCGCTGCTAGCAAGATTAAACCCTCGCCGATGGAGAACGATGCGCGTGCGAATCCTTCGCTTTGCCATTCTGTACACGTACGATCGTGTAACGTTTCAGGGAAGCGAAGGCTAATTTACGAGGCACGAGTATGTTCTTTACTTTTCTTTCAAACTTTTGCGCAAATCCCAGTGCCACGATGGATCATACGACCATGAAACGTAGGTCAAACAAGTTTAAGCATCTGCAGAGAATGTAATCGTTTTCGAGAACTTTTGTGGAATCGCGTGATTACTGAAGCATGTTTAGGTCGAGAGTTCCTGCGTGATCGTACTGAATATTCGAAACGGTCGGAGTTCAGATTCATGAATGTCTCGAACGGCGCACGAATTAGTCGGGGAAGATGATGTAAGTTTAATCGGGACGGGACGCGCGTCCTTGATATCAGCTGGGAAACGCAGGCGCGACGTAGCGCGTGCCTCTCCGCTTCAAATTACACCTCGTCTCGTTCCCGTTCCTCCAGGGGCTACAAATCGTTCGAGGATCTAGATCTCCCGCGCGCAGTCCTTGCTCCACTTCGCGGCAACGGCTCACACGCGCCTTTCAATTACCGTAATTCCTTCGCGGATGCCATCCCCCGTTCGCTTCCTCTTTTATTTCGCAGTGGAAACGTTACGTCCTGCAGCTTAATGGACGTTTCCATTTCGTTCCGTTTCAGTCGCGACTGAACAACTACCGAGAAGTTGAAAACCATTCTTTTCGTCGTAGTCGACGTTAAATTCCGTTTATCCGAAGCTTGCCACTTTGATCCCTTCTGCGGAGTAACAAGCTGCTCCTGCGAATCCATCGTAAATTGTAATTTCCTGCCTCCCGTGTGTTGTTATATTCGAAGCTGGACCCGTCGGTTTATAACCGAACGTCAGATATGGAGGACGAATATTACGAAGCGGGGAACGTTAAATTGTCAGATTAAGTTCGCGCTAATTTTAACGTTTCCACATCCGCCCCGTTGACACGTTCGCTGAAAGCTTTTTATTACTTTCTCTGCCTTTTCCACCTGAATCTCTAAAGGCTTTAATGCTTTCGACGTTTCCAGCACTCGGCTTCCACTCATAACCGTGCGTTACATTCGACTGCGCGATACAGAAACGTTTGCCAGACTGCGAATGTCCCCTGAAAGTGTGACTAGCGGAAATGTTTGTAACGGTATGTAAACCAATTACTCTATCTTTCACCGAGGAGTGTTGACGGTCCTACTACATCCCGACGACACAATAAAATTACAGTAATCCTACATGCTTCTACCAACGCTTAACAATTTAACGTTCGTTATTATCATTCATTACCCATTCAGGAAATTTCGCTTTCAGGGCCTTAAAACACCTTTCTCCGTCACTAGCCTACTGCTCCATGAAACTTTCAAACGGCTCCGCGCAGGATGATAAAATAAACGTTTCATCCCCGCGTACCCTCCACGCGTCTACTTCATTCTGCTATTCAGCGCGTCGCTCAGATTCGCGGAAGCTACAACCCCTTCACGCGGGGAACGCGAAAAACGAGACGGCCGACCGCGAGATATAACGGAGCACAGTCGCACAGCGATTTCGGCTTTGTTCGAGGATATTCCGTGGTGGAGCCGACGCACGGGGCGGGCGAAATGACGCACGGCGACGACCGATGCATAAAAGACGAGCGTAGAAAGCGAGAAAGGGTGTGTGTATCCTACCTGGTGTGGCTGCAGGGTGTCAGGGATGGGCCGTGGTGCTATTAGCCAGCGGTGCTTACGGGGCGCATAAGCGCAACCTCCACCTCCGAGCTACTCCGGCTTTGTCTCTGCATCCTGAAAAAGCGAGAAATAAACGGAATGAGTTTCAACGCGCTAACGCGCCTCGTCGCTTAGGTAAACGCGCCGACGCGACGCGTAGCGATGCTTGCAACGCGCGCGAGGATATTGCCCAATTTGTGCTTTCGAAAGTGCTGCGTATATATAGTGATCCTATGCTTATTTCATTCCATGTGATCCACAGGCACAGCGGTAAATGCTCCGCGAGGCATTACCGAAACTGTAACGGGCAGAGATTTAAATCCTCTGGTGGGTTCTGCTGGCCGAAATTGGGGCTGCATTTAACCGACAGCCGCGTGCTCTCAATGAAATTCATTTTTCCCGTGCACCGTTCATACGGCATTTATAAAATACATCGCAATTAAACGAGTAACCAGTGAAATAATAGTAATAACAGCGTTGGAGGTTGATGGTTCGTTTTGGGGTTTGAGAGGTAAATAATATTCCTACTTGCAAGGGAATTTAAGCACCCCGGAAATTCAGAAAATTATGCAACTTTGTGTGCAAGTAGAGTAGTTCATTCGTAATACAAATCTATTTTTTGTTGATGCTGTAGTTTTCTTGCAGACTTTTCTTTATCGTGGAATATCTAGATAACAGTGAGAAGTTTAAACAAAAGTTGCAGTTTTTTTTTATATCTACAAAACCACGTAAAGTAATTGTCGAATTAAGGATTGGTGGTGGGTGTAATTTGAAAATATGGATTTTTCGAGAATTATTTTCACGCAGTTTTGTAGATATAAAATAAGATGAAACTTTTGTTTAAACTTCTTTTTGATATCTCTCACCGTTCTCGAGATATCCCACGAAAAAAAAATTCAGCATTTTTTGGAAAGGTGATTTCATCCCCCTAAAATCGTACTATAGCACCAACAAAAAATAGTTTTTTTGTTACGGATGAACTACTTTACTTGCACAGAAAGTTGCATATTTTTCTGAATTTCTGGGTAACCTAACTTCTACATTTTTTATTACGTTAAATGGACCTTGAGGTGGAGTAGGTCTGCTTCGGATATATGCAAGATAAGCTCCATTTTCGTGAAAGGGAAATTTTGTACGAGTTTTATTCAGTCACTAATTGATGTTTTTAAAGAGGACCTGCCTTCTTTCGGAGTGCACCACGGTTTTTGATGGATGCTCTGTACGGCGAAGTTCTTGTAGGTCTAATCGAACCATTGTTCCGTAGGGGTTATAGAAGCTTGGTGTACCGAGAGCTCGAGCTACTCTGCTTTGTCCGGGACCTCTGTTGACTTGGTCTTTTTCGAGCAATTTGGGTCGTAGGGAACCAGGACACACGTATTGCGTATTACGAAGCTTGTTTCGCGAGTGTTGGGAAACAGATTTCGGTTAAACGCGGCATCCTATTCTTCTCCAACTACTGAATATCTATCTTTTAAGGGTAATTTTAGTAGAGCTACTTTCCAGCAGTATTCTCTTCTGTACAGTTCACTAACCCTTAACCGGTGGCATGGAGTCTGGAAGCCCCTACAGAATTATTTTTTCTAGATTTCAATTCGATCTTGTTTTACAGTATGTGGTCTCACGAAGACAACTTTCAGTGGTTTTGAACAAAACACGCAAATGTATATTTTCAAATACGTAATAATATCACTAATAACTCAGGTATATGTTAAAAATAAACTCAGACTTGACAATATCAAATTATTAAAGAGGAGTCTGTGAGACTCCACGTCACCATTAATGTCACAAAATGGAACATTACTGGTTAAGGGTTAAGAAGTCCCATGTTAAAGGTTGCTAAATAGAATAATTACAAACTTCACAAACCACAATAAATGCTAAAACTCTGGACAACATAAACATGCCAATTAGAAATCCACCCACCCAGCAGCTTTCAATGGTAGAAGGCTTCTATAAGCCACAAAGCCAACCAATTTTTATGTATCAACAATTGAGTATATCTCCATTATCATACAGTGAATGTTATGCACATTCACTGAGTCTAACAATGGGCTTGAAAAAACGCTTATCTATGAAGTGCATTCAATTCCCGTCGCACAATAAATTCGAATCACTGCAACGAGTATCCCAGCGAGCAGCAAATCCCTCAAAGCACGGAGATATTCTTTTCTGAATCAGGAATCTCCTATCGCATGTAAATACCGAAAGTTCCCTTTGAAATGCAGGCTGTCGAACAGACCATTTTGTATTACAATATCGCTGCTGGATACACGGTGAAAGTTTGATATTAAAACCAGAAAAAAAAGAGAAAGATAAACGCAGTTGGGCGAGGATTGATGGACGAAAGTGCAGCACGGCGTGGCTGCAGCCACGAGCGCCGCGTCGTATCGATATTCGAACAGCGTGCCCGATTGAACGTCGATACGCGCTTCACCTCTCGCAGGAAGCACGACCAACGTACCAAAACGGATGAATATACACGGTTATTGTTCGTCGGTTTCAGCGACCACCGCGGTGCGAAAGAAGTTGCGCGATATTTCTGGGAACCACCCGATTCGTCGCCCCTTTGAGCGCGCGTTTAATAAAACTCGTTCGCCGTTTTCCGCGAACTACGCCAACCACTCAAATTTGTACCAACCTTCGAAACACCCTCTGCTCCTTCATTCCCCGCAATAAAAAATAAACTGCGAAGTTATTACGCGTCTATATTATTCTTCCCTCCGCCCCCGCAGTGTATAAACCAGTTAAAGTATTCAAGTATTCGAGTTTTCGCGTTGGTATATTACCTTGCGCTCGCTTGCGGAATAATTCCGCGACAGAAGTGCCCGGGGATTCATCGCGATTCATCGTAACGTTAAACGAGGACACGCGCAGTCAACGTTAATTGTTTGCCGAATTAATTCGTGCCCACTGGCGCGGAACAAATCAAAACAGAGCGGGCTGCGGAGAAGAGTAGATGCGCCCGATTATAGTAGAAATTATCACCGGTGGTTAAATATTTCCATTACCGGCGATCGTTGAACTTTCTGACGAAGAATACGATTAATTACTAATTACAATTAACGCTTTAATCAGACGCGGCGAGCAGGATGTTACGATGCACCCGGAAGTTCCGTGCGCGCGCGCGCGCCACCGCGTAATGGGTGGATGAGGGAAGGGCGAGAGCAGCTCGGGCAAAAGTTTATATTGGATTTCATATTTAATGCAACGCACACCGTTGCTGCCGCGAAGCCTGTCCTCCCAGATAAATTATTTATGTCGGCGCGCTTTGTCTCTGTCTGGTTGGCAGGGGTTAACCCCGCGCCACCGGGGACGATGGCAGATAGAGAAAGAAAGCGGGAGCGAGGGGGAGGGCTAGGGGATGATCGTTGAGAGGCTGCGATAAGCCCTGAACTGAACGAAAACCGTCGATCCTCCGGGGCCCGTTTACGATGAAATCTTGCTGACTTGATGGCGGTTGGCCCATCGAAGGATGACCTTAAATGGCACAGAAACCTAACCCGGGTCTCTGGATATTGCAACGATACGGAGTACTTCTTTTCCATACTTTCTCGCCTATAAATAATCTGTCACTTTTAGTAGGTACTCTAATCTTATAGCTGGCGAGTTCAAATCTACGCACACGTATCAATTCCGCGATGTTTCGGTGCCGTCAGTGTCAGTGGTCTCTTTGTACCATTGTGAAAATCACACTCACGGAACTGATACGTGCAAGTAGACCTTTATACTTTCTAGGTTGACCTAAGTTTTAAAAAAATTAGCTTCAATACCTACATCCTTATGAGGCCATTCCCACCAAAAACCAAGCTAAGCTGTGCTATGTTTTTTTAGGAAGCTATACCTTGTTATGTTTCCCAAAAATCGCTCGCGAGGGAATCTCGAGTTAGGTTGAGCTAACTTAGCTTCCGAAAAGCATAGCACAGCTTAGGTTAACTTTTTGTCGAAACGGTCCCATAAAGATGTATTGAAGCTAATTTTATAAAACTTAGCATAACATAGCTTAGCTTAGTATTCAGGTGGATTATCGGCTTCAGGACAATTGAATTATATATATAATAATTGAAGCTGCTTCGTCTTAATTGTATTTTCAAATACCGCACACAACATCGTGATACAGCATTGGCTAGCTTGACGACCAGGCGTCTGACGCAACAGAAGCCGCATCCTGACGTAGATGCTCGCTGACGCTGAATATACGAGAGAGAACGTTACAGGCGGGTTTGAAACTTTCCGGGATGTTAAGTTTACGAAGACGGGATCTCTGATACAGGGCTGAACGAGAAGTTCCAAGGGTACTTCTGTAATATTCAACAATATAGATTCACGGCAGACGGGTGTCGTAAAAATCATAAGAGCGTTAGCAAACACGTTCACCCGTCCCACTGGAAAGGATACATAAATTATCAGAAGATTACACGACGACAGAGGTAGCCCATCACCGCGGGTCTAATCGTTTCATGGCTATCGATCGACATTATTCCATAATTTTCCCGGGAAAGGGTGCTCGTTGCTCGAGAGCAAAAAAAAACACAGCGACGAACAGGAAGCACAAAGCTGACCTCAACGACTTTATCGTGGCTTGAGGAGGGCTGTGATCTATGTCTTCATCGTTACCCTATTTCGTGGTATTATAGGGTTGATATCCTACACAAAGTAGCAGATATCAACCGAAAGGGCATTGCTAATGGTTCCCAACGCGCCACCCTCTCGGTAACGAACAGCTACAACCTCGAATTTCAGATATTAACCAGCATTTCAAGCATCGCCGTACTTTTCATCGCGTTTTACACGCCTCCTTAGACGCCGTCGCTATTCATTACTTATGCTAACATCTCCGAGGGTTTCTGGAAACGTCGATTCAACGGTGCAATTTTGTCGTTTCGTGACGGGACCAACGAAGGCTCGAGCTTCTGTTAGTACACGCCACAAATTTCCATTCCCAATCGAATACTGGTCATTAATCCGCCCACGATTACACGAAGAGTGTAATCCGTTAGTGTAATCACATCTCGTTCCAAAGCGCACGGAATTATGGAAACGATTCTCACGTGTGTTAAGTGAAACTACTGGGAGTTCATTCACAAACCACTAACTCGTTAATTTTTTATGAACTACTGGTACACGATCGTGATCACTCGCGGTACAGTTTCTGCGGTATCGTGTGTATTTTTCACTTCGAACGCTCCGGGTCAGTTTAACGAGACATACTCTTTACGCGGTACACCTCTAACTGTATTAAAGTTTCGAGTCTGAAAGTTTACCGCTCAAGTTAGAGGTTTCGGCGCTGATAGAGCCACGAAGTTTCAGCGCTTGTAAGTTTAAAATATGCAAGTTGCAATTGAAAAATGTGAAAGTGCCCTTGACCCGCTTGCCAATCGATCTTCCTCCGTGAAATCGTATCTGACACCTTGAACTCCGTCCAGTCTCGTGCAATCAATTTTCTCGCGATTGAGAATTCCGTGCACGTTTGACGCGTATCAAGGATTCCCCGTTACCGCAGATTTTTATCCACTTCAAGAACATTACGACGCAACATCTTCCCAGTCGTCGGGCTTTCTTAATATCGACTCACAAGTTTTCGAACGGTGATTTATAGTTAGACCGTAAATAACCGTAAATTTTCATTTCCAATTCCGCGACCGTCCCATGTAGGACGTTCTACCCGCGAACGTTCCACAAACCGTTCAACGAACTTTCTACTATTTATCTTCGTCGCGCGAAACTTTTGTCATGCCGTTGAAATATATTTCAATCCGCGTCGGACATAAAACGATCCACGCGAATCGCGCTTTCAGCGTGGCGGCGCACTTAACGCTTCGTGTAGCGTTGGCGTGTTTTCACGCCAAGGAATTCCCAGGAATATTTCTTGCAAAGCATTGAAAGTAGTGTCCACAGGGGCGGATTTGGAGATTGGGCGCCCCTGGACTAATAAGTGTCTGCCGCCCTTTTCTGAAATATCATTAAGTACCTATTTTAATTTAAAGGGGTCGAGACGATTTCAAAATTACTTCAACATTGCAACTCACGTATGAGTTATTGCTAATTCGCTATATGAAAAAGAAGTGAATTGGTTTTAATGATGGCTTAAGCCTCTGTATTTAAAACTTTCCCAATTTGTTTTGATCAAATTTCTCGCTCCCCAAATTTATCGGTCCGCAAAATTTACCACTCCCCAAAATTTACTGCTCCCCCAAATTTATCGCACCCCAAAATTTGCCGCTCTTTCAAACTTGTCTTTCTCTAAAAGTTGCCGCTCCCCAAATTTGGTGCTCCTTCAAATTTGTCACTCCCCAAAAGTTGCCGCTTCCCAAAATTTGCCAGTACCCAAAATTTGTAGCTCCCCAAATTTGCTGCTCCTCAAAATTTGCCGCCCCGAGCTGCAGCCTACTTAACCTATCCACAAATCCACCCCTGAGTGCCCGCGTGTCTGCTCGGATCGAGTAGAGCCAAACTTTCTCGACGGAAACTCGAAAAGGCTTGACCGACTTGAAGAGGCCTTTTTCAGAACCATCCACCGTTCTGAGTGTTACAGCGAGGAAAGCTCGTTTCACCAGGATCTAGATCGAAATCCTCTGGTTAGCGAGAATCCGTGTAGCGTCTCCAGCCTCGCGGAAACCAGCGTCAACGCGTGTTTGCTCGCCGAGCGTGACGCAAGCTATGACGCGGTCAACCGTCCGTGCCGATGTTTGCCACCATCGACAGAGATGGCCCGTGCTGTTTTCAGAATCGAACGGACGCAGTGCCGGGCCTGGGACACCCGATAGTTTGCAGTTCAGTTCCGAATATGCGGTTTGACGAAGTGCACCCAGAGAAATCGATGTCACGTGCGTTTGGATTGAGCGTTGCCAATCGGGACGCGATAGAACTTGTTGGCTCGCGTACACTGCGATTCGAAGGATTTTCCAGCGATACAGCTCTCAACAGTCCCGCGGGAGCGGGAGTTTAGAGAACGAGTATCCACTGGATTGATTCTAATGGTTGAAGGGCGCTTATGCGTGAGAGGATAACTTCCGAAGGACGACCGTCGCGTGACTAAATCGTTCTTCGGTTTACTCTTGAAAGAACATTAGAGTGCATATTTAGTAAATTGTGAGAGTTGTAGCGAGTAATATTAGTGTTATAAATATTAATTGCACCGTCATCGTAACTCCATAATTGATGAAGCACTTGGAATCCAGCTTATTGTAACCAATATATCGCCCAAAAATATTTTCCGAATACGAATACTAAATGAGATGGACCCAAGTTCACGCTAAATATTTGAGTAACGCAATAAATATTTTCCGTAGATATCTACTGCATCAATTAGTAATACTGAATGAATCAGCCTGATCCCAAACAGATAAATGTGGGGTTAAAAGTAGCTTCTAAGAAATACAAAACGTTTCCGCAGACAACGCAAAAGCCGTTTCACAATGGCTGATTTTCGCAACAGATTACGAATCCCGTTGCATTGTCAAGTTTCCAATTACTATATAATACTTGTCCCTAAGTGTTCCATGTTAAAAAGAGCCTCGTAGTACAGCACCTTAGCAGCTGTTGACCCAGGTCGATTATCAAGTAGTCCCGGACATTCCAGACAGCCCCGAGGCCGGACAATAAACGACCGCAACCACTTTCTCCTCGAGTCAGGCCCCGGCCGCTGATTACCGTCGAGCAACGAGCAACCGTGGGGCTATTACGACAGAGTAATCTTCATTGTCTTTACGCGAAGAATTATCCGAGCGGCCCGCGCCGACCGCAAACACACCGGCGAAGTACGCTTCGCGGTCGGCGAAGGAAAAAAATGAAAGTTTCTATGGTCGTTGGAAGGAGCATTGTTTACCGTGAATACTATGAACCCACGGCAGGTGTATAACAATAAGGATAACACTGGCGCGTAATTAGGTTCCCGTAGTACACAGAGCGTTGCGAAAGTTTAACGCGACCAGCTCATAAACACGCCGCATTGTTAACGTCCGAGATTCGAGGCTCGACCCGGTGATCAATGAGACTGACAATTCGAAGTTTCAAAACGCGAATTACTAACGTTTGCTTCGATATTAAAGATATGATTCGAGTAAGGAAATAATGTGCAATATGCTCTATTTAAGAGGGGACTCTTATTTTCTGGGCTAAAAACATAGCGCAATGTGGGTTTTTTTTAAGGGGTAACACCACTCTAGAGGCAGAAAAAAATACCTAAATTTGACAATTTATTTTGGGAGTGTGACAAACGGAACAGAATTTCTTTTCAGAGGGTTTATTTAACACATATTGAAGTACGAAAAATAATTTTTTTAGTGTCATTTTCATACAAAATGGCGACGACAGAGCCCGTCGTCGAAAACAGCTTTTATGGAAACACCGCCACGGGAGGACGGATTTCTCAGCATGTATGAGTCGTGGAACAAAAAATAAAAAAAATTTATAATCTATATACAATTGGCTTTGGAAGTACGTAGGGGTTCCTTTTTTAATCAATTTTTGTGGAAGTGGTGCAGTTGTTAAGAAATAAATCGATTTTTTGCCCTAAAAATGAGCATTAAATTGGTTATAAAAAAGAAAGTTTACATTCAATCAAAAACGGCTACGTACTTCCAAAGAGAATATTGTTGTAAAGCTACTGTAAAAATTTCAAATCGATTCATGCGATAGTTTCCGAAAAATTCGTCCTCCCAGTTTGAAAAAAGTGGTTTCGAGAAAAACGCGTTTAAAGTTTTATGAACATTTTAATTCTTTAAATTTTTGTTTATCTTTAATCTGCGATGCCTGCACCATACATTTGGCCATCTAGGTCGATGTTCGTCTCCTCCTTCCTTTCTAAAGTATGGTTTAAGCAAAAAAAAAACATCTATCCTAGAGTGGTGTTACCCCTTAAGGGGGGAGACCACTGTCTCAAATCTGAAAAAATTTTTTTTTTCTTTTTACATTTTCTGAGAGACGTGTGTTTCAAGAATGTTTGCTCGAAATTTTATGAAGAAATTCGCAAACTTGATGGAAATATGGTGTTTTTCGTGAAGCGGTGTCAAACGCGCGATTCAGCCACGCGGAACTTTGAACGCGATTTCCTCAGAATGACATCGAAAAAATCGATTATTACTAAACATTTTCTGAAAGACGTATGTTTCAAGAATGTTCTCTCCAAATTTTCTGAAGAAATTCGCAAAATTGACGGAGATATGGTGTTTTTCATGAAGCGGTGTCAAACGCGCGACTGAGCCACGCGGAACATTGGACGCGTTTTCCACAGAATGACATTTTTCAACCGCGTTGACAGTCTACAGAAAAAACTATACGTCCAATTGGCATGATCATGGACATTTATTGTACGGAAAACCCGTCGCTATTACGTGACGATCAGACATTTTCAATTTTCGACCTGCTTCTATTTTGTTTAGCAACATTTCCCCAATTTTGTACCCCGAAAACATGACTTTTTTCTTCAGTTGTCCGCCATTTTGTTATTTTTTACAATTTTGACATTTTTCGGTCGTCACGTAATAGAGGCAAGCTTCTAGTTTCTAAATATTATTGTTTTTTTGAATTTCGATGAACCATATGGCCTGGGAACTGTCAACGCGACTAGCATGTTTTTGCCGGAGCGCAAATTTTGACGAAGAGTATACACGAAACGGATTTATGAATTTGATTGAAAAAAATTTTTTCGTACCCTTCGATATGTACACTATTAACTATACTAAGCAATAAATTGATTTCCTTGCGTTGTTTGGTTGAAATAAATTCCCGAAAACACCCTTACATTTCGGACCGAGACAGTGGTCTCCCCCCTTAAGAAACTAGCGATTCGAAGTACCTATCTGAATTTTGGATCATGTTTTTATGCATCTTTGAAGAAATCGCAATTCTTTTTTTATTAATTTTTAATAGTAAATATTATATAAAATACGAATTATCCATCGTTATTTGTATAGAACGAACGGAATGTTTACTCGAGTGTTTACACATGGAACGATGCGCGATTCCCGCTCGCAGGCCTGGTGATTTCCAGTTTTTTCAACCCGAGCGGACAGAGAGGAAAGTTCGTTGTCCTTTCCGAGAATCGTTTTAAAGTGATTCACCGCGTACACCGAGGATATTTAAATTTATACTCGGCTAACGTCTCCGCGCGGTAGAAAATAACGGGAAATAAATAGACACGATGAAACGCGTCCCCCGCGTAACTGGCCCCAGCGGCGTGTTTCCTACGATTAATTCCTCGGTATGAATCACTCGCCGCGATCCAATAACGCGGCACGTCGCGGCTGCCAGATCCGAGGCGACTTTATCGCCGCCCCAGAAGCAGCTGGATCCTTCCTGATCGCAGCGGAGAGCTCATGCTCGCCTCGCTGAACTTTCGATCGCCGAGCATCGCGTTTTCCGGTCCGCGGTCGCGGTCAAACGGGGATTTACGAGCAACAGCGAAGCAAAGAATGGAATCGACTGGAAAAAAACAATCGACGCGAGCGTGCTCGTGTCGCCGCGTTGCTCGAACGAGTCCAATTCGTTCGCGCTTTTAGCGCGGAAGTCAATTGCGATGGAAACACGAGCGAGTGACTGGAAACACAGATGAGAACCGATCGTGATCGGTTTAGGGGGAAGTCTAGCGATGGTACGTGGAATTTTCGCGGTGCTGACGATTCCTCGAGGGTCGGGATATTAAAGGGAAGAGGGCAAAAGGGTAGAGGGCGAGGGAGAAAGAAGGGCGCCGAGGTACGAAGGAACGAGGAAATAGGTCAGGGGGCAGAGGTCAGGCGCAGAAAAGAAAACGGTCATGGCTGCCTTCGAGCCCTCCTTTTCCTACGCTCCGGCGTTCCTGCTTTTGCGTGCGATCGATCACCAGCCCCCTCTGGCCCCGAGTTCTCCCTTTTCGTCCTTCGTTCCGCGCTCGATTTATCACTCGAGATTTCTAGGGCAACGGGAGGAGCACGGCCGTCGAAATGGGTATCGTCGATCAAAAAACAAATTACGATCACGGCTAATCAGCGGCCCGAATCGCCGAACGTGAAGTGAATCTCGTTAAACGTGATCTACGGGGCACAGTGACAGATTACGATGCGCGTAGGGGATGCTCGTGCTGTCTCTATACAGCATTCCTGTCTTACGTGACAGATGTGTGGAAAATCTTGACGTTGCAATGCCTTTGAAAGTACGAAAGTAGCCTCAGCGTTTTTCCATCAGATTGCGTGACACAGTACTGGTGTCATTAAATCTTTAAATCATTTCTATTATCAATCTCGCCGGACCTTGAAAATTCTTCAGTCATGTCCTGATGTACTTGCCTAGCCAGTCGTTTGCTAGCTACGTGGAGGAGGCGGCACTGCCCATTAAAAAGCATTAAGACCGTCTGCGAAGTTTGCTTCGAAATCTGCGGCGTATCGTGACAACTCGTTTAATCCCCCACCGCGTTCTTCGCATGGAACGCTTGGAGATACTTTAAATCTTCTTATCTCTTGCCTCGCGTACTCGCTTCTGCACGGAATACTCTCCGGTGGCAATAACGCGAGGGCCCTCCACGCAAAGCAACAGCATCTCCTTTATCAAACAGCTTCCGCCCCGCGGAAAAGACTCGAGCACGCAATATTTCGCCAAAGAGAACGCCGCCTTCATCTTCTGACTGCCTGCATCGGTTGAGAATCGTGCTACGCTTGGAAAATATCGCCCTGCCCCCGTGATTCCCGAGCAAGCGAACCCAAAGAAGTTTTTCGTACACTGTCTGCCGCGGCACTCGCTTTTCATTAATTATCGAACCGACGTTACGTTGTTTAACGTCTGGATCCTCTCGTTAATTGGCGCGGCGAACGACGGTGCAGTTTTCCTTCAACGAGCTGAGGAAGGCAGGAGAGAGAGAGAGAGAGAGAGAGATAGAGAGAGAGAGAGAGAGAGAGAGAGAGAGAGAGAGAGAAAGGAAGGGAGAACAGCTTCAGTCGGCCACTTGCTCCGCGTTCATCTCGCTCTTTAACACGGCGAGAAAGGGGGACTTTACGCGGACTTAACTCGACGATAACGAACCGCGCCGCGTAAGTTCGACGATGGGCGCGACGTTAATTGGTTCAGCCCAAAGCGAAGCACGGCTGGAGTCTCGTTTCATCGCTGGGCCAGCAGTCACCTTGCAATTTACATTTATTCCGCTGCCCCGCGTCTGGCCAGACAACTCGGGGTGATTCAGTTACCCCTTAGCATACCAAGGTCGAGTCACTCACGAACCCCAATACTTATGTACATACATGTTTTTTATAGCCCATTAATAGGTCGCCAGAGATGTTTCTATATGCTCGACGATTAATTTCGCTAAATCGGAAGAAAATTAAGAAAATGATTTCTGCACAAGAATGAAAATATTACCAGTTTTCTCCGATTCGATTTTCATCTTTCAGTGAGTAAAGAGTTAATATCGTACAGTTTCGTGGTCCAATAAATAACGCTGAACGTTCCATTAACCGAATAATTTTTAGTTGGATCGGCAGCGGGATTTACTCGAAGCCTTTGGCGCGTCGCACCCGTCCGATGATAATTTCCAGCATAATTTTGTAGCATCGCTGCGCAGGGATCGCGCGTCCGGCGGTTTCTGGCATGGATTGGCCGTGGCCGCGCGGTCGCATCGACGGTCATTTTGATATATGACCCAACCGAATCGTATTCGACATTAACGTCGAACACGGGGTTTCAACGGCGATGCGCGCGCCCCGCGATGCCGCTCGGCGATACAAACGCCCCGCGCCCCGTTAATTTCGCATTACGCGTAATTAGCGCCACGTTAAAATCGACGATAGATCGAGCCGATCCGACAGCGCCGAACTCGATTCCCCATCGTTGCATGCACGATCGATTGGCCCGTCTCTACAGCTTTGCTTTTTTTCACCCAATTGCTGGGTTTAAAATCAAGCTACATAACCCCGTTTAATATTAACCAAAAGAATGTTTCCTTTTTATGCGCAATGGTAATGCGAACGATTCGATTGTAAGAAAGTGAGGGAAGTTTTCGATATTCGAAAGAAATGTATTGAAAGCCTCGCAAAGAGGGAGGTGCAGGTAGGACGATAAGAATACACTTGGCCTTGGGTGCGCCTGCAAAGCTGCTCCCTAGTACAGCTCCGTTGCCGAGGATCGTTAATTCTTGGTAATTTACCCGTTCCCAGGCTTGTACCATCGTGACGATACTCTCTGTTTGCAACTTTATAAATAAACACATTAACTGCACTGAAATCTTGGAGCTATTCAGGTTCTATTTTCCTAATAGGGATCTGAGGCATCACCCTCGCTTTTATACTAACACGCATTACACTCGAGGAAAATACAGCTGTATCGATTGAATGTGTGTGCTCGCAAATAGATACTGCGATAATATTGATTCCCTCGTTAGCTCCTTATCGACGTTCAGAAACTCGGTCTCGCGTATTATGAACGATAAACGATTGCGATTGCTGTGCACAATACTTTTTATATTGTTACTGAAATATTTGATCCCTTTATTTTATGTCTCTATGTTCTTTTTCATTGTTTATTTCATTTTACTCGCACCTTCTCTATATTATATTTATTTAGGTTATTGAAACGTACCAAAGCGTTATATCCCGTTAATTATTAATCTTCTATATATATATAAAAGAAGTAGTTCTGACTGATTAACTGACTCATTTTACACGAAGGTTACTTTACAGAAATGACAAAAAAATTACATAAAAAAACAGATATAAAAGTAATTCCTTTTAATTATTCTACCCTAATGCAGCAGGGGTACTTTGCTAGGAAATGAATAACAATACTCCACACAGGCAACTATCGTTCCAAAACCCGAATTTGGGGAACTGAAACAACGCAGGAACGACTGTACCTACATACTTGGAGGGCAGGAATGGTGTCCATGAGTGGCATTCTTTATTTCGACAGCTTCGGGAGAATTATAGCGGTGGATCACGAACGCCATTACACAACGAAGGAAACGGCTATGCAAATCGAGTCGAAGGAACGCCTCCGCGGCGAGCCACGAGGAAACGGAGCGGAGGAGTTTTCAAGGCTACCGCCGAGATTTATCGAACGTCTCGATCGACGGACAAGTTGTTGCTCGAGGTATCGTCGCGTACCGTCGCGGGCCTCGCGCAATCACAGAAACGTCGCCACCTTCCGTACAAGCCGCAGATAAATCTTGGAAACGCGGACGTCGGGACGACGGTGCTCGCGCTTCGAACAAACGTTTGTTCTCGACTAATGGCCGTCCTCCTCGACCGAGCCATCGCCGAGTCAACATTTTACCACCGCACGACTATGTACCTAGAGAATTGATGATCGTTGTAGTCTCTGGAGGGAGAATTCTATCGATGATTAAGTCACCTGAATATCCAGCGCCTAGACAGGCGGCTGAAAAATTCTACTTTCATCGCGCTGGTACGTCAAGCCTGTTTTCCTTACAGCTCGAAACAGCCGCCCTTCGACAACGATCGATCATTGTCCATTGAAAGAGGTTGCGCGAGCTGCGGAGCCCACAAATCGACGTTTTGTCCCGCCGCTCGAAACCCCAACTGCGCTTTAAGCCACTAACTATCCGCATCCCGGAGCCAGCAGAGAATTAAATTCAATTACAATGGTAAAAGTGATTTCACAAAGGCGCGCTCGCGTTTTTCCCCGGCGGGACGACAGCGGGTTTGAAAGCAGCGCGCGCGCCCACCGGTCCAGCCTTTGATCGGTAATTTCCAACGCTTAATTAACGCTGGATATCGAACGTCTGGACTTGGGCGATAAATAAAGCGTGGCCGACGGCTTTTACGCTCGCAGAAGGGGCCGATCGAGGTCGCGGCACGTATCAATAAATTTATATTCGTCTGGACTCACCAGCCGCTCCACGATAATACATTATCGCGTTCGAGGCAGTCCCTCGCGAGTCGGCAACGGTACTTAACGATCCGCGAGGAAACCCCGTTTCCTATTAGGTACTATTCTTACGGGTCTGTGCGATTAAATTGTTTTAAGGGTAGATTTTCGGGTGATAGACCAGTGCGCGTTGAAATAGTTGAGAGGTGACTATGTGCGTGGGTGTTAGTTCTTCTGAATGGATCGCGCGTGGTGAAAGTGTATCGTTCTGGCGAGGGGGAGTAGTATTCTTATTGTTACTGTTGCATTTTTGCTAATCAAAAATAGCAATTAACTCTTAACTCTTACTATTGTTATTTTTCAACCTCACACATTGACTTTACTCCTTACTCGCGCATTACGTTATTTAACTAGGGTGAACTGTCCAGTGAGTGAACGCTTAAGTTGCATGTCTCTTAAAATTAGTATTCAAAAATCATTATTTAATCCCCTGAATGTTATTGCTGTAAGCGAGCTGTTTTATTAATAAAGTCAGACATTTAATAAGGTTTCCAATGTATTTAGACGATATTTGGTATAAATAATTTTTCATTCTCCAATTGCAATAATATTATTGATTTTATACTTTACTAGTCTTATAAGATCATAATCCTGCAGAGCTGAAATTAATTTTCTGGCGTGGGTTAAGAGAAAACCTGTCAAGAGAAAAAAAGACAGGTTAAGTTGTTCATTCATTGGTAAAGTAAGAAATGTCCGCGTTTGCCAGTGAATGAACGGAAGTGAGGACAACTGTTGAATAAACGGAATTAAAGCCGTATCGGATATAATTAAACGGACAAAACGCTTTTGCGACATATCTGTAGGTCTCCAGTCTAAATTTCAGTGTCAGTTTCAACGTGAAGTGAGTGCCATACGTTAATTTTTCGTATTATATGAGCAACGTTCACTCACTGGGGGTGTTCACTCACTGGACAGGTTACCCTATCAACATCTACTTTCTGTATAAGCTGTTAGTGTAATATTTAAGTAGTTTTAAGTAGTTTTAAGTAATTTGTTAATAACAGCTAACAGCTGTACCTCGCATTTTGCACTATGTATTGTTTTATTTCTAACTACTTTTCTCTTTTTTGTCTTCTTATACGTTTCCTTTCGTAATGTCTACTGTGCAATAAAGAATTATTATCACGATCAATCAATTTATTTTTAACATCTTCCGCAACGCGCATCGAGGGAGCTTAGCTTTCATCAAAATCCCCTGTATCTCCCACGCCCGGTCTCGGGAACGGTGAATCAACGTGTCCCCCTTTCTATTGCACTCGCGAATCGCTACCATCACCCTTGGTACTCGATTCGCCTGGTCGCTATTACGTATTACCTAACCACGTGGGTGTGCGCGCGAGTCGAGAATAGAGCGGTAGGCGCGAGGTCGAGTGACGTCACGCGTTCGATGTTCCATCAAGTTCGTGGGCACGAGGCTCTATTCTTTCCACGAGCCTTGTGCAACGACGAGGCGTTGAAACCAACGTTCAGCCAGGCGAATACTGCAGCACGGATTCACGTTACTCGGCCATTCAGCGATGCTATTCGCAAATGCTTTCTCAGGAACGTGGTACCACTGTCAGAGTGCCCCCGCACGGCTGTTAACGCCTGGGAAACGCTTTTCACTCGACTCGCGTTGCTCCGCGTTCATTGTTCCTACAGAAACTTATCGAGCTATCGCCCGGAGACACAAACTTATTCAATACCAACGAAGTGAGTAAATAAATCTTTGTGGACACTCTCATGGTCGTGTCTTGCTTAAGGCGACGTGTAATTAATGTAGCTGATTCGATTAATGGCCCACGTAATTTCACGGTAGCAAGATAAAATAACAGGCGAAAGGTGGACACAGTTCACAATGCAGACGACGAGATCGACGATTACGCAGTTGCTCGAACCACAACGATCACCTCGAACGTTAATTTCCAACGGCACAGTAAAACCAAGGATTTCAAGGAATGGGGCTCGTTAATCATCGTCCATTAGGGTTTTGCAGGGTGCTCCAGTGCTTCAGCGTCGAGGAATCGCCGCACCCCACCCGCCAGAAAATAATCAACCTCCCCGCCACAAAATAAACGACGCTATTCCGTGTTCCCCGTGATATTCCGCCAGATTCGCTGACATTCCGAAAATTTCGAGAGCCATTCCGTTCCGTAAAACACAGGCTCGCGAAGAACGTCTCGAATCGGTCTGTCCGAAATCCGCAAATAGATTCGGTCGAGCAAGGTAAGACAGACACCCAGCCCGCCGGCAGACGGACGTTCTATTCGAGGGAAGTCAAATATAATAACCGGCGAACCGTCGATATTTCCGTTCTCCAGACATCCACGCCGCCGTATAAGAATGTTCTTTCGCCTGGAGCGCGCACCTGCAGCGGAGCGAAATCGATCGGCCCCGGGCTTTAATGGCGCTTCCACAGGAAATCACGACAGTGAAAGCTGGGAAAAAGTTGGTAGAAATTCGTCCACGTCGAGTAAGAAAGGAACGGGCAGCGGCTGTGTCGTCGGTCAGGGTTAATTTCGTTTCTTCGCGGTCGCAGCCGCGGATCGAGTGCATCGATCAACGAACTCACCCGTCGTCCTGATGAAAAATCCCTCGTTCCTTTGCAATGAAACACTGTTCCGTTTGACGAGGTGGAGGATTAAGAGTGCACTTCGGAATGGTTTCGAAACCTTCGACCTTGATTGGAACAGTTACGCTTTAGTGGCTTGGAGTCTGTAAATTTTCAAAGCCCCTATCGCTTCTATCGCGTGAATGAAATCGCAGCATTCTTCCGGCGTTAATTAAGGTCAGTTCTAGTTAGTCAATCATTAGAAGTTTCTCGTCAGGAACAAGACCACAGCGTAACCGTCCTATTTCCCGCGGATCGGGTCTAAAAGTCCGCTGTTCCACTCACATTTAACGAGGCTAGCCGCTTAAGGGCGTCGTTTCTTATTCGCAGGGCCCCGGCATAAATACGTTAATTGCCCCATAAAAGTTAACCCCGAGCTACGATCATCCAACGATGCCCACTTCCCGAAGCGGCCCGGATCCACGATAATCTCTCCGCTTTAATGACAAATAAAACGCAGCCAGCCCGATGCACCCGTCTCAACGGGAGCGAGAACTTTAGAATCGATATAGAGGGATCGTCGCTTTTCGTCCGGGAACTCTCCAGCTCGGAACTTACAATTAAAATCCGAATGAACGCACTTTAAGAATCCGACCTTTCGGTGACACGATCGTTTTCCGCACGACGAGACGCCGGTTTACAACGCAGGGAAAGGGGAGTGGACGGGACGGGGGATGAAAGATGAGAGGAGCGAAACAGAGGAGTTTTCTGTCTAGTATGTGTCAGCTGGGGGATAATCCACGACTGGGTTCCGCGAGTAAACGACCTCACCGTATAAAGACCCGGTTCGAGCCACCCACGTCGACTCGTCGACTCTTGTTCCGCGTGGATTATGGTTTTTACCTTCGATCCCACGGACGACAATGCGTTTCTCGGCGAACGGCGCTGCTGGCCTGGAAATTCACGAGCCACCGTGGTTCTTATATCGTTGTTCCCTAGCAAGGGGGATTACACTCGCTGCGAGGAGAAGAAATCACGAGCAGCGGCGCACGAGTTCTCGTGTAAACACCTTTTGAATCGCCGGACACTTTTTGCCTCGACCCGGGGTGCATCGATCACCCCAGCCTTCTCGCATTCCTCACTCGCACTTGCTGGCGAAACGACAAGTTGATGTCGCGATGCACGCGAACGACTTAATGGTTTCTTTCGGTGACGTTGTATGGCGATAGATTCAATGGCGTATCGAACAGGTCTGGGAAGAGGAGGTTTCCATTTCTATTTTAAACCCACGATGAGCCAGCTCGCAGAATTTTCTGCGTTTAGATCGCTGATACAAGCTGAAGGGCTGATAAAGAAAAGAAAGCGGAGACGAAAATGGGGAGAGAATGGGGAAACTGTTGATTGATCTCGAGTAAATGTTTCAGTTCATGGGGCTGGTGGATTTTTTGTTAAATGTTTCTATTAAATTGCAACATGGGTGAGAGTTCCGTCCGTTCGATGGTTCTGTCTGCTCTTTGGACGCAAAATGGTACGCGGCGCAGAAACGGGAACTGCGCCGGGGAACGAAAATACCGACAGAAATAATTTTCCAAGCGAACGTACGCCGAAACGCGCGTCAATGAAACGTCCCCTTCGACGTGGGCCATGTAAATATTGTCGGCCACGATCGAAAAACGAGACAAAGCGAAATGTGATTTCGCGCGGAAAGGTTCGAGGAGCCGTGGCTATCGTTCTCCCCGCTTTCCCCGTTGCTACATAAAACCGATATTCTCCTGGCGGAACGCTTAATAAACGACGGATCGGTACCGATCCCCATCTCGATCGAGCAAAAAGAAGACATAATTAACGATCGACGAGATAACGCCGTGCCAGTGGTTTAAAGGTTAAAGAGATGGCGAGCTGATTACGCGCGATCTCGCGGGAACCAGATCGGGCACCCTTCGATCGTGGAAAAATCGAGCTCGTGACGGGGCATCGGAACGATCCACGATCTTCGATAAACTGGATCGTTTAACACGATCACGGGCCACGGTACCCAGCACCAGAACGTAATTCACCGGTCGCACGATGAGTCGCGAAACAGCGACCGCGTGTTTTTTCGCTTGAATTATATCCGTAACGGTGACAGAAACATTTCATGGAAACGAAATAGGTATTCGCGAACGAGTACCGGTGGAACCGTGGCCGATATAAAATCAACTGTTTACGTCAGACCATTTTGCTACCATACATCACTGCAATCACAGCTGCTCCTTTTACGCGAATGCTGCGCACGAGAGGGGACCGTCGCAAGCATTTCCTTCTATCAGTAAAATACACTTACTTTTAAACGAGCACATTCTTATACGTCCAGTAGACGATTCATCACCCGAGCTTCCATAGAAAGCAAAGCTTCACTCGCAGAGAGTGAAGGACCCGAGGCAGGGGACAACAACGCAGTAATGGCACAAGTGTTTCGGCAAAAGCTTAGAAAATGTTTACAATCGATGACCACCCCCGTGAGAAATCCGTCAAGCGATGCTGCGATCGTGGGGAACAACATACATCGAGGAGCACGTACAAAGCGGGATCGAAAATTTTCCCCTGTGCTCCGATAATACAGCTACCCTTAAGTTCGTACACTTTCCCGGTTGCCTTCTTTGTCCAACCCCTTTGGCTCGGGCTACCAAGCTCGCTAGCATTTGTTTGCTTTTTCCCCCCCAACTGCTGTGCCGATTTTTATCGAACACCCGCGTCGGGGAAGGGAAAAAATGACTTTCGCCCATTTTAGTAATTGCGATCGGTCGTGAAAGGCTCGGCCGTCGAATGAAAATCCACTGCAGAGCGGAAAGATAAATTGCATCGGTCGGACGGGCCAGTTGGACAGAGGATCGACTCGACGCCGCTCTGGTTGCCGCCTCCATGGCTCCCTTTTCGTCGGGAAAGCTTGGATTTAGCTGTTGCTGATTGAATTGTTATCGGTACAGTGAAATTTCGTGACGTACACTCTGAAGTACAGCTACAGAACAGTGGGATGAGAAGGGCTTTCTATGAGTGAATGGTACTGAATCGATTATTAAGGTGAAGTTAAAAGGGCTTGCCTCAGTTTTGTAGGAACACATCGGCAATTACACAAATAGAAAATTCGACAACAATCTCCTATCGTGCTACCGATTGTATTATACTATTCCACGATAAAAGGCAAATTGTCCAGAAAATGAGGTCCCAAGCTACCATGTAACAGAGTTCTCTACGATATCGGGAAGTTGTTGCATCCAATTTGGTTGCTGCGGTGTGCAGACGCTCCTCCGCCACGGAGCACGATATCGAATTTCAATTAAGGAATTAAGTTGTTCGATTTTGGCCCGGAGTCCACGTTAGCCGCTCGATAGGCGTGCTCGCGCGATGGAGGATTTAACAGGATGATCTCGTGCAGGACGATCGTCAAAATATTATTAACGAGACTCTGCGAACCTCGGGGCACCGTCGCCTCGCGTGGAAGTTTCGCGTAAGAAAGTCGGTAAACGCTACCGTGGTGGCAAGTTTAATGCCGTCATAAACGTATTATCGTCCCGTCGTTCGTGCTCAGCGCGAGCTATTGCGGTAATAAAGGCAACTTGTTCACGGATGGATCGTAGCTCCGCATCTTGCTGCAAGGAAACTTGCCGGAATACTTGTTAAACTGCTTTGATTTCCCCTCGACCACTCTCCGTATCGCACCGCGCTGATCTCCAACGACGCTTCGGTGAACCGGTCGCGGGATAACTGCTTATTTCGTGAACGATACTACTCCAATTCCAGGATCCACTCTTCCTTTAGGGCACCATTCGTTAAGCTCCGATTGGTTACGCGACGTCAAGATGACTCCGCGCGCCAAAGCTAACTGTAAACACGACAGCTGAACTAACTATTCTTCTTTTTATTGGATATTTATATTACCTACAAAAATTATATTACGTTTGGAAAATATTATAATATAATAAAATTACGTAACAAAAACTGACATAGAAATGTGATAGCAAAAACTGACGACACCAGTTCAATGTTAATTTAGAAACTTGTTCACGAACGACTACCACGTGAAATGAAGATGACGCAGAGAAGAGGATAAAAGTAACACGGGAATTTCCACGACCTCGGAAGACGGATTTCGTCTATTCTGTACATTCCTCCCAGTCATCGCAGACACGGAGTCAATAATAGCGCAAGGCAGATGTGGGCCATCAGAAAAATAGTACCCACATATCCCTCTCAGGTCTGAGGATCCAAAAAACAGGTCATTAATTCGAGCGTCCTACTTCTGGCTCTTTAATTTCCATCGTATTTTGAGAACAGCAAGAGCGTAACAAAGGCGTGTACACGCGTCAGCATTCCAATCTAACGTGGTTGGCATCGACCAAAGAAATGGAGGGAGTGTTTTTGTTGATGAACGGTCGTTATCGACTTCTATGCAACCAACCACAGAGCCCGAGCATTTCGCACAGTCTTCTGCTTCGCTCTCGCGTTAAAACGAAGAAGGTCGTGCAAGGGACGACACAGCAGGCGTTTAATAACTGACACATCGGCGCAAACTGCGCAAGCAGATAACGAAGAAAATAACCAGGCAGACACACAATGGAACGGCACGGAAGGAGATTGAATCGGCTGCACGGGAACCGAGATCCTCGAACGCGATACCCGTAAGAAGCCAAGGGGAATTCTAGAGATTCCTGGGACGGGAATATTCCGCCCACCCCCGAAAATCGGGAAACGCGCAGCCCGGGTACATTAATTTTCATCCCTCGTGGAATCCAGCCGCCTCCCTTACTTGCGACCAAATAGCGTTTCCGCCTTCGTGGTTCAGCGTCTAAAAACAGCATACCGAATGCGCAACATAGATAATTAATCTCGCCTGTGTCGAATCCTGATTGGAATGATTATTTGAAAGGATCAATGCGACGAATATTTAGGACACATTAAAGAGGACACAATCGATATTGCACTCGAAGTTGCTTTATACAATACACCTACGTTCAGCCAAGCTCCACAGCGACTTCAACTCAGAATTTCACATCTATAGGCACCATTGTCACGCTAACAGCAATCTTCCAGACTTTCCGATTACGGAACTTCGAAGTATCAAACTGACATCCACAAACGAATCTACTCCGAGAGTTTTCGACCGCTAAAGAAGAATCCACGGAATCAGACTTCTTCGTTTCTCCAGCCAGTCCGTGCACACATACACACACCGGGTCGGAACAATTCTCGCAGATCGTTCGAACGGTATTGAAAAGAGCGAGGAGTTTCGTAGGGACAGTCTCCGACGGAAAAGCTGCACGGGAAGTAGAATTTTCGGGAGCAGGAAACTTTGCTCCTGGTGTCTTTACTGGCTGAAAGCGTCGCTGTATATAGTCGCCAATGTAGGCGAGCCGAATCACCGATGCGATTCAACGATATCCGCCCCGATATTGGCAAGGTATGCGTATTGGCCGTATCGCCTGATAATTCGGGGCCACAGAACGTCCGCAACGACGCGGCTGCAAGCTGCGTCCCCGGAACTTCTGCGTTCCATCGATTCGCCATGGCTCCCCGTACGTGCCTCTGCCCGAGGCTCTGCCGATTTCCCCTGCAACTTTTGCGTATAAATCTTCCTCCTCGTACCAAACAGTAAGAAGGAAATGCAGAGAGATGAAGATTCCACGTGCGTCGCGAATACGAATGATACTTTGAGCGATGCTTTCGCGCCTGGATTTTGTAATGATATCTGTAACGTTCGAGGATGTGCAGCGCGATTTAACGTGACCGTGGGGAAAGATATTTGTTTCTTCGAGCACTCGTTTGAAGGATCGCGCAACGGAGTTGAACTCTACAGTTAGGACTTTAAACCTTTAGCGCTAGAGGTGTCATATACATTCAATTTGGTGTTTGCAATTAGGGCTGGGACTATTTGTCGAATTTTTTGGTAGTCTAATATTCGAATACTTCAGTTGCTCAATTATTTGGCGAATATAATTCGAATATCCAAGTATTCGAATATTTAAGTATTTGAATACTGATGTATACGAATAGTATGGTGTGTATTATAAATCAAGTTCTTTAGGTTCATTTGTCAGGATGAAATCTTGTAAGCTAATTTTGACCCACTGTACAATAACATTCGAATTCTCAAATATTCGAAGTTTATTCGTAGCATTCGAATACTTGTAAAATATTCGAATATTAAATTATTCGAATAGTCCTAGCCCTATTTGCAACCAGATTAAGTAGTACGTATATGTTTAGAGTAGTTTTATTCAGAGAAGAAAGTTGAATCACCCTGAACCCTGTACTCATTTGTTTTATGCATTTTAACCTCTGAAAAAATAAAAAGAAAATATTTTCTTTATATAAAAATATAAAAAAAACAGACTATTTTTAACAATAAAAAGAAAACGGGATATTTGTCCTTGATGGGGAATTATGTGGGGAAACACAGGCAGATTCCGAAGGCATTGATATTGGGTGACTAGCAACCGATCGCCTTCTATACACTTCTCTTCTTCATACCCCCCACCTACTTCACTCTTAAGCTCGCCTACAAACGCCACTATCGCGTGGTGCACCTATAATTCGCAACTCGGCAACGAAATGAATGAATAAGTATCGACGTTGCCACGGCGATACATACTCGCGGATGCATTTATCGTACGCGCGTGTTCCGCACGCTCGGCTGCCTCGACCTCCGCACACACAGACGCGTCGCGCATAGAGGGAGAGAGAACACGGTCGGACACGATATCGATTGTGCTCCTCCAGAGCGGCCACGGCTACGCAATAAACTCACGCAATCTGCAGATCCGCAGGCAAACATTTCCTACTCCTATCCGGGCGCGTGACGCGTTGCAGTTTGAATTCGCTCGCTGCCAGCCCGTTTTCACCGTCCCGTGCACAGTGATCCATACTCTCGTTCGCCGACGCGCGCGCCCGCGCTCACACACACACAAACACGACACCAGGCACCATTATCGGCCGGGCGGCGCACACGTGTAAACGAGGAAAACACGCGGGGATACGCGTTTGATCGACGCGTTTTCCGCTTCGATAAACATGCCTAACGACGCGCCGTGTTGCCTCGTGTAAGCAGAATGTTCTTCCGTGGAATTTGTAATGTGGGCGGCAGCCATTCTCGACTATTAGGCTCTCGGCGAGAGGAATCCGGGCAGCACGATTGGCGGAATCCAGGAAACGAAGAATGGTGTTGGAGGGCTTTAGGGGCAGCTATTTCCGCTGGGTGATTCTTGTCACATGTCTGTTGCATGTACAAATGTTTTGATGGTGTATAGAGAATCTCTGGGGTGCGTAGGCAGGGGTGGAAGATAGGGTGAAGAATCTAAGGAGAGCTGACAATGAGTTTCTTTCTGACAAGTTTTTTCTGTCCTTTTAAAGGGAATCCCTGCGTCACCCAATAGTAAATACTACTTTGGTCAGTTTTCTACTATTCAGTTAAAAAGGCTACCACGAGTTACGTATAACTAGAGACAGTCTGCCACAACAATATAATGTGATTAATCTTTAATTCCAGTGAATCGAGTGACGCGACGCAGCTTGGCGGCTGCATAACTAGCAAGGATGCACTTTACAGTATAATTGCGTAGATTCCCGCGTGTCGTGTACCGTACCCGTCCTTGTCCTCCGTTTCGTCTTTCGTTTCCTCTCGTCGGTTCGGCGCGCCGGTTAGCCGTGTCGAACAAATTGAAATCGCCGAGTGGAAAGCGCGTCTGGATCGCAATTATACGCGGTTAACAGCGGCCCGCTCCGCGAATTCCGGGGTTAATCGTTCGGCGACCGTCGCTCAAGGACAATCGGCGTCGTTCTCCATTCAGAAAAGTACCCCACCCATTTTCCAGATCCTTCTATTCCTTTCAATCCTGCGATTCGCTTGAAACGAGAACGGATGTCACAAGCCGCTGTTCATCGAAAACTGCGCCCCTCCGCCGAGCCACTTCGCTCTACATTCAGACCAATCCATTTACGAAAGAGATTCCTATTATTGCCAACAGAAGCATCATAAATATCGGTCACTGTTGGATCACCCAGCGCGGATTAACGTTGAGAATATCTTGACCTACAACCACGGAAGATTAACGACTTTCCAGCGATCGGACTCGATGATCCGTTGCTGGCGTGTTCCGAACCTCCGATTAATGCAATTAACGTGTTCGTTAGTTAGCGAGCAGCGGAGGAGAGAAGGAAAGCGTACGGCAACTCGTCACCCTTCATCCCACTTTCGAATGTCGTTCCTTACACAGAGCGCAACGAAATTTATTAAGCAACACCCCTCCAAGACAACCATTAGCGTCTGAGAAGGCATCGAGGCGCGAAAGGTTAAGCCGAACCGAAGAAGTGCAACGATCTCTGAATGGCAGGCATATTTCGCCTGTACTTTTGCCAGCGGGGGGGAACAATGGCGATTAATGAGCTCCTTACGACACCTCCCGGTAATTGCCGCGCGATAATTATCGACCGGCTGCCTTATATCGCGCTGGCTTCGAAAGTCGGATCCGCAGGATCACGGCGCTGGGAGCCGGGCAATGTTTTATTCAGCTCGCGGAAGGAAAACCGGCGCGTAATTGTCGTGGACGTCGTGGAAACGCCAGACGAAATAACGCCACTGCTGTCCCGTACTTTACAAGCGGAATCATAGCGGCCGACACGCGATGTGTCAATAATGAGAGTCATTAACGTTCGCGCGTGACATAGCACGCGATGCCTGGGAAATCGGCGCACCGTACGGTTTTAACGGTAACGCGAAACGATCGTGTCGACTATATGGCAGAGAATAATGCACGAGGAATTGAACGTTCGTTCCATTCTTTGCGCACTCATCAACATTCATCAACGTTGCGACATTCTTCTTTGAGATCTATTACATTGGATGTGCTCGATCTTCAAGGTGATCTTTTTAACATTTATTTCTTGAACTTAATTGTTAAAGTTTAAACAAAAAAACGTCCTCCATTACAAATTTTAAGCAATTCAATTGTATAGCATTACACAGAGGCAACCCTTCGTGGCCACACCTTCTTATAATCACAAATTGATCACATGGGGTTCACTGCACCTCAGCGTTATTTTTGAGTTACCGTTTCCGTATTTTTGAATATTTGAACCTTTCAGTGATAATTGTACTTTTTTAATTCTCATACAATCATGCTCTAATAATCTTTTTCTAGAAATGTAAATTTTCGTATGATGAAATTTGTTGTTGAAAAGGAGCGATTTTCTACGATTGTGGAAAGATATTTTTTCGTGATAAATCCACTTTGGAAGCTACATAGACGCGACATTTAAACTCTAAAATTACTCTTGTAACTACGAAGGGTTAAGATATCATTCTAATCTTTAAAAAAAAAAACGAAAGTAGGAAAAAAACACATTAACCTTTAAGACGTTTCCGTCCTGAAGAACCAAAATGTAGCAGAGAAAACGCAATTAAATTGTCTAATGCTTTTATCGAGGTCCTCTACAAACCTACAAAGTTTCAGAGGAATCAGCATTTCCGGGTGACCGAAATTCCCTTGTAAAACGGCACACTTAAATATGTAATCATTAGTAAAGACACAGTGACGTACATTCATTGTCATTAGCAGAGCAGCGAGTGGAGCAGAATCGCAACGGCCCGTGTGTACATAAGCTCTATGACTCAGAGTGCCTTTCAACGGAATCAATGGAACCAGAATGCGCGAGAGAACGCTCCACATACAACCCCAGCTGCGGTTTGGCTTGTCACATCTTTTCTCTATCTCGTTCGCACTTTTTTCGAAGCTCGAAACTTGTTCACTTTTACACCGGGCTGGACTTGCGACCCCAGTATATCTCTTCCTCCGTCCACATTCGTCGGTCTCACTCGCACGGTGCGTAACCCGATACCGCAGACTGTCGCAGTCGATGCAAGTGAAACAGCGAATCGCGGAATCAGCCAGGTGTTAAGGTAAACAAGTTTCGAGCGCTGAGACAAGGTCGCTGAGGAAAAAACGTAGGAAAATAAAGACACGTGTGCTTCGTCTTGCTTATGCTCGATAAGCGATACTCGGCTCGTGAGCGAGCATTTTTATCGCTCGTCGATCCCACACACCAGCGAACATGCGAACCGAGCCTGCAGTTCGCAAGCGACTCGCTCATGTATGGGGGCGTTTGGAGTCGCAACGAATGTGTCTCACTCCACAACACACATCGCACACTGTTTCCATTGATGCCATTGACGATTCCACGGAAGCCTAAAGCGCAGGCTGTGAATTTCTCAGCGTTTCGAATTAACTACCGAATGTACGACTTTAGTAATATTATGCATACTATGTATGTACCATTGTGTTGGAAATATTACAAAAATTGTCACTTAAATGCTAATTGAATGCGGACGCGGCTCTGGTTGTCTTTCGACTGTCCTCCTGAGCCATCCAGGGTACCCCCTTCACCCTGGACCCAGTGTCTTCGATTATCTATCAGCGCAACAATTTGCCAGATGGCCCTCTCATATATCTTTCGCTATCGCGAGGCTTTCCTCACGTAAGCCACCGTTCTGCGACCACCACAAGGCGCGACCCGCCGATCCTACAATTGGGAGCTGGAAAGAAGTCGCACTATTTACAAGCTGAAATGTGACAAGGGCACAAGTGGAATTGTCTTTTCGCTCCACCCAATCTTTTCTAACAAAATCCGTCGCGTAACGAAGACCACGGATGAAATTAATCGCTGCAGCTCGCGTATATGGACAACTGCTATGAAGTTAAAAGTATGTAGGATTTTTTGAAGAGGATTAGATGGAGCCAGCGGACGATTCCCCTTGCCGCTATGACATTTCAGCTTGTGACTAGTGCGACTTCTTTCCAGCTCCCAATGGCACAAGAGTTTTTTGTAAATTGTATCGTCGATCAATCGACTTGTTATCGTCGATATCGAGTTCCGGAACGTATTCGTTCCCCAGCAAAGCGGAGACGCTTTGTCTCCTTTCGCGTGTCGGGATAGAATCTGGAATTTCCACGATGTAAATGCTCCATTTGAACGTATTCCCATCGCCCCTTCGCCCCTCTGTTTCCACTTGCGCAGCCTGTCTCGCTTCATGTTAGACGGTCCTCCTTTTTCCGCTTCCCCAGTCGTTCCAGGCTGTATTCAGCTCGCCGACGAGACGGTCTCGTTTCGAGGCGAAAGCACGACCATCCCCACGAGTTTCTACCCTCCACCCAGCCCCCCTCCCACAGTCCTGGCAGTTTACGCGAGAGAAACTACGACTTACAAGCTTTTCTCCTCCCTGGGAAACACACGCCGTGCTTTTGTTACAAATATTTCTTCCGCGGACGGTGGAAAGGCGCACGATCAAATCGGAAAGGCGACCGATCATTTTTATCCGCGTTTCCGCGCGAAATGCACGGCGTTTGCGAAGTCGAGAACACTGTTGTCAGTAATCTCTTTGGAGGGCTCGATATGTCTAGAGAATGCTGCGCAATACTCAGAGAAATGTGTTCGAAAAGTGAAGGCTATGCGACGCGTGGAACCGATCGACATTGGGATTAGCGATGAGAGTTCTCAGCAGACTATTCCGAGACTATCTTGATTTTTCTGTCTTGATTCGAGGGTTCGGCGAGCGTGGAAAGACCACTTTGGGCAGGATGCATGCAAGATTGGTTCGTGGTGCGTCTTTATTGTATCCAGTCACGAGCACGGCGAACTTAACCTTGCGATCCCAATGAACACGCGACACCCAATCAAATAACGAGCGAGATTCTCGTTCCGCGATGGTCGTTTTGCGGTGAACGTCGCCGGGGAACCGAGCGCAAAGCAAACAACGCAGCAGCTCAGGCTCCTCGCATTCCGTAGTTCGTACTTTACAGCGCCCGAGCATTCCGTAACATCACTTTCATACAAGAATAGTCCAGATTTCCTGAGAACCTAAATATAAGCTAACCAGTTATATCTCACGAGCTCCAAGTTTACGATATGTGACGCAGAGAACACGTGACATTAATCGAGCGGCATGGAGGAAACACGTCTACCAAGCCCTTTCCACACCATTCAGTTGAGAGTGCCCCTCGACGGTAAGAAGGCAATCGAGTCGCAGTTTTCCCTCGCATCTACGAGCCTCTAGAACAATCAAAGCAACTTCAGCTTCGCGAGGAGTGTACGTAGAAATTGAAACGGACCGGCTAAAGTAAACAGAAGAAGGGAAAGTAAGGAACTCTTATCCGGAGAATGGGACATTCCGTGACAATAGGGAACAACATTTGCGCGCCATAAAACACAGTTCCCTAGCAAACAACGAGGAAGTCCGATTTCCGTGCAGTTGGATCGCAGTTAATGTCGTTGGTGGCCATTAGAAGGACGCGGCGGTGGCACGCTGGTGTTACAAATCGACATTATTTCGAGAATTGGCCCGCAGCCAGTCCTGTTTCCAACGGATCGGTATTTTAATAAGCCCGTCGCCGTCGTTCCCCCCTGGCTTTCCGCGAGGAGAAGCCGTATTGCCTTTAATAAGAGGAAAAGTTACGAGTCGGCCACGGGAACGTACCACTGTCGAATATAGGACAAACGTTTCATTAAGCCCCGTAAATCGTTCTCGAATCAAGTCGTAAGGGGCAAGAGCCCGATCGTCGATGCTCTCCCTCGAACGAGCTTCGATTGTACCTACTTTGTGCGGCAACGACCGAGCGTTTATTAGCCGACGTTTTACGGCTGTGCAAAGATAATTCCGCGCGGACTCGAGCGATTAAAGATACAACACCGGGGTACACGTTGTTAGAGGACCTATGAGGTTATTGGAAAAAGTTTCCTCGTGGTTCCGCGTTGCTTCAAATGCATTATATACTTTACAATACCGCAGGAGTTGTTCCGCTTCTTCCTACACATGCCACCAACATTTTCAAATGTCAGATTGAACTTAGACCTTCAAATTTCACCTTCCTAACTTAAAGAACTGAGGTTGGAGGAAGAATGAAGAAGTAGGTTGTAGGGTAAAATAGAATGCAGAAACAGATGAATCGCTGCAGCTGAAAAGCAACTCGTACGTCGATAATGTCACAGGTTAAAGAAACACCGCGCTACCCACGCGCAATCGAATTTACGGAGCGTCAAAGTTCACTTGTCTCCGACGAAGCAGAATGCACGCCCACGAGTTGGAAGTTTTCCCTTCGGCGCACGTTGCCGCGCGTTTCTTCTCGGGAAGCATGGAATATCAACCCCGGATTCCGAGGAAGTACTCCCCCCGGTCTCTCCGTCCTCCGCTTCGTCGAGCAGATCCGACAGAGGGAAGCCGGGGGAGAATTCACGGGGAAAAAAATATAGATTTTCGCGTAAAGAGGGGCGCGAGGAACGAGACACGATACGCGGCTGGAATAATGTTGAATCTGCTTCGTGGTGGTTTTTGGATATTCCTTGCAATTCTGCGAACGCTCATTGGTTTATTGAGAGACCTCATGCAATGCTGTTTGTAAGTAGATATTAACACACCTGCTGTATTTGCAGAAAATATGATATCTGGTGCAGATTGAATATTTTTCACTGTATTTAATTTAAAACATCAAATAAATGTTCTGGAGTTCTCCAATACAACGTTTTTCACAATTTCTCCACACAGAACACGTACATAGGTACGTAGGATAAACTGTACATACAATGATTGTCAACGTAAACGGAAATTCCAATTGGAATGTCTATATTCTTTTGCGAAGTTTTTATATGGTCTTAATTTTCAGTTATTATCGATGATTATGGATTTCCTTTAAAATAAAACATATTGCGTACCTATTAAGTCCTTAATTTTAAAAATACTTAATGAAAAACAAATATAGGCATATTGACACCTGAAAATTTCAGGTTATATAAAAAAAATAGTTAAAAACGAAGTTTAAACAGACTATTTGAATCACTATTAAATCTACAACACTTACAATTAGTAAATCTGGATTTCAATCCATTACTTCGTTATAAAGTGACAAAATATACCTACTTACACGTTATCAAAATTTAAAGAAATTGCTTAAAACTCAGCCCTTTGTCCCACCACTGAGACTGAAACTTTGTGTTGCCGGATGTAAAATTTATAAATGTGTAAATGTGTTTCACTACTGGAGTTTGCAGTGTGTGGTGAAAGAAAAATAAGAAATTGTATAAAGGTATCTACTTTCTAAGCCCGTATATTCTTAATATTTGGCGTTTTAATCAAGAATGACAATGCCTAGTGCAGTTTACCCTCTATTCACAAATGATCGTTGATAAATTATTCACGAGAAAGAAATATCAAAGTTTTACCACGATATGCTACCTTTCCCTACGGACTTCTAATTCCATTCGCGAATCTCCACGAAACACATAATTTTCATATTTTGCAAATTGATCTACCTTCCAAGATGAAACCATTTATAGATTAAAATTTGTTTCCTAAAAATTAATCAATCCCGCGACTCCCCGTTCCAATCACTCTATGAAAAAGTGAAGATGGAATAAACATGACTAAATAGCAAACATTGCGAGTAGCAATGCATTGATTTGCCGACTCGATAATCATCGTGACTAATTCACCGCCCGTCGACCTAATGGCATTGATCTAGATTCCCGCCGTCGCCCTCCCGAGGCAACTTTTCACTCGGTTGAAACGAGCTGGTCGAAAATTACCGAAGGAGGCGTGCCAGAAGCTATGCATAATGGCAACCCGGAAGCTTCCCTCTTTCAGGCTAGTTACACGATACGCACACGCGAGCCCGCACACGTACATGCATGTCTACGTACGTGCGGTGTGTGTACACGCGACTAATAATGTAGGGAATAAGCGCTATATTATGTCGAGCACTTCACCGGCGAACGTTTATTAATATTGGAAAATATCCATCTCGGCGATCGTGACGACCGAGGTTATCCATAAATTTCAAGCACGGCGGAGCTGGTCGGGTGCAACCGCCGCGCAGGCTTTCTACGGCCAGCCCCCGTTCACCGTATAAACTCGAACGTTATGGCGGCTGATGCCGAAATATCGGATTTTGCCCGCGCTTTCCTCCGATAGCCCGAATAAAATTAACTAGAAACTTATCCCACCGCTTCGCCTAGTTTAACGCCGAGCCCGCAGCAAGTCGAAACGGATTTCAGACGGGAACCAGCAAGCCGGATTAGGGGTAGATTTATAATTTCGATCGGCACAGTGTCGTGATTCGTGATACCTATCCGTAACAGAACTTCATAATGGAATTATGTTTGTCTTTCTGGAATAAATATTTACGCGCTCCACCGCCTTATTCGTCTTCTACTTCTATCGCGTCCTGTTGCTTTTAATCAACATCCACTTGCAAACTTAAGGGGTCTTCCTAGTGTGACGACTGAGAAAAGCTTAATTTTTCAGGAATTAAGAAGAGAAACAAGTATTGCACATATAATTTTCTGCGTTTGTAACTTTATTCTATCACGTATTAATTTAACGACTTAACTGACATAGGAACATTTCCAACCGAAAAATTCTGATTTTAATGAAACTTGGTGTGAATGTAGAACATATCGCAGTATGCAAGCAAGCAGTGGATTCACTCTGAAGAAGTGAAATCATCGCTTAAAGTTACCTTGAGTTTCCATTTTTTTTTTAAATATAACTTTTTGGCAATGTGGTAGAACATAAGAAACTGAATAATTTTCGTATTTAAAATGTTATTCTATCTCGCACCCTTACAAAGTTATAATATAAAAAAACGCGATAATTTTAAGAACCGATTTCGCACCTTGACTTCTTCCGAATGAATTTCCGCAGAAAGAAAAATTGCTCCATGCATAGTCCAATATGCTCTGCATTCTACATTCACACGAAGTTTTATTAAAATGGGATTTTTCAGGTTGGGAATGTACTCTTGTAAGTTACTATATGTTCCAAATTCCGGCCCCTCGGTTGGAACTGAATTTTTGGCTTCGTTATTAACAGAGCACAGTTTAAACCAATGTCCGAAAGTCAAGATAACGACAGCCTGGAAACCTGACCTGGGGGAACGCCAAAAATCGCCGGGCTCCCGTCCCATCGGTCGCCATTGATTACATTTCGATTAGCGGGGTCGTTCATTGGCTATTCATAAAATTCACGGGGCGCGCAAAGACTGGTTCCGCATGGACCGGAAGCGAATGGAAAGAGACGGGGGCGCGCCGAATTGACGTGCCGACGGTAATGGAATTGCTCCATGGCGATGTCAACGGGCGATTTTCCATGTGATTCCACTTCCCCCGTGATTCGTATTCTCACCCTATAATGCTTTTCGCTCTCACTGCCAGACGTACCCCTCCCCTCTCTCCCCGTGTGTGGGGAAAAAAATATGAAATATCACGGTGAATTTGATCAGCGGTTTTCGTTCTCGGAACTTTTCACGAATTTCCACGCGAAATGCAATGTTGAAACAGTGAAGAGGGGGCGGGAATCGGTGTTCGATAGTCGATCCAGAGAGGGTCGATCGTGCGCGAGCAGAACCGTGATTCATGAAAAGTTGGACGACAGCGTTTCATGACTTCGACGTTTAACGATTTCCGACGGAATTTAATTCGGCGACGTTCCGCGGCTCGCGTAAAACACCGTTAACCACTGTATTTAATTAACGCCGGGGAGGGGATGAGTAACGCTGACAGCTTATTATTACTCCGGCACACAGAGACAGATGGAATTTAACGCCGGCGCAGCGATATCAATACGCCAGTGTAAAATTACTCCGCATGCTGCGAATTATAATATGTAAATACCGCGCTCGCCATGTAAATCCGATTGACTGCGTCCCAGCGACAATTAGCTTCAAATGTCCACCCATGGGAATGGGAAAAAAGTTGAGAGATCACATCTACCGTGGAAGTAACTCGACAATTCCTATTTTCACTCTCAAACTACAGCTTTGCATTCAACACAGAATTCTCTCAAACTACTACGATATATCGCGTACAAAGTACTTTTATCCCTTTATCGATAAGAATAAAAATTGTTGGAGGAATGTCACGTAGAAAGCATATCAAAGTCTCCAATACTACATTCAGCGAAAAGAGTTAATATCGCTTAAAGTGAAAAATACAGGAAACTGTGATCGGTGCACGAGGACGGCGATTCTGATTAGATCGTTAAGAAGGGGTGGAAAGTTTATCCTGATGAAAATTTCGTTGTCGACAGTCTCCCTGGTTCGCGATCCTCCCCGTCGACCCCCAAGGAAGACGCTGAAAAGAAGAGACCCGTCCGGTCTCGATGGGAGAGATTAGCCGATAAATCGCTGACTCGGCTCGGCAAATAGGAACAGAGAAGCAGCGCAGACGGCTTTTATAAGCGGTTCGAGGCCGGGTTGCACGAGCCCGGCGACGGCTCGTTCAGGCTTCGAGGAGGTGGCAAGAGGTTGTGTGTAAGATCGATGAAGCCACTTTGACGCCAACGCGGATGACACGTCCTACACGGGGGATATTGCAAATACCCGCGCGCACTCTCAGCCGTCGACAAACTTTTACGAGCGTCCCTCTACCCCTCGGGAAGCCGCGCATCAAGTTAATCGGTTAAGCTACACCGTCTATGCGCGCGCGCGAAACAAAGATCCCCGTCAGCCATCCGATTTGTATCGAGCTTGCAACGGGGGATAGAAATATGTGCCACGGAAGAATCGACTTGGAATCGAAACGAAGTGGAGGATGAAATCGTTCCATCGAAGCATTTACGTGCTAACACTACTAACGTCTGTATCCTCGAAGAAACCCGCGTCCTCTTTAGGTTTCCGTTTAGATTAATCTGTCTCATTCTGGAAATCTGTCTCTTCTGATTTCCAAAGTTATAAGGGCTGAGACATTTGTCGAACTAAAGTTGCGCGACAGAATAGGGTGTCGCTGTGCGACAACAATTTCCTTCTAGATGGAAAAGCTCCGCAGACACGAGGATCGCTTCTGTCTTTTCGACTGGAAAGAAAATTCATTGTACGCGCCGCGGGAAAGAAAAGGGCACACGAATCGTTGTGAGGGCGAGGAAAGATGAAAGTTTAGGTACCGAGATTTAAAGAGCATCAAGATTTAGCACGAAATTAGGTAACGTCGGAGCAGCTGTGCGCACACTATTAATTGCTGGAAGCCGATTAATGGACCAAAGAACTCGGAGCGAACGGTTCAAAGCGAAGGCTCGAGGTTGCCTCCATCTCAATTTCGGGAAATTTCAAGCGGGAGCAAACAGGAAGCGCTCGTAAACGGCTGGTTCGTTTCGAGACGCTGCCGAAGGTCGGGAAGCTAATTGGTCCGCCAACCTTGCCAATGTTTGCAGTTTGCTCGTCGGTTTCTGGGACACCGACCATGATGGAAAGCCGTACAGATCGAATTAACCTGGAAATCGCACCTAACTATTGCTGTTACGGCCGCGGCTAGCGATACTCCAGTTAATTTCACCCATTTATAGTCGCGATTCTCGCGGGCGATGAACATGGAGTCTCGAGATTCCCGATTATCTGAGCGTTGTTATCACAATCTAACTGCGTAATGCGATTTCCTTGCACTTCAAATGAATTCAACCGCGGCTTAATCCTACCCAGCTATCGACATGTTTGACTACGCTGGTATGGCGTTGATCGAGTGTAATTGGATGCTAATTTTACAAGAAGGCAAGCCAGTTACGATACAGATCTGACCGACTGGGTGTGTTACGGGCACCAGTTACCTGTCACAGCAGGTTTAATGCACATTCAGATGTTTCGGGTTGTTCAAAGTGAACGAGCTCGGTGGGACAGGTTGGTTTTACGTTCCGAATAATGGAAGGGTTAAGGCTGACTCGGATTCCCTATATGGTAGGATACTACAGTGACTTTAAACGGCTACTTTACAATCTAGCAAACTGATCCTCGAATCTATGTGCAACTTTGCTGATACCTAGGGTGGATGTACCAGTGAATGAACATTTTTTATTAAAACATGTCAAATAAGTTATTAATTAGAGACTTCTTTTAATTTCTTGCTTCATATCCAAACAACTTTAGCAGCACGTGGAATCAATCGCGCTGTAAACATCATTTTGTAGTGGTGTTCATTCATACCAAGCACAAATCTCACCTTGAGAGAATTCAGCATAGATTATTTCGCTTTGTTGCTTATAAGAGGGGTCAACCAATGTCCAGGCTGGATCACGACTATTCATCGCTTATGCAAAGCATGAATATTCGGATTCTTGAGAGCAGGAAAATCGTGGGAGACCTGTGCTTTTATTCAAAGTTATACACGGACATACAAATAATTCCCTGATTTCCCTGGTTAATTTTAGTACACTTACTCTATCCGTCAGAGCACCTATGCTCTTCAGACCTCCGTTATACTCATCGCGTTTCAGTGATACGAATCCAATTTGCAGAATTTATACGTTGACGAACAATCATAATGAGGGGATAAATTTTTTGCACGGAACGTCTTTAGGTCTGAACTGCTTAGAGTTCTGAATGGGAACGTTGTGATGATTGCGTGAAAGGTTACTCGGTCAGTCGGGATAGTATTTCCAAAGTTTTGCTTTTGTTACAGTATTCTGTTTGTACTTTAAATTTTTGTTCTCGGGGCTTGATGGATGATTTCTCGCATGCGGTAATGTTTGTTTTGTAATGTTTTCTTTTTACAAGCAATGAGGTCTTCCCGTAAAAGGTAATAAATAAATTACCCTTAAGTGTTCATTTACTGGTGCGTTTACTCTACCACGCTAAACCGGCGTTTCATAATAAGGTTCTAAAGCAAATGACCTTGCCGCAGCGAGAACGTGACAACCATTGGCGACCAGTCGATTAATCCCCTGTCCCAAAAGCTTCGTCAGACTCAGTGGAATAAATTCCCCGGGCATAAAACTCCAGACAGAAATCTCTGCCGCGCGAAACGAATTTATACTTCCCGCGAGTTTCCGGGCCAAGCCAAACACCCCATAAATTCGGCCGGGCAATAAAAGTTGTACGTGAATCTGTCGACGGGGGCTACAAACGGGGTACCCGACAGGTTCCGCGATGCGGAAAGGATGAACCGCGGTCTCCTTCCATCTCCCCGTGGCTGACGAAAAGTCGAAGGCCGTTCTCGAGCGGAAGTTCCCCTGTAAAACTTGCGCGCAAGTTTCCCGAAGCCATTGCACCGTCCCCCGACGCGTTCCAGCAAAATATGACTTCGCCAATTACTCGGATCCTTTTTAACCGCCCCTCTTCAAATCCACCCCCGGCCGTTACTCTTTCGTCGCTTCATCTTCCCCCGAACTTCATCGATTGCCCGCCAAGTCCTAGCAAAAGTCGTTCCCGCCGGACGACGTGATTCAGCGCTGGCAGGGACCAGTGATTAAGGAGATTCGTGGAAAACGCGCGAGGAACTTGGCGCGTAATTATTTTCAACAAACGGCGTAAATTTTCGCGGGGGTAGGAAACAGACGGGCGCTCTCGAAACACGAGGCGTTCCACAGGTGGTGAACCGGCACGCGATCGTAAATTTCGGTGAAATAAAAAATTCAGTGTTATCGCGTCGGCGCGGGACCCATGAAAATTCTGTTTCGCTCTCGAATTTATACGGTTACAATAGTTCTCTTGTCGCACTGTCTTAACGAAGCTTTTCTTCCGTGATCTTTCACGCCCGCTCTTTCAAACGTCATCCCGAACGTAGCGACTCTTCGAGTAATTCTGATTCTCGTTTGTTCTAGTACAAACGCCCTTTGTGGGTGACAGTTTATCGATGTGCTTCGAATTGTTTATGCGACGTTGAATTTATATGGCGTTGCTGAATACACACGTATTTGTTGTGTAAACGTAAGAGCTTGGGCGTTTTAATCTTATCAGCCCTCTTCACGGGATAACGATACGAAATGGGGATCGAGGGTTGCCTCGGAACCCACTAAACGACTGGCTGTTTCCCGGAGTGAGACGCCGAGTGGGTGTCAGCTGTGGATATCGCGTCTGTAAATATTAATGGCAAACGGGAGGGCCGACCGTTGGAAATCGGACATCGATAATCTCGGCTGGCATTGAAATAAATGGGGACGGTCGGGGCGCGGAGCGTCAGCTTTTCAAAGTTTGCGGCTGGAATTGGCCGTAGCTGGTGGCACGAGTAGCGGCTTAATGGAGCGCGCGATGAATATGGAATTCCCGATGAATTGGCTCGTCTCCAGGAGGCAGTTTGCCCTTCGATCGCCGCCAGTTGTTAATTAAAGCGCTTTTAATTAGCCGCAACGTCACGCGAGTATCATCCGAAGCGCGTGCCCTTACCATTGTCAGCGAATTAAACCGCCCATCCCTTCTTGTCTGCTAACGAGCCAAGTAGGAATACGACAAATTAAAAATGTTGCACTTTCAATTAAACGTTCGCCATTCAGTATCGCGTGCGCCTTTGGCTACTGCGATGCATAATAATTATCAGCTCGAAGACTATTATTGTCCATGAGAAAATAAATTGCGAATCTGAATATAATTATTGTAAGTAAACAAAGGATTATCACTTTATCAGTGATGAATTTTTTCACAATAGCTATTTGAATCCCACGAACACTTGCTATCTTGAAAATATGAATAATTTATAATATAATCGGTTACGTAGGAGGGCAATCAGGCGCACATGCGATCGACAAATATGCAGATCTATGTAGTTTCCTCGAAAAAGCGAAGCCTTGCGCGTCTATTTTTCATATAAAATTCGGAGCACTCTTTATATGGACTTTATCGAGTACAAATTTCGTGGAGCTCGTATCGGAAGCGCCGTTATTCAATTCTGCTCGCCATACAATCGGATCCACGCGGATATTCGGCGATGGGGCGGAAAATTGTGAAACGTTAAACGTAAATTCAACAAATACTCCCTATAGATTTCACGTCGGTCTGCCCGTTGCGCGAATTTTCACCGTGAATTATTCGCGGGCGCAGATTAGAAGGGACGCGAGAGGAAAAAAATTAATTCCGTTAGCGAAGCGACCGACCGGAGGATCGATGGTAGCGTCGATATCGCGGCGAAACGTGGGCCAAGTTGAATTTCCAGGCCGGTTCGGTCATATTGCTGGCGGTTCCTGGTCGCGAGTAGCTCCCGTCCTTTTAATTGACTTTCGTCCAAAACCGAATTGCGGTCCCCGGGCGAAGGTGCAGCCTTACACGATAAATTAATAAACGGGAACAGTTTTCCCGCAGCCACCTCGTGAAAAACGCGGTCCACGTTCTAATAGATAGTCCGCTAATTCTTTCTGTCGATAGGTGAAGTGATATTCAAGAGGAATTGATAGCTTTGAAGTGACCAATCACTTTGATGAAGAAAATTTTACACGATATCATCAATGACAGTTTTTTTTCCTTTTCAGAGAATTTTTCAAACTATTTATGTAAGCACAAGAAGGGGAATCCTGAATGAGAGTTAATTGGTAGTTATCTCTATCATCTCAATTTACAACACGTACCTAAGTGAAATTCGGGAAAATGAGACCCAAGCACACTTAAGTCCTCACTGCCTCATTATCGCTGATTACACGATCCGATAGATGTCGAGATTTCATCTAGATTAAATTTATAAAGCAGAAAAGTGGTCGGGCCGGGAAAAATGGCTGATTGCAGTAAGTAACTCGTTAAGAGTAACGATGATAATAAAAGGCTATGCGACGAAGCAAATGCAAATCGGGGCAAGAGGAGACTATGTTACACGACCGGCTTGAAAAACGATTTCCCCCTCGATACAAAGTTTGAAGTGGGTGGCCTGAAGCGGTATGCGATGGAAACAGCAATTTCTTAAATCCCTCATTTCATCCGCGCCTTCACAGATCCCTATAATTTCGCTCTATTCGCCTCCCTATAATTGTGCAACGAAACCGCGCGTACGAGAGCGTTATAAAACCGATCCGACGCGACTCCGACCTCAATTGCATGTAAATTGCCCGCATAAAACTGATTTACGCCACGATCGATCCGCGACGACAAAGATCGGTCGTGAAATTGCCCCCATACGTAATTCAGATTGCAACAGTAAACCTAAGAACATCGCCTTGAACCGGCCGAGCGACTTTCTTTTACTTCTTTGAAGGCTGACGGCCGAGTCCTCCGTTTTATTTGCGTTTCAAATGCACTTCTCGAAACCGCGTGGCGAGGCTCCGATCTCCTGTTCAGGATTCAACGGAATCGCCGAGATTTAAAGGGTTAACAGCGGAAGTTTCTAACAGCCACGTTCGGAAGAGCAACCATCCGAGAATACTCTAGCCGAGAAAAGAACTGCCGCGACTGGATCCGTCGCGATCGATCGTCCTTTTGCAGGAAATTGAGAACTATGTTAAGTGACACCGCAATGACTTACACGATTCGCCACTTTACCTCGCAGTAAGTGGCAATTTTTCACGATCACGAATACCTGCCGTCCATCCCTTGGGGGCGACGTTCTCGCTCGCCCGGGACCTGCCCGTGTCCCAAGTATGCGAACAGCTGTTCTCTGAGTCCTCGCCGGCGAACGGGCTCGATGGATTTAAACCCGTTGTCGAAACGTTATCAGTAGCATGCTCGGCGTAAAACGAGAAATCCACGATAAATGGCGCTTCAATATTCACGGTCCAATCTTGCGAGGCACAAATTATCCGTGGATAACCACGGTAAAGAGTATTCAATAATGCAAGTAAACCGGTAGAACCTCGCTCTGCGGAGCTCGAACGGTTGACTCCGTTTATAGCGCGGGGGACAAGGGGCCGGAGGAACCGGAACGACCGAGGGTAACCTGCGATCGATGTCACGTTAACTCTCGCCGGTGCTCCCAGTCAAACTTGCCCCCCGTTCCCCGTGCCGCTTGTGTGAATTAAAGTCTCCTCTTTAATGTCGTCCACTGCGCTCCGTAGCTCAGATTCCCATTATAGGCAAATTGTGTAAGCTTGCTTTTGTAAATACAGTAATGCCCCATTAATATGGAAAGAAAGGAATTCGGAATACGGAATGAATCGTTACTTTAGTCTAGGGCTGCGTCGAGCACGACTCGCATATTTGCGGCTGACAAAAATGGAAGTTTTTATAATTCTCAGCTTTTTGCAGTAAGAAAATTTGCGATCGATTGCTGAGAGCTTCCTGATAAAAATGAGCCCAAACACACAAACTCAATCGAAATACTTTGAGTATTTTGAATAACAATGCATTCTATATCGACAGAGTGTTTACGTATGATACTTGTAAGTTTTATGAGAAAGGCACCTATGAACTCACCCCTTGTGTTTATTTTTTTTCCAAGAATAAAAAACTGCCACGATCTCGTTAATATTGAATCAGTGGACATGCATCTTCAATATTAAATTACTACTATTGAAATTGTTGACATTTCCCCACTGCATATTTTTTCTGCGGAGTTTTGTTCGGTTTTCTAATTAGTAGTGAAAGGAATACTACAGTAACATTCGTTTTCTGCGATTATTCTGGGCGCCTGCTATTCGGAGACTAGCAAGGCTCAAGGAAGAAGGATGAACCGAGTACATGGTCGAAGAAACCGTCACCGAGGACTCGGCGGAATATATTACCCAAGGACAGTGATGCACGACACGCTAAGTGGAAAAATAAAGTTACGACGATGTCATCGATTGCACGTTAACGGCGCGTGTTTCCGATACACTTTTTCCCTTTGAAAAATGGATCGCTTCCTTTATGTGCCATCGTGTCGCCTCGCAGTTTATCATCGTGATCCAACACAATTTCCAAAAATACGACCGCGGTTCTTTGACTGGGATACTTTCCTCCGGTAAAATCGGAAGTGACGAGCCGAGGACGTGCGCTCCGAGAATTCCAATCGAAATAAAAGTCTCGCGAGCAAAAGTGAAAGCGTTGGAAAAGAAGCGAAAACTCTCACTTCCTTCGGTATTACTCGCGAGATCTATAATTTTTCATCCTCTGTCCAACAAATTTTTTAATCCCGTGGAATCACTTCCAACCAAATCGTCCAAAAATTTATAGCAAAAGGAATCAAAAATCTATATACCTGTAATTATCTCCAGGTGTTTATTCTGCAATCTGAGATTTCGTTCTTAAGATAGAGCGGCTGAAGTTTAAGAATCCCACATCGTTTAAACACTTGCACTCACGCACGATAAATACGAACAAACACACGTTCACGTATATTAACGATGTGTTCTAATACAGTATGGAATGTACATTTAGAAACAGTTTGTCCAAAGACGGTGTTCACTTCACAAGTTTTCTGTCCAAATATGAACTGTCTCTCAAGTCAGTTGTTGACGGTATCGCGGTCGAAATACTACTGACTGCCCCATGCGCGACCTCAAGGGCAATTTGGTGCCTCGAAATTCAAAATACGCAAAAGCGTGGGGTAGGTAGTTGAGAAAGGAGAAGGAGGAGTCGTGAATGGTAGAAGGCTCGGAAAGGAGGTTCGGGAGCTCTTGTGTGTAAGATTTATGACGCACAAGGGCACACAAGAGTCATAGGGTTCTCTTCCCTGGTAAACACGCCTGGCTTGTTTCTAACTTTTTCTCTTTTCCTTTAAACGCCCATCTGGACAGCGTCTACACTCTACAGTTTATTGGTGCCAATAACGAGCCAAAAACAAACATGTGGCACAAAATTCGGACCCTTCACCATCACAGCCTTCACACAATTACGTCACCCATACTTTTCTCGCCTACACATTTTCTATACACCCTGACTTTCCAAATCATCACCTCCTAAGTTCCCGAATTCTAACTACCCATTTTTTACAAACGGAACCTCGAATTGCAAGATGCTTATCCCTAAACACACCACTCGAATGTATCAAGTATCCCCTCGCTTCTTTCTCCGAACTAAAAGTCCCCCTTCGAGCAAAGTCCTACGATACCAGTATCCAGACAATAAGGCACACATACAGCGGAACGAAAAGGACGCGTGAACCGCAGCGGAGCTTCGTCCCGAGCGTCCAGGCTGCGCAATGCGGAAGAGGGCGATCTGGCTGCGCGCGGGGATGATCCTCTTCGGAGCGTCGCATTCTTAACCGCAGCCCGTGCGTTGTCAAAGCGGTTAACGAGCCGTCCCGTGGAATCATCGTCGCGAACGATCCAACCTCCGATCGAGCCTCGTCATCGTCGAGATCGCTCCTCGGGGCACGGGACCGAGCAGCTCAGAAACGCGTGTCCGCGCGGTTGCCGCGCGCGAGCAGCCTCGTTTCCGGGACGGTTTCGGTATGTGGTTGCGGTAAACCGCGAGACGCCGCGCCCAGAGCACAGTTACATTGTAATTTGGTACCGGTTTACGGGTCGATTACCAGCGGCCGTGACACGACGGATCCACCTCGTCCATCGCTATCTCGTTCCCAAGAACGAGGAGCGAGCGAAACGTCCGGTCGAGCGAGCTTTAATGGGCGACTGCTCCGTTGTAAACGCGGCACGTACTCCTCTGTTTGCGGATACGGTGTAATTGCGGCTAATAAGAGAACCAGCCCGGGCCACGGGCGCGTTTTAAGCGCGCCTGGGGATCGAGTAAATTTGCCAACCGCGCGGTGCATCGATCCCGAGGATCAATGGTACACCGGTCTGTTTCTATCGTTTCGTTTAGCGCTCGCTCCCGCGTCGAGGAACGGAACGCCTACAGTTTCTTTGGTAATTTGTTGCCGGTGCTTAGGAACAACGCGGGGCAAATAGTCGGGGGTCGTAAAACGCCGCGTTACATCGTCAAACGGTGGTAAATTATAGCTTGCACCGCGGTGCTTTACGACACGGTGACTTGTTTGTTGGTGTATCGTTAAGAAGCCGACGTTCGCGAGTTTGACAGCTGGGGGGCAGACCGGGGGCTCAGGTCGCCACGATATCGCGGTCGGGATAGTCACGGATACGGGTCACTGGGTCAATAAAACCGAAGGCTTCTTTCTGAACTGGCGCTCGATAGAGGCGAAACGATCGCGCGTGGGATTCTGTCGCGACGCCCTGCGATATTTTGAGGGCGGTGTTTCGGATCGATTTGGCCGACGGCGAGCCGAGGAACGACGGCGCGCTGGCTTTCCAGAGAAAGTGCATCCTCCTACTTGGCAAACGACGCGGCTAGGTCACTGGGGCGAATTGAGCGTCTGAACAAGGTGAATATATCGATCGTAGAACGGCGACCCACTAAGGAGCTGCACGCTGGTCTAGTGCAGCACGCAGGTGCAACGCACGAAAGCCGATGCATCGGCGATTGCGGCGGCTGCAGCTGCGACAGACGGGGAGTCGCGATTCGTTTCATTCTTCTTGTAATTTGTGCCAGGGAGAAGACCTTGGCTTTTCGCTGTTACGCTGTTCTTCGTAGAGTCTGAAAGAAAACTGACACAGTCGTTTCTTTCAAACTTGTCGAGCTCAATAGCGTAGGCGGTCTGTAATCAGTATTGAGGCATTGTGCGGTCGCCTTGGTATTTTCTTTAGCGGGACTTGACTAATTAACGAAAAATCTCTACTTTTTAAGTTACCCCTACTACCAATCTTTAATTCGATAATTATTTTTATATGTATAAAGAAAAGACGCAATTTTTGTTTAAATTTCTTTTCGACATCTCTCACCGTTCTTGAGATAGGGTAAATACACCAGTAGTCGACCATGTATCAGTAGTCGACCACTTTCAGAAAAACATGAAAAATAAGGTTTTTAGAAGGGACGAACGTGACCCCACAGGGTTTTGATACAAGCTTAAGATTCCTTGTACATTCATGTTTAACCTTTAGAGGGCCGGGCTGGCCACTATAGTGGCCACCTAAGAATTTGGATACTTTGCGGGCCATTTTGGTGGTATATATGCATAAATTTTTAGTAAATAAAATTTACGATTTCAATGAAAAAATCCCGGCCCTCTAAAGGTTAAACGCTTATCATCAATACGCTCCTCCGACTCGCTAATCGACCATTTTATATTCACTCTACGGTAAGAAGCATTCACAAACAACTCCGAAACATCTACCATGAAAATCCATGAAAAGGGCGCTTATGAAAAAAGATTCGTAAACAGCCCCCGTCTGGCCGCCGGTGTGAAAGGTCAGTGAACAAGGATCGGTAACTGGGGAGCTTCCCTACCGCGCCCTAGCAGATTCCTATCAAGGTGTTTCTGGGTAGGAAGCGCGTTCGACTGGCGATCCTCGAGAGCAGAAACCAATTAAGCGCTGCAGCGTTTCCCGGAAACCTAGGAGCCAGCCAGGGTTCCCGTATTATCCTCTGGTTCTCACAGATTCTCTATCCCCGCGCCTCCTCCCTGTTCCTCGAAAGCCTCGTTCTCTTCGGGCTTTCTCGTCTACTACGCTCCCCATCCGATTCCGTTTCGCTCTCCCTTTCCGCGGCGCGACTCGCTGGCCGCCGCGCACAGCTAAGCGGGACGAGTTAACCGGCGAGGAAGAGCTCGTTTGAATATAATGCTCGTCGTTACACCGCCAAGGACGAGGCTGCACGTTCCTCCTCGTGTCGTCCCTTCTTCGTCCTCGATGGCTACGCCGCAACAGTTTGCCACTTGCGACACATTCCCCGCGATTCACCTTCTCTTCATTAACGTCCGCCGCGCCGTTTCGCGCTCGATTTCGTCGATCGCGCACAGCTCGGCTCAGCCTCTCCTTTCACCGGCTCTCGCCATTTCCCTCGAGATCCAGGCGCGTGGTTGCGGCGCAACCTGTTCGATCGGGATGTCGAAGGTCGACCGCGAGCACGGGTAGTACCTGCTCTGTGATCCTTATCCACCGATCGAGGTGTATTTGCGTGAATCGAACGGCGACTTCGGGGTGTATGATAGGGTTCTGATGCGGTGGGTGTTTCTGGTTTAGGCGCGAACGCTTGAGAGGAATCTTCTGATTTTGGTGTACAAGTGGGTTAGCTATTAGGTATGAAAGTAAGTTAACCACCATTCATCCCGCACTTTCCCAATTCAATTTGTCCTTTGGCGGCAAATTCACAAAATGGTAAAAATCAATATAATGAAAAGGTAAATAGTTAACTTTGCAAATTCTGTTATTGAAAATAACAAATTAAATTTCTGTATATTCAGGCATAGGATTGTTCATATCGATCACTAACAATATAGCGATGTACCAAGCATACTGCTTTCTTACATTTGTGTTTGTGTCAAATTGGCACAAGGGAGGGATGAGGGTTAAACGAAGGGACTGGAATGAGTTGCCTAAAGGTAGGTTTTCCTATACGCGACTGGACGCAAGGTTGACAAATTCAAAGTCGATTTTCTCGAAAATGAAGCGCAATATCAAAAAATTGTATTCCTTCTTCTCGACTTATTCACTTATTATAAGTCGAAAAGAAACGGTAACTTTTTTGGTATCGCGCATCATTCTCTAGAAAATTGACTTTGAATTTCTTGACGCTGCATTCAGACGCGTATAGGAAAACGTACCTTAACGCGCTACTAAAATTCTTTCCCAGTGCCCGAAGGTTTCAAAGTCTCAAGGTTGCCTTCGGGATAAATTTATCTGCATCCTTACAAGTAATTAGCGACGTTCCCTGAACCTGGGATATTTCATGGGATTTGCAACAAATGGGTAATGCGACCGCTAAAACCGTAAACTTACGACACCCTTAACAACGTTTTAGTGCATTTTCATAGTCCTCGTCGTCCTTGCGCGCTCTACGCGCACAATCGTCACATTCTCGGAACACGTCCAACGCAGCCTTCGCGATGGAAAGGTTAACCATTAACGCAGGATCCCACCGAGGGAAGATCGCGACGCAGGGGAATGCTCCGCGATACTATCGATCATTCGTCAACGAGCAAGGTTGAATTTATACGAGCAAGAGTGCGTGACTCGGAAAAACGGGATGACTCGATCGAGCTGTCGCGTCTCGATTCGACGTGTAGATACACCCGACTCTTTGTCGCGAGACATCGAGGTGTCGAGTTGCGGCACACTCTAGCTATTGCGGGTGCTGCTAGCAGAGCGGGGCAAAAGTTTCGTCGACATTAAAAAGAACACGCACCGCGGCTCGCCTTGCGTAGCATCGCGAGGAAAAAGTAGCCCAGCGGATTCGCAAGGATTCGCGTTTACGAGCAACGTTCCCATTTCCGCGAGCGCGAAAACGAATACGACGGCGAGAAAGGTTTCCTCGTGCCGTTCAATTTCCGCGCGACGTTTCAATTTCTGTCGTCCACGCCGCAACCCCTTCCCCACGCGGCCCATTCAACCCCCTATCCACCAGCATAGAGCCCCTATCGCGCCGTGATTCATCCGTTTTCGGTATCGAAGAACGCTTCGGCCGTGGCGAGGAAAAACATTGAAGAATGAAAGGGAAGTAATCTGATACGGGACTTAATAAATCATTCTTAAATTGCGTGTGCAAATTAGAGTCCAGGGGATTTCTCTTTTTTTTTCTACACGATTCCCTGCGAATGGGGTATACCTATATCTAATGTAAGAAGCAAAAGGAATTGTTAATTGGGGAAGACCTGCCCCGACCCCAAGGCCTTCTTTATAGAGGCTATAGTCGAGACAAAAGACTCTGTCCGCGTCAGGTCACTTCCGCCACTTTGAACCAGGTCAGGCACGACACCCAGCTTTACACCAGGTCAGCCTATGCTCGCCAGCTCATCTGTTTACCACCTAATAACAGCACTGACTCATTGTCAACTCGTCGATGCTTTTACCGCGGTTTTGACTCATAACTGAGTTAAAGGGCGGGTAATTACCTTTACAATGCGGAAGAAAGGAAGCGCAGGACAAACAGCGAAGGTGGAGCAAATTGATGATGAACGGAATGGTAGGGAATAACCACTCGGGAACCTTAAGTGAACAGATTTCCTTTACCATATCTGTCTTTGCAGACAATCGCGAATTTTGCGAAGGCTATTCGCTGTAGAGGAAACCGAGGCAAGTTGATACGTTTTTAGTTTTCAATTTTTCTCATTTTTGTTTGAATTAATTATTTAATACCAAACAGGATAAAATATACTTTGGTCCTTCCTTTTATATATATTGCAAGTGGAAACTTGAGAAAATACACACGAAACAAATAAAAAAATGTTACTTAAATATCAAGTTACCTATTACCTTTTGGTCATATTGATACATGTGTAAAATATGCCATAAAAAATAGAAAAAATACAATACAATATAGACTAAAAATTAACAATGGCGTGGATGAAACATTTTTATTTGAATTTAATTGCAAATTAAAATTTCAGGATGTTTCAAGTAGCCTATTTTTACATCAGCTGCCTCATTTTATTTATTTTTTCTTTGCCCCTGTCTCTCCTATACCCTACAAACTCTTTTACAAAGCCACGTTCTTCCTTTCATGTACCAAACTTCTGTTGCGTGCTATGGAGTGATTACAGTCATTCGCAGGTTTCTTTTCTCCAAGTCGAATGCCTCGAGCAACAAAACAGCCCATGAAAGGGTATGCATACACCTCGAGGGAACAACACTTTGCACGATCGGCACGGCAATGGGAGCACAGAGTGTCGCCGCGTTCCGCAGTAACCCCTTGGCTTCGTTAGCATAGATGCGCTCATAAATAGAAGGTGCGCGCAGGCCGTGTGACGCGTGCATGCCTCGGTGATGTACGCGCCAAACGCACGGGCGGATTCGCGAGCGGAGCGCACACGGGCGAACGCGTACAGGTTGCTTCGCGTTGCGCACGTGTACGAGGAGAGTTATACCGCGCACGGTGGTACACGGAATCCCGTGTAGGAAGAGATTAGGCCCGTGTAGGAAACGTCCTCTGGTAAAACTGAGGATAACGGACAAGATCCAATGATACAGAGAGCCGCATATCGCGTCCTGCATTTGCATAAAGCGCCATGTCACGCTGGCATATTTCAACATCATGTGAAACGACGCAGGAAGCGTTTTCTGGTGTTTCGAATTAAACGATGGATCTTTATAGGAAATCCATTTTTACGACTGACAGAGCATTTTGTAGGGAAACACAGTTAATTAATGTGTTGGTAGGTTGTGTTTGTAATATTAAATTATTAAGCAAAGATAAAATTGTAATATTGTGTTCTAAGGATAAGGTTGTTTTGTTTTTTTTTTAATTTCCTGGAGGAATCAGGAGCAATGGATCTTTGAATGAATGTTTAACAGAGAACAGCTTTAAGCTCCCGTTTGTTGCCTTGCTCTAGGTACCGTTAAGTGAAACGGCCTATACGGCAGAGGCGCGCTCGCGCGGGGCGCAAACGCGACGATGCACTTAAATAGAACGGGAAAATTGCACGCGAGTGTGTTCGGTGCACCGCGGTCGGGTTACCAGCGAGCAAAAAACGCGCCGTAAAACTGGATCGAAGACGAGCGGCGGTTCAGCCACGATGAAAATCCGCCGAGCGGTTACCTTCGCCGCAGGCAAATAAACGACCCAGCCTCGACGATAATTGATCGGTTGCGGGGGCGAGCCCCTTTCCTAGCTTCCCGTGAACATGTGGCCTCGTTTCGCCCAGTATACACATCCGTAATTTCGAGACCTTATTAATACATTGTCAATCGATCAAGGAATATCCCATATTCTCACTCATTGGGAGATTGAGCCCCTCAAATAAATCTGTGTTTCATCAAACAGAAATAGATAACGAATCGTTCTACATTTTCGTATTTATGCATATCGTTCAATGAGGGCGAGGAAAAATTTGGGAAACATTGTTCACTCGATGGTGAAGAACTAATAATTTTCCCTGCTCAACGGGCGTTCTGTGCACCCAAAACCGGACAAGTTAATTTGATGCACGTTTGATAACGACACGCGGAATTTTTAATCAAGATTAACTCTCTTTACGTAGGTTTTGTTAGTTGGAAAATAATTAACGGATTGACTTCTGAATGAAAAAAGTAGAATTTCCAGTGGAACGTTCGCGATTTTCGCTTGCGTACAAAACTATTCATTTACATAGAAGTTATGTAGAATGTTTACTGGGAATGTGCTGTTTTAAGCTACTCCACACTGGGAGAGAAAGTTATTCTTTCATTAAATGTAACAGATAATGTCTATAACAATCATACTATGTAGATAGAATTCTTTCAAACTATCTCTTCTACCATTAACAAAATCCAAAGTATAACCAACAATTTCTGGTCTCGTTTGAATGAGGAACTTACGCTCCGACCTTTTAGCTGCTGACAAAAGCGACGTTCCTCGAAACTGAACCGGATCGATACGCCCATCTAGAAACGTTCGAGTTTCGTTTATAAACCAAGCGAGCCAGAAACTCGGAAAGTCGCCCGGGAAGAGGAAGATCGCGGCTGTAGCCGACGATTTGCATCACTGAAGCCCCCACCCGTCGCAAATGAAATATGCAACGAGCTCTCAACGGAAAATTATCCGTGGATGAGAGAAATAGAGCTGGCTCTCGACAACCGGCGTAACAGGAGGCGAGCTTCTCGAATTGTGCCAGGATTATCGCTGCGGCGTCTGCTCGTATCAATCTTGAAGGGTCCAAGTACTCCAGGACCCGTTCGACAGAAGTTGCATGGAAAGAGGATCGAGGAAATAAAAGCGGTGCCATTCGATACAGAAGAACTATCTATTCGAGGATTGGAATCGACCTAAGGAACGTTCAGCGTAACGAATCAGGAGAGAGGATCGTTAGCTCACGCGCCCTTGCATCGTGCTAAATAACGACGTCGTATCTTTCACGTAGGTGTGTAGAACGCGCGTACCAACCATACGTACGAATCGTGTACACGGCCGATTGCGCATGGAACCATTCACGCGAGGGACGCTGTCCGGGCCTTATGGCGACGTTAAATCGTCCACGCGCGGCCGATGTCACGGATAACGGAGGTGACGTTAATTTCCAATGGAACGAAAATCAACGATCCCCCATCGCGCGTCACGCAACATCCGCGCGAAAGAGAAAGGCAGCTGGCGTGCACCTTGCTGGAACTAGAATCGAATGTTTGGAGTGTCTCTAACATGGCAAGTGCTCCGAGGTAGCGCGGCAGGATGAACGGGAACAAATGCAGACGTTCGTAAACGATTCTGCTTGGCGTGTGACGTTGGTATAGTAAACGCCGATAACCCTGAGACTTCGTTTACTACGGTCGCTATGGTTCGGTATGTAGGTAGTAATCTCGCTAACGTGAGTAACGTGACTCTGTTATCCTTGTACTTTCTGAGTCATTTACGGACTGTTTATGGTCACCAATTACCGTTGCCTTGGGTCGTATTCATTGCCAATTATGCTACCGCACCAAACTTTTAGGAACACAATCTGGAAGAACGTGTATGACACTTCCGTATTCGCAAGTTCTCCCTCGACTACCGATTCCTATGTACGTATACCTGCTTCGCCCTACTTCCTAACACCCCACAGTGGCCTGGAGGGTGGCCAAAATTCAATTTCTCAACTTCAACTTTACAATGTAACATTTTTTTGTTTGGATTGACAACCCTCCAGAGCTTCAAGATCCGCATACTTTTCCTTTTTGAGATGATTCTTTGATTAGATATTACGAAGACAAAATCATGAAATTTTATGTGAATCTAATTGTTTTAATTACTCATTATAGCACATCAAAATACGTGTTTGTATTATACAGTTATATAGGTAAGGAAGTATAGTTCAATTATTTATAGGTATGTGCTATAAACATTTTTTAGTCGATGTACAAAGAGTGCAATGTTTATGTCAATTTCAACTTTGAGAAGGTTTGTAAAAAAATGGTTAAGAGTGATTAACGTCGAACTCTTCTTACAAGAAAGCTTAAAAAATTGTTAACAAGAGCATTCTTGGTGCCAAATTCGTTATCAGCGACTTCAAAAATCCCTGATCACCAAGTTTGAGAAAGATCAGAATTTTGGGCGCTAAAAGTACATACCTATCCAGTTTACTGTGCATCCCCGCGTCTAAAGTAGAGTCTGCTAAATAGGTAAAGCCTTACTAACGTATCCCATAGCAAACGCCCAAGACGAAACGCACACTTCCTTCCTCTCCTCCCTTTCAATCCTAGATACCATCGACTCACACCTTCTATTCCCTTCCTCCTCAATCGAACCAAAGAACTACACACGGTGGTGGAGCTAACATCAGGAGTACCCATCCAGAACTAACAGCGATTATCATGGTATCGAAGTCGACTCGAGGAACAGCAGGTTGGAACCGCGAAATATCGTCACCGTTGCAGCGACCTAACGGCACCGTATCTTTGACAACGTGTGTACATACTGCACATATAATGTGCCACATGATCCGGAGTGTACGTACGCCGTCTGCGCACGTGTGCCCGCTGGCAGACGCACAGCGTATCCGTGGTGCGTGCAACCGTACACGGCCGAGAAGCAATTACGCGCAGGGGCAATGATAATCCCCGGTTGTAACTACGCGGGTAACTATATCGCGCGGCGCAGTATATACCGTGACAACTACACCGCTAAGTCTACGGGTGCAGTTTATACGGGAGTCGCTCGTATAACGTTTACGTCATACGGAGCAGCGCCTGTGTGCACTCCTTGGGCGTTCCGCACACACCCTCCGGCCCCGGTTCGTACGACTGCACCTAATTGCCCGGAGGGCACGGTTTTCGACTGTGAAATCGAGACGGTGATTAGTTGGACGATGGGACACCAATTTTCGCGATTCTACTTCGTTCTTCCGCTCAATAAAATTGTCGTGGTGCGTTTAGATTTTAAATATTTCGACAGTGGTTTCTCTCGTCGGTGGCACTTTAAGTGGGTGGTTAGGTTCGAAACAGAATTGGGCATTGCCCGAATAATTTTGATAAGAATTGCGAATAAAACGAAGTTATTCGAGAATAATGAATAATTTTTTCGAATGAAATTTACTTGAGTAATGCCCAGTTTGGGGTCGGAAGGGTTCGTCGGTTAGAATTCAAAGGTACGTGTTATGAAAGTAAGTTCTGGTGACTGAGATTCTTGTCTCTGTTACTGTGTAGCGAGCAACGATCCATCTTACTAAAAAGTGGAGTTTCATGTTGCTGCAGGGAAGTTTTGAGCACTGGAATTCGGCACGCGAACGCGACCAATTAAATCTCGCTCCGAGCGGATTAAGCGCTATCAGTGCGCGAAAGCCCGCGATACAGTCGGATCGAAACGCTTGGCGCGCATGAAGCCTGCTTTATCGTGGCGCGAGGAAGTGTCTCGTTGAGGCAAACTGTATTTTTCACGGTTATATATGCGTGTCTTTGAGCGTCGACTTGGTTGAGTGACGGTGCGTCAAATTGAGCCGAATTAAAGCAATCTGAATGAAACTTTACTAAATCAAACCAGACTAAATTGGAATAAACCGAACTAAGCCTAGTGAAATTAACAACCACTCCTTCCAACGTGCCCAACTCCAATTCGACCACATCAATTCCATTTGTCGAGCCGTTAATGCGGCATTAAATATGAATGCGCGTCAACGGCATGCAAACGAATTCGACTCGACAAACGTGGTTGAAACGCGGCGATTCGCGGCGCTCGTCTCTCCTGGGTTTTCATTATCTCCGCCTTTCGACGCGGCGCAATCTTGTTGCTCTCATCGGGCAGCCAGTCACGTTTTACATTTCCCCGCGAAAGCTTTCGAGGCACCGCGGCAAAGTACGACACACGGGGAAACGGCTGGGGACGCGAATGATGCAACGACATCACTATACACCCTCCTCCCACTCGCCCCGGTAAACGACAATGCTAGAGAGGAGCCGCAACGCTGCTCCGGCGGTAATCGACGCTAGAATATTCATGAATCGCGTCAGATCCACGGAGACGGCGAAAAACAGGGGGGGAGGATGGCGGATCGCTGAAGGAAATCTGATAAAAGGTACCAAACGATTTCATCGTTTATACACCCGGCTCTGGACCCCGAGAACCGTATACGCGTCGCTGAAAAAACATGTTTCTTCGCCCGAGCGAAATGCAGCCCTCATTAATATTCATAGGCATAAGAGTTGCTTCGACAGATGTCGGGTCCCGGACGAAGTCGAAATATAGGTAACAGCCGCTATTTCTTTCAGCGGTCAGCACGAAATTCTCGCGCACGAACGAGAGGGATTTCGAAATTTTATAGCGTGCGGCAGAGTTTAGCGCAGTTTTGCCATGCCGCTGCGAAGTTTGCCGAGAGAGGACTGTGATTTAGTGATTTTCCTCGCGCAGCAGGAGCTTCCCCTCGCCATGCGAGAGAATTGTGATAATCGAGTGGCCCGATTGCAAAAAGGAATCAAAGTGGCGCGCACCAAAGGTAACTTTCCGCGAGGCGAAGAGTCTCACGGAGATATAACGGTAAACTACGGCAACCGGTGCTCGTTCCAGGCATACCGCGGCCGACAGTCGGCCTCTTCTGCTTCTTATGCCTGAATTCCGCGCGAGCCTGCGCGCCGTCCAACCCCGCAGCATCCGCAGAAGAACAACTTTCGCGTCCCCTATTAAATTAATATCGACCCGAGAGTCTAATTGGCCCGGTCAATTAGCGAATTAAAAGTTTCCTCTCGCGATCAACTTTGAAGCGACAGAATTTCTTGCGACACGCTTCCCACTGTAATTTTTTCCTGAAGTAACATCTGAAGAGCGACTATCCTCGATCCACGACTCACGGGTCGAGATTTTGTTCGATTTTACTGCCACAGAAGCAAGGATTCACTAACCGAAATGCAAAGGGACAATTCCGAGGGACAGTTTGATACTTGACGGGTCGTCGACGACAGGAAACATTTATTTCGTGGAGTTAGAGCGAACGAGGGCATCGTAGGAGGAAGGGGACAAGCGGACATCTTCGAACGCGAGGGTATGAATCCAATTACGTCGACTTTTATTTACAGGCGGGATACAATCAACGCTCGACCTCCCGCTGACTGTCCCTCCCCTCGATCGCTTCCTATCCCGCTCAACCCCTGCGATATCTGGCTGGAATCCCTTTGCCCAATTTCCCTTTCGACGCGCTGGGAATTTTGAACCCGTAATTGTATACCTTTTGTTCGCAAATGGCAAACTTGGAGAAATTCTAATACTACTAAGTAGAATATTTACAAAGTAGAAGTCCAGACGGCGAAAGTATGTGTTTATCCAATCAAGCTCGTTATGATTCCGCCTAAGTAGTTATTCACTTCCTACAAACACATTTCTCCATCTCCGAGGAGCACAGTTATACAATTCATATAACTCACATCGCGAGCTGCGTATGTTTCATCGTACCCCCCATATGTTCCCCTCCAATTCAGCCGCGGCGCGCGCTGAATTATAAATAAAATTCTACAACCCGCCCGGTTCCAGGCAGACACATTTTTCAAATCGGCGGCTCGTTCAACCCCGCGCGAGTGAAATTCGAACTAAAGCTCCTCCCACCTTTCAACTCGTTCAGCTTGAACGACAAAAATGCCGGGACCCGTGCAATTTTAACGAAGCTCTTTTTCTGGGAGAACGCTCGAGCGATACTCGTAGAAAGTCCGCGGCGGCGACGGCGCGCGGAATAGAGGAGCGGAGGCACGATTTCACGTGCTCGCTCGTCGACCTCATTCCATCGAGATACTAATTCGAGGTCCGCTTGAGACCTTCTTTCCAGCCGCTACAAGGTTGCTGCATTCGATTAGGTAGTTATAATGCCTTGCAATAATGCCTCGCGACCGCTCTGTAACAGCTTTGCTACGAACGGGTACAAGTAGCTTTTTCATCTCGCCCAGATCCCGTTTCGTCGCGCGGCCCCCCGTGGAAGGTGACCGCCGAGCGAGCAATCCATTAGGCATCCATTTAAAAATGCTCCCTTTGTCCCGACAAACGCTCGTTACCCCGTATAGCTTTTCATTATTCGTTAGGAATTAGCGCTCGTTACGCGGACTCCCTGTTTCCGTGCAGCTTCCGCGGAAAATGCAGGAAGGGAACAGAGCCTCTATATTGGCGCGGCGTGATCCCACGCGGGCTTGCAATTATTCGAAGCTACTTCGCCATTGTGTTCCGACGAAATCGCGAGCTGAAAATTATTGTCGAGAGCTGATGGGAGTTTAGAAATAGTATCAAGTTCTCGAGTTCTGATTGCCGAATGAAAAGATGCTTACGTTACTAGAATCTCCTGAGCTACCGTAAACTGGTGGAACATTGGCATGTTTTTGGAACATTTTGCTATCCTTATCTTTATTAATATATAAAAGTGAAACGTTGTGTGTTTCTTTGTTCTTCTTTCACGCATAAACGACTGGCCGGATTTCAATGAAATTTTAAATATACTTTACGTACGTTCTAGATTACATTATAAGCTATTCTTTTAGGTTTTTTATTTTGGAAACATGATAAATAATTCCCGGGTGAAACCGGGTAATGGGTGAGCTAGTATAACATATAAATTAACATTTTTACATTTTTTTATGTACGTATTATATCATAACAATACATATTTTGTGAATGAACTGCAAGTATCGAAATGCATAAATTTTGGTATCATTTTCCTTCGTTAATACATGTTAATTAGCTGTCAATGTTCCCCCAGTTTACGGTACCTTTTTCTTGAATCTTCGATTTTCGACTTCGATCGCCCTGAATGGATTCCAGCTTGTTGACGAATAACAAGCACACGCGGCCGACGCACCGGCCGATTCGCGATCTAAACTCCACACCGCCAATCATCCGCGCAGTCTCACGTGGAGGCCGAACGCATCTAGTGAGAGTCGACGAGTGAAACCGGTTTCGCCTGCTTTCAGACCGAGTAATTTCGTTAGTTCTCCGCGGCGTCCTCGCCTTGCCGTACCGGACAGACGAGGGCGAAAGCTGGGCGCGGATCGCGGTTTCCACTCGTCGCGGATGCCCCCGAGCAGCCTTCGAGTCTCTCAGCCCCGAAGAATCCCTAAAACGCGCGGCGACGCGAGCATTTCCATTGCCCTCGATGAGAATTGCCTATTCGTTGAAACAGAGGAAATCAAATCAAGACGGAGCGGGGAACGGCGAAGTGTGCAAAGCGGAAGTCGTTAGAAAGGGAAGCCCTCGAAAAGACGCGTCGGGCTGGCCCCACCGTTGTCGTTGCCGTCGCCGGGCGACGCTCGCATTATGAGACGCCTTCAAGTAGTTTGCAAGCAGCTTGAAACTCGAGGTCGAACGGAACGAGAGCCGAAACCCGGAGAGCTACCGGCGGGGAAGCAAGATTAATTAGATGCCGATGACAAAGCGGGAGCGTGTCTCCGTCCTGTTCGGGCCGACGTTCATGGCCCGATAAACTTTGAAATTTTGACGACGCTCAAACGCCTCGCCCATGCAACCTTCTTCTCGGCCCGGTGACAATGACTCGCGATAAAGGTATTGATTTAAAGCTCGCTCAAAGCGGAGCACCAAACGCGAGCTGCTGATCGGATCTTCTAAATGTCGAGGCTCTCAATTTCTCAATCTTCCACAAACAGACGCTTCAAGTGACACGAACTGTTAATTTTTGGACCGAGGACCCGCGATGTAGATATATAATATTATTGCTTTAAATTCATTTGTAAAAAAAATGGTTAAGAACCGCTTCTCTATGTAGTTCCTCGAGCTCAAACTCTGATTGATTTTTAGATTCCCTTTTACTTCGTCGTCCGTTATTACGTCGATATGTAGACGCTAGCTATTTGTTCAATATTCTCCGAATCCGTGGATGATATAGATCACCAACTATCAATTGATAGATAAGCTGTCCAATAGACGATGGAGTCTCGATTCAACGAGCGAACGGGCGCAATTTTTCTTCCCCCCTGGAAATGTGATCTCGTCGCGAAGATAGAGTACGGAGAGACCGTTGAATCGATCGATTCAGGGTGCTATCAATCGTACACAGGTGTAGTGGCTAACGGCGCGCGCCGTAAATTCATGCGTCGCCGAGAAAGGCATTAATGTTCGAGCACGTGACAGAAACCTGTCGCGCATCGATCGCCGTGGAAAGCTTGAGGACGTCGGCAAGAAGACGAAGAAATGACCCTTGACGAGAAAGGGGGATGCACGAGCGTGGAACGGTTCGTGGGGCGGCAGAAACCCCATCAGGCGATATAGTCGCAGAGGGTTCGCGCGACACAATAACGAGACACGAACGTGAAACGCCCCGGGACGCGTGTGTTCGAGCACGACACGCGTGTCTCGAGAGCAGAGCCTCTCACTGCATTCGCGTTCTTCTTCACCCCCCTTCGTTCCCGACTCCGTAATTTATATCGCGACGGAAGTGGGCAGAAATCATACCGACAATCATCATGAAAGGAGAACGCAATTAAAATTGAATTGGGAATGGCACTTCTCCGCTGACCTACTAATTGTAAGTCGCGATGAATCCTCCGATAGAGTGACGTCGCACAGCTTGAATTTCTTGGGAAAACTGTTTCGTCACGAACACGAGTACATACGGTTTTGAGAATACGACAGTAGATCCTAGATTTGTAATCTTCGAGTTGCTCCTCGTCGTGTTCGCATTGAAGTACGTCTGAACACCGTAGAATTTAATATTCCCAGGTAGATGGACGTAGGTCCAAGGAAGATTAAATCTGGAGGGAAGTTATGGCTGGGAACAGAAACTTGCCCGGGTCAAACCCACGTCACAGTTTCATCCTTTACGTTTCCCGAAAAGCATTTTCATCCGTTTGGGAAGGTACAGAATACCGGTCCAACGCTAAACATCGAAAGCCCGTTGAAAAAGAAACGTTCCCACAGGCGGCTGGGTAACCAAGAGCTCAGGCGCTCGGTGAGTTTCAAGGTTCCGAGGCTCGGAAGTTTCCTCGAGGGGAACAGCGAACGATCGTTGCACGGTCTAGGAGAGAAAGAAAGAGGGAGAAAAGAATGAGAACCGCGGCTGCCACGAAAGGGGAAGCACCGCGCGCCGCAAGGTTCAATGTCCTCGTCCTTAACGGTCGTCATCCTGGCAATCCTGGCGGCTCTCGTGCATCCGCGGTCGAGACCTCGCGCGCTCGCGATCCTTATCATCCACGAAGGACGATCGTGGTGGGACAGAGAGACGGCCAATGAATGAGAATGCACACGTACACGCGGCCCCTCCAATTCGAACGGGACACGATATCGCGCAACTCGAACGTGATATTCGCCACGAAACTCGGCCGATTCCCTTCACGTACGACGGCACCCCGTTGTTCCTCGCCTATCGAAAAACCATGGAGCTAGAAAAACCAGATCCGCGGGCGAAGGACACTCGACGAAAGAGCTTCCCTCTCCTGGACGGACGCGGTCTAATGGTTATCCGAAATCGAAGGTCGTCGACGACGCGAGACAAAAACGGGAGCACGTCCCACCGATCGGGATGTAACCCCGTTGCTTTCCAACCGGATACAGGTGCTGCGCTTTATCTTAATTTTGCTGATACCCAAATCTTTTCCAAAACGTGAGTGGTGCAAAGTCATTTAACCCTTTAGCGCACGCACCTAGATCCCGTGGAAGGAAAAATATCCCGTTTTGTTTTTATCGTTAAAAATGGTCTGAATTTGTATATTATACAAAAAAAAAAATTTTTTTATTTATTTTTTCAGAGGTCAAAATGCATAAAACCAAAGAATACAGGGTTCAGATGTGTCCAACTTTCTTTAATGAATAAAACTACGCTAAACGTGTATCACTTAAACTGTTGCAAACAGCGAAATGCGAATGCAAACGACAAAAAAAAGGAATGTATTTTATATGATACGTTTGGCGGTAAAGGGTTAAGAAATATTGAAATGTTAGGGAAGATCAAGTTAACGTCGAAAATAGAGGTTTAATAGACCAGCGATGTTGAAGAATCTCATTTCGAAGAAAGGGGAAGTAGTTTGAACAACGAGGTAGATGAAAGTTCGCAATTTGTCAGTCGTATGATTGCAACACGCAGGGATGGAGTTGATTTTCTGTGACAACGCTGGAGAACACGGAAGAGAAACGATAGGCGGGATTCTATTGACAACGAGCTTCTTGCCGAGATGAGCATCGTACGGTGAAAGTGAAGCGAAAGCGAGCGAGAGGGGCGTAAACGTTGCGCGAGGTCGTAAAGGAGCCCGTTAATCTCGCGAGACGGGGGCGTAACGCGTGCGTGCGAATATAATAATATAGGTATGCCGCGAAACGGCGTAACGACTCTCGCGTGCTTCACTTACGAATGCTGCACGTTCTGACGTAATAACAGACCCGCGGACTTTCAAGCTGCGTTCCCACCGCTTTCGTTCGCGAGGGCGCCTTGATTCCGAAACACTCGTAGCTCTCAGGGAACCTGATTCAGGTTGGAAGTAATCTCGGACGGCATGGATCGTTACAATAATTCGCGACGTCCACACTTATCGTTTCAAATAGAAATCCTAATCAACTACCACATCTCGTATCGAAAGATTAAACCCAGCTACGGGCCTCGATTCTTAATTGATTCAACATTATTTTTTTCTATACGATGAATTAGTGGATTGTATGATCAATCTATCCTTATTTAAATTATATCGAGCCACTCAGAGACGACATTTACATGTAAATGAAGCATTTCTGACTCAACGATCTTAAACGATCAGAGGATCGAGAATCGTGTCAGGGTTAAGAGAGCAAAGCAGAAACTACTGGGTACATACGTATCGTGTTCAACTTACAAGCTCCGAACGACACGCGGATTACGCAGACAATCGATTTTCAGTGATGGAACACTTACCTGAAACATATAAAAGACACTATTAAACTACACGCTAAAAGAGCAGCTTTCGTAGAAATACCTTAACCATTAAAAACCTCGAAAGTAGTAGACACGAACCCCGTAAAAGTATCAAGAGACACCACCTCGAGTCCCGTGCACGGGCCCGAAGTCGTAGTGGATGTCGAAGCAGACGGTGCGCGTCGAAAGGGGACGAAAGGCAGCACCCGAGGCCACAGGGAAACGGAGACGCGTCACGGCAGAAGGGTGCTTCCTCCCCTCGTGTTTCCGTGACCGCAATAATCCGACAGGCTCGAACAAAGTGCTCGTCGCGGGAGGGAGATGAATAGAGAAACGAAAAACGTAGGAAGGAGCTCGCGATGCCTGTGTGTCGGCGTTTTTGAAACGAGACCAGTGTCGCGAAGGGGTGAGACGGGGGTAGCAGCGGGACGGGACAGGTTGAAAGAGAAACAGGGGGGAATATCGAAGTGAAAGAGGAAGAAAATGGCGGGAGGACGCGCGGCGAGCTACAATATCGCGGGCCTCGAGCGTGCAGGCTCAGAGAGGACCAGGGTGGAACAGGGTGGGACGGGGGTTGGTTTGGAGAACACTCCACACCACCACTATCTCCGGCATGACCAACAACTACTAGCATCGGCAGTGCTGCCAACCTTGCTCGTCACCACAATACCGTCGTGAAACTGCTGCCGCCGACGATGCTCGCGTTATTACCTTACGTGCCTGCATGCCGGGGCAAAGTAACTTCGTGCCGCCCCTCGATCCTCCGCGCCACCCCCGGCGGCCACGTCCAACCCACCCTCATCGCCTTTAATTCAATGGACGCACACGGCGCGACGGAACGCCGTGGAAAAGTCGAGCGGAGAGGCGAACTCGATCGACTTTCGGCCCGTTCTCCCCGATAGCCCTCGGGGGTGAAAAGTTTCCGAGATCCTCGACGGAGGGTTAACTGTCCCGGAAAGATACCTCGATTCTCCATGCCACCCTCCGCTCGACCGTGGTGCTCGCTTGAATAAGATTCATGCAGCCAAGGAGCGATTCCTTGCCTCGACTTTGGTACGATGGACGTTTCGCTCCGGGAATCATATTTGTGACAAGATTCTTCAAGTAGATTATTTGGTTAGGGTGTTTGTTTCTTCTTTTCTGTGTCTGGGGGAAGGTAGAAGGGCAGAACTATGTAGGTAAGTTCTTGTAGATGAGTTTCTATTTTTTTTCCATGAAACGAGATACTTATAATTATTAGATTGATTTGTGTTTAATTGGAATTGTTTGTATACTGCGCAGGGTAAACTGTAGGAAGGTCAAGCGACAGATTGTGAAAATCTTTGGTAAACAGTGGAATTGAGTCGAAAAAAATAGAACAAATAAGTGATATGAGGGGTCCGAGAACTCGGTACCAGTCGTTGGACAGAAGAAACTCCAGCAAGTTCACGCATCCCTGGATTAATAATTACACTTCGACCCCGTTCTGCAGGACATAAATTCAAGCAGAGTACACGGGGAACTTGGTGGAGGATTTATTGCTTTCTGCTAGCGACGAAGGAGATAGAGAAACGTAAACCCGATATAATCGTCTCGCCCTGTTCCATTTGTTCGCCTTCAGTCCGCTGGAAATAACGGAGAGATCCCCCACGGAACGGGACGTACTTTTTCGCGCGTTTACAGTTTCTATCTGGACCGTTCCAGTTTTCATTTCCTCGGGAATTACACCTATCCCATTAATTCCTGAATCGCGTTCGCAATCCCCTAGCATCACTCGCAGTCGCTCGCAAACAGATTCAAAGCTGAATAAGAGTTTCTTCAAAATTCTCTGTGCGTTGATCCTCGGTTGTTACAATTGTCTTTCGTTACATTGTTCCTGAATGCCTCACCATTGTTACCGCCTCTCTTTTTCTCCTGCCGCCATTTGCTACACTTGTCCCTTTCTTGCGCCTTGCTCCTTCCCCCATTGTTTACTACCGCGATGCTGTTCCTAGCAAATTAAACGCGCAAACGAAAAGCGCCTCTCAAAGGAGGCTTGTCTCGCGCTTTTGTAACAGAGCTACCTTCGATTGTGCTCGAAATTACAGCGTTACATTGCGCAGTCGACCAAATCACCTCTTTCTGGCTATTATCCTGCATTCCTCCTCGCCTGCTCTCACTGAATTTTCAATAATTAATACACCATCGTGTAAAACCCATCACGTAGCCAATTCGCCTATCACTAACCTCCTAAGTAAGTTTCCAAACTTTCAACCCTACTACAGCTACTTTTGCAATGTCTACGCATCAAGAACAACCTTCCACTGATCACGCAACAAAAAGACCTACGAGACGACTGAAACAGCTGTTCCCGCAGTGCGTCCAGCCAACTGTCGCAGACTTTTCTTGTCACCGGTGTTAAAGAAAAACACAGCCACCCAATGATTCGTTCGCACAACAGCAAATCGGCGTGGCAAGCAGCGAGCGAGCAAGTCAGCTTTGCAGACCTAAAACCCAGGCACACGCTCCGCCAAAGAGTGACGGTTGAGAAGGCCACGGCCTTGACCCAATAACGCCCGCAACTCGGGCAAGCTCGAAGGATGATCACGGTGGGCCAGAGCTGGTGTCGTCGAAATGAGTCGTTCGACGTGTGGCTGGGCCATTAAGCGGGTCACGCGACGACGACAGTGAGCGACGACTTAATACCGTTAACCCTATCGCAAGATCCGCTTCCGGCATCGTTCCTCTTCGTTCCCTCGCTTCACCCACGCCCGACGCTTTCTCCGTCGCCCCACCAACGTCCGCCACCCCTCTTTCCCAGTCCTCCCCCCTCCCTCTATCTATTTAACCTCTCTCTCGCGGACGGCGGCGCGAGCGAGCGCGACGGAGTTCATTACCCACGAGGCTGGGATCAACGGGTCCGCCTTTAAATCTACAGTTAGGTACCTACCTGTCGGGAACGCTAATTAAGGCCTCGTACAGCCGAACCGCACCTTACCGCCACGGGACCAGGACACGTCGGTCGTCTCTCCGTGATTCCACCTTCGTGACGAAACCGGAAACGAGCGGATAGATCGGCCGGACATCGGTACCGCGGGCTTGAATCCGACGGTGGGTGGCAATTGTGGACGTCTCGTTGAGTCGTTACGATGGGAAATGGGAGGTGAGCCGAGAGAGTGGGGCTCGAAGTGGATACCTCGTCGTTGGATATGTCACGCAATGGGAGAAGTTAGTAGTTAATGGGATGACGAAATTCGGTAATTCGAAAGTGTGAACTGTGGACTCTGAAATCGGCCACTCGATTATCCTTCAGCACTAGGTTTTCTTAGCATAACCAACACATCTTTTTTGCCTTACTGTTAGCCGGATTATTTTTAAGAGAAGATTTCGCCCCTAAAACAACACTATGGCACCAACAAAAAATAGTTTTGTGTTACGGATGAACTAATCTAAGTACTTGCATACAAAGTAGTCCTGTCTTAACCTGGAGGCGAAAGAAGCAAGTGCCTCAGAGCCTCGGAACTCAGAGGGCCCCCAAAAAATGGGAAATTAAAAAAAAAAGGTTTTAAAAGCTAGACAAACATTGGAAATGGGCCGTACAACTGTGCCGGAAAGAGAATACCGAATACACCAAAATTTAGATTTTAAAATGAGGCGCTTTTTCCGTGGAATGGAAACCCCCCGTTTAATCTTATTAATTTAATTGTTTTAATACTTATTCACTTCGCGTGTTATCGCGGTATTTTTTATTTGATTTAATTTAGAATAATTTAGAGGCCACACATGGAGTCGCCTCGGAGCTCACAAAAAAGATAAAACGGCACTGGCACAAAGTGGCATAATTTTCTGAATTCCCGGAGTTGCCTAAGTTCCCTTGTTAGTCGTGCTTAATTTCTATTTCTAATTCGTTTGATTTTAGCCTCAGTATTGATTTATTATAGTTCAAGTTAGCCGAGGCTACAGTGTAACCATTGTTGACAAGCCTTTTACTCCAACGAGCTCATGCATCACCCGTCTGTAAGTTATTACAGGCTTCCCCCGTATGTTATTTGAGTAATAAAGACGATTAATAACGATAATAATGATAAAAATTCTAGGTTGTTAAGTCGGAAATATTGGAGACATTCCACGCGTGCATATACCCGCGGACCCAAGCCCGCGTAAATAATCTCGTCGAGCTCACCCTGTCCCCCGACCCGAAATCGCACTGCGGCCGCGAGCGCGCGCGCGCGAAAAAGAAAGGGAGCCCCGACTGCGTAATCGCACAATTATTTACGCCCTCTGGCTGCCGCCGGCCGTGTAACTGGCCGTAATTACGGCAACACAATAACCGTAATGCAGTTGTATGGTAATGAGGAAAACGAGCGTCTTATGGGAGAGGTATCTCGTGCCCTTGCGGTCGCGCTCCGCGAATAACTCGTTCCTTGAACGAGACGCAACGAGATTCCCAGGTAGATTCCCCGCGTATCCATTTCGCGGTTCCCTCGAAAGCGGCACCGCCACCCCGTACCGGTTGCACCTGCGCGAGGATCGGCAAGCGTTACGATGCAAACGCTGGATCGAGACGTCCGAAGGATATCCCGGCGATCGTCGGGTTCGCTCGCTTCGCTCCCGCTCCGGATCCCCGATCGGCGTCGTAATACCGATCGTTTACGGTCGCCGATAAGAGGAGAACCGGTTCGACGGCGAATAACTGGTTGGATTCCCGCTGAACGAACGGGCGAAAGAGGCGAGGATCGACCTAACGACGTGCTCCGCGGCCCGACTAACAAGAAGCGAACGGTGGACGGGTCGGTCGAACGGGCGGACACCCCGAGACACGGGACTAGAGCAAACTCGAGCGAGGGAGACCTCCGGTCAAGTGTCTGGCAGCTCCGCGCAAAAACAACTTCATCCCCGACACCGTGATTTTTACGGCTGCCCGGGAGAACTTTCAACTATGCAGTCACAGTGGCTGGCGATAGAGGCGGAGAAGTACGCGCGGCAACTCGTTCCAGGGAATTAGGGAAAACGTTCTCGCCGAGAGCCCGCGGATCGCGGCGCAACGACGCTGGGGGAACTTTAAATGAATTTAAGAGAGCCGATAGCGTGACTGCGAAGAACAATGGAGGGGCTGGAGAGCGCAGAGGCACGATTAAAGCGATTCAGCTCGGCGGAAGAGCCCCGTTCGAGGAGGAACGAACGACCGTTATCGAACGGGCACCTCGCCACCCCAGCTTCGGTTGCGCCTGCTCCGGGAGCGGCAGAAATCGGCCGAGATACAAATCGTCTCGAAGGTGAAATCGAGCCCTCGTCCTTGCTCCTCGACAATGCCCTCGAATCCCATTCGGAGGATCCCCCGAAACGAATTACGATCCCCGTCGGAAGTTATTTTCCCGGGGATCCGGTACGTTGCGCTCCGCGAAACCTTTTAAATTTCCATTCCAGTTCGGCGGCCGACGCTAGTCGGACTGTTCTCGTCCCTCCCCAGGGGCTGTTGCTTCGATCCTGAATTATCCCGCGCCTCCTTTTATTCGCACCGCGTAACGGCCGCTTTTAACTCGCTCTAATGAGAAACTATCGATCAAAGTTTCCGCGCCGCGATGGGACTCGCCGGCGGATCCTGTTTTCTACCGGCGAAAGTGGCGGTAAGACACTGTCGATACGGCCAACGGGATTTGTCAAATTGCCGGTACATTCTAATTACGGTAAACAAGCGCGTACCTGATAATTATCCTCGTTACTCGTCAGATACAAGCAACCGACCGAGGAGCTCGTTGCCAACGGAATAAAACGTGAGATGCAGCAAGACGTACAATCACCGTCGGACGTTTCCCTTCTCTCGAACAATGGGGCGAACACATCGAGGCTGTGTGTTTAACCTTTCGGGGTTTAATCGCGATAGGACGGATCTTAGTGCACGGATCTCGAGAGTCAATTAATTCGACGTAATACCAGTCGTTCCGCGGCGCGATCGATGCGCTCCGAGTAATAACCATAATATGCAATTACTCGCAAGAGCAGCGGGGCCAAGGCGACGCACGCAAGAAACGAATGACAACGATAAAGCGCACGGGGCCGCGAGAGCAGCCGAAGCTCGAACCCCTTGCTACCTCCACCCCCGACGGTCCGCGAGGCTACCTATTTTGCAAATACGGGGTTGAATGCACCGGCGTCTGGAGGCTGCAGTTAACCACTCCAATTTAAACGCGGGACCTCTTCGATTCTTAATGGCCGATAAATCGGTTCCACCGGTTGCGATCCCGCGGGAATCGGGGGAAGAGTCGAAGGTGGGGTTTTTCGTGGGGCGCATTCGAAGTATCGGCAGCCAGGCAAATGGGAGAACGACAAAGGGAGGGAATGGTGAACATGAAAGGGGGAGAGGGGGCGTAGAGAAGTCAGAAGACAGCGAATTAATCTCCCTATTAGCGGTCGCCAGTCTCAATTGCCTTCGTCCTCTCGTCCCCTGTTCCTCGTTTCGCTACCTCTCCGCCCCATCGACCTCGTCCCCTCTGCTCGCCCGCCACCCTTCACCCTTCTTTCACGGGCCACGTCGAACAGGAAGTCGAGCAATTTATCTCGGCCGCTTCTTCTTGCGCCCGACGAATCTGCGCGCTCGAAAAATCGCGCTAATTGGAGCTCAGCCTTTCCAGTTACCATTATTACCAGCCATATGTGAACATCGAATCAATCCCCTCTCTTCTCTCCTCCCCATCCTCTCCGGATTTCCCCCCTGTTCCCTCTTCCGTCGCGTGATCGCTGCACGGTCGATGGGAGATCGTCGACTCGCTGGCGAACCGAGAAATTCATGCCTGCCGACGGAAACTGTCGTCTTTCCAGGGGACGCCCTTTGGAGAGTTGTGCTTTAATACCGTGGCATTATCAGACGGATACCGGTGGACTCGTCGCGGTGGGGTGATGTGTTTTTCCGCGTTGTCACGTGGCTTCGATAAACGAGTCACGTAGGAAAGCAGTGGAACCTCGCAGACGCAACAGGATGGAAGAAAGTGCAGCACGAAACATCTTCCATTATACTTATAAAATAAGGTGAAGCTTTGTCGTTCTTGGCGCGTAACTGAAAAGAGTCCCTGAACTTCTGTGATTCACGATCTGGAAGTTTGAACGCGAATATCGTCGGCAAACGGACGCTGAAAAGTTGTGGAAAATCAGCGAAATTAAAGGAGGTAACGTTTATCGATAACGATCGATGAAAAACCTCGCTGGACTCCCTCCCGACACAATGAAACAAAACAAAAAAAGGAGCGTTCGTTATTCACCGATTTCCAGTCAGCCGAGTCGCGATAAATAAAACAAAAAGCCACGGCTACGTGTATTCCGCGCGTATTAAAAATCCGTCTCGATTCAATAAATAATTCGAGTCCCGGCCACATATTGTTACCGATACTGTTTCCAATATCACCGATGCACGGCGCGGGGAACTTCTATAGAAACCGATCCAGATCTAGTGCCCCATTCGAAACTACTGGCTTAGAATGTCCCGCGAACCACTTCCAGCGGACTTGCGACCGTTTGTTTGCTCCTTAAACGAATATCAACGAGCCCTTTATTTTCTTGAAAAATGTGACGTTTGCAAAATGCAAAGAAACCATGAAAAATGGGGGAGGAACTCCTTCGGTAACGAATTACCGTGTAAATAAAGAAGGAAAGGTAAGAAGAAGTCCTACTTGTCTCGATGAGTCTTATCCTGAATCTTTGATAATCCTGTATACCTAAATTGAAAGCAACTGGAGCGTTGCAATGCGGAAGGTCAAGGGGCTTCTTTGCCCGTCTAAGTGGACAGGACCAAAGCGCCAATTAATATTAAGCGGCAGCTAGTAGTCATCTTCACGGTAATCCGTTGTCGGAAATAAATAACGTTCGATGTAAGGCAAACGAAACATCGAAGCGTCGACGATGGAATTCTCCACCCTGGCCCTGCTAACCGACTCACTCGCAGTCTTCATCGATTTTTCATTAATTTTACTTAAGACCCTCGGAACGGTTCCGCTCGGACGGAGGCGCGGCGCTCGCTCGACCCGGCTGGCCGTACCGCAAAACCGCGTTCCTCGATCGTTAATTAACCCTCGCGCGTCCCGGCGATAATTCTGCCAGCGACATTTAATGCCACCGAAATCGTTATCGATCCGCGCGCCCGGTGCACGCGGACCGTCGTCGCGGGAGCGACGAATTCGGTTTCAAAGCGAATTCCAAATTTCCTAAATTATCGAGTTAGACAAGCGCAATTAATGTCGAGATCGTTAATGGAACACCGGTGAATTGGGGGGGGCTTTGCGTTTCATTCGGTGACGGATTGAATGGAACCGGGGAGCCAAGTGTATCGAGTTTCGCGAAAACACCGCGGGCACGGCGCGCGCCCATGGAACAAAGCTCCGGACCGAGCCAGCCCGAGAGTAATTGGCGCGATTATTGAATATTTAAGCGGCGTCGAACGAAGGAGCTCGACGTTGATCGACATTGATTCTGTGTAACCAGCGAGACCGCGAAAAGGAGAATTGGGAATAAACAGCGGTCTGGTGACCGAGAGAAGCGCGTCCGTCTGTGAAACGAGGGCGAAACGGGGGTGACGTAAGTACAGGGATGATCGAATCGCGTCTTTTTTAACCTAATGAATACGCGATGGGAACGTAAAAGTGGTGCCTCTTGACTTTTTACCGTTAATTGGTCCGACTTCTAGGTACGTGGCCATCGATAATAATTAATGCCGACCAGACAGCGGTGTCTGTCTAAGATAATTAACTGAGGAAAGGTATTCAGTGGACACGGTCATTGATTTTTTAGGTCGTTTCCAAAGTGGTCTCGCTGACCTGAAATAAATGCAATCGTTTTTTCTGGGGATAATGGGACGTGTTATTATACGTGCCTTTCGGGTTCTTTCCACCCCCTATGATGATCGAGTGGAATAAGTTTTAAGGGTACTGAGCAGTCGTTTCTGTCGAAAATGAAGCATTTCTTTTTCATTTAATTACGAAGAAATAGATTCGAGGTGAGACTTATTCCTTGACACGAAGTGTATTGACATCGTAAGCTTTGACAAAACATGTTTGTTTAGTCAAAAAATATGCATTATATATGTCGCTGCAGATGGATCATTAAAGAGGCTTTTTAAAAAAGTACCTACGGACTCCGCGTGATTACTCTTACGATCGTTACGCTTCAAAGATCTTCATCATCGACATCACAATGTATAATTAACCGCAAGACTAAGCTCTAAGGGCGATGTGTGGTAACGAAGCGTGGTAAAGTACCAGAACGGCACCGTCTCAGCTGTTCGAATTGGATCGATTCAGCGGCCCAAGTCGACTTTGACCCAACAAAGGCATTGCGCAATGTGCTCCTAACAAAACCATTTTCGCTGCGTGTCACCAACAAGCCCAGCGGAGATCTTTCGCGAGTCCATTGCGCAATGCTTTATCGGGTCGAAAATCCATTACGCAATATTTTGGCCGATGATTTGTTCGACACCGAGACGAGGGGTCGTGAATAAAAACCGCCGACCGAAGTAACAACGGGGAACAATGGAGAGTCGGTGTGTATTTTCGATAAAATACGAGGTCCCAAATTCGCCGGCAGCAAATTTCTCCCAATTTACGCTGTAATTCCTCTTGCAGCTGGCGCGGAGCTAGCCGCTTTCTATTAGCCACAGCGTGATTGCATTTTCGAGCGATACAATTAACAAGCTGGGGGCGAGAGGGGTGGACGAGGTAAAAATGTGATGTAGAGCAGTGTTTCAGCTGCTCTCTGGTCTACGGCGAGTTAGTTGCTCTTAGGTATTCCGGTTACGTGCAGCTTCGACTTTGTTTACGGCGATTTTCTTGCCATCGTGGTGGCCTGGTCGTCGCAGCCGAGCACACTGACGTACAGTAAGTAAGTTTCTGACGGGAAATCGATGCTTAAGCGCCATCATGCCCGCCGGCTGCTACGATAGATCGCGTAAGTCGGTTACAACACGGTGCACGTTATAACACCGTTCGAACAGTATTTTTCTTCGGCAACATATCATGAAGGATTGCCCTCCCCCTGTGGTCTACCACGAGAAACTCTTCAGCCATCAGTTTTCTCGCAGGATTGTCACGAGCTCCAATTACAACGGACGGAAAGGAACGAATCCGCGTGGACAACAGTGGAACTCAATTATTCTTTATAAAAAAAATGGCCCTTCTTTAAGGAGATCTGCTTTTGACTTTCTCCACACCCTATAAATTGATGAGGTAACAGTGGGAAGGTAAGAAATATACAGCTATATTTCTTCGGTGTCAACAGTTGTTAACAGTATCGCCAATTAATTCCACGCGCACTAGATCGCTGCAATATCGTTATACGAAAATCGCGGTCAACAGACACGCGGGATATGAAGCTGTGTTGAGCGTGTAACACACGACCGGCTCTCGTTTCCGAATTTAACTGGTCAGTTTAGCTGCATATTTTCATGGCAGCCGCAAAATCGTGACGTTTACAAGGAAAACGTTGTTACCGGTCGCATGGCGCGGATCGAGCCTGGATTTTAATCGGCCCGGCTGCGACCTAATCAAATTTCACTGATGAAGCGTCGCTCGGGCGCAACTTGCTGCGAAATTCGGCCGGGGAAACTGAATTCTCCCGAACCCTGTCATCGCGCTCGCGACTATTAGCGACGCACATTTTACCGTTTTACCTGCGACGATTATCGCGACGCCCAACGAGAGGGATGAAAGAGAGAAGTAGAGGGAGCAAGTTAGAGGAAAAGCGTCAACGTTGCAGCATTAGAAAGTTAAGAACACCGCAATTAAAAATATCGCCACCGCGTTGTGGCGTTCTTTTACGCCGTAGACTTCACGTCCCCACCCTGTGCTTGACCTTCGAAGCGAGAACAACGCGGCAAGCACTTGGAACTTGGAGATTTCATAAACCCGCTTTCCCCGAGGCGGGACGTTCGGAGAAAAGAGCGAAGAGATTGCCAGAACTCGGTTGGAGGCTTCTCTTCGGCGGCGTTATTGCGTTAAAAAGTTGTAGAAAACGATCCCACGGTTACGCAGGAATTCCACGGTTTCGAGACCGTTCCCTCCATCCCTCTACCGGAGGGATGAAGGCGGGATACGGATCCTCCATTCGGCGCCTTAATTCGCGAAACTTGCCGAAAGATTAAACCGTATTCCGAGGGGGGCCGCAAACTTGTCGTCTTTTCAAATCGCTTTCAACCCGGGGAATTTTACGTAGTCGAAGGCACGGGGAGAGGCCCCGATGGGAGCGTTAATAATTTGCCGGTGAGTTTCAGCATCCACGCCGGATGTAACATAGAGAACGGAGGCGCGCCGTCGCGTTCCCGGCGAAAAATATGGTCCGACCGAGTGGGTGTTACGGCTCGCCCGTTTGCACACCATATCCCATACACGTTACACACTGACACCCGGTTAAACTACCCCCGTATCTACGTAAACGCGTATTTTACACGTAGAATAGAGGAGAGGTAAGAGATGAGATTGAAAGCTGAATGTGGAGTAAATGAAAGTAGGTATTATTAGAAGACCACGAATTTATTAACCGTTTCCTTCAGAATTGTAAGATTCAATCGATAATTTTAAGGTGAGGAATATGAAACTGACTTGGCAGGAGAATCCAATAGGTACTGAACTGCTTAATTACTTTCAGCTTCCCCATATTCCTCTACTTTTTTTCTAGGAGGAATTCAGGTTCAATTCGAAATGGACCACCATTACTCCAACAATAGGCAACAGGAGAGAAATCGAAACTAGTGCACGTGTACGATGAAACGCGATGGGAACAGAGGTGAGCAGGAAATGGCGGGAACGTGAAATGGAAAAAGGAGAAAAACCACGGAGAGAAATATCCGTGCGGGGGAAGGAAGAGAAAGAGGCGGGGAGAGAACGAACGAACGGAGGAAAAATCGTTGCTGCTACGGTACGTAACAGGGAACGCAGTGGTCGTAGAAAAAGGAAGAGGGTTCACGTTGTAAGCGCGATAAAACTAGCCACGCCAATTTTATTAACTGCGATTACAGTTTCGTTTAACGCTCGTAGCTCCCCGATTCCCGTGCCGCGCCGTGCGCGACGCAGACTTCAGAAAACTAATTATCGAGCACAATGCTGCCGCTGCATCTGCCCTGCTACCTTCTTGCCGTCCTTTTTTCTCCTGGAAGCTTGTTCACCACCGATGGAAATAATTTCCCGCGGCGGAATATCGCCGCGAAATTGGAGGGAACCCGCGCGAAACAGGCTTCGCGAGAGTTGGGCGCGAAACAAAGGATAACCTGACGCGAAATATGAATTAATTGGATATTTAATATGAAATTGATTCCTAGCCTGGCCGCCGGCTGTGCATGTAATTCCAATACGCACGCGAGCACGCCGATCCGTGATCTTCCGTGTTCTACAAATTGGATAACTGCCGCGTTACCCGGTTCCGAATACCCGGCGAGCGTTATTCGACAGTGGATATCCGTCTGCTCCGTGCTCCGCGGCTTTATTGATTATGAATATTCAGTGCTGCCATTATTTCCGGTAATGAGCATCAATCGCGTCGAATATCCGCTTATCGATGTTTAGACTCGGCCTAGAGCCGACATTAGTCGGACGCTGCCTATTAAATACTGCCGACTTATCGCGAACACACCAGCCGCGGACCCTCGCGTATCAAGCTTTGTATCCTAAACGTAGTCACAAGATCGCTAAAGAGACTCCACGTTCGTCAATCGTCAGCGAATTATTCCCAGAGAATTATCATAAATAAAATTGCCCAACACCTTTTATCTGGAAACTTGTAAGCGTCGACCTACGGCGCGATTTTTGCGCAGCGTGGCTCGTTTCGCCCGTGACCCGGCGGCCCAATAAATTCACTATGGCCGTCCTCTCGTTTAGCGCACGCTAAAAGGCATACCTAGAGGCCCGCAGCAACTTTATAGCGGCACGAAGGAAAGAAGAGAAGGTGGAACGCCGCCGAGCTCTGACACACTTTATTGCTACGGCTTCGCCGCTTCACCTCCGCTCTCCTCTCCCTCGACTCCTTCATCCACAAACCCCGTCCCACCCTCTCCACCTCCAGCCATTCCGGCTGTACCGCTACTTTATGCAGCCAGCACCTTCCTCGCGAAACTACTTCTTTTCTTCTGCTATCTACGACCCCGCCGCTATAGTGATTCACGCTCGGCAACCTGCTATACGTGAACGCGTTTTCGGCGCGGGAGGAACACGCGAGAACCGTACATCGTGAGATTTACCGGTCGCTGAGGTGTGATTTGCGCGGCTCTCCTTTTGATCGAATTTTTAACACGGTGGAAGGGGAAGGACAAAAGCCGGGGCGAAGCTAATAGAAACAGAGAGCGGTATTGCCGGGCGACTGGGGAAAATATGTCTGTACGAGGACAGCGTTATTTCCTGGGACCAGGTGAAGTTTCCGACCTGTAACGTCCTGTAACTCCTTCCAACAAGGTAACAATAAAAATCCAGAGAAGAACGTACCTACTCCGTTATTTTTCCATTTATATGAAAACTATGATTGTCTTATAATAATTCTCGCAAATTATTTCAACACTGGCGCGTTTGTATAATTGCAGACCTTGCAGCAAGAGGGTGTAGGGGTTTTTCTTGCGAGGGTGAATATTATTTCTCAGAATTATAACAATAACAAGAACACTATTTATTGATAACGAAACAATGAATAACTAAAAATCACACAGTTTGTGATATAAGACCGTATTTATAAGCGAAACGTCTCGCTCGAAGGTTGGTAGACTTCTGCCGGAAAGCAAAAAGAGAGAAAAATAACCCAACCATTTGAAGGGAAAGTCTTTTTCTCTAAACATATGTAGGTAATGATGAGGGGCGTCAAGGCTGTCGGACCGAACCGAGACTCTGGCAATCATCAAGTTTATTGCCTACGCCTCGGCCCGGTCGCACGCTGGACGCACTTGAGCGAGGGACCGTCTAACCCTGGAGAAATAAATCTTTTTCCAGTTCGACAGTCTGCTAAAAGGGGGTTGCAGCTCCTCCATATTTACCAACTTGGAATAAATTAGAAATAACTGTTTATGAAATTATTAAAAAGAAAAAAGAGAGAAGATCTTCAGATAATAAGTAGTAACTATTGAGTTGATAAGATTTTATCTCTACTTTTGGAGGGAAAATATTCTATAGTAAAGATATTAATATTAATATTAATATTTCAATTTTTATTTATTTGCAATAAATCCCTCCTTTGTTAACGGATTTTTATCAAATATGCACCAAAGGATGTAGAATTGATTTTCACATATATTATCTACATGTCATAACTCAAAAACGATACAAATTCGAATTGCACCCCTCATGCTGCAAACTCCTCAATTTCGTTGATCTATGTAAACATTCTCCTTTCAATTTCATCGCCCTGATTCTTAAATCGACCGCATTGTTGGACCAAAGTGAAGCAAGTAGGTATACAAACTCGCCCGAAGCACATTACATCCGCCTGCGATCAAGGCCGCATCACGCGTCAAGGTTGCCCGGCGAGTGCGTCGCGATTCCGTGGTTCTTTCAGCGATACCCTCCGTTTGCCACGCGACCAAAGGAAGACGAGCGCCGGTCTTGCTGGTAACGGTAACGGGGGCTTAGCGAACTCCAAAGCTCGAGTGCTCGAATGGCTAATTAGTTACGGTAATTGGTTCGCGTTCAATAGTTCGCGGGACTTTGCCAGCTCAAAGCTGGGAGGGGTAGTTGCGCGCTAGCAGGAGTGATGGAGCTCGGGATTTAATTACCAGGAGAAACTCGAGCACCGGGAATCAAAAGAGTTTGCGTGGCTGGGCGGAGGAGGAGGACCGGCCGGCGGGCGCCGGACCCGAACTCTCGGAACTTACGCGGCCGTTTCTCCATTCCGTTCCCTTTAATCAACGGCCCCGGTCAGGCACAGAGCCGTTTACGCCGCGGCAGAGACCGGACACGCTGCTCCCCTCCCCGTTCCTTCCCTCTTGTCCCGTCGTGGCGAACGCGAAAACGGTTTTTATCCCGCTCGACGCTGCCGCGGAGATTTATCGTCCGCGAGATACCGCTGGAATAATAAGTGCTGGGCCCCGTCGTTAAACATTCAACTGAAAACGCTTCCGTTTATTGCCGGCCCCCTCCACCCTCGCGCACGAGCGCGCGAAAACTACTCCCGCGCTTCCTGCTCGGCGAGCCGCTGCAAATTGTTACACGACCAAATGATCCGTTTTAACGAGCTCAACGGACGATCCTTCAGCGAGTATCTGCTTCTTCGCGCCGAGGATATTTTAAGGTGTTACTTTGACAATCAATGGAATACAACCGTGTTTTGCGGAAACTTGGAAAACTGCGAATGGGTAATGAAAGGTTCCAATGCGAACAATGGACAATTAAAACGAGGATTCCGTTTGAAATTTTATTCGATTACAGGGAACGCTTTGCTCGATAATACGGTGCAGTATTATATCGTAAATAATAAAAAATTTTCCGTGAAATTATAATTAGGAGCTTTGATCCTTTATTGGGCTTGTCACGTTAGGTCGAACTTAATGCGAAATATTCGCAAACAGAGTGGAATATTGTCGGGCTGATAACCTGTCGAAAGGTTGCTATTATGTGATAAATTAAAAAGAAAGAGGGAAGTAATCAATAGCGACATGGAGTGCGAAACTTGGAAAGACAATTCGGTGCGTTGTGGACTGTCAAAGTCTTCCCCGGCTTATCAGCTTGTTCCTCGGTAGAGCAAGTCATCGGACGATTACTAAGGCCTCGTCATCGTGAGGTCACGGGACGCGCGTCATTGTGGACAATGCCTCGCGCTGTGTATCCCAAACCCGCTTTGCTTTTATTCGAGCGGAGGAATGGCGAGCTGCGCGTGAAAAGTGTTTAAAGTGTTTAGAATATGTGCTTAACAAGGGATCGACTTCTGGTCGCGTGGGATCGCGTCACACTAGAGGCAATGGCGTCTAAGCGCGCGCTCACCATAATACTCAAGGCGAAAGTAAATATTTCACTTTATTCATACCATCCATTCCGGCCCGTAACGCGAAGCTGCACGATAACTGCCACTTCATCGAGCAAATATTTACCGTGGAAAGCGCGCGCCACCAGGCTCGCTATCCGACAGTATGCGCCGGCAAATGTAATATCAACCTAAGAAAAACCAGCGAGCAAATCACCGCGATTCGAGACCACGGTGCACAACAGTCGGTGGTTGAATCTATACCAGCAAGATTCTGTAAACATTTTGGCTTATCAAGCGACTTCCTTGCTCGGTATCCTCCATGGTATTTTCCTAGCACAATAATCGACCCTCCGCATAAATCGATCCGCGTAAACCGTGCTTCTCAGAGAAACACTGGAAACTCTGTGGAAACTCGTTCGTCTATAGTGAGTGCCTAAAATCAGCGATCGCTTCTCCATCTCCGAAGACCCACTGTGGTTGTTTAGTCTCGGGAAACGCTTCCCCGCTTATCCTCTCACTTTGGGGATACTCGAGTGCGTTTATACGCGGCAGATAGAGCTCAGACTAATCGGACGTCGGTGTCAACGACACAAGCTTGTCAGGCGATAAGTTGACTCCCGAGTGAGACATACGATCCTTCGATCGCCAACGCGAGCCGAGAGGATCGGAGATAAACGGTGGTAGGGTGGTTCGCCCTTCCATGGCTCACCAGGCGAGCCAGTGAATTTTGCGCCAAGTTATGGTACCCCAGTTCCACCCTTAATTCCGATGAACGAAGGGGGGAAGGCAGTGCCCGAATCAGAGGGGCGTTTTAAGGGAAGCGGACGGTGCGACGCGTGCCAGCATCAAACGGCTGGTGCGACGGCGAACGGAAGTTTCCCCGAAAAGCAGAGGAACGCGGGAGGATCGAGAAGTCGAAAGCCGAGGAGGGTGGAGAGGAGTTGCCGAACGGCCATTTACCGTTTCGGCGCACGAGCGCAGCCGGATCGATGGCTGCGCCTCACTTTCACGATCGCCAGCTCTCCCCATTTCTCTCTCCCTTTCTCTCCTTCCTCTGCCGCCCTCTCTTCCTCCCTTCCTCGCAACTCCGCGTCGGTGGTTTCTCTCCCTATCTCCATCTGCCGATCCTCTCTCTCTCTCTGTTCGTCGCGCACGGTGCATCGAGTGCGTTCACCCTTGCTTCTCCCTTTGCCACCCTTCATCACCCCCTGCCTCTCACGCACACGCACGTGCCACCCGCTCGCGCCCTCTCTTCTCCTTCTCCGTTCTCTCTCTCGCTCTCTCTCCCCTGGACACGCACACCGGCACGCGCGTATCCCAGCGTTTCGTCGACCCTCGCAATCTTTCCCCGCACGGATTGCGGGGGTGGCGAGTTTGCCTGACGATCGGGGAGCGAAATTCCAAAAAGGCACGGTGCAAGAGTGCGCGGCTGGAAGGGCTGAATTCTATGAAGAATCTCGCTTGTGGGCATGAGCCTGCCGATCGCCATTGATATACCTAACGACGCGCAATTATCGCTAATAGCTTGAGGATTTCTGGCGGGAGCACTTCGGGTGGATGAGAAGTTAACAGGCTGTTGGATCACTGCACGGAGGTCAGATTTTCGTTGGGTCGGGGTTATCTAAGTGGGAGATGTTTATGCGTTTGCGATGCATCTTGGAGCTGTCATTGTGCGGAAAGTTAGAAACGCTATGGATGGATGTTTATAGGGAAACATGCGAGACTGAGGAAAGTTTAGCAAGGTGAACGATGAGAGTTCTTGAAGTTAGTCCTTGCACCTCGGTTGGTGAATTCTTCGTAGTTTTCTAAGAATTTGCGTGGCGAATGATGAGTATTATCTCAAAGCTCTTCAACGCGTGGTCGCGTACTCTCGGCGTGATTTTAACGGAGCGCGGAGTTTTAATAGTTTACTTTCACAGAGAGAGAAATTTACATCTGCGTTTTTCACCTTCTGTACCATAAAAACACATTTTAATTTCAATTTCAATTTCTGTTTTTAATGATTGTTGACACGACGTTCCACTGAAAATACGGACACGTGTATTTCTGTGCTCCATTCGCGATATTCCGTCTGCCTTTGAACCGAGAACGAGAGCGAATGAATTTTCACAAACATATATCTTGCGCAGGGAAGGTGGATCATATTGTATACTGGAGCGTCCCTCTTGTTTCTCTTATTTCATTCGTTAGAGAGGAGTGCGGGGCCTCTTTCGCCTTAGACTCGATCAAAGAGAGGGTCGCTTTCGATCGTTCCTTTATGTCTCGTAAATTGCGTAGCAACACTTGATCCGGATATATCAGCCAGCAGGTTCCACCAGCTACTCGTTTGGGAAAAGAATCGCTTACAACACTTGCACCGTACTTGAGAAACTTTCCACGTGATGTAAACTACATAGGTAGTTTGAAATAGCAGAACTAAACATATCACTTCGATACCAGAAGTATGCCACATTGGACACCGACCATCAAGCACTGCCTCAACTAAAAGTGGCTATAAGTACCACAAACACTGATCGCTTAGGACACGAATTGAGGACACCTCCTGTACTCGAAAATGTGATACTTGGAATAGTTTGAATACGTTTCACTGCTTTTAATTTAAAATACCAAAGTAAAATTTGTTCGAGTTGTTAAATAAATTCCCATCGTTTTTCACAATTATTCCACACAGGTTGAGTGTCTTAAAGGTCGTCGCATATTTCTGTGGGTGTAAGGCAAAACGACCCATGTCACATATTTTCACTTTCGAGATATTGTCGTTGAAAGTTCTAAATACCAATTCTTTTTATTAGCAATGTTTCCTTGTTTTCTTCTTACGATATAAACGTATATTTCCATCACTTTGCACAATATTCACTATTCGTACAATTAACGTAAATAATAATAAACAAAATAGTAATAATTTACATACACTTTAGGCAGAACAACACAAGTCCACTGGACTTGTGTTGTTCTGCTTGAACGAGTCGCAGTTAAGTAGTTTTATTGATTACTTTTCCTTCTTTTACTTTCTTTTTTTGTCTTCTTTCGTTTTCTTCTGTGCTTTGCGTTATTTTTTGTAAAATACAAGTTACACATTTATGTATCACTGGTATTTCATAGTGTGCTGTTTCTAGTAAAATACAAATATGAAATATAATTTTAGTCATTTTATTTTACACAAAATACGTTATAGTATATGCAGATAAATAAAAATAGAAAATAAAAAGCGATCACAAAGGAAAGATACGTCGTATTCTCAAAATTTTGTGGACTTACGTTGTTTTGCCAAATGCGTATTAATTGAATATTGGACTTCGGTTAAATTGCATTATTTTTTCAACGTATAAAATTTGTTTTCATGCATTTTTTTCTGATGAAAACATACATCCAATATTCTACAGTTGAATTAATGCATAAACTCAAATTTTTTGAAATTGTGACATGGGTCGTTTTTCCTTGCAACCACAGATTTTAGCAAAGCGCAGCGAAGCGAATCGAAGAAATTAATAATAAATTAATTGTCGCTACGCTTCGATCATCAATTGTTCATAAACTTTTCTCTTCGAATCGCCGCGTTTCGCTAAAATGCCCGACCGCCTTAATACTTATGAACAGCAACGTTGTTCCAGTTCCGAGTCGAAGAATACACGTTTATCAATTTCCTGACAACCGTCCCAGTGGAACCTGGACGAACGATTACAGTGATTACACAAAAGCGCAGGCTCAAGGATGGAAAAACGGTGCCGCCTAAAGTCGCCAAGGTCGCAGCCCCGACCGTGCACCGACCCAACCGACACGGATTCCAGCGAAAACAGCGTCCTTGAACACGTGTACCGCATCATCGTCGGAGCTCCTGAACCGCACGACCATTGTCGTGACCCGAGCTCTAATGTCGCCGATCCCGCTGGGATTCCGCGATGCACTCGCAACAGCTCACTGCACACAGTATGTCGAGGCTGCGCACACACACACACGCGCGAGTACACATGCCGAGAAGATGCTTGGCGCGCGTGCAAGCGAAACGAGCTCGATCAGAGTAGCGCAAACTCAAGAAGCGCGCGTATAACGAGGTGTCGCTTCTTCCTCGAGTTTCCTCGCGCGTCCCCGCACCCCCTTCGACCCGTGACGCGTCCCAGCGCCCCGTTTCTAAAGAGCTTCGGCAATTACGATCGCGACAAACGTAGCCCGGCCCGTTCCTCGCGCGCCACCACCCCTGGAAAGCCGAAACAGGGTGGCTGTTAAGCTGACACAAAAGGTGAAAAGCGAGTCGCCCGGCGTACGTTTCGCGCGATTTATTTCCCGCGATTAATTCCACCGACCCTCGGTGTTGCTCTCTTAATTGGATTACCGCGTTTCTGGAGCGGAGGCGACGAGCTGGCGCATTGTTCCGAAGGTGATCGACGAGCGACGAGGGGAAGGAGAACGCCGTTCTGTTTCAATTTGGGACGAGCGTCAAACGCCATACTCGGTCGCATAGAAATGGGAAGGATTGTTTATATGACACGGTTACGAATCGGGTATCAACAATCATCTAAGTACAGTATGCCACTCGAGAGAAATAGAATGGCTGCACATCTGACTGGCTGACTACAATGGCTGCGCATCCTGCAGGATAAATAAACAACATCGTGTTAGAAAAGCTTCTTTCACGACGCGCTGCTCCACCGATGAGTCATTTAAATTCTCGGGGAGTCACGATTAAGCATCGATGACTCGTTAGAGGACGAATGCGCAGCAGAGTGTCTATTGTGATGCTTTGTATATGCTTGGTTAGATCGACGAGAGTTACGAGAGTACAGAAGCTAGAGATTTTGCGGGGGCAAGTGTTCGGTAATGAGGAACTGTGGACACGATCTTTCTGCTTCGTTTTAGGTTTGGTAGAAGTTTGGTGCGATCTATAAGAGGAGAAGTGAAAGGGAAACCAGATGAAGTGAACTGGAATTGGATTGGAGACGGAAGCAGGAAGACGAGCGAGTCGAATCACTCGGTAGATATCATTAGGTAAACGGATACACGCGAATTATGGAGCACGGCTCGTTTACATACTAGTAGGCCGAAGGGTCGAGCGCATAACTCGCTGCACGCCAGCCAACGCTACGTGATCACGCACCCGTGTAGCCTCATCCTTAAAATGGAACGGCGGGAATCTCGCGCTGAAACTGTACGTTCCGTTCGTCTAATAGACCGCTGTGGATATTGAGCCTCGTCAACCGGAAATTAGGGGGAACTGCGAAGTCATCGTCTATTGATCGTCGTAAGAGGTCTCAATTCGACGAAACTCCATCTCACCCATCGTACGATATTTTAATCCAGAACTGATTTCACAAGCTTGCAAACAAGAGTGGCAGAGAGATAGAACCGCGTATGAGTGTTGCTTGCTTCCTACTCATTTCTTTAAAGGGGCCTCCAGACACTGATACATGTTATAGTGAAACATTGATACATGCAGTTTGTATCTCGCTCACCCTCCAGGTTGATGAGCAAACTGCCAATTTCACGAAACCTGTATCATGAAGCACGTATCAATGTTTCACTGCAGCATGTATCAGCGTCTGGAGGACCCTTAAGGAACTACTGAACGGATCCAGACAATTATGACGAACGACTCTGATACAATTCGTGATATCGATCGGAGACTCCCGAGGATCTAATCCTCGAATAAGTTACCATTACAAAAAAGAACGACGTGACACGAAAGAAGCCAACGAGGCAGTTGGAAACGCCTCGTCATTGCGACAGCGAGAGGAATAACTCAAGCTGCACCGTCTTGATAGAAACACAGGCGAAAATATTAACAATCGTGTCGGCGTTTATCGTGCAACCCCTCGCGATAAATTCGCCGGGGCACGACCGTATTTCGCAACCCCGTTTCGCCTGTGGACAGGCCACGACCTCGGTTGCATTCCCGATTCAGCGGCCGCCGACGAGCTTCCTCGACCGGTCGCTAAATAACGCGCACGGTCATATAGAATTTCCTCGAACAAGCGTGGCCGCGCGGCACGCTCGGAATAGCGATGCTGCCTCCGCGCGCGGATCGCGGGCTAGAGAGCGAGAGAGACGAGAGGGTATCGCAGCCGGTGCCCGTCCCGCGAGAAAATTACAAGACTGGCAGTGACAAGCGCCTGCCTGCCTACCTCTCCGCCGCCGCCTCGTTTTCGTTTCCACGAACGTGATTTCGCACTGGCTCGTGCGTGCCATGTGATTCTATCTGAGGGCCGCATCTGCGGGCCTCTTCCTTCTCTCAACGCCTCGCCTGTTATCGTCGGCACGGATCACCCTGGCCAGGGAACAAAAATTACCGTGCCCCGACCGCGACGATCCGCCCCGCCATCCAGAAAGAGGTCCAGTGGGAAGGGACGCTGGTAAATACTGGCTCTGGCGAGCCTGACGAGAGGCGGCGCAGCTTCGTGCACCTTTCTGCAGCTTTCTGCGGCATGCAACCGAGCTGCACGCGCGTGCACAGGTGTCAAAAGTGTCGCCGCGCGGCTTCATTGAAATTTCGCTCTTCCCGTGTTGCCCGGGTAGCCGAGAACGAATGGCTGCTACGTGGAAATACGTGCGAGGTATACGTAGGTACATAAGTACGTCGAGATAATTTTAAGGTATGTGCGAGGTTGGATATAATTTGTTATGAGACTGGAGAGGGGTTGATAGTTTTAGATTTTGTATTATGGTTAGGGATGTTAACCCTTCGAGTTCAAATGTCGCGCTTTTACGACCACCAAAGAGAATTTATCGCGAAAAAAAAGTACCTAGGTATCACTTTTTTGCACAACTGTGGAAACGCGATCTTCTTAAACTACAAATTTCGTCATATTAAAATTTATATTTCTAGAAACAGAATATTAGAGCACGATTAGGGCATTATTCCGAACGTACAATTATCACTCGAATGTTCAAAGATTCAAAAATATGAAAAGGGTAACTAAGAAATGACACTGTGATGCAGTGAACTCGATTTGACCAATTTGTGATTATAAGAAGGTATTAACAGTAGTTACACCTGCACCCTCGCCATTTAATTGTCTGTAAAGTATTACAGATTTCTCCCGTGTATTCATATTGAGTAATAAATAAGACAGTTAATAATCATAATACTAAAACATTCTTTTACATTGTAGATGATGTTCGGCCTTTAAAGGCCATGTGTGGCTCCTCCATTTAACGCGACTCGGTTTGCACAGTTGCAGATACTTGACATAATATATCTGTGTTTATCGCCCTCTCCCGCTTATATCTTGAGTTATACCCCACCACTGCATAACGCGGCGGTAATGAAACAAAGTACTCCAGTTTTAATAGTTCTCTCTGTGCCCTGGCCAAGGAGCTGCGAGCGAGATTAGGAATGTAAATTTTACAAGGAAACGATCGATTCGCGCGCCCCGTGCCGGCGTGCCGCCAGAGAAATTACAAGGAACGGCGGGATAAGTAAGATAAACGGGCGGCAAGGAGACGACGGCAAGAAACCTCGAACAATTCCTAGGAGGCAGGAGCTGCGGGTGGCACGAATCAACAGTTTATTCGGGGCTCAGTGACGTTCTCGCCACGTCTGATCGTAATGTTTGCTGAAAGTTCAGCAGCCGCCCGAGGGTTGTTAGAGAATCGAGTCAACCAAGTTTCGCGGCCGGGCGAGGGAGGGAAAATGAGCGATGAGAGCTCCAACAACGAACTCCCGCGCGCTATCGGATAACCAACCGCTGCATGCGCAAAAATATTCGTCTCTGCACACGATTGCCTTGCACACCACGACAGCGCGCCCTTCACTTTCCTCCGAATACGACTAAAAATTCTTCATCAACCTTGTGTAATCTATTACGCTATCTGTCTCTCTCAAATCTCCGAACAATTCATTGGTTCTTAAAGATACGTGGAAACATAAATAGAATAGTATAACAGGAAGAATGTAAACAGTAATACTTTCTCTCTTTTTCCTGTTTGCGGTTCCTTGTTAAAACATTAACACATCCTCCAACTCGGTAAATAAATATCACATTAAAATAAGAAAGCTACCGCGCACAATTTGAGCAACAAGAATGCAGCTAGAAGCGTTTCATCGACGCGGATGCGTTGCCAGACGATCGAAGGTTCCCCAGGCGACCTTACCACGATAGGAACACAATGTGCCTGTTAAAGATCACACGAGTTTGCATTCGAAGCAACGACACGGTCACGAGAGCTCGATTCCCGTTCACCTTGCGCTTTATTGTTCGATAATTAATCGCGGCCGTTGGCGCGCGTGCGCCGAGTTACGTGGGCGAAGCCCAGTTAGGCCTCTAACGACCTCTGATAACGTGGAACGGCAGATAAAGAGCGTGGCGTCGGAGATTATGGGATCGACCCCCGTATCCTCTCGTAATTTCGCGATTTTCCACGAAACGCGGGGCCCCGAGAGAGAACGATGACGAGAGGATAGAGGAATCGCAGCATCCTCGCGACGATTTAAAAGGAACTACCAATTAGAGCCGCTGGGAAGCAGTGTGTTACTCGTGTCGTTCACCGACTTACCTGCATCCTCGTTAAAGCCAGACGGGCTAACGATTCAACAGGTGTTGCACAATGGATCGAGCGAGGAGTGCACGCGCGTGTATGTGAGAGGAGAAAAAGAGAGAGGGGATCGTTTGAATCGCTAGCTTTTTTTGCACTGGAATTGAAAAGATCGGCCGACACGCGAGGTAGCCAATATCGTCGATACCAGGCCGAAAGGGTCCGCGACGCTCGACGAGCTCCTCGGGACCAGCTGCCAGGCGTCCAACCAGTTCAAGGTTATCGAGAATCCACTCGATTAGCCGTCGCTGATTAAACTTTTGCCCGGGCGCGTTCACGCGGAACCGTGAATTCGTTCCGCTGTGTTAAATGAGCGCTGGGATCGAGGTCGCGGCAATATCTGATTTACCGTCTGCAGCATTAGTGTTTATATTAACTCGAACGAGTAGAAATTTATATTCGATCCAGATCTCCTGCGTTTCTCCTCGGGGCCCGCTGATGTGTATATCAACTTAGATCATCTATTACGCTTATCAGCGGGTTTTAGCATCCAGTTGACTGACCCTATAAATGTTTAGATCGTTTGACGGAATGTGTACATTATACTAGCGCGATTTATGATACAGATAATGTACCATTGGCAACGGTTGAAAATGTTTTCATTATGGTACATATCCCAGAATCGCTCGCACCTGATCCAGGCATCACCGATCCCTCTGAAATCGATACTACGAAATGCAATGTGTACAGAGGCTGTAAAAATTATGTCACGACCACTAGAGCGAGATTTTACACCTCCGGATCGGTGGAGATTTGTTAAAAAAAGTGGATCACAAAATTATCTTTGACCCTAGTTTTTCAAGGTCAATTTTTTATTGCAATGGATTCAATAGAAAGTGTCAAAGAAACCACAGATCACTACCCAACCGATCTCTTAAAAAACGAAGTAAATGTTTCGATAATTCTCCCAGTTACTTTATTGACAATGTTCTTATAATTTACAATCGGGTATAGAATCAGCAAAAAATTAAAGTTAACGTAGGGAAATATATCATTATTCAGTGAAGAATAATGGACAAATGATAATATTGTTTTTTAAGAGAACGGCTGAGTTGCGATCTATGGTTTCTCTGACATTTTCTATCTTCTCGACGAGTAGGAAACGTCACAATAAAAAAAATTGGAGCTTGAAAAACTGGGTCATGCACAATTTCGCGGTCCAGTGTTTTAACAGATCTCCACCGATCCAGAAATGTAGAATTCTGCTATGGTGGTCGTGACATAATTTTACACACCCTGTACAGTTAACTGTACGTACTTTCCACGTACATACGCCCGTGATATATATCCTGCGCAGGAAAAAGTTATTCACTGGAAAATTCGAGGAATTTGTTAATCGTTCATTCAGAACGTTATACGTTAAACGCAACAGCGCGAAATTGCCGGAGCATTCATTAGCGAAACGAGAATTAAACGAAGTGGGATATTGGACATCGAGAGGGAAAAAAGTGTTCACCATTCGATTGAAAACAATTCGATCCGACGTGCTCGCGGGATGCAACGTAACACGCCATAAAAGCAGGATGGGGTGGTGGATAACGATGGAAAAAGAAAAGCGGTGCTTTTAAATCACGAACAGCGCTCGCGAGGCTTCGCTAGATATCCACGAGTCTCGCGAAACTTTTAATTGGAATATAAGCCGGCTACCCGTGGATAGTTTCCGACTAAAAACGTAAGTCTGTGGTGCCGCCCGGCCGAGGAGATCAATACAAAACGCGGAAGTAGCGAGAAGTCGTGGGGTTCCGAGGGATTCGCCGTCGCGAAATTTAATAACAGGTTCGGCGCGGTAAAAGCGTGTCACCGCGGCTCGCATACACCACTTCTTCTGTTTTCAGTTTCCTTTTGGTACTGGAACCAGTTCCGCGGCCACTTCTGTCCGCGCATACGCGTGAATTGCAACGAGGAAAAGAGAGGAGCGATCGCCGAGATAAAAATTAAGGAACCGAGGCGAGATAAAGTTGCCCGAACGTGTATAAACTTACGTGTTTACTGCGCGGACGGGGCAAGAAGCAAGGAATTCTTATCTTGTCCTTGCTGGGTAACCGATCGTTCGAGTCACTAAAAACTTCAACTGCAACGCGGCAGCACGTGTACCTACCACTGGGATTTTCTGGAATTTTTCGGGGGGTGAAAGTGACTTTCACTAGCTGGTGGTTGCCAGATGTGAACGAAAACCCTGGAGTGCTGCAGCTCTACGGCAACGGGGAAACGAGCTTGCACAAAGGAGAGCGGACGTAAGATGAATTTATGACAGTGCCCATTCTGCGCCGTGTATTCTGTGTTCGGTGTTAAGTGTTTAGCATTCAATTCGAAGGTGGTACAAGATATTCATATTTATTTATTTACTTCCTCTATTTATTTATTTATTTACTTAATCATACGGTACAAGACCATTAGTAACATCACAAGATACCTGCACGAGTGTACAGCCAATGATAGATATAAACATACAGAACGAAAATAACGATAAGACTATCTGAATTCAACGCGATATATCAAACGAGGATATATTGTCATTCCTAGTGCACCAATCTTTCTTTTACATCCGTTCAAAGTTTGTTACGCAACGAAATGTGTTGCACGCCCGCGAGACTACGGATTGGAAAATCTTCATTCACCGTCACCTTCAGGAAGTCGAAGATCAAGCGCATCTGGGTCAGCGACAACGTGCTTTCAACGCCGCTAGGAAATAAGCCGGGAACAATCGTTCTGTCGTATGGATATTCAGGATGAGTACGGGTTTCCTGGTAATCCCATTAGCATACTAGCAGTGACGGAACCACCGGAAAGACGGACACCGACGGATGTAAGGGAGACCGCGTAACGTCGATTAATATCCCTCGACTGCTGTCTCGTGAATTGTTCCTCGCGCTCTATCCGATTCCATTCACGTGCATGTTTCACCTGTCGCGATTGATCGGTCCCCTAGTGTCGCGTAATTGAAATCTCTCGCCTGTGCGAAAAATTCCCTCGAAACGTAGCGGTAATCATCGTGTCGATATCGAGTCTAATCACTGGCTGCTTATTGCTTCGTCACACTGACAAATACGCAAATCCCAAAGTATTTGAAAGAGGTTTCTTAACCTTTCGTTACCTGTGCTGTGCTAAGAAGAATTATAGTTGTGAATTATTATTATTTTGTTGCCTGTGAGCGAGCAATCGGGTTTGAACGCTTTTCTAATCCTCTAGCTATGCCTTCTGCAGTTTATGAAAGATCCCCGCTTCTTTTACTTCAGTTTTTCAGTCTGAATGTACAGGCGTTGAAAAGAAAAAGTCGCAAATTTCTAGGAAACTACAACGCGCACGTAAAAGTTCATTGGCAAAACACATTCCAAAGTGGAACTATTGTGTGCAAGGTGTCACCATGGAAGTGAATAAAACGATACTTATTTATAGTTTACTCTGTTCCGCGTTTTTTCTTTTTTAAAAACAACTCCATCGCTTTTTAGTTTTTAATATAGAACTATTTTTAAAGGAAAGTCATATACTTAACTTACCAAAATTGAGAATACCAAATAAAACAAAGAACAGGTAAAAAGCTATAAAAAAACACGATAAAATCGTGATATTGTAAAAAGTACAGCGCGAGAGTAACCATGTTATGAAATAGGGCGCGAGTAACGAAAGGTTTAATGTCAAAAGTGAAACACTCGAGCAATAAACGTTTCCATCAAGCGGAAGCTCAACTATCAGAGGACATTACTTAGATACAAACTAGTTAACCTGAAAACTATCGGATAATTAAAGACGAACGGAACTACACAGGTGACAAAAGCCGTGAAATCAAAGTTCGATCCATCGAGTTTGCCAGTGCATCTAACTAACTTTGATATCCATTATTAGAACCCTTTGAGGTCCGCGATCGGGGAATTCAAATATCTGAGTGAAATTTCGCCCGGCTAGAGGCGCTCGAGCAGTGTTTCTCACTTGCCAATAGCGTCTAGCGGCTGTTAAAGTGAAAACTTTGCAGCAATAAACGATCTCTTCCGCGTGCACGCGCAGTTACAACCGCCTCCCGCTTCTCCCTCGTTTTATCATCAGCGCTCTGGCAGCCGCGTCAACGAGTCAATGGGACGAGCTGCTCGCGTGAATAGCGAATGAGATTATTTTCGCGTTCCCGCTGGCGGGGAAGGGTAAGAGACGAGAGAAAGGGCGTATAAGTGTACAGTTTCCGTCGGATATCCAGCTCAGCCCCAACGGGCGTTCGTCTCCTCTCGCCCTCTCCTCCTCCTCTGGTCCTCCTCCTCGTCCCTACCAGGGACTTTCGTCCGAGATTGAAACGTCGAGCAAACTCTTACTTATCGTGCCCGTCCGTATTAATCTCGCGAGTGGCGGGTTCTATTAAGTGTCCGTTACGGGAAAGCACGCCGGCGTTCCCCGGCTGTATCGGCGCAACCGCGATTTATTATTCGCTCCTTCGGCGTTCCTCGTTCCCAAGAGTCACTTCAATCAGCAGGAATTACAGGAGGGGCTTTCGGCACAGCAATGCGCGCGTTAGTTCCCGCGTCGCGACATCGGGAACACGTTCAAGTTCAATCGCGCCAATAAAACCGACGACCCAGATCCAAGTTTAGACGGCGGTTACGGAGCCGCGGAGAGACTCATTAAACGTCGATCAAAGCGACAATAGCGTCGGACAAGTCGCGGGGGTTTAATTGTGCTCCACGCTTGTTGGGCTCGAGGGGACAAGGGAAGCCGTACGATAAAATCGATCGTGCTGGCGATTTCAGGCAGGGACGAGTAGGGAACCCTTCAGTCCACAAGCCTTCCTATTTCTCTCGAGTATTGGTATATTTCTGATCTTACGTTCCTATGAAAATGTAGGGGGAGTTCAACTCCGGATGGCACCTAATACTGGATATTAGCTATAGGTGTGATATTTGAAACGCTATCGAACTGTTATTCCGCGTAAACCAGTGTTCTCAAGCTTTTTTAAGATGCGATCCCCTTTTGTAATATTCAAATACGGTAAGGTAAATTTAATAAACTAAAGAAAACACATTAAAAATAGGTATTTCAGAATATAATTCTAATTTAATAATATTTATAAAAAACTGTAGACGGGATAGAAAAGCAACAATTAACTTTCGACATGTTCCAGTCGCGTGTGCACAGCTAAGGAGATTGATTTAATATTATTTCTTTTTTCTACCTTCAGAAAAACCTTAAGCGTCCGGCACTAGGGGAACTCTACCTATAGTTCATATGTAGTTCATATGTAATTATTAATACAGATAACGTTATGAAATTGTGGAGATTATTTTGAAGTTGCCATCTTTAGGCGCTGGTCACTATAAGTTATTAGAAGTTTGAAGAGTTCTATCAGATAAAAAGCAACAATAATCCCCATATCTATGCATTGAAGTGGCAAAATTGCAAACGGAGTGGCAATTTGATAAAGCCCAGCAATAACCAACTATGTTACGTTTCATACCGTTCCTCTGTTATGAAACATACACGAAATAAGTGATGAAATACTTTTGGACGGTAGTGTGTAACTATAATACCTGGATGGTTTCCCGTGGCCGACGCAACATCTGTAGCCAACAGATCACGAGAGAGTGAGGGAGCGCGCGCGTCGAATACAAACGAGCCAATCTAAACGAGGATAAAACGACAGCGGTCCGCGCGCACGTCGGGCGGCTCGTCATTTCGCAAATTTATGGATTCGCGCTCGGTCGCATACCGAACGGCCGGCCGCCGGCGGAACCCAACTCGACGAATTCCCGAGACAAAAAGCTATCGATCGGGCCAGATGAGAGGAAACTCGCTGGTAATTGGTCGTCTCCCGGACAACAATCCATCGAGACGGGCGCGCGCGTCGAGCGTGGGAGGACGCGGGGCAGAGAAGTCGTGAATCGTCGGTACTCGTTATGCAACTGCGATCGAATAGAAGCCGCCGTTTCGCAGCAAACAATGGCCCGGGACAATGGCGAAAACGCTGGCGTTATTAAGCACCGGGGGTAATAAGGTGAACGGTGCGCGGTTAGATTCTCTAGATTTGCCAGGGCCCGATGTTCCGGGACTGAACGCATCTTGTCCGGGACACGAGGCATCGAGAATCGAGAGGGATTCGTAGTACAATGTCCATACATCGAGTAGCTTCGTATCGTTCTCATCGGTGCGCCAATAAAATCGGTACGGATCGTTGTTTATTATAAACAACGATCTTCGTATGTTGCGAAATTTGCCAGTGGCGCAACCAGTGGAAGGGGGCCATCCAAAGAAGCGGTTTTGTAAAAAGAAAAGAAAACTGGATTTTATTCTTTAAATACATTTTTATGATGACCTAATGAATTTTATTGAATTTGCATTAAAAATACTTTTATCCGTTTGACGCAGCTCCACCAAGATTAAATCCTAATTGCGTCACTGGAATTCACCATCTACTATTTGCACAACATTGATCTGTTCACAGGGGAGACTCAGACCTAGGTAGTTCATACCACTGATTTTCTATTGCTGTCGCAAATAGTATAGGGCAGCGATTCTCCATAATCCCCAACCTCAACAGTTTTTCTTTTTGTATACGAAGGGTTGTAACATTAACGACACTGTGGCGTTTCAAACGTATACACCGTGTACGTTTCTCGTTGAATAATTTACCCGCTTTTGTAATAATTACATGTTATTATAAGATAACATTTCACGGAACCCTAAACATCGTGTCGCGGAACCCAATAGTTCCCTGGGTAGGCACATATGGGAGCACGCATGCTTGTCCCATGAGAAATCGTGGATGAACAAGAATGGACTCGAGACTTAAGCTTTCTCCATTTTTATAGCAGTGCCAAGGATCGATTGTTTTCACGATCAAGTTACATCGTGACCGCGAGACGTCGCAGGATCCCACATCGCGCCGACAAGAGTCGTTACACCCTGGGCAAATTTATTCTAGCTTTCGCTCTACGCCCACTGACGGAGCAGCTCCGCTGGTTTCTCGCCGTGAAACGCCTTTTTGTTTCGAGAACGTCTCGAGATTCCTCACCTCGGCTGATCGCGCGCGCACACGAACAAAGGAGCCGAGGATGAATAAAGCAGAGAGTGAGAGAGAAAGAGAGAGAAAAGGCACGAATCGTCGAGAGCCGGCAGACGAAACTTTCATTACTCGCAGACGAAGGGGATCGGGCAGACTCCGCGTCCCGCCGACGCTGTTATTAATCGAAGCAACAGTGCAAAAATACTCGAAGCTTTTCCATGTGGCATCGATCGAACCGGCCCAGAACAAAAGGTCACAGAGACCCGGGGGGAGGGGCGAAGGCGAAATTACCGACGTCGAAATCGACGCGAAATTTCGCGAGGGCGGCGTAATTCGATCCCCCTCCTCGCGACGCCGTCGCTGCTAGCTCCGAGGAGTCAGCGGGCTATTTTTACGGACACTCGTGAAACGCTCGTTCGATAAACCCGAAGCTCTATCGCTGACACCGAGGATCGCGCACACGAGCGAGGCGTGATCGCCGCAATCATCGTGTGTGGCGACGATTTTCGAGAACCCATTACGAGCTACGTTAAGCTGCTTCTTGTCAAACGCGTCACGGGCCCCCTGTCTGTGAAACGAACTGTTCGACGATTCACAGTTGATTCCGTTACAACTGTATTACGAAATCTCTGATAGGTAAAGGTACAGTATCGGGTGCAACTCGGGTAAACAATTCACTTTTGGACACGGGTATGCCACGATCAAACTGAAATCCAGTATCTACTGGAAGTATTTATTGCATCATCCCGAAATCCACGCCCTATAAAAAGTAAATGCATTAAATTAATGCATTCAAATTTCAATTATCCTAAAAGAAAAATGTAACAACGTATTTCAGAGATGATTATTTTAGTGGATTACCCATAAACTATGAATCAAAGCAAACGGTAGCCATTTAATATAACTGTAAATATATCATGTACCTATTTTTACTTTTTAAACGTATTATTATTATTAATCGCCTTCATTACTCTGATAGAAGAAGCATAATTATCTAGATTTATTAAAATTATAACCAAAACTAAATATGCAATTATTTTTACCACCCTGCGACTACTGCATGTTTGATAAAGCAGTCTACATCCAACTTATTTTCACCAATATTAACAAAAATACATTCCGTCTACTAATGTTAATTGAGATTTGAACGAATACGCGCTAAATATTCACCTGACGCAATAAATATTTCCAGTCCTATAAAAAGCACGCCATCGAATCTCCATACAGCATCAGAACGTACGAGGACAAAGCAAAAACGAGCATCGGCGAGATCGATCGGTCTGGCAATTACGAGTCCGCAGACGAGAAGGAAAGTTCGCCTCGTCCCACCCGCGCGAGCCGTCGAAACGCGGTAGTAACGTTTAAGGTAACCGTGGCGGTGCAACGATTATCGTAACAGTAAATATTTGCACGGGCTTCGCAGCGACAACGGCACACCGGCCCCCAGCCACGAGTATATATCGCCGGAGCGTTTGCCAGCATTCCGCTCCGCGGCGTTTACCATCGTAATCTTTCGTTCCTTCGACCGCGTTTCTCTCGGCGAGAGTCTGCCTCCCGGAGGGATCGACCACGTCAGGGACCAGATCGACGAGCAAAAAGAAGCGAGGGAACGACGGAAGGTGGAGGATGCAGTCGACGAACCGAACAGTGGAGAGGAGAGACGAAGGTACAGAGAGAATGGACCGACAGAGGCGGTCGGCTACCCGAGACCGTCTCTCTCTCTCTCTCTCACTCTCTTTCTCTCTCCGGGCGCTTTTCCCCCGAGCCCTGGAGGCCGACGATGGAAAACGAAGATACCAGGCGTGTGTCCCGATGACGGGGGGCTATCGATGCGACGACGTCGAGCGTATCTCGTCGACGACAATGGCGGAATTTCATGAGGACCGGCTGGCTAACATTATTGTTACGTGCGGGGCACCAATGTCGATTTTCAGGCGCCCACGTAAGTAAGAAGAAGACAGTCAGACTGCCAGGCAGGGCAGTTCGAACTGTCATTTGTAGAGAATAACGCGTGCAGAATTGTCTCGAATGTTTAGTTAGCTGTGATGTTTGGTGTAAACGTTTGCGAAGAAAGTTTAAATAAAGAATCATGAACCGAGAAGGTTACTGTTATTTGCGCCATCCACTGCGCTTCGCACTTGCAAACATCTCTGGTGAGCTCCGTTTCGTTTGTTCCTCCAGTGCCTTTATACTTTGGCAATGGTTTCTCCGAGTTTATTCTTCCCCTGTTTCACTGAATCCTTCCACCGTTCCCAGTATTGATTATATCTGCCCCAGCTTCGATTCCTTTCGCACTTCTATTGCCCGGCGAACATGACAGCAGGAATATCGATTCTGCATGCAGGCACACGTACGCGGACCGTGTCGCCCGCTGAAAATCCGACGATTAATTGCCCGTACACCCCCCCAATAATTCGACCCCGCGTGTTCGCGGCGATCCGCCCTTCACCCCGCGTGGGAGGGCAGCGACTCGCGAGCCGAGCGTGCGTTCACAGTGGCAGACGGCCGAGTCACGCTCGAATTTTCGGCCAGGGCTCCGGCCGATCGATTCCGCGAACGGACCTCGATCGGACGCACCGCGGCTGTTTTTTGCGCCGTTTCATCGATCCCGATTCGCCGTTTCTTCGCGGGCCGCTCGCTGTCGCGTTGGAAACCAGCGGAACTGGCAGATGTTCGATGCATCGTGCGTTTAATCGAGTCGTCGACGATCCGTTTACGAGCAGAATTTCATGAGACCGGAATGGGGCGGACGGGTAAAGTAATAAAGCTTGTATGAATAAAATAATCGAGCATTTACATCTGCTGCGCTTCTAGTCAGGCGTGTACATCAATCAGGGGAATTACGAATGTCGTCGGCAAAAATTGATATTGACGCGCGAAGGATACTATTGGAAACGAGACCTTCCGTATTCTATCTCAACGTTGGGATCGAGGTGAATTTACCTTGTCGATCGACTATGAAAATAAGTATACACTTGGTAGAGAAAGGATGATTCAACTTCGTCGTGTAGCGATACGATAAAAAGCGTGGCTTTTAAATTTTCATGAAGCATATCCCGTGGAACAGGGAATGAAAGGATAAGACGGTGGAATTATCGATGTCAGCTCGACGACGAGCCAAGCTAGCCCGAAATTTCCACCTCGGGATGGCCGTGTTTCTCGTCGACGCGATAGTCCGCGCAGCCTGGAATCTCCGTCGCCGACGGCAACTCCGCTCGGTTGCATAATGCATCGCGAGCCCTGCACTCGACTTTGCCCGAACGCGACGGTTTCTTCGACAACGGCCCAAGGACCTCTCTCCCGACCGGAGGCTCCACCGTCCATTGCGATCTCGAGGAACTTGTAACGCGGCTGTTTTCAAATATTCACGAGCCACCGCCTACCCCGAATCTATGAATTCTATTTGTCGCCTGGCTGTTGTTTCCGATGAGTCGAGAACGCGTCTGACGACACTCGAATAGATGAATAGAGAATGATGCAGCCTCGTGGTTATCAACCGACTACAGTACCCTAAATACCTGTATCGCTGGGACACGCCCGATCTGGCATCTAGGACCGCGATCGCAAACAGTGGCCAGGTATCGGATGACTTACCTAAAACAAAAGAGAAACAGCACAATTAGATCAAGTGGCAATTATTAAAGCAATCATCTGTGGCAATTATTAAAGCAATCTTCGTGAATATCAGATCGGCACGAATGGCAGAGGAAACAGTACGCATGGTGGCCGATTTTCCAGCAGCGCGAGCGAGGATTACAACGAAATAAAATTAACGAGCGCGCGTAGATCACGCTGTACGCGGGACCGCGCAACATTCATTTGTACAAAATAAACGCAGGGATCGGGACGGTCCGTTAAACCGAACGTCATCGTTTAAACTTCCACCGTTCATTCGACCGCGAATATTCGCGAAAATTCGCCCGGATTCGGGACGCATTTTCGCGTCGACAAATATTTTTCCAGCGGGCACGCAACCGTCTCGCGGAGCGAGCAAAATAAAAATGAGTACCAGCCCCGCCGCCACTGCGAATCTGAATATCACGCCATAGAGAGGAAAACTCTTGCGTGCGCCAGCTTCTATTCGCAACACGCCCCGCGCAACATATTTTTCAACGAATTCTCCGGCTTCGATTCAGCATTACATTTATCCATCAATATCCTTTCGGAACGTGGGCGCGTCAAGCATTTCTCGCGGGTGCCCACGGCTGAAAGTCGGGCGAATGAGATCCCCGTGGACGAGAAATGGAATTTTCATTCGAAACCGCGCCCGTTTTCCACTGTCTCGTCGCCTTCGTCCGTCTCAGTTTGCTCGAGAGCTCGCCCTTTTTTATTTCGCCCGTTTTAGTACACACGCGGCGCGCATTGTCTGCGCCGAATCTGGGACCGCGTAGGTTTGTTGGTAGGGAGGCCCAGTCGACAATTATTCGCCCGTGTCGTTGTTTCGGGATCGGACCACCGACTTTTTCACGGTGGCCGCTTCCATTAACGAGAAAAATCGCTCTGGTAATTGTCGACGGACAAGGAAAACTTTCCTCACCGTTCCCCTGTTCCTTTCTCCGCGCTCAACACAGGAAGAGAACTTGGACGAAACAGCGGCAACAAGTCGGGGAAAGAAGGACCAGCGTCGCGGGACTTTCTTGCTGGACGGAAAGCTCGGTATCCGGATATTCGTATAATTCGCGCGCTAACGGGGATCCGTAGTTATCGCGACACGCTTCTAAAAGAGGGAACTTTTTCTCTCCGAGATATCGCGACGGAGGAAAGTCTAATTACGGGAGGAGCGATTCTGAAAGGGCGAGGCGGAGGGAGTTTGCTTTTTCGCGGTGAAACTCGGCGGTGCACGAGTAAACGGAGCAGCGCTGGATTTCCTTCGACCAAGTTTTCGATGGTCTTGCACTCTTTTTCCGTTCCTGGGAACATTTTCAATCGACGATCGTAACGATGTTAAACTCCCTGGAATTGTGAGTCGCAAAGTGTTTTCTGAAAACACGTGAAATTAACATTTTTACATTTGCATTAAGTACTACAAATGTCAAAATGTATACAATTTTTTTCCATTTCCTTTTTAATAGATGTTAAGTAGATGCCAATGTTACCCCGTGCTGCCAATGTTCCCCCAGTTTACGGTACCCATTTTTAATGTTTCCTTTAACTTATTTCATTTACGTTACCGTTTAGTGAAAATTTTCTTGATATGTATCGTGCTGTGCCCAGCGTTTCACTCTGTAGATCTTTTAAAAGAGGAGATGAGAAAGGTATACTTACACGATTTTCTTTGTACACCGATTTCGGTAACTCTTTTGAGAGAAAATACTTCGGTCGTATATTCAGAGAGAATATGAAAGAACTTCACGAACTGTACGAGTGAAAACTTTCGTGTTAATATGCAGCACGAAACGGCGGCAGGAGATGCTTAATAGCCAGCCAACATTCAATTTACCAAAGCCAGCGTTTTTTCGTTCCGTTCGCCTCTGCCTTTCCTCTCTGCCTGACCTTCGTTCCGCATCCACCTTCGACATGATAAATATAGCGTGCCGCGAACGGAGCTAATTATCATACGTAAACAATTCCCCGGAATGCCGTAACTAGAAAGGCAGAATCCTTCGATCCACAAATATTTGGAATAAAATCAAGGAAAAGGCGATGAAGATAATGCAGAGGCGAAGAAATTGTTCCCTTAACCCTAGCAATAATTCAACCCCAGCAGATCAAAGGGTTCTGCGAAAGATCGCAGTTGCCAGTGGACTTTTCACATCGAATCGACGTTTGAAATTATGAGGGATCAACCATAATAACAATAATGATTCGATTTTATTACACCACCAACTTATGATACATTAGGGTACAGTTAATTTAATTACAGATATCTATCTACTCTGTGTTTCCTTTTTTATGATACACCGTGCGAGATTCATCAAACCAAGAAGTCTTCTGCATACCTCAATTACCTATCAACGTCGATATCAATTCCAGAAAGACACAGCTGAGAATCGTTTAACTGCCTTTCGCGAGCCCCTCAACTATCCCATTCCTTTAAGCAACAAAACAACAGCTCGATCCTGACCCTCGTCACGAATCCTAATAATCCTTACTCCGACAGCTCCGACCAACCTGTATTGTATTCACGGTCTCGAAAGAATAGGTAGCCCGTCGATAGGGCAAGAAAAAGACGAGCCACCAGACTAACAGGTAATGCGATATTAAGAATCATTTATTCGCGGTGATGAAGGAATGAAGGAACCTAGAACTCGCTTGCCGCTTTGAGCGTGCTCTCGGGGGCGTAATCCTTATTCGAAAGTTACTCGTAGTTTCTGGCTAGGGCGTAGCATCGGGCGGGTAGGTCGAGACAGAAGAGGGTTTATATGACGAGGGACGATATTCCCCGGGAAAGCTGTGCGGCGTGCAGCGGCTGGCGGCTCGAAATTTCCGTGCAAGACCGAACTACGGTTCGCGCTCGACTGAACCTGATTTACCTCGCCTCGACTTTCTTAAAGCGGATGGAATAGATAGTTACGCGGCTCCCAGCAACATCTTGTGAATCGACGTCGCGCCGCAGCCTGCGCACCGTCACCGTATCAAGCGGAATTTCCATCGGAGTGCATCAGAGTGCGTCAATCGTGTTTCAGGGTCCATTCCTCTCCCGCGTCGTCCTCGACGACAATGCCTTTCGATCGAGGCTCCCGTCGAACTAACGAATGTGACAACAGAAGATTCTATTTTCCGCGTCTAATTGCGCTTCTAAATCCGCTCGCGGAATCGCCGCGTAAATATATCCGTGGCGATGTTACTTAACTCGTGGCGTGGCGTCGAGCTCGTTTAGAAATACGCCTGTTTTTTCCTGCGGCCTTCTGCCGCGTGAAATATTCATGTATTCACCGCGCTTCGATCCGCAAGCTCGCTGCAGCGCGGAGCGTATTTCCGTTGAAATTCATACGCCGGTATGAACTGCGAGTGGAATCGTTGTGATTTTGTGTTTTAGATCGACGCTCGTTTAGGTCGAGTTGCAAGTATCACCTTATCGATGAGTTGCAACTTATGGACTGTGTATCACGCTCTCCTTGGATCTCTACACTTCTCTCTGCTATAAAGCGAGACTGATCTAGACACCTGCAGCAGCGAGGCGAGTGGAGAGACCGAGGACGTAGATTTTCAATCCTCTTTATTGGAAATAAGGAAAGATTGGTGAAGTATATGGACAGAGGTACTTTCCCGGGGCAGAGGTCCTTCGTGATCCATGAAAAGTTCACGCGAGCGAGCGTGACTTCCATGGCGAGGGTTTCACAATTAAATAAATTAGCGTAACAGGTAATTACACGTTCACGTAATCCGCTCGAGAATTTGCCAACTCTTCCCGCTCGTCTCCGATTTCCAGTGAATTTCCAAGCTGAGAGGTGTTCGCCCCATCTCTTTTGTTCCCCCGCGGTGTCCGTTCCCAGGGACCTAGAAAATCTTCCAATTCTTCGGCTACGAAGTTTACGTCGCCTCCGTTTTCACGAAATTCTCCTGACGCGAGAAGAAAGCGGTCGTATCCTATAGCCCCGAGAACGGAGCATTTTTGCACGGGTCCCCTTTCGCCTCGAAATATCTCCGACGCTCCTTTGCGACGGATTCTATCGGAGCAGCAATCGATTTGGTTTAATCGTCGTCCGTGGGAAATTGTCAAACAACAAGGGATGTCAAAGAAATTTCGCTTACAAGGAAACATCCCAAACCCGGAAATTCAAAAAATTCTAAAACTTTGTAAATCTGTAGGAAATTTCCTTCTGATTACAACGCAATTTTTGTTTACTGCCCAAATTCACTCTAAGGGGGTGTAATTGACCCCTGAAAATTCGGTTATTTTCCGATTTTGTGTTATAACTCGTGAACTCTAAACTAATTTTTGTAGCAAATAATGAATCTAATTAAAAGAAGTAACTTGTCTTAAATTTTGTTTCTATCTCTTACAATTTGCGAGTTATAACACAAAATCGGAAAATAGCCGAATTTTCAGGGGTTAATTTTACCCCCTTCGAGTGAATTTGGGCAGCAAACAAAAATTTGTTGTAATCAGGAGGAAATCCCCTACATATTCACAAAGTTTCAGAATTTTTTTAATTTTCGGGTTCAGGATCTTCCCTTGTTAGTCACAACTGTTTCCTTGATTACTTTCAGGGATATCGTTAAACGTGACAATCGATTCGAAACGACCACCAAGCATTTCTCGTCCCTCTGGAACACACGAGTCTCTGTATCAGCGAAATGCTAATGCCAGCATGTGAACCGGAATGGCGTGCGGGGAAATTGAAGACGACGGGCAACGTTTCCAGCAAACCGAGCCGTGGCTCGTGTCTCGCGCCTCAAACCTTGACATTTCCCGTCGCCTCGCGGCGCTTTTTCCAATTTTCCGGATGCGGCTGCTCCCGGCAAATAGGACGTCTGCCCGCGCGCATCATCGTTCGTTCTCAAACACGGGGACACTCTGAACGCGCCATTGATTCAACTGTGTTATCGATGACGTCAAAGGACAGAGGACATATCGGAAGACACGTAAATGAAATTCCACTGTCGTCAGATCGCTTCACTTCGTCTAATCACTACACTGCGGAAGCTTATGCAAATATATGTTTTTGTAGCAAACGAATAAAAACAAGCGAGCCTTTGATAGACATATGTTTCGTAATTAGATGGTATTAAAAATATATTTTTTATTCCGCGTATCGCATATGCTTTGCATACGTTGCATATTTCCAGCGTACGCGGAACTCGTTTTCAATTATCGGTCGGAATTATCGGAATAAATATCGTTACTTCCATAAACTTCCGCGGTCTTAATAGGAAGTTAAAAATAACGTTTGATATCGATCAGAATCCTACAGTTTTCAGAACTACGAACTTATAAAATTGCAATCATTTATTAAACGCTCTTGGAACGTTATTCGAGTCGTGGAATCCGCAGCGTTGTAGAGATCACGCGATGTCAAAGGGGCGGAAGTAAAAGCGTGCAAAAGGGGATGAAAATTTCGAAACGCGTGGCTGCAGGCCGGAATCGGGTTCGTTATATGAAAAAACGCGGGAATAGGGATGCCAGAGCTGCGCGATGCCACGGGGACGCTGGCTGAACGACCGTATTACTCGGAAGCTGTCGCTAATTCCGCTGGGGAGATGAAACAGCGCGAGAGGGGTAGGGGAGTCGTGGGTGCAGCAATCCCATGGAGACGGAGACCATGGAAACTAGGGAGCTTACGATCGATATAGGCTCACCGTAGCCTACTGTCCTGGACCTGCTCAACATTCCACGATGTGAGTTCTCGTCCTTCCGTGGGGATTATAAATTTCAACCAGTCAGGGTGGAACTTCAACGACCACTCGTATGACCTATCAGTGTGACCGTGCGCGGTCAGGCTGCCACCAATCGGCACGATAACGGCAAGTGTTTATGCACGTTCAGAGTCATGTGCATCATCGGTGGTAATTCTCGGAAGTGAAATGGAGCGGGTGAGAATGTTCCTTTAACGTAAAATACATTCCTTTTTTGCTCGTAAAGACAACGTTTAACCCTCATCCGTCCCCTGTCTTAATTTGACACAATTTTCTCACAAAAAAATATGTCACATTGTAAAAAGGTATGGCTTTCACGTCACTCTATTATTTGAGGCATTGAGAACGAAAACGAACTAACCCATATTTTTTACGAAATTGAGTTAATATCAATGTATTCCAATAGGCTCTGCTAAACATAAGAAATATTAATTTCTATTCAATGTCTGAATGTTCAGAAATTTAATTTTCATTATGTTCAATAAAAGAATTAGGAAACTTAACTACTTATCTTTTCATTACCTATATTGATTCTTCAGCATTGCGTGGAATTGACGCCAAGGGACAAATTGAGTTGGGATAATGAGGAACGGATGAGGGATAACCCAGACTGTTGTGAAAAGTTCTGGAAACGAAAGGGAACAATGACGACGCCGATAGGGTGGTGAAGTGAAAAGGGGGCACCACATTGAACGATCCGTAAAATTTCGATCGTGCCCCTGGGTGGTCAGGCAATCGGGGCGCAGAGATTTGCCAGTCATCGCGAAGCGTTCCAACTCGACCGATATCGTATCGCGTAAACCGAGCTTAAAGGTGACGCGTGTGTCTGCGGGATACCTAACCGCCCCCGACGCCGTTCACCGCCGGCGCCTCCCCCTCCCACAGCGGCCACGATTCGTGCAGGGGGGCAGGGGATGGCGAGGGGGTGGATGAACCCTCCCGATCAATGCAGCAGCCCTGACGCTCGACGATCCCGACGAGGGGGTGGTCTGCTATCCGACCACCGTGCCAGAGAGCGACGGAGAACCGGCCACGCTGATAGAGGGTGCAAGGGCGAAGGGTGGAACGAATGGGAGGGAAACAGAGAGGGAAACAGTCGCGTTAACACGTGCATGCACACGCGTTTACGAGGTAATACGCGATGCGTGCGTACTGCACCGTCTGCATATTGCTCTGTCCCTACCTGTCTGCAATCGGCCGCTCCAACCCCCTCCGAAACCGTGGGGGTTCATACGGAGCGATCGGTATCCCTCCGCGAGAAGAACTCCGGTCGAAAGAAAACGAAGAGCGAACGGTGTGCACGCGCAACACGTACGCTCCATCTAGAGACGCCTCTCGTGTCGTACCAACGTCACGTTCCTCGTGTATATCTTCCTCTTCGCCTTAAATATGCAACTGGTCGGGTGTAATCACGAATCGAGGCCAACGATCTCTAGATTTCTAACGGGCCCTTAGAAACGCAGAATCTCACGGAGCTTCCGCAATTGGTCACACTTTCTTGGGATCCGGAGGTTAAGCGGGCTCGGGATAATCAGGTTTAACATCGATGCCCCGTGATTCGTGGAGGAATTTATGAAGCTTAAGAGCCGAAACCGAGTCGTTACCCTGACACAGTGGCATGGTAAAACGCCGCGCGGAGAGGCGAATTAAAAGTTAATCGGCTATGAAACCGAGCTCGCCAGCTATGAAGTATCAGCGCCCGGGCTCAACGGCGCGTTCTTCCACGGTTGTTTAACCGTAGGAAGGTCGACGCTCGGACGTGTTGCTGGGTCCTGGAGGATTTTGTTGGAGGTACAACGTGCCGAACAGGAAGCGTGGATGCCTCACTGCTCCGCGTTTATGCCTACTTTAATGCACCTAAGCTTACGCAAGCTCTCGTCCCGTGTACCGAACGTAACGAGCGAGTACGCGCGGTAATTTATGCTCGAACGTGCACGCGCGCGGCGCGGTGTAAATTACGTCACATCCCCGCGAGAAAAGCAACAGGATTAGCTTGGAATCCCCATCTTTAGCGGTGTGGGTGTGCAATTCAAGCGACCAAATTCAATGCAATTAAATTTCGTCGAGCTGCTACAAGGGCTTAAATGCACCGTGTTCTAGGGGAGAGGGGAATAAGATGTGGTTTCCATGTATCTTTCTGGAACTAGTGATTTATGGTAAATATGTTAAGTGTTAAGCGCGGTACCTTCGGTTAGAAATGTATTCGAAGTGCATTTAATCGGAGATTAGCTGCATTTCAATAAACACTTTACATATCGATATACAAGCCGATAATCGTTGAAATGGAAATAGGAGAAGAAATTTGATTAAGTGCACCAAATTCGAAACTTCCTGCTGCACCCTATTACACCTCTAAGAACTGTAGAGGAGAGCGAGGGACAAAAGTAACATTCTTTACATTTGACATAAAAAAGAAAATTATGCCTTAAGATAGTATGTTTATTAGTGAATCATTTGATCCAGATTTAGTCGTTACTTTTGTCCTGAAGAGACAGGACGAAAGTAGTATACAGTGGGGACGAAAGAAACACTAATTATTTTGAGGAGAATTAAGTATAAACGTGTTACACTCATAACATAATTAGTTTCGTCTCCGTTTGCCGCTACTCCAAAAGCGTACTTGAAATCTGAAACTCGACAAGTCGATTCTACCAGGAATGGTAGAAAGCATGTTAACACAGGAAACTATTGCCACTGTATGTACACATATTCTATCGTTACACGGTAAGTAACTCGACGTTCACGTCCCTCGCCGTGTTTCCACCGCCGCGAGCATCGAACCTTGGCTACCGCCCACCCTCATCAAATCCTCGTAACTGTATTTTGATCCCGGGCACCGATGCAGTCTACATTTGTATTTTATCTACCCGCAGTTTAGACGTAGAGCGTCGAGCGCGACAGTTTCGCCGCGCTATTGCAATGTCCATGAAACGGAACGAGTTTCCATGACGGGCTGGAAAACCGAGCGAGCGCGTCAACCTGGTCGAATCAACGTCGTTCGATCGATCAGCGGCGAACGGCGCGTCGCTAAATCGTATCGTTCATGGACAACTCCGATGGGGAACGTGTGAAAACGATGCTCGGGGACAGGTTCGATGGCTGTACGAGTGGCGGGCACTCGAGATTATCGAATACGAGATTAATCGGGCGGCGTCGACGCAGCTAAAGCCAGCGACGATGCTGCTCGCGCCGCTACTCGCCTCAACGACTCGTTTACTCGGTTCAAGGCTTATAATTACTCGGCCCCGCGAAGTAGGTCGCTTTCTCCTCGCCACTTTGCGCCGCCGCGCAAAGACTCGTTCCCGCTTGGCTCGCGCGTACTCAGCTCCACGGGCCCGCGATTCAGCCGAGATGATTCGCGAGAAAAAAGGACGTTGAAAGCTGCTTCGAGGCAAAGAGATCTTGGAGATGATCGTTCGACGACGTTATCCGTATCGACGATGAATGGGAGAATTCTTTTCCGTTCCTTCTTTGGCGAGATGAGGAGCGCAAAGTGGACTGGATGGGATGTTCGTATTTGAGGGACTGTGTTCGCATTTTTTCACAGATTTTATAATAGTTGGAAATGCTAAGGTTTCTCACTAACAGAAGAATGTAAGTGATCAAAGTAGATCTGAATTAGGAAATTTGAAATTGAGGACGTTCCAGCAAGAGGAGTGCAGCTCCACTTTTGACAGTTTTTGAGTTATGACGCGTGATATATGTAAAAAAAATTCTACGTCGTTTGGTACACGTTTAATGCAGTTCCGATAACAAATGAGTGATTTATTGCAAATTTTGAGTTCACATCTAGGTACTGTTTTGAGCAATATGAAAAATTTACCTACCAAAAATAGAAATAAAAACTTCAACTCAATAACTAGATACTACGTATTATGTAAAAATATTATATATATTTTTCAATTACTGTTCTCTTTTTAATCTTAAGTCAAAACAATAATTTTTAAACGGTTTTCTCTAATTTACTCGAAGGTGTTAAAGATGGAGCTGCAGATGAAAGATGCAAAATTCTGACGTAAGCTTTCAAATAATAGATAAACGTTCCCCTTCATCCTTAAAAAACACCATTCTCAAATCGAACACCCACAGGTATCATTGAAAGGAAATCGATCGTCGCTCTTGACAGGCAAGGATTCATTAACCAAGGGTTCGTTAACTGAGAGCGTAAGATTACCATTGATTAATTTTAATGAACCAGCTCGAACGCGAAGTAAGAGGGAAGGAGTCCGAAGAGCTGGGGAGTCCTTTTTTCTCGTGATCGCGTAGACAACGCTGGATATCCTTTAGCAGGCAATTCGAGGCGAAAAAGAAAGAAAGGAAAGAGGAGAATAGGAGCCGCTAATTGGCCAGTAATTTTTGCCAACCGCGATTCCCTGGCTCAGCGCGGCGGCTGCGGCTCGACGTGGATCCGGTAACGGTAGCGAACGGGTAATTACCTCGCTGATAATGTTAACCCGCAGGAAAATTGCCCACCGGAAGATCCCAGCGCGCGCCGCTTTCCTGCCCGCCTTGTGTCCTGTGTAGCCGTGAACACGTTTGCGTACACACTCGTTCCAACATCTATCGCGCACCGGAGGAATATTCAGCCGGCTTTAACCGGATCTGCTGCGGGCAGAGCGCGCCGGCCCGCTCGCCGTTAACTCCGTCGCGATAGGTGCTGTTTCGCGAACACAGCCGACTATCAGCCCAGCGCGCCCCGAGTGGCCTCGCTCGCCTGCGCGGCGCAGAGAAAGAGAAAAAGGGAAAAGATTTACGCCGATTCGCGGACGCGAAGCCGTAACCACCTGGCAGACGGTTCGCGGAACCGGAGTCGATGTCTCTTGCTAGAATTCGTTAGATTTCTCGTGCGAGAAACTTCGACGACCGACATCGCGGATGCTCGCTGGAGGAATTTACTGGCCTGTTGCAAAACCACGTCAAGAGATCCCCGGAACGAGTTTGCGGAGTGAAATTCGATCCTGCGCGCAAACTATTCGCTCCGCCTCGTTAATTTAAAGTAGGCCGCGGTATCTTTATTGGAGAATCGATCGAGAATTGTGCTGCACCGTGCGACTTGGCGTGGTCAATCGGACGCGATGCACGGCGGGGCAGAAGTTTCGCTGCGAAAACCAACGGATCCGTGGAGGAAAGCGCCGAGAGAACGCCAAGTGGCTGTGGTAGTGCCGTGAGTGGCGTCCTTGTCCCACATTCGAGTACGTGTCTCCGAGTGTCGTTCTTTTCTCCGCGGTTCCTTCGTTTTTCAATTACAGCGAGCACGAGATTGCGCGACGAAAGGAGAGGCGAGCTTCGAGGAACACGAATCGAAGTTCTGAGCTCTAAACGACGTGGATCAGAAAAGGGTAAAGGGGGGGATCGTTAGTCGGTGAAACTGGTGAGGCATATGCTCGTGTTCCAGGAGGCACCACCGTCGATGGTGGGCCAGCGCCAAGTGATGAGGTTTAGTGTACAATAAGTATACCTACACTAGATTAAAGGGTTATTCGCAGTCAGGAGAAGAAAAAAAGAACGATTTTTTTTGGAACGTATTTGAAGAATTATGAGCATGTCTTTGTACAAAGATTTTTATATTTAGGCAAAGGACATTTTAACAAGTTTTTGTATTGTATATTGATGCAAAAATATTTATTTATTTCGAAGTTATAGTCGATTTCCGTAAAGCTCTTTTTGAAAAGGTGTTTTGCGGTGACCGTTGCAGCTTCCGAGCTGCATCCGACTGGGTTATCTAATATATCCCTACACTTCAGGACACTTGCGGACCACAAGTGTCCCGGTGTTTCAAGTGCAGTTTACATGAAAATAAGATACTTCTTTCTTAACTTACACAGAATCATCTATTTCAAACCCATACAGTAGATCTTCTGCTGCCTCCAAAATGACGAAATCTAAAACTCATAATTTTCGACCCTGCTGACTGCGAAACATCCCTTAAGAATATGCTTAAATTCAACGCGCACTTTGAGACGCTAGCTTTTCTCTCTCCCAACCACTCGAGAAGCTCAGGAACTGTCCTAGATCTTCTATTCCCTAGATCTAAATGATTCCACGGGAAATCAAGCTCCATACTCGCCAACAACTGTGACCGACGATGAAATTCCGCGAAACACGAAAGAATCCTTTCATAAATATTCCCCGGTACCCCCAAAAGCTGGAATGAGATCGTTAACGGCAGGAATGACCGATGAATCACCGGAGCGGAGGAGTTCGGTATGAAGCTGGCGACACGCGCGTCTCTTGCATTCCACGGGAGATAACGATCTAATCTATCAGAGTTCCTTCAACGAAGAAACAAACCCCCGAACACCTGGAAGCGCTCTCGCGCGACTACGGTGACGGATTCCAGCATACGGAGATTCCCACTAGCCGATGGCCACTGGATAGACCTCCGCTCAGGTGTGCACGCGCACACCAATCGGCAGAGCGAACGTGTACACTGGTTTGCGTTCACCGCACACCTCGGCTAACCCGTGTGCCAATACGACCGCATTCAGCCACTGTAATTACACCCTGCCGTTATCAGGCATTTCGCCCGTGTATCGTTCGGTATTTATGCAAACTAAATCATTCATGATCGAAGCCTACTCCTAGCTAGGCGCTCTAGGAAACGGGACCCATGGAAGGGCGCCCTTTGATGAAGGACGGTGAACTTTGATGTCGCTGGGTCGCGCAAACGGGGAAACGGGCCCCGAAAGTATCCCCGAGTTTAATCAATCGTCAAACGTGAAATTCGAGTAGACGCGACCGGCGAAAGTACACTCGCACCGGTTTAAATCGCTGCGCCGCCGCGGCCGGTTAATTGCTTCATCGATTTCATCCCCAGCCGACCCGATGCTCACCGTGTTTTACGCCAAGTGGACTCTGGATCGATGGAAGTCTGCCTTAGACGATTAGACGCATATAGCTGGCGAATGGGATGCAAATCGTGGTCGAGGAACGTTTCATGCTATGTCGGCTATTCGTGGATGGAAGAGTTTGTATGGTTCACAGGCGTAGAGGCACGTTGACTGCGTGGGCCAGTGAGCGTTGAATAATCATTGAGACAGGGGACAAACGTGTGGCAATTATGCGCCTCGAGTTCTTGGGACTTTGTAAAAATTCATTGGAATTCCTCGACGATGCATACGGGGGCAGTGAAATGTTATCCGAAATCGAGGCAGAGGTGCTTCGTAAACGAAAAACTGAAATGGTATTAAAAACGATATGACGGAGCGTTAGCGGTTTTACCAGTGGCCTCTGATTCAGCTTCAACGCTACATTTCCATGGATACCAAGCCCGCCCACAGGAAATCTACTCCGAAGCTGATTTTTCAAATTTTTACCCCCGCAACGAAGTGCTCCACGCCCAGCGATAACCTCGTTCCGTTTCTTTCAGCGGAACGCTGACTATTAAACGTCTCAACTTCGTCCCTAATTGCTGCTAACGATGCACAGCTGGGGAGCGTTGTTCTAAGTTCCCCGATGCAGTGAAACAAGGTTGGAGAACCGAAGCATAGGATGCTGCCAGTTCCCAATGGACAAAACCGTGTTACACCGAAACACAAGGAATTACAGTGTGCAAACGAACGTTGCAGATTGTTGAGGATAGTTGAGCTCCGACAATTAAAGCCGAGACCTACCAACAGGGAAATAAAGCATGCTTCAGCAACGGGCTTCGTCAAAACCGGGGACCGAAATTTGGATATAATTCGACTTTCTCATAAAACACATATAGGTACTTGCGAAGAATGGTACTCAGCTTAATAATCCCTCGACTGGCGAGATGAAGCAGTCCCGAGTCAATTGCAATTCTAACTTGTTTTCTCAAGAAAGCTGTTTTGTAACATTCCTTCTTTTCCCCTTACCCTTCACGTTAAACACCTACACAGTGTAGAATAATTATTATAATTTCACTTTATGTGGTATTTTAAATTAGAAGCAGCGAAAAGAATTCAATCTCTACCAAATATCACATTTTGTGGAAATACAGCAGGTGTCCCAATACTTATGAACCGCAATGTGCGCGAGCTAACGCTAACGTCGATACCGTATCCCGCGAAAGAAAACCAGGGAATTAGGTGGAGCGCTAAACCTTCGAAAAAGTGCAATTGCGTGGAGGGAGACGGGAGGACGTTTGATGGGAAAATGACATCGACGAGGTAACTGGCACGGAAATTTTCCAAGAACAGTCGACAAATTTGCACGAGTGAAACGCTCGGAGAATAATACGCTGGCGAGTATCGAAATCCAATACCGACCTGGCTGAGCAGCCCCATCCCCCCCTACGACCTAGCCCATATATCCGGGAAAGAACATTAATACTTCATCCGCCGTGTCGCCGGTCGATTTGCGTTACGGAACTCGGCGAGCTGATTTAAGTTTCAGCATCGATTACCGAGCCGCGTGGCAGGGCGACACGGAAAAATTCGCGGGCCACAGGCGACGACGGGACGAGCTTCTCGATGCCTTCGGACGACACACGAGGGTGTGCGAATTCCTCTGACGAGAAGAGGAACGGATGGAAGCGCGAAGACGGCAAAGCAAGTGGTAGATCGCGAGAGATCAGCCCCGCGGGACTAATTTACCGCAGAAAATGGCCCACGGGAAACGGTGGGCAAGAGTTTCTTCTAACGACGCGTATCGTTGTACGTTCATAGAAACGCTCCACTTACGACGGTAAGATACTCGTCAGAGGAAACGATGGATCTTCGTGTACTAAATTAAAGTATGATTGAAATGATTCATGCGGTCGCCAGCTGGGTACATTCTATTTAGTAGGCTAAGAACGTATGTTCTTTTTAGTGGTGGATTTAACAGAGCGGTTGATGAGCAGTTGCCACCTGAGCACGGCCAATCTCCGAAAAAAATTATAATTAGGTATAGGTATCGAAACAATATATTTTTTTTCGTACTGTGACACTTGGCCCGTTTGTAATAAACTACCTCTTCATTTTCCTAAAAAAATGGGCCCCTCGGAACGTTTGTCACCTGGGCCTTTTTTCTTAAATCCGTCACTGGTTCTTTTACTTTGTTTCCTTTCCACCTCTGGTTTACCCTGTCACTATTTTTCCCTACGATACTTCTAGTCCTATAATTCTCCATTTCTCGACACCCTATCCTCTACTTCTCACCCTCTTTATAGGTACATAAACGTGGCCTTTCACCCTGCGCCCCTATTTCCTTCCACACCTGTCTTACCTTCCTCCACATCTTCCCCACTCTGTAACCCACTTCAACCCACCCCTGTACCATCGTTCTTCTTCACTCCCTTACTTCCCTCATCCTCCTTTCATCGTTAAATGTTCTGGCTATTCAAGATTTCATGGTCAACGTAACACTTTACTGGCCCGCACACTTTAATTGCAGGCTTTCAGGGCTGCTCGGCGCTGTTAATTACCCAGCGACAACCACGGCACAGTCCTCGCACAGGGCACACGTTCACGGTGCTTGTATTTATAAAATCGCCATTCGCCGGCATCGAATCGAACGTGTAATCGAGTACCATCGCTTACGCGTCCGCCGTACACGTGTACCCATCAGCTCGGAAAGTGCCACATGTTTCGACCGGAAAACTCATCGCGAATTCCACACCAATGTCCCCTCGTACGTACACGTAGCGAGGCTACCCTTACTCGCCCGAATATCATCGAATGAAAGGAGTCATTAACTTTCCACGCTGGCGCCATAAATCCCCGGAGCGACCGGCTTCGATATCAATTTAATTAACGAATGGTCGATCGCTCGATTAAGCCCGGTGCATTCTGTGGCCCATTTGCCGCGACCCACTTCAAAATTGCGTTCCCAAGGACCGAATCACCGAAACGACAGCGGAAAACCGTCGACCGCGAGTAATTTGTATCCCCACCGCGGCGATTCCCGCGCGCGCTTTTCCGCTACGCGTGCTTGGAGAATCAAGGGAAAGATTGTTCGGCGGGGGGGTATTAATTTTCGACCTCGGGAAACTCGCGCGGCTTCCCATACTCCCCATAAGCGGGGCACGACGAGAGCGACTTAAATCCAGCAGATTGGTTTCGCTGGCCTCTCGTCGGCCCTGGCAGCGATCCAGCGGCCAGAAGGATTCGCGCGTCGGTGTATGTGACGCTGCGAGATACACCATCGTGGCCGAGTTTCGCCCAACACCACGCTCGCGCGTCATGACCGAAACGGGCCGCTGGCTTCGCCTTCGGTACACTCCACAACCCTTCGTAGCTCCTCGCTGATGGAAGAGTAAGCGTTTCGCGATGGCGACATCAGAAGCCCCCGATAAGCTTGTAACGCAGCGAAAAATCCGCTACGTGCTGGCGATAGCCATTTGGGATAGTGGTTTACGGAGACGAGATCTATCGGCGGCCGCTAGAAACCCTGGCGATCGATGCGGGTATACCTGTGGCAGCTGTGCGGATACCGGAACAGAGATTGGATATCTGGGAGTGTAAAATCGTGTCCGCTCGCTCTAGCTCGAGAATCGACGGGGTGTTTGTAATCCCCATTGTTCGACTCCGGCTAAACTTTTATTATCATTACAACCGCGGTATCATTCTGCGGCGGGGATATTAATTTTTCCCACATCCATCGCTCCGGTGGTTACCAACGTAACCGATCTTCGCGGTTTCAGGCTGACGATGGAGTCCTGCGTGCAGGATATTCGTTCAACTTTCAACCGCGGAGGAACAGTTGCTGGATCGCGACGTGGAGAATAAAGTAGTCCGGTAAGTATTCGAAGCAAAAACGGAAGAACCCACGGTTTTTGCGAAACTGGGTTAGTAGCAATAATGTATTCCAATAGGCTCTACAAATCATATAAAATTGGAAAAATTAATTTTATTTCAATGTGCGTTAGCCCAGTTTTGCTCCCCAAATCATTTTTACTTTCAATCATTTATGATTGAAAACTCTCATACTATCGTTATTAAATAGTTTACTAGTTCGACGCTGTGCGACGCGAAAAAAATTCACCTCCCTCTATAATGTAGCCAGCATATTCGAATTAATAAAGTTCAAATTTCCCTCAAAACATTCCGTTCCTCCCGCATGCGTCGCGGGTCTCCCAGTGGTGGCCAATAACACGGGAATAATAAAAGCTAGAGAGGCGAGCATCGCCGTCGCTTTATAGCGTCGCGGTCCCGTGCTTAATATCGTTAATGAACTCCGTTACACCGACCCTGGTGCCGCCGCAACGACGCTCCACATCACCCCTGACCTTTTTCGCGTTCGTGTCGGCCACCCCTTTGTACACTGGCCGATAATAACCCCAAAGGCTAAAACAAACGCGGCGAAAAGATCACGTATCCGTATCGCCAGGCGGAGTACGCGCCGAGTCCTGAAGATCCCCGTCGCCGATTACGCTGCCACCGAACCTCAACGACAGAATTATTCAGATCGGGGCTCCCGTTCCGGCCTCGATCCGCTGCACTTCGGAAACGTGTCGAGGACGCGTCCTACGAAGTGACATTGTGCCTCGAGAGAGATACAAAAAGCCGAGGCGTTGAAAAATTCATGCTACGATCGCTGGGAATCGTTGCTCGCGATAGTGGAACAGAATATCGGCGCAGAGATGATGAAAGTTATATCGCGATATGTGCGAGCACGATACGGAAGGCGTTCTAGATTTGCGACACGATCGAGCATCGCGTTTTGTTTTCACAGCAGCACGCCCCGCCGCTGGATTTTCTATCGACTCCGGTGTACGGTGTCAGCGCGATATCGATGGACCTCGATGGTATTCTACGCTCTCGCTTCCCAGGGATCGCCTCGCGTGCCGAAACGAGGGAGGCTCGAAGGAAGTGCAGATTTCTTCCCCAGCCCATAGAAAGCTTCACCTGGCGGTTGCGTTTCTGGCTTTAACCGCGATGTAATTAGATTACGAGCGAGCACGCACCCGGTGTGACCGCGGTCGAAGAAACCAGATCGTCCTGCGTGTAGCTTTACGAAGCGGGCCGTGATTCAATAGACGACGTAGCATCCGAACGAGACGTGGCTTCCTGAAATGTTTCCCGCGGTGCGAACGCGATTGTGCTTCCCCAGATCGAATTCGCCAGGGTAACACAGTCGTGTGATGCAATTCTGCCGCATCGAACGAGAAACGTGAAAATTTCCGACTGTCTTCACAGAGCAATCTCGATTTTGCAATTGTCATTAACATCTTCGCGTGAAGGAGCGACAGATCGTGCTAATATAATTCACTCGTAGTGTAAGTGGGAAAGACCGAAATGGGGAAGAGATTAAAAAAAAAGTTAAAGTATTATCATCCAGTATATTCTTAGTCTAAGGAATCGAAGCCTAGTATATCGAAGGCAACGTAGGTGAGTTCGTCGCGCGAAATGTCCTTCGTTATGCAAGCACCAAGTATACTTTTATCCAGACAATCGATTTCTTCTGCAGCGAGAAGGTCAGAGGTGTGGAGGGCAGCGCGTAACGAGGAACTGAGAGAGTCGGTAAAAACCGCGCCTCCTGCTACAGGTAATGAAACGTTGCCTCACCTTCACCGCTAAATGCACCGCGAACGTGCATCCCGATGCAATCTCGTGCATCTTTCGCGGGGGAGACCTTGACACACTGGCGAACACCAGACGAGAACGAGATGGATTCGGGTCGGCCGCGCGTCGACAATGATCCTCGTTAACAGAGAAACGTGATTGCTCACGGCTGTCGGTGCATTCGAACCAATTATTCTCCATTCGGTCAGGGAATCCGTTTCGTCACTGGCTAAATTCAGCCTTCAGTGGTGTTCGATGAACACGACACATCTGTTCCATCGAAAGGCGTTAATGTAAAGAGGCAGGGCTACGACTGGCGCGGCCAATGTATCACGTTAGTTTTAATAAAGACCAAGGAAATTGATCGTTTTGCAATAGCTACATATGTACGTTTGATGGAAAGATACTTCGAGCATAAAGGTTCATTCCTACGGCGCTTTACGCTCTGGGACAGAGTGCTACTTCCACGCAATCGTCCCTCCGTGCATTTTCCCAACAGCAGGAGTGTCCTCTCGAGGGGACGTGTCTGGACTGTGTATCGCTATTTCGTCGTGCTTAGTCCTCTTCACGGAAAAGTATACAAGCATCAGAATTCCTGGACAACTTGTCAAGAGGGCAAACGTCGAAGTGTCTCGAAACTAAGTAACTTCCACGCTCGCGATAATATGAATGTACAGCGTGTTGGTGCGCCTTTGACTGAAGCCTCCAAAACTCGTAGCGAGAAACATGGATGCTATTCCGTTTGAAATAACGGCAATCCGACGCGGTTTTTGGAAAGTGAATATCTAATTATTCGCGGGTAGTCGGCGTCTATAACCTCCGCGTTGTTCGAGAGTCAACTATTATTCTATATGAATGGTAAAGGAAAAAACGAGGAATGTCCATTTTTCGTGATTTTACGATGAATAGAATATTTTGTTGGGGACAACTGGGATTACAGAACTGTCGAATCACAAAGGCTTATAAACTTCAAATACCCCCGTAAGATAACGTTAAATACTAGGTATAGGTGCTGATTAAAAGCAGGAAATGTCCACACTGCACTGGAATAAAATACGAAATGTCCCCAGTCTTTGCCTAAGCATAAGCTTCTGTGGTCAAGGTAAAACAAGAAATTATTTAGGAAGCAAATTATATACGAAAATTCATTGAACCTTGCCTCTTTACTGATGGACTAAAGTATTAACCCTTAATTATCTCAATAACGCTGTTTAGTGACATTTCCTGTTTTCCCCTTACCCTTCATTTCCGTTCTCGTTCATTTAACCGTTTTATTGCTTCTGGGCGATCGCCATCGCATTCATTAGAGAAACAGCAGTCGATATTTGACCCGCATTTGCTCTCCGTAAATGCCAAAACGCACTCCCACGTGTCGCCGCGTTAAGATTGAAATGTCGATGAAGCTAATGTGGGCGTTGCGCGGGGATTATTTCCGTGCCATCAGTACCGGGTGATCGCGCGAGCAGGATACTCCCGACGAATCGATAGCTAATCCAGTCGAACGTAATATTTATAACATATTCCGCGCGGGAATATGCATGGAATAAACGGTAGAGCATACAGCTGTTTCGCCGAAATATGCGGTGTCTCGTTGCGGGCCAACAGATTATCGCAAATATTGAATTGAGTGCTTTCAGATCGGGACAGTTTATCGTACGTATTGATTAAAGAGTAGAAAGCGCTCGTTCGGCACTGTAATACGTATCATTCGCCGCCGATAAATGGCGGGCTCGAGTTTCGCGGACTGAAAGGGATGGCTTATACCGCGAGCCGATACGGTGAAATATTTTAAGCATACGATTCCCGCATGGTTGCGCAGGCAAGGTGGTCGGGACCGAGCCGAGCATGGAGTCGCGCGATCACCTCGAGCGCGGCGTATTCCATGTAAATGTATGCGGCCTTGACATCCCAGGCCGACAGCCCAGCCAGCCGACCGACCGGTATATCATATGCTGACACGAGAAGCTGTTTCATCGTCGCAACCGTAGGCTGTTTCGCAACCGACACCTCGCCAGTTGCGTGCCAACGTAACTCTGCTTCCGATCACTGGACAGAGGCAACAGATCTTTGCCTTGCTCGGTCACCAGCATCCGCGGCTATAATGGATCGTTCCGGTGTGACCTGCGCAAGCTTCAAGCTTCGGACTCGCAACTTGCTTCCCTATCTAAACAGTGAAACCCTGCCCGAGGCACTTTGGCGATCCGACGAGAACTGGCGTTCTCCGTGTAGAACAGTCGTTGGCAGAGAAAGGTCTGTGTTGGGTCTGTGTTCTTGATTACAATTGATTGTAATGGAGATGCGAAGCCATGGTCTTGCAGGTGCAGGGAATGGTACATTTGGGGAACTTTGAAATGGTGGGTTTGAAGTGTGTGCACGAAGAAAGGCTAGAGACGTAGGAAGAATAGAAGTGTCCTTTGAAAATGATCATCGAGGAGGATTTTTGCGAAATTATAGATTCCAGGGAGTATTCGGTGTTCGATGATCGATATTTTATACTCGCGAGGAACTCGCAACGAGGCGATCTCCCTTAATTCCTTCTTCAAGGTTGCATCACACTTTGCCTATCGATTCCCAAAGGGTACTCGTCCCGGAATTCAATGGAACGGATCTAACCGCGACGTCGATGGCGGGAACCAGTGCGCCCCGCAGCTACGCACTCGCTAACCTTTGTAATCGCGTGCTGGATTATTTATAGCGTCGCTTCGATAATCGTGGGTCGCGCCAAGGCGATACGCGAGAACGTAAACTCGCGTTTTTACCGAACGCCGCGCTCGAGCTTACGCTTTAAATACGTCCCACTCCGTATATTTTAGCCAGCCGCGTTTTCATTACGCGCCGTTCGCGGAATCAAGGAAGCAGTTCCACGATATCGCAATTTTTCCATGATTACATATTGCCTGCTTCTACCTCCCACATAAAGGCCACAGCGACTGGCGCAGGCCTGAGAGGTCTCAAAGGTAGACGGTACCGTCATTATGCGCTCGGGGAGCCTCTAATTAACTTTCAGTCACGTACACTCGCATCATCCACACAAAATACGTCAATCACGCTTAATCAATCTCTTTGTCACCCGGGGAACCGACTCATCGCGGGCAATTCGCGGCTAGGTCGACTCCGATCGACCGCTTCCGACGTGCCGTTGCACGAACATGTATCACAGCAACATCACATTGTACAGGATGTTTTTAAAAGGTGGCTCATAAATTCACAAACTTACAATTCTCGCTAAACTGAACAGCAAAGTGTTCACTAAACGTAGGGGAGAGTCTTGCAGTACCGACCAAAGCTAGTTCTCGCTTCTTCCGGCAGATATGCACCTTTTACTTGAATAAACAAATAAAAATCACAATTCTGTATAACCTATTTCGGGGTCGTATCGTGTACTCCATTGCGCTTGATGTTATGAAACATTAAACGTATTCGTCAATATTCCATAGGTTAAAAGTTATTTTGCAAAGCCGATTTTTTGTTTCTCGTGTAAGTAAATGATTATGCTCTATGTGTACTGTCTATTAAGTTTAATAAAACGCCCTAGTTTTTCAATATTTTTTGGTACATAATATACCATGATCTAAAATGTTCCCACATGTTTGTCGTGCAGTACCGACCATCCGACTGTCGTGCAGTACCGACCAACAGACTATCAACCAGTAGAGATCAAATTTTTCTTATCTGTAAGTGCAAAAGAAGCAGAGAAAAGAAAAGCTAAAAAACAATTAAGGAAACCTCAAAAAAACTTGAAAAGAAGAAAATTAGGGGATAAAGTAAATAAGGATAGGTGTGATAACCGGTCAAACAGGAAGATAGGAATTAATAAAGAAGTTAGCCACTGTGTTATTTGCAAGGAATCATTTGATGAAGATTGGGTGCAGTGTATCGAATGTGAAGGTTGGGCACACGTCGAATGCACAAATCAGGAAAATATTAATTATTTTATTTGCGATGTATGTACTAATAAAATTTGAAAAAATCTTCTATTGTAACAATTAAATGTCTTTTTATTAACATTTTTAGTCATTTAGACTTAAAAATCTACTAATTTAACAGTTGGTCGGTACTGGGCGACACTTTTTCGTTTCCTAGAAATTACAACTTTTTTACTTTTGCGAATTATCAATTCTTATTATTAAATTTCACAAAAATAATTTCCCTCCTCTTATTAAGTACCATCTATACTACAAACATGTTTTTGAATTTTTTATTTTTATCGACTCTAGCCGAAGATATAACTAAAAAACTTAGAGCGGTCGGTACTGCAAGACTCTCCCCTAAATCTGCAAATCCATTCTAAAAATTCTGTACCGAGTTTAATGACTACTACGAGCCAGCAAACATCTCAACCGCCTTTCAGAAACATCCCGCGCCTTGCGTGCACACCTCTACCATCCAGCTAACGACTCCAGCGGACCGATAACGAGTCGGGGGAGTGACGTAATTTCGGCCAGGGAGGACGCACCGCGAGCGTCCCGCGGCGATATCTCCTACCAGTAAGAAGAGCGACGGGAAAACGACGACAAGGGCCAAGCCGCCGACGAGAGAACGTCGCTCGGATTGCCAAGCGTGGATTTATGTTCTCCCCGGAGGATTCTAATCTGATCCTTTTTTCGTTGCCGCTGTATATCGAGCGGTGCTACACCGCGTCAGCTCGAAGCCAAAGGAGAGAGGAGGAGAGCAGGGCGAGGAGGCTCGACGAAAAAGTACGAGGAAGAAGATCGAGAACGATAGGGGCGAAAAGAGACGGACAGAGGCGCGAGGAGCCAGGGAAAGAGGAAGGCAGGGGCAAAGACGGTCGCCGTCTCTCGCACCGGATCTACCTGCAGATTATGGCCGACTGTACTCATGGTCAACCAGAAACGCAGCGCTCCCTCTTCGGTTACTCGTCTCTGTTCCACGCACCCGTTCTCAGATCTGTCTACCGTCTCCTTCTCTCTTTCTCTCCTGCGTTCCCTCTGTGCCACCGAGAAGATTGAAAAAAAGAGGGGACCGACGAAACGGGGAACGAGCAAAGATGAGGCGGCGGGAAAGAGAAAGAACAGACAGTACCGAAATACCAACGACCGCGAAACACAAGCGTCGACTCGTCGACCTCGCTGCTGCCTCCTCTCGCGAACATGCCCGAAACCAGCTCCGCTCACCGTGCCCTCGTGATTTATGCCGAACGATTACAAAACGCGGCCATTACTGCGGATACACGCGGCGATTTCTGTATCCCGGGAAGGCGACCGCGCTCGAGGATCCGCCCGAGCTGATTGACGCGCCTGCTCCACGGCGACGCCCGCATCCAGCCACCGCGGATAACAGGGTCGCTTGATGGCAGGAATGCGCCGATTGATAAGATCGCCGGATAAGGGGGACCAGTCGAGTGTCTCGGGATCACGGGCGAATTAATAAACGCGCAGTCGCTAATGGGACGGGGATCGTCGTGTTCGCGACTCGATTACTCCTTGTCCCCAGCTGCAAGTTGCACTGGGTGTTTCAGAAGTAACACGAGATCGTTAGCTTGATTTATCAAGCAACTTAATGTGTCTGAGTCGATTTGTGTGCGGACCAGCACTCGCTAAGACCTTTTGCACCGGTTTCAGAGCTCCATTACATAGTTGAGTTTGTATCAATAATGTAAGCGCCCTTGGGCAGGGAAGCTTGCCAACATCGATTCTTCGAATCAGAGAACATCGACGCCATATTAATACCTAGTATTCAGAAACACTGCGAAATTGATATGTAGGTACGTAGATACGTCCACAGATCTGGGGCTCATAATCGATCCAATCACGATGAAGTTGGCACCCCAAATGCAAATTTTTATAAAACAACAATGGCATTCGTTGGTTTAAAAAAAGTACCTAATGACCAAATGAAAAATTTGTCACCAGCTCCCCCATGAACAATTTTTATTGATATTTAAAGTGCGATACGATTGTCCACGATTTGCCGTAGCCAGAAGTTGTCAACTCTCACCCGGAATTCATGCACCGAGTAGCTTTCTTCCAACGACAAACGTCACCACCGTAGTTCCCACTCTCCCAAGCTATCAGCCTTTCGAAAGCGTTAATTCGACCGCGTTTCCTCGTAACTCACCCTCGTTGAAACTAACTCGATGGGAACAATTTCCCCGGATCGGAATATCGCGCCGTCTCGCTAGACTATCGAATCAATAGCGGGGAGCTGCACGCGGTCGTGTGCACGTCCCAGGCCCGCGTGTGTGCTAGCGTCCACGCGTGTGTTTATGAGCGTGTACATATGACAGCGGTGTCGTCGACTCGAGTTATCGGTGGACGATAATGGAGGCACATTATCTCTCGTTACTTTACCACGGTTGTTATTTGCCCTCGTATATGTGGGTCACATCATTGTTCCTCGTCCCTGCGTTTCCACCTTGTCATTCCACAAGCCGCAGACCACCCCTCCCCCGCCATCTTTCCTTGTATCACTAGCACCACCTTTCCACTTTCTCCCCCATTCTCTTCCTCGACTCGTCTCCGTCGCGACCGCTCTATCGCGCTATCGGCCAACTTTCGTGGCCCGTTTAGACGCGGTTTAGCTTGGGTATATATTTAGCGACATTTGTGGAGCGGATGCTGCCGTTGGCCCGAGTCCAGCGTCGTTTCTCGGGGATCGCGCAGAACGCCAGGCTCTACCTTTCCTCGTCCCACCTTCCGTTTTCCCTTTACCGCGATACCGCGTCCTATCTTCGACGTTCCCTGGTCGCGATCTCAACCCCCCTGCACTCTCGTTGCTTCTTTTCGACACGCGTCCCGCGTCCATTGTCCTCCCGTCAACCCGCGGCGCAGCTCCAACGAGTACTGGCGGAGATAACGCTTTTATCCGCTGCGCGTGTTCGACACTTCTCCTTGCACCGTGTCTGTTTAATTCGAGCACGTTCAATGGTCATTTCCTTTCGAATTGACGAGGGTACTTTGTGGAGTGCGATTAGAGGAGCGAGAGAGACGGTTTGTATAGCGGCTGGGTGGTTATCAAAACTTTTCCAAAATGTCAGAGATTGTAGAAACTTTACGCTTTTCGTCGCACAAGTAGGTACCGCGTCGAATAGTTGCACAATGGGGTTGGTTCTCGTTCAAAGGTCCCTCGGCAGGGGGAAGCGGAAGCAGAAAGCGAAGGTGGAAAATAATGTCAGCGGGGGCGGCGTATAAAGCGTCGGGACGGTCGTCGTTCGTCGAGGAATTGGACGATCGCGTCAGTTTGCCGGCCGTCAGCGTGACGATCGATTTCCAATGTCGACCAGCGACCCTCGCCTTAACGTCATTTCCGCCGGAAGCTACGATCCTGGCGTTGGGAAGTGGTACGTACGACCACTTGGCAATCCTCTCTCCCAAGACCTTGAACTCGCTCCTCGACGATTACGAAGTCGTCAGAGCCGATAAGGGAGTTATCGACAACGCTCCTCCACCGCTATCGTTCTTTTCAATCCCGACGACTGCCCTCCTCCCCGCGGCGGGGAAAAAGAAATGTACACGGCGATCGGTGGACGCCGGTCGATGCTTTCCCGGCACCTTGGTCCGATGCAAACAATTCTCACGGAATTACGGGCCGGGACTTTTCATTACGGGAACGATCCACCGGCAATCCAGTAAAACCGCAGATGCAGTTTGCCGCGTCTGCGTTGCTCCCGGGTAATTTCGTCCCGAGCGGAAACCACCGGTGACTGCTGCGAGCCGGAGAGAGAGCTCCCCCTCCAGCTCTCGTGGATATTACCGAATCTCACCCGCGTTTAACGTTGCGCGAGAATCTCGCGAGATCACGCTCGTGAATAGCGAAGGGGCGCGCGTTGCCAACCAGGACTATTCAGAATCGCGGAGGAAGAATAACGCGTGATGGCTCGCGCGTCGGGACTCGCGAAAGCTGATACCCTCCACCGACGCTGCGGCGCAGTTACGGTACCGTAAACACCTTATCTCTGCCGTAAATTAATGAGCGTTGATCGCGTTGGAAATACGCTTCCCGTTGCTAAATAGATGCATGGGAATTCTCTGTTGCAATTAGATCGCCAGTGAACTGACCACCACTGTCAACGCCATCGTTCAGTGGTTCGCGATATTCTCTATCGAAGTATGTACATCACGAGATTCGTTGAGAAACGTGGAAAATATGTCCGAAGCGCGAGAAGCCGCCGCTAGCGAGACACTTTCGAGGGGGAAAAGACGGGTCAGCCTTTTGAAGGGAAGACAGTCGTTAGCGGAGGCAGAGGAGGGCGATAATGGACGACGAGGCGCACGTGCGCCGGGTAAGACCTGTTAGTGCAAAGCAACGAAGTGCAAGGCAAAGCTGCAAGGGTCCGCGCGGAGCAGTGAGGGGCGCGGTAAAGTAAGGAGCATTGTACGAACGCGAGCTGATGCGGCCGAGTTGCTGCACCTGAGGGAGCCTCCGCGTGGTGACTTAAGGGGGAACACCACTGTGAAAGTTGAAAAAATTTCGATTTTTTTTTTCTTCACTTTCTTAATGTTTAACTCTTCAAAAATACTCTCTGAAAATTTCAAGTTGATATTCGAAGAATTGACGAAGATACAGTGCATTTTGTGAGACGCGTCACGATGCCGTTCCGAGCGCGCTATGTTAGCGGCAAGTAGCGCGCCGACATTTTTCTTACCCACTGTTCCCCCACATTGTTAAAGGTTATAAATTTTGGGTTTTTCCCGTTTTTATGCACGGTACGCTGTTCGTTCGAGAATCGAAGAAATGCAACCGTTGATCGGGCATTCGAGTGACAGTGAACGTCACGAACGGAAGTGTGATTTTTCCCGTGCAAACTTTAAACGCGATTTTCTCGAAACGACATTTTTCTAACTGATCGAATCAATAGCTCTGTCAATTTTTATCCGATCGACTTGAAATTTTGATAGGATCTTTAAAACAAGAGTATCTTCAGTTGTACGTACCGATTTTTTGATCGAAAACATATTTTTTTAAATACGCTCGAAAAACTATCCATTTTTTTGCGGATTTTCGAAACTTTTTCTTCCCAAGCGCACCATTTTTACAAAAATAATTTTTTTTAAAAATCGGTACGTACAACGGAAACTACACTCATACCGATTATATTAAAAAAAAAAAATTGATTTCAGAGTTGCCGTTCCAAAGATATCGTTTCGATAAGCGACCTATGTTTTCTTGTGGGGGATGTAGGAGATTAACTGTATATGGAAATTTATGCATGTTTTTCTATTACTTTTTTTTTTATAGTCTCTTAAGACATTGTACTAAAGATAGGTAATAACAATTTTATAATAAAACTGTAAGTTGTCCCTTAAAAAAATCTTAAAAATGGGCTCATTTTTCCGGCCGTCACAGTGGTGTTCCCCCTTAATCCCAGGTGGCGGCGAGTATTTGCGCAGCTCGAAAAAGAAAGCTTGTCTGGCGTAACGCAATGGAATTGGGAAAACAGAGTCAGGAAGGGGAAAGATGAAAGCAGACTCTGTAGAAACATCTCTAAATGTGAGAAAATTAAAAAACGGGAAGAAGGATCTGTGTATTAAAATCAATAGTTATAGAACTCCGTAATATATCTATAATATAATAGAAATTTATCGGATGACAAATAGAAAACCCCAAATCACAGTGAAAATTGAAAACTATCAAAAGTTGGGGCTGAACTTAAAAGATCGTGTTTCTATTGAACGGAGTATTGTATTTAAACTACAGGTGAAAGAGGCGACCAGCAGGAAGCAGCGTGAAAACAACCAGCACCGTGGGGACAACGCGGAAAAGGAAGATGTAAACAAGTAAAGGATGACAGAAGCTGGCAGGGAGCGGACCGGCTCGGGAGGATAGCGAGCCAGAGCACAGGGCCAAGCGCGATGCAACCAGCAGGCTAGCGATACTCGCTCCAATTCCCGCCTCGAATAAGCTATTAATATCGTGGGCTCGTCGCAAATCAAGCCGGACGTAAAGTATGCCTGGAATGGTTGGCTGATTCTCTCCGCCTTCCCGTCCTCCAGCCTCTGGCGCGCCATGGCTCCCACACTCGGACCAGCCGTAGCTACAGTAGTCATGTGGCCATTTCTATACCATCTCTTACGAATCTTCTGACAATTTAAGCACTTATGGGCGTTTCAACGTGGCAATCTGTGAACACTCGAACCTTTTGAACATTCTCACGCGATGGATACCTAAGTACCTACACCTATTAATAGCTCCCTCTACTTAGTCGCAGCTATCCCTAACAAAGGGAAATAGAAGGATAGGAATTGTTTTAAATTGTGGACATAACTTCAAGTATAAATCAATAAGATCACGTCAGTAGGTTCATCAGAAATTCGTCCAAAGCGTCAACGGATGTCAGACGCGTCCTTCCGTCTCTCTCGCTCCCTAGTTGCCACCCATGAGTGAGCCACGTTTACGCCAGCGGCTGTGTGCCACAGACCCGCTGGCTGACCAGTCCGAGGATAAGCACCGGTGCTTCGCTCTATGATTTGTCGTTACGCCCGACTTCTCCCCAGTTCCGTTTCCTCTCCTACAGACTAGCCAACCGACCGGTCGAACTTCTTCGTTGTTCCTCCGCTACGACCGCCTGTCTCGCGACTTTTCACCGTGAAATTACGCTTGCCCGCGTCGGCCAGCTCCGCTCGCCACGGAATGTCGTCGTAACAGTACTCTTTCCCTCCTTCCACGCACGGTAAGTCCACAGTGGAAGTGGAACTTATGAACGAAAGAGCCACTAGCCTCTAATTAGACGAATATATAGCGTGCAACAGAGAGAGAGAGAGAGAGAGAGAGAGAGAGAGAGAGAAAGAAGAGTATAAATGGCACTGGGGTTCCAAGATTCTTTGTCAGTGTGACAGAGTTGCGGCGAAAGCTTTCGAAAATAAGGGAACCCATGTGTGTGGGTATAAAAGTGATCTCACGGTCGCATACTAAAGAAAATTTCATCTAAATATAACCTTGCAACGTTTCATTCTTCATTTCACTGAGGTAGCCGAGGAAAATGCCTCCCACGCCAGCGCTATTTCGAGCCATCGGACATGGACGACGAAGCAATTTCGCGACGACGGAATCCAGGAAGCGTTCGCCGAGGCGTGTCTCGCATCGACGCGTTTACCCGTATAGCGGAGCAAATTACACCGATGAGACGAAATCAATGTTTGGCCCGCGAGAGCGGAGTATCTATCGATTTCCGTAGCACGCGACGGGCTCGCTTCTGCTAAAAGGGCCGACGCGGATTGGCCGAGTTCCAGCGATTTCTCGGCACGATTTGTACGGTGATTCGCCCGGCCGTGATACACGGAACGTTTCTGATACGTGTCCCAACTAATGCCGGCATTACCGGGAACACGAGTATCGCGAAAATAACGTCGTCGCGAATATGAATTCCGTGCACACATCCCAGCCCGACTGTCACGCGAGAGTCACGGGGAATCTCGTCGCTGATCTATCAGGATCTCACTCTCGAAAAATGCTCCGCGGCGGACGAACGATGGCCCTTAGCAGCGGTAACGAATTTTACGATAAGGGCGAGCTTTCCGTGTCCTGCAACGCGACGCGGAGGTGACATCGCGATAAGGGGAACACGGTCCTCGGCACCGGTGGCAACGTCCACTGTTTAGGATCGATCAGCGATAAACCGCGGGACTAAGGCCCTCCGCGTTCCGCGTTATTACACGAGAAACCGGTGGCTCGTAACGGTTAGAGCACACACTGGTTTCGTAGAACCAGCTGAGTAAAAGTTCGTCGTGTTTGGAGAATTTTCCAGCGAGCATCAACTCGGCTACTGGTTCCTGGAACGCTCGAGCGTTTCCTGGCTCTCTTACGATTGATTTCCTTAAGCTTAATTACAAAGAAACCGATTAACTAAGTCTCGCAGTCGATGATAATGATTTCCGAAGGCAATTGTTACAGAGTCTTAAGCATAGCATTGAAATCTATTAGTGATGCACTCGTGCTAATAATACTCGCGAGGCTTGATTAAACTCCTCGGCTTACGCGTAAGCAGATAAAAGTTGCGAAGTAATGCAGAAAATCAGTCACGAGCTATTTAACACCTAGCCAATCGGAAACAGCCAAATCGTCCGTGCATTTGCAGATTTTTCCACCAAACAAACTCGCGAGGACTGACTTTGAACGACGAGACTAAAGTCCACCGTGGTTCGCTCGAGTAAATCGTCGATAATCCGCGTCGCGGCGAAAACAAGCCTCTCGAGCGGTCCGCGTTTCGACACGCGATACGAGGGCACGGATTTATCAAGCGCCGAAAGCGGATCGAAAGTTTTATCATCTGTACCGGCCGCGCCAAGAATCCTAGCGATGACGCCGCGCCGAGAATAAATCGCGCGCGGACTAATGACCCTGATCGAGCGCGGCCAGAGAGCGGACCGGCGAGCGTGATCGCGAAATCGAGCGAATCGGTTAATTGCCGCGTAATCGCCGCGAGACGAACGGCACTGAGGGAGGGGGAGAGCCGTGTCGGTTGGGAACGAGAGGGAGGGCGGCCTTTTCAGGCAGCGTCGCGGCAGTATTTGCATCCGGTAATTGGAAGGATACCACTGCTAGAGGAGAGTCGGTAGGACGCGGGAGAAAGGCCATGGATGCCACGGAGAAGGTGGAAGAGAAGGTGGAGGAGGCGGTGAGCCAGAGGCTCGTTCGGGCGGAGAATACGACGAGGCCGAAACACATGTACGAGGATTCAACCTTCCGAGAAGCCCTCCCCAAGAGAGGCCTTTCCGGTGTAAACGCCGTGATAAAAGATCCCGAGAAATTCCGCCGCGCGACCAACGAGCACGGAGAGACGCGCGGACGAGCCTCCATCGAGCGCGTCAAGAAATTAACCTGGTCCACGGGCGGCGGTTTGCTAAAGTGGAGGTCGTTTCCCGGAACACCAGATTCGCGGGGTTCCGGGAACGGGTCAGATTCCGAGTGGCCTCGTACCGTTTCATTTATTCTGTCATGCACTGTGGATTTTAGGCGGGATTATTCAATTGTTTATCGCGCAAATGTGAAATTGTTTGGAGAAGTAGAAGGAAGCTATGGGTAATGCTTGTTCCTTAAAATTGTGGAGGATATAGCGAAAGGATATAGACGATCGATTGCTTTATAAAGATCAATTTAAACTTTCGAATGATTGTAATATGTACTTAAAATGAATGTAAAATATTCTACATTAAACCCGCTTTTAGAAAAATACAAAAATATAAAACGAAATTGCATTGTTTGATTATTATCAGCTAAAATAAACTGGTAAAAAGTTACATCAATCATACCTGATTTTTTTAAATGTTTATAGCACGCCCAAAATAGGGTGTAAGCTCAAAAGATTTTGTTTTTATTTCTTATTTTGCATTTACTTGATATTTTTATTGTCAGATGTCGTTTACATTCATTAATTACTGAGAAATTGATGAGGTACGGTTTAGGTGACCAGTACGATATTGGCAACTCTCCCTAATACGATAATTAACATCTTTACATTTGCTTTAAGTATCCTATCATAATATTTCATCTTTTGTGAATGTAAGGTAAATGTACCAATAATGAGCCATGTACCAATACCTAGCCATCTGTTGAAATATTAATAATATTAAACTATGCGCGTAAGATAAAATGCATGTATGGTATAATTTACATTATTTAATTGTTCGGTTTGATATCTGAGGTTATCTCGTCTTGTTTTTTTGTCTAGATATTTAGAAATACCATTTTAAAGTCTCCAGGCCAGAGATATGACGCGTTTTCAGACATTCGTTATGATATGGCTAAGAAAAGCGTGCTTCTTGTTAAGAGCATAATTATTATACGATAATAGTTTTTTAGATAGATAAAAGGGTTTTAGAATCTTGAAAATATTTGTAACAAATAGAAAGTAAATATTTGGATATAAAAAATATTTTTTATTTAAATATTTACATGGCTATTTATTGGTGCAAACAAATCTTGTTAGCCCAGTAACTAACCACGCGTTGAATAAATCGGGTGAAATGAGTTGCAAATGCTAATCGACCATAATCGACGTCGTACGCGACAAATTACGAAAAAGGTGTGAATTTCTGACGCAATATTCGGAATAAAGCTGGTAAGTATTTTGATTATAAATCATAATATAAATATTATTTTTCTAGATGTTTTATTAAAGTTTATGTACATATACAGTTTTATGAATTTGTTGGTTGTTTTTGAGTCATATATAAAATAACCTCAAACATCTATCGATAGTGTAACTAAACTTATTGTTTCTTGAAATTACAGAAATTTCAAAATGCCCAAGAAGGCGAAGCAAGCTTCTTATTCGCAACAACAGGTTAATTTAGCATTAATCGAAGTGAAGAAGGGGGTGCCCACCAGAAGGGCTGCTGCAATGTTTATTATGTTTATCTATACAATAATTTTATATTTCTGTACTTCTTAATTTTCCTTAACAGATTTTTCCATTTAAGACAAAGAATCAGTTTTTAAAATCATTTTTCCCAGAGTACAAAACCTATGGCTAGGTACTGGGACATGACAATTGGGACACTGGGCCAATCGCGTGAGGTTGGCTATCTATTGGTACATTTACACGTCCAAATATTCTTGTTTATTTTACGTTAAATATCAAATAAATAAAATTTGACTATGTAAGTACTGATGAGAAACAACAAAATCTTTATTAATGAAAAAAAGTTCCATTTAAATTGTTAATTTTATACAGAATATTCATTATACTTTGTCACCGTTTCCTTAAACGGCTACTTATTGGTACATTTACCTTACTACACGTGTCAAAATGCATACAATTTTTATCCTTTTCCTTCTTTAATCCATATTAATTGCTGCGAATATTATCAATGTTCCCCCAGTTTATGATACCTTTTTCCTTTGAACTTATTAATAAACTGTGGCCTCGTTAAATCGTTACTATTTTTGCTTAGGAAGTATCTCGAAACAATCGCTCACAAGTGTCGACAGTTCCAACCAGAAGCATTTAAGGTTCGAGCCTATCGATCTCGCGTCCAGGGCAATGGAGTCGCGCTAAGAATCGATCTTTCCGAGACACACACCCTGAAAGCTGTTTCTTGTAACCGCGACACGAGCGAAGCTACGTGACAGTTGCTGGACTTATTTTCGAGAAACCGAGCAGCAGATATTCGCCGAAAGTTGGCGATACTAAACACTCCAAGAGTTAACAAACTTCTGCGCAATCTAGTATCCATACATCTCGACTGCGTAGATTTCGAGATTTCCGACGACCAATTCGCTTTGTCAGAAACAGGTGTTCCACTGTTCACGAGAGAAGAAAGCGCGCAAACAACGTTTATCGACCGACAAACACGTGCCCCCCGTGCCTGACCAAGCGCCGTAATTTACAATCGCTTACGCGGGGTTGAAATTAATTATCGACTGCCCCCTCTACCAAGCCAACTTACCAATTCATTTCGTGCGCGCGCGTGTAACTAATTTAAGCCGCGATTATTAATGGTTCAACGGAACACAATGTAATATTAATAACATTGATTCGACCCGCGTGCATCGCGTGCACTACCATTCGTATAATGCCTCGAAATAAAGAGAAAGGAATACACGCGCGATTCCACCGAGCGAGAGAGGTTGCTACGAATGAAGCTGCAGCTGTCCTACTTCTCCTTACTTACAGTTAATTACCGGCCGTTGAATTCGAGGAAGTGAACGACGACAGTTAAACGGAATGACGATGCTGTAAATGGGACAAGGAAGGATATCGAGAAGAAGGAACGCCCGTGGAAGAGATCTCAGAGATTCTGTTGGCCGCTGGTTTCGCCTGCCAGAATCCCGGGCCCCGGTGCAACCTTGAAAACTTTCGTGATTAATGTCCGGCAGCGAGATCGCGGCGAGCTGCAGGGGAAAAGGAGCAGCACGGTCACCGATCCCGAAATCTATCCTTCGGGCGTGCGCACTAGCTGCTCGAAGGAGAGAACATCCTGTACTCTGTCGCGGGACTGCTCCGGCAATGTATCAATAATGAAAAATTGCGGCTCGCCCGAGGACGCCATAAATCTCCGCCCACCGCTACCACGGATCGTTACACCGGTTGAATTCGGGTTAACTGATTCGTCAGCTGCCCTCCAGAACAAGGGCAATTGTTCGCGGAATGATGCAAATGAAGATTGAACGTGAATATCGAGCAGCGCGTGATCTTCCATAGAAAGCGTGTTATTAAAAGTAGCCGTGACGATCGGTATTGGCAGCATCACCATTTTCCTGATACTCCGTAACGCGACGAGTTCCTCGATTATTATCGCGGTTGTTAACGAATGTCAGGAGGTTCAATTTTGTTAGACGCGTCGATCGGATGTCTGAGGAGGATGAAAGAAAGCACGGTGAAAAGTGTGACGCGTGGAAGCTTCAGCTTTTAGCTGAGTGCAGTGTGTTCGTTAGAAGCCAATTTGTTGGCGAAACTACACGTGTGCGACGGTAAGGCGACCGGTAACTCCGCACTCCCGGGAGAATCAATGACCCGTGTGCACTCAACCCCTCTCTTTGCTCCTCTTTTCGTCTTTCTGCCATTGCCTTGTCATCGGCCGGCAGGGACGAGCGTGGACGGATTACCGACCAGAGTCATCCATTATTCTGACGTGCACCGCCACTCCTATGCGCCCGAAACCCTCCCGGGGCGAACAAAGCGACTCGCCCCTTCGAGCAACTCTCGCGTCGTTAATGAATACCTAAGAACGTTCCAACGACTATGGCTGCTGGCTCGTCCTTGGCTCGATTTACGGGAAATGGTCAGAGGTTGCCGTGTCGGTTGCTGCTTGTCGAATTGAAAGAATCGAACTCCTTGCTCTAACGCCTGGTGTATCGAGTAATAAAAGTTTAGGAGAGGGATGTTACTTGTTACGCGAGTAATCTGTTAGCAGTTAAAGGGATGGTAGTCGAGGTAGGTAGAATTTTCATGGGACAGTTACGTATAGGGTTGCTACCCGTACTTCAAAACAAAGTATCTTGCGTTATTATACGTAGGTAATAAATGTAATCTATACTTTTGAATAAGAATAATGTATGCGGAATTACTTTATTTCACGATGTATGATCATCTCAAAATAATTTCTTATCCTCTGTCTGAAGTGGCGGGATGAGAGAAATAAGGCTTCTCTTAATTTAATAAAGAACGAATTGTTTATATATTTTAATATGAATATTGAGTGCAATAATACCGTAGAGTTATTTAAAAATGATAAAACGTTGTTTTGTAATGATAAATGCAATACAAAACTTGTTTGGAAGAAATAAAAACTAATAAGATTAAAATGCACTTTTAGTTTTTTCGAGCGTACTTTTTTTATACTCTACGAAAGCAAATTTACGTTATTTTGCTGTGAAAAAGGTGACAACCCTAGTCACGTGTGATCTTCTATTCTATTTGATATCGAAGTGGAACAGGGGAAAAAAGTTGAAACAGTGAAATTCACGAGGAACTGAAACTACCGTCTCTATCAAATTACATTCAATTTTATACTTTGGATTAGTCTTTCTCGCCTAATTACAGTCGTTACAAGGTAGACAATTTGGTGTCAGATATTGTAGGAATTAAGATCGAAAGAGCAGAGGATAGTAAGAGATCAAAGTTGTTCCACCGTAGGCTAATCGACGCCTCCCGGTTTTCATCCACATCCCCCTTTTATTTTGATTTTTTCACGCAGCTTCCTAGCGATTCAAATCCAATCGAGTCGCAGCGGCGAGCCGGGGGAGGGAGGGACTCGTTCGCAGAAGAAGAAACGGCCGTCGAGAATCCGGAGAAGGGAATCCTGCATGAATAATTGATTTCCGGGCCGTGAATGAAAGCGAGGCGGGTTGTGTTTGCGTCGGTTATATAGCCGATCACGGGAAGCTAGACGGAATAAAGCCGGTAATAAATGCGAACGCCTTTCGAGGGGCCAGAAAGACCGTCTTCCAGCTGAAATATCACGCCAGGATCGATTCCAACGGATTTCTAGCCAAGCTACTGAATGATTTAGACGTTGCAACGCGACTATCGCGTCATTTACTATTCGTCATACGCCAAGATTAACAACAATGTAGCATACACATGAATCTTAAATGTCTAGGCACACATGTCAGTTCCGTGACGACACAGTGCTGACGTAACCGAGGTAAGAAGACTAGAGCCTCTACCTTACTTAGTGGGACAAACTGTACTCTTTTGTATCAAAATTGTAGAACTTTTGATAGAAACAAGATACATAGATGAATCTTTTTGGAAGTTAAAGCTAAGATGTTGCAGAATAAGGGAACAATATTGAGAAAGTATGAAAAATTAGTTTTGACATTAAAAATGAATGTCAAAAGCTCCTGAAGGGTAAGATTAATTCTGCGGCCAGACTTGAATTCAGCGCGACAAAACTTATAGGAAATGATGTAGGTATATTAAGTTAAGAAAAACTTCAACCACACATTACAACTGAATAACCCCAATTTTCTTCGAAAATGTCAACTTTGACATAGATTTTCAAGGTCAAAACCTATTCGTCATACTTTCACAATATTTATCCCTTATTCTGCAACATCTTAGCTTTAACCTCCAAAAAGATTCATCCCTCCATCTTATTTCCATCGAAAGTTCCACGATTCTACACAAAAGAGTGCGTTTTTTCCCACTGTGCGCCGTCCGGCGCTGCGTCGTCACGGAACTGATAAGTGTGTTTAGACCTCCACTCTGTTCACCGCACAATGTAAACTTTGTCGAAATTGAATAAGTGGTAGGCTTATCTACAATATTCGTAATCTTATCTCCCTTGGATTCCCATTCACTACGATGTTGCAATCACTTCACGGCGAGGATAACCTTTTACCCTTTCGCACACAGTTGCCACTTGTATTAAACGAGGACACATCCACGCAAACGGTACGCGTTTCAATTCAAAATCTTCGTGTCAGCCAGAATTACACTCGCCCGAAGTTGACGTTTAACGCACTAGCAGAGGAAAGAGCTGGCCCGAACGAAGCTGATGCCCCCAGGAGCGCCGCTACCCGCTTCGACAGCACATTAAGAAGCGATTTCTCAATGCGAGACGCTCGCGTAATCGCGATATCATCGTCGGCTAAAGCGCAACGCATAAATCAACCCCGTAAGCCTAATTCCTCCCCCCGGAAGGAAATATCAACGGGGGCAGCGCGCGTTGCCGAGCTAAAAAATGGCCCGCATTCCACGAAAGAGGGGCGAGGAAGAGAAGAAGACCAGAGGCAGAAGTAAAAGCGACGTGTATAAATGCAAGTAACGAAGGGACACACGGGGACCCTAAAGGATCGACCCGAGGCTCGTCCCTCTCGCTCCCCCGTTCCAATGAAATATCGCCCCGCGTAGACCCAAACTGGTTCTCGGCGGGGGTGGACAGAGATATAGCGAACGCTACAGAAACAGCAAAGAGGAGAGGAGGGGGGCGAGAGGGAGACGGAGAAAGAGAAAGGTTAATAGGAATTCCGAGCATAGTGTCGGGATAGTTTCAATCGGACAAATTGAGGCAATCCATTTCCCGTCATTGCCGATTGCGTCACGAAAATCCAACAGAGGATTTCGGAAGCCCGCGGCCGGCTAATTACGATTTAATTTCCTTGATTATAAACGAGTCCGATCGTGGACAACGCCACGCGGAACGCTGCCATTATTCCAGCTTCTTCGTGCAGAATCGCGCCTCCGCGCGATTTCCGCTCTCAGTTTCCGGCCCGCGCCCGTTAACGCCGCACCGCAACGACCGACCCCGTGATGCAATATGCAACGATGGCATTCCCCCGTTCTCCTTTTTCATTGAGAATCTCGTGGCAGAGACAGCTAAGGGGCATGCTAGAGTTTGGCGAAGGAAAGTCGATAAGTGAAAGCTTCGGGACCGTCCCAAGGCTGCGCAAGTGCGATCTACATTTCGTTCTCGAATAAGGAAGAATGTAACGGGATACTTGCTTTTAAATATTCACTACTCGGCCAGAGAGGTACCTTGATTTAATAATACGTGTCCAACCGCGATATCTCGTAAGCGGAACGCGAACGGAATCATTGATTTCACGGCTTGGAAGAAGAAACGGGGCGAGTGGGAAACGCAGAGAAAAAAAATGAATTCCTCTCTTCGCTGATCGATTTAATTGCGTTTTGTTTACTCGCTCCCCTTCCCGTATTGCAATTAATTCTTGCAGCCCATACAACTGTGTAGACCTCTCGTTAAATTACACGCAGCCCGATCCAAATCGCATTAAAGATTTATTCCCTTTGCCTTCCACCCCTCGTCCAAGGACTCAGCTTCAGCTTCGCGTTATTTCGGCTTATCTTCGCGAGATAGGAGCACGAAGCTGATAATCAGTTCGCCCGGGGGGGCTGCCTCAAGTTTCGCCGATCGGAGTTTTGGTCACGAACTTGCCAGCTCCTTCGATTCCACGGAAAAGGGACAGCGAAAGTTTTTCTGCTCGGTGGGCTGTTTGGGAAATCGATTTGTAGTCTGGAAACGTTTACGCAAAGACAACGTAGGTTCTCTCTGTTACTCCGTCGGATTGTTTCGCGGGTTTATTGAAATTTCCCGTTGCCGAGCTCAGTAAGGTAGGGCGAAATGTTTATCCAACGACTGACGCGGAAGATATTCTTGGTAAACCTTAGCTACCCCCTTTATCTACATATGGAGGACTGAGAATCATAGTGGTGTAATTCCAAATTTTCATAATTTGCGTTAATAACAGTTTTTAAGCTTTAAAGGCTCCATCTGTTTACGTTCATAGTGAATTAAGTTATAACTTTATTCTTGACTGAGGAATAAGGATATTTCCCTGTAGCAATCAACTAAGAAGAGCAAAGCGTTTCGAAACATACTGGTGTAAGTCTGGCTAACCATAAGTGTCGTCGCTCTTATCAGCACAACGCATGAACAGTATAAATTAATATAAAGAATGCTTTTCATGCGTTGTGCTGACAAGTGAAAAACCCAATTCTAGGGACGACAGAGCCACAGCCGATGACTGACACGCGTTCACCTGACATGACCTAACTAGGGTGACAAAGTAGATTCCTCGACCCTCGTACACCTATACAAAGCAGAGGAATTCTTTCAGTCTAACCTCGATTTTCAACGCCTCGTCACCTCGTTAAGCCCATATAGTTCTGTTTACTCCTAGTACAGACCCCTTACAAGGTGTCACTATGAGCCAAGCTCAGGTACACTGAGATCGCGATGGCAAGCTCGCAGGGGGCAGTCAGCCATGAAACAACCCTCGATCCCTAGGGGGAGCAGACCACATCGATGGCGGTGCACGATCTCGCGACAAAATTTATCTGGGTGCCGCGGAAGGACGTGGCCGGGAGGACACGGGTGCCTACGACTCGCCTAGACGAACCTGTTGCTCCGGGCAATTAACAACGGTACGGGGTGAGTGAAAAAAGAGGGAGCGAAGGAAATAATAAAAGCGGGTCAGCGGGAGCGCGTGTTCGTTGCAGCGAGCTTTTATGAAATCCCGCTTTGCCGCGGTAGGTATAATAATCGAGATGAATAGGGAGCACGCGCGCACGGGCCGCGAGCAGAGAGCGCTAGGAGACAGACAGGTGGAGGGACAAAGGAAGAGGGTTGAAACACGAGCTATGAGAGAGAAGGGAGGCGTGCACGCGCTGGCTGGCGTGGAATTGCGGCACATTGCTCGGCGCACCTGAAATTACAGATCGTTACACGGACTTTATGGTGAAAATTAACATCCATTTCGGCAAACTGAACGGAAAACCCCGGGCGTTGCGCGGCGGGCTAATGCGAAGCTGTCGGGGCTGGTAAATTTAAATATGCGATTACGAGCGCCGGCCAAAAATTGCGGGATACTTTCTACCAACCGGGGACCGATGCGCGAGCACTTTTCAGCAACAGAAGCTCGGAGAGTTGCAGCAAGTATCTGGAGCAAATCTTTCCAGCCGAGGAGAGGAGAGAACGTCGAGTGTTTTCAATCGAACGTAGTTTGAACAGCGTAACTCCACTATCGACACGAACTTCTCAGGATGAGAAGGAACTATTAGAAATTCTTCAACGAGGTACTTATGAGACGTTTGAACCGTCAAATTGAGTGCTTGACTAGAAATTACTGAACAAATGGTGACATCCATTCCAGTTGAATCAATAATCTTCTCTCTCTCCGCTCCAAATTTAGAGATCCGAGAACTCGAACCCCTTCGAAATTGACATCAAATTTGATACTTCAAAAGTCTGCTCTATACGCTCGCACAAATCCACCCACGTCGATACACACAGTCAGTTACTAAGCGATCGTGATTTCTCCATCAGCTGTAGCAATTAGTAAATACAATCGAGCGGCGATCCGTGGAAGTAAAAGTACGATTTCCTCGCAAATTGGATACGGCGTTAAATCGCGGCGGCGGCTATCGATGAAAGGGATCTTCGTATCGCTGTCGAGCCCGCGGAGAGTCGTTAAAATCGACCGCTTTCATCGTGCCCCGCCGCCATTACACGCTCTTTCAAAAACTCACGCGCGCCCTCCTAATTGGCCGAGTATTTTCGACATTAAAGCGACCCGAGCGCACGATTATCGGGCCGCTCGAATCTCTTTAATAACTGATCGCGTCACGGTGCCAATCAACCTCTAACAAGACCAACTGGATCCCGTGACAGCACGCGAGCCGATACCACGCGCGCGCCATCAAGCAAAGGCGAGGAATCAGGGCCAAGTCGCGCGCGCCACTCAATAAGGAGGGAGTTTGGCGAGGGAGGAGAACCGGCAGGCACCGAGGAACCGTGTAAAACCGATGCAGCCGAGCCCTCGTACACACTTTGTTTCAATTCTCTGGACGACGATGCCTGCCTACGTAGCAGCACGTACGTACGACCCACTCCACGCTTGCTCGCGCAGCCACACACACAGACATACGTGACCCTTGCTGCATCCGCGGGTATATACGTGCGTGCAAGGCACGTTGCTGGCTATTATCGATCCCTCGGTATCACGGACAAACCTTGGCGAACGCTATCGCGTACTCGCGAATGCTCGCCTGCCTCTCAACGACATCCTCTTCCGACTGCCCTTAGTGTCAACTGTTCCCACTGCACCGAAATTCTTCCTGCCTCTGACTGTACTACATGAGGCGCGGGGGTTCTATTTAGAATTTCTTGGACGAGTGTCTCTTCATAGAATTGCGAGTTAGTAAGTGTCTAAGTGACACGATCACTGATTGTATCCGCGTCGTCTTTGTCGCGTTGATCAATTAAGCTCGCGAGGGATACTCGATTTAACACGATGCTACCCATTTGTTACCCCGATATACAGAGACGCTGTTTCGATTTGTCTGTGCCTCCCCATCGCTCTTGTAAATTCACTGCGTCCTTCTCCTACATATCTTCCTATTATTATAACCACATCCCGTCTAATATACGTTCTCTGTCATCGTTTGCTGCATTTAAGCTGAGTGCTCGTTCTTTCATCCTCTCGCGGTTCCCTATTTAAATGGCTTTTTCTTATGCTTTTTCTTATGCTTCTTATGCTTACCCTGTTCTTAGTTATTTTATTTTATTGTATTTAGTGTTAGTCTATTTGTTTTCTTTCATTTTTTATCTATCAACAACTTTTTAGGTTAGGTTGTAGAGCAGCAGTTAATGCTGAACCTCGCCTACTCTCCATTGTAATTTTAATTGTAATGGTGCAATAAAGACATTTAATAATAATAATAATAATATATAGTCTTTCTTTCATCGAGGTTAAATGTATTCGGCATGGTGTACGTCTACGAAGAAGGTTGCCTTGCAAATTGCATCGCGCCGTTAGTCCACGTGTTACTTTCAGTTTCCAGGGGACGTGAACGGTAAGTACGGGCGCAGCTGACGCCGCTGGAAAAGTCCCGTGGACGGGAGGTAGGTAGGTCGTGGGTTTGCGTGATCCCCTCTTCATCGATCGCGCGATCGGCGAGGGAAGGGAAGCTATCGGCCTGCGAAGGGAGCGCGAGCCGTTCCATCCACTGCGAGAGGATTATCAAGGGAACGAGGGTGACGTCCATGGAGCTTCAGGCTGAAAACTGCTGCGCGCGCTCCGAAAGGTTACCATCGACGTACCAGAGAACTTTACGGCCGTGGATGCTTCTTTTCCGCCCACGAGGACGCCTTCCGCGGAGGCGAGCCAACGAGAGCCGTAAAACGCGACCCAGCAGCGATTCCCGCCGCGAGTTTTCCTAGCCAGCGACGTCGTCGTCTTTCAGGCGACGGGCACGCTATCAAAGGGCCTTTTAATGGCTCTCCTGATCTTCGGCGTCTGCGTCGCTGGGAGAACAGCGCGGAAATTTTCAAGGAAATCAGCCACGGAAGAGGGACAAAGAGTAACGTCTGCCAGACGTTGAGAAGCGATGCATTCGATTCGCCACGGGGAGACGGAAACGTTGAACCTTGTCGACGGGAATAGAAACGTCGATGCTGTTCAATTACAGATAACAGGGATCCGACCGTGGCTGACACGCCGGATGATAGGAAAGTCGTTGAATCATCGACGCGACGGCGAAAATATCGCTGATACCACTCAGCCGCGATTGTGGGTCGTCGATACGTTTGTCGGATATTATTTGGTCGAGCGGCCCACCAATTCGGTTCTACCTGCGACCGCGTTCCACCGGGTATCGCGATGAACGTGGGCTCGGCGCGTGCTTAATGCCCGTGGCAAGCTTTCATTTACGTTCACAGCGGTCGTGAGCGTCATCGCCCTTGAAACGACGCCGACGACGGCGACCATTACGCAAGATAACGTAACTCATCCGCGGATCGAATCGTAAAATCGTAAACGGGCGAGGAAATCCTGCATAACGCCGCAACGCTTCGCAATGTAACTTGTGTATCCTTGAGGTGAGCAAAATTACGCTTACGCAATCGCTGGCGTAATAAATTCAGAATGATCAACACGCGGCGAGTACAATAGAGTTTCATCGCGAGGACGGTATCCCTCGAGAGACTCGTCTGAAAGAATTCATCGAGAAAGATGCGAGAAGAAATCACGGTGAAACGATAACGTCAGTGGAGTGGTGAAAACAACCAAAGGACTTCGCGGAAACACCGAAAAAAGCGATTTCCAGAGAACATCGATGGTTTTTAGAATTAGCCGTGTTTTCCCAGAGTTTTTCAACGGACGATGAAAATCGACGAAAATAGTCGACAAAGTGGCGGGACGCTGCGCGTAAAACGTTGAGCTCGCGCGATCGCGATGCCGTGGCTTATCGATTCGCCTCGCTTCACCGACGATGTCGGATTATCCCAGTCGTCGATGTGTTCGCGGCACCGAGCTTCTTCCGCGACTCGCCTTTCACAATTTAATCGTCACCCGTTTGGGAACTAGTTCTTCCTCAGCCGCGAACACGTATCGATCGCTCTGGGCGACTGAAATATAACTGAAATCGAATCTATGGTTCGTAAGGAGCCCGTTCGCGTTTTTCTGCCCTCCGTGCATGCTCCACAGGCGCGGTAAAAAGGAACAGAGGCGTTGAAGCGAAATTCCGGTAGCAGTTTTGATTGTGAGAGAACAGGTCATTGTATGGCTGCTGCATTCCAAAGAGAACGGGGACGTTCGGGGCGGGGATGAATGGAACATCGTTGCTCTTTTCTCCGGTGATCGCGAAAGTCCGTGGCTCGCATATTTTCTCTCAATTTCACCGAGACGATCTCCGGTATCGGGGAAATCGTCGGACAGGAAGGCGACGCTGACGGTGGGGTGAAACTGATCGATACGCTCGCGGAGAATAAACCCGCGCAGCCAGGACAACATCCCTTAGAAAACAGTTGGGAACCGGCACGAAATTTCCTCCACCGTTTCACCCCGACGAATAAGGGTATCGGTGGAGATGGCGTTAAAAACACGGCAGCTTCTTTGTCGAATCGAACGGAACGAGGATGCTCGAGGTGAAGCCGGTTTTTACTGGCGCTTAAACCGGGGGACTGGCAAGTGTCCAAGGATCTCTCGAACGGAGAAGGCGCTTTAATTTGTTAATGTACGTCTTCATTGGGTATTTCCTGCTCCGGGTATTTCGTGATTCAATTTAATTAGGGTACCGCGGAAGGATCGCTATCTCGACGCTTCGTCGAGAGATGGCACGATACAGAGAGGGGGGGATAGAGACGACGCCACCGACGCCCTCTCGCCGCTTTTAGCAATTTCTGCCAGAGATTCCGCTCAACCGATTATTTCCCTTCGCTGGCGGCTGACCCGGAACATCTGTGAAAACTCTCTCTCTGTAGCCTCGTCACGCGTTAAGCACCCCTTTGTTGCGCTCCGCGTACGTCAGCGTGTCTCTCTTTCCGCCGCTTTCCGTGGAAATACCGCGGGATACAGAAAACGCGATGGAGCAGCGGAATATTGGTAAACAATCGAATACACCGATGGAATAACGATGTAGGTGCGTAATACCTGTGTGATCGTTAAGGCTGATATTCGAATATCTCCTCAGACCACAACCTGCAATCCAATGTCTAGGTACTTTATATTACGATAGGCGAAATGCCCAGTGTTACCCTCTTCGGGTTAATGCAAGTTTTAAAACAAAGGCGACAGTATTATAGACGGCAAACAATAGCCTTTTTTCATTGTTCGCTGTAGAGGATTTAGCCTCACCGTTTTAGTATTTGAGTTGGTACGGCCTATAGAACCACACTTTTTAGGATGCATTGCAAAAAGTATCCAAATATATACGAAAGTACCCAAATATTGACAAACGTACAAAAATATCAAATATAAATGAGTATATGAATTTACGTCAAAAAATTCAGAGAAAAAAATACAAACATTTGCTTTGAACCAAAAATGCGCTGGAACCCCCAGATGCAATAAAAAAATGCACACAGCTGGGTTTACAATGGCACCGACAACAAAAAGTTCGACTTGTTTGATCGGTTGACATACAGATTTCAAAAAGTCTACTTTTGTTTGCATCCAGTAGGTCGTTCGCGAGTTAAAATTAAAAAAGCACAACATTACACCACAGAGCGTAAAAGTGGACGAATTTGAACGAAATCCGTGCAACGGTGTAAATTTGTATTACTAACAAACAGACAGAAAATGAATTTGATATACATATATATAGATAAATTGATACGTTTGCGATCTCGCAAAGCTTGCAATTAGTCCAATAAGCAACAGATTATTCGCTTTGCCCGTGTCTGAATTGCATAAGCATGGGAATTGAAGACAATTTAAAGGATAAAGCTGAATAATGAGACGGACATTTTAAAACTTCTGGACGAGCATGCGTCCAAAGCGGATCGTGTCGCTTTCAAGCGGTAATGTTGTTTGGGCGCGATAAAAACTCAATTGAAGCTGCATCCGGTGACCGTTCGCGCAATTTCACGGCACTGAACTTCAATTTGTCCCCGAGATATACTCGAGCGCGAGCCACGGCTCGTTAATATAAAATAATTAATTAACGATTCAGAACGGGAGCCATCGATGGAAGCTACCATTTTTCCGAGCGGCGCATTAAAACTTCAGGGGCGTCGATTTTCAACGGTAAATTAACCACGAACGTACGAAACCTGCTCTCGGGACGGTAATTCCGTTTTCGGTAATCACCTGCGCATCAATATTATACGATATCGATACAAATGCAATTAACCGCGCCGGAGCACCGCTCGCGAGCATATTCAATGCCAGACATTTATTTCGCGAATAAACGTAACTGCGACAACTACAGAGCTGCGGATTTCGATTGGCCATAATGTTTCGCTAAAACATCGAGCACGTCTCTCCGCCTACACGAATCCGCTGGCGCGAGGTCCAGATCGAGGAATCATGACCGCGCGGTCGCTAACCTGATTTATTCATACGCTCCTCGAATAGCCGCCTTTCAGTTGTCCCTCCTCCTACTTAAAACCAACAACCTACAAAAGCGCCGTTAACTGTAACGACGACAAGATGAGAAACACAGAAATCTACGTTCACGGAGAGTCTATGGAACCAAAAGACCCGCGAACAAGGCTAACGACGAGGCACCAGCTTCCCCCTTCATTCTATTTCGTGCGCTCCTACGGGACGAGTCTGCCAATTATGCCGAAAACCTGTTCGGAACTTGCGCGGCAGCGTTTCGTTCGAGCCCTATGGACGATAAATTTCGAAGAGAAAGTTACCTCGACGGCGGAAGCGACGCTCGTCGAGGAGGAATTTTGCAACAAAGTGGCGCTTCAAGTTACGCTCACCACCACCGTCACACGCTCGACTTTCGGGAGGGGGACACGGAAAAACCGATATGCGCCGCGCTACGTCGCGGAGCCTTTTAACAAAATCATCGCTTCGACTGCATTAACGATACCGTCATCGCAGTTACGAGTCTTGTATACACACCGCCATTATCGTGCTGTAAAGGCAGTCTCGCCTCCTTCTCTATCTCGCTGCTACTTTTGATAGCATTAGCGGTACTGCTTACTGGTAAATGGTTTCCCTCGAATTCCGCCGCGCACGTGTCTCGTTAAAGGCGGAGGGATGACAGGGGATGAGAAAGGGCATTGAGGGGAAAGAAGACGAGGCGCAACGAGGCCCTGATACGAACATCGACGCGGCTTGCCGTCGTCGTTGGCGACGTCGGTGCGAAGCGTGTCCTTGCTTTCTAATTGTCGTATAATTACGGTACGCGCGCAGCCAGGGAGTCTGTTCGTCGTCGTCCGTGAGGCACACCGCGGTCGGTCTATATTTATCCACCGTTTCAGCCTGCGTTCTTGCTGCCTAGGCCGACCAGCGGAGACGAGCCGACACGAGGAAACCGCCGGAGGAGGGAAAAACGAGGAAGAACGGAATTGCGTAAGAACCGCGCGCATTACGCGCCGATTCGCGCGCTCCGACGCGTCGCGTTGCATTCGGTGAATGGTACCGGAAAGGGTGCTCTATCATTGCGGATGGTCGATGAACGGGACGGGGAAGGATATTTTTCTGCTCGTCGAGGGTGGAACATGGTTTATTGAAGGTGCATTGGTATTCTTTATCGGTCTCGGGGCGGCTGGAATAACGGCGGAAGAGAAGTCTTTTTCAAATGTTGCTGTTCATTGAGTGTTTGCATATTTTAGCATTAGCGAAGATATTTCTGGCACTGATGTCCGAGTGTTTCGATTGACTGGCATGAATTGCGATATTCGATTGTCAATACTACTTAGGTAATGTTTGTTTTATTCGAAGTGATGCTTAAGCGAGGAGAATTCATATTGTAGACACAATACCAGGATCGTGATTAACACTACTTACAAGGGAACTCTGCGAATCCGCAGTCACCGATTCGAACGCAACTTTATGGGTTTATAGAGGGATTCAAGAACAAGAATAACAGTATGTTTCATTCGTGCCCTGTCACCCTTTAAGGGTGTGAATAGTAATCTCGAAATTAAATGGGAACTCCCAATTTTTCGCGTATAACTCGCAAAGTACAAGAGACAGAAAAAATGTTTCAAATAAAAGTTTAATAGTGCAATAAGTGTTGGAAACTTTCGTCAATACAAGCTTGAAAAAAAGTTTTTTTCGTCATGTATTTTTTTAAACCCTTTTTAAAAAATTTTTTGGTACAAGTTCGCAGCGCTTATTGCACCATTAAACTTTTGTTTGAAACATTTTTTTCTGTCTCTTGTACTTTAGGAGTTATACGCGAAAAAGTGGGAGTGGCTACTTGACTTTGAGGTTAGTTTTCACACCCTTAAAGGGCGATAGGGCACGAATGAATCATACCATTGTTCTTGTCTTGAGTTACACTATAAACCCACAAAGTTGCGTTCCAATCGGGGAGTACAGGTTCACTGTGTCCCCTTGTTAGATATATCAAGGGGGTGTAAATGACTCATTTTCAAATGTTCAAATTTCTTGCTACTTTTGTTGAAGTTTATAAATGATTACTTCTGTGAAATAGTTTTCTACTTCGCTTGTTTTTTCTAGAAGAAAAATGTTCTGACACTGACTGTTATGAAACTGGTTCATTAAACTGTGAAAAAGAATATCCACAATCGGATAACGGAAGAAAAAATGAGTTATCACATACTGATAGTGAAAATACATATTTCGTCGTTTACATAAAAAAAAGGAAAAAGAGTGAGTTAAATAAAACAGAAAAATATATAAAAATACATATCTTATCTTAAGTGACTTGTTCTTTTAACAAATAAGTGATTTTGACCTCTCCAGTAGAAGTAAATATACGTCAATCGTCGGTAGCTCTAGTGCTAATTCTATCGCAATTTAGACCAGCATCGACTAATTTGGATCGTTTGGACTTTGAAACACTCGGATTGCCAGCCGCGCAAGCACTCTCATACTCGTCAACTCACTTCTATTATGTTTAACTGCGTACAAAGTTTCTCGCAGAATATCTCAGTACAGTTAAATTTTCCTTAGCCTCTAACTAAGCACAGAAACATAGAATCAAGACTCTGTTGCATCCTCAAATAACAAACGCCGAAGAGCTTGAACACCGGAAATCGAAGTAATCCAAACAGCGAGTAACGTTTCTCGAGCTATTTGCTCGCGCGGATGAAAGGCAGATTGCAGATATCCAGAAATCACACGCGCAAGCGGAGAGAAAGCAGACGAGACGGATGATAAATTAAGATCGCGGCCGATTCAGGGAAACATGATAGACGCGACATTAAAAATCCAAGGGGAGTCGGAGGCAGAGGGAACGGGGGAACGTTAATGGTGACAGGTTCCGAGCGAATGGGAGAAAGAAAACGGGGGAAAAAGAGTGATGCGTCCCGTTGCGGGCACGCCGATAGCGTTGCGTCCCGGTTTCCTCGTTATTTCGCCATCCAACCGTGGGGAGTCGTCAATACACCCTTCACCCCCGTTATCCAACGGCTCAAACGGAATTCGATATTCGTCTCACGCTCCGGGAGCGGGGCGACAGAGTAGCGGCGATGAAAGATTTTTAATCATTTCACCAACAGCCCCGATCAAACACCGGCACGCTGTATTTAATCGGTCGCATAAAGATCTTTCGGGTAAACGACGGGCGATAATCTTCGCGGCGCAAACTTTCCACTAGACGAATAACCGAATTTATCCTAAGTACACCAATCCCCTGGGATAAATTTACCAATTGCTAAGTGACAATGCTTCTCGTCAACACCAAAACAGAGAGCTCAAAGAGAGGAATCGGCTATTTAGTAACAATATCAACATGTATACCGTAACATTGATATAACGAAACAAACGGTTCTTATTCCGAAGATTTCACTCGACCGAGGCAAACGAAATTCGTTCGGCATTCAACGCCAGTGCCAAAACTCCCACGGACTTGTATTTTGTAAAAGTGGACGCGTACTTTATAAAGCGCGCGACGTAGAGACTAAATAGTTTAACGACAATCTCTGTAGCTACGCACAGATTACATGGGATCGGTAGGCAAAGTGAGATCAGAATGCGGGAGTGGATCCAAGCGCGCGCAAACAGACTGTATTCCCTGTGTCGGTTGAGCTGGAGAGGAAAAAGGAGCGATCTCTCGCTCCAAACTTTCCCGTCGACGTCACGACGAGCGGGGGATAAGCGGCGAGAGACGATAGTGAAGTATCGCGGCGCGAGTTGCCGGTTAATTAAATGGAAGTTCCGCGTCAGAAGCTAAGGCTAAGGAGCCAACATCCAGTTAGTCGAGTCCTTGCCGCTGGAAGAGAAAACTTTGAAGAGGAGGCGGGAGAGAGAGGCAAGAGAGTAAGAAAAACCGAGCGAGGAGGGAACAATGAATCTGGCGGGGGCGGGACGAGGATGTTCAGTCGAAGCTGGGACGAACGAGATCGGGAAAAGGACACAGAGAAGCCGAGAGCGAAATCACTGGAAGTGAGGTGATTAAGCGACGGTATATCGCGTTCCGCTTCGGTAAATCGCTGATTGGAGACGCGGAAATGGAATCGAAGGACGGAAAGCTGTGAGGCATCGGGAGGGAAGAAGAATGACGCGCGTCGAGCTGGCCAAAGAAACGGCGAGCGAAGAGATCGCCTTCGAGAGGCTGGGGAGAAAAAGTGGAATGGGAAGAACGCCAAGTACGCCGCGCTGTGATACGGCTGTGGCGCTGATAATGATGACGGATTACGATAATAATAACACACGCGGGGATGATACTATTATAAGATACGCAAGGATTCAACGACTTGCCGCTTGGTATCGAGGACTTATTCGACGAGGGAGATCTCCGGTAATTTGTCGGGAAAGGCCAACAAGTTACAAATCGCTTGTGTGAAGCGAAACGCCCCAGTTAATGACAGCGTAAAAGGGAGGAAAAAAGAGTGCAGCAGCTATCGGTTATCGACAACTCGCGCCGCTATCAGTGTGAAATATCGCACCACCGAATGGAAAGGTTCCAATTAGAGGCAGTCGTTCGTAACGCAATTACGCTTTTACATTCAGATAGGTTTACAGGTGTTACAAGGGACTCGTATTTTTCAATTTTATTGAAATACTGACAGACGCCATTCACAAGTGAGCCGTAAAAGTGGGCCAGCCACGAGCAACGCTCCCGATTCGTATGAAAGCGCCGCAAGGGGAAATTCACTCGACGAGGCCGCGATCATAAGATAAAATTAAATGTCCGCTTGGAATCGGACGTTTTTACGCACGTAGAACGAACCACGTGCGTACCGTGGGTACTCACTCCGTTACGACAGAAGGTACGTGTTAAACAGAACAATTCGAATCGTGGCGACCGCTTTCACACGGCCCTATTGTCAGGGAGATTCAACGTAGCGGTACGTAAATCCGGATTCTAAGTTCATAGCGCCTACGTCTTTTTCCTGAAAATTACAGCAGCCTTAGGTACTATTCGCGCGATCGACGACTATCTAATAACTGAAAAAGATCCGATTCGATGGAAGAAGAGTTATTTCCAAACGACCATGAAAATAACAGTCAAACGAATCGGGTTTCTCTTCCTCGATATCGAGTTCGACGAATTAATTCGCGGAGCGCTAAAAATACCATGCCAGGTTGACGTCAATTGGACGCTCGGATACTTCGGTTAATTAATACGTCGCGGAAGAAGAATTTCATTTTAATTCAGCCTCGTCGAACCGGTCGCCCCCGTCCATCCCGACAGCGAGGATTTTTCGTTTTCCCGCGCACCACGGGCGCCCTATCTGCTGGAATTTATCGCGGCACGCGCGACGGAACAAATAAACCGAGGGAAATAATCCCTTTTCCTCGCGGAATCAACGTTTCGAGAATTTCGTATGACCTTTTCGGGATACGTCGCTCCGCTAGCGCAGACTGAAATCGGACCTCGCGTACGTTTTATCAGGTCGATGATCGAATCTCGCCCTTTTCTCAAATTTAATCGAACGAGTGTAAAATTATAACGTTCTCCTAGCGGGTGTAATGCCTGTGTTTCTGTACAGATTACACGGTCTCCACGTGAGGAACGAGGCAGAAGATCCTACGAGAGCGTTCAATTTAACAGAGTGGATATTCGAACATCGAAGCTCCTTAGCCGCTCCGCTCGCTTAAGGGCCGCCAATAAATCAACGAAGGGACCCCACAGTTCGGTAACGCTTCTCTGCGTTCCTCCGGTATACGGTGAAGAATGCAGTCGAGAGTAAACCGACACGTCGCTCCTTCGACTTTCCTTCTCGGGGGCCTTAGGTAACGGAGCACCGTGCCCGATTTGGCTCGCATAGTTATCCCTTAACGATTTTAGAAAGCCACGTTGACGAACCCCACGTGCACAGAGAATCCAACCAGTACGACCATTACGCGCGATGAATCTTATACATACATCACATCCCGCGTCATTCACACTTTTAGTGTTGCAAAATTTGGCAAAACATCGTTTCTAATTAATCAATAATTAATCCTTTCCGAGGATTTTCAGCTTCCGCTAGAAAAGTCGTGTCCACTTAGCCCTACTCATGTTATCATCAATGTAAACCTTCTAGGATTCTCTAACAACATTAAGAACACTTAAAAACAAAGAAATCCTTACAATTCATCCTGTATCTCTTTTCACTCAGTTTTCAGCAACCCCACACCAGCGAACTCAGTGCATGTAGGGTCCATTTTACTCCATAATTTCATTCATCCAAATCTCGAAATAAGCTTTCACCGAGGGTTCTTATCTTGCCCTGATTTAAAATTCCTTAATAATAAGTAACACGCGTAGTTTGATAATTAGGATAAGTAAAAACGGACGCCGCATCCGCCACCCAAGTGATAAACATCGCGTTCCCACTCGTGAACACGACACTTCAGAGTATCCGACCGTGGAAATCACCAAATCGATCGGACTTTCGTGACAGTTTGCTCGAAAGGAAGGAGTGTTTCCCCTGGATCCCGGGTTATGCACCGTGTCCCCTAGAACGGGATTAATAATAGCGGTGAGTGCAGAACCGCAGCACGCTGGGTGCGATGTATGCAGAGAGGCAGCCAATCGAGGATAAGCCGGGTCGTGTGTGCACGCAAGCGCTCTGCCATGCGCCAGAACGTGCCACATGGCCGCCACCTTGGCAATGCGTTGACCCTAAAGTAGCGCGTTTACCACTACTACCGCTGTCTCGTTGCAGGCGTCGTCTACTAGGCCGTTCCGAGCTTGGTCGCCGGCCGCCGCTTGCTTTCCACGCGTGCACTCGCGCATGCAGCCCCGCGGGGGCCGGGGACGGCGGAGAAGGTGCAGCGCGGTGCAGTTTCGCGCGCGCGCGGCGCAGAGATCGTCGCCAATTCGAATGTTGCTCTTTTTGAAATACCGCCGCGCGAGCCGCGCGTGTGTCCTCGTCTGCTCGGCGAGCGGGGTTCTAAGATTAGGCGTTCGCGCTGGCCAGTTGCGATCATACCAACGGAAATATCGTCATTTTCCACGTGCGTCCGGCGATCTGCGACCGGTCCTTTCATGCCCCGTCGATAATAAATTTATGCAGTCGTGCGAGCAGACTATCAACAGGCTCGGGCGTGTTTATTAAAGCGCGGGGAGTATTGGCAAAATCGAAACATGGTGGGGGTGATCCTGAATCTTTTTTGATTACCATGGAGCAAACATCGCGTTCCGTCTCGATTCAACGTAATAATAAGATTGAAATATTAAAGAAATCGTTTTAACCAGACACGCGAAACCAATGCAACCGACTTGTAAAATACGAGCAACAGTCTGGCGATTATCTTATCGGGAATTACATTTAGTGCTGGATTTACCCTTAGGCTAACAAGCCTGAAGCCTAGGGCTACGTTTAGTTGGGGGCACCTCATTCTAAATATTTTCTTCGAAAAATTAGAACTTTTTATATTATCTTTATTAATTTGTATCTTTAACCTTCACTCTGTGCATAGGGGTCAAATTGACCCCAGTCATTGTAATATGCGATGTAATAAGTTTTGCACCAAATAAATATGCCGGGCAACTAGGATTGCCACAACTAAGGTTTTACACACACATTGTTAAAACAACGCCTGGGTCATTTCACGTTTTTTTTTTAAAAAACTTTCCAAAATATATGGAAATAGATAAGGGGTCAGACTGACCCCAGTGCACACACCACGGGAAATTTTCAATGCACAGAGTGAAGGTTAATGTTTATTTATGGTAATGTTATGATATTAGTTTTGATATTCAATGTTAATTTTGAAATTAAATTCTTATTTAGATTATACGAGTATTATGATAAAACAAATCAAATCAAAGTTATTTTATTTTTTACATTTATCTGAGGGTCGACCAAATATTCAGCCTGAGACCCCCTGAAAGGTAAATCCGGCTCTGATTACATTCGTTTATTATATTGCGCGTTGCGAGGCTGAGATATTCCTGCAAACTCATTCCACTGGTGTTCCATTCCCGACGACGTCTATCGAGCGATCGAATAATTCAAGCACACACTTCGAAAGAATCAGTTGTCACTCGAAACGCTTTAAACAGGCGTAGTGTCGCCGCAAGTTACTATGCAAACACTTGTACTGATTTGTGTAAATCGTACACAGCGCGGGGACGTAGTCCAAACAATACTGTTGGGCACGCTTTGTGCTATCGAGCCCCGAGAAAGGTTAGCTTATCCTGTTCTCGTGAGCGAGGTATGCGCGGATACCTGCCTATTCGTGTACCTGGAAGTCGAGGAAGAGTAGCGACGCGGCGGCGCCGAATGAAGACGGTGAGAAGCGCGCGAGAAGAAGCTGCCAACCGAAGAGAGCGAGAGAGACAAAGGGCAAGAAGGAATACCAGAGAGGGGAACCACCTGTAACCGCTTATCCGCCGGTACTTATCTCCCGGTGTTTACAGATCGGGGATAAGATTACATGTTCGAGATAACGCGCCAAGAGCGAACGCATTATCGAAGTATCGCCTCTGTCTCTCTGACCGCCGCGCAGATTCGAAAGCGCCGCGGCATTCTCCGTCTAATTCGCGCCGAGTTTCTGCGCTTCGATGTTTAAGCGAGCGTGCATTGTGCCGGTCGAGGGAACAGGTATTCAAGCCGTGAGAATTGTAACAAAGAATCGCGCGACAAAAGCTGCTGTGATTACTATGAGTGATTATAGTGGAACAGAAGAACGCTGTTCGATCAGTTATTGCGAAGCGAAGCTTTGAAAGGGGGAAGCCAGAACTACGATATACCAAGCTTTTTTTATAAAATAGTTAACTTTCCACGCAAAAGGGAATATTGCATCGAACTTTTCAAAGAATTTAAAAGAACAATCCTTTGTTCCATCCTTCCGCTTTCACGCCGTCGACCTTTGTTCCCCGCAGTCTCGCCTGCCATTCGCAAACGAGCGTTTCCCCCAATCACCAGCACGAAACGCATTTCACATTCTAACTGGCTCGCCCCCAACCCCCACCCGCACTCCATTCAATGTAAACAGCATCGAAAAATGTCGATACTCCAGATTTACCTTTCGCGAAAATGTTGGGAGCAGCGCGGACGGGATAAAGTGAACGTCCGGTAGGAAATTAAAATATGTGGACGCGTGTGCGCGTTTCATATTTCCCCATTGTACGTGTTCCCATGCTATCGGGGTCCGCTTTCCCGCTAGATTGAACAGCGGGGGCGCACAAAAGCCAGCAATAAAGCGATGAATGAAGCGCGCACGGTCTCGCCACGCTCCGTTCTCCGCGCCCAACGGACCCGGAAGCACAGATCCGGAGGAATTTCGCTGCTTTTCCGCGCCGCGACCTACCCCCGATGCACCTTGCGCGGCGATCGTTAAGTTCGGATATCTACAGGCTTGCTTCTTATCGCTGACACAAATCCAGCGAAAGTGTAACCAGCGATAAAGGCTCGCTATCCCGCGGAACGTTACGGCCGTCCGCTATCAACGAATCGGTATAGCCAAGCGAGAGAGTGCGCTGTTCTTACGCGAGGGGAAACCAGTTCCCCTTGAAATATTAGATACTGGCCGCGCAATACCGAAGAAGGACTCGAGGTTTTTACACGGGGTGCCAGTGAGATACGACCGGTCGCCAGAGGTCCGCGGACCTTTCTATGAAGTCGATAACGAATGAAGCCGTTGCTCTCTCGGCCGTCCTTCGCGGCCCACGCGAAAACTCGCGCGTAGCCCTCGCCGTTGCGTTCCGCCGTGCGAACCAAGCTCGCGACCGGGCGATGGTAGGTAACTCTGCGCGCCACGGCCCAACAATGACCGCTGTGAATGAGCGTGCACGTTACACGCAGGTGGGTGGCGCACACAGGCTCTCGCATAATTACAGCGAGCTCGCGATAACGTTGTCGAAACGAAACGGCCTTTATCCGGTCCGTGGACGTGGCTGCTTGTTAATTTCCCGGGAAACTGGGATCCAATAACGACGCGCCGTGACGAAAATTATGCCAGCATAAATGAGACTCGTTGGCGATGTAATGACGTGCTCTGCTGTGCGTTTAAGGGTTTCTTTGGTATCTTTAGCTTTGGCGAAGAGTTATAAAGTGTTGGGGTGATTTGGGATCGATAACGCATTTGCAACTTAATTTTCCCCTTAGCACTCTCAGGGCAACTAATAAACCCTATCTCAGGCTGGTAATACCACGCATACGGTCATATTAAGGTGGTAAAGGGGCTAAGTTCCTAGGGACACCTGCAACTTAGGGGGAAAAAAAGGAGCGATAACGCATTTGCAATACTCGGAGGAGCAAGTAGAAATTAAGATTACCTAAATAGGTGACATTTCTAGATAATTTATTCTAGCGGACGAAACTAATATCAACGATGAAGTGATTTTCAATCACAAAATTGGTACGCGAGAAGTAATGATCTGGCGATCTAAAGTAATACCAGTATCTGCGATAGGTTAGACTGCTCAGCTGATTCAAGTGCCCCGCGATAAGTCGCCCCGATCTCGATCGAGTTTGTATATGCATGACTAGCGTAACCTTGAAACTAATTACCTGCCAGCTCGTAAATAGCGAGGTGCTCGTGACGGCGTCCGTGCAGGTTCGCATTCATTGGCGCGTGCACGCGCGCGATCCCCAGCGCGGATACCGCGCGAGCGTACCTATGGTGATCGATGTCCACTAAAAGAGGGCGAAAACGAGCAAACGGAAGCGGAATCGACGTGCAACACCGTTGGAACGTTCGCGCACGCGAAGATTCCACGCTTTTCGCCCGCGAGTATGTTGACCCGAGAAAGGAGAGAGTCGGGCTACTCGCGCGAGTCAATCGTCTCGAGGAAGATAACGTGAGCGAACGAAACGCCAAGTACACTATGAATGCATCAGTGAAGCGCGTTATGCTGCATTTAAAGCCACTAAGTCAGTGCTTCCCAAACATTTTTGTGTCGCGATCCCCTTTCATAATATTCAAATAACTTACATATAAGGTAAGGTAAAGAAAACACGTTAAAAATAGGTACTTTGGAATACAATTCTAACTTAATAGTATTAAAAAAACACCGTGGCGATTCCCAGAAAACATTTCGCGACCGATTGGGAATCACTGTATCAAATTATTAATTTTCAAGATAACAAATTCTTCGCGTCAGAATTCTCTGTATAGGTAGTTCTATGAGAATTATTCAAGTTAGATGACAAAATGAAGATAATTTTCTTTTGTTTTAAGAGAAAAGTATATATTTTTATATTAATCATGGCTTGGGCACACCAAGTTACCTAATTTTCGTAGAATTACTTAAAAATATTGACCTCTAACTCTTTCAACTTTTAGCCACACACGTGGAGCGAACATAATAATATCCCTATCGAATAAAGAATAAAACCATACATCCCCGTTTCCTGTTCTCGTTTAGCAACGTAAGAACGCGTTGCAGTGTCCTACTCGCCGGGTTTACAGATAGTAACCGAGAGGCACGCGGCTCGTGTTTTTCGTCGACCAGAAATACACGGGCTATTAGTGAGCTCGATTCCGTTGCCAGCAGCAGATTCCATTGCCACGGCGAAGCTAGCTTTGTTATTCCTCGGCCGCCGAAAAATTGCGTTGCCTCCGACGTCCCGTGGCCACCGAGCTGCTCGTGCACGGTGTCGAATGCGCGCGGGCCTGGCCTCGTCGTCGCGCAATCGCGCTGCTCGTTATCAGGGGATTATCATGTTCCGCGGTGGAACACCGTGATACCGCGGGGACGTCGATGCACTCCGACCGTCTCGCGATGGCACGCACGTATATCTACAACCGGCGCACGGCTAGCGTCTTTGTAGTCTCGGCAACAGATTAGAGCTTGCGAGAAGCAACGATGACGTCAATAACGATAGCAGCTAAACAACGATAACGAGAGCGCGGAGTGAAGTACTACCGTTTAATATCGTCGGCCCTCGTTATTGCCTACGTCGCAATTCGAGATACGCCGCCCGGGAACAGTCGAGGAATTTTGCACTTGACAACCTACCCCTCGTTGTCGTTCGCGATCGGGGGCAAGATTTAATCGCGAGTTCATGAAAAGAGAGACTTAAATGGACCGAGCGAAGGGGAATGTCGTTAGACGGGATAACGAAAGGAAACGACGGACGACAGGTTGATCGATATCTGGACGGTGATTAGCGTTAATGCGCAAGGTTTTTAAACGGGAAGGGTATCGGAAAACGATACTTAAAGTCATCGTCCGTGAAGCAAGTCACAGATTCCGCGAGCATTAAGGGGAAGGCGGCGCTTGAAACAGCAGATTAAACGATGGAAATGCTGGTCAGATGGACAGCAAGGTAATTCCAACCTTGCGTCTGCTTATCAGAGGATTATTTTATCGCTCGGAGCCGAATCCATGCAGCATTGTACTTCACTCGGGCGTGTAATACAGTAGGAACAGTTATAGCATCGTTTTGATGCGTTTCAGGAAACGTTGCTCGCGTTGTTGCTCTTGCTTGTTGCGTGAGAATTAAAGGTCAAGCGTGATGATCAACGAATCGACAATGGAGAGTCGAAGAGAGCAATGAGAATCGTCGAAAATAGTGCTTCTGCTCCATTTAATCCACTTTGCTCCCGCGCCCGTGCTCACTTCTTAACTCTTCTTAACTATTATCGTTGCGAGCTTCCTAAATTACTGCGTTTACGCGCGGCTTTACGAGCTCGCGACTTAACACCATCAGCTGGTACGCTGGAATAGACGTTGCATAATTGTGTAGGCGGCGGAAGATTTAAATCGGATCAACGTGAGCAAACTGATATTATCGTCGCGAACTTTATATATAGATATGACGATATTGTTTTACTGGTATAACGAATTATTACTTCGTTTATCGACACGTTACATTACCATCGCGTTGTTTATGTATACTTTTATCTATCGACGGAATTATTGATGCACCGAGATCGCCGTATTATCCACGCGAATTAAATACCCGCGGTTACTTGGCTATCGCGAGCAATTAAACACGCCTCTTCGAAAGAACAACGAGGGTCGATTTCGTTTCGGGCGCGTCGATTCCGGGAGAAAGTCAAACGGTAAACCGTTCAATCGCGTGAAAGGCTGCAACGGCGAATCACGTTTACAGAAGCGGGCAAAGGGAAACAGGACGGGCAGAAAGTAGTAAAAGAAAGTAGAGCCAACAAGCTACCGTGGGGAAGCGACGCAATTTCAGAATCAACGAAGCATTATCGCTCGCAGACAGAGTAAAGGTTCTAATTCCCGAGACGAGGACTTGCTTCCTCATTACTAGTACGATTTTGCCGAACAGAGACTCGCGAAGAGGACAATAGCTGGGGGGGAAACGGAAGGGAAGACGTCTGCAGTCGCCCACTGTGCCCACCCTCTCCGGAGCTCGCAGTCTGTTTCTCACAGGAGTTTGTCCGCTACCAAACGTAATTTTCTCTTTCCCATTTACTCCTACCTATCCCTCGGGCTCTCGTCCCCGTACTCTATTTCTGTCGCTATCCTAAGCAAATTGTCGTACAACCGGCTACTGCGTTCCGACGATGCAACAACAGAAACGAGTAAATCATTACGAATCATCATCTCGAAATTATCTCGAATTGTAGGAACTTTATAGGTACCTCTGGAATAACCACACTGTGTTTTGCAGAGGTACATTGCCTAACTAAAAAAAAAACAGAATTCTAATTCTATTTAAATCGATATTGCCAAGATCACAAAGTAAGTAACACTTATTTCTCCATGTACCAACACCCTCCGAAACCTTGCAACACTACTTACTTAGTATGCAAAAACTGTTCTCGTTCCGTCCGCGAGCATCTGACATGACTCGAACAGAGTTAAAGGTTCACAGACTTCATCCTTCTCTCCTTTTGTATCGTATTATTTCTGCGAGGCACAAGAGATCGAGACAGTAGAATTCGCGCACAGAGCTGTTCACGGCGCTCCACTTTATGGTTCCGTGCATTCGTCAATGGGATTAATGGGGAAGACAGAGAGAGAGAGAGAGAGAGAGAGAGAGAGAGAGAGAGAGAGAGAGAGAGAGAGAGAGAGAGAGGGAGAGAGGCGTTAGGCGCGTATTCCTTACGACCCTAAGCGAGACCCGCGTGTTTATTTTCCCACGCATTTTTTTCACGCCCATTGTCTCGAAGCTCGAAACATGTTTACTAGAACGCCCGGCTGAGCTGACCCACTTCTCGTATTTCGCTGACCATGCATGCACCGTCGCTGGAAGAGATATAGGGAACTGGGTCAGATCATCCAGGCGTTAAAGTAAACAGGTTTCGAGCGTCGGGACAAGGTCGGCGAGAAAAAAACCGGGGGAAGTAAGGAGCAGAGCAATGCTTAGGGCCGTAAACAGTACGTATATGGCCACTCAATCGGCTTTTAGTGTTTCCATTCGAGAATACACGCGACTCTCTGACACAGGATCAATCAATCCTTGCGATCATTTGACTGTCGAATTTACGTTGCCCTATTTATCGCAAAGTATAATTGGAGGTTGGAGTTGACACTAATCGATGGGGATTAGATATATCTGTGATACTGATATCCAATTCTGCTCCATCCTTAAAAGCTGATATATTAATAACGACGTTCCTATATCTATAATATTCTTGAAGAGGAATTCAGAATTTGGGTTACTCTACATTCGAATGTAGCAGGGATTTTGCGTTGGTAACTTGTCAGTATAATTGTTTTGCGCGCGAATTTGTAATTTATGGAATGAATGAAGTGGGTTATTAATGTTTTATATTTAGTTATTCTTTTATTGTAAATATTTATTAGTTTCTAAGATTTTGTTTAATATTTGTAAATCAGTTTTTTGTTCATTGTTTAGACGTGTTTTTCTCTTACGCTCTAACAATCATTCTTAATTGGATATTCCCCACATAATACTTGAAATCGAGTTCACTTCGCTGCAGCAAGTAACTATTCCCATTGTAAATAACCGATCTATTGTTCCTGGCTTACATAATATCCCCTGAAATACGAGAGCACCGGAGACTTTCAGGCGCTCACAAGAGCAAGCTTTTCAGCCGAAGCGAAGGAACGCGTTTTACTTTCTCCGTAAAGCGTAGCTCCCCGAATCAGCGACGCCACCAGGACCGCATCCATAATGCATGAACGAGTCCTATGTGTTTATAAAAATTACCAGCGTACGATAGAGCCTGCCTGGCAAGTGGTTAAATTGCGAGGTGCCCCGAAACAACGCTGCCGGAGCTTCACCGAATTTCACTGACTCCCGTGCCGAATAAAACGACGCCGAAATGGCTAGGCTTTATTACCGCGCGCGGCTAACTTGCCGTTACTCCAGCCGAGAGTTTGCAACCGGCTCCAGTTTAACGAAAATCGATCGAGTTGAAAGCGCAACGAAGCTAATGAACCGAAGAAGAAACACGGGATTGAGAAGCGATTCCTCCGAATTTTCGGCGGAGAATTTAGTGGCCCTCCACAGACGACTAAATTGCCTTTAACGATTGAGAATTACACGCTCGCAGGGCAATTAAGCGATGATATATCGTTCGATCCACGTCCTCGATATTCAACTCCCCGCGTTATTCCCACAGAGTTGCCGGCGGCTTTTGAGGCGCATATTCATCGTCGACTCGAAAACTGCCGTTTCGCGGGTGTAAATGGAATTCGCCCGCATAATTCGCGGAGGTGTAAGGAAGCCCCGACGAAGTTGCCGTGTGCTCGGTGCATGTCAGACGCTCGATACGCGTGTATCGAGGCACGGCAACGGTAAACGCCGGCACAGATTCGATCAACAATCGAGCAACACGTTGCACGCGACTCCGAGCTGCAGCCGACACGATAAACCGTAGGTACACGCGTCGGCCGGGTTGTCGCAAAATTGTAACACGCCCCGAGCGAGTCGTGTAGCGTTTTCATCTAGCCGTGAATGCAATTTCCGATGGCAACGGTAGCGGAAAGCAGAGCGCACGGCCGTGAATCGTCACGGCAGACGTTCCGCGATTTTTTCACGAAAAAGTTTAAAACGATTTCCACGGACTCCAATTATTGTCCCCAGCCCGTTGGCTGCGTGCTCTTTGCGCGCAGCGAGTTGAGACGGGAGGCTGGAGCCCGCGAAAGAAGCTGGGAACGCGTAACGGGTAAAGAACCCAGCAACGAGAAATAAATAAGCAGATAAAACGAGGGTGGACCGGTGCGGTGAGAGAGGGAGGGGGAAACGATGAGCAGAAGGAGGAGAACGAGTACCACGGTGGGAGTTTATCTCGGTTACGGAGCACGTAGTATATACAAGAGGTAAGGAGACGGAGGAGGCGAAGAAGAACCTTCGCTAAATCGATATTACCATCGCCATCGCCAGCGGCACGACCGTCGTCGTATTCTTTCAGAAGGCAAGCCCTGAACCAGACCTTCGAAGGATACTATGTTGCCCCCGTCGATTATCATTAATTCTTTTTTCTCTCCCCTTAGGTACCCACGACGGGATCTCCCAGCAACCTCGGTCAGTGAGAATTCACTGTTAGATACGTTATCAAACTGCCGTGGTTACGCGATTATTCACGAAAGTCTCTTGGACTGTCGAGTCTAAATTACACGGCACGGATTAAATATTTGCAGTCACCCAGGTTATTCGTTATCTCATTCTTCGAGGTTATATATTTGAAGAAGTTCGTATTTCATAGTTCCCAGTCTACCGATCAACGTTTCCTTTCCTTGTAATTAATTACGAAACAAAAGCTTCCGTCCCTCTCAAAGGGATACATGATCAACGCCAGCACCTTCGTTCGCAAAAGGAAACCCCTTACCGTTCAGCACACCCGAAGGTTCCAAGCAATTTGCCGACGGTCTAGTAGCATTTATGCGACCGTTGGGTCGTGACGTGGACCGATAATCCGAGCGGGCGAGGTTGGGGGATGAAATTAGAAAAATTGTGATCAGGATGATTTACGAGTCGCGGACGAACAGTCGCCTGTGCCGAGAGGAGGGAGCGCGCAAGAGGGAATGAAAGGTGGGACTGCGAAAACGGGGGTGGAAATTTATGGCCCCGCAACAGATGCGTCCCCGAAGGACGATATATTCCTTTCCCTAAGAATATAATACGGTAAGGTGGCGGATCCACAGCTAGCCAAGCGCGAGAGACACATTAACCTATCGCATTTCTAATTCAAAAGAATTAAACACTAAACGCCGTCGTTTCATCCTCCACTGAAGCATAATTATAAAGTATAAATCGCTTAAAAATCGACTCAGGGCTTGCTCCGAAATGTTCCCTACAATCGTAACTACACTACCCATGTATATTGACTTAATTACAACGAACCCCTTGAATTTCTCCAAATCCGTTTGCCCGGTTAAATTATTCCACCCGATCAAACGCAACGTTCGCCGCTACAGTTTGAACGGTAATCGCACAGAGCGGTGCCAGTAACAGGTAATCACGCATCGGTTGCATAATACCGATGCTGTAATCGTGTAAATACGCGTGGAGGATCGTTGGCGAAGGAGCGGGCCAAGGTTCCAAGCTCGAGCCGAGGATGGAATCGTCGTACTTTAACGAGATAGGCCCCGTCATTCCGAGGACGCCGAGAAAAATTCAATGGTGCGAACCACTTGTGCCCGACGCGGGAGAAAGAACAGTCTACCTACCACCAGTCGAGGGGAGTTTTACTTTCGATTCGTTGCGTTCGACGAGGGAAACTCCACGAGTCCGAACTTCTGCTGGTCCGTTTCGCGCGCCCGAGGTTGCGCTCCTCGAGAGAGGTACAAAGGGGCCGAGCCGCGAAACGCCCCCGAGGCGATCGATCCCCGCCACCGCGATTATTATTCCCCGAAAGGCAAACTTATGAAATCCTTCGCCTCGCGGTCGAACCGATCGATTCGAGCCGAACAAACTTCTCGCAGACACTGTTCGCGGGAGCTCGGCCACGCTCCCCTTGCTCGATTCCGAGCAGGCTGGAAAAGGGACGAAAAAAGCAAACACACTCGGTCGACCTCGGCGGGCAATTAAGCTCGGGGATTTTTCGAATATCGGCCCGAGGAGGGCCGACGAGGCGAGCAGGAAATTTCGAAGACTGCTTTCTCCCTGCTCGTTCCGTCGCCCCCTGTCTATCCTCCTCGGGTTCACGCAGCGGCCTCCAGTCGTAAACCTACCCCGGGATCCCTCTCATAAACGAGAAGCATTGTGCTGGGCCTAAGTTCTGCGAACGACACGCGTGCATCGACCGGGGAGACGGGAGAGCAAGGCGAGGGATCGAGTGGGGGTTGGGGGGCGACGAAAAAAGGACGAAGAAGAAAACACGAGGGAAAGGTCGAGGAAACCCTTGGCCCCCGCGTCTTTCATCTCTCGCCTCGATCCTCTCATCTTTGTTCCGATCAGCGGGCCAACAAGTCCTACGCATTCTTTCGCCGGATTTCTGGGACGCGTGTTTAATGTTTATGGATATTCGAAACACCGTCGGGCGGGGATTTTTATTATTCAAGATGTCGATGGACGATCGGAGCCGGAGAAAAATTCGATGGAAATGAGACGAAGACGTATGCGCGTGCATGTTCGATGCCCGGCAAAGGAGAAAGTCGACGCTGGTGCACGCCGGCTGGCAATACGTCCGTGGATACGAACGTATTTATAATTGTACGCGGCGTGCCGTGGCTCTATGCATTAGCGCATGCCAACTAAACTCGAAGCGACCCGAGCCACGGTGACAAGTGCCCTCGTGGACGGCGTAACTGCAACGCGGGGGACCAGTTATTACTGTCATAGACACGCGCGCCCCGCCCTTCCTGCTCCATCTACCCCCGTTTCCAGTACACAGCCGCCGCTGTCGCTCGTTCCGTTCAACTTCCTCCGCGGAATACAGAATCAACGGGACGCGTTCGCCCCTCGCGCTGAATAAATATTTCACTCGAATAATCCTCCCTTCCTCCTTCTTTCCCCGTCGATTCCCAAAGTCCGCGGAGTCCGCTTCAGTTATGCACGCTTTCTCTCAGCTGCTTCACAGAGGACGAGGATGAGCACAGTTTTGGCGCGAGCGTCACGAAGATATCGACGCTGAGTAATTATAGACGGCCTTCGAAGCGCATATTGTAGTATGCGGCGTAATCAAAGTATTGACTGATAAGAATGACGAGAAAACATGTTTTTTTTCCTGCGACTTAGCAGTGATAAAGGCAAATCCAATTAGCCACCCGAGCTTGCGGGAAGTCAGAGTAGCCTGCAGCTGTATTAGGTAACCGAAGGTGTCAATTTCGAGCGTGCCTTGCGAATAAACTGCAAAGAGGTGGAATGTTGGTCGCCGCCTGTTTAAATAATCCCTCTTCCTCTCGATTTCAGATCCCTCCAAGGTCATCGCGTATGGACACGTCGAATTTATTCCGTTTGCTCGGCTCGCGCCGAGCGGAACGGGCATCCTTGAAAGCGGGACGTGAAAGGAGTCGAGCTGAAACGCGTCGCGCGCTAACGGTGAAGTTACGATCCTCCGTGAGACGCGGCAAGAACAATCGGAAATAGCTCGGCGGTATAGATTGTCCCACCTGCCAGCCGCTTCGAGGGGAAAAAAAAGCAGAGGGAAAACAATGACACGGCGCGCTATTATTCATCCAAGGTGCGCGCGCGTGCACGCCGGGAATAAATCCAGGAGTTTGCTCGGGATGGAAACAGCCGCGCGTGGCTCGAAATGAGATTGGAAATCAGTGGAAAATTGTTTCTCGTTCTGGGAAACGCGTGGATAGAAAAAGACTACACGGCGAGTAACGCCGCTCGATTCTAATTACCACACTCGGAGGCAACGGGAATCTGCGGCTACAACAGCTGGAAAAGGTATAGCGAAGCCGTAAATTAAACCATCAAGCATCGCCGACTGACGTAGTGGCTCTGATTGTGGTTTCGACTGGATTGTCACCTCGTATTCCTGTCAATTCGTTTACGCTGACGCTCCGAACATGGTTACTTTAATCCTGTACCGAGTTTACGACCTCGCTATACGAAGGAAGAAGCATCGAGTCGGGTTTCGCTACCATCGTGTCCCTGACGTCAGTAAAACGAATTTCCAGGAGTAGCGTACCTGCTACGTTTGTATCGTTCCACGAATTTCTATCGCTACCAGTTCCGGGAAGACGCGAGTCGAGTGGACGCCGAAGATCGTTGGAGAAGCAGCCGCGAATGGGGGGGCTCGCTTTAATTACGCCAAGAATGAATTGCTTCGGAGAGTACTTAACGTGTACGGGGAACGATCGCGATAAGATCTTATGTAAATAGAGCGGAAGCGTTCTCTATTTCGTGGCCGACGAGCGCGCGAACTTGCACGTGCGGCGCGCGTCAATCGGTGCCGCGTTTTTCTAATCGAGGCAATTTTCAGGATCGCCGCGAGGTCACGGGAACGACGCCGACGTGTGCGAGACCCCCGGCATGCTATTCAGGACGATGGAAACTCGGACGTGCAAGGATGAAAGTGGAGCGTAATTCCACCAGTACTTTTTCTATTAATATGTAAATAGGGTGAATGCGAGTGAACGATGACTGTGCAACGCTTTGATCATGTGTCTGGCAATGTACCATACATAATTCTTTTTCATCCTTCTACCATCCTTTATTCTTCCTATTCATTTCAGCGTTTCAGGATACCTATCTAGTTCGACGATTACTCCACTGTTGGGAAAATGCACAGAGATTGCACAGATTATGTAGAAGTATTACGTAGTTCTATTAACCATCGCTCAACGATTACCGGGTCATCGTGACCCGAATGTTGCTACGGTCGCTCCAGATTCAACACGAAAACGCTCACGGTGCTATATCTGCATTGGACATGACAATAAATACAATTCCAAATGTCAAAATTGCAATAGACATATTTGTAAAACCCACACGACAAATAGAAGCGTTGTATGTAAAAATTGCAGTATTCCATAATAAACGTTGTAGGTATGTATGTTCACTGAATATTTCTTCCCTTCCTTTATTATGTAATATTTACCACAGTATTTCCAAAAAATAATAACAAATTTCGTACGAAAACTTTAAAAACGTATGCGTATAAAAAACTTTTACGGTGAATCAAAATGACCCGGTAACAGTTCACCGCGTCACTGCGAGCGTCCGTAGTCCGAGGGTTAAAAGAATCTAAATCATTTGGCCTTCTACACTTCCACCCCCACCTTATCATCCACCAAAATCATCTAAACTTTTCACCGCGCTTTTACAACACAGTTGGCGTACATGTTGCGTAGGTACAACTGCCTTCCGCAGTGCTCGTTACGCGCATAATTACGAAACGAACGTCGGCCACGCCAGCCCGGTGTTTAAAATTACACGTACGTGCGTGCGCCCGTTTACAGTATAAATTCGCGCCAGCCGGAATACCCAAACGACCCTCAATTAAAGTTCCAGTCTCCCGCGCGGGACGGAAAAAGCGAGGACGCGGACGAGGAAAAGCAAGAGCGACGTAGGGGTGGCGAGGGGGCACGGAAACGAGGGAAGCACAGCGACCGGGGGGACGAATCTGTGTTTCACGCGAGCGGATACGAGCGCTCGCGCGTGCTTTACGACGCGTAGCGAGGTGTGCGCCACTCGCTTCCAGCGACGAGGGTTATCGATCACATGATACTTCGCCACAGACATCATTGGACACCCATATCGAAAATTGGAAACGACGTCGCAAACTTTAGCCCCCTCTCATCCACCGGTCGATCAAAGATATTTCACTCCCGGCTGCCAGCCACGTATCGTTTCACGACGTCCACGCGATTAACGGCTCGACGCGGTCCCTCGTACGCAAATTAGCGAGTTTATGGCCACCGTCCAGCGGTATCACCGATTACCCGTACTTTAATCGCGAATTTACGCAACGCCCTCTTATCGGAGGCAATTTCAAACTCGTTTTCCAGCGGCGCTGTATCCCTGGAAACTCGTTTAACATGCACACTTCGGAGCAAGAAAGCTGTAAGAATACAATCCTCGCGGAGTGCACCGTTAGACACTTCGGTCACGTAAAACTAGAGCGCTACGCGATCGCGTAATAAAAACTACTAGCCCGTTCCTTAAACCTCTCTTCCGCGAAATGTGTAGCGTGGGAAGAAGGTGGGACCTTGGAAGCATTAGAAGAAAATCGGAAGTTTGAATCACCGCTGTATCTACCCACTTGCATACTTATTTCATTCGCCTACACCGTACGTAGGGAGAACTGGGCACTTTGGTGTAAGGGACACAATGAAACAGTTAGAAGTTCAAAACATGATCACAAGACACCCTATAACCTATCATCTTAATAGATATAAGATTACAAGATGATACCCTATAGACATCCAGATAATATTAAGGTTTCACTGTACCCCTTGCATCAAAGTGCCCCAAGTCCCCCTAAAGCTGTCGTTTCACCGGAATTACCATCACCGATTCTCACCACCATTCTAAAGGTAATCATATGTACCATCACTCAAGAGCGAGAGCCGCGGTAGAACTCTTTGAATCACGAAAACAATCGCCAAAGCAGACGTGAATCATTGATACACCTTCTAGTAAAGTATATAGAACACTGTCCCCAATATCGCTGTGGAAAGCATACAAATTTTCCGCAGGCAATTGCCAGCGTACTTGATGACATTTTTTGTCACAGGCTGTAGCATCGTGGCTGCCACGAAGGCGGTCGTCCGACTCGAATCGAAGGAGGGGAAAAAACGGCGAACAGGCAGCGGGGTCGATGAAATTACAGGAGAACGACGCAAACGGAACGCATCGTAATGGTGGTCGCGAGACACCGGTTACGCCGTTAGTCGTCCCACTTACGGGGCAAACTCGATTCGCGCTCGTCAACGGAATCAAGCCGCCGGTAAATTTCATTATCTCGAAACCGCGAAAATTGAAACGACTTTCTCTCCGTCCGGCCTGGCAATTTCCTCCCACCACCCACCTCATCGCCGCTGCCCGCGGAGTTGCAACTTCGCGCCTCGAATTCCCCGACCAGTGGATCGATCGCGTGCCAACGCGGGGAAAGGCTCTTTTCAGGGGCGCGCGTGCTCGCGTTTCCGCGAAATTGAACCGGCTGAATCTCGGGAGGCGACGAGACGAGCTCGCGCATCCTCTCGATCCTCGAGAGGGACGCTCGATACGCAGGAATCTGTCCAGGACCGTGGATACACGCCGTCGGGACAGAGGCTGGCCCACCCATCGAGATCGAAATATCCTTTCCCCTCTAGATATATGACGTTTACATCGTCACTCTTGGCACGCGGTTCCACCGTCCTCTCTCCTCTCTTCGCCCCTCCTCCGTTGCGTACACGGCGCTCTTTGGTATCCGATGAAACGGGTTTCGCTCCCGTCCAAGTTCCACTCGAACCGTACCCACGTCCACGTTCTTTCCACCGTGGCGTTTTCTCCGTCTGCTCGAGGAATCTTCGATGCCGCTCCAACGGCCAGCGGGATAACTGAATGATACGGAAACCTCGGTGAGGCAATTCCCGCGGAAAATTAGGGGATCAGTGTAACACCAGCGACGCGCTGTCGGTGTTAACGCTACACTGCTCGCGTAAATTAAAATTACACCGTTGCACGCGTTGGGTCTCACAGACCTATAACTCTAAAATCTCAGAATCTTGGAATGCATGGATATTTTGAGAAAAAAATGTATTTTTCCCAAATGTTCGCCGTTCGCCTGTTAAAAAGATACTTGTTCAATAAATATTTTTCTTAATAAAGATTGTACTTTGGAGGAAAGAAGTATTTTTCTCAAAATATACATAACAAAATAAAATACTGAAAAATATCTTTTTAACACTACGGGTCATCGTTATCTGAACCTTTTTCAACATAATGGGAACTGTTCACTTTGACCTGTTAGACCCCACGTATGTAGAGTTAAGGGGGTATACCCGTTTGAACCCTCGGAAAATGTATACATTTTGTGGATTTTTTTACAAGTCAACGGTTTGATGCAGATTTCTCGTTTTTTTACTATCTTTACATAGTATTATGAACTACTTGAGAAAAAAGTTTCAGTTAAAAAACTATTGTTTTTGGGAAGTTATGCATACACATCCGAAAGTCTTTCGATTTTAGACAGCTAAACGGTGGCCCTGAAAACAGCTGTATGCCGTGTCTGAAATCAAAAACCATAAAATTTTCTTATAAAGTATATCATTAGCTATCATCCAACGAAGCCGATTTTGAAAATTTTGAAAAATAAAGAAATAGTGAGAGATCAAAGGTAAAGTTAAATTTTTCTAAGAGAAAAATCCACCTTTTTTCTTTATAAATAATAAACGGGGAATGGGAATAAAAAAAACCTTCGTTGGACGATAGCTATTGACATACTTTATAAGAAAATTTTATGGTTTTTGATTTTAGACACGGCATACAGCTGTTTTCAGGGCCACCGTTTAGCTGTCTAAAATCGAAAGACTTTCGGATGTGTATGCATAACTTCCCAAAAACAATAGTTTTTTAACTGAAACTTTTTTCTCAAGTAGTTCATAATACTATGTAAACATAGTAAAAAAACGGGAAATCTGCATCAAACCCTTGACTTGTAAAAAAATCCACAAAATGTATACATTTTCCGAGGGTTCAAACGGGTATACCCCCTTAAGGAAATGGCACATCCTGCGTAATAATTAAAGATATTTGTTTTAATTATTAAATGGGGATATTACTCAATTCGAATGCAATGTATTTAAAGTCTTAAATTCTTCAATCATGGTAAGCATACGTAGAACTTGATCCCAAGTAGCTAAGATCGAAGGAGGATTGGAAACGTGGTTTAAGATTGCGGAAAATACAGAGACGACTCGTGGAAGAAACAGCCCGGGCAGCTCAGTCCACGAGATTCTCTTTGAAGTAGTTGACTCCTAAGCGAACGCTAAAGGAACACGTGCCCTATTCGCGAGCAGTTTGCGGATAGTTGGTGAACTCCGATGGATAAAGGACGGGGTGAGTTTCAGAGGGAACTCTCGCTGTCCAGTCTAACGGGCACGATCGAAACTGCACCGCGCTGTTACGCTAATCGCCGATACCCTCCTTTCTGTGTATATTCTACCCACCTTCCGTTGGTCGCTTTTTATGCAACGCGAAACTGCTCGATAGTTATACGCGCGCTTTAATAAAGGTTCCCGTGACTTCGGTGCACGTGCTTCGAATTTCATGCGTTTCGTCCATCTCCCGCTACCTCGTCGTGGGTTTTCCACGCGATTTTTTGTTTTCGTCCGATCGGCTCCGTCTATCTAGAACCGATATTTATTTATTTCTTTTCCAACCGAATCCTGTTTCCGATTTTTCTCCGGCGGGCTGTATTTATTAAAAGCGATCGCGCTGGGAAATATCGATGATACGAAAGAGTAGACGTGTTTCAGCGAGGTGGGGAACGAAAGGAGCTGAAGAGGAAAAACATTGCAACCGACCAAATCATCGGCACGATGAACGCATTACGCTCGTTGCAGTCAGCGACGTGTCGGTCGTGGTAATAATTCCCAAAGGGAAGGCACGAAGCTGGAAGAAAAGGCAGACGGTCCTTCAGCACGGAGGAATTTAAAGAGGACCAGCGGAGACGGCGGCGTCGACGGCGGAACGTCGGGCCAGAGAGGAGCCGTATTTGCATTTACATTGGCGCGCTCAAATCGTCGGAAAGGAGAGCGTGGAATAAAGGAAGTAACCAGGTACCGGGGAAAAGAACTTTATCACGCCGTGAAATCGATTTTTCTTCCCCGCGACATGCCCCCTTCTAGGATCCGCAACATAACGTAAACAGCTACGTCGAATTACAAGAGAGAAATCGGTCGATCTCCATCCTAGATAAATGGACCTAAATACCGGCAGAATTCATTGCATTCTACCGTAAACGACGACTGTCTAATTTCCAACGCGACTCCGTGGAATCGCCTGCAGACCTGGCGACAGCATCGTGCAGCGCTCTTGGAAAATGCAAATAAGAGACACTGGTGTAGCGAATAGCGGAGCGATAGAAGGGAAACGCTAATTGTAAGTCTCACTGAACAAGATAGGTATATCCATTGAGATGTTAATAAAGCTCGAATATATTTTGCAAGCAAAGGTTACGGTACATCCGTTTTCATTATTTCTATGTATTCCAAATTGATTACAAGTTGATTAAGGGGTATTCTATTTTCTGGGCTTAAAAACGTAGCAAAATTTGGGATTTTTTTTTAAGAAACTAGCGAATCGATTCATCTGAAATTTGCATCTGGTTTTTATGCATCTTTGAAGAAGTTTCAGTTTTTTCTTTAGGTTGGTAATAATAAATAGAAGAGTTATACACGCCGCGTAAAATTCGTAAGTTGAATATCATGCATTCCGTTGATGCGCATGATATTTATCTTCCGGGTAATCGGAAACAGGGAAATGAAACAGTGTTTTACTTTACAAATATGTACCTAACTTCAGTTCAACGAACCAGAATAAAACAAAAAAAAATTATTGTGGAGCGTGGTGAGTTTTCAAACTGAAAGGTCAGAACCGTTAGTTTCTGCTATCCAGTTTTGCGCCAATTTTCTTATGTAACAAAACAAGTAGGTACATAACCTATCGGTATTCCAGTTTATCAAACTGAATCCACGTAAGTATAAAGTAAAACGCTTTTTCATTTTTCTGTTTCCGATCACCTGGAAGATAAATATCATGCACAACGAAATTTTGGGCAGTGGGATATATTTGAATATATTTGATATATGTATTATTCAAAATTAATAATAAAAACAGCAACAACTTTTTCAAAACTGCATAAAACCCAGCTCCAAATTTCAGATGAATCGAATCGCTAGTTTCTTAAAAAAAAATCCCAAACATTGCTACGTTTTTAAGCTCAAAAAGTAGGATTCCCCCTAAGTCAAGTAAGCTCTTATCCAGCTCACAATTTAAGCACCAAAAAGATATAGTACCCACCTACTAATCGCTGCACCTTCGTTCCACCCAACATACCAAACAACTCTACTCCCCCATTTACCCCCGTAGAATCAACAAGAAAGAAGAGTAAGTTCCGCTGCACGGTAGACATATACGCGTTTAGGAAGCAACAACGAATCCCTGGCCACAATTTCCCGCCATTATATTGCAGGGAGTTGTCGCACGAGCGTGGACGAAAAGCAGGAAAACTCGAAGGGACGGGAAACAGAGCGGTTGCGGAACCCTCGATGCACGGAACAAAGGGAGATCCAGAGACAAGGTACGAGGGTGGAAGAAGAAGCGAGACGAAAAAAAGAGATCCCGAGCCAGAGGCGTGCAGGCAGTCCAGAGACAAGCGGAGAAGCGAGGGTATAGTGAAATTAAAAGCGAAAGCGGAAATTGAAACACATCCACCACTCCACTCCTCCCTTTTAACCCAGCGCTATCGGTCGCGTTAACCATTAAGCGTTTATCTTTTCCCGGGCAACGGGGCACGGTTAATCGAGTAAATCGTTTAATTGGTCGTGCACGGCTGGTTAAGCGACCTCCCTCCCCCTTTGCACTAGCGTAGCGAGAAGGGGGTTAATTGAATTTGGACCCGAGACAAACCGTGGACTTTTTAGCGAAGGATTACTTTTTCGCGCAACTGCGGTGACGCTTGCGCAACAGCCCCTCCAAGGCTGGGAACAAGCAAGCCGAGATATCATCCGTGAAACTGCGACCAATTCAAGTCAAAGATCGCTCTAGCCTCGCTTTTTCACCACCTCTCGGTGCGCAGCGCCGCAATTTCGCGCGCGGGGTTACACAACAGGGGAAATTCTCACGACAGTGTTGCAACGTTCGCCGATGAAACGGTCGCGCGTGTCTGACGATCGATCGCCGTGCTGTTGATCCCATTATCGCGCGACAACGCGATTCCGCGCGGCTCGTATCTCATCAACAGAGGCAGCACGATAAAATTAGATAACGCTTGAACCAGCGCTCCGAGGGAACCGTTTAAATAACCGTCTCGGAACGGTCTCGTCAGATTAATTCGCCTCCTTGCCCGAGTCCGACTTCCCTCGACTGGATCGGATAGAACGCGAACGCCGATATAATTATCGTCGCTCCTCGCGCGATACGAATCGCTGATAACTCGGTTATCGAGCGCCGTCGTCCTCGCGCAACGACGCCTCCCGCTCTGTGGACGTTTCGCGGAACGTTGACGAGCGAATTCACGCTCGATTATTAAACTTCGTTTCCTAAGCGGTTCGCGGATAAACTGGTGGAACTCGACGGGGCTAATTAATCCGGGGGCGCGGATTAGTTGCGCGCTGGTTCAGTCCACTGTGTCGTTCAACGAGACGGAAATCGGCGCCGTTGGATGATTGCGCGTGACAATTCGCAATCGCGGGAAAGTGCTAAGAACGTGGATGTTTACAGCTCGCTGGGGAAGAAGTATGCAGCGTTCGAGGCGCGCACGATGGTGCCAAGTTTTTGCGATACTTTGCAGTCTTAGAAACTTGTAATGGCTATGCCAAGAAATGTAGTCGATGATGGCGTGACCTGCGTGTTAAGTCTAACACTCGAAGCAACATGGGTACCTACTGAATGCAAACGCACGAGGATAAATGGCACTTCTGAAAATCGCGAGGGGAAAGGAATCGGTTGATCCGATTGCTGTACGTAGACTCTAGCAGGGATTTGTCGTTACTTTACTCATGGCGCGGACTATTCGAGTTACAGATACCTTGTCCCTAGTCAGGATACTCAATGGGAATAGCAGGCAAAAGCAAGGTTAACTGGACAACGCGGTTGTCGTAGGTCACTGTGAAAAGCAGGATTCTGGAAGCAAAGGTAAAGGCAGAGAAGGAATCCTACTCCTGGGAATTGTGGGGAGAAAAGGAAATCATCCGATCGAGTTACTGAATTGGGATTCGAACTCATTTGTTGGACACAGGTTGCTCTAACAACCGAGCTGTTCGGTTCAACAACTAATTCTTTTTCCTGAGATCAGATAATCGAATAGTGTCTGCTAGATGTGTGTACTGCTCAGAGTTACAGACTCGTAGATGGAAGCCATATTCTTGATTGGAAAAGTCTATCGACATTTTCCCAATATCGCAATTAGATCGACCGTAACTTCCACTTGGAAGCCACAAAGTACGTACCTACTGAAAATTTCGATAACTCGGATCATAAAAATCTGGAATATTTCACGCGCAAGTTGCGCGACACGCGGAAGATACCACGCGGAATGTCGAAGGCACTCGAGCAAATCATCTAGCTATCTCGGATTCGCATATAATAAGCAAACGAGCGCAGATTCCGTAAAACGACCGTGTTCGTTCGATCGTCGAACGGTTCACCGATCCCCGTGAGAACTGTACACGATTCGCCGGGATATCGAGCACGCCAGACGGAATAATAGAAAGCACGATAATAGAGCGAACGACAGTTCGTTAAGTCAATTGCACGGCGAGCAAGAAAGGGACGAAAGTGATCGATGAAAGAGCGGGAGGACAGCGAAAGGGACGAGGCGGGTGGGGACGGTGGGAAGCAGGCAAAAACGGTGACTCAAAGAACCCGATCGCGTGGCCAAGCACTGCTCGTTAAACTGGAAAACAAACGGCAGAGCACTCGGCCAAAAAGCTCGGGCTCTGGAACCAGAGCTGGCAGAGGAATAAAAAAAAACAAGGGAACGTCGCTCGAGCTCGAGATACCGAGTAATTTCAATTACGTTAAGTTTGAAAGGTAATTTTAATAATTACCCGGCCGGCGACGCTGCGAACGAGAATGAAAACACAGCGGGGCGCTCTCGCAGATCGGCTCCTCGTTTAAGCAAACGAGCCTGGACGAGAGCCGTTCGCGCGATTATTAGAATTTGAGAAAGATTCCGGGACGGAAAGTCGCGACGAGCCGCGGGCTCGCTGAAATACCGCTTAATTCCAACAAATCGTCCCTCCACGGAGCCGGAGTGTGAATATGGACGAGGAAGCGAAAAGGGAGAGCACGAAGCCGGTAAGATGGGTCGAGATAGCGACGAGCAGAATGGAATGGGTGCCGACTCGACGGAGGAATAACCTTATTTACCGAAGGACCCGCGATTATCCTCTCCGCCCTTCGCCCCTGGCCCACGGCTTCTGCTCTTTATCCCCTTTCGCCTGCTCCCCCCTTTGCCCTTTAAGCGCAGTGATAAATTGCGGTAGTATCACAGACGTATAAACAAATCTCTTCTGCTCTTCTCTATCTCATCCACGGCCGCCTTCATCTTCCACCGCACTTTCTGCATTCCTCACCGAATTCTATCCGCGGTCGTTTCTCGAGACACTAAACGATCAATCTTTCCGTCTCCGCTTTCGGTTATTCATATCGGTCCCTCGCTTGCCTTTAATCCGCACATCCACGAGATCGATTTACTTGTAAAAATGCACCGAGCAGACTTGTTCGAGCGATGGAAATTCTTTAATTTTGAAATTTAAGATGAGAGTCTACTCGATTTCAATATAACCTATGTGATTCTGCTCGAAGGTTACTCGAGTCTCCTAAAATCAAGCAATTCTATTCCTGGTTGAATATGTTAAAGATTGACCAACAGTACGTGGAATTTTTCAAGTATTCTATACCGTATACAGCAACAGAGCAATTTGAATGAGCGATCCGTGTTGATAACGGAATTATAAATTGAAAGCGGTTTCCTCGCGAGCTGCGCTCGACATTTTTGCGGTGCTCGGTCCTCTCCGCTGAGAAAGTTTTCCAGGGTCGACGAATCCTTTATTGCAATGGTTTGTCCCTGCCGCCCGACCCAAACCGGCGACCCTTCTCTCCACCACCCTCGGGATCGTCCGACAAGCAGGATTATACCGTCGGAAATATCAATGGTCGCTCCTTTATCCTTTCCAGCAGCACCTGTATCTCTATTCTTCATGGAGGCTTCAACGGAATTACGCTCGTTACGAATTTCCCGAGGACGTTATGAAATAACATTTGACAAGGCACGTGGCTCTCCCGACTCTGTCCTCCATGTTTCTACCATCACTCCAACGCTTTTAATTCTCGTTCAATAAAACATCAAACAGACCGAGTCGACTCCAACTCAGTCCACGATAAATTAGCAGATTTCTCAGTCCACGATAAATTAGCAGATTTCTCAGTCAATGAAAGAACAGAACTCGATACCCAATTATCGCTGACAAACCAATGATGGAGAACTACCACGAAATTTCATACCAACGATCGCGACCACCGATCAAGATACAACACTCGGATAGAACAAGTGTGATTCATGTTGTTTCCACCCTAAGGGTTGAAAAGGCCCTCGCCGCTTTATCGTGTCCAGCGAAAAAAGGTTCCCCTAACAGCGTATCACGCGGTCGATCGCGTGAAACCAAAAATTATACCGCCAACAGCCGCGAGGAGCCTTGCTAGTTCCTCGATAAAACAGCTGATGCTCGGTGTCCCATTTTCCGCCCGCATCGGCTGCTCTCAAAACTCCTTTACCTCCCACCCATTCGCCGAGCTTCTCCTCGCCCCCTCCGTGCTGCTATCTATTTCGAGGCGCTATCTAATCGTGCTCTCCGGGCGATCCTTTACGCAAACTCTTTTCAATTCGCTCGATAAACGGCTCGGTTCACGGTAAATATGTATATTCGCCGGGGAGGGAGCAGCGGAGACCTCGTTTTTCCCGCTCCGTTCTCGTCCCGCCACGTCAGCCGCTTGCTCGTCGCGTGAGGCGAACCGCTCACGGAACCATTTTTCACGGACACTCCGCCGACGATAGACCACGAATACATCACGGCGACGCGGATAGCAGGCTAAGCAAGCATTGTTCAACCGTCCAACATCCACCGCAGAGCCGACGTCCCACTGCTCCGCAGGGGATTCCACGGGTCTACAAGGCGTCCCCTTTATCGCGAGCATCTATTCGGAGGTCGTCGATATCAACGGGGCCGAAGGTGGCGACCGCCGTTACGATGATGGAGGACAAGTTTCTCCGCGATAGTTCCCGAGATCCGATTATGCATTTCTGGCGGAACTGACGGAATCCAACGAGCTGTTGCAATACGATCATGCGCAGGGAAGCGTGTGTTATCAAGGCGCGTCGAGCTGAATGACGCAATTATCGACTGTTTCGTCTGGTTCTTCCTTCGAGAGCTGCGCCGAGGTCTACTTAAATGGCTTCGCTACTCAGCGAGACATTTAACAACGTAAAACACATGAAAAATGGTACAAACTCCACCGTGGATCATTCTTCAATCTGTTCACTCCTTAAAGATCGCCCAAACGACCGCATCAGAATATTACCAATAAAACTCATCTCAATTTCACCTACGATACCATATCGCTACAAAACGTGCAATCTAATCGAAGAACATTCCCGGACTCACTAATCCCGAGAATCACAATCTTGGCGATACCCCTTTCGAGCATACAATTTCACACAACTGTATTCTCTGTTCTCCCTCGAAGTAGGACCACAAATGCCTCCGGTGTTTATAGATTAGTCACGTCGAAAAGGACACCCAGTACAGTTTTAACGTCGCAACTATACGATACACGGTATCGTAAGCGTATAAAGGAGCGAAAGGCGCGTGCACGGCATATCCCGTGCCGGCGATAAATCTGGCGGTTCGATGTCTCCATTTCTGCGTCGTCCCCGTTCGCCTCGTGTTCATTTTATTTCACCATTATCCTCTATCCCTCGAAACTGATAGCAAGACGCGAGAGCTTACGCGTCCTGGTAGCGTTCGCTTTCCGCAGAGACCGGCGACGATTCACCGGGGGGGAACGTCTGTTACGGTGTTCGAGCAAATTTGCATGGAGAGCGTTCGCGCGGCGCGACAGGGGCGGGAAAGGGGCGGGGGAGGGGGAGGGACAAGGGTGAGAAAGAGACGAGGCGACAACGACGGGCAGAAACACGGTTAATGGATTGACACGGTGGATTGCAATTAAGTTAACGGTTGAACGCTATTCCTGGATTATTTCTGGCGGCTCGGACGGATTATAAATATCGGGACACGGATTCCGTTGATGCGAACCGATGTGGAGAGCATAACGCGACCGTGCGGTGTTTAACGCGAGCTATTCGACCGATGATTAAGCGATGCGAATACATTGGCCAGAATAAGCGCCACGCTAAAAATCAACGAGGCCCGCTCGGCTGTAAACTAACGAACGCCCGATCCCTTGCAAATTTTTCAATCCGCTCGACCGTTCTCGCGTGTCGAATCGCTTCGAATATCATTCGAATCATTAAAACGTTCCTCTATTTGCTTTGAACGCTTTCAATTGGCAGCCCGCGGCGGGACGAAGGGATTTTCAAGACCTGTCGAGGATGATTTTAAAATTGTTCAGGTTCGAGTAATTTTGGAAGTGATTCGACGCTGACGTCATGTCTGGAACCACCGACGTGTATTTCGAGCGTTGCAATTTTGAAGCGTCGAAGAGCAGGGCCTACGCGCGATCTTCTAAAATCAAACTTTGCGAGCACTCTGTGCACCAGATGCCTGACTTCTGTGTCTGGCATGTATCAGAAAACTCGCCGAACAATGCGGCCGCTTTGAAGCCGTCCCTAATCGTCCCTTCGGGCGCCGCTTACGCATAAACACTCGCAACCATCGTTTCTACCGTCCCTCCCCTTTCCCAGCAACCATTTCCACGGTTGCTGTACTAGCCCCAGAACAGCGATATCGAATTTGGCAAATACTTAGCGTTAGACACTGCAGTGCTAATTCAATAGAATCTTATCTGCACGCGCGGGCGAGTCTACAGGGATCTATTGTCGCAAGTAACAATGAACCTTAACGTAATCTTGTTGGACGCAGAACCGTGTACCTAGCCTCGAATAGATTGATACAAATAAACAGTGGTGATGAAAGGAAAGTTTGAAATCGGTAACGTTTGTATTAGATATTATATATTATCGATTAACTTTGCAAAACCCTTCATTCTAAGCAATGCAGTTATGAATACACTTCCAAACCTCCCCTATTTCAAACCAGAAACCTTTTCAGCGATTTCAGAGAACCACAAAGGTATTCACAGCTCACAATAAGTACGATATAAGTACAGGAACTAGTCGAGACGATCGGTAACCGCCACTGAACGGCGGCAACGCGTAATTAGATTAATAAATATCGTCGGAGGAAGCTGGTTGATTCGCGAGCCTTTCCTCCCTCGATCGTTGAAGGCGTCGCGACGGAAAACGCCAGACGAATCATCCGGGATTGGATCCGTTCACTGGAGTTCCTTCTTTTAAGAACACCCACCTCTTTTCTCACTCCCCGCCGCGACTGCCGGCCCGTATCCTAGTTGAGCTTTTCTTGCCCGACTTTCGCGTAATAACCGGAAGCGAGAAGCGAGGGCAAAGTGGATCGCATCATAAATCTGCTCGACGCTCAACAATGGGGAGCCCTCGCCCCGCTCCTCTCCTTCGCCCACTCAATCTCTCTCTTTCTCCCGAGCGCGATCAAAAGAAGTTTCGCGAAACCGGCTACCATTATGATAATCCGTCTGCTATCCCCCATAAAGGCTGTAAAAAATGAGCGACCGACTGTATTTTCAACCTCGACACTTGCCACCTACCTTTGTCCCCCTCGCAGGAAACGTTACCGCGCCATCAATCGCGACACGTCCTCGTAAATTAGCTACGCGATATCGGCGACACATTCCGTTCCATCCAGCGAAACACGCGTGTCTCTTTAATCGCGAAAGTGCACGGGCCGACCGGGGGGAGGAGGGCCACGTTTCGAATCGCGGCCGTCGGGATCGATAAACGGTCTATTATCGGTAAACAAATGGTAACCGCTCGGGGTTATTGATTCGAACGCGAGCGGCCCGTTACCCCGGGGGTGCCCGAGTGCCATGTGTGGTCCCGTGGCGACGCCGGTGCCCCCCGGGTCCACCAGGTAAAGTCGAAACGCGAGTATCACTCGGAGGTATATATCGGCTGGCAATAAACCTCCATTGTCCATACGCATGAGTCATTATGTTACGTCATTCGAGGCTCTTTATCCTTCCCTCGTCAAGTCCAACGAGAATACCCATGCCAGCCTTAAATGCGAATACTGAGGGCCCAAATAGATGGTAATTTGTATTAAAAGTGAGGGTGAAGCTTCTCTGATTTCGGTGGAAGAAAGAATAATCGATTTTGTAGTAAAACTATTGCAGCGTGAAGTGGTGAGTGAATTATTTCGTTTCGATCTTGGAGGAAATGTTTTGTGTATCTATAGTGTATGATTTAATGCGGTGTCGAATCCTTTCTGGTTCACCATAACTAGGCTACCCAGTTTCTCGCTTCCCCTGGACATCCTAAACAATTTCCTACAAAACGTGCGAATTCCAGTTTCGTTGAAATAGACGTTGAATTCACTTCGAGGCACCATCTCGAGACTTGGAGCGGTGTGCACTGGCTCTGAATGGATTAGCCCGATATTCATTTACGCGGAGCCGATCGGGTAACCTTCGAGAGAGCCTGACCAGCCACTCAAGGTTACTGGATACGAGAAAGAAGAACCACCTCCACGATCTTTCGCCGAACACGTATATAAACCGATTCCAGAATCGATCCACCTTGCGATACACGCACCCAACACCATTTCCCTTGGGATTCCCTTTCGTCACCCGTGAAAATCGAAAAAATGGTAAAAGGCATGGCTCGCGCGCCACGGGGATTCTGCTTGGAAAGAAACAAAGAGGGTGAAGCTCTCTTTCCTCGGGGACGTTCGAGCGAAAAGATTGAAGGTTTCAGGCCAGAACATCGCGCCTCGGTTCGTTCGTTCATGATCGTGACCCCGTTACGTGACTACACGGCGTAAGTAGGTATGTTAGGAACATAAAACGATACCGTTTATTGTCCATAGTCTTTATAGAAGATCACAAAGATGAAGTGTATCCTCGAAACTATTCATTGCCTGTTCCTCGAGTATGTATACGCTAATAGATACAGTCATGCCGATCTCTATAGAAACACGCGATCCCACGTGACACGTACCATCCGAGCCTTCGGTTTATTCTCTGGTACGTACAGGATGTTTAAGAAACCCCTAATCATAAGTATATTGAATAATTCATGGGGCAGCGTTGCGGGATATACTTGAATCACAATTGGTAGCGGCGCGGAAACGGGAGAGCTTTCTAAAAGAGTGCGCGCTCGGAACTTTTAGAGAATAAGCTTGCCAGGAATTCGGTGCGTTCGTTCAAGCGGCCGAGCGACGACTGAGAATGTGCGCGCGTGTCTTTCAGGGTGTCCGCGTGTAGCGGAAGTTGATTCTCTTTCGCGGAGTTTTCGGAGAGTTTAGCGAACTCCGGGATCGAGTTTTAAGTAATAGAGTAGTAATCCTCATTCCTAGCGCGACGACTCGAGCAGATTTCCAGCGAAAACTACCACCGTTTTCCACGAACAGGACACAAAGGTCGTCAACTTTCCTTCTGTAAATTTAGCATCGCGACGCGGCTCGTGCACTTTCGCGCGCAGAAATAAGTCGAAGGATGGAGATACGCGGAGAAAAAGGAGCGTTGATCTTGTGTTCAGCGCCTGCTTGGATTAAGCCGGCGAGATTTATGCCGTGAGTCGCGAGGAGGCGACTTCGTCATAGGAAGAACCCTCGCTCTTGCCTCGAAATCGATATACTTCCTTCTCCGTCCCTCCGCGTATTCGCAACCCTATTTCGAGGGACGCTTTCGAACACACAGATACCCTGGTTTTCCCATTTTCCTCCCGTTCCTCCCGTCACCTCTCTCTCGCCCCGACGATCCCTTACCGTGCCTTTGCAATAACGAAAAGGTTCCAACGGGTTTCATTATAAGACTGGCGATTTACGCGAAGGCGCGCCGGTTCGTTCAAAGAGAGACGTCATTGCCCATAAAACCGATAACGAACGAGAAGTGTAGCAGGAATAAGTGGATCGAAAGTTGCGAAGATGAATGTTAATAGCATCGGGGATGAAATAAATGAGCGCCTTCGCTAGTAGCGCCGAGAACGAGAACAATTTTCCTTGTCGCTTTGATGTCGCCCACGGATCGAAAGCTCTCTGAAAAGGGAAAAGACGCTCTTTCACGGTACAAAATTCAAGCCAGATAGAAAACGGGCGGCCATTAACGTTCGCCATCCAGCCAGCGATTTTTTTCCCTTTTCGTGGAACATCGCCGGGGATATGCGAAGGCGAGAGCAAGGAACCGTGCCCCATTGTGCGGGAACGTGTACGTATAATAAAAGGTTACAAAGGTCAGCGGAACATTCGTGGAACCCGGTTCCAGCTTTTGTGAATGAAAAGGGGACGACGGTGGGCAGGGAAATTTCCCAGACGCCAGAAAAATGTCCTCACAATCTGCGGGCAGGTGTTGAGAATGGGGACCTGCGCTGGCTTTTCAAACGAGCCCCCGCCCGCAACGCCGGCGCGGCGTTAAATCGCTCGCATCCTGCCTCGTATGCACGGATAAATCTTCGATTGCATAGCAGCGCGGCGCGTACAACACCCGCTGGCTTGCTCGAAATAATTGTAGAATCGCGACAAGTGCGTTCGAATCCAAGGGTATCCAGAGATTGTCCCTTCTTTCTCACTGAACTGCGAATTATTGAGTGTTTGATGGAAAAAAAAGGCAAGGTTAACGTCACTCGCGTATATAGCGAATGAGAAATGCACGTTTCGGGTTAATAATTTACGCAGTTGGATTGAAGCAAAAGCTATCTTTAAATTACTCGAGTTCTTTTCGACGTTGCTATTTCAATGGACCCTGAAGCATCCCAAAACGGTGCCCCCACAGTCACCGATAATTACCAATAAAATGCACCCACGATATTTTATGCAAAACGACCCGCGGACGGTTCCTTTGAACGGAAATCTACCCAGAAATAAGCAAACAGAGGCAAACGGGCGTACAGAGCGATGTGACGTTTTTGCCGGCCAATAAATTCTGCAGTACCTACCCTCGCGAAACGGAACATCAAAGCGGAAATTAGGCCATTTGATTGTCCCAGTGTCGAGCACAAAGTAATGAGCGATGAAAGCACGACCTCGGGACGAAGAAACGATGCAGTTGATAATTCGATAATTTTACAGGGTCTGTAACGGCGTCGTTTTATGGCCCTCGTCTCGCTCGATCTGCACGTGCGGATCCTTGAAGCGAACCGTAGAGAAAGAGACGGGCAGAGAGAGAGAGAGAGAACAAAAGAAAGAGAGAAAGAGAGAGGGAGGAAGAAGACAAAACGCGAGGAACAAGTAACGAGGTTACCAGGACGTCCCACAATTAATTTGCTTGCAAACGGTTACGCTTTGCGAATAATTATTCAAAGTTCTGGCTTCTGCCTGCGCCCGTACAAAGTGCAGCCACTTAGGGGTTGAACGACGCGCGTCGACGATACGGCGTTAAAACGCGTCCGCTGGCTATAAAGAAGCTTGCAATCGCATTTCTGGGCTTTTGTGAAAGGATTCGCAGGGTATCGTAGAAAGGCTAGCAACCTTCGAAAAGATACGCGACTGTTAAAGTAAGCTACAGCTACGATAAAAATAGTAGAGTGTGTGTGTGTTACAATTAGATTTGTTTAGATTGGAATTTAACAGCTACTTAAATGGAGCTGTCCACTCCAGTTGGATAAAATTTAATTTATGGAGGAAGATAATTTTCAAACAAATATCTTTGGCCGCATATATTATTCAACTGTGTTTATACTACATTATCGGAAGTGATACGGTACAATGGCCATGGCTGTGCTGATCATCGCCAGCAATTATAAATCGTAATGTAATTGTTTATTATATTCGAATTGTAGCACAGTGTTGTTTATTAATAACATTACGATGACAGGGCATAAAGGCACAGTTTTTCATTCGAGTCGAGAGCCAAATGCCGTTGCTCTTCGTAGCTTTGTTATTCGACGGTCTCGAAAGTCAATCGATGTCGATTAAAGAGCGTGCGAGCTTCATTAAAATACAATTAGAGGAAAGTATGTCGAGGAATCCGAGAGGTTTGAACGCATCGTTAAAACATGTCCGATTACCCAAAAGCCTGTTCAGGAAAGAGGGAATACGTACTATGGTTTCGTGGGATGCTCTGCGCGTAAAGCGGTTACGTATTAAAAGTTCCCCTTCGTATTTAATTACAGTTTCAGGAATTTCGCTCCGTATCGCGGGACCTTTCAATTTAATCCCGTTCTCTATGCGAGCTTTTCAAACGGCCACGTGAGTGTTCAACTCTATTCACCGCGGCCCTCCTGCCTCGTACATTTTTTTATAACAATCTTTTCTATGAATTTTTTTATGAACCCTAACAGTTCCTCCGTCACTCTGTCTGCACGAACAATTTGCAATTACTTCTCAAATATACTTGACGACCGTGGCATTGTGCATGAATGAAAAACGACTCAAGGGAAAAGAGTTAATTAGTTTTTAAAAAATATCGTCAATATTTCATGCAAGATGTCCTTCTCCAAAAAGTCTGTATTTTAAATTGCTGAATTCAATTTTCAGAGATCTTGCACGGACAATAATATAATAAATGAATATGACAAGTGGGTAATATTATTAATGAAGACATTACTAATGTAGTTGTGAGACACGAGGGAATTGTATCTCTTCATTAATATTAACCCAATGTATTATGGACTTAGTGACACATGGGGCTGTTATTCATACGGTAACGCGCATTACCCATATTAAATAAATTTATTGGATACACAAGAGAAGAGTTCTACGCCACCATTTAAACTGTTACTACCCTTGTTCACCTAAGCGAGCTACAAAAACCCCAGCGCAATTTAGAATTAGAACCTAAAAATAAATAACTTCGGAATATTGATAATAAAACGAAAGTATTAAACCAAGATTGCTATGGTGCATCACCCTGTAAAGACTGTATCAATAAATATATGTTTAAGTTGCTTGAACGGCAGAGTTAAATCTCCTGTAGAGCTCATGTGTTCAATTCTAACCTCCAAACGTATACCATATATGTATCGCGTACTCAACGAAATAGATACGTATGTAACTCTCGACACTAGCAACAGCAAGGGCTCAATTTGCCGAGGAACGTGCCGCGATTCCGACATCGATGGCATTGCACTTGCCCGTAATAATTCTTTGACAACGAACCGATACAAGACGTAAACACCGGCGAAGAGAGAAAAGGCTGAAACGCCCGTCGCCTCGCCTCCACGACTTTTCCAACAGAGTTTCGCTTCCTCGGCGAAACATTCTTTTCCCCCCTCGATAAGATAACATTTCCGCGCGAAGAATCTTAAATAGATCATCTCGAACGAGCACCGACGCCCCTCCAACTCTCATTAAGCGTCGAGGGACAATTAAAATCGCTTGGCCGGCGTCGGATAACGATGAACAAACATAAACGTAGGACTTCTGTTCGAAAATTAAGAAGTCGATACTACCGATAAACTATATTGTTGTTACAGTAACTACAAACTAATTGAAAGTCGTCAGATCGGACCTAATCAAGTGGGATTAAGAGAAATTGCAAAGGAAGTTATTCCGAGGAAGTCTATATTAACGAATTGCAATCCGAAACGTCGAAAAAGTTGCTATTGCGACTAATATACAGTGTTAGAAAGTCGTCAGACTTAAGCAAGTCACGTGGAATTACGATGAAAAGAAATCTAATGGATAATCGGTATGGTACGAAAAGCGGTAGGGAAATTTGTTTGCAAACACGGGACTCGTGAGACAACAGTCATCGTTACGGAATTCACGGCAACCAAGCGAATATTCGTGTCCCACGATCGCTGCCAAGAGCCGCATCGAAGCCAATTCAATTTGCCTGCAACCCGAAACTGACCCAGGGACTTAGTAATTATGTATTCCCACAGCATCGATGTCCCTTTAACGCCTCGAAAACCATTTCAAAACGTCGCGCCACCACTTTTTGTTCTCTAAACGAGCGCGCGCGCGCTACCCGACTGAACGGATAGTCGCGAAACAACAAGAAAGAAATAAAAGATGCAGAAAGCGTCTCGTTCGCTATAAGCCTCGTAAACGACAATGTTTGTCGAATGTTCGTAGACGAATCTGTCGCCTACGACACCATGCGAACACACCAGCGCATTCACGACGTACGACTTTGGTCGATGACGCACTTGGTCGAAGATTCTTTCGATTCACGAGCCTATATCGCTCGTTATCCTCGCCTTGTCAACGGATCTTTGGAAGCCATGACGCGGGGAAAGATGGCAGATCGGTAAATACGATCGAGGGTTCCGTGGAAAATTGTAAAACGCTGGCCGACCGATATCGGTCGCGACATCGACGGGAACCGAGGCCCCGTATCGATCGCAATCGCGAGAGTAACGTTTAAGATAGTATTTCTGGTACTCACATAAATTGTGGGCCGCGATGTTGCGCTCCGTCGGCAGGTCGCCGGGTTGACTGTAGAAATATATCCAATAATCCACAGAGAGAGAGAGAGAAGGAACGTAGCGCTTGTACTCCACTGATAAAACTTTCACTGATTTTCTTTCTTTCGTAATCACTGCTCGAAATCACACACCGAATGAAAATGCAGTCGCACCACTTTTCCAGGTTTCAGCGATCACATCTCTGACGAAGCACCACTGAAACAATACAGGATAGCGTGGACGAAGAGTACTCGGCGTAGGCGAGTCGCAGCGGTCGGTGAAGTACACGTTTTCCAAAAATGTCTGTGCGTGTTGATACCGTAAACGGCTGGGTAATCGTATCCGGGGTCGATGAGGGGCTTCCAGTTACTGAAAATCACCGAAACGTTACTCGACACGAACGCGCTCTCCCGTCAGATATTTCGAGAGAACTGCCGCGGACGCGCGCTCTGCCCCGTGAACTTGGTCGTATCCCGTCGAGTGACTGCAATCGAACGGGATCGATCAGTGTATCGAAGGGAGCCGGAGCGCGAGAATCGAAGGCACACACTCGGAATCGGCGTATCGGTTGCGCGGGCGCGCGCGACAGACGAAGTAGAGAGAGAGAGAGAGAGAGAGAGAGAGAGATAGCGAGAGGGAGACGACCGTTGCGCGGCACGAAATCCACAGAGCCACTGTGCTTTAACGAGACGAAAACGACCGAGCGATCGGCCGATCCGATGGAGCACGAGCACGCACGAGAACACGGCGACGTTACCGCTGCCGCCGATGATCGAAGATTCTCTCGCTTGCAGCGGAGAAATGAGAAGGACAGGGAACCGAGGCACGGATTACGCGATATAGAGCGCACGCGCGCGTTCTAACGCGCTTTCGTTACGTAAAAGAAGTGCGCGTTGGTTGAACGTCACCGCGATCGTCAGGATGCTACGGCTACACACTCGCGGCCGCTCGGTAAAAGGCTGCCGGAGAAGCGGTCGGGAAACCGTGGCTAACCTACTTCTTCTTCCGTTGATTGAAACTCTTCGCAACCGCGAACGAGGACGACGTGGACGTGGACGTCGACGGCGAAGGCAAAGGCGTCAGGGGCCCAGCCGCGGATGGCGCGAGTAACACGCGGGCTCGTTGTCTCTCCTCTTCTGGCGGCGACGCGCGCGGGACCCTTCTCCTTTCTTCGGTTGTTCGCTGTTTTCTGTCACACACCGCGCGACACCCGCGAGCACCAGAAAATAAACAACTGCCAGCCGTCAAGGACGCGCGTCTTGTTTGCACGAAAGAAAGCCTCCGACTCTCTTTTTCACTGGGCGGAACTCTCGTTGTCGTCGTCGCGGGGGGGAAAGGGGGGCACGAGGGGAGAACGAGGAACACACATAACACACACACGCACACTGTGGCGCGCGTGCCCACGGGAGGGAACGAGAGAAAGAGAGAGGGGGAGAGAGAGAAAGAGAGAGAAAGACAGCGCGGCAGAACGACACAATCCGACTACGACGGAGGTCCGACTCGAACTGAGTGCCGAGCGGCTGATCGAGGCCGACGTCGGCCGACTCGGCCGAACCGAGGCGCTCGCCGATAGCGCGCTCCTTCCTCTCTCCCCCCTCCCTCGCTCACCAAACCATGCCGTCCCTCCCGCGCTGCCTCCCCTCAACCATGCTTCACAGCCGCCACCCTCTCGCCTCTTGCTCTTCCCTCTCACGAACTCCGCGGCCCACCTTCCACGCCGCGCGTTCTCCCTCCATAGTAGTCCACCCGCTGCTCGGTCTCGCGTTCCCGCTCTTCCACCTCCCCTCGATCCACCCTGAACAAGCTCGTCGCCGCGCCGAGCCGTGTGCCTCGTCCCTACCCCCCACCACCACGTCCCTCCAAGTTTCCGACACGACGGTAACTTATCGGAATTTACTCGTTACTCCGAATTCGTGAACGACCGCGTGCGGTACGATAATACGCTGTGAGCGCGCGAGAATTCTACCTATAGACGCGCACAGCGAGCGAGGACGAATTTCGGAAGCCGGGGAAAGTATCGTTGCCAAGTAAAAAGTGCTAGTAAATTCTGGACTAATTATCGATCGCATCAGTGTTAGATAATTAAGTGTCCATGGATCAAATTGTTGCGCGAGTCCATCGTTGAGAATCCATAGGGAAAATTCTTCACTGTGTACTCTCTTCTTCTTTAAAGGATTTAACGCTTCAGTGTTTGTTGTGCGTATGGCACTGTTTCAAGGTGAAAGTTTCGATCTTCCGTTTAGGAAGTGGAAGATTATTCTCGATCCTCGATGATGAAGTAACATGGCAAACGAAGAGGTTTATTAGGTTTATTAGCGTCGTAGTGTTTGATACTCGTGGAAACTGTTGTCGAGAGAATCGGTAAAGAGGTTTAGCCACGAGTACTAAGTAGTGGCGCGCTGGTTTTACGCTCGTATCTCTCTCGTTTACCTCGGAATGATACGATACACGATGCGGGGCGGAGATAGGTTATTACACGGATGTATTATGGGATACAGTATGTAACGGAGTAGAGGAGAAGAAAAGTGTAGCTACTAGCGGAGCCGACAAAAGCCGAGAGTATGTAGTATATTGTGGGGCCAGAGTGCCCATACATACTTATTAACGCACAAATATAATTTTATCTTCTACGTTCTACGCGAACAAAGGGAGATATCCGTTCGTTACAATATTCCCGGCCACTCTAATTAATTAAATTGTATCTAGAATCGAGGAGAATCTGAGAATTCTTCTAAGCTCAGTGTCATAATTCGCGAGCCGTCTACTTGCGTACATGGGAAATGCAGCGAGTGAACGAAAAGTTACGATACTGTACAAATACTATCTAACATACTGATATAATATCGCGTGTCTACGAGCGCATGGTAAAATAATACAAGTCGGCTTGCCTTCGCACGTGAAATATCACGAGGGCCGACAAACATAAGAACTATCGAATCGGGAAGCATTGGAAAGATTCCAAAAAAAGGGATCATTACTTTGCCGTGGCTCCTGGCTGCCTCTGGACACTTTCCAGAAGATGTATAGCGTTGGCTCCTCGTGTAATATCTCCGGGAAGTCTGTTTTTAAAAAAGCCGAAACGAAATTAATAGCACCGTACCGCCTCCTCCTTTATGCTTCGAACATCCTTCGCTCGATCTTCCCGCATTATCCGTAATAGTCCGCATGCAAACTGGTTAACATTTCAACCCCTGGCGCGCTCCAGTTAAGCGAACAGCAATCTTCTTACCCAGTCGCGGGTGCCTTGAAAAGTTCGAATTAATAATAGAGGAGCACGAGTGGAAAGAAAGAACTGTAATAACTGCTCGTCGTCGCGAGAAAGTTTGGCGGCGAGCCGTGTGACGCAAAGAAGTCCCCGAATCACTTCACCCTTAACTTCCACGCGGGAATCGCGACCCGGTAAAATTCCGCTTTATCTTCGCGGCGGCAATCGCGTATCAAGATCGGCAAATTACACGGCGCACGCGCGCCCGCCAGTTTTTCCGCTACGAAATCCAAGTCGCCCGACGTATTACGAGTATACCTATACAGGTACCCGCGATACGCGAAACCTTGCCGACTTCACCGAAGACGTTGAGTAACTTTCGCATGTGTCTAGTCACGACTCCCACCGATGTCCAACAAGTTGTCGACACCGTGCTGGCGAACACGGCAACCGATAGAGACGGCGTGATATTAATCACACTTGGAACGCCCGTCATCCGCGTCATCTTCGGTCGCGCAGGAAGACTGTCGGGTGCCGATTTTGAGCGACACCAGCTCAGAAGACGCACGGATGAATTGGCACTTCTCCAAAGTGCAAATTTCGAGCGAAGATTACCAACGGATGCGCGGACAAGATGCTCTTATATCCCCCTCGTAGAACCGTTTAAAGATGACTCATTTCGTTGAAGTCGTGCCACTTACGAATCCGTCTTCGCTCCAGCCGCGGACGAGGCGGAAAAACGGCGCACACTCTGCGCGTCTGATAAAGCGATTGACAGCTAGATTAGAGGAACGAGACGAGAGACAAACAAGAAGGGTATGTCGCGAGTGATATATTCAGAGATTCGATCGTCGAATCTGTGATTCTGCTCGATTCGAGTGTGCATCGGCGCTGAGTCCCGCACAAGTTGCAGAGTTCTCGGTAATTCCTACGAAAGGCGGCGATCAGTCGGGGCCAATTACGGCGTTCGACGGTGTAGCAACGCGAACGAGCGGCGTACGTGGACGAAGACGGTGGAAAAACGAAAGGAGAGAAAGAGAAAGAGCGAAACGAGCAGCGGATCTGGGTCACGACCCAAATCATTCTCCTCCGGCCTCCGTTTGAATCTTTCGCAATGCATGAAAGTGCCCAAAGCGTTTCGAAAGCCCCCTCCTGTCTCTCGCTCTCTCTCTTTCTCTTCTTCTCTCCCCCTTCGCAACGCCGAATACTCTGTTTCGCCCGTGAGCTTTCCTCGTTTTCTCCAATTGAATCTCGACCGAGCCTGAAATAAAACCACGGCAGCGGTGCAGACACATGCATTACGTATCATATGTACATATACCCCTTGTCGGGGCGGTTAAGCATAGATATTTCATCCGCCGCCATGGAAACGTTGCCCGTGTCCTTACAATAGCGCGGAGCTTCTTACGCTCGCTCCTCTTATCTGCGGTACTGTTTCGTTCCATTAGACTAGAACGCACGACTGCGAATTTTATCGTATCCTCTCGATAACGCTCGGGGCGAACGTGACAGATGCACCGTTCGTCGGATCCGTGCAGGCGATTCTACCAGAGGCGAATTTATATATACAGTGAGTCAAAAGATTATTGTCACAGCCTTTAAAACGGAATAACTTTTTTAAAGTTGGTCCAAACGAGTTGGGTTTTTCTGAGAGGATAGATGGATTATTTGACTACTTAGGTAACGTGTTTTGTCGTTTTGAAAAATAATGTGATTGGCTGGAACAGCCGGAAAAATAGTGAAGATCGCTTTTTCAACTTTTTGTATCTGAGCTTGTAATGAAAATTTAAAAATCTCGTTTGTAAATTTAAGTGAGTTGTATACGTGCTCAAAATGTAATCGAAATCGGTTAACGGAGCTATGAGCTTGAAATAATTAAAAGTGTTAGAAGTCACAGTTTTCGGCCTGTAACTGTGATAAACCTAAAGATTTTACATAATTTAATAGAAAGAACCACATTTTTATTGTGACTGTTTTGACCGGATGAAGTTTAAACACAGAGGCCTGTGACAATTTTAAAAACAAGTTCCTTTCTTTTCATGCAGCAAATTAGCAATAATTCATACCTATGTCAGTTGACATATTGAATTAATTTTAAAATTTTGTCAACTCTTTTAAATTAAATTACTTGATGATATTTACTCTGATATTAAAGGCTCAGGCTAATATTCTTTAAGTTACGTTAAGATTAATCAGTTAAGACTATTTTACTCGTTTATTCTTACTTTGTAATGTTTGTTTTGTTGTCTCTATTTTAATTTCGTGTATACTTTGCGGTTAGGCTTGCCAACAGTGCGACCACTGCATCCTCGCCATTACTCTTTTTGTCTATGCCTTTTGTAAATATTCAGGTTCCTCTATTAGAGTAATACAAACGATTAATAATAATAACTAATAAATATTTCACGAAAAGTCAGGCAGTCGCTTGTCTAGGGGCCCCAAATCTCCAAATCCGCCCCTGAACACTTTGCGAACACAAACGTTCGCTAAACAAGGTAGAAAGAAACCGCTTGACTCCGCGTGGCCACACATCGAAACAGATGAGATGCTGCACATTCGACGTCATATGATAATTGCGTCACATTCCGACGATCTCAACGGTACGCTACAGTGCCACATAAGTAACGTGACATCGAAAAAGGTATCTCATGGTAATCTTAACATTTGCCTCGTCGAAACACTTCTCGGTATCGCCGGGAACAATAGAAACATTTCGAGCGATCGCGTTAAACTGATTATCCCGCGTGTTTTCAGTGCAGTCTCTCATGTCCGTTTTACAATACAACATAAGGTTAAACGAGATAAACCGCGCGGTCGCGGTGAACGTGGCTGAATACGTGTCAACCAGCGAGTGCGATACACACATCGAAGACAATGTTCATCGGAATTTTTATACCACGAGCTACGCGATAGGAGGCATTCTCGAACGGGACTGATTGGAGCGGAAACACGTGCCACCGGGAGTTTTTCGAACGAGGTCGCCGCAGGAGAGGGAGCGTGGGGGCGAAGGAGGAGAGAATTTCCGCCGACAGCCTTGAAAGTGCACTTGATTCGCGAGCGCGTGCCTCGTAAGCGCGAGGTAACACGCGAGAAAGCTCCCTGGCCGTCGCGTCGATGCGTTCGCGGGACGCGTGTTCCGTCGGCCCCTCGGTTCGGTCGCTCGCTCTTTCGATCTCTCGACGTTCGCGTCGTCCGCGTTCACGCACACCCGCACGCACACGTAGCAACGATCCACGCGCGTGTACGCCCGGTCCGTGCATCGGACGTTTGCAACGTTGCAGCCGGTGCACCGTGCGCAGCGCTGTTGCCAAATCATTCGGATCAGCCGGCATTCCCATAGAAGCAGGAGCGCGGTGCCGACTCTCGGCCTTCGAGCTTCGCGAGCTCACGAGTGCCACGCCGAATCACGCGCCGAATTTTCCTCCTTGTTAAATCGTCAGCTTCTTTTTACCTCCGGGCGGCTCGAGTTGATCAGATTCCGATAGATTCGATTCGGACGGATTTTCGGCAGCTTCCTGCCGCGGGAAACTGCATCGCGGTTGATTGGAGTGGATCGGGCGCGATGCAACGGCGATGTTCACGCGTCGAGGTCTGGGATGTACGTTCAGTGTCTGGCTACGCGTGTTTCGTTTAAGTACGCGCAAAAATGATTCGATGGCGGATGGAGTAGGTAGTATATACCGAAGTGTTACCGATATACAGAAAACTGTACGTAGGAATGCTTTGGATAACTCGTTCCCGCGATGCGATCGAAGCGAAGCTGTCGTCACGTGTCCCGGAGCCGCACGGTTTATTTCTCTTTACTTGTTGCACCTTAACGGCTTGGTTAAGCGAGATTTCATTCCGATACGCTTTCGAACGCATCGTATCCTAGGAACTACAGCGCCGTAAAATTAGAATAAATCGGGTATAACGCGGCGGTAATAAATTGGCGGGATCGTTACCACGGAACCAATCTGCCAACAGCATTTCGAGAGGTGCAGTTATTCTCTTTTCAGTCTCAGTTTGCTCGCCTGAAAAGCTCCCAGCGCTCGCTGCGATCCGCGGCGCGATCGTAGGGGACTTTCCTCGAGCGAGCTAGACGCGCGTAAATCGAATGGCAATTACGGAATAAATTGTGCGTATGAAAGGGAGATATTAGATAATGCGGCTTCACGATGTGACGGTGCGTGGGAATGGTGGCTGAATGCCAGTGCGAGTCCACTGTCGAGGGCCACGGTTGCGGCAGTCGGCCGTGCTAAATATACGTGTAACTGTTATAACTTTCGTAACGGTGTACTCCGATTTGTTTATTTCACACGGCCATTCTTCCGTCCGCTCATGTTTCCCGTCATACGTCGCGGCGAAACTAGATCGCGCTGCCGTAGAATTCCTTATAAATCGTGCACGCGGACGGGACGTGCTAATTCCTTTAAAACGAGTTTTCAGAAGAGTGCCAGTAGCGTAACAGGTCGCGCGCGACGTCGGGTTTGTGTCGAGAGACTCGCGCACTGCAAAAAGACTAATCCGAACGGGCAGTCGTCGGACGACTAACCAGCGCGATAAATTCAGCGGAATCGCAAGGTGGCTCGTTAGGTTGATGCATCGAAGCGAAGGGACGCCCGATCGTCTATGTAAATCATCGTAATTTGCCGGATGGCCTATCTTGATACGAAAGGAAGGTACGAGAGCTGCCGGTGAAATGTCGCCGTGAGCCTCGGAGCAACCTCAAGGACTAACCAAGGGTAGGTCAGTGCGCGGGGCGAGAGGTCTGACGCAAACGCGCACGCTTATTCGCCCTTCCAAACACGTTCCTGCTTAATTATATGGCCCGACACACGGACAGCACACTCGTGCGCGTGAGTCTACTTTGAAATCGGAAGAAAATAAGTGTTGGCTGGAACTATTATTTGTGAATCACGAGTAATTCAATCACGGTAATTTTTCACAGTGATTCGGGATTTTTCGTGATCGCTTCTGATTGGTGGAGAGCATAACTGTTCTTTCCACGCGTCACATAACCTCAATTTCTAATTTCAGTCAAAACATTCTCCACTCCTCAATGTTGTTATAGAATCTCAGTTATATATTTTGATGAATGCAATCGCTCGTGATTTATTTAAGGGCGGCCCCACCCTGAAGCCACTAACAAAGACAAAGTTAGGAATGTTTTTGTTCGTATAAATAAAAATATAGAGCTTGGATTTTGTATATATTTTTAAAGCAACCTTTATTTTACTAGAAATTTTTTTTTATGAAAAATTGTGTAAAATGGCTGCGTATAAAATAGCTTTCAGAAGAACTGCAAAAAAATGACCTACACTCCCGGAAATAATTGTATCATCTGAGAAGGAAATACAACAAAGATATATAAACTGAAACATATTATCTTCCACCTAGCCTAGGATTTTCTCAAAATTCAAATTATTTTGGAAATTATAACGGGTTGAAAAATTAATTTTAATCTTTTGCATACAAATTTTCACTGAAATGCTTGTAAAAATCAAATAATTGAAATATCAAAAAAATTCAATTAACGAATATTTCTTCACTGTAGACAGGAGAATGAGAATCGTAGGTATATTCTCTTCGCGAACATCGCGAGAAAACATCGAATATCCCGTAGAAGATTCTAAGTCGTTTTCTAAAATTCCAACTATCGTAATAATTCCCGATGAACTTTAACACGGAGCTACATCGATCTATGTTTACTCGATCTCACTCGCTGAACGATTAGCTTTAATCAGCCAAAATTTCAACAGCCGGCGCAATAAAGTGCGAGTCACTGGTGTCAACGATCAAAGCTGTACGTATTACGAGAACGTTTCGCCGCGGTATCTAACACACCTCACGAGTGTATGATCAGATACCAGAAACCCCGAGCGAATTCACGACGATACCTTATCGCGACTTACGTGCGCGCGAGTGTTTGTTTACTTTTCGCGCGAATGCCACGGCATTGAAGAAGTTATCGCCTGTTATTTTCAGTCCCGTTAACCTTTAAGCGACCCCGATATATCCATCCGACGACTCTCGAAGTAGACAGGGACCTGTTTCTTCAAAAACCCGTCCGTACTAGTATTCACAGTTGGATGAATAAAAACGATTCATCACCCGGCAAGCTTCATTCCTCGCTTATCACGGGACAACCGCACCTTCCAATTCAAACGCAATTTCTGTCGCTGCCGGCAATGAATCCTCGCGTTCCTGCTCTCAAGACGTTGCTGTCGTGCTTTCGACACACTGTCGCCGCGTTGCGAATATACCCATGGAAATTAGGAAGGATCCAGGGACAGTGAGACTCGGCGCAGAAGGTGTTGCACCACGTAGGTGGTCGTAGCACGGGCGAGAGTCAAGCGAGTGTTGGCCAAGGCAGGTCAAGTCACGTCTAAAACCCGACACTCAGATCGCGACTGCAATTCGTCGAGGAGGTCAGGCCGTGTCGCTGAGGCCACGGGCGCGTGGCCTTGAACCACATGCACGGCCGTGACTTTATCGAAACAGGGGATATGGATTATCCCGGTATTATTTCTGTCCCTTTTCTGGCACGACCACGCTTCCACGTGCCGTTCCTCCGCTTCCAAACCAGCTCCCGCTTCGACTTCTGCTTCGATTGAAACGAAAGCGACCGAGCATCCGCAGGTTTCGAGCGCTCGGCAAACTTGCCGGCGAGAATATAATTAAATCGAAGGCAAAATATGTTTTCGATGAAAAATGCACAAGGTCTGAGGACCGCGAACATGCTTGAATATTAAAAGCTAAAGAAGTTGGGACTTGGAAGTAGGTATTTCTTGTTTCTGATTGCGATCTTCGAATAGAATCGGGGATGGTATTGTTAAGAACTTCCTGGGCAAAGAACTTTCTTGCCCGCCTTCTTATTATGTTCCGCTAGCTGTTACGCGAGCACTGTGTACATTTGCATCGCGAACGGAAGGATGAAAGGCTACGCGACTCAATGATCGGTTTAGTTTACTTAGCTGCGGCGCGATTCATCGGTCGCTGTTACGGTACGCGAAAGTGAAACCGTTTCTCGGCGAGCCGCGCAACCATGGTGAGGATATTTCAAAACAAAGAGATCCCCGGGCAGCCGTATAATGGTGAGCCGAGTGAAGTATTCAATTGTCCGCCGTCCCCATTCATTCTCTTGGCTAAATGAAGGGTTGAAAATGGAGTTGTAAGAATCTTACGATACCGCGGGAACGAGTGTAGCTCGCTGACGATACTGTATGCGCGTTTTAATGTAGCAACGTTATAAAGAATTACCCTTGCTACATTGAAGGTGGTCGTTTCTTTAAGACACCAGAATCGATGCCCATCGTGAACACCACACATGGCACGCCTGCGAGCCACGTTGTTTGTGTAGAGTGCTTTAGAAGCTCTCCGTGTACGTCAGCTAGTAAAGGAAAAAGGTATACGAAAGGGCGGAGGAAATGGAGAGGCGGGAAAAGCATAGGAGAGAAAGAGAGTGAGTAGACAGAAACGGGCTGTAGGTATCCAGGTCAAATGCCTGGCAAAGCGAGCAAGTATTTCCTTCGCGTTTACTTATCAATGCTCCGATAACCAATGTCCGACGAATGCAAACACGAGCGAAATGTTATGAGCCGTGGATAATAGTTGTGAAACCTTTCCTGGGCCGTTCAAACATCACAGTGTTAAATTGGAAAACGAAACTATAGACAGCGTTAAGCTGTTAGGTTTGACAGTGACCCGAAGGTCTCACAGACTTGGACTTTGCACGGGGATCAGTTGCTCTCCAAGAACTTTACCAAAAACCTTGAAACTTCCACGGTGTACCTATGTTACCGAAAAACGGGGCTCGATCTATTTATCTCTTCCGTCGCTCTGGGTAAAAATGATTTGCGCCACACTGTATATTTAATACTAATAAGTAGGTATCTTAAAATGTAATTTTTGATAGTGGGAGACATTTTTTGTAGGTATTTGTTGAATAATAAAAGCCTTTTATTTTATAAAAAAATTAATATTCATAAAAACAAAAACACAATAAAATGAAATAAATAGGTAGGAAGTATGTAAGTACCTATTTTTAAATCTATAAAAACGTTTATAAAATATTTTATAAAATCACTAAAAAAAGCACCGTAAATACAAAATCACGAAATGCCTGCATAGAAAAACTTTTAAAAATATTTTCTACTTTCAAAAAAAATTCTAACTCTCACGGGTGATATAACAACAATTTATAATTTTGATACCTACTACCTATTTGGATTCAAACATGCATTTCGTACTCTTTTACCGCTTTTTCAAAAAGTGTTACTTACTTTTTTATTGATTTTAATTTTCTGTTTCTACAAATTTTGCCGCTCTGGGCAATTGCCCCGCTTCCGCCACCTAAATCGTGCCCCGCCGAAAAAACCAGAAAGGTATAAAAACACAGACGCGATTCAAAGAATTCCAAGGCGCCCGTGTTGCACGGCAGCTATCGAGTAGGTAGGTACCTAATGACGGTCAGAGAGTAACGAACGATCGGGCGGGGCTGGGTAGCGAGTAAATCGCTGAACTGCTTTATAGATTTCCGAAATGCATCGATAGCCGCGTGTATCGGTTTTCATTGTTTGCCCTCGTGATTTTACGAGTGTTTCCTTCGCTGCGGCGCCGTTACGACTCTCCAGCTTATCGTAATCACTTCACCCGTTCATAAGCGGCATATTTATGCCGCAATTAACTCTCGTTAGCGGAAAACCCATCAAGTACATGACTAGACCGGTATATCAGCCCGTACTCCACCGCCAGCTGATTTCGTTATGCCGCTGCAACGCGCTGCCGCAATCCTCCGCAAGGAATTAACACTACGACCCTTCTCCAAGAATCCACCTCGATGACCTGCGCCTAAGCTTAGGTCTCCTCATTATCGCTCACGAGTCATTTATCTACCTACTAACGAGACAACCCTTCGGTAATAACACACAAAAAGGAGAAAGGCGAATATGTAACTCACTACAATTTCGATAGATAATCCAGAAGCTTAGCGTTAAAATTGAGAAAAGGGAAATGTGTAGAGTATTGTGGGGCAAGAGTGCGCACTTAAAGTTTAGATTTCCCTAAAATCTTTGGTATTGCACTGATAGTCATATCATTTTGTGAGAAATAACTACTATCCCTTATTATTCAATAGAGGGTCACTTCATGTAAATTCACCTGTCGCAACTTATATAAAATAAATATTTCCAAAAAGTGTCAAATGCGAACTTTTACTCGATATGTGGGGCAACTGCCACAACTCAAACTATGAAATTCGCATGGTACGAACTCTTACCCGCTGCGAACTTTTACCTACATTTACTCTATGAAGCCTTCAGCAAACAAAATTTATAATTATTATTTTTATTATTATTATTTCAACGGGAGACCCTTTAAAATACAAGAACACGGTTAACTAGTACAAAGAGATATATAAATCAGTCTGATAACATAATCGTAGCATGTATCTGCGCCGAGGACAGTCATACGGATCAAAGGGGCAAAGGAACTCGAACGCCGAAAAATCAGCGAGACAAGTTTCCGGAGTCTCCGAGAGCAGCATTATTATCAGTAACAATTACACCGTAAAATGTAATTCCATCGAATTCGTCGCTGCCCGCGCCCCTCGAGGAACAAGGCATCGTTAAGTAATTACGGGAAATTGTGTATTTGCTCCGGAGCGTAAGAACTTTTAACGACGCTGCGTAAACAACGCCGGAACTCCCAGGGAAATAAACAGGCAGTCATAGTTCTGCGTTGGCGATCCGTTCCAGCTTCCCGCGGCGCCTCGTTTAACGGGCCTCGCACAGAGACCATTTTTGTCGCCCGTTCAAAGGACCCTTTACGAAGTCCCCGCGGAGTTTAATCAACAACTTTCGACGCCCCTGGTAATCTTGACCTTATCGAGTTCGCGTTATCGGCGCCGACATTAAGCGCACCACCTCCCTCGAAGAATTTAAAACACGAACGCCGAGGCTAGACGGCGTCGCGATAAACCGCTCATTCCGCTCTATCCTCTGTTGACGATAACAAGCGTGGCTATAAAAGAAAATACCGCTATCCAATGCCGTATTAAGCACCATCGCCGGATTGTCCCTTCGCTTAATAGACTGTATTAACTAGACGAGTGAAATGGACAACAAACGTCACGGCCGGAACTCGAATGATGTATAGCCGAATGTGATCGTTCCTCGCCAGCAACCGGCGACACGGGATGTCGAGTACATAATTGATAACGGCGGTTCAAGGCGTGACGATACAGAAAGATATGATAAACGGGGATATCGCGAAGAAAAGGACCAGCGGCGGGGAGGGATGGCAGAAACGAGGGGGGGAGGGGGTAAAAAGAGAACAGGCGTGTGCTTAGTACTGACTAACCCCATTTGGTAGCGGAGCGAGAGAAATCCATTCCAAGGCGCGGAACATTACCCAAACCATCGGCCGGGGCCCTGAAACCCAGCCATGGTTGCCATGGTGACCGCGTCCATCCCCCTCTTCGTACTTGCCTCGTACAACCCTCCGTAGCCCATTTTCCACCCCTTGCTCTGCCGACGCCCACACTACCGCCATCAGCATCGCCCGCCACCGCCGATGTCCATATCCCCCTGCCCTCCCCTCGCCCCACAACCCCCACCCTAACCCCACCCCCTCACCCGTCTTCCACTATCCTTTTCATTTTTCATCCCCCGCTCGTCCACGCGATATCAACCCGACGATCGCCCCTTATCAATTCACGACATCGATCGTTTCGCGATCAATTATTCGGCCTGTTGTCTGCCCACCGATCTGACGATTATGGAGTATCGCGAATTGTGCTTCTTTGCGGGGCTAGCGGGTCTTGTGTGACGGGCCGAGACTGCACGGCTACGGTAATGCTGCAGAGGGTTTCAGAGGTTTTAACGCTTTCCCGCCAATCGGCAGCGGTGATCTAGGTGACTACTGTTCTCAAGGGCTTCCGGAGACTATTTTCCAGGGGGATGGGAGAGGGCAACTTTGGAGTGACGGTAAAGAAAAATATTTTAGTAATGAAAACACAACCCTGGCGATGAGTACTTAATCGGAATTAAATTCCGGAAAACAGGATAGATCTATGTAAACCTGGAAACCGATGGGATAATTTATACCCACCCTTGCTTTTTTGAACCCATTTTGTAGTGCCAATTTAATTAAAAATTTAAAACCGTAAATTAAGAATATTGATTGTTTTAAAGATATTCACAGTTTTTAAAAATAAGCGATGTTTCTCATAAGTCGGGGGGGTTTCATTCGTTGCGACCATTTCCATAATGCCGCGGTGTGTACCGAGTTTCACGCGTTAGGGAAACACGATCCGCGAGCATACTGGATCCCTGGATCGATACCGGTGGGCGAAATCGCTCGCCCACGGTTCTGTTTTTAATGAGCTGTTTTACATTCAGGTATTTCAATGAAAAGCTCGGGCGAAGAAGCTTAATCCGGAAAAATTTCCAGATCACGAAATAGAATGTCCCAGCGCGGTTTCACAATCTCCCCGAGATTAGAATTTTCAAGAGATTTCCTCGTTAGACTTCCGGAAAGTTTGTATCCGCCGCGGGTAAGGCCGAACTAACCAGGCCAGTTAATAAGAAGCTGACTGGTGGAAACAAAAGGGGGGAGTGGCGCGGGGATGAAAGTTTACGCGGAACTTTCGACGCATAATTACGAACGCAACGGCTACGCGGCGAAATTTCGTTGCGGAATCGGCGAGCGAATTCGTTATTGAGGCGGTGATTACTGTATTATTTCCGTCGGTGTAGCTCGCCAGACGATTGCACCCCTGCGTGTACAGGATGGCTCTTTCTAATCCACCGAGGTGGAAAAGAATTTCTTCCCTAGGATACTTTCCTCCCAACCTACTGCAAGCTCCTACAGAAACTGCTCCAGATGTGTAGAACAAACTCCGAAACTTTCGTCATCTATCACCGAAACACCCTACAATCCTACATATAGCGTTTCAAATTCCCTCCGCAGACGGAGTACAACATATTTTTCTTGAAATTCACTCCGGAGCCTCGACCCTCCGCTATCAAAGCCGGAGCAAAGTGCCCTGCCACTCTTGCCCCAAAGAACCGTGTCTAATCAGTTACAGACCGTTAAATAGAGAATATCTGAGTTACAAGTAGCAGGGTAGCAGGAGATCCTTACTTCTCTGGCGGAGTTCACCCGCCTTCGCGACAGATAGAGAAGGAACACCCTCCCGGGTTCGAATGGGTGGCGTGCGTTAGTGTATTAAATGCAGCTCGCGTACAGGGTACTTTCGTTGCTGCAATTTCAAGGTTGTCCGCCGTGTAATAGCGTAGATAAAACTCCTCGTTTTTGCCCGAGTGGCGCGTCGCTTGGACCAGGGCGTCAAGAGCGGTGCCGGGGCGAGCCCGTTCGGCCGCAGTCGTCGAATTAGTTTCCAGGTAGACTGGGACAAGATTCTAACGGTACCGGCTCGATCGCGGCGGCAGGATGGGATGGAATGGCACGGAGCTACAAGGCGGCGCGGGCGGTTCAGTGACCGACCGACCGACCGATCGACTGCTCGCTAGCGTCGCGGCAAGAAAGAGCAAAGAGGGAAAGAAGAAAGGAGACGCGGAGAGCCACCTCGTCCGCTCCCCCCTTCTACGCGGTACTTTGTCGCAGAAGTGGTACTCGTCTCGTTGCTTGCGGTCTCGTAACTCGATTCTTAAGCGGATATCGTTTGCACCGGGACGACGCGTCGATAACAAAAGAAGAATGCTCCGACTAGCCCGCGGATTAACACGTCCGCCACCACGTGTCGCGCCTTTCTGACATCCCGATTCTTATGGCAAACTGGATAGGTATGTGGCTTCACTAGGGGCCCTTCGAGAGCAATAGGTGCATATCTGTTACCAGTCGCGCAGTCAGGATTTAATCTTGGGGGGCCCGAGTTGAAGAGATACAAATATTATTCAATTATGAAATTCATTAGGTGATTATAAAAATTTATTTAAAGAAGAGAATTCAATTTTTTCTTTCTACAAAGCTCTCGAATTACCTCAGTCGAGGTTACATTAATCTCCTTTTTCCTTTTTCTTTGGGGGGTGCCAGGGTCCCTGGCCCCCTCTGGGTGCGCCACTGGCTGTTATTATTCTTTAAACTTCAAACGAATAGATTCTGCTACCATTATCCCTAATCAGAGTGTTACTGAAAAAAACTTTTTTAAAAAATGCCGAATCGCGCGGTTCTCTCAGAAGCTATAAAGCCGCAGGGGCGATTGCTTTCGGTTTCGTTGTTTCGCCGCAATTTTCAAAAAGCACGCGAAGCTTTATTCGCGGTATAAACGCTGGCGCCACCCTACTCTTACATCACCCGATTCACCTACGCGTGCACACGCCGAACCACGCTGGCCCCTTGCTCAGCTGAATAAATTACACAATTTCCCTTCTTCTTCCCACTCCGCCTTCGCATTCCCCCTCTTGTCCTCGCCTAGCCCTTCCGTCGCTTCCTTCTTCTCGGGTACATATTGCGTTTCGCTCGCGAGGGAGAGGCGAAACGAATAAAAACGACAAACGCGGCGCGGCCCGTTCGCGCCGATCGTCGAAACGAACTTTCTTCCATTCACTTTCGAACGGGGCTAGGATGCGTATGCACCAGTGAGATAGGCAAACGCGATAGAGTTACCTCGAAATGTAATGTGAATTTTTGTTGTGACAATAATTTTTTGAGGATGTTAGGGAAGCGTCGAATTATAAGAGTTCTAGAAAGTATTTGGGAAAGGACGGTTTCCATAAGCAAGGGAATTTATAGCTTCTTTCATACATGTAATAATTAACACTTATCAAGAAAATCCGTAGATCAACGGATTTTTCAAAGGGGGATCTACGGAATTCTGCGGAATGTTCAACTTTTCTCTACGGATTTTAAAAAATCTGAATTGGCAACACTGACTCTACCACTCTATCAGTCGCCCAGTAGCATTCACGCGGTGTCTTCCATTCCACGCGCTAGAGAATCCCCTGGCCCTTCTAGTTACTTAACTGTTCCCTCTCTCGAAAGGAAACGTGTCTCCTCATCCACGCAGTGCACGCTATCGCACAAGCACACCTACTTGCAGCTCGCAAGGAAGGTCAGCCTATTAATAGAGCAACCGGGGATCATCGGGCTCTCGATGGTCAAGTGCTCTATCGTTGTCTTACATAATAGAATATTGCGTTTGTCTCAGCTCTGCCCGATGAATCTTTGCATCTGCCCATGAGATAGAGACTTTAAAGCGACAGGAAGAGCCGTCCCCGACGAACGATTTGCCGGTAGAAAATTAAACCGAGAAAAGGAAGACCAAGTTACCCTCGAGAATTCTCGCACGAAGGAATCCTCGATTTTCCTCTACTCTGAAGAGTTTTCAGGAAGTCCGTCGATCCCGTCGTCGACGGAAAGTAGAGAGCTACGACGATCCGTCGACGGAGAGACAGAGAGGGCGGCGAGTAGAGCACGAATCGAAGGATGACGACGGGAGGGGAGCGCTGCAAGCACATCGCGTAACTTCGGTCGTGAAAGTGCCGTAAGTCACGTTTTAACGAGCGCTCGATTTATATCGCCGGCGTTCCACTGACCTCGCGAACGACGACACAGAGGCGCGCGCGACAATACCAAACACGCTCGCGCGGAAAGCTGCGAGAGCTATCCGAAGGCAGTATACCGAAATAGACATCTGTCCATCGCTAATTTCGAATCGATCGGCACCGTGTGCTAAGTTGTTTTAATTAATGCGTATTTACCCGTGCCACTGGCAAACCATCCCCCGCCACGAATCACCCTTCCCGTCCTGCAAAGTGCGATGGCGTGCGCGCTTAACGCCGCGGCAGGGAATCCAACTGTGAGGTAGATATTAATCTGAACCTGCTTCTCTGTATCTTCTTTCATTATATTTTTATTAGAATTAACGCGTTCCGCGCCGCTGTGGAAACGCAGATTTCCGGCAGGGTTATGAAGAGCGAGGGGAAAACTAAATTGCGATATTGAATTGTAGAAAAGCAACGGCCGTGTGATATTCTTCAAAACTTCGGCTAATTTTTATTCTGTTCAGAGTTGAAGTGAGAAAAACCGTTCTTCTTTGAATAAAAGTCTCGTCGCCGACAGTGGCAGACTTAACAAGCGGTTGATAAACAATTGCTGCTTGGGACCCAGCATAGAAAGTCCCATTTTCCAAAAAAATTGTGATTTCAAGTATCCAAACACTATATTCTTTTTTCTGTTCCTTAAGTTTCATACCTCACGCGTGTAGATTTATTTCTAATTTTATTATATATACAAAGTGTCCCAGAACGTTTGCCACCTGGACCTTTTCCCTTAAATTCGCCACTGGTCGCTAATAAACTGGCCATGCTGTGTGACATGGGACGCGTTCACCAGTCCATCCACTCGCACGTAGAGCAGATCGTAGCCTATCCCCTCGATTGTGTTTCACCTGTGTTCCTGGTGAATGCACCCGGCCTCCGTATCAGCTCGCGCACGTGCTCGCGCGGATATGCAAATCGATATTACCCGTGTCGCTGCGTAGCGTCTAATTGTCTGTCATAGGCGCATAATCGTGTTCCCCGTGCGGGCGCTGTGCATGTTTTAACGTGCTGGTGGTGGATAACGCGCTGTCGGTGTATCTGTGTTGATGAGCGCCGACAGAGGCTTCCGAATACCAGAAAATGAATATTTAGTTGTGATAGTCTTTGTCACATAGATCCCTATTGTTTTATTAGAAAGAATCTTTTCTGAGAGATTGTAGTGAAACCAAACGATATTCGATTTCCTTATGCACGAGTTGAGATGTGTTTACGCTAGCGCAGGTGTGTTTTCCAGCCAGGTAAATAGCGTTTGAGGCGCGCCGAGCGGCAACCCTCTCTGCAATAATGATGTAAGAAACTTTTAATGAACATGTTCTACGCAATATTCGCAATATAAAGCATTTTCGTGTAAACGTCAGCGGAGACCTAACCGAGTGACACAAATAACGTTTTAGTTTAATGATCAATCAGCGTTGCGTCGAGCGAACGAGGTTTTGATATTTTCGGGAGGAAATAGTGTTACTTGAATATTGAGCTTTTTTTATACGTCTTGTAAAGAAGGAGGCCACGCATTAAACTATACCGTTGTTTTTATGCAGTTGTAACTCGATGTCGCTTTCGTAAGAATTCGTACAAAAGTGAAATGGCGAAACACGAAATTGTATGTAGTCGACATCTCCAATTCGTAATGATAACTAGGTTATTGGGGCAAGGGAGTTGCAGTGCGACGAGAAAGGACTGAGGGAAGGAAAAACGAGCGTCCCGTACAAGGATACCAGATTCAAGGCTCCACATGGGGCAACGTGGTGGCCACAGTGACCTATAACCGCGGAAGCCTTGTCATAGCTTCCATCGTGAAACATGTTACTAATAAAAGAATTACTAAACAGGTGATTTTATTATTTTATATGAATTTGAATATATAAGAGTACTTAGTGGTAATTATTTCGACGCAACAGACGCAAGCGTACTGCTTTGAAGAAGAAAAGTGGGCATCGTACTTACGTGACATCGTACGAAATTTTATAAAGACTGTATTCGTAGACGTTTGAGAATGGTAATTGAGAAGCAATAGGAAGGCGATTTCTGTTCATCTAATCGTAAGTTTTTAAGGGCCATCTGTCGCCATCTATCAGTAAATAGAGGCACTCTTGTAACCAATGTCACTTTACCAGTAATTAAACTCGTTTCGATAGCAGTATTATTATTTAAATTCTGGGTGTAGAATAGACCTATCATCTTTAGATGACAGAACACGTTTCACTTTATAGGTCTATCTTATAACTCGTCTGTGGTATAGGCATCAACGAAGTATAGGAACGGTGACCGGTGTGGCAGTCATCGAGTTATTTGTTAAGGAAATAAACTAACAATAAAATTAGCGAGTGGTAATTACTACATTCCAGAAATGAGTGCCTAGTTCATAGTGTGGATCTAAATCGATTCATATCTGCATTTTTCGTAGCAATTTTCATCATATTTAGTTTCAATTCTAACCGCTGGTAGGATTGTGTTGGAATTCCATTCTGAATTGATAACGTTGCGAGCGGCAGAAATTTTAAGGGAACTCGCGAGCCCTTCCGAGCTTGTGACATAAAATTACATTGGTTAGGTCGATGTCTATATCTCGCCTACGGTATTATCCTATGTATCGTGTGCGGTTCGAATGAATATCTGTCTTTCCTCATATATCTGCTGAGAAGGAATACTTAATTGAAAGTATTTCTAGAAAGAGTCGCAGGACTCAGCTGGCGCTACAGAATCTCGAAATGTCTCGTAATGTCAGAGTAGGAATTTCAGCAACTTCAGACAAAATAAATGTTACCGCTACCGCCTACCGCGTTTGTCAGTAAAATGAAAGTAGTGGCGTGTTGTTTGAAAATTTGAAACATGTGCAAACGTTGACACTACCTGTTGAATTTCTTTGATTTTCATTAGTTAAACTAGTCAGGGGAGTAACAGTTGCCGAGTAATGTAAGTGACACGTCGTTTACACTGTGATGATGTTTGGTAACTAGCATAGCCGATACGTGCAACAATACTGGTGCGACTTGGAACAATAAAGAGAAACAGAACGGAGAAACATACACGCTGTTCAAGTATTATAAATGGCCCTATTATTCACAAGCATGTGGGACTCTACAATGTTTCTGAGCACCTTAACCCCAAAGTTTTACGTCGCTCTTACTGGAACGTCATCCTTAATTTCTGGACTAATTCTTATCTTCGAGTGGTGGTACTTCCGAAAATACGGCACGTCTTTTATCGAGCAAGTGTCGTTGAATCACATTTCCCCATGGATCGGTGGAGGTGACAGTGGATCTGACGGAAGTAATTCGAGTTTAAATGGTTCAAATTCAAATCAACAAAATGTCCCAGAATGTAAAGTTTGGCGTAATCCAATAAATTTGTTTAGAGGAGCTGAATATCAGAGATTTTATTGGGCCACAAACAAAGAACCGTTAACCTACTATGATATGAACTTGTCTGCTCAGGACCATCAAACCTTTTTCACCTGCGAGGGTGATACAGGTAAATGCCGCGCAAGAGATATTAGCTAGCTCTTCACTCTCAATTATTCATTAATTACGCTCAATAGGTAAGGCCGAATATGAAATAATGCAAACCGCTTGGAGGGAACGCAATCCAGTGGTCAGGATAAAAGCTGCGCACAGTGCCCTCGAACGTAATCCCGATTGCGCTCCTGCGTACATATTGCTCGCCGAGGAAGAAGCTACTACAATCGCTGAAGCAGAGAAAATTTTGAAGCAGGCTTTAAAAGTGGCGGAGAACAATTACAGGAAATCGCAGAGCACTCAGCATCAAGGGTCGATCGCGGAAGCCATACATAGAAGAGATACAAATGTATTGATATACATTAAACGACGACTAGCTATGTGTGCTCGGAAACTGGGAAAATTGAAAGAAGCTGTGAAGATGTTTCGAGATCTAACGAAAGAAGTCCCACCTATTATGAACGTGTTGAACATTCATGAGAATTTAATCGAAGCTTTACTAGAGATGCAAGCGTACGCCGATGTTCAAGCGGTGCTAGCGAAATACGACGATATAAGTCTACCAAAGTCGGCAACTATTTGCTATACAGCTGCGCTATTGAAAGCGCGGGTAGTCGCTGATAAGTTCTCCACGGACATTGCTAGTAAAAGAGGTTTAACAACTCCAGAAATGATAGCAGTCGAAGCTATTCATAGAGCTGTTGAATTCAATCCCCATGTACCTAAATATTTATTAGAGATGAAGCCTTTAATTTTACCGCCGGAGCATGTATTGAAAAGAGGGGATTCGGAAGCAATTGCTTACGCGTTCTTTCACCTGGCTCATTGGAAGCAAATGGAAGGTGCTCTCACTTTATTACACTGTACGTGGGAAGGTACATTCAGAATGTTACCTTACCCATTGGAAAGAGGACATTTATTTTACCCGTATCCGACCTGCACGGAATGTGCCGATCGCGAACTTTTACCTTCGTTCCACGATGTCAGTGTCTATCCTAAGAAGGAGTTGCCGTTTTTTATTTTATTTACAGCAGGTTTATGTTCCTTCACTGCACTCCTAGCGCTTTTAACGCATCAGTATCCCGATACAATGGGTGTAGTTGCACGATCGATGCTCGCCTGGTTTTCTCATCCATTTTATTATATTTTAGATAAATTGGAAGCGATTTTACCTTCTAATTTATTACAACAGCTCTCTAGAATATAAGGACATTTATATGATCTCTGTAATCATGACTTATTGTGATATTTATGATACTTATGCTTTCATTGTCATATACATCAATTGCATATATATATCTATATATTTGTATATATATATACATATATATATGTACATCCGTACTTCCCGAATTTCTTATGACTGATATCCTAATACGTATTTATAGAAAGAATTATTTACTTAATGTTATTAGTTCAAAGCGTCGTGTAGCAATCGATGTACAATTAATAAAAATTTGAATATCTTTCAGTTATTTTCTATTACTTCGTTTCTCGCACTCCGTACTTATCGTTTTTATCTAAACTAGGACATTTGGGTACATCAATCAAAAATAGGTTTGATTGGATTTCTTATTTATTTAATAATTGATATTATCAGTAGCTCCTAAATTGGAGGCGAAAGAACAAGGCAAATCAGAGATATTAACGTTTCAACTCGCACAGAAGATGTGGAAATTAATACACGTAATTAATGGAGAATCTTATCTTTTTTTTTACATTTACAATCATTTACAGGTGAATAGGATAGCACTGAGTTAAGCAACGAAAGAATAGTGCAACGATATTACGGAAAATTTACAATATTAAAATGCAAAGTTTATTGAGCGTTATGCAATATCAATTATTCGTAATCTCTGATCCGCCTTTCTATCATGAGACGGTTACGACAGAAGAAAGAGAGTTTAAGACACTTGGAAGTCAGAGGGCCCAGGTTCCGTACATGGGCTTATCTCGCCGTGACTTTGATTTTGCTTCGAACATTCATTCTCAATTAAATCTTAACCGATAGTGTGATAAAATTTGTCACTTTATATACAATACCTCTTTACTTTTATAATTTACTTATTTAAACGAACATACGTTAACGCAGAAATACTATTAAATAACTATCTTCACACAACTAAGATATCTCGCAATTATGACTATTTTAATGTATGCATGTATGTATGTATGTATGTAATAAGAACATGTAAAAACTTTCAAATGTGATCCTTAAACTTTACTATGTAGTTACCCTTAGCGTATCGTTTACAATTAAATGTATTTATATAATAGTATTAATCTATAATGTAGGAAATAGTTTGAGTATTCGTTTCCTGCTAATATCTGAGCCTGCTTGCACACGTTCCTTCCCGCTTAAAGATCTCCCATACGAGCCTTTAAGCACTGTGTGTAAATTCCTTCCTGTCATCGTGGTGGGATTATTTATTGCCGAAAATTAACTACGAAAGGAATTCGACAAAAGTTCACGCAATGTATTTATGTACAAACTAGAGATTGTCCTTTTCGTAATAGATCAATTTTCATTCTTTTTTTTCCAGTAGATCAACGCACGTAGTCACTTCACTGTATTCGGATTCGATCGTTCCGCCATTTCTCTACAAATAAGGCACCTTTAACAAATTACGCTGTTATAGGCTATAACGATCTAGCAGTCCAACATTTCAGTCAATGTCACAAAGAGTCTGCACCGACAATAGTAGTTAACTCGTAGTTTGCCAATAAGGCATACATAGTCATTTCAACGTATACAACAAAACCAATTATACATATTCAATATTGCTTAACGTAACAATAAAAATTTCATAAATTATTCCCTGTTTCGATTACACACTCTCTCTTTTTTCTCTCATAGGTAACACGTGGCATAAAATTTTTTGTAAACGATACATGTCGCGGATCATTCATAATTACCGACAAACTTGGTATTTGTACAACTTTTTATTAAAGATAACTGTCGCATCGTTTCAAGAAACTAAGGAATAATTTAAGAGCGAGTAAAATTAATCTATTGAAATTATCCTATTCTATTCGGAATAAATCTATATTTTTTTTTTAAGATAGTATCTCATATGTATCGATCATTATCCGTACGCGATCAAATAATTAAGTTCGAAGATAAATTTGTGCTTACGGAATGCTATAAAGTTTAAACGTTCCTTGGAAGAAGTACCGCATTATCAAACGCAAGGTTTCCGCTTTCTTATAAAAGTCATTGTATCTTTTTTTGCCACACCGACAAAAATTAATACCATTATTAAAGGGTGCCGTTTGCGAAATATTGATACCGATCGTACAATTTCGTAGACCACGAATGGATACTCGCTTCGACTAAGTCCTCCACGTGCCGGCGTAACTGATCCTCTGTCAGCGTGAGGTGGAATCTATTTTTCAAGCCTTGAACAGTTGCTGCTCCGCCGCTACGGAAACAAGGAAGCTGCGATCCTAGGATAATCAAAAAATATTTACAAAAGTTACGAACGTATTCTACAGAGTTCTAGAACCTCCAATAAAAAATTCTTACCCGATAGCATGATCTCTACTAGATTAACTATTTTCTCCATGTGCTTCCGCGCTGCGATTAATCCCTGAAGAATCAGAGTTTTGAATTCTTGGAATTGCTTGGACTGACTCCCGCCCATCACCTCCACAAACTCGGGCGTCAATTTGAAAGGGCTCGTCTCGAAGCCCAGGTTCCTCGGTGAAGTGGAAAGTATAAATCCGAAATCTATGTGTATCAGGTGGCCATCGCTATGGAGTAATATATTTCCATTGTGGCGATCTTTCACCTGGATGAGATAACAGACAAGACAATATGCCGCACAGCTCTGAATGAAATTCTGTTGAGCGATACTAAACGTTTCCGACGTGGATGGGCCGAATTCTCTTTCGAAGTACTGAACAAGGGTTAATTGGCACTGTTTCTTCACTTGGTGCAGTGACACAGTATTCAAAATGGGTTCGATCAAACCGCTATCGTTAGACAAGCATAAAATTCTGTAAAGTTAAAGTTAACATTTAACAACTCGTTCTACAGCGAAGTAACGTTTAAACATGTATATGATAAAGTTGTTCATACTTGTACGGTCGCACCCAAAGGGGTACATTCTCTTCTTGCCAGATTTTTTGCAACATCGAAAGTAACTGCGAGGCAAGAAGCTCCTGCCGAAGGTCATCGCCACATTTCACAATAACGGCAAGAAGTTTCCAAGACGCTAAATGACCATACGGGCTGGAAGCCCTTATGCGACGCTCCTTCAGTTCCCATGGTTCCTTCAAGACCGCAGCCGATGGATCTTCGGGATCATGGTTGAAGGTTGCACTAGGCGTAGCAGCCATTTCGCTTAACCGCCGCTTTATATCGCCAGGTACAAATATTGGTTCCTTACTATCTGATGACTCTTGGCTTAATTGAGATATCGTATCTCTATCTTTTGGCTTACGAAGTTGTAAATACTGTAAGGGAAATAAAATTGCTGTTATTACCAGATTACTTTATCTTCGACCCTATGGGAAAGGTGTTCGCTACAAATATATACACATACCTGTTGCGTGATTTCGTCGTCCTCCTGGCTCCAACAATCGTTAGGATCGTCATCGGGGAAAGTAAATGCGACATCCGTACTCCTAACTGAGTACGGAGAAATATTTTTAACCGGAGTTTGTTTAATCGGCGGCATATTCGGTTGCATCTCTGGAGTGGATATGTCTGTCGAATCGATCACGGTAGATTGTTCACCTCCGGTTAAATTTTCCTCGGATTTAGTGTGCCTCAATGAACATCCCACTATCTTCGTTTGTACAGGCGATGTATAAATATCTTCTACTTCTAACACTTCAACGTAAATTATGTATGGTGCCTAAATGTCGTAAAGATAAGTGATTAATTATTATAGATAGTATGAAAGAGGTTTTCCGTTTTTTAAACCCTGCTCACCTTATCTTTACTATTAAGGACAGCAGCGTATTGCGGTGGCACTCGTACGATATGATGTGGTATTGAACTATGCAAAGGAAGCCACACCCTTGCAGGGAGATTCAAATTCAGAGTACTAAGCTCCGCTATTAATTGAACGGTTTTACTTTCCTTCGTTGGAATAGTTCCGAGCAGCTTACCGATGGATATCAATGCTTGTATAAATTCGAGTTCTGGAGCAAGACGCGGCGCCTACAAACGTACACGTGATTAGTTCATTTAAATCCATACGCACGGATTATTGAGAAAAGAAGAAATAGAGGTAAGTTGTATTTAATGAAGATTATCAAGTTACATTGCAAAAGCAGTCGGTTTTTTGTCCTCGTAAATCATTGACCACACCTTGGCAGGAATAGAAACAGGTACAGCCATTGTCAAATGCTCGACCAGAGCTCAGGTCCCCAAGACTTACTTTATTTATTGTACCTTAAAATAAGCAACACACGTGTGGTGAAATTCACGTTTACATAAACACTCACCGTTTCCAGCGATAAGATAGTGTATTAGATTGCGCAAATTATATACCGGAATGGCTACGACGCAGTGTTTGAAATAATCCAGTGGCATCAGACTGAGATCTTTGGTGTGTCTTTTTGTTAGGAGATGTAACGCTTTGCATTGAAATTAATGGTGGCGGCGCAGGTGTCTGCAACCCAGCTACGCGTTGCTTCTTATTCTCGTTTCCTTTTGGCCTAATGTTCCATATCAAACAGTTGAATATCACGAAAATTTCTGTACGTATTCATATCGTTTACAAAGCACCCTGCCATGTTCGTTTTCACTTTGCTTCTTACCTGAGTTCGTCTGAGAGAATAAGATTTTTTAGTTTGGTCCCATGAGACTTCTTTTTGGATGGCAAATGAGCATCCGCGCTATACGCATCTAATAGCCAGGCACATTTTAACGAGAAATCTGCTGACTGTCTACACCTAACGAAATATAAGGAAAATAATTCATACAGACTTCTCCATTCAACGATCCTCGTTTTACTAACAAATACTTACCTATAGACAAGATACGGGTAAAGAACTTCTGTAACATCGTGAAGTTGTATGTACATTACAACCAGCTGCGGCAAATAGAAGTCCACCTCGCTGTCCAGGAAACTAAACATCTTGTTCCCTAAAAAATATTATCCTCTAACTTTTGCGCAATAAATACTCTTACATTACCGATACCTGCTGCGAGCAACGTTTTCAAGCATTGTGGGCTACATGAACTATCCACATTATTAGAAGATGCCACAAACAAGACACCCATGAGCAATTTTAAGCAACAACGATGCTGCAAAGTTATTAACGCGCATACGCGCGCATAGATAAGCTATTACCAATCATTTGAAAGCCTCGTGCAGATATTTACCAAGGTAACTTTGAACGCCAGGCTCCTTAGAATTGAATAGATAAGAGATCGCCATCGACATGTCGAAGATCTGGCTCTCGAACAATCTCAGCAAACATCCCTCGGACGGTTTCGGCTGAACCGTCTCCTGTCTACGACAAACGACACCAGTCTGTTTTTTTACGGCCGCCTCGTTGATCTCGGACTGCGCGGCCGTCCCGCAACACAGAGTCATAGCCGCCCCGGCCAGCTCACTTTGCTTATCGTTCACCGGCGAGACCTCCAATGACTTTTGGAAGTCCCGCGCGTCCACCGTTACGCCCATCTCGACGAGCAGTTCGTGCGCCTCGCGTTCTTTGACCATGCACACATTGCTGCCGGGCCGGAGTTCCAGGGAATCACTGATAACGTTCTCGTGTTTTCGCTCGCTGTAATCATCACCACCGCCGTCGTCGTCGTCGTCATCCCTTTTCGTCGAAGGTTCACTGTTCGAATGCACCAGCAGTTCCACGGGCGACACTGCCACCGACACTGACACCGAGACCGGGGCACTGTTTACTTCTCCGTCCACCGCGTCCACGCTGTCCATGTCGCCCGGCTGCGACAGCGAAGAGTCCAGGCTCTCGCGGCTGTGAAGGTGGTCCACGCTTGACTCTCTGGTTGCAGCGTTGGTCGCGTCGCTGGAACCGCTGTCGGAACCGCAGAGGATACCCGAGTCATCGGATCCCAGGCTGGCTAGGTCCTCGCGCTCACGGCTGCGCGCCTTGCACGCCGGCACCGCGGCCTTAGCTACCGGGGCCGGTGTCGTCTCGCATTCCGGGCTCGGCGTCACGTCCACTTCCGGGATCCGCTGCAGCGCGGAATCGAGACTTCGGTTTCTGTGGTGGTGCGTCAGCGTGGTCGCGCTGGCCTGCGGCACCGGCGGCAACAGGATACCCATTGACCTGTAAATGGAAGGATCATGATTAGAGGACCACTTTTAGATACCACTTTTCGAATATCGACAATTCCATTGAATGGAAATATTGTTCTCGGCTTAGTATAGCCTTGGTTGATAGATTTTGTTCGGACTGTAGTCGTTACCGTCTGATACCCATATCCCTAGTTCAGGGGAAATGCCTGCGTGTGTGAGGAATCGATGACAGCATGTGTTCAGGGAAAAACACTGCTCAACGCGGCTTGTATTAGTAAGAGAGATAAGGAGAGATGCGAAGAGTATAAGATACGGAATAGCTTATATCCGAAAATTGCTTTGTTACTGTAGGAATCAGAGGGAAAGATTTGTACTTCTTCCTTACTGGGAATACATAGATTTGTTTGTAGATTAGATACGGTATACGTAAATTATAGTATCACGAGTATTTCTCTGGCTCAGAAATTAGCTTTAATTCGCCCCCGTTCTCAGTCTGCATAGATAAATACCAGGGACTATGGGAGTAGCAGTAGATAGCGAGATGGAAAATAACGCTATCTAGAAATGCCCCCTTCCGGGTGCATTAAACGCGATGATCGCGGCTGCTTTGTTAAACGTACCTAAAGTCTAAGCTGTGATTTCGTTGATGGGTGGTCAGCCTGCTGCGATTGTTGTTGATCGGCGGATTCGTCCGTCCGTGCACGAGAGGAACATTACAGTTGGATAATTTATGCCGTTTGATGTGTGCCACGCTTTCCTGGCGTGTTGATCCACCACTAGGTGTAACGGCCACTACTTCGCTCATATTCAAGTCGGAACGAGCATCAGAGCTCGGCCAACAGTCATCTGCTGTTCATGTTGATCCTTCACCTGCGAACCAAAATCCAAGATCCAACATTCGTATTTTCGTATTTAAATGGAAAACTTACGCGATGGAACGCTTTAACATGATCACGTCGATAACGCGGGATTGGAATTCCTGAAAAATGCGATATCTCGTCGCGTCATCTTTCATGCGTATTACTTAACGATAATAACTCAACAGCCGCTGATGTACATACGGAGCCGTGGATACACGAGTCTACAACGAACGTATTACCACCGAATGTTTCGGAGCGTTATCAGTGCCATTCGAAACATGATAAAGAAATTCGTATCTTTGGGTATGATGCAAAGCACAAGCCAATGGAGGAACGATAAATCAATGTCACTAACGCGTTAATTGAACATTATGTATCGTTATATTGCGGAGAATGTAATCGTGCTACTTTGTGGGCATGTTACGATTGGATTTCGCTCATGTGACGCGCGTCATCGACGTAGACACCTTCGTTCTGTCAACCACTGCGGCACTTGTATCGGAACGTCCAATTGAACGTGCACGTCACATGCAGTGGTAGAAAAATCGCGTCAATAAAGGCGGTGCATTGGTATTTGAAATTCTGGTAACTTATCACCTCGATTATACATAGCAAACAACGGTGCGTCGTGATCGCGAGGCTCACAATCACCGCCTATAAATTAGCGGCTGTATCGGGACACCAAGGATCTTGCTATCAAATCGAGATTCAAAGAGGAACGGTACATTTCCGTTGCAAGTGTATTTCGTAAAGGAATTTCAACAAAAGGCATCTTCCACAAATGAGGAACGATGACCAAACCACGCAACGCGGCACCGTGACAGGAGCGTGAAACTCGTGCTAGGTACGAGAAAGTCGAATGCCAAGTTGGAACAAAGCGCATATACGTCAGAATTTTGCTCCCTACTCCGCGCGAACCACCACGCTCCGTACAATTTCTCACCCGACTCGACGATTTTTTCCCGTATTCCCCATTTCCGTTTTCCTCTTTCTCGTTTCTCGGAAAATGAAAGTCCCGAACCCCCGCCCGCCTGTCCCCCAAAAACAGGATACATACGCCAAAGATCACTTTCTAGATGCAACGCGTGTATCGTGGCATTATCGTAACCGAAATCGCACGTTAACGTCTTCCTTTCCCGCGAGATTAATCGCAGAGCGAAATGCCCAGCAGCGGGGGAAGGGTGGGGAATAATTCAATAAAGAAGGAAAATGGAGCGAACACTAAGGCAAACGCCGGCTTTTTTACTCTCCCTCTTTTACACGGTAGAAAGAAGAGACTCGGTCCTTCCGCTCGGCTCGTATATACTCGCGACGCTCTGACCAGCGGTCGCGCAGCGATGGGTGTGCCAGAAGCACAGAAAACCAAACACTGCCGCTATACACGCTGACAGCCAATGGAATCCACACCCCCATAGATATCATGCACCTATCCCTTATTCCATATTCCAAGCTCTGGTAAAATCAATGAGACACGGCAGAAAATACGTTTTCACCCATCGAACGCCACCGCACGGGGACGTAGCAGTGGAAACGGAATCGTCGATATCTTCTTACCTGATACTTGAATTCGGAAGTTTTCTGCGGCCGGGACTGCGCCGTGCCTGGACGTCTTCAATTTCGCCCGTGCAGCGCGTACAATGTGGTACGATAGTATACGGAATGTAAGGGACTAGAGAAAGAGGTAGGAGAAAGAGGGAGAGAGAGAGAGTGGGAGGGGGATGAGGGAGAGAGAGAGAGAGAGAGAAAGGACGATGACGATGATGCAGCAGCGAGCCCCGCGAGAGTACGCAAAATGCCGCTGGTGCGAAAAAGACAACAAGGTATCCTTTCCAATGGCAGATTCCGGGGACTGTCACGCACCGCCTTGTCGTCGTTTGTTTTCAGGCGATTTTCCACAAGGTCTGGCTACGCCCTGGACGTTCGCGCACAGAGTCACACTTCATCACTTTTCTTTCATTCGCACCAGAGACGTAACGCAGAGACACGGAGGCGCGTAAATGAAACGTAACCTTTTTTCTTTCCTGCGGGCCCGAGATCGCGACTAAAAACACGCACGACCGATTCTCCGTGCCAGCGCAAAAGGCGACCTCGCCAAGCTCGACTGCTTTTCGCACGACGCACTGAATACTACTACTCTGCACACTGCTGCCAACGCAGTGGATGCAAAGTCCAGGCGGCCATTAACCAGTCACGCACTGAGACGTTTCGGTGCCCCGCGCTTAATAGCGATCGAGCACACGCTTTTCAAAATTCAATACGATTTCGTTGTATTCATTCATTTTAATAGACGAATATATAAAGTATCATTCTACATTTTTACGACGTGCAATGCAATTCGTTGATATCGCAGAATATAAAGGGGTAATAAGGAGGGGTAAATAAAATCTCAATTCTGAGAAACTAAAGAAAACGGAATCGCTTGTGCACGCGTGAAATTAGGAGAAATGTTACAACTTTGTACGATCAATATTAATCTCCAGCTTTCGGTCAATATCAACGAAAGTAAAATGTTCGAGATTTTAGAAACATATTCGTCACTGGAACGCGCGTACGTATGCGCGTATAAAAAGACTGACAGCGTTTTATGCTTCTATTTACATCACGCACTTGTGACTACGATGATACTGTCGGCGTGAGCTGTCAGTATCAAGAAAACCAAGCGGAGATAACGGCGGAATGCAATTCGACACGACCACGAGACGTGGTCCGAGCCGTTTTACATTAATCTTTGTCCATGGAAGAGCACACGTGCGCGCGCGCGCGCGCATTCTCGAGGGGACACAGGATAAAAGGTAATTAAAATACGCGGATGGGTGCGCGACTTGGCTCGTTTGTTTTTCGCACGGGGTTTAGTGAACGACTGGCCTTAGGTTGGTAGCGGATCGTTCGGCGCTCGAATGGGAAAGGTCGTACAACCGTGAGTGCAACTGTACTCGTATATGTACCAAACTGGAGGCCGGTGTTAGAACCATTAGGAATTTGCGCTCCAGATGTATCTGCATGCCATTATACATAATAAACAGGCGTCACGTTTCATGTTTGAAAGTTTCCTACGACAGGCTGGTTGTTCCTTCACGCGTGCCGACGCTGGAAGGTGGAGAGTGGCATTGCACACTTTATAGCGTCGATATTAGCTAAATGATCGGGCACCGTTAATATTCGCAGCTTGTAGGACAGTCGAGCAAACGCGTCTTATCTCTAACCGGGCGAGCAATCAGTGGTTCATGACGTCATTCGAATGAAATGAATATTCCATAACGTCAGACCGCTTGTATCTTCCAATATGATAATTACATCTTTATAATGGATGAACGTGGTGTGCATGCCCCTAACCAGGAGATGTTATAGAACCTGTTCGTATGATTACAGAATGTTACACAGAGTAAAGACTTCCCGTTGCAGGCATGAAATTTCGTACTCGTCTTCCTATTCCTTTTTCTTGCAAGATCCCGGGTGCCCGTGAATCTCGGGGTAAAAGCGAACGGTAGACGCTTCCTGTAATTTTATACGCTTTCTAACCGTGCCTAAAGCTAAAGAGGCACGCGTCGGTGTAACTGTCATCGATTGTTTGACAATCATCCACCGCGCTATCTCGCGAGCGCGGAATGGTTTCACTTTTTTACCGAGTATCGTTCAGCTAGTTCTCATCGTGTGTCATTGCAGCTCGTGCGTGAAGAACGAGTCATATTCATTTCCAATCCGGCGTTACGAAACGCCCCATATATCGCGCCGAACCGATGAATCGTTGCGAACACTTTTACCGGTTACCTTGTTGACGCTCGAAGAAACGATACGTCTGTTTCGTCTCATGCATTCAACATACGACGCCCGAATGCTCTAAATGCAAAATAAACGTTGCCCAGTTCCGAGAAAAGAATACCTAAATGAAAATACTTCTGGTTCTCGTTGCTTACATATAAAACGTTTCGCCGAACAGATAAACCGGTTGCACGTATTAATTATTGACAGCAGACAGCTTTCCTTACGTAGATCAACGTTTACATCGTGCGAGCAGTTCGGCTGCATCAATCGTACGTATTTATAACTGAATCCTACGGTGGCATTGACATTTTCTATAGTCGCAGTCTTTGGTAGCCCTGTACTACCTACACGTCGACAGACTACTATTGCTTTATATCACCTTCATCGTGATCGACGTTTCCACCTCGTCGATACTTCGCTTATTTTCTAACCTATGCCTAACCTATATCACCTATTTGTGCAGCACTCTTATATGTACCAAAATATTTGCGCGCTAACGAGAATAGTAACAAATAAAGCCTGGAGCGCGTTTGTTTAGCAGGGAAGCGAAAAGTCGTCCGTTTATTGTTAGTGCTGACAGCAAGCTCACGCGGCACGTTGGCGCGGAGCCCGATAAACGCCACGAGAGAATTCTACTAGCTGCTTTATCGCGAAGACGATTAACCGCAGCTACCAATTCGATTTCGTTGCGTCACCGGTCGTTATTGGCGATTCTTATGCTAAACTCGAGATCCGTAAACAGGAAAAGATCCGCGTGGCCGGCGAAGCTCAGTCCGTTCGCATCTGCGGGTCTTCTCCGGAGAATTAGTCATTGGAAGCGCGACTAATCGTTAAGTAGCGCGGCAGGCTGGCCAGCGTGCGTTTCGCCAATGTAAACACTGCCGTCTCTAGAGTCACGCCGCGCTTCATAGCCCGCCATGCTTTTCAACTTCCACGTGTCAATAATCCTTCACCTGTTCGGCGTGCGAACCCACAATGGAGCCTTCGCTCGGAGAACCTATCCACCATTTGCGATTGCGATTTAATGCCCTCGCTTGTAACCATTTACAGGCGGGCATCTGAATTTCGATCGCGTCGAATGGGACGCGGGTCAAGCACCACTGGATGCATACTGGAAACTGCTGGAAACGGGATATTCAAACGGCAACTCTGGATGCCTATGTTGCAGCCCAGGCACCAACATGTGCTTCCCCTCGACCCCCTCTTCTAGCATCTCCCGATGTTGACGGCATATGTACGCCGTGCAGCACATAAGCGTGTAGTGACCATACGGCATATGGTATATACCCACACCCAAGGGATGATACACAGTCACCTTAGCAGCGGTGCTCATAACGATCATCTCGCGTGTTACCCTTGCATTTGTACACGTCAATGCCTTTTTCAAACGCGAAACACTTCGCAACGAATGTGTTGTTCCACGAACGAATAGAATAGAAAACACGTCAGTACTTATTGTCCGTATCGTCCTCTTTATCTCCGATATTTCATTCATTCTCGAAGAATGCCATTCTTTAATTACGTTGAGCATCGAATGCGAGATGAAGCATCGAGCGCTGAGATGATAGCGTCATAGACTGTTAACCTTTTGCGCGGAGATTGAATCGAGTCAAGTAAAAAGCTGCTGACCAATGGGATCGTCGGGTTTGTGTTTATGCTCAAGTTACTATTTCCGGAACCGTGTTTCACAAGCTATGTGTTATCTCGAGCAGTTGGTTTTAAAGCACGAGGCGCAAGAAGCGGGGCGATAGCTGTCGCGACGGCTCGCTGAACCTTGCGTGTCCCGTCGCTATAGCCTTGACCTTCTGCTACACACCAATTAGACGCAGAGGGTTTCTTCTTCCAGGCGATTCTTTCGCTCTGATCAAATCGGAATATCGAATGGAACCCTCTTGCATAGGCTCCCGGGATCTGATCGGCCATCTGCCTTTCGAATTCCAGATACGCAAGCGGGCGATACAGGCACATGGATGTTAACGTTATTGCGCAACAAATTCGCTTAACGAGTTAGATATTCGCTTTTCATTAATTTCGCTCCCGGACTGGGGACGCGGGGCGCAGTATCGAGAAGCCCAACAATTTCCTTACCATTCCGTTTTTACGTAACCCGCGCGTTATCAATGATTCATCGTACCTTTTACCCGTCTATACTAATATTAGCTATACTATATATTATTATTACGCCGATATTCTCCACAGTCCTTGGCAGGCTTTTTCACCATTGTCTCTTATCGCCGACATTCTTCCGTACGTTACGACCAAGCAGACTGATAAGGTGCGCTCGTGAATGATTCGTGAGTTGTGCTCGTCCATCCTGCTACGGTGATCTTTCACCAACGCCCTTTTGGCCACTCTTCAATCGTTTGCAAATAACAAATGGCCCACGTTTCCCTCGCTCCTCTCTCTCTCTCATTCTTTAATATTTCTGAACTCTTCGAAGCCGTACCTTCTCAAAGCTGATGCACGCGATTCACACGCGCCACCACCGAATTCTTCAAGTTCCCTAGTCGCTGGCAGCCGACACGCTCAATCCTATATTTCGCTAAGATTTCTCCTCCTCGGTCTACTTTCGGTGCAGATGCTCCATCATAATAGTTTCTATTTTCGGTCGGAGGGTCGGCTACACGTTGTAGGTGCAGATGTTCACTGCCGGGCTAAAAGCGTTTAGGGGAGAAGGTCGTGCTCGTGCGCTACGTATTTTCGTGAGGCTAATAGACAAATAGACGAGCGGTTTCAGGGAAACGCGACCGAGAATCGCGTCGTTCGGGCCGTTTGCGGGGAGGGTAGAGCATGGGCCAAGTTGTAATTAGGGATACAAAAAGGGGAAAGGCAAGGAGCGTCCCTTCTTCTCTTCGCGCTGCTAGTCAGGGTAGAATTTTACTTGAAAATAATACGGGTACTGCGAACTCTGGAGGCTACCAGTAAATCGAGGCGGCAATTGAAAGCGCGATTAAAGTACAAAGAAACTGGGGACGCTGCAGAGGCACTGAGGGTAAACGAAATAGTAAGCGTCGGAAAAAGAATGAATGAATCGTGCCGGGCCTCTGTTAACTGCTGCCTTCAAGCACACTCGGAGCCAGCCTGTTTGATAATGCGACCAGAGATACCGCCATGGGCACCGCCGCACGCGTGAATAGTTGAAAGAATATTTTAACGTTACGTACGGATATAATTCTCATGCTATAACTACTGTCCCATTTAGTACACACTACTGAAACGCTATTGATAAAAAAGCCTCGCGCAATTTTTAGTAAGCGTGAGTATCAGAGATAAGAATCGCGTAAAGAATGCTTCCTCCAGCGCGAGGCAGTTAACGACAAGTTTACTCAGTAGAAAATGCCCCAGAAAAGGCTTTGTCGCTCGACTCCGAGTCGCGCGAAATCCAGGTCGTTGGTGCTCTCGGGCAATCGCGCGAAGAACGCGAGAATCAAGAGGTATCAGGCCTGGCTTTTATTCAATTAATTGTCTAGCCCGTATGTAGCTTCGCAGCATGAAACTCGCTGTAGCTCGAATCGAGTTGTCGCAGGCAGCTGGAGAGAGACATAAAATTCAGTTTTCAAGCACCGCTTGTTGTTGTAAATCTACTGCTCCGCCGGTTGTTTGATAATAATTTTCAAAGACACGGACCCGAGAATACGCTCCGCGGACGGACTTAAATTTCTCACCCGATACATCTTGTTAATCTCGAGCTATGCGCTCACGGGCAATCTGCGGCACAAACAAAACAACCAGCATAAAGTTACAGCGCCTTATAGGCATCAGATTTCCAGTTCGTTCCCACACACTTCGTTTCTTATGAAATTCGGTATCGAGCTTATGTTTTCGAGCGTCCTTTCCTTTTTAAATATTATGAGACGATTATGTAATGAATATGTGTTGTGAGAGTCGCTGAAAGGTCTTTGGAACTTGGGGCAGAGTTGAGGAACCTTGCAAGAGGGGTGCAACTCCATTTTTATGACCTGTAATATATGTAAAAAAATCTACATCTTTTGGTGCACGTTTCGATAATAAATGAGAGATTCATTGCAAATTTTTAACCTGCATCCATTACTGTTTTGCGCAATATTTTTGTTTCGGGCAGCTCCAGATTTGAAAAACTCCCAAAAAGTAGAAATAAATATGTATCAACTCAATAACTACTACTGACTGCGTGAAAATATATAATTTTCAATTAGTGTTCTCTTGTTAATTCTATAAACAGTTTCTTCTAATTTACTAGAAGTTGGTAAAGACGGAGTTGCGCTCATTGTCACAAGGTCCTCGATTTCAAGTGCGACGTATCGTTGCTCTATTGCGGCTATTGTTACGTTACTGAGATAAATACCATTGTTGACAATGCACACAGTATATACGAGTTAATAATGTGCCTGATAAGCACGTAACGCCAAAAACTGCCTGTTGCCTCTGGGCGATAAGTTCGCAATCATGTTGAAGTTTAAAACACAATTCCTCATTTACAAACATTCTTTCTTCAACATAGAAAACGCTTATTTGGTTTCCACAGTGAAGAAACAATATTGTATCTACATATTTGCTTTCGCTCTAGCGTTATCTTCATTGTCTAACGTCATCCTTAAATAATTACAACTTAAAATCAGAACGCCCTTTCCAATTGATACCATTACACGGTCGTAGAACTTTCCACGCGTATAATCTAGCATCGCCCGCTTGGAAATAGTTAGAACTACCAATCAGCGGAGTATGCCTTTAAATTCAATTCCACGCTCCATCTTCGCTCGTTTCGCGATACTTTCATTACTGTTAACGCTACAATAGTTCCAGAGTATCCGTTCAGCAATTCGAGGAAGTGGCTTATGAATTCTACGCGGTGCATCGCCCTTTTGCTCTGCGAGAACTTGCACGCTTATAGCATCGTGGATCTTGCTTTCTTTTTGGAAAAACGATTAAAGCGGTTGGAAGTAATCTGTAAGCAGCAGCGCGCATCACACAAATTCATATGTATGTACGATCGATCGCCCCGGCAGTGGCGGCAGTGCATTTCCCAAGTTCCCTACTTCCTCCCTTTGTCTCTCTCTTCCTCCCCGCTCTCTCTCTCTCTCTTTTTGGCGTTTTACGTACGTGCCTTGGCCGATAATACGATGCACGTGCGTTCATTCATAGAACGCTAACGCGGTTTCAGGGTACCGTGTACGGTTCAGCCGTAATCAGGCAAGATGCGGACACCATGAGTGGCAGCCTTGCAATCGAGATGACACGTATGCATAGCTGGATGTGCATTGCATACGGTCGCATCGCCAGCCAGCCATCCGACTGCTAGCCTGAGTGACATCCCATTCATTCTTGCATGCAGCATAGGTGGCTGATAACTGTCGAGGGATCGATTTCAGTCTATGTTCATGGTTGGCCAACAACGGCGTACATCTACCTTCCTTTTACAAAACCGCTGTAGAACCTGGAACTTGCCAGGTCTAGCGATTGGGATCTAAACTGCAACATCTCGCGGGAATTCAAAGCTGCTCGTCCTTTGCAACGACACAAGCAATTAACAGAAAATGCTACCCGCAGGTCAGCGGTTCATGCGGCGAAACCGTTTTCTAAACGCAACACGCTGCCCTCTGGAAATTCCACCGTCTACCTGGTAATCGAATCAAGTATCGGGGATGGCGTTCCTTCTAGTCAAAGCGACTATTCTCGACCACGGAACTTGGAGAGCAACACAGTCGAAGCGAGCATTTCATTATTGGCGAAGTACAACGCCAGAGATTTTCCCGCCGATGTAGTCGAGTTTGTTTCCAACCGCCCGCTGTAAAAATAGTCGGTCGGTTTTGCGTTAATTTTCCGGTATTAGAAATAACCGGGGCACGAGGGGTACACCATTGGGTGCGAAGGCGCGCATGGCCGTGGTTACCTGGGGAAAATTGCGCAATTGCGCGGAATGTCGCCCGAGGGAAGGAAAAAGAGGACTGTGTGCTTAGGTGCTAGTTCGTACATTACTGTGGAGACAGAGCTCGTATTGTATAATTATGGCGAGCAAGATGAGGCTACGAGACCACTCCGCATCCGTGCGCGTAGCTCGCAAAACCGATTGCTTAATTGGGGGACTTCGAACGTTTGCTCGGCCCAGTGACTTTTTACTTTGTAGAAATTCCGAGCTGTCGAAATCGGCCGCGTTGCGCAATAGGTGCACCGTATATTAAACGAACCGCTCCCGACTAGTTTCCAACTGTTACAATTGCACACTAGCTCGCGCGATCGCAATGCCGTTGCATTGTGCACCAGGAATACATGTGCATAATTTTCCCGCGCCGGAATAGTATCTAAATTTCATTATCCGCCCCGTACGCTTTCTACTACCGGGCGACTTTCACTGCTTATCAATATTAAGATAGCTTTCATTGTATACAGCCGAGTGTCGGAACCTAGATTCCTGAATGACGCGGGTTGAATCAACATGGAAGCACGTGGCGAGAGAACCTTTGTTAAGCTCTTCCAATGATCGAAAGATTCGAAGAAATATTTAATTTCATGTATACAAAATTCGCGGAGCGCAACGAATTTAGATTAATAAGAGAATCCCTGTGCACGAGAGGCGAGACCTTCGAGCGAGCTCGTAATTCGCCAACGGATACAAAGTGCACGCGGAACCTCTTTTTGCGGCGAGATACGCGTGACGCTGTTTTCACGGAAAGTCCTGGCATCGTCGTTTTTGCGTACGGGTGTCCGGGTTGACTAGCGCCACGTATTTTTAACCACATGACGTAGAGGCGAGAGACAGCCAGCGACAGCGTGGATGGTGAACGGTAGATCGTAGACGTGACCGTCTGGTTGCGAATATACTTATTTCCACGGTCGGTGTCACTGGGATTGTGGCCGACTAGCGGCCGCAGCTGCCTTGGCACGAATCCCTCGATCGAGAGGCGGGCTGGGCGAAAATTCATTGTTCCCTCGCAGTCTTCCTGTGTTTCCCTTTGGTTTTCGCGAGGATTTGCGACTGTTTGGTATAACTCGTCGCAGCTACACTCGCGAAACGTGGGCGTGGACGTCCTCATCATCGACCTCGACCTCGACCCCTAGCTGAACTTTCTAAACCATTGAATTTCCGAAGATTTCCAATCGATAATTGGAATAGGAATGCAGGATGTTACCTTCCGTGGATCAGTTCGCCTTTCGTTATTCCTGCTTTCTATTTCAAGACTGTATTAGAGCTTATTCGCGTAATGTTTAATGACAATTAGCAGTCGTAATAGATCCGAGGGGCTTCAGAGACACGTTGATTTTTGTGTGCACGTGCGAATGACTGCTGCGACCTTGCTCCAGCTTTTCAACAGTCGAACCATCTGCATAATTTGCATCGATCGATATTGCAGTGAATAATTGCAAGGGAATTCTGGCTTTCGCGTGTTCGTACCACGTGGTTTGCGGAACGACTGTGTTCTCTTAAGGATAAAACTTGAGAATGATCCATTACTACTTATTGGAAAAATGTATCTTTAGATGTACGGCGTTGGTGACGATTGAACGACTTTCCGAGGCCAACCGCGAACCCGTTCAACAGAGTATTGGGGAGTTTTATGTTGGGAATGGGACAACCTGAATGGATATTCGATAACTTGAACGCACGTTGAATAATGTGCTGTGTCCTATACATTTTGTGAAATAAATTGCGTTGGGTGTGTCTGTTCTTTTCTTTACGACTTCGTGCTAACCTTTTGATCATTGTACGGCGAAATTGGTGTAAGATTCGCAGAAAACGTGATGAGCACAGTTTTAGGATTAATGAGATTAAAATATACAGCGATACGTGTGTAGGTGTACAAATAACCGTTGACCAACGTCCACATGTGATTCATATCGTTCCAGTATCAACACTTTGCGTACAACCAAAACAGACTTGAAACCAGTTGTCATTTATGACTCACCGATGCACTCATAGCGTTTCCTTTCTCTCCTTTTACTTCCTTCTAGAAAATTGTAAACTGGAACTTGATAATAATTTATGGCAGACTTTACTTTATTCTCATCTAATTTCATCTTTTATGTAAAAATGCGGGGAAAAATTAGGATCGTAGTTAATCATTTACATGTATACGTTTAACATTTATAGTAACATAATAACCGTAATAGTGAGCGTCGCGTACAATACGAGCGCGTGAAATTCGGTATCCGTTTTACTGTACCTCTCAACTCTAATTCATTTATAATAAACAGCGTGTATCATTTTTTAAGATACTGATTAATCAACGTGGCCTTATCGTATAGCTACCTGCCACTTGGCAGCAACAGAATGAATGCATTAAATGTGAGATAAGTTTGGACATTTAAAAGATTTAAAACGTGATAACCCGATAATTCGTATTTTCTTCGTACGAAGATCGAGCAATTAATTAACAGTTCATGTAAATATTACAGTTGTATAATCAATAATATAACAGGTTCAAGTATCTTCGGATACTAATACGATTTTACTGTTTCCTCTAGATCTAGAACGATATAACGACGCGGCACCTAAAAGTTGTCCGTGCTTCTTGGATCCCAGATCATCAGGGGTTTTTGTTGTTTCACAGAAAACAACTTACCAATTCCTTGTACCAAGTTGGTGACGTGGAACACCGGAAATTACTCAAGGGAATTGCAATTATGCAACGGAAATAATCGTTGTAAATTGTATAATACCTCATAATCGTTCCGCGACGGGAATCCATGGAGATATTATTTTTAATTTACCTCAATTTAGTAACACTTTTTAAAATTGCAATTCCCTCGAAGAATGTTTGTTAAATAAACATCGGATTCTTTACGAATACAAATCTATTACTTGATTTCTTCAAATTATCAAATATATAATCGTACACCGTTAAAGTATAGAAGAAAGGGAAATAAAAAGAATAGTAAAACGTTATTATTAATTATATTGCAAATATATTCGATGTTGGGAATTAGTGTACAACAAATTCTATCGCCGCTTTCCACCTTTGTTTTGACCTTTTTGACCCTTTCGACCTGTTCGACCTTTTCTGTTGTTTCTTTTACGCTTTCGTTCCATCAATTTGCGCGCCTTTAGAATTTGTTCTGGTCTTTTCAGTTCGTCTTTTACTTTAAGTTTCTCCTTCAACTTCTGATTGTGGCGTGCCCAATGTGTGTTGGCGGTTGTTTGCACTGGAATGTACAGAAGAAAATAAATGTATATGATAGTCGATTAAATACTGATCACTACTGAGGTCGTCGCGCATTTTAGCGAAACGCGGCGAAGCGAAGGGGAAAGTTTATAAACAATTGATTCCTATGGAGCCGCGCACGCTAGACTGAAGTGCAGCGACAATTAATTAATTCCTATTAATTCCTTCGATTCGCCGCGCTTTGCCAAAATGCGTATCGGCCTTAAAGTCGAAGTATTGTGTTCACATACGTTTCTGCATTTGTGCCGGCTCTTCATCGTCGCTATCATCGTGGTTTATGGCATCCACTTTACTCTTCTCTTTCCAGGCTGCATAACGATTTGTTTTATAACTAGCGGGTATCCAAGCACCGGACTCTGTTCGAATTTTTTTAGCTTTCCCATCCTTAAAAAAAAGACAAATTACTAACATTCTTCAACATACAAATTCGTTAATAACCATACAATACATACGTTATCAATATTGACCATCTTCTTCTTTTTACGATCCCACTTTTTGATCTGTGCGTGAAAGCGTTGCGATTCTTCATTGTCTCCAGTTAGATCCAGTTGCGCTTTATCTGCATCCGTATTGAAGGAGTTAACTGCCAAACTGTACAAATATACATAATATGATTTCTTTCTGTGAGAAAGAAGTATTTGCAATAGAACACTTACCCATCTTCTGTATGTTTATCTGGAGCAGAATATGGAATGAAAAATTCCGTATCTCGTGCTACCATTCGTTTCTTCTTTTTAGAAGGTTTGTATAAATCTTCAAGATTTCTTTTCTTTGGAAGGACAACTGTGTTAAACGCTGCATTAATCTCGTCAGTTGTACTCGATGGAAGATTCACTCTTTTCACCTGATCTACGTGAAGTCATTAATTATTAAATTAGTAGCTATTATTAAATTTACGCTTACGCTTGCCATTATTCGCGGTTACCTTCTACGTTCCTCTTAGCCTCCAATTCTTCTGCTTTTCTACGAAAGTTCGAAATACTTTCCTTGTGAATCGATCGTTTGGTTTTCATAACTTGATAGTCAATAGAGGACGCCCTTGCTCCGATTTCAAATATCGTCTGTTTCAAGTGAACACTTATACTTAGTAATAACAAAATCTACCTAAATTTCAAAAGCATACTCACTCCTTGTGGTCTATAATTTAATATTTTCGACAATAAATTCGTGGTATTAGAAGACACGTCGGAATATTCTGGTATTACACCTGCTTCACTGATGTGCAGCTCCTTTATTCTTTTAATACTTTCCGACGAGGCTGCTGGTCGCGATCTAATATATTGTTTATACGCATTATCACAAACTTGCTCCATATTTTGCTGTAGACAAATTGAAAGCATGATAAATATCTTAATAAATTTGATGTACCTTAAGAAATATCTCAAAAGCACATACAAGGTCTGTGGAATTATTTTGCCAATTTATTAATTCAGCAAGTTCTTCTTCTATCATTGCTTGCGGCATTTTACCTATCGCACCCTCTGTATTGTCGATAGCCCCGGATGGTGGAATTATACGTAAGGAACGGCCAAGGAAAAGATGTAAATCCACAAGGTAAGCATACTCATCTGGGCATACAATGTTATAAGCAGTTCCAGTGCGACCAGCTCGTGCGCAACGTCCTGTTACGAAACAATTAATTATATGTTTTGAAAATTTTCTACGACGTTAAGAGTAATTTAGCTGCTTACCTACTCTATGTACAAAGAGTTTCGATTTTGCAGGAAAATTGAAATTTATCACATTGTCCAAATGCGGCATATCTAGACCCCGAGCAGCGACGTCAGTTACTATCAGAATCCTAACTTTCCTAGCTTGAAACTTTGCTGCGTTTATCTTTCTCGCTGATGGATCCAAGTTAGAATAAATATACGTATTAGAGATTCTTGCCTTGTCTAACACCTATGAATAAATTGTAAGTACTGTACACCGAAAATATATTTATCTACTGTGCAAAAATAAAGTTACAGGCTTTGATTGTATACCTGATGAATGTATTCAACGTGATGCTGAGTTGCAGCAAATACCACTGTTTGAGAATCATTTTTGATAACCTGTTTCAATAAACATAACAGTATCGCTAGTTTTTCTTCCGGACGACAAACAATAAACGACAATGTTAATTGTTCTGGTATTTTGGTTTCTACATCTAAACGCAATAAAACTGGATCACTTAATCCAGCCTTTGTAAACTCTACCAACACTTTAGGTAACGTCGCAGAAAATAACAGTGTCTGCCGTGTCTCTGGCAATCTGTTTGTGATTTCATGAATTTGCTCGCCGAACCCCATTTCAAATAATCTGGAACATAATTTAGAAGATGTACTTTGTGAAATCGAATGAAAATGGAGTACAATGTTGGAGGAAATATTTTTACCTATCAGCTTCATCGAACACGACGTATTCGATATTGTTCAATTGTAAATCCATCTCGATGCATATGTGCAAAAGTCTTCCCGGTGTTGCCACCAATATATCAGGATTCCCATGGATTAGATTGAACTGGTTTTCCATACTATCACCTCCCAAAATTATAGCTGATTTTAAGCCCATGAATTTTCCTAATTCCTTTATGAATTTCAATGTTTGTAACGCTAATTCACGCGTAGGAGATAGAATCAAAGCTCTCGCGCCAGCTTTTGCTTGTCTCACTTTCAATTTCTCAAACAAGGGGATTAAAAAACAAGCAGTCTTTCCACTACCAGTTCTCGCCATTGCTACCACATCACGGCCTTCTAAAGCTAAAGGAATCGTCTGCAAATATAGATTATAATTAACCACAAATAAAAAGTAATTTATTTAATTCTATTACCTTAATATACCTACTTTTCTCTGTATAGGTGTTGGTATTTTGTACCCACGTTTTAATATTCCTTTTAATACATCGTAACTAAGAGCCATGGATTGAAAACCCCCCGACTTCTTGGATACATTTTTCTTAATATTCGTGATTTCGGTTTCTTCATCATTCTCGTTTATTTCTTCGGGGTTAGCAAACCCCACAATATCTGCGTCTTCCATCCTAAGGGTCTGTAATCTTTTACTATTTTGATAACTATATGTATTCGAGCGCGCAAGTTTGTTTGACAGTTACAATAATAATGAATCACAGGTATTTTAAGTTTGATTCTTAAATATACGAAGTTTTATTCAGTAGTTTCAATTACATTTTTTAAGGTTGTAATATTCACTTAGGTTAGAGCACATTTTCTTCTTAACCATAAATAACGTTCAACTATGTTAACTATATACATATGTTAACTGTGTAACAGTCAGTGCTTTCAACTGATAATAAGTAAAATTAGTGACTTATTATAAAAAATGTATACAAAATATGCTTAAATTTAAATCTATTAAATTATATGTATTCATGTTTCATATGCGTTTTCTTTTGCGCTTCTATTACGTGTATATCAAGCGTCATTGTTAATTTTTGAATAATTATATTGTGTAAATTTTCTGCCCTCAATATTGGTGCCACTGAATTCACGTTTGCACGTAGCGAAAGGGGAGGGGATCGGCCATTTTTGTCGAGTCCGTCTTTTCGTGACAATTCAACATGAAGTAAGTGAAGATTTTTAATGGCATTAATATCCGTCGCGTGTGGTGCAATCGTTGAAAGTTTCCTTCGTGTGACCAAATAACTGCGTCGGTATAGTAATTCTAATGAGTATGTTGTCAATCTTTTCAGGATTGGCCTTTGCGCGTATAGTGGATATAAAATATATCCCGGCCATGGTAAAACCATGGTTAAAGTGGATGGAAAAGTATGTACAATTATGATTTACATATGCTCGTTGTCGTAACGTTCAGTTTCTGTTACCTGAAACGTTTCACGATCGAGAGCAATGCTAACTTTATATTCAGCTTGCATTCAGGTGTCAATCTTAACCTCATACCATGTTGCAGACATTCACCTTCTTGAATTCAAAATGTGAGTCCGCACATTTAATGAAGCGAAATCCTAGAAAAGTCACATGGACCGTTCTATACAGGTGGGTCTTCTGTTACCGTGTTTTAAATTCATCGGAGCGAGAAACAGATTTATCAGACGTTGTTTGATGTTATAGACGGAAGCACAAGAAGGGTCAGGAGGAGGAACAAGCGAAGAAGAGGACGAGACGCACTCAGAAGTTCCAACGCGCTATAGTAGGTGCATCTCTCACAGATATCTTGGCCAAACGTAATATGAAGCCAGAAATTCGTAAGGCACAGAGAGATCAAGCGATTAAGTAAGTAAAGTTTGCTTTAATATTTCTTAGTTTGAATATCCAATATTCAAGAATATTCAAATTATTCTGGTAGACATCTCTTCCTCTGACACGATTTGTATCATGTTGGATTTTAGAATGTCTTAGAGTAACGGGACTGCTTCACCCAGAATTGTATTATATATTCTCACTGTCTGGCTTTTGCGGGTTCATACACATTCAGTATTAACATACATTTGGTAACTCGTCTGTTATCAAAGTATTGCATTTTAAGAATTTATTTTAAATGTTGATATCAGGGCTGCAAAAGAACAGAAGAAAGCTGCAAAAGCAACAAAGAAAACTGTTGCTCCCGCTAAGGCAAAAGCTGCGCCGAAACACAAAGCTGCGAAAGTGACACAGAAATCAGCGCCGCGCGTTGGCGGAAAACGTTAATTTCTTATACTGGATAAATACAATAAACTTTATACCTAAAAAAAAACAATTGCTCTTTCAATTTTACCTGCAGCGTTTTAGACTCAGTAAGTGTACTGTTGGATGCAAAAAGGGCCTCACTGCCCAAAGTCAGTTTCAAGAAAAGTATCTATAAACATTATGAAGTTCGATATTTTTTATATATAGTGAAGTTATTATAAAACTAATATTTGGAAATTTGATATATCTCCTTTGCAGTTGCATTATTACAATCGGAATTATGTAATAAATTAATCAGTGACATTAATCTTAATTATAGTCTTCTCAGGCCCTTCTCGCATAAAATGGAGAAATATAGAAAGAAATTTTTTTAACATTATTTTTTATTATTTATTTAATATTTGCATAATATTTTGAACATATCAGATCGTGTCATGCTCAGGTTCATGTATGTTTGGTTTAGATATGAGGGTCAGTTGGTCATCATCGATTCACAAAATTTACCACAGCTCTGTCAATTTGAAAGATATATCAAATGAAATCTCGAGGCCATATATAGTAGAATGGAATGAGGAATCAAATTACGCGTTTTATGCAAAAATGGCTTGAGCGTCCCGAGGTCGTTCTTGCATCCAAAAGTAAAATTTCGCGTATGTATTGGAATGAAAGAAGATGGTCTGATATTTACATGTAACTTTTATTAGAATTTCATTCATTACAAAATAAAAAGGTCGGATTTATTGTGATTCGAGAACCAGCTTGAACATTTTAATGTTTCAGATTGTTTTATTCAACTCCTTCTTCAGTATCGATAACTTCGTTAAAGCTTCATCTCTCCATGCACGCCTCTCTTGAAGTTTATCCAGTGGACACATCTCGTTCAATTCGTTGCTAATCTTCTCCGCCACTTCACCTTCGAATTTAGGAACGGGGCCGAATGTCATGCTTACGTTGTACATCGAATTTTTGTACGTCTCGCAGTACTTCTTCATTCCTGAAAGATAATGGAGACTGTGAAATGGTCCAATGAAATTTTCTATTCCCGGTGTAGTAAATAATTTTACCTTCCGCGTTCAAATGCGCTGCCTCGAAAGCACCGAGGAATGCGTACCGCATTCCAAGACCTTCGCTCATCACAGCGTCCACGTCTTTTGCGCTTAATACACCATCAGCTACTAATCTCCATGCTTCGTTTAAGATCGCGTACCTAAATGTACATTAATTCTCTCCAGTAGCTTTGCATTTATTTCATACATAATTATCTATTGCAAATAAATATTTACGTACTGTATTCGGTTAAGTGCGAAGCCATCAATTTCCCTGCTAAATACTACAGGTTTCTGGCCTATTTCAATCATGATAGCTTTCGTTTGCGCTGGTATCTCGGAGCGTGTCCATGGCGCTGGCACAATTTCAACCAGCGGTACGTAATACGGGGGATTCACCTATGTTCATAACAACATAAGTATTCCACGATTTGTAAGAATGACTAATTAAACTCTAACGGGTGTAGATCGAAAGCACACTTACCGGGTGTGAGACGATTATTTGACCGCGGTGCTTCAATTTTTCGCTGAACAAAGATGGACGGAACGTGGACGTTGACGAGGACAAAATTACTTTATCGTCGACAACATTGTCCAGCTCGTTGTAAACCTTAAGTTTCAACGGTAGGTTTTCAGGAACACATTCTTGGATGAGGGTAGCGTTTTTTACGGTTTCGACCAAATTAGACGATCCTGTTCGTAAGACGTTAATCAATATTTGATCGATAATATTTTGAGAGGATTTGTAAGATTGTTTTTTTTTTAAGTAGCTCATTGCACGCGGGCATATAATTCACATATATAGCAGCGAACCTTTGATCAATTTAAATTGCTGATCAGCAGTAAGGACACCTCGTAAAAGACCACCACTTTCAAGGCGATTCAATTGCTGACGAATATCTTCGAGAGCTTTTGCAATTTGCTCCTCTACAATGTCATAAATAACTACGTTGTATCCTACGCCGGCAAAGAGCATAGCCCAGCTACGGCCGATTAAGCCGCTAAAATAATAAATAAATGTGAATTAATCAACATTACTTGCATTACCGGTAATACTTTATTTCGTATTATTCTCATTTTAAAATGCATAGTTTAAACAATCTTTTGAACTTTATATTCTGATTATTTAATATTGTGTAATATTTGAAACCTGATTCCTGTAAGATATATGTAACTACATGTATATTTATCTTGTAAGTCCTTTCAATGTTATCTTATCAATGTAGAACAGAGTCAGGCTATCATTGACGTAATTTTCAAATCGAACTAGTATCGGTTAAACATGTAATTTTAAAACGCACTATCATTTAAGGATTATCTTGATAAATTTAGCTTTTAAAAATTTATCTTCTGTAAACAATATTTCGTAGTTGTACCGTACGGCATTAACTGTAGCGAATTGTTTATCCGGCCGTTACTGCGTGCGATATAAAATTGTTTTAGATTAGACTGCAGCTTTCTACTATACCGCGCCTGGAAAACTTGTTTTACAAGTGAAGAAAATTTCCGGATAGGTAGTAACACTTTCGTACGTAAACTATAACTTCTAAGCAATATGTTATTATGTTAATACTAGCTTTACTACTCGGCTTCGCCCGAACTTTAGATTCTGATTTTAAAAAAAAAATTTATTTATTTTTTGTGAAAATAGTCACATTCATCTGGATCGTGACCCCAGAGTTTACCGTTCGAAAGTTTTTAGGCGACAGACAAACACACACTTTCTGTTTTATATATTAAGATTATGCAGGTCATTGATCACATTTTTACTATTACGATATATATTTTAATTGTTGCCTTCTATGTACGAATATAAAACAATCTCTTATATAGATACAGTCACATTGCGCGTTAAATTAAAAGAGATAAAACATCGAAAATGGATTTATTACTATTCTACAATTTATTTTACTTAAGTCTCATTACCTGCCAATTATACCAATCTTTTCGTTTTTGGTCGACATCGTTAAATGATTAATACACCGTGGATGACTATGCCCGCTATTGGAGTGTGAATGACACGATGTACGACTCGTGTACTTAGTAAGTATATCATGCCTTTCTGTGCATATATATAGTATGTTCGTCGATATCCCCCCCCTATTCCAAACTAATCGGAATCATGTAGTGTAGGGGCTCGCAGCAGCTTCACTCCAACCGACAGAGTGGGGGTAGCTAACAAAAGAAGCAGCTCTTTTTTTTTAAACTCTAACACGAACTGTATTGAAACTTTCACACTATGGTGCACTATGGTATATAATACTTCGAGGTTCGTTTGCCTGACAGCTCTGAGCTGCTTCTTTTTTTCACTACCTCCACTCCATCGTCGAAGTGACGTTGGCTGCAAGTCCCTGTAATTATTTTACATCCAGCCACAACAATGAGATTTTACATGCGACTTTTCTATCATGAGACAAAAATCTCAACGACAACAAAATGAAATAATGGAAATAAAAGAATAATAATAATGGAAATTGAAATCTCATGTTAGACACGATATTTTTCTTTAATCGTGGATTTGCACCTTAACGACAGCTTTTGACATTGGCATCACTATTTCTATCGTCGCGACGATATCGACGTTGACTATATTGATAAATGCGTACTACATAACTTTTCAAACTGATAACAATTTTGCAAATTATTACATAATTATATAACGTATACAAAATTTATATCAAGTAAGATAATATTTGGAGACGAACAGGATATAACTTTGGGTGTAGGCTTTCCAAAATGCTTGCCACGCTCATTTTTGCGGGAAACTTATTGGCAAAGCACGATTGGCTAACGACGCATGGTTTTTACGGGGAAAAACCTACAACTACCATCAAGGTTATATTCTGACGCATTGTCTGATAAGTTAATATTCATGTTCGGCGTGTACGCGCGAGCATCTTTAGGATCTAATCTAAAATGCCAGTACTCCGCGCTTAATTTTCTTCTTATAGTTGTTTTCGATGTTTATTAGTATTTGTGCATCACATTCTTTTCAATTGAAATAGTGACCATTTGCTTAGCTGTGTGTATGTACAATGCCCGAAGTCTACGGGAATTACATGATGTTACAGGATATGTCTGAAAACCAGGATTATTTTCTCTACGGACATGGTAATTGCCTATCACACTTTTTATATGTGTTCTAATATATTTGTTACGCATTACGTTGTTATTAACATATCTGTAAGAAATGCGTTTAATTACATTAGCGTTTTAGATTGTCAGACCGATTGTAATTTAGGACTGTCAGATACGTTCTGTCTCGTTTTGTTGTATACGTTCGTCAAATGAAACGGAGTGAAAAGATGTTTCCTGATAATAATGATACTAGTAAGGATAACATTGCAGAACTTATAGTATTATCGATGGTATAATGATTTTTAGCGTTTTAAAATATTAAAAGCGGTTATGTATCGGTCATATCTTTTAACGATATATTTATATAAAATCAGTAATAAAATTTTTGTCTTCTTTCAATGACACTTGTGTAAGAAATAGTTTCGTTCCTCAGAATTACAGGCGAACAACAGTCAAGGCGTATGTAGCCCGTTTAGTGGATCGCAAGGGACAGCAAGCGCTGCTTCACCCATGTCGACTTCTGTGTCACCACTACATGTCACTGATTATATGCCACTGAAAAAGGTCACAGGTATATATGAGGCAGTGAGAGCGACAACGGACCAACCCACATTAAAGAATATTTTTTTCCTATTTTATATGATTAGTAGAGCCTATTGGAATACGTTATTGCTACTAACTCAATTTAAAAGAAATTTGTGTTAGTCCGTTGTTGCTTTCACTGCCTCGTATTATCGTCATTTTGTTATTGGGTCAAATGGTTATATGCGCAATGTACAATGTTATACAAACTCTTCCATTTTTTCATTTTTAAGTAATCGGGGAGTCATATTTAACAATCGTGGAACAGCCAACAGAAAAGTTTAGATTTCGGTATAAGTCGGAGATGATAGGAACACATGGAAGTTTGGGCGCAGCAAATATAGCTGGCGGTGGCAAAAAACGAGCACCAACTGTTCGGGTGTGTATACATATCTTTCTTTTACGATATACGTATCTTAAAACGTTGCAAAAACTTTCCAACTATTTACAACAATTTTTCTCCGTTAGTTACACAATTATCTGGAGAATGCAGTAATACGATGTACATTGGTCACATCTGACGAAGGCCAGAGAATACCTCACGCTCATAGATTAGTGCGCAAAGAGGGTTCCCTCGATCTCGACGATCCACATCACGTCAAGGTTTCTGCTGATACTGGATTTATCGCGACGTATGTTGCTTCGTATAAACCATCGATAATGTGTAGTTTACTTATTAACATATTATATAGTATTTGCTTATAATATATGCAGATTCCATGGAATGGGAATTATTCATACAGCAAAAAAGCATGTCCGAGACGAGCTTATAAAGAAGATGCAGATGGAAGCTTTGGAAAAACGTAGAAGGAAAAATATAAATGCGACTCTGAGCACTCGGGAAGAAGCGCAGGTATGGTATTCAGTTATATCATTATAGATTTCATATTGTAGTAGGGTAATTGTTCTGTGTCTCTTATATTAGCTTTGTAGTACGTTTCGTATATAAAAGTTTGAAAAAGCAAATAGGTTTAATTGGATACGAGCGTTTATTTTAATAGAACCTTGATTTTAAAGATCAAAGCTGATGCTGACTACTACCAAAAGTGTGTGAACTTGAACAGCGTTGCGCTATGTTTTCAAGCGTTTATTATGGATAAACATGATATTATGATACCAATAACAGATCCTGTTTATTCTCATCCCATCAATAATCTTAGTAAGCAAGAATTTACAATATATATGTAGAAATATTTTATATTGAATAAATATTTAAAATGATGTTCGCAATTAACTAGAAAGCGCATTGACCGGAGAACTGAAAATATGCAGGATTGACAAATATACTAGCAGTGTCGAAGGAGGAGAGGAGGTGTTTATATTTGTCGAAAAAGTTGGGAAAAGTAAGTGTGTCGAGTATATTTGAAATAAAAATGTATTAATGGTACATCAGTATTAGAAGAGTAGTATCCATTGTATTTATTACAGAAAATATTAGGATAAAGTTTTTCGAGCTAAACGAGGACGATTGTGAAGTTTGGTGCGCTTACGGACGTTTTTCAGAATTGGACGTGCATCGCCAATATGCCATTGCATTTCGGTACTTCAACATTTCGTATAATTGTATCGTAACTTATTCTGTTCTCTTTATAATTCTTTGCATCTCATCTCTATTATCATTTTCATAGAACTCCGCCCTATAAAGACCGTAATATTACATCACCAAAAGAAGTTTTTATACAATTGGAACGACCGTCTGATGCAGATTGCTCGGAATCGATAAAGTTTACTTACAAACCCAGCGATAGAGAGATAGGTACGTTAGATAAGTAAGCCACTTACGATAATTATAAGAAACTTAAAAGAATGTTATAAGTAATATTATTCACAGGCAAGAAGCGTCCAAGAATGTCATATTCTGGGAGTACGGAATTATCGCATATAAAATCTGCATATAGTAACATTGGAACTGAGGTTCCAGCAGAAAACATCAGTAGCGACAGCCTAGAAATTTCTAAAGAATTAAAAAAATTATTGTCCGAGGGCTGTACACTGCCAATGAGCAAAAATTTTCTTGATATTATAGAACTTGATAGTGAGTACGAGACCCTTGTTTCTACAAATGAGAATTATTTTATAGTACTTTTAAATTGTATATTTTTCCAGAATATCTGAACTATGTAGACAATAATGATGATATGCTTGTCTTTGATGGTGCATCGAGTAAACAAGTATGTATTACTTGTTATTAAAGTATCTAAAGTATTCGATATCTGGTTTAACATAATGTATTATGAAACAATGACTGACATAAGTTGTTTTCACTACTAACACCAGGATGATACGATGTTTCCGAGAAATGTACTCACCGAAGCTATGAAATGCATGAAAACGGATTCAAAGAATATAGCAGAACATGTACAAAAGCTACTCAGAGATCGTTCCACGTACGGGGATTCACCATTGCACGCAGCTCTTCGTTACGGTCAACGTAGTATAGTTAAACATATTCTAATGTTGATGAGCACCGATAAGGATTGCAGGATGCTGGTCAATGGACAGAATAGTTCTGGAAAAGTAAATATTTTCGAAATATATCTCTTCGCGATTGAAATTCAAATATCGATAAAACAAAAATTAAATGAAAATATTTGAGACTGTAGTACGATTATTTTAACGGGTGTAATATTTTATTCATTAGACGCCATTGCATTACGCTGTTTTACAAAATCAACCAGAAATTACAAAAGTGTTACTCATGCTTGGAGCTGACCCAAATCGCACAGATGAACATGGATTTTCTCCGTTACATGCTGCTGTAAGAAGTAAGTGAATTTATGAGAGACTAAATAGAAGTTGAGTCGATTTTGTAATTTATGCGTATATATTTCAGTCCCTGAAGCTGGTGCCTGTGTCGATGCTTTATTATCGGAGAAAATAACGGACGTTGAGGCCCACAACGATGCTGGGTGGACAGCTTTACATCTTGCTGCAGAAGCAGGATCGTATGATGCAGTGCGTTCACTTATTCGAACAGGAGCGAATGTAAATAATACTGATATGTCGTATGGTCGAACAGTGTTGCACATAGCTGTAGAAGGCGGGCACAAAGACATCGTTGAATTTTTACTTAAAGAGGTATATTATTGTTTCTTTACATCAACGTAATCGTTTACTCTCGTTACTCGTCCTTACTCTCATTAAATACGTTTTACTGCTACAGACAAACATAGATGTAAATAAAAGAAACTTCAGTGGAAATACAGCTTTGCATACTGCAGTTGTACATCCCGGAGCAAGAGCAAAAGAACTGTGCGCATTATTAATACTATATGGTGCAGATCCACACATTCAGAATCACAATCGGGAGCCGGAAACTGTATGTACTTTACCTCTAGAATTTTTACCCAGAAAGTTTCGAATCTTCGATGCGTTCAATGTAAATACTTTTTTCTACATACTTAAAATAGGTGCAGAAAAGAAGAGGATCACACGTTGATATAAAAGTCGAAGTCGATTCGGATCATGAAAGCACGGAGGAAACTACTGGACAGTCATCGTTCGATTTGGCCATGAATAAACCAGATGTAAATTATGTTACGTTATACGTATATATACATATATCTATTAAGAAGTTCTAGCAGGCTCAAAAACTGTTAAGTTAATTATTCTTTGAGCTAAGGAAAGGTTTCTGTTTTGTAAAGATTTTACAGCTTCTGAATCAGACCGATGAAGGCAAGGATGAGTTGGATTTCGTTTCCACTAAAGTAGAAGTGGATGACGAGGATAATGAAACAAATTGGTTGAACAATGAAAGGAAAGAAAAATTGTCTAATATTCTAGACGAAACACAAGGATGGAAGAAACTCGCGAAACGCGTTAACTTTGAATACATTTTACAATCACTGCATCACAACACATCGAGTCCGTCTCTTCTGCTTCTAAACTACATTGATGTATGCTTTACATTCATCTATAACAATATAGCTCATATCGAAGCTTCGTATAATAGTGTTGTTTGAGGCTTCCATATGTAAGGCATGTACATTTGGACTATTATTGCGCTGTTACGCCAACGTTGCAGCTGGCTTCTACATGATAATATTCCAATTGAACACAACTTTCACTCGGAAGTCTCGAGCAGCAGCAATGCAGCCATTAAAGGCTTAACAATCTCAATAAATATATTAAAAAATGGATTGTAGGTACAGGCATCTTTGTCTCTCAAGGATATGGAAACTATATTAAGGGACATTGGAGAAGAACGTGCAGCTGATTATGTTAAGGAAGTTGCATCTACATACTCGCAAAATGCATCTGCTTATTTTTAAATATGTACCTAGTGTACGTTACAAACGTAACACCACAATATTCTGTAATATACATATATATAAATCTTTTATTTATCTTGTATTCGTTAAGCCCTTACATCCGTTAAGTTCCATTAATGTATAATAAATTGAACATTCCCGAAAATTTGAATTTAGATACGAGGTTATGATAATTTGTATAAAAAAATGTTTAGGAAGAAAGAACTCAACCTTATTTTTCCCCTAACTAGAGCAATTTAATGTTCTAATAGGCTTTGATTTAGTTTAAGATTTGCTGCGCTATAGTATGGTACAGTTCGAGTAAATATCGTTATCATTACAACCTATCAACCACTTAGGTTGCCACTTGTATAGAACCAGTCTTAACTTTTCAGATATCAAGAATCTCCTAATAAGTATTGCATCACTGTCCTTTGAACATATCCTGGGTGATACCAGGCATTCATATTTGCAATATATAGCGTTCATTTATTTTATATATATATAGGGTGTTAGCAGGTGTTCGAGCGAATCTGAATCATTCTGAATACTAATAAGAAGACAGCTGTTTCGTCCAGTATACTACTGTGTACTACTTAAATACATATCGTTAATGCGTCTCATCTTTTTAACGTTATATACTGGTTGTAATATGTAATTTACTGTTTCTTGACCTTTAGTATTAATAACAGTCGAGATACAATTATTCTCCTATCAACATTAAGCATTATTGTTAATCGTTGAAATGAGTCATATATTTACGGGAGGCGAGCCGTTTACAATTTCGTGAGGGGAGTTATTGTGTCAACTTATAATAAGTATTACAGATAAAGTATTAGATCTTGAAAATTTTAATCAATTTAAAATAGAAAATGGATAAGCTAAGGAGAGCTTTAAGTGGCAACGACCAGTGCGATGAAGAAAGCGGTATTATTGGTCAGGTAATTAATATTCTTTAAATTTAAATATTAGCTCGTAATGTTAACTTTATCGCATACGTGTTATTTTATCTTGTATAAAATTCTTATGTTGAATGCTCACATGTGACAATGGAAGGCACATGAGGATTTTACGGTAAAGATAGAAGTTTAATAATATCCAGCTTCCATTAATAACAATAATTAGAAATTATAATGTTGTCTATTACAGTTCAAAATGCATTGAATAACATGGTGTTTTTAGGTTATGGACCAAAGTACGTTGAGTTGGTCCACTCGGATAAAAGGTTTCGCTATCTGCTTCATCGTTGGTATCCTGTGCTCTTTCCTCGGATCGTTTGCGCTGTTTCTACACAGAGGACTTACAGTATTCGCTGTATTCTACACATTAGGGAATGGCATCTCGATAACAAGGTAAACTAGCATACTTAAATTCAAATTTTTATTCAACGTATTACTTGTAGAAATATCTTTTCTTCCGAAGCTACTCATAAATCAATTACTATTGTATCCTACTCATTGAAAAATAAATTTCTCATAGCGCAATCGAATGGATTATTAAATTTGTCAAAAGATTGTACTAACAGCTGTTTCATAAACGTTATTTGAATTATAGATTTCTGTGTAATTATTTTCCCAAAAGTCCTTCCAGCTTTGTTTGTACAATTATCGCATGATCTGACTTTATGTGAACGAATTTTATATAAAGCTCGTAACTCTTTTAACGACGAAACATTTACTTTACTTATAGCACGTGCTTTTTAATGGGTCCATGCAATCAATTAAAGAAGATGTTTGCAGCGACAAGAATAATCGCAACTGTTTTAGTATTCGCTACAATTGCGCTCACGTTGTTCGCAGCTTTGCATGTAAGTATAGAGAAATACGTCTAATGCAGAATGTGTACGTTGTAATAACATAGTACTCCTGGATTAATGTATATATTTTTAGCTGAAAAATCCTGGATTGGCCCTTATATTTATAATAATCCAGTCGTTGGCGATGACGTGGTATTCCTTGTCCTACATACCCTACGCACGCGATGCTGTTAAGAAAACTGTGGAGTCGTGTATCACATGAGACTCTGCGAGATGCGCAGCAAAATACTTTACTTAATAAGTTCAGATTTCGCAGAGATTCTGCGTTGCACAAATATCGAACTGAGCTACAAAACTAACTTAAGGATGTGACATATTACGCTAACAAACTGGATATGAATGAGCTGTATATTTACTTCGGCGTAATAATAACTGTTTAAGATACATATCTGTACCTCGTTGACAATACGATAAAAATGCTTCATCGAACATAAATTTAATATTATAATTTTATAATAGTACCATAACAGAACGAAGTTATTTACTTTATATAAAATTTGTAATATTCTAGTAATATTAATTCATTTGTAACGCTTGTTATATAATCATTGTACAGTATCAATACTTTTGTACATTAAAAGATATTTAAACTGATTCCCTGTAACAAAAATCCGCATCCACCGATTGCGTTTACAATATACGATTTTGCATTAGTTATATGTAAGTACGTAACTGATGTTACAGCTTTAATTAATATTTGGCTCTTCAAGGTACGTTATAAACTGTTATAAATAACTTTGTATAACTAGATTTTCCGTAGAATTTCTTATTGATACAAGTGTATACCTACGTGAGTCTTTTATTATTTATCGCACAATTACAAAGAAATGTTTCACACGAACGATCGTAACGGCTTCTTCATCGATGACGATCAATAATACTCTGAACGATAAATATTAATAGAAATTTCGTATTCTGAAATGTCAATGTGCATTCCGATTAATATTCTTAATTCTATTTTAAATTACGTTATGATAATGAACGATCAGTATACTTTGATTTAAAAATTAAACGTTGAATATCGAGTGACCAATCATGCGTCGCTATACTTGCAGCCACCAATCGCGATTCAATACACTATGTCGTCAGACGTAGATGGAAGTTCTAATTGGTCGAAGGTAAACAATAATTTCTTTTTCGTCCTCCGATCAACAGCAACAGGTTCTAAGTACAAAGAAACTTCTCAGCCAGCCATTGTACATTTGTACATTTGACGCGCGGGTCGCGATCAGTTACCGAGCAGTGCGATAACCAGCGATAACTTATGATCTATTCGGCATATTCGTCTAATATTTATTGACACATTCACAGTGAGTGAAATCTTTCAATTCCAATATTCATTACGATCGACATCCTAGACGTAGTTTACGTACCGCGAAAGAAGGGTTGAGGAGAATTTGCAAATAACCGTTAGAAGACGCAGAGTTCGAAGTAGCGTATTATTTGAACGCGATGTATATTTATGTCGCATAGCTATAAGCATGCTCATCGTGCGGAATAGTAAGACAGTTACAATTTTACTAATCATCATGCTGCGTATAATAAGTTGATTAGTCGCTAATCACGATTCACGGCGCGTTTCCTTGTAATTGTCTGTATCGTTAAATAATTCACGGGACAAAAGCATCTCCTTCCCTTCTTTCCTTTTCATAAAATTTGTACAATTATGTTAAATCCTACGCGTTATTAAATCAATTTTGCAAAATTGTTGTTCTTTCTATTTTTACAGAGGAAGATATATTCCTGATTTGCTTATTCCATCGAAAAGATGCCTGCACCAGAAGCTGACAGTCATAGCCGCAAGGCTAATTTCAAATTCAATTACAAGTTTGAAGTAAGGATTAATATCTACCGTTATTTTTAATGCGGTTGTTGACGATAAATGTACCCTGGGTTTCAGCGATTGTTATATAACATCTAATTTACTATTATAGGAGGCGCGTAGAAGACGAAGCGAAGTGTCCGTTGAATTGCGCAAAGCTAGGAAAGATGATCAATTATTAAAGCGTCGTAATCTCAGTATAGGGAAGGAGTCACAATCTCCTATAGGTGAAAGCAACCTTTCGCCCATTTCTACATCTGTGGAAGAAATTGTGGTCGGCATGAAATGTCCAGATGAAACGATTCAACTTCAAGCGACGCAGGCTTGCAGGAAAATGTTAAGTCAAGAAAAGAGTCCACCGATAGATATTATGATACAGCGTGGGATCGTACCACGTTGCGTGGAATTTTTGGATTGCCATCATAAGTATGCAGATACCATAGTAAAATTAGTCGACTTTTACATAAGTTCAGGTGTTTATAATTTTTTTTGAACGCTCGCAGCCCTGCGCTGCAGTTCGAAGCAGCATGGGCATTGACCAATGTAGCTTCTGGTACATCGGAACAAACTCATGTTGTTGTGAAGCATGGCGCTATACCTAAATTGGTTGCGCTGCTAAAGTCTGCGTTGCCTAATGTTGCCGAGCAAGCAGTGTGGACGCTTGGAAACATTGCTGGGGATGGACCAATGACTCGTGATCTCGTTCTTGGACACAATGCGATGCCTCTTCTGTTAGAATTAATCAAACCTGATACTCCTGTATGTACGATGCACAAATGCGTTTAATATAGGCACATAATTATTACTTAAACATTTCGTTCGCCTAGGTAACATTTACACGCAATATCGTCTGGACATTATCGAATCTGTGCCGCAACAAAAATCCTCCACCTCCGTTCGATGTTGTAAAAATTGCTCTTCCAGTGCTGAACCGTTTACTTAGTAACACCGATAAAGAGATACTTGGTGAGTTAATCGCACATGTTTTAAGGTATTAAGAAACAGTGCAGTTAACGGCGAAATTATTTTTAAACTGATGCGGAATTTTCTAAAGCGACATGATTTATCGTTACAGCTGATGCATGCTGGGCGCTTTCGTATCTCACGGATGGCCCCAATGATAAAATACAAGCGGTTGTTGAATGTGGAGTTATTCCGAAGCTTGTAGATTTACTTGCTTCGACTGAAGTCACTGTGCTGATACCAGCGCTTCGTGCAGTTGGAAATATAGCTACAGGCAACGATATGCAAACCGATGCAATAATATCGGCAGGTGGTTTACCGCAGTTTGGATTGTTATTACAGCATCATCGTATCAATATCGTGAAAGAGGCGGCATGGACTATTAGTAATATTACTGCTGGTAACATGGACCAAATTCAACACGTTATAAACGCGGGATTGCTACCACCTTTAATACATGTTTTGCAGTCTGTAAGTAAATTATACTTCTCATTGAACGTGATTATTTAGGAAAATGGTTATATAATCCTGTATTTCGTTTCGCAGGGAGATTTTAAATCTCAGAAAGAAGCAGCATGGGCTGTGACTAATTTAACTACAGGTGGATCTGTACAGCAGTTAGCTCAACTGGTACAGTTGGGAGTGTTGGCACCATTTTGCAGCTTGTTAGACGCCAAGGATTGGAAGACTGTGGTTGTTGTTCTCGATGGGTTAACTAATATTTTGAACGCAGCGGAAAAGATGGGTGAAGCTGAACGGGTTGCTATTATGATAGAAGAAATTGGAGGTTTAGACAAACTAGAGGGTCTTCAACATCACGAAACAGAACAAGTGTATCAGAAAGCAATGGCCATGATCGATACTTTCTTCTCAGAAGGGGTAAGTAAACTTGTACTTGCTCGGTGCTTGATATTTGATTAACGATTAAATTCATGCATTACACGTGAAACTGTTGTTTACAGGAGGCTGAGGAATCAACGTTGACACCAGTGGCAAGTGACGGTCAATTGGAATTCAAACCAGCTGACACAGCTCAAAAAGGTTTCAATTTTTAAAATTCCTTCATCGTTTGTCCATTCAATAAAGTAGAGTGTGTTTCAGTTCATTCTGTAAATAGATTTGCACTCTTTCGTCATTAGAGACAAACATTCGAGATAAATTCTTTGTCTTTCTCATAATTCGTTAGAAACGTATCGTGTGTTCCAATAGTAAGTTGCAGTTGATGTTCCTTTTCATAGGGAACTGAAAAAATTATCATTTGTTCACTGTTCTTCGTCCTCTTTGCGTTTGGTGTATCAGTTTAAAGGGTACTTTCTCCTATAGAAATCCAATCGATAGAGTTCGAATCGATATTTACAAAAGAAGTTTCTTTTCAAATTTAAGCGCAACTACGATCTTATTTACCAATGTTCCCACTTCTTTTTTATTTTATAAGTGAATGTCACTACTTGTTACATCATGTGTTTGAAAATAAAACGTATTAAGCTGCATTACTCATCACATTTTGTACGTATTTTTTTAATGAAATTTTGATACAAAAGCTGACACGTGTTTATAATACTCAAATTCTTTCTAAATAATCTTGCACTTGTACATCACATTAAAAATCATAAAAATGTTGAATAAGGTGTAGATTTAAAATTACCACTATGCAGACTTGAAATCGTTGTTACAATTTTAAACACTTAACTTTAAGCTAACGTAAGATTAATTTAAAGTAAGTTTGAGAACATAATTTCTTATGAATAAACATACACGATGTGTACTTAGCCGTATCGGGCTGCAAAGGACTAGATGAAATTGTAACATGGATTATTTTACCTATTATCTAATTACACGAGTATTTCACGTAGAGCATACAATACATTTAATCAAAATATGTTTCCCAATTGGCAAGTTATTTACGTATGTTGTGTTGTCATAAAAATTTCGTTAGCGCAATTATTAAGTACTATCGTGAAAATGTTAGATGTTGCAAAATATCTTTTTAATACATCGCTGTTAATTAAATTATTATTCCTAGCTAAACAAAACAGTTGAAACGCTGTTTCTTGTAAAGTTAATAATGTCTGTATTGCATTTAGTGAATACTTACAACGAAGTTTTAAATTTCACTATCGGCTAAGAATAAAATCGCTTTGATCGTTCACTAAAAAGTGATAAACGAACGCAGCTTTTTTTCTATCAATTGTTGTTTGAATAGTACGACTTCTCTGATGTCGGTCATCTCTGCTTCTTGGCGGATCTCTCAAGAAAATCGATCCAAACAGTGTAGCTGCAAAATTAACGACGAAGTAAAGATTTAACGATTTCTAGAAAGAATGCTTAAAACGAATAAAATCTTACCTAAAGTTTTTACATCCAATTCATTATCTTGAATGTGATTCAATAATTCTTGCAAAAAGTAGCATATGTAAAGAAAAACTGTTCTTCTGATCTCTGGCAGTTGCATCACGATCTATTACATAATTGGAGCAATGTTAATTACTATGCACATAGTCATTTCCTCCTACAGGTGGGAATAAATATTTAGCGATTTATATACCTGCTTGCACTGTAAATAATTCGTTGCCGCAGATAAGCACACACTATGCAGATTGTATGGAATTAATGGTTCCGCCGTAGACTCTAGAAGTAACAGCAATGCCTCTGCAACAGAATGTACGCTACCAGCTGTGTAAAAGTTAAGGAACGAGGATTACATATGTAAGATTCCCGAGTTCAATATTGAGGGAAGGATACGCATTGGATCTTGGCTTCCGTTGTCTAACCAATCTCTTATAGCTATAATCTCACTGTGAAGTCCTGGTGTTTCAAACAGCCCTACAGTTTTTATACCATGTCGATACAATCTATCAACTAACAACCATACCTCTTTGGGTACAGCATATGGCTCTTGGGAAAGATTTTTATTATTCTCCTAAAATATGAAAGAATCAAATGGTATTAACTTTTTTTTAGCTTTCCTTGTTTATGGTTTATCCAGCATGCTTACAAGCTCCATTAATCTGCCAATGGGGATTTCTCTGATCGGCACTCGAATGTGAACTAATGCTTCCATTGAAGATCCGAAACAACTTCTTTCATAAGTACCTGAAACAATTAATGTATGTTATCTGTTTCTTCTTACTTTAACGCAGAATTCACTTGGAATATTACTACCTGTAACAGTTATGAATATATCCTTCCCTCCTTCAAGATGTAAAATCAAGATATCGTATAATTTATCTTCTCCAGAATTTAATTTGCAAGCCGATTTTTTATCTACGTATATTTCGAACCTGGCATCACACTTCTCTCCTAAAGTACGACAAATATTCAATTACAAGATAGATTATTCGCCTTAAGGGGAAGAACAAATTAATTGAATTCTACCTGGTTTTATGAAGCCCTTAAAGGGTTCTATGTCCAACCAATCTTTACAGTAATTATTATCCCCTAATTTCTTTATAAATTCAAATTGAACTGGTACCTACGAACAGTATTACTATTATCTGTATAGGATAAGCATCAATTCTTTGAGAAATTTACCTGGCCAGTGTTAGCAATAATAAGTTCTTTACTGCTAGGTTCGAGAAATTTTAAAGTATCGAATATTATGTCTGTAGTGTCAACCATTACTTGGGGCAGAAATTCATTTTCTAATTTATCAAGCTTTTTCATAACTTCTTCGTGAGTTTTGCGATACTTGGCCACGTCTATAATCCTTATCTGCAAGTAATTATAAATTATGAAACCCAATAACATCCCTTAAGTTTAAACTACTGCATTGAAGTGTTTGCGCGCACCTGGGAATCAAAAATAGAGCTGACTGGTTTGTGGTCAGAGATCTTCAATTCAGAATGACTTCTGTAATCAATTGGCGTAATTGCCTCTCCTTTCCACAGTACACGATCACACCATGCTGGTGCTCTCCCCTTTTCACTGTACAATGTACACGTTTATGTATAATAAAAGGTATATAAATATAAATACAGGGTGATTCATAAGTGCATGTCAATACATCCGGGGATAAATCTACATATCTTAACATATGAAGCAGAAAGTTTATGTTTGTACGTTAGTCTGTCGCCTAAAAACTTTCGAACGGTACACTCTTGTATCACGAAATGTGCCTCAGCTCGTAATGCCTGATTAATCCAGATGAAGGTGACTATTTTCACAAAAAAAAGAACTAAAACAGTTTTTTTAGAAAATCAGTATTTAAATTGCGAGCGAAGCCGAGTAGTAAGGCTAGTATACTAATATAAGTAAATACGTCATATAAACATATGCCTTATATACCTTAGTTTTCGAATTCTGTATGATTAACGAAAATGTTCGCAGTGCCCGCCTCGTGCCTCAACACACGTTACTGCACGCCTTAGTATATTTTGACCTTATTTAATGTTTACAAACAATATCCATCGATATGAAGTAGAGAAAACTTTGGGCAGTCGGTGCCTTATTCTCTCGGGTTTAGTATTATTCTAAAATCGGCGACTGCGGAACTCGATGTGTAGCGTGTGTTGAGGCTTCGAACATTTTCTTTCATCCATAACTCGAAAACTAAGGTATATTGGACATATGACGTTCTTACTTGTATATGTGTGTAGATTTACCCCCTCAACTATTGACATGCACTTATGAATCACCCTGTATACAGTGTTATTTGCTAACTCAACCTTGAATCCCAATTATCAGTTCCTGGATCGAATTTATACGTTGGTTTAAATGTAATCTCTGCTTCATGGAATCCTTGTAAAACGCGGCCTAATTGTCGTTGCTGGCCAAGTTGATCTAAAGCTAACAAAGGGGCATAGTTTTCTGCTTCTATATGCTGTTTAGCAACTACAACGTCCATCTCTGTTATTCGATAATTTAGATCCCCCAACCAGTAGATCTGACTGTATTTAAAATTTTGTTCTTTAAGTACCCTTTTACTAGATATACTTAAAAAAAAACATACTAATGGTATACTTACTCGTGATCTTTAAAGCTTTTAGGTGGCACATATTTTGAGAAAGATAATCGTGCACATATATCTGTGTAATCCTGATTTCGTCTCTCATATTCTTCATAGTGCGCTGCTAAATGGGCGTTAACAAAGCAAATAGATGTATTGTGAATAGAACAACTTACTGCTACTCCACCTTTGTTGCCCTATCGAGATAGAAAAATAAGGTCTAATAAATTGCATATATTCGCTTTAATTTTCAAGTTCCATTAACAAATCCCGAGATATTACCATTTTGCCCATAATACCAGTGCCTACAGTATCAACCGATACATGTTTTATGTATGGTATGTGAGTCTGTAGAGCATATATGAGTAACATCATTCCCACTAGTCTAACAATGGCCACTTGCTCGTATACACCATCTGGGTGAAGAGACTTTGCTACAACTTGTCTGTAAAAGTACCAGCACAATGTATTAATGTACTATACTACTCGATACCATTCAATAATGGGTAAAAGTCACGAATATTCTACTGTAACTTTTGTACCTCCATTCTTCTTCTCTCGGAGTGTCGTTAAAAAGGAATGCTTCTTTAGTTAAATCTAATTCTTGAAACCCAATCGCGTATACATCCGGGGGAGTTTTGTCGCAGCTTAACCACTGGTACAATTTAATATCATTTGGTGGTTGACCGTTTACGTTCCACGAACCGATGAATATACTACAACGAATTGGTTTCAGAACATAAGCAATTGTTGGGGCACATTTAATACATAAATCAAAGGAGACAAACCGAAATGTTTTGCTGTACGTATAGTCATCTTCTTTGCATGCCATTTGATACCGTACTGCTGACTCTCTGGTAACTACTGCACTACGTCTTGTTGCAACTACAATTGGACTTTCCAAATCCACAAGCTATAAAAATATTTTTAAATCGGATACTTGTATTATCGTTAATTTTAAAATATACATAACTTATTTTAATACGAAAGGATGTACTAACAGAATCAGTGGTATCTTGTACATCCTCATTGGTAGTATTCAAGTTACGCGTACTCCCTGTTAGTTTTTGAATCCATAAAAACTCCGACGCTGGACTTTTCGTTTTCTGATACACTGAAATTATTAAAGGATATGGTCGTTAGTATTTAATGTAAGATATAGTAACAACAAAGTTCATATTCACCTTCTATAGCTCTGAATATTTCAGATACCAAGGAACTAGTTCCTACACCAGGCCTCAATTCAAATACTAACTGTAATTTTCTTGACGTGACATTAAGATATACATCCAAAGGGTCTTTTTGCCTCTCGCCAGTATCTTTAACAAGCCAACATTTATTAAATGGCGGATAAAGTCCAGCGATATCAATAGTATGTAAATAATATAGACAAGTTACATACTTATATTACATTTAAAATCTTGATCGATGGGTAACAATCTTTCTATGGTAAGATCACTATAAACTTGAGGAGGAGTCCTAGATGTGATTAACACAACTAACGCATGTGTCGTTCCTTTGTTGAGGAGCGCTATAATTCGGGCATCTTTACTCAAACCCTGTATCAACGATGCTTCCATCGCCTTTACATATCGTTAAGGATGTCTTATAAAAGAATCGTCTCATATATTCCAGTAAGAGACACATATTACATTACCGTCAAGCGACGAATGGAAGGTAAAGGTTTCGCTAGATCGTAGGATAATGACGAAACCGAGTATAACGAATGTCATTTAACTTGAGCAGGAAAGTTTTTCTCTGAACATTATTGAAAGCAACGAAGAAGAGATTAACGAGGAAAGCATTGAGAAAGTTCATAATGAATTTAAACCCTGCTATACCTAAAGGACAAAAGCAATGATTATGTTACCGTAACGTTTAATAAAAGGATACAATTAACACAGCCTCTCCTGAGACAAATTTCGATTGGATAATCATTGACTGTTCTGGAGATGACATGTTTACTAGTGAAAAATTGTATATTCCTCGGAATACTTAATATAAAGCTCTTATATGGCATGTGATAGCTATACGCATAAATGGTAAAATATTAATAAATCATGCTATACAATAACTAGATTATATTTTTTTACGGAATATTGTTATTGTAAGAATTCTTACTGATATTTGTCTGTTATTAATATCGACAGTAAGATAAAAAAATAAAGATAATATACTTGTCAGTTTATATAGTACGATAAAATTGGAAAATAACTTTAACACCAATTGCATTGGACCTTTCCTGAACTGAGATACAGTTATTATTATTGGAACTGATAAGTTTCCGTCAAAAAATGCTTTTTTTCTTCACATGTACACAATCTACTATTCCATACCTCACTTTATTTGTACTACACATTAACTATCGTTGCATTTTTCTGCACAGATTACTTCGTCCTATTAGGATAAGCTGCCAATGCTAACATTGAAGCATTTAGACCAAACAGTTTAATTTATTACTGATCAAATATAAATGACAGATTATCGAAACTGACGTTAGACATGATTAAATTTGTTTCATCGGTGTGTGATGGGTGTGTGCATCAGTGTGTATTAAAGGTTGGGTAGATTACTTCCGAGAGTGTACTCTTAAAGTGTATTTGTGTATCTGTCGGCATGTGTAAGTGAAACCCCACATATTAGTACACTTTCTATGAAAATGACTCAATGCCAAGCGGAGTTTTCAACGCAATCTCATACGTCGCTGTAGCTCCATTGCAAACTTAGTTTAACTATTTTACATTTTAAGGAAGTAAAGTGTAAAATCTATTTTTCTCTTCCTGTTTTCCTTTTATAATAATAATGAATTTCCTAGTTTCAGTTCATATCTTTCATCGGTAAGCGATTGTAGTGTCCCGCGGTCCATGCATTAAATAAACAATATAGTTGCCGAACATTGTATTCACCAGAGCCTCTAAAAGAGACCTAGAATTTCAAGTTGCAAATAATACTCACGAAATATTGTAAAAGAGTTCGCGAACGGACTCCAAGTTTATCTATTTCCTACAACTTTTCTGAAGGTTGTATTTGAAAATAAATGGCCACGAGCAATTTATGTATACGGTCGTTCTGAATTATTGATTTTCATATTGTTCAATAATTCATCTACACTTACATCATAAGTATCTAATAAAATTTACGTTATAGTTAATGACATTAAATATTCCTGGATATAAAATTTGCGGGTCAATATTTTCCCCGTCGCGTTGGCGCGAAAACAAGACAACGCCAATATAAACGAATGGAAACTTCGCGAACAAACATGCGTCACTGTTGGCAGAAAGTTAAATTGTATAAATATACAAAGTTACATCGAATGAACGCGTACCTCTTTGTTCTTTATTAAATACTCGTGTTTAGACAAAAGTATTTAGTCAGTATAATTGCTAATTTGTCATCATCTTTATCGCGCGAATGGAATTTCCCTAGCGGGCAGGAAGTACACTACATTTGCAGATTGAAGAATATACCGACTTCCTGAAGCGCCGTAAGCGAATCTTCCTTTTCTAGCCCATCCATTGACCATGCCGTTTACTGCAATGGCGGTATAGATATCTTACGAAGAAGAAAGTGGATTTTCTGTAAAGTGAGTATTGTTTTTGTTTCTCTCTCCTCTCCGTTTACCTATCTATATTAATTACGAAGTAGCATGTTCTCGTCTGACATCTCTACCAAATCTGTGCTGTTGCAACGTTTGCAGGATGATTACAATTCGAATGGGCAAGGTCTAGTTGTGCTTTTATAGACTACAGAATTCAGTTTCTTCCATATTGATCAGCGTGCTAGTCAATATCACATAATCTCGCTTCTATAAAGTAACAAAATTCAGTTATCGATAATAATCGTTTTCTTGAGGAATTCACCACATTACAAGGATAAGACGCCAAAGAATTCGCGCTAATCGTTCTCCACGTCTTAGGTTAGGATGATTCTTAAGTATTGTTTGAAGTTAATAACATAATTTGTAGAATTTTAACTTTTAATCGTTCAAATATACTTCGTCATACACGTGCTATTTGCGCTTCTCTGTTATTGAGTCCAACTCATTAGATAATTGAAGATAATGGAGATAATTTTTGTCCACTACAACTTTTATACGTGAAAAGAAAATTATTTACTTGGAACATACGTATTGAAATGAAATATATATAGAAAACCTTGTTACGCTTAAACAAAATGTAACGAACCTTTGCCGATTTTTTCTTCTGCCATAATTTATACTTTTAGGTAATATTTGGTATTTTAATATCTGAATGGACAATAAGGTGAATGCCTCAGAAGTAGAAAATATTTCAATGATCGGATCATCTGAAATTTTTCACCTACCTGAGGTCTCGGAGATATCGGAGGTGTTAGAATCTAGTGGTCTCAGTCCGTTAACGTCTTCCTTGGATCATACTCTTACTCTTCAAGAGGATAAGTTACTTTCATCGGAAGTTAACATGGGCATAGAAGACACATGGTACAAAATAGATAACTTTGTGAAGTTTACACGCGACGGATCAGTCACGGTGTTAATTTCATACGATTATGTTACGGTAGGACCGAAGCAAATAGTTCTACATCAGACTATGCCATTCCACTTCCGCCACCACCTGGTTTAAATGATTTCACGGATGTCGGTGCAGATCCTATAGGCGATAACGGAACTGGAATAGAGTACGGCCCGTTTTTGCCTCCCGGCGCTCCAGCTTTGAATAATTTATTTTCAGAAGGCGGAGATTCCCAGGATGATTCACCCATGGGTAAGCATACATGCTTTTATATTTGTGTGTATATCGTGGATGGTTCTATTTCTTACGTAGATTTCTTTTCTAAGCTTATGGAGCAAGGAACAATCTCATTTACATGCATTTGTTTTTATAGAGGATGTAGTTTTACGTGCGGGAGTATGTGGTCTTCATAATCTTGGTAATACTTGCTTTATGGCTGCTGGTTTGCAATGTTTAACTGCCACTCCACCTGTCCTGCGACATTTTTTGGATTTGCAGCAAAGGGGGGGGAAACTACCTCCTCCTGGATCGCTGATGGCACATTTTAGCGTACTCCTCGGCAAAATGTGGTCGGGCAGATACAGTGTTCTCAGGCCTACTGATTTTAAGCAAACCTTAGGGGCGTACCATTCGCAATTTAAGGATTATAGACAGGTAAATTAATATAGGTTCTTGTGAAATTGCTGAATCGTCAGTAAGAAGTTCGAATAATTTATTGAGATTACTAACAATTGCCAGCATGATTGCCAAGAATTTCTTGCGCTGCTGTTGGACTCCTTACACGAACAAATGAACACAGCGAAATGTACAAAAAATTGTCAAACTCCGTCATCTACAACCACTGTCAATTCGATTAATTCAATTGGGAATTCAAATGGAAAAGCCATGTCCCCAGTCACTGCCACTAGCAATTCTAACTGCAACGCGGACTTGTTGGAAATGTACGGTTGTTTACCGTCACCGGAATGTCCCAACAGTCCGAATGTTACAATGGCTGGCTCTCCGAGAGGTACATACAGATATTATATAAGCTGTTGCGGAAAAATTATGTCACACGATTGTTTCATTGAAATGTTACATTGCAGATTTAGATTCACCTATAGGTGAGTTAGACAGCGTTGCTAATTCACCGCGAGGGTCGCCTTTGAACGACGGCGAGGACGACGAAGAGACGCTCGATTCCGATGAAACTATCGAAGCAAAAGCAAACGCTTTCATTCACAATAAAGTCGATGATAAAGAAAACGAAGTGCCACCTTCGTTAAGGTTGGACACGTTAATTGAACTCTCGATAAATGTTCCGAAGTATCGTGGTCTTTATGATATTCATAAAGAAGCAAAAACTAGCAATGCGAATTTCTTAGTCACGCAACAGGAATGTAATAATGAGATCCATTATGATTCCCAGAAGTTCCCAAAAGAGAACGTTCGTAGGATGCCTTTGGACAACTCGAATTTAATGGAGAATCATGATTTCGACAATAAGAGCGTCAGCGTGAAAAGAATAAAAGAAGTGAACGTTCAGAAAGTCAATTGCGGTACGGATTACGCGTCAAACGGTTCCGATATAGAATACGATAATGGCTTGGAGAAGTGTAATGTAAAACGCATGCGGCTGGATGATCAAGAGAAGAATCACAAACGCGACGGGCTTGGAACGATCAGTACTCAGTGCACACGGATCTCGCAGACATATGGAAATGGTGCTATAGCAGCACAAGATGAAATCGAGGCTGATAAACATTGGGCAAAGCACTTAAAATCCAATAGGAGCATTATCGTCGATACTTTCCAGGGGCAGTTTAAAAGCAAGGTAAACGCGAACATGTTTAATGTAATATTTCATACCGTATAGGGGGCATAACGTTGGGATGGTGCTTTAAATAATTCACTTTCACCGTTAAAATGTCTCCTATATAATACTTCAGTAGCTTTACCTTCTTGCTTCGAGAAGCGTGAGGGGCAAGTCTCATTCTGCTGATACATATTTTATTTCGAGAAATTTAAACTCGAGTTAGGCACAGCACCGGTCTTCATGCTCCCCTTTCTACCGTAGGTTGTCTGCGCAGTTTGTAACCACGTTTCTGTAACATACGAGCCTTTTATGTATTTATCCGTACCACTACCTCACGCGATGGAAAGGCAGCTGAATGTTACATACGTTCCTGCAAATGGCGATCCGCCCATAAAGTGCGTTGTCTCGCTGAACAAACAGGCGCGCATTGGAAAGTTAAAGGAGGAACTGTTGAAAACGCTCGGCAAGGAAAACATTGCGGTGGCTAACATCGCGCTCGCCGAAGTTTTAGAGAACCATATATCAAAGATTTTGGTAAGCATACGTCACGCCTAGCAAAAGTGCACATGTTTTTGATTTACAGTTTTGAATAATTTATGTACAGCATGCTCGCGTGTAAAATGAAGTTGGTCGACTTGGTGTGATTCTATATTATTTTGTATGTAGTATATTTAATTCTACTTCTGCATCATGTATATACACATATTTTTGATAGTAGCGAAATTTAATTTCGGTTGATTTTTTGAGGGCAATTATGGAGGGTGAAGAAAGCGGCTTATCGAGTAGTGTTGGTAATCGTTGATACTGCCCTCCAAGAGTAAACATTATGGAAGAACACTCTCGTAGCGTAAAGTCTTAGTTACGGGGCTACATTCCATTATACAGATTAAAATTATCTTTCCTATAGTTTCCCTCTCGGTCTCTTATTTATCTCTTGTTCTCCACATGCCTTGTTATTGGCCCTTCACGGCCGTTACGCCTCGACTACATTATTTGATCCTTGCTTCTGTACCTTATCACGTTAGATGGAAATGTCGGATTGTACATCAAGGTTTTAAATTTAAGGATGACAATACACTGTTGAGACACATCAACGATACGAATCGATCTATATACGCCTTTGAACTCACGGAACCGCCCGACGCGTACACTTCAATGCCAGATGGTGGCGGAGACCGTGTAATGGATACCAACACCTGCCAGAAGTGTACGATCACGGGAGAGGAAATCCCATGTACCATTTGCCTCGAGGATTTGGACGGAGATCTGAAAAGGCATAGCGGTAATAGCTGCAACTTCGTCATGTGTGATACCTGCATCGAGGTGAGCTGAGCTTCCTTTTACTTTATTAAGATCATAGGTCAGATATTTTTATCGACTTCAAACTTTTCTACACCATTATTGATATTTTATACCTACACTTAACGGATAACCCGATGATGAAAACGGCAGCTTCAATCTAGCGGTAGGGGTGCACATGCAAGGCACATCGTTACCACTATTTCACCCCGGGAAGGTCTGAGATTAAATCCACGCACGTTCTAGCCGGACGGTACCGTAAGGGCACGTACGGGAACCAGAAATAGCTTTGCGTTTCCACTTAGCTCGGGAAACTTCTGTTGAAGTTGAGGCGTTTGGAAATCGGAAAGATGGAAACCCGTATGATTCGCTATTTGAGTACAATCCGCAAGCCAGATAACTCGTATTCTGGAACTCAATTCAGACTAATCTGAGGCTGCTGTGTACTGAGGGTTCTACATTACACATAACACTGTACTTGAATGTTAATTACTCGCTTTGCACACTGATCTCTTTCGCTTTTGATTATTAACGATGATTAGTAGAGGGGATTAAATATATTACAAGTTGTACGAACATTTTCAACACCCAACGGGATATGTTAATATTTAGTACACATTGAACTTGTGCGCGTATTACTTTCAACATTGCACAATGCGACAGCCATTAACAAATGATTCTTTCAATTAAACAGAATTACTTCAAGAATCAAACGGAACCTCAAATGTGTCCAATGTGTTCAACGTACATGACCGCATCGTCTTTCATTAAAATAGATCAAACGGGTCGACCGAGGCCCGCTGTTAGGATCTTGAATGTACCATTGGTGTTGCGGCACGACACGACGAACGAAACCACGAACAACCGTAAAGGAACGAAGCTTTTCGGTTATCCGCATTTAGTGAGACTACCTTCAAGAGTTAACGCTAGAGACTTGTACGACATTGTAACGAGGAATGTACCGCAAGAAGGAGATTACACGCTTCATTTTGTTACAGGGCAGGTTAGATCATTGTTATCGATCGTCTTCGCTGCATGGATATTAATAAACGAACTAACAAATCACGAGTACATTAAATTTAATCGATAAGTAAAACACGTTTTTTGCAGGGCCATCATTGCTCGCGTTGTATGTACACCGCGCATTGCACCGGCTGCAGTGTGCCGGAAACTGGCATGGTAGTGCTGCAAAATGGCGATACATTGGCTGTGCGTTACACAGAACAGGTTCCTAAGATAGCACCGCCGGTCGAACATGTCAGCGTTAGCAAACAGAGACCCCCTCATCCTTTGTCCTTATACGACTGCCTTCAAGCATTTAGTCAGAGGTACGTTTGACTCCTACGAGCAATTGTCATTCACTGTTCTTCTGTAATTAATATCGCGATCTATTTTTTAGCGAGACGCTAGATGAGCACAATCCTTGGTTTTGTCCCAAGTGCGAGCGAAACCAGTGCGCTACGAAAACGCTTACTGTTCACAGATACCCCAAGTTCCTCATAGTGTATTTGAAACGGTGCGTTTTGTTCCGTTTGTACAATAATTGTCACACGATACTCGTCGAGGACGTAATAATAATTCTTCCCTTTCCGATGCCTGTTGCAGCTTTGTGTTTTACGAATGTGCTAGCATGAAGTTGGACGACAAAGTCACATTCCCTTTGGTTGGTCTGAGCGTGGGTCGGCACTTGTACGATCTGTACGCCTGCGTTTGCCACTTCGGAGGTACAGATCGTTATTCCGTTTGTGTAATTTACAGGTGGTTACGGTAATAATTTTTATGGCTCTTTCTTTTTGGATCGTAGGAGTATCAGCTGGTCATTACACGGCGTACGCGAGAAATCCTCGCACCGATGTGTGGTACTACTACAACGACGAGATCACGAGCAGACAGAAGCCTCAGGACGAAGACTTCAGCAACGCTTACATACTTTTTTACAGTCGGCAAGGGACCAATTTGAAACCGTGCAATATATAACCAGTGCTAAATCGAAGAATCTGGCGCACGAGGTGCGCTAGTCACTTAGGAAGAGTGGGTAAGAGAAAGGGAGGGAGCTATGGTTGGTCGATGGAGAGGTTTACTAAGTATTACGTTTACGTGTCGGTCGAATGGAAAACTGCTCACAAATCTCGTTATCTATTTTTTCTGGTAATCCGCCGCTCGTGGTCTGTCTCCGTCGTGTCCCTTTTACTTCATTACGTTTCCAAACTTCTCGCTGTTCTCAGATATTTCGCGAGCGTCCTACGGACAACGCGGCGTGTACGATGTAAACGTGTAAACTCGCTGACTCTTTAATGTCATCGTTAGCTGTAGGCCGTGGCGTTTTCTTCGGCGATCGTTTCGCTCGATTTCGGGGAAAGATGATTGTCCCGTGAACGATGTTTGCCGCGAGGGCAGCACGTGCGTGGGCATGGCTATTAGAACAAGTTAATACTTGGGGAAGGTGCGGAGCGTATTTATACCGGATTTGCGCGTAAACGTACGCCGAACTTGTACAGTTAGTAGGTGATTAAAACGTAGACACCAGGACTTCGAACAGGCGTAATTTATTAGCGAATAAAAGGTGAACGTTACGATGACTAGAGAACACACTTAAAAATATGCCCGTTAAAACGACAGGAAGTGTAACCATTCAAGCTGTGTATCGATCGCGTTTTCTTTTTACCATGGAACGGATACAAGACTGCTAAACTGTATTTGTAATCTGCATGTACATTGTAGCAAAGAAAACCGTTGTATCTGCAGATTATTTATTAAATTAGTTTTGTTGTAATTTTATTACAAGATATTCATTTTACTTGTTATATATATAACAAGTAAATATATAACGTACGCTCGTCGTATTCACACGCGCGCAACACACACACGGACACACGCATGCGTTATATAATACATTATCACCATACCCGTTGTCAGTGTGCTGTCTTGTGGCCCGATAACTCTGTATTGTTATATATCGTCGTCGTACAAGTTTAAACGTTTTATTGTAAAAATTACTATCGTGAAACGAGTTGTTGGAATCTTTCCCGGTCGAAAGAATTCACCAGCTAGAGATGGCTATAGTCTGTGTTCTATATTTGTGTTCAGCTCGATCGGATGTAAGTTCGCGTAACTATCCTTCGTTTCCTAATTAGCTAATCGGCTAGCGTTATACAATTCCGGATCGATGGTGGACTATAATATATTATTGATTCCCGACGCTTCTCTCCATTTAAGAACAATTTTTAAATAAGTCGCCGCTATTGAAACTGTCGGGTCTCGAAGTTGTTCGGGTGTCTGTGAGGTCGAGGTTTTAATTTACAGATCGTACAGCCGGATAAGAAGTAACGGATATCCTAGATCGCTAGATCTGGAAGAGTTAATTGTACCTTTATAGCCATCGAAAGTTTATCCGAAAGTGTAGGAATATAAAGATACAAAGAGGGAGGAGATATGCAAAATCGAGGGAAACTAAGGCCACCGATAGGGTAACGATTAGATTCATTAAATATATGTAAAAGACGATCTTTGGTATGTACATTAAAAATTCTTATCGACAATGTCCCGCGATAAATGCCTCGCGTTTTGTAACGATCAAAACGTGCTCGCCCGCTCGATGGTGTGAAAATATACGCCACGATTACTGATGAGCGGGACAGTCGGAAAATTTCTGAATAATTTAACGATAACCACGAATAATGGTGTTGGTGTTAGAATATACTTCTCGAAATTTCTTTCAACTGTTCCTTCTTCTAATCTAAGAAAAAAAAATCGAACACCAGGTTTATTCTATCTTCTCGATCGAACAGCGGCGGTGATGTATGGGTATCTGTTCGTTGTCATCGCTCTTGAAACGATCCGCTAATTTTAATCTATCCAGACGCTCTGTATATCGTTGTTAAAAATTCCATTGCTTAATGTAAAGACACCGTGAACCATACCACTGCCCCGGGATGCACCAGGCCACCGATCTCGCAGTTTATTGTCCTGGTCTCACCGTTGAGAACGAATAGCGCGTCGTTCGAAGGGCTGACCATATACTTGCCAAATACACCGCTCTGCACAATTGGTCTATTCGGGTTTCCCCATTTGGTTACACTTGGCGGCGTAGCTTTCCCTACTCCGGTTATCATCTCCACTTTACCTGTGTAAAGAGAAGCGAGCATTGATACCTCGCAAAGAAGTACGTAGTAGCGTCATCAAGTTTCAAATGCATCTGGGAAAGCTTTAAAAACTCGAGCCTTCGGAAGATCAACAATAATACCACGTCTGAAAGTTCGTATCTCACCAGTGGACAAGTCTAGGAACAGGATGTCCTCTTTGTCGATGGACGACGCATAAATATCGTAACCATGCGTTGTCTGCGATGGATACAGCGCGATGTCACTGATGTTCAATGTCGTTTTCACGTCAAACGCGAATTTTAAGCCGCCAGCTGAAAGTAAAATAGTGATCGTTGACCGATTGCTACGAATAACGTCCCCACCGATCACGCACATCTTATTGCTAGAGGAATAACTTTAAATTACATGATATCTCCTGCACAACGAGAGTTACGCCCGTGACCTGCTTGTCCAACGTGACAAGATGTCTAGAATCAGGCGAGATCGTTGGTCTTCCCAGAAGATTTGGTTTGTGAGCAAGCACAGTGTCGGTGAGATAATCCAGCAACAGTTGACCGGTCGGGCGATTGGTAATTGGTTCCTGGCACTCGATTATCACGAAACCGTCTGTGGAACCAACAGATAGATTACTTCCAGTTTCGCATTCAGGCAACCGATCTGATGGGATCGGAAAGTACACTCACAAAGAACTGAAAATTGGGAATTCACTGGAACGCAATTGTAAGCACTTAAATCGGCCCTACGCGTGTACTTCATGTTCTTCAGGTCGAGCTTGTACATGTTCCGTTGATTCGAGTGGCTCACGTAACCGTACTTGAACGTGTGTTCGATATCCTAAACAGACGAAAGTAGCCTCTGCATTTACAAGGATCGGTAGCTAACGCTAATGACTAAACAGACGCTTCATCTACCTGCGGTTCAGGGATGTAAATGTTTTGGATGACATCGAACTGCGCTTCGATAGGTTCTGGCCGAATGGCCCGGTGCTTCTTCTTCTGAGCGGCGTTTTCGATCACTTGTACCGTTTTCACACCGATGTCTTCCTCGTCCCGCCAGTTCAACACCCAGACTTGGTCGAGCGAGGGTACGTACCAGAGTTGAACTGGAGTCTTATCAGTGGGCACCACCTACACGGATGAAAAAACTTTTGTAATACACGTAATGGGTTATAAGCGAAGCAAACGTCGTTCACTCACGTCCACTATGACCATTTGTATCTCGCTAATGACCAGCACTCTGTCTTTGTCCGGTTGACTGACGTACACGTATCGGTTTGCAACATTGATCGCGCGACCCCAGGAGCAGGGGACACCTGCGACTCCACACACGTATTCCTGAGAGATGAAAATAGCGAGTACATATAGAAGAACTGTAACTGCAGGGGAGTCTAAATCATTTAGCACTGTCTGCCTTGCCTGGGTGCCAGGAATAACGTCCGTCGACCGAATTTCGTGACGCGGCCGACACGCGGATGGCTCGTAGACCAAGATGCCCCACTCATGGAAGGAGAAGAATCTGCGCTCCTCACTTGCCGCCGCTGGATAGGACATAAACGCTATTAATACTCATTAACGAACCACCAATTTCTGTTGAAGAGATGATTTCGGCCGAAATCTAATAGACCGAACTAGTGCGCTGGAATCATCTCCTCTAATTAGAACAATTTTTACTGTCGAAATTCAATTTATACTATTTAATATACCAGTGACTTACTCGGCGTAGGTTGGTCCTGAACAACCAGGCTGCTGATGTCCCTGGTGACGCCGCCGATGCTGCTGGCTTGGCACATGTAGGCCCCCGTGTCAGCGTAATCGACATTCTTAATGATAAGCTTAGTGCCGTTCCCAATAAGATCGTATTTGTCCGGGTGGTCGTGGTTCAAGGGCTCGTCGTTCTTGAGCCACTGTACCCGCGGAAGAGGCTCCCCGGCTACGTGACACTTTATTATCGCCTCCTCCCTCAAGCGTTTCGATTGGAACCGCGGTGTTACCCTTACCTCCGGGATAGCTTGAACAGAGAACACCGTCAACGATTATTCCAGCGCTTACCGATGCTGCGGCTGCTGGAAAGCTTACTGTGGATCATTAGTATGTGCGTCTGCACGACGTCCTGATTCCTGATCGCGTGGCAAGTGTAATTCCCAGCGTGCATCAGCTGCACCTTTGTTAAATAAAGGCCGTCGTCATTGAACACGCGAATCTGTAAAGGAAGAAAGTCGATGTTGATATTTATGATGGCTATTAACGTCTGAATAAATCATTGTCAATTTTTAAAGGAAGCTTTATGTCGATTAGTCGCACCTCAGGCTCGTTCAGAGTTTCCAGATCGGCTTTGTTCCGCCTCCAAACCAACGGCGGTGGCGGTGTGCCGGTGACATCGCACTTGATTTCAACGTTATCGCCCACTCTTGCAGAGATGTGATTCACTTCGAGAGACTTGTCGAGAGACACTACCGATACACCTACAAATAATCGTGCTAGTTTGAAATAACCACTCGAACCATCGATCGGCCCCCCATCGTATCCTGTACGCGAGCTCGTGTCAGCGGTGTGTAATTACATTCGAAGGGTTTATCTTCGGCTTTTGTTTAAAGTAATTGATTGGGGGGTAGTAGTAAACGCTCCACGCGGCCACTGGTTTATAACTCCAACAAATTTTATTATTCCACGCCCGTCCCGGTTTCACAACTGCTGTAATAATTATCGCGCGTCAAGTTAGGGATGACGTCGAGTGGCATCGAAACTCGACCGGGGATGTTCGCGAACCCCTGTACAAGCGCTTCCGAAAACAAAAACAGTACTTGAGCGTACAGTGGGATTGAATCGAGTGGCATCAAACACGAGTACTCACTGTAAAGTTTACTGAACGCCATATAAAATTCATTGACATTCAGTTTTCCATCTCCGTCCGTGTCGTCGTAGCTGATCATGTGTCCCAGGCTGCAGCCCTTGCACAACTCTTCCAAGTCTTCGTTCTCCGCGATCTAGAAGTCAGCGATTCATTGTACAAGGGAGTATAAGCATTGGACTGGAAGGAGGAAGATTGTTGGCAATGCGAGATCTGGGGCCCGATTTAGGGGGCCCAAAATTGGTAGAAAGAGAAAATTAAAATCAATAAAAACTAATAGGAAAGTAGAACTTTTTGAAAAAGCGTTAAAAACGAGGTAATGCATTTAATTTTGTATTGGTACTGTTTTCTTATGAATATTATTTTTTTTGCAAAATAAAAGGCTTTTGTTATTCAACAATTACCTGCAAAAAATTTTACTCGCTGTCAAAAATTATATTTTAAAATAATTATTTCTAATTTATAAATATAAAGGACGACAAAAATCGTGTTTGCTCAGAGCGTTGAAAGAGCTTTAGATCGGGCCCTGACGAGATCTCGTTGACTGGTACCTGCTCCAATTCTTCACGCTCCAGGTTCCCGTTGTTGTTTCGATCGTAGTGGGAAAACATTATGCTGACAAGGTACTCTTTGCTATGGTTGTCTTGCGCCATTAATCTCGCGTGGTTGTAAAGCAATAAATTATCCTGCGAACGGTTATTATCTTAAAAGTGTCTTGTCGGGGGTGTGTTGATGCAACGCGGGTGAATATTAAGAGCGAAGTCTTAGCACATATATTTCTTAACTGTTCTACCTTACCTTCATTATTTCGTATTCTTGGTTCGAGCACTCTTTCTTCGGGTCATCTTTCTCAGGGATCAAATTGTCTTTCACTCCACCCTTCTTTCGGTTCCTGGGCCTCGGATAAGAGATGATCTTTGGTGACGTTCGGTTAACGTGCAGGTTCCTTCGAACGTGCGCGTTCTCGATATCTGTAAAATTTCGACATTCACGACACGATGCCCGAGGAAGGAAGGAAGGAAGAAGACGGAAATGCAGTGTCTTAATCTTGGTTTTGGCATTATCTCGAATCCTGACTCTTTCATGTAATCGAAGGTACCCGCATTTTTTCAATGCACCTAAACTCTCAACTATTAATTATTTTCGATCGTTGATCGAAAGATTTTGGTTCGAACGTCGTTTCTTCTCTTCCCTTTTACCTAAAATACTATGTGCTTATATACTTTGGAGCTCAGTGGCGCACTCAGGATTTAATCTTGGGAGGAGCCACGATTTTTAATGCAAATTTAATAAAATTCATTAGGTAATAATTCATAATAAAATTCATCCAGCTTTCCTTTCTTTTTACAAAGCCCTTTCTTTGGGGGTTCTTGGCCCCCTATCTGGGTGCGCCAGTGTTTGAGCTTGAACCCTTACCATGGTGCAGACACCTCACAAGTCTGCTTCTGGTCAACGCCGATGCCGTGTTGCAGGCCGTTCTATGCAGCTCGCAATGATTGGCGTAGATCTTGCCATTGCTCGCGCAAACAGGTCGATGTCTCCTTGGGCATTTCCGCATGCAGATACAAAGGGCCACGGTGCCGTTTGGCGAGTGCTCGCATTCTCTTCCTGGCCCGCAATATTTCGCCGCACACGGATCAACTGCGGAGCCTGCCAGAAGAATCCCTGCGTCATCAATTCCCTTCGCCCTAATATTGCCATAGGCGCCAAACTCCCTCGATAGCTATCATGAGGCAATATGTTCCGCAAACACGTGTGTGATTTGGTTTCCTGACCGTTAAACGTGACTACATGGGCGAGATGGAACTATATTGGAGGGAAGTCGAGTCCGGGACCTTGGAGGCTTTCACAATTTAAGTTTCTAGAGTAACAACTCTTAAAGATTTCTCAGAGAACTGTAGGGATAAGTTTCTTCAAACAGGGTGGCCATTTTTAATACGACAACTTGAAAGAACGATGTGCATTAACTAGAATCGTGCACGGTAATTTCACTCTTTTTCCAGTGTTCGTTTATTAACTGTTTGAATATGTATACTGTTTTAAGGGGTATTTGCGGGTTTAAGTCATCAAAAAATCCTAAAAACCGTTTCTCAAACTGGCGTGCACGTTCAAAAGAAAACTAAGTAGACGTCATATTGTCTAATTTTTTTGCGTCATCTTTGTATGACTTCAAATTAGTGGACCCCCCACAAATACTCAATACTTACCGAATTTTTGTTTTTAATTGAAGCAAAGAGGGGTTAAAAAGAGGCGAAAATCTGAACTTTTTATTTAAACAAGCGTCAGTTTGGGTTTCTCATTTTTTTTAATATTCTTAGGAGGGTCCACTAGTTCTAGGCCTAAACTTTAAAAACCATTTGAATTTTTGATTCCCGATGATTGAACGAGGTGCTACATTTCACGCCGCAAACACCTATCTTTTAAAGAAGCTACTCCTTCGCCCTCTATAAAACCAACATAATTTTTTTTTACGACAATATAAAACAGGGAAGTTATAGTGCAAACATAGATTAATAAAATATAAAAAGTTTCATCAAGATAATAGTTATTTAGAAAAAGAATCCCCAAACTTGTAAAATTTTTGGCGTTAAATCCGCAAACATCCCTTATGAGAAACGTCATGTATCGTCGCCTCGAATCTACTTGTTTACGTATTGACAGAAGCGATGCATAATAATACATGTACCTGCACGTTAAATCCATTTAATAGAAACGACCCGTTGTTGGACACTGAATTTTTGATTCAGTTGGATCCCCCATTCGTCGCTCGACGTTACACGAAACGGTAAATGTTTCGTGTGCGGGATTGATGCAATTAACGCACTCGCACGTGACGTACATTAAACAGTGTCCATTTTCCCGTGTAAAATTCATAACGACGCATCGCGCAATTGTATCAGCGAGAACTATAGCACGCCACCTGCACCCGATATGCATCAATGCAAATTTAATTATTTGATATTCGATACTAGAGCAGTGACGATGACTTGCGACTACGTTTATTGTGGCGCGCAGTATGCTGGATGCTAACGCTGGATATGTTTAAAATATCGCTTCGGGGAATAATAAATATACCTATAGAACCGAAAGTTGATGTGTTTGTGTGTTAGTCTACCCCCTAAAAACATTTCAACGGTAAACTCTGGGGTCACGAAATGTGCCTAAGCTCTTTATGATTGGCCAATCCAGATGAATTTGACTATTTAAAAAAAAATAAAAAAAAGTAAAAAGAATAAAATAATATTTTTTTTTATAAAATCAGAATCTACATTTCGGGCGAAGCTTGATAGTAAAGCTATAGTAATAGATACAAAGCGAACAGTCGTGTTTTATTATACACAACCTTTCCTAATCCTCGAGATAAATGCAACGAGTTCTCGAAGATCGATCACCTGTTTCGGAGACACCCAGTCCATTTAACAGACCCAAACAAAAGTGCCGCGAGAATGATAGACGGCGATATAACCAAATTAACGCGATGAGACAATGTGCGCGATAATCTACATAGTCGCGTTCATATTAATTTCCTCGCTCATACTGTTCGGGATTCTGGCAATGAATCATTTAGTTTGAAAGACAGACGAGTCTCGAAGGGTGAATAATTTTAACCCGTAAGGAACGATAAAACGGGAAGAGCCACGAAGATCTCCGTGGCCGTTCAAATCGGGGCCGCGTTGATTATCACCGGCGTGGTGTGTTTCATTCTCAAGATAAAATACTGGTGATTATCTGACCGAGGAACTGTCCAACTCGACCGCGGGCCGCGTTTATTAAAAGGTACGTCGCGCGTCTTTCTCCCCCTTTGTCCACTGCTCCAGGGAGAAACGCGAGACCTACTCCCTGAAAGGTCCCATTGTACGCTTATAAATTACACATTCACCGAATAATGGTCCAATTAAGAGATATTCACCGAGTTTTCCGCGAGACGGAACAGTATCGCGCGGAAAGAGCGACGCGAAAGTCGCTTTAGAAAACTCGGTTGCTAAAAAAGAGTTCACGGAACAGATGACAGCAATGGACGGCCATTAATTCTTAGTTGCATCGAATATGTGCCGCGTGTAAACGCGTTCATTAATTTATTCCGGCATGCCGGCACGTTTGTCGTACTCAAGGGAAGAGTAGCGACCGAAAGGCTTGCTTTCGGAGGGAGTTGGCTGGATCTTGGTGACGCGTCTTCTTTTACAGCGTTCGTTGTGCTTGCGAATGATTTACATTTTACGATTCGTGGCAGACTTAAAAGGACGCCTCACTCACTTTTAGGGAAGTATGGCTCCTCGGGTGGCGAGGATCGATCGGTCGACGGCGGTGGCATCGTCATCGAGAGGCTCTCGTGGCTGTTGGACGATGACGCATCGTAGCTTTCGGCCACTGTGAAGTCTCGATACCGCCTTGAGTGCTGAGGGATGAAAAATGCATACGTAAGAATTGAAGAGGAAACTGGGTTACACCGAAGGGGGGTCAAGAAAGCATCTCCTGGGCAGGTGCAAAGGAGAATCGATGGAAGCCACGATCAGCTACAGATTAAGCACGATCGAGCCTGGGAAAAGTGCATCGTTAACGAGAAATCAGGGCAGACGCTACCCCGTCGATGATTCGCCGCGCGGTGTTTAGTAAGAAACTACGAATTTCGACCCGATCCCCTTTCGCACGGAGGTCGACTGCGACGGAAGAGGGGAGCAAACGGGGGCGTTATTATCGAATTTTTTCACGAAGCATCAGCAGTTTCCTGTACGTTCTCCAAGTGCTTTTGACGAGAGCGTCGTTCACTATGAAAATTAATTTCCTCGCGAAAGGGGCTGAAAAGAAGCTTCGAGGAGGAAGTTTCTTCATATCTCACATCAAAGGTTTCCATCTGCCTCGTCCGCAGCCCCGAACCCTCCTTCACAGTGAAATACAAAAATTGTTTTAAGGCTGTTGGATTTCATCGCCTGTAATAATGTAGCGCGACAACAGTATCCCCGACTTCTCCCGACGGAAGAATAAATGCCGGCACTAGATTCCGGGGATGTAGGTTGTAGCGCGTTGAAATTCCCTCCATCTAGGCGAAAGATGACCAAGTATCGATGCCGGGGGACAAACAGGCACGAGAGGGATTGGTTCTGGCGTCGAGTTCCTATACGCTCGATTTTTCATGCCGCTGGAACTCGATAGGATACAGGTTTCCCATCATCGCATCGAGGGGGTGGAGGAATAGAAAACGCGAATTGGTAGGACACCTCAAAGTGATAGCGCCGCGGTATGCCCCCAACGCTACCAAGGGTTAATACACGAAGCCAAAGTATCACGGCGGCGTCGGAAAATATGAGTAGTTTTAGGACCCATTCATCCTCGGGGCCGACGTTATTTCAGCGGCGAATTTATGGTGACACCGCCGCGCGTTCCGTATCTCCATTAGCGTCGGCTGGAATTGTTCATTCGCGGAGCGGGTGCATTCAATTACTTGCAGGAATTATCGAGGCAGGGGTTACCGGTCGCGAGAACTTTCCTTACCCCTTTCCCTACTTTTCCTTCACATTTATCCTAAGCAGTTACTATTTCGGATATATATTACACAGCGTAGCGTAAAGTCGGGATATGGGCTTCTTAGCGTGAAATATTATAGCTCGATTATTCTGTATAAAGGAATTGAAAACGTAGATCAGTATTATGATGAAACGTCCCTTTGCAGAGGATACTAAGCCACCATCCAGCGAAAGAGCATTGTCGCTTTCATTTTTCTTTCCTCAGTTTTCAATGTCGTCGTTTCCCAGCTTCTGATCCTGATACCTACTGGGAATCTTGGTCGCGTACTGCAATCGCCCACGTTCTGTAAAGCGGGTTCCACCGTTTCCCTTCGTGGCCGCGGGGCTCTGTCAGCCCGATATCACGGTGATGCGAACGCAGCCAGTACGTTTTGCGAAAAAGCCCCCATTTCCTTTGTGGCAAAGATACATTTACGTTGTTCGCGCGGCGTGTTCAACGTCGCGTTCAATCCAATTTCGCTTGCCGATTTCCTTCGTTCCACGACATTCTGTATTAACGGGGCGTTATTTTGGATTATCGATTGACACGCCGTCCGCTGGCCCGACGCCTCTTTGCGATCGAGCCAGAAACCTACACATATCAGCTTTTTTAATAGTACCTACAATCGGCGAATGCGAACGAGGTGTCATTTTCACGCGCGAGGGGTGGAAACGGCACGCAAATTTGTATATCGTTTCGAGTGTTTTGTGGAAGAAGAGAGTAAACGTCACGCAGATACGCGACGCGAAAGTGCCAGGAGCTAGACGCTCAGACACTCATTAGGGAACGAGGTCGCGGACTAATTCGCCGAAGTAACAACGGGACCGTTCTTCGCGGAGTTCAGGGTTTTATACGTTCGTTTCTTAACGCGCCGAGCCGCCCGTGCTTTTATCTTCCGCGAGATAAACGGGAGGACACTGTGGGGTGCTTTCAGCTTTCAACCTCGCTTGAAGACCGCTCGCGACTGACGGTGGTGATTAATTGATAATAATTCATCGCGTCGAGCGTTCGCGCTTGGGACAACGGGGGATGCTTCCGAAGACGTAGTAGCGGGCGCGCGACCGCGCCAAGTTCCCTCGAGGATCGTTTAGGATTTAGGATCGAAGTCGGAGAGAACGGACGTCGTATGGAAATCAGATGACTCGCGGGGCCGCTGGAATTCAGTTGTCAGTCGGCTGTTTGCATTTACATTTATCATGGGCGTCGCGCAATCAAATCCGCTTCAGGCCGCGGCGAATTATCCTCGCATGTAGGAGGATGTACAGGGACAAACGCCCGGCACCGATCCAGCCACCTATGCGCTGGGTAAATTCTGGCACGCCAACAATTATGTTGGGATACAGGCGTTACGCGATCCGCCGGACAAGTGGTGTTCAGCATGCTGCTGCCAACATGCATCAGAACAAACACTTCCGGTCAACATCACCGGAATGGCTGGTCGTACGGGTCCTAGCAACGATCACCAACATGTCAAGATGCTCGTTGGTCACTGATTTTCTGCCTCTCGATGAATTATGCGGAGACGTTGAGCGACTGCAGGGCGAGGGCAATTTATAATTGGGGAAAAAGAATGTGTTGCTTAGTCTGGACTTTGTTATTTGAGGGTAGGCTGAGTTGAATTATATTTGGTAAGTGATGGACACAAAATGGACTTTAGTAGGAAGTATAAACAGCAGGTGGATTCTATCGTGATGTAGGGGAAGAGGTGGTATAACGAAACAGGCTGCGTTTTAATTACATAAATAAAAAATATATATAAAATTTTTATGTTAAACGATTTTATTAAAAATGCACTAAAAACTAAAAAATAATTATTTTCTTGTACTACAATTTCGATGGTATTTTTTACTTTAAATAAAATTGTGGAGCAGGATTTTTCATAACAGAATATGAATCAATTTAATATAGCATCAAGCGTCGAAATGAATTTGTTGTGAGATACCCTGCTCCACGATTTTATTTAAAGTGAAAACGCACCATCGAAATTGCAGTACAAGAAAAGAATTATTTTTTAGTTTTTAGTATATTTTTAATAAAATCGTATAACATTCTTTAGAAATATATTTTATTTAATTTCAAATCGCCATGCGACTAGCGACCCAAACCTAGCGGCTTTTTGCTGTTTTCGTAAAGAATGCGAGTGGCTGATTTCAAGTCGTTTGGATTTGTGGTTATCGGTTATATTTATTGATGACTGGGTAATTCTTTCACCCGCTCGGGGTTCATTTTTTTAAAAATATTGTATTGTCATCCAAACTACGCACGCCTGAAAAGTTTCAAGGCAATTGGATAGCTGGGCTGGAAGTGGATTAAATTTGAGTTGCCATATTTGAACCGTACAAACAAACATACAAACAAACATACAGAGGATCGAAGCTGAATAACTCCTCATCACTCCTCTGGCCGTTTGTCTGTTTCTTTCAAATCTTGTAACTCAATTTTAACCCACTTCCACAAATCCAATAGACTTGAAATCAGCCTCTCGCGGTACTCTCGAAAATGACAAAAAGTCGCTTAAGTACTTACTAACATCGCAATTTCCGTAATTACATAATGTATCGAGAAATGATTCGTCACGTACCCAAATAATTCAATTTGTAAAGTTTTTTTAGTTGTAAAACTCAAACATTAAAATGGAAATAATAAAAAAATATAATTTTTTTAGTTGAACGATTTTATTTAGTTTGACCAAAAAATACAATAAATGCTAAAAAATAATTCCATTCCTGTACTACAATTACGATGGTGATATGTCACTTTAAATAAAATCGTGGAGCAGGATATTTCGTAACAGCGTCGAAATGAGCGATGTAAAGCAATAAAATATCCTGCTCCACGATTTTATTTAAAGTGACATATCACCATCGGAATTGTAGCACAAGAAAACAATTCTTTTTGATTAAATCGAATAAAATCGTGTAACATAAAAAAAATGTCATCTATTTTTTTCCGAAACTACGTTTGGAGCCTATCCGCAACAGTAGTAGCTATGACCATCAAAGGTCCCTCTGTTACCAATTTGTCATACTGGCGTCTGCATGGCCAACTGTTTGCGGTCGTGAAAACAGCGTTTACATTTTGCAGAAATTAAAACTCTTTATACCGTAAATTTGAAAAATGATATAACTATTTTTATTGATAAATGTAAAACATTGTCTATATTGTGTTGCATAGAAATAAGATTAAAGTTCGAGATGGCAGGATTAGTTTTTTGAAAATGTTTTCCCTTTGTCAAGGGTTGAATTATTTCGAAAATGGTGTTGGCGGTACTATGGAACAAGTTGTTGCAAAGTGTATGTTTTGTGCCGAGACATTGCAGACGTCAAAATCTGGAAAACTTTCGGTTCAGTGCGAAATATATCCGCATTGGGCTCATATTTTGCGCAGTGATTGTGAAACTGAGCACTTTATTTGCGACCTCTTTTCACAAAGAACATAACTACAATTTGAATTCAGTTTTTCCTCTTCTCTTATAAAGTGTATTTTGTATTTTCATCTCTACAGTATTTTTTTTTATCCTTGAAGAACAAACGTTGTTTAATTAACAAAAACCTTATAGTAACAAAGAATTAAATTTTCATATGTTTGAAATTACCACCTCGTTTTTGAAAACCCAAATTTTGCACTGTGCTGAAACAAATTTTGTACTCTTTCAATGGTCTTATTTTGTATCTAAAGGACTAATAATACAGGATAAGAGATACGTTTGGTAACACTACTAATGATTCTTGCTGCAATAGGTACATTTAAAATTAATTAGTTTCTCTAAAATGACAAAGTGGTCCATATTACCACCTGCTCCCCTAGCGAGAAGGGTTGATTGAGATTTAATTTGGAAAAATTTAAAGCAGTCCTGTTGGGCCATTGATGAATTACAGGATGCAAATGGAGGACCCTAACATACGTTTCCTGGAAGGAATCGTGTTTTTCAGGTTCCCATGGTGATTATAATACCTACGTAGTCCTCGGCGGTGGACATACTATGTTCATGAAATGTGTTCCCCAGTTATGGATAAATCACGACCTCTGAATATTGCTGGGCTACGCTCGTGTGTGCCGCTGGGAGGGTGTAAATGTTTGTTGAATACATTTGGAAATAGCGGGAACTTGAATAATCCCAGTAATCTCTGCGAAATGCAAAGTGCACTCGGCAAATAGTCAACTACCTTTGTATTTGTTTGGTAAGCGTTTACTACCTCCAACCCACGCTGTCGAATTCATTTCGTACTCTATGAAAGGATACCGATGCCTTTCTCATCCATTCATTTCCGCCCGAATAACAATAGCAGTTAATTATTAATTAAGACACATTAATTCTGTAAACATCATCCAGTTCCTTCAAATATTATATCAAACAATGGTTCGCTACTATTCTCGTCTCGTGCCAATGCCATCCAACCCGCAGTTAAGAATGCATTGTTTCTACATCTGAAATGCCGAAGGGGCAGGCGATTAATTTCCATACATGTCTCGCGTGCTGCATTTGTCCGTACTTCTGGGTCGCGTTCCGAATAACTTGGGCCAATAGAAACCGCGTGCTATTTCAGCGGATCGCATTTGAGTTTGATCGATTATTACAGCCGCGGCAAGTGGGTCACCGTGCAGCGGGGCCCATTCGAAGAAACCAGTTACGCGATCCCTTTCGTCGAAAAGGAGTTGTCAAGCGAATATCGTCCGAGTACAACGGCGCATTGGAACGCGGCTGATGGCCCCGGCAACGTCTGCAACGATTTCTTCCCCGACCCTTTGTGAACCTCCCATTATACCGTCCACGTAATCGAAGCAACGCGCGTGTAATGCACATTTCTGATGCACTGCGCCCGCTTATCGCTCCTCGGACTAATGGAGCATCGAGCGGCGCAACCCCTACTAGCGTGCAAAAAACGGGGTGAACAAAAGGAGGAATGTAGTTCACATCTACCCCCACACACGGCCAATAATACTTTGTTAAACCAGTTTCATCGAATGTACTACATTATATCCGATCGCGGTATAAATTGCCGATCACCTCGATCGAGATTTCAAGCGGAAAGGAAACCCACATCCCCCAAAAAGGAACGTCGAAAATTTTTATCTATCGCTGCTGTTTCTTTGCTCTCCAAACCCTTCAAAACAAAACCCACCAACAACCTTCCTCCTCGTTTTCTTATTTCCCCTCTCTTCTCTAGCCATTCGAGTTTTCTTTCGACTTCGACGTTCAGAACTTGGCGTTGCAGAGGGTAGCAGAAGAAACGGCGATGCGGCAAGGATTTCGCTGCTCGCGCCGAGCTTCCTCCATAAATCTGTCTACGGAAATATTGTGCGTTTCCCAGGCAGGTAGGCCAGACAGGTGGACAGGTGGGCAGGGAATGGCCATTCTCACCTGGTCCCAGCGTTTTCGTTCCCGTTCTTCCAACGCGTACATACTTACCTAGCTACCAGCGAACGCGCTCGTAGGCCGAGGCCATGGTAATCACGTTAAAGGAGATACAGGTAGGCTTCTAAATACTCACCTTATAACCGGCGACGGGGCTGGGGATGTAGGTCGCGGCGATCGACAGCAGCAGAAGGCAGAGGGTCGCGACCTGGGATTTTCGTCTCATCTGAAACAAAACGTCGTGTCGCGTTAATGGAAATGTCGCGCGACGGGCGTGTCGATCGATGTGAATTACAGTCGCAGCGCGACGTGTTTTTTCTCCGGGCCCGGGGATAAAAGCGCGTTTAAGTGATCCGCGGGTGATTTACGGCCGAGCGAGTGGGAAACATTGCGATATTTATGCCGCGGGAATAGCGAAACAGCCGATACACGCGGTAGTGTGTTTCGTTGCACTCGAAGGCGGGTTAATATTTCACGATTTAATAGTTCCGCGTTTCGAGCTGCTCGAATGGGAGGAAAAGTACGGGGAGAAATTAACGGGGATGGAATAAAAAATACCGGGAAGGGGGCAATAGATTCGTCTCTACATTCGTCGATTTTAATCTTCGCACGGGCACGCGGAAAATCATTGGCCGCCTTTCCCCTTCGCGAGTCACAACGAAGTGCAGCGGGGAACAATTGTTTCGGTTAATTTATATTGAGCGCGCAACCAGAGGTTGGCAAATAAATGTTTATCTACCCGGAGGTACACCCAAGCTTTTCAATTACCCCGCGAACAAGATCTCCGCCGATTAGAATCTCTTAGAATTCTCTGGGCGGAGTGCATCCTAGGATTAAACGTTTCCTCCCCCGGGCCGACAATTCGCCTTTACCACCCTTTCGGTGTTTAATTTTCTGTTTAGAGCTTGGCTGTTTGCGAGATGTTTAATCAGGATCTCTTGTAAAGGGATGCACCTTATTACGGTTGAGGAATTTTGAAATAAAGGGTGATTTAAATTTTAATTCGTACAATTCCTGTTAGGGTAAATCCGGGTGTGCTGGTACTGTAAGGGAGTTGGCATAGTTACTACATTTTAGACTCTACACGTAAAAACGTGTTAAAGTGCAGACCAATAATTGCTTCTCTAGGAGCGAAACAGTTAAACGAGTAGCGTTATTTCGCTGCCTTCTGTGTTTTTCTGGATTTATAGGCTATAAATGGTAATTGGAGCTTATGACATTATTTAGCCTCTTTTATAAAACTGTACTGTACAGAATCGTATTTAAAATATACTTCTAAGTTAATTTTCGTTTAATGGTGTGGGTAATAAGATACTAGAGATATTGCAGAACAATGCAGCGAAAGTATTTGGCCATATTAAAGTCGGGAATCCACCGGGAAGCTAAGTTATGCTATGCGATGCTATGCTATGTCATGCTACGTTAGAAAAATTAGCTTCGATACATTCTTATGGAACCGTTTCCACCGAAAGCTAAGCTGAAACATAGCATAGCATAGCTTAGCTTCTCGATGGATTTCCGCCTTAACCCTTCCTTTCAAAGCTAACGAGGGGACCACTAACGAGTGCCATTTCTCCTGGGACCCCGATGATCCGATGTCATAACTTCAGTTTTCAACTGGATTTTCAGCGAATATTGTCTTAGAGCAAATATCGACCAATTTTTCTGAATCAGCATAAAATTCTAAACATATTAGATTTACGCTGATAAAATCAATAATATCATTGTTACTTTTAATAGCCATTTTATAATAGACAGTCCCGGATTTACCCTACATTGTGTTGCCTACGATTATTCTATCTTCCTTCCCAAATTCAAATGACTTTCAAGTGTCTGGGCTTCACGTCCCCTTTGCGCTCAAGGAATACAAATCCTTTAAGACCCACATTTTCGTGTCTTTTCCCCAATCCAACGTACCTATACACTTTCCAAGAGACAAATCCACTTATAGATCGAAACGACTCGCTATTTTAAACGTGCCTTGCCTTTTCTGTATTAGTGGCTGGAGTAAAATTGAAAATCGTTGACGGATATTGATAATCCGCGCTATTGTTAGCGACACCCACGGCTCTAACATTTTTCTTATAGATTCTACACTCCCTGGGGACGTCGACCCGTGCCGCAAATGAGCGTTTCACCAGAGCTCCTTTTTCCGCGTGAACGTCAAAATATTGGCTGAAACGGACGGCTGGGCAACGCGTGAATGCTCAATAGACGGTGATACGTTTATGAAAGGGAAAACTTATGCGCTGTCCATAGCCGTACGTTTCTAATCGCTCGAACGGGAAGGTGATTCGCCAAGTGCACCATCCGCGTGACCCGATTACCCAGCGTGCAAATATCACGCACAGAGATTGAAGACATCGGTGCACACACGCGCGCGCGCGCTCGTGGTGCATTAATTAAAAGTAAGTACGCCCGTGCCTGCTTTTCCTTTGCACGAGTCAGCTTCATTCGTAAAGCTCGCTTGGGGCGCGACTGAATTTCGTTCTAGAGATCGTTTCTGCCCACCCAAACGCCATGTATATTCTCCCCTTCCTCTCGCTATTTTTTTTCCAAAAGTTTTCATTTATTTTCACGTAAAACAAAAGCCAAGCCACAATTTGACAAAAAAACCTTTACCACTGTCTCGTGCAACTTGACCCAATCTGCGAACGCATATACAGAGGGAAGCGCGCAGCATTATCTGCGGGAGTAAAGCTTTTTTATTATCCGTTATGCGGAGAACAGAGGATTAAAAGTGGATTATACAGTTTCAAACGGGAAACACGTTGCGAGCAACGAATGCCCCCACTCTATGGATCCATTTCAACGCTATCCAAACGATCTATAATTTTTTAAACAGTACCTTTACCTACTTTTCTCCTCAAACCTAAAATGGCCCACCTCACTTCTTTCTACATTTTAGCCTGGAGGATAAAAACCCCATTTCCATAATGAAAAGCAATTTTCCCGTAGGAAGGTCCGTTCTCGCAGAGATCAGAGTGAAACCCAAGCCCACAGAAATTTCCCCGAACAGTTTGGACCATTTATTCAGATCTTTCGCCAGTTAGATGCGTCCCCAAGACGGATTGCGTATCCGCCGGTCGGCTAGCGAATTTTTCTCACGTGCCGCGGCGCAAAACGCCCCGGTTGAGAAATGAATACCCCCCTAACCGTATTCTCAACGATACGCGATGCTTTATTTAGCCTGTTTAATCCGCGAGCGAGAACCGGAAGATAAATCTTAGGACGCGACGTTCCCCGTTCGCCGTCGTAAATCGAGCGTCTCGACGCAAGAGCTCAGAGATCGTTCTCCGTCGCTTTCGGGTGCCCGCGACCTCGGTCGCCCGCCCCTTCTGAATTCATTCCGGGGCTTTTTCAATCGCAAGACAAATAGCATTGATAAAGGCGCGAGTATATCGCCGCTGTATGGCTCACCGCGCCAACCGGTGCCAGTGTACTCGAGGAAACGTTTATATGGCAACGATCCGGCACCCTCTAAATCTCGCCGCCGTTCCTCGCCCGGAGGCTCTTATTACCTCCGCCGGGGAACAGCAGAAGCCATTTTAACACGTCGACTGTCACGCTATATTCGCCGGAAGTCCTACCGAGTTACGGCTGCACGCCTGTCAGGCGATATTGTAAATGCCCGCGTTAAAATCACTTTATTCGGCATCTCACCGTGGTATTCCTCCCGACGAGACTATTACGGTATATTACGATCACCCTTACAGGGTGCCTGATATACCGAACAACCGGTGTTCTGCTCGCGATACGGTAATTAGAGCCTGGGACAGTAAGACGGAGGGGTTCTCGGGTCGATTATAAAGCAGGGAAATGGACTGTTGATGGATGACGCGGTAGCTGAAGCGTTAACGAATAAGAAACGACCGATCGATGCCCTTAGGGCTCGAGTTGCACGCGTGGCGTCTTTCGAGCTTCCAGCTTGACGTCTTTGACGCGGCCTCGACGCTCCACCCTCGCTTGCTAACAAAAGATCTCTCCCTCTTGCGTTCCAGGCTTTATCCCCGAAGAAATCCCAGATCCCCGCTTCCGAGCGCTTAAGTAACAGTCCTTCGCGGTCCATTTAGGATTCTGATTTCCGGCAAGTTTTATGAGCTCACCGCGTCTCTATCAATGGGGGAGAAGGGGAAATTGAAACCCGATTGAAAAAGTTGGGCGATCGACCACGCAACCAATTTCTTCTTTCCCGATGCCTGTGGCATTTCCGGCTTGTAATTAAAGTGATCGGTAGTGCTGCTTATCGCCAACGTGGCTGACGGCCACTTTTCGATATGAGACCTAGAAAGATCCATCGATAATTTGGACTCCTCGCTTGGTGGAAGCGACCGCCCGGGAAGCGAAAGGCTCGGGGAGTTCCAGTCCAATAATCCGATTAACCGATCCCCTCCCTTGCTGGATTAGAGGAATCGTTGAACAGAAGTAACCGAGCGGCACTTTTTGTCGATTCAATGATGCAATTACCATTGCCCGTCTGACGTTTTACTCGCCTATCAAATTAGAGGCAACGGGAGAATTAAGGGGTTGGGATGGAAACTGGGTTACATCAGGCTCCGTCGCGGTACCCCCTGCTCCCGGCTTGTTCCCAACTTTTATCAATCCTCCCCCGCATGCACCGCTCCAGCTATTGATCACATATCCATGTCGCCACAAAAGACCCTCCGACCACCGAGTATTTTCATTAACTCTGCCTCCCGCGAGATCGAACGACCATCTTCCATCAGCCGGTTTAATCACAAAACCGTTAGTGGTATTTCTAATTTCGCCTTTCCCGTCTCCCGCGTTTTAGCTTAAAAGGCCCTCGCCGCCCAGCTCCCTGCCGGAAGACGAACCGCTCTGTAATTATTCGAAGAAAGAGAAACGGCGGATGGGGCCAAGCGCGAGGACGGCTGATATTTTTCCAAGAGACGGATGCAGGAGAGGAAACGCCCGGGGGGTTGGAAGGAAGCCTAGGGGTTCGAGACGGCGGAGAATGGTTTATTGCGTGTGGAGATAGTGGGACGATGCGGGTTCCTGGTCTAGCTTCCGGCTACTAGAATCGCACGCAGAGTACACGCTGTGCTTTTCGTAGCTCCGCTTACCGGGACGATTGTTTCAACGTCGATGGAGAGGGATTAATAACATCGATCGTGAGCTGCGATACCACTGTGAGCTGTGATGCGTGACATCGCGGGGCACGGTCGCAATCGAAACTAATATGATTCAATATTACTTTTGATTCAAACTAGAATTTATTGCGATACAAATTCCGCCGTTGTGATTGTAATCTCTGAGATCCAGAGGCATGAACGCGAGGGTTTGCCCTTTTATGGAATCGAGGCAGTTGTTCTGTTGAGTTGAACGACTTGTTATCGAATCAGAGGCTGTAATTATCGACCTTCCAAGATGTAGACCCAGGAAACTCTAGCGTGATATCTGCCACAGCTGTTGTTGTTAAAATACTTTAATCTTTCTCGAAATTGACGTCTTCACTACCTACTTCGAGACAGTTTTACGATATTAATTTATCGTACGGCAGTAGTTTAATGTGGAGGAATGACTGCCGTGTTAATTCGAAAGGGTGTATCTGGGCAAAAGGTGGTTCTGAGATAAATGATTTTTAGTATTTTTTGGTATGCCATCGGTATTATACATAGATAACTCGGGTTAGATTAAATATTAAATGTGGATAAAAAGGTATGTAAGTATTTCTGACAAACTCGTAAAATATTTCATAAGCTCCACAGGAGATTTTGAAAGATACGACCAAAATCAAGCATCGATTTCACATACGTCTGAAATATAAACTGTCATATCTTCAGTTTCAATGCAGATATGGCTTTCTTATTTAATATACATTTAGATAAACTATTTTTCTGCTACCTGGCAGCCATAACACAATTTAAGCGAAAGTTACAGAAAACCCTTTCGAACTAACACAGCAGTGTATAGCGACATGTGTATTTTGTTAAAGTCGATTACAAACGTTCGTCCCGGTAAAATTCCACTTGGCAAAACAATTTAATCTTTCTCTCGGGCCTGGCTGAAGCTTAACGAGCAGTTACGTGTTGTTTGAATACACAAAGGTTCGGGTTGACCATTATTGCTCGTGTGCATCTATAAACCAGTCGCGGTACACTGAATTTTATCTTTGTGGTTTTAACTCGTTGCTCGATCAATCGGTCTGCCTATTAATCGTATCGAAAAAAAAGTAGTCTGGCGTTGGTTATTATTATTGCTCCATCTCGGGCGCACCTGCGGTCGGTTCGATGGATATTGCTAGAATTATCGGACGCGTTTTTTTCGATAATTCAATTGTTTACCAATGTGCTAATTGTTAGTGTGAGTACAATTTCCTCTGTTGAATCAGCAGCGGAGGAACTACTATTATTATTATCATTATTATTATTAATAATAATTAAAAATAATACTTAATTATTATTTCAATTTACGAATAACTATTATTATTATTAATAATAATAATTAAACAAATGATAATACGTCTTTATGCATACTTAATTAAATTATATCTACACCTGTTTTCCTTTTTGTTGTGCAATAGGCGAGATTCTCACTGTTTGTTTGTCATTTAAATTAGGTACACGATATCTGTACGCTGAGTGAGAGTACTTTCTCTATCCGTCATAAAGATTTTCTTTCTCGATACGAAGTTGAATGCATCGGTGCTCACGCTTATATATCGTAGTGTAAAAGTGAATGAACAAATTCATTAATATTCCGCTACCACTGCAGAGTCGGGCATTATTTGAATAACACCGAGTAAATATTTGTGCCAGGCAACTGCACGAATAAAGTCGTTTCGGAGGACTAATTGCCTCGGATAATAAACCCCCGTCATCCGTAATAAATAGTTTCATCCACAATAGTCGAGTATTTTTTCCATTGGTAACTGAATTAGCAGCGTCTTGAACAAGCGGGTTCTCTATGAAGACGCGATACAGATTAGAATCCCTGAAACTATCACTGGACTGTGAACTCTTGACACACCGATGCCCGTGCAGAGTTTAATTATTTCTCAATGCTGAATTCATATCAGAGGTCGATCTCATTACGTTACGCTCTCTCTCTCTCTCTCTCTGCATATTAATTATTTACAAATTTCTTTTATCGTTCATGCCTAGCTGCCCCATTAGCGAGATAGCTGCTACCTATAACTGCACGCTATATCTTGTATAATTATCCTTTTCGCGAACGACGTACGCGGGGCCATTAGGGGTGCCGTTTAAATTATGTTACTTTCTAATGAACCATCGGGCGATGGCCGAACTTGCAATTACCGTAATTGAGGTGCTAGGACAGGGCACAACACTCCGCTGGGGTACATATGTATATCGATACAGCCCGGCCGGCTACTCGCGAATGCAAATATTTTGAGGCGGCAGCTGTTGCTCCGGAGTCGCTCATTATGCCCGTACCGGAACGTTCTAGAATTCCCACGGCGTTCAAGGAAGCGACCAGCGAGATTCCACAGTCGTCGCCATTACCAGCCGCGATTACCATTATTCACGGTCCGCGTGGCTCCGCGAGCACCATATTTGGACTGCATTAATTGCCGAAGATAGCTCGAGCACCGGTCGAACTTGCAATTACTCTGATTGCGACGATCGATGGCGACGCGACGACTCCGGCAGACGGGCCCCCTTGACCCGTTCTTTTACAACAATAAACGTCCCATCATGAGATTGGAAAGTCCGTGCCATTTTTCCAAGCAGACGTTCTACAGATACGAACAGGGATGGAATGCTAAGTGATAATCAAGGATCGCAGTTGCCTAGATATTAGGTAGAACATCGAAGGACGAACTTGACGTTATCCGCGCCTTTAAACTTTTGGAACAGCCTGTAAAATAATAGGAAAATCTTGCTTCCTGCCTTCCGTTCCCAAGCACTTTCGCTGCTCAATTATTATCCTCTCGCTCCAATGAAAAACAGTTCCGAAGTTATGATGCTTTAAAAGCGAGCTCGAATAATCTGTCTGCTTTCTACTTTCCGAAGATTGAATACTCCACGGCTTCGATGTTCGTTCGCTCTGAGGAAGATGGATTTTATAGATCCGAGATAGAATGGTGGAACAGTTCGGAGCTTATCGGTTGAGGCTGACCCTCGACCATCGACCGGCAGACCGATTCAAAGGGGCTCCGTTTTGTGCGGGCCTCGCGAGCTTTGTCGTTTTATTAGCGTCGGTCGACTGTTCGCCAGTAGGGACCAAGGGAGTCTCGGTCCCCTCTCCGTCGCAGCTAAGCACGCGGCCCCGTTAAATAAGGCTTGCAGTGCCGGGGACAAAGAGACCGTACAGGGAAACAGTGAGACAAAAGCGGCTGAACCTAGAACAAGGAATCCTACATTGACACAGCCGAGGCGAGCCGCAGAGGGATGTCGCCGTTAAATTCTTTAGTTAATTACATCATCTTCTTGGGCGTCGGACTTCAAGGGGTTCTGGCTGCTCCAACGGAGACCGCTGAACTGGTGGAGGACAATGAAGATTCCGTGGTGAAAGGCGACGAGACGCATCTGGAGAAGCGCGAGTCAACAGCATGCTCACCGTCGATGAGCAAATATCCGGGCAACCAGTGGTACCTTTTGATGAACGACATGATGTGCGCGTGCAATGCGGGGACGTCGGGGCCGCTGGTACGCGACGATTATCGTTATACGCGCGGCATCGGCTATCACAAGATCCACGCCGACGCGCTGCCTTGGAATCAGGCGCGAAAGATGTGTCTCAAGGAGGGCGGTCACCTGGCCGTCATCAATTCTATCACTGAAGCATCTGTAAGTAACAATCGCGGGGACATCCTCTCTGTCGTCGACAAATCGTCGTACGATCGTGTCAGATTGACTGATCCTCGGCCGGCTGAGAGCGTCGAAAGCGTAGAAAGGGTGGATGCGGTCACCCGAGTTATGGCTTATCTATCGCTAGACGTCACGTGGAACTCTAGCTGTGTTTTCGACGTAAATTTTTGTGAATTGTATAACTATCGATTTAGCAAAGCTTTAAAAAAAAAAGATAAAAGGACGGTTTTTCCAAATAATTTCATTACGCTGTACCTGCCAGTATTTCATGTCCCTTGAATATATTTGAATACTTTTCGAATGTACATATGTACCTACATATGCTTGCTACTGTAACAGCTGAATAGGACATGGGCGTAAAAGGATAGCTGCACCGGATCGGTAATATTAAAGCGTTAACTGGGTTTCGGGCGATCGGGACGCTTCGATCCAAGCTTCTACCCCGTCAATGGACATTTTATTACAAGATCAGGCTGCTGAATTAACCGTGTCGGCGATTTATATTTCGCTCTTTGAGCCGTCACAGGTGCCATTAGCGCTCGCGAAACGGCCCCCGATGAAAGAGCGATTTATGAACGTTCGATTAAAAGCGTCAGATAGCGCCAGATAGCGTCACTCAGCACTCCCTCTCCGCTTTTCTCTCTTTTCCAGATAATAATGGATATGTATAGTAAAGCGGGCCCCATGCATGGTGCCACATTCCCAGATCAAATTCTACTCGGTATGCAGGATATATTCGCGGAGGGCGACTTTGCGACCGTGCTGGACTATCAGCTGCAAAGCTCAGGCTACACCGTGTGGAGCATCGGACAGCCGGATAACGGACTGGGTAGAGGGCAAAATTGTGGGTCCATGTACAGGGACGGCACATTGGACGACGTCGAGTGCGACTTACCGATGGGTTACGCCTGCGAGATAGCCGAGATACGGCTCTTCTAACGCCTCTTAATTTCCATCTCTCGCGCCGACGATCCTCAAAGATCGTAAACGATTACAGCATCCCCCTTTACGATGTCTTTCCCTCATTACCAAACGAAGCCTCGTGCATCTTCTTTTTTGTGCGCGGGTTACACCATTTCAGGCCATCGCGAACGGCGATGGAAAAAGGTTCTTCCATCTGCGAGCGAGGCTGCATTAACGCGGCCAGCTGGTGGGCTCGATTACGGTCTCTTTTGGGGCGGCAATACACGAATGTGATTCATAATGACACTTAGCGCGCCGCGAGTAGGTATCTTGCCAAATGTTAGGCTGCGTCGCTGGCGATTTCAATGTAATTGGGGTTTATGCGCAACTTGCTTTCCTGATGGCTATAAATTTCTGTTGCCGTGCGCGGTGCAACCGTGTGCCTCGATGCAACGTAGGTAGAGATTAGTTGTCGAGGAGTAGATGTATGTATGCTGTAAGACTTAAAAAAAAAACTCATGCCTGTTGATCGTTGCAGAAACATTCCGTAGTTATTGAAATTTCTTGTTCGAGACCTATTCGGGGCTGGTGAATGTCAACGTAATTGTACGAGAGCGACTAAATTCTGGGCAGATCGTAGGATAACATTACACCCGATCGTTACCAATAAATCGTCCGCAATTTCCTTCATTCGGTGTCTATAAATTGTTCCTGTTTCGCCGATTTTTACACCCCCTCTGCCGGGACGCTATCTATCTCCGTCGTTAATACGATTTTTCCCTCAACCCCCGAACCTTTCTCCCTCGCCTTTTTTAGTCTTTATTTTCCTGCCACGCCACGCCCTGATGCTCTCTACCCCCCTCCAAGTATTTTTAATGGTGTTTCCACCAACAGGACGAGACGGAAACTGGTTCTTGAGTGCCTTCAATGTACTGCAAACAACTCGGAAACAAGAGCACAAAGAGCGGGGCACATCGGCGAGGCCGACACACCGTATCGGCGTTTTATTTCCACGGCGTTATCAGTGTCGTGCTCTTCGTTTAGTTCGTAAAAAAAGGATGGGAAAAAAGCAGAGAAAAAGGGTTAAAAGATTGATGAGGTCAACTTGAACGCCTTTGTACTACGTTGACGGAATCCCATTTATTCTACGGTCAATTTATCTCGTAATAAAAGCTTCCTCCACCCCTCCCGTCCAACCACCTTCCACCCCTCCCGTCCAACCACCTTCCACCCCCACTGAAGCTTTCTAAACAATCGGCGGGAACTATGTTAGAAGACGGTAGCAACGGCGCTTCCGAGCGATCTTATTATTCCAGAGGGGCATGGAAATGAAGTTAGCGAATAGTTCGGAGCGAGATGAAATTTATTTCTCGAAAGGCGTAGCTGATACCGCGAAGAAGGGGCGGGCAGGGGTTAGCGATGTCGCAGAATTGGCAAGCGCGACACGCTCTAACCTCCCAACACCCGTGATTTACACAAAAATATTCGGTACCAGGTAAAAAATTCAGAACCTTCCCTTTTGACAGTTTATTGGCTATACATCAAACTCGCCGAGGAATTATGCGCGGACGTTGAAGGGGAAACACAGAACGAATAAGACTCACGACATATTGGACGGTGGCACGATGTCTTCGTTGATGGTTGCGCAAGACACGCAGATCATATTGTTAGAGATAGCTGTGCAAAACGTGAGTAATCGTCATCGATGCGTTGCCATTCTCTTGGTCCATGATTTTAGCAGCTTGAGTGACGTCGGCGTGTATTCACGCCCACGTTATCTGAGTTGCATCGAAGGTGTTGCCAGAGTGTCCCCGACTATTTGCTCGAGGGCGAGTTGAGGGAAACTTTCCGGGAGCGATCGTTCGGAAAGGCCAGGACTTGAAGGGGTATTTCTCAAAACCTTGCGCCACTCGAAGTGTTAGTAATCTTGTCCTCTGTTCCCTTCGTCCTCCTGTTGTTCCAGCATCCTAGTCGCTCAAGTCCCCACTCGATTTTGAGCCGTAATCGTACACCACACGGCAACGATAGTAAATCGACATCGTTCCACGATAGAGAACCACCGGTTTCTCAAAATTTCCTTGAAAATATTCGCGATCGTATTTCTCCCGTTTGCTTTCGAGTGAAATGTGAAAGCTTTCCTCCCGCTCGTAGCTGTACATGCCATGGATAGACGTGTTCGACGAGGCCCTTATGAAGAAGACGATCATAATGTTCCGAATGCTGGACGACGAGTGGACCTCGCTGATGCCGAATCGAGTGGACTATCGCTCTTATCGAGGCTCCAATTACCAGAACGAGCGATTCTACGGTGGCAGATCGGTGCTGTTCTCCGTGCCGGAGATGATGCTCGAGGAGAAGGTGACGGGGGTGGACCTGCAACTGTACGTCTACAAGGAGGTCTCCAAGTATTTCGAGCTAGAGCGGCGGAGGAATTTCGGATTCACCCTCGTCAGGGTGGACGATCTTCTCAACGGCATTATCAAGGACCTGGGCGAGAGGAAGGAGCTGGAAGGTTATTTTTCTAGCGAGCTCGAGCGGGAACCTATATCAAGGTGAATGCATTTAAATACGCGGGGCTGGCGTTTATGCAAATGCGTTGGCGAAACGGATTACCTGACGGCGAATGTTGCCACGGTCAGGTTAACGTAATTTAAAAAACCGCTCTACCGTGTACCTCTGCATCAGCTTGAACGTTCCGTTCATTTGTATCGGGTACACGGCGCATGCCCCAACCCCATGCACACCCCGCCTCTCTCCTTTAAAAAAGATTTCCCTCTGCTTTGTCGTAACTTTTATCAAACTTCGCCGTTCTGTTTGGGTCTGGTTGATTCGACAAGCGTACACTAGCCACGTTTCCTTATACTAGTTCGTACGGAAATTCGTTGGACGCGACACCCAGGGAGAATGGATCGCTCGTATCACCTTCCCTTCGGTTTGTGCAACTTTGTCAGGCGAGTTTGGTAGCCGAGCGAGAAGAATATAAATTAAGGGAAAGCATCTTTATTTTTCCCCGCGCAATGAACGCGGCGAGGCGTTCGTGAATCCGCTTTCACTGTGCCAAACGAATTAAAGCAAGCAGCGTTAATCGTTCGCAGATCCACCCGCGGTACGTTCGCCCTGCTCGACGAGGATCTGGAGAAAACTGAGTCGACCATCGAGCTGTACGTGCGCATCAGCTATCTGGGCAACTGCATAATCACCGAGATGCACGCCCCTACAAGCATACGAAAGGCGTTCTATGCGCGCGAGGAGACCGACAAGCTTTATCCGTATCAATTCCGCGAGCTAACCACCGTGGACGTCGAATCCTTCTGCTGGGGCAGCTTGACGATCATCCCGCCACTTCATCCCGACAAGCTCACGTGCATGTGCAAGCACCTGCGCGACGATGGGGCTACGCAGACACGGTTAAAGTACAAACGCAGACGCAGGGACTCGGGTTTCTGGGCCCGTATAGCGTACGTACAGAAGATGCTCGCGCTGCTGAAAGAACTGAGGAAGAACAGGCCGGAGATCATGGGCCATGGAGAGAAGCCAAAGGATTTCCGCCCGTCCTTGCCCTGTGACTGCCCGCCCGCCTGCGTTTACACACTGCCCTCCAACGTTTGCCCAACTCCCTGCCAGCCGATCGCTTACTGCTTGCCGACGGGCTGCCCCAGATAAAGGTCGACTTTGCATGCAAAGGGAAATCGGGAAAACGCGAGGATCCGAAGGCGCACCCGCCTCCGGTGGTCCTCGCCGCGGCGTGACTTGATCCAAGTCTCACCCCCTAACCGAGTCTACTCGAGGTAATCACGGGGATCCTGTCCCATCGTGTTTTATCATCCATTCCTCCCCGGCGATTCCACGACTCCCCAAATTGCCCGGGCAAATTTTATGCAACGGGGTCGTTTCGCGCCAGTGCAATCCAAGTTCGTCCGGGCATACTAGACGTACCTATAGGGTGAGGTGGGAAGGTCTCTATTTACTTATCGTCTGTTCGTGAGTATCTAGTGTTTTTCTATCGCGTGCATCAACGCGGCGTGAGATGGCAAATTGCAACCGCGGCAGCCGTCTTCGAATGAATTTCAACCCTCTCTGGACGGGACGCGGCAGTTTTTCTGACTGTCGGCGGGAGCTCGATATTCACTTCGCCGGGGATATTCCGATATTCCATGCAATTGAAAGCCGGAGAGTTTTGCATTTTGATTATAGCCCTCTAACCCGCTCACCATCTCTATTCGCGGCAGGATTCGTTGCGTACGGGGTACACGTGCACAAGGCCACGCTCGGATTTCGATTCGCAGCCGCGGGAGTATTTTATCATCGACGGCATTATGCAAAGATTCGGCCGAGAATCGAGGTGATCGCGAGGCAGGCTGGAATCGGAGGAAACGCTCGCGGAAAATGGAGCGAACGCTTCCCCTCCACGGTCAATGGATTTTCATCAGGACATCTTCTTCGGCTCGCAAAATTTATGGAAGCTAAATCCGCGGGAAATATTCCCCCTCGTATACCGACGCGCTCATACCGTCTAGCAACGCCGTTCTCCCAATGAAACCCGACGACTGCATCAATCATGTGTTAAATTGAGTGACGTGAAACAAGTCTAAGGAATAAATGAGTGAACGTTCAATCTTATTCGGCGAGTGGTTTCTGTAAAGTTTCTCCCTCTCTTGGATGTCTGCCGAAAAGTCGACTCGCTGCTCTGTGAAAAGCAAAGCTCCCGCTGCGATGGGGATCGTGTGCACGGCGGCGCGCGGTTTAATTAACACGAGATGCGCAAACGATAGTGCTCGTGAAAAATAGAAAAAATAAAATGAAATTGAATAACTTGCCAAATCCACATCCGTACGGACTAATTACCTTTTGTGATCGCGTTTCGCAAGCGTTCCGCAAAGCGTGGGTTACTGCTCTTTTTCATCTGTGACGTAACTATCCGCAACAGTGAACACGATTTTATTTACCAGCATTCCGCAGATTGGCGGCGATTCTTCGACAGAGATTCTGACACGTCTCGCACGACGGAGCGCTGTTAAATAGCTTACTAAACGCACCATTCGCGGTTGCGTTTCGATTAAAAACACCGAGAATGTGTTCGAAAGTTAGAGGTGTGTACAAACGTTTAATAGCCACACTTCATGAAGGATTCCAATGACTATCGGCATATTTTCTTGCTAGTGTTTTCTTGTTATTACGGAATATATCGTAGCGTAAAATTCCAATAGAAAGTTCGACGTACTAAACGAAAAAGTTCTGCCTAAGAAACCGATCTCTTCGATGTACATTCATTATGTCAATGAAACGTGCTCTACACTCACAACTCTAGAGCACCCTGTATACCTATGCATGGGTATCAGCATAAAGGTGCAAATCCACGACGAGATAAAAATATTCTGTCTCACATGAGACTCTAATTTCATGGGACGATTATTTCATTATTTTCTAATTATTTTGTCATTAGTTCCATGAAATTAGACTGTCGTGAGACAAGCCTCGTGATATATTTCCAAAAATCTTATCTCTCGCGATTATTTCCACTATTTACATTTAGTTGTAGCCGAGATTTTTGTCCCATGATAGAAAAGTATCTTGTAAAGTCTCATCGTGGATTCGCCTTTAAGGGGGTATACCCGTTTGAACCCTCGGAAAATGTATACATTTTGTGGATTTTTTTACAAGTCAACGGTTTGATGCAGATTTCCCGTTTTCTTACTATCTTTACATAGTATTATGAACTACTTGAGAAAAAAGTTTCAGTTAAAAAACTATTGTTTTTGGGAAGTTATGCATACACATCCGAAAGTCTTTAGATTTTAGACAGCTAAACGGTGGCCCTGAAAACAGCTGTATGCCGTGTCTGAAATCAAAAACCATAAAATTTTCTTATAAAGTATGTCATTAGCTATCGTCCAACGAAGCCGATTTTGAAAATTTTGAAAAATAAAGAAATGGTGAGAGATCAAAGGTAAAGTTAAATTTTTCTAAGAGAAAAATCCACCTTTTTTCTTTATAAATAATAAACGGGGAATGGGAATAAAAAAAGCCTTCGTTGCACGATAGCTATTGACATACTTTATAAGAAAATTTTATGGTTTTTGATTTTAGACACGTCATACAGCTGTTTTCAGGGCCACCGTTTAGCTGTCTAAAATCGAAAGACTTTCGGATGTGTATGCATAACTTCCCAAAAATAATAGTTTTTTAACTGAAATTTTTTTCTCGAGTAGTTCATAATACTATGTAAAGATAGTAAAAAAACGGGAAATCTGCATCAAACCGTTGACTTGTAAAAAAATCCACAAAATGTATACATTTTCCGAGGGTTCAAACGGGTATACCCCCTTAAGGGGTTAGACCACCTTGGACGGAACAAAATTGCAGTCATTTTCGTCTTTTTTTTTAAGAAGAAAATGAAGTAAACAGAAAATTAAATATGAAGCTTGTTATCGTACAACTCTCGCCGGAAAAATCGTATTTTTTTCCTACAAAATGGCGACGGTAGAGCCGTGATACGCAAGATCTTGAGCAGCCACATTTTTCATGGTGTTCAATCTCACGGATATCCAAAAAATTCTGGAACTTTGTGAATAGATCTAGGAATAGTATCATGGCTCTACCGTCGTCATTTTGTAGGAAAAAATACGATTTTTTCCGGCGAGAGTTGTACAATAACAAGGCTTCACGTTGAATTTTCTGTTCATTTCATTATCTTCCTAAAAAAATGCCGAACATGACGGCAAATTTGCTCCGTCCAACGTGGCCTAACCCCTTAAGGGTCAATTCAGACAAGCGATGCGACATCGTTGCGATTTCGCATCGGTACATATATATGTATAGAGAGATTCACAGGTGTTGCAATTTTTTGCAAGAGAATTGTCATATGGCACTGCCGCAAAAATTGAGTCACGTATAAATTTCTCTATATACACGTATGTGCCACTACGAGATCGCAACGACGCTGCATCGCTCGTCTAAATTGACCTTAACGTTCGTATATACGTATATTCTTCGACATATCTAATGGTGGTAATTAAAAGTACATAGTAGATATTTTCGTATACACTGAAGACTTAACACGCATGGTCTCAAACATGTTTGCAATCGAAGTGGGAATTGAAACTGATTGAAATCGGCGGAAGGGTACCTATACGAAAAGTGAAAGGATGAATTCACACGTCTTTGATAATGTGAATGCAATAAATCATCGGAGTAAAAGCGCGCCGTTTTATGCCACTGAATTGCAGTGTGCTAATGAACGTGCTTGTATGACGGGGGGTAGAAAATGTAGGGCAATGTATCTCGTAGTTGATTCGGTCCTTAATTTGAAAGTATTATAATGCAATTTCTAAGTCAAGGTCAAGAGTACTCGGGAATCCCCCTTGAAGAGATTTAAATCTCTGAGCATAAACGAGGCCTGAAGTATTTTTAATTACGTGGAAAAGTACGATGGCTGGATTCTGATAACCACTCGAGGAGAAGCAAAGAGGAGGTACAATTAGATATCAAGGTACTGATTTATAAGATCTCTCTAATTTTTGGCGCCATCAAATATTAAAATTTGGGACAAGTATTTATCAAGTAATTGAAACAGTCCCTTTAGAAATGTTTTTAAATTTCACACACTTGACATACGATTTGGTTCTTGCTATATTTCTACATAGAAATACAGTTTAAAGAGATATATAAAACCGCTATTGTGAAAATAGAAATTCTGATCGATAGTAACGATTTTAGGAACAAGCTAAAGTTTGAACGTAAATGTATCGCGCATTGTATGTGTTGCGTTATTGTTGTTTGTAGAAAAGTGCTGGAAAGCGTGCAATTTCTTTCATCCAGGCCAATGCGCTTTCGCTATTTTTCCACGCTCGACAGAATACCTTGCTTTTGAATCCGTTCCAAAAATAAATTTTTCTGGACTTCTGAATTTCCCCAGGTCGTCCGCCACCTTTCAATTTATCATGGTGCAGCAATAGATATACGAGAGCAAGAGAATTGAAATTCTATAAGGAGAAATCATCTCGAATAAATCCAATGCACTTTGGGTAAGAAGAAGCTCTGTGAAATAAACCAAGTAGGTATTTCTAAAATTAAGAAGAAACCATATATAGTTGTTGAGATCTTAATTCAATAGATTTCCAGAAACATTAATTCAATAGATGTAAACATTAAGGGGTGTCGAGTTTCCAGAAACAGACTCCTGGAAGTCGGGAAAAACAAATTTTCCAAGGTACGAAATGTACCTACAAACGAGATGGATACGAGCGCACGTCGCGTGTCTCTTGAATTTGACTCTGCAAAATCCCGACGAAATCTCGCTTAATCATAGTTAGAAATGCAGACAGCTCCTTCTTCCCGCACCCTCGTCGACATTCAGATAAATAACGGGAATCCCGGCAGAGGAGAGCACACGAGAGCAATAGTTCATCTAGGATAAGCGGGATGCGAAATGACTTGGCCATAAGAGGAAAAATACGTTCGCAGGTGTGTACATAGCGTCTACAAGCTGGCCGAGTGGGAAGAAGAATTTAAAATAAGAATCAGGTTCTATTGAAGGAACCTAATTTCACTGTACCAACCTCTGAAAAAGGTAACCAACCCACCCCATCACTTCTACCTACATCCTACATACCGAATATCATCCTTTCGCAGATGGAGAAAGAGATTCAACAGAAGCCTGCATACGTGTACGCTAATTGTAGCTCATTTCCCATCCTTTCCCAAGTCGCACGGCTACTCGAGCTCGTACCCGAAGTTTTGAAGCATTCGGTACACGAGGGTGCATTACCCCAGGAGCGGAGAGAACGCGAGAGACTCGGAGGGGAAGGAGATTACGGTGGATCGGGGAGGAGGACGCGTAGGAGTAGGAGTGGAAACAGCGGAGTGACTCTTTCCTCCCCATTTTCCAGACAGGCCCACCAACATGTGTGTCCGTGCGGTAAGCTATGGATTACCGGGTAGTCACCTCTCCTTTCCATCGAAAGTACCGAAGCGCGCCGATGACTGGGCGCTAACAATGAACGCGGACCGGGTACGAGATTAGGGGGCCAGTTTATAAGTGCGCAGCCGACTCACGAACCTCCACGATACGTTTTCGACAGGTCCGATGATACGGGTCCCCCGTTAGAGCCTCGTCATACCTGTGTCTGCTTAACTGGCTCCCCGAGTGGCTCGTGCAATCGTCTGACAGCGGGTGAGTAGAGAACGCACCAACCCAGCATCCCGAACGCTCCTTGATATTACACCGATGCTGCTGCTCCCGGTGACATCGGCGCAGACAAGATGTATCGATTACTGATACTTAAGCACCGCTGCGCGATCACTCCGGGCGGGCAACGTTTTGCGACCGCGGCACCGTGTCGCTCGTTACACGAAAACTTCCTCTTGTACGTCGGCTGGGGTGAATACAGGGCGTTCCAGAACCGCGGGTAGTTAAGAGGTGAATAGTGGGATCGAAAAGGGGAAAGTAAAGAAGTGTCGAGGAAAGAGTGTTTGTTAAGTGCTTGTAATTCGATGGAAAGTCATTGAAGTTGCGTGTCAATAATTTGGCTTAAGTATGCAGAAAGCTAACAACCCTTAAAATGACAAAAAATTAGTTAAACTTAATTTTGTGATCTTTATTCTGTAAGAAATTACCAACCCATAGAACAATTGTTACATTATACAATTATTAAAATTACCAAGCCATAGTAATGTTCCAATTTAGGCTTAAAAAAGAAAAGCTATAGAAAATTTTAAGTAATATTAATTATACTACTCGCTATTAAATAATACATTAAAAATCTTGTAAAACAATAACAAGAAATAAAATATACCCAATGGAAATAGTAAAGTTACTTTTCTTTAACAATTAAAATCTTCAAACTAAAATTCAGTTTCAGGTCATTGAGGGTATGTAGCTATCTGCATAACTACATAGGACGAATTGAAACTCGCGAACATGTTGAAACACCCTTGTACCGAGTCCATGATTTCTGAGGAAAGTTGGGGAATTAGATGATCGATTCGTTATTAGAGTACCCAGGGAAGAAAGTACTTCGCGTTCACACGGAGAAAGTCTGACCAACAGCGGACAGTTCTGTTTCACGGTTCGCGTAATTTTTTGGTCATTTGCAGAGTTCATTAGCATGAAAGCTCTCTGCACGTGTTATCGACGTTGAACGGGACAAATGAAAACCAGGATAAATGGGAATGAATATAATTGGATAAATTACCACATCCCTGTTCAGTTGTAATAACTTGTCCCGCGTCGCCGTGGATACGCATTCCTCGAACATGATGATACTGAACTGCTACTCCGTTTCACGTTATCAACGCTGATTATCCTTATCCGGTATTAATTAACACAGTCGACAGCGGCATATGTAGGCTATCCATTAAAACAGCAACATTCAGAATATGTAATATGTATCACGGCTCGCCGCGAGAAGCTTGAAAGCGCCGGCTAATTGTTACGAAATGGAATTGGTCAGGGTACCGCGAGTTGGGAAATTAATAGTCTCGATGCGACGCTTTCGGGCTGGGTATTTAATTATATATCATCGTTACGTAATTGTTCTAAACTAACCCGGCACGGTCGGTATACCGTGCTGCGTGTTGCCGAAAATGCAGTAACGTCTTTGGTAATTATCGATAATCGATAGATGATGCGCTACATTACGGTGTGCCTACCGAATTACACGTATGTACAAGCTTGTTAATTCGAGACAGCTAATACAGCGCTTTCGCGCAAGTATTTGATAAGGTAATGTACAGCTATTAACGTTGGATAAACGATCCGACGTGGAAGCGCCCGGCTATACGCCGGCTAATCATCGGTGCCGGGTAATGAATAAACGTCCGATAATCGGTAGAACTGGGTCGCTTTGAACGGTCACATTGTGCCGGCCCATTCAGCGACTCGGTATTTAAGAACGAAACGCGTACAATCTTTTAGCAGAGAAAAGAAGCAATGGGGCGAGCTCGCTGAAATTCTACGCGGAACAGTTCCGAACAAGAACCATTATGCTCGAACTCGGGTTAACGAAGTGCAACGTCGCGCCTGGGAACGGGCTACAATTTATTGCACTTAAAAGTATTATAACTCGGATAATTGAAAGCGACAGTAGAAATAACGATCCTGTTTTACAGTTGCCAGATACCATTGGCCGTTCAGGTGCGCCTGCAAACCGAGCCGGACTTCTAATTTGCACACCGAACTCGGTGTAGGGTAATGCCGAAGACGCGGCTGTGCATTACGCGGTCAACCGAGTAGTAATAATAAATAATAACACCTTTACCGCGCTATGATGTAAGAACAGATGTGTATAAAAGATCTAATTTTATATAACAAATAGGTGTTCATGTTGCAGAAGATTGCAGGATTGAGGTATCTGGTATTTTGAAATGTAATTCAATTATTCAAAGTGGTGAAAAGCTATAACCACGGATCAGCAAGTTCCGTAGCGAAGAAACTATCGTAAATCTACGTATCGCTTTGCTTTCGGAATATTTTAATATTTAGTAAGCTGTTCGTGGCTGCATTGCAATCGATCGTTAAGCAATTCGGAGTGCTCTGGAAGTTTTCGGATACGAAAACTTGAATACTTCTATCCGAGTATTCTCTTGATTGTTACAAAGAATAGGTCAGGCTATTGAAGTTATACACCCCACGGTAGAAGTACAATGCGCGAGATAAAAGTGTGTACATGGCCGGGAGCTCGGCCGAGTATGATCGAACGTCTGCACGGGAAGTTAAGATGGAATCGGCAGAATTCAATAAAGTTTGTTAATGGTCCGTTAGCTCACGATTGGAATCGTCCTTCGCGAGATTGCGCCGGCACGACACTAGGAAATGAAATCTTGGATGGAACGTGGCTCGGTCTCTATTGTTATGCACATATTGTATGTTAGTTTTATTCACGAACCCCATTTCCCGCGCTGGGGCAAATATTCCGAGTAGAATAGGGTCAGTCTCCTGTAAACGTATCCTGCGAGGAATATTCTCACTTTATCACTATCTTTCAACGCGCAAGTTCCAGCTGAATTGTCTGCCTCTTCCAACCGAGTGTCTGCGGTTTCCCTGCACTTATGTGATTAGCTTGCAGTTCCCCTCTGATTACGAAATTAGCAGTAACTCATTGAGCATGTAGCTTTTAACTAAAAACACCTATAAGGCACCATAGACCTGACCACTTTACACACCGAAGACAGAATGAACGTTGCTCAAGAATTTATTACTGTGTTGCAAACATTTCTCGTAACAGTAGCTCGAAGTGAAGTCACTCAGTTGTGATTACAGCTAGGGCTGGGACTATTTGTCGAATTTTTCGGCATTCGAATATTCGAATACTTCAGTTGCTCAATTATTTGGCGAATATAATTCGAAATATCCAAGTATTCGAATACTATTCGAATATCCAAGTATTCGAATACTATTCGAATATTCAAGTATTCGAATACTATTCGAATATCCAAGTATTCGAATACTATTTGAATATTTAAGTATTCGAATACTATTTGAATATTTAAGTATTCGAATACTGATGTATTCGAATAGTATGATGTGAATTATGAATTAAGTTCTTTAGGTTCATTTGTCAGGGTGAAATCTTGTAAGCTAATTTTGACCTACTTCACACCATACTATTCGAATACATCAGTATTCGAATAGTATTCGAATAATAACATTCGAATACTCAAATATTCGAAGTTTATTCATAGCATTCGAATACTTGTAAAATATTCGAATATTAAATTATTCGAATAGTCTCAACCCTAATTACAGCTAGGAAAAGTGAAACCCAAGCACGCGATAAGAATGAAAGTACTTTCTTCTCGTTGGTGATTAATATACTCATCCAACCATGCATGCGTCCAGAGGCATGGGAGTTAATGTGTTTGTACATCGAGAAGCACTTAGGGTTTCGTTTCTCCGGAACTCGATCAAAAACGATCAAGATCATGGAGAAATTTTCTATTTACTCACGATCAGCATTGCGCTGGGAAAACTTCTTTTACGACTGTTTTACATTAGAAAAACTCTCACCGCTGCCCGTTCGAGGCTTTCTCCCGTCAATTAATTTGACGAACCAGCCGTTAGATGTACCGTGGCATAATCACGTGAAATCTCTGCGGTTGTCCAACGCGTGCTCCCTTTGCCTCTTATTTCCTCACGGGTACACAGCTCCGAATCGTGTCTCTCAAACTGCAATTCCCTCGGCGATTCCTTCGGCCGCAAAGTCGCGGAGGCGCCATTCACGGACGACTGTAATTACAAAGCGTCACCCGCGGCGTTATCAATGACTTAGGATACGTTTATGTTGCAGCTGCGATAAACGATCAGTAGAAATACATTCTATAGTTTTTTTTTGTTTTTTACGCTATTATCGTCGTATAACAGATTTTTACCATAACAGAGTTGTTTTAGATAAGTTATGAGACGAAGTAGTTGTTAAATTAAATACAATAAAATATTATGTTTACTGTGCAGACTTTTGTCCGATGTAGGTACCATTTTACGGAAGACTTGAAGATAATAATTCTTCTTCAGAATCGAGAACTAGAAAGAAACCATCGAATCAATTGTCCGGAATTTTTGTGACAATTTTGTTCAGTGTTTGCTCATTCTGTACACAAGATTTAAAAAATTTTGATCTATTATTTCACTGTTAATTTTGTAGTTATATTTCTCAACATTGGGTTTCCCCATAAGAATACATGTTAAATTGAAAATTAAATAATTTAAATACTACCGAATCAATTGTTCTAAAATTTGGCAGGGGATTTTACTATTGCATAAAGATTCATTCCAAAGATCATCCTCAAATGGTCCATCTTTGCCAAAGAACGATTGAGGGTACACTATTATCACAGCTGCACTATAAACACACCAAAGAAACATATTTTTCAACAACTTTTTTCGCCATCTGATCAACGTTCTATTTCCATCACAGCTCCAACATAAACGCACCCTTAGCGCAATCGTGCGCGTGGATTTAACGCTCGCCAATAGTCGCTTCAGCTCGAGCACGTTTGCGAAATCGAGCAGTTTCGGAACACAATGCATAAACGGTGCCGGTTGAAAAAGCAAACAAAAAGCAGTTGATTAGTGGATTTCGGCAGGTTCGTTGTGTCACCATGCGTTTCGACTTTCTAAATGAATTATCCGTGAAACTTTTAGATTTCTTCGCAAACGAGTTAGCAGCTGATACCTATCACCGAAGTTGAATTTCATTTGGAGAAATAATAACACTCCATGCAGAAATACGTGTAAAGGGAAGATAAAAATCTATCACTCTATAAATAAATCATTTACACAAAGCATATAGTTACCACAACTACTTTCTCGAATATTTCATTAAATATTTCTGTTAATTCGTTATTAACAGTGTCTTTTGCTTATCGATTCCTCAGCCAAGAGTCTCGCCCGTTCCATCGCGCGAATAATATAGAAATGAATGGCAAGTTTGGTGAACGTGCTTGGAAATAGCGACGAATTTGCAGTCGATACTACGGTTCGTCGTTCGACGGTCCATCAGCCGTGTTCCACACCGCGGACTTTTATGATCCTGCATAGACAACGAGAAGGAAATTGCTGTCGAAAGACGAGATTTCACGAGCGACAGCTCGACAGAGTCGGTTTGGCGCACGATAAATCTGCTGAACCGTAAATCACAGCTCGCGGGTTTCGAAAGATGCTCGCGCGCACACGCGCGGAGGAGCTCGTGCAACCGATTAATGGGAAAAGCGATCAGCGGCAGGATGTAGCCTGTTGCAACGGCAACTTGAAATACTAGCGTCACGCAAAATTAACTTCTGGCTACGCGGGGTTCGCGTCGGAAATGGGAAACGTGGTGGAACGGCTCGATATTTTCCAATATCTCAATATGCCAAGCCGCGTAGGGTGAGGGACTCCTAATTACCACTTTCGACCGCTGGAATCTTAACGCACCAAAAACAGATGCAATAAAAATTGATAGAGCGGAAGATGGATTACACGAGGATTTCGTAGTTGTAGCAGACATTACGCCGTAGATACTACTCAGGTATCACAGAAGTTTTAACGAAGCAAGAACAAAGAAGAAGGTATTAATCCTGTAGAATTTATTTGAAACTCATTAAATTCCACGTTGCAATCCTTTCATTTCGTGAATAATAGTTTATACGTGACCGAAGTCGCCACGAATATCCATTCTGGAACAACCCCCCTTCCTCCCCGAATCGCAATCCGTCCGAGACCAAACTATTGCAGACGTATCGGTTAAGGAAATAGGAAGTTTTCTATATGTCAAAGAATACCCAGCCGTGCTGCACAGCGTATCCGCAGGTCGCAGATGTCGATGCATGCAGCCGAGTTTTATGCTCTGATCAGATGCAGCGGGCACACGCTCGCATTGCTGTCATCGGTTATATTGAATTATTAATGCAAAGTCGGACATCTGTTGGAGCATATTTCGGTCGTGTTTCGACGGCTGGGGCAGTTAATAAAATTTCTTTCCGGCACCGGTCCTGCCGGGAATCGATTTCAGAGCACACGGAAAGTAACCTCTTTTCAGTATCTGTCTCGAGTCAATTTAGAATGCGTTGTTAGGAAGTCCAAAGCTACCTATGGACAGGATCCTCACTTGTGGCAACAAGGGTGTGTCGCCTTCGCTGGCGTTTCCCTAAAAAGGGTTAAAAACCCGCAACTGCTTCTGCATAGGAGGATTGAGGACCTTGCAGCAGCAGGGGTGCAACTCCACTTCTGACAGTTTTTGAGTTATGACGTAAAAACAATTCTACATCGCTTGGTGCTGGTTTGATGAAAATCGGATAGCAAATGATCGATTTATTGCAAATAAATAGGAATATTAATATTAATATTTTTTCGTCAAAAATAGAAGTGAAAACTTTTCAATTCAATAACTACTACCAACTTATTGTGTAAAGAAATATATTTTTCAATTAGTGCTCTCTTTTTAATGATAAGTCAGAGCACTAATTTTATAAACAGTTTTTTCTAATTTACACCAATTTGGTAAAGATGGTGCTCCACTCTCTTGCTGCAAGGCAGAGATGGGCGAAAGATTATGTTAAATAAAAATTTGTGTACACAATTTTTATTTAAAATAATTGTTTGCTCATCTTTGCTGCAAGGTCCTTAATTACGAGAATATTAAGAATAAGTACATCCGGATCGGCCAGATGCTACATTTTTTTAAATTTCCTATGCACACGGAAGAATTACTTCTAGGAATTCCTAGTGCACACGAAACCACCGTTTGGGCATATAAACAAGGCCGCCATGAACCCAGCAGGACAGTTAGATTCCACTATTAAGCGCGGAGTATTTACAAATTTTACCTCTGAAAATTTAACTTCAAGATTTTATACACCATTACCTCCCAAGGCAACGTCGACGAAACACACACAGTAAGCTTTCCTATGAAAGCAGGAGAAATCGAGGAATTCTAAAAAGAAACAAGAATCCCTCAGAATACTTAGATTCCGACTTTCTGCGTTATTACATCATAATTCTGTTACTCGTAAACCCATCTCGCGTCTCCACCTCCGAAGTGTAAAAGGGTGTTTCATATTTAAAATAAAGTTTCTTACTAATTGTTAGTTAAAACCCGAGTGTTTCCCACATCGTAGCAGCGTGCGAACTTTTAATAGAGCTCGAAGCTTGTCACGAGCATCGCGCAAGAATTACCGAACGCTTCGTTCCGTTCGACTGGCGCGGGGATCTGCTCGATTAAGTTTTAGGGGTGAATCGAGCCGTCGCGATAAATCTCACGCCGTGGAATCGTTCGACGATCGGAAGAAACGACCGCGTGGGCGGGCAATAAAGAGCGTCAGAAATGAGGAGGTATCGCAAGCCAGCGCGTACAGGCAGCTACATTTTAATCACGAACGCCGAGCAAGATCGTTCCACCCTTCTCGCGCGTGTTCCATTCTGTTGCTCGCGGTATCCGCGACAGCGCGCACCGAGGGAATTGCGCGGAAAGGGCACGGGTGCTGTTAATTGTAGCGCGGAATGCATTAGTTTTATCGTGTTCACGCAGCATTTGGACTTCATCGCTTATCATCGAGGGTCATTAAATGGAAATGAATCTCGAGGGAAACTTTGCTTTCGAATGCTAGATACTGACAACGCTTAATCCCTGGCAAGTTAACGCGACATTCGTGGCGAATGACATTCGTTTTATGAAACTCGATCGTGTACTTACTTGATTACTTTAGTAATCTGGCAGAAAGTTTGATTCTAGACGATGATTGATATGTACGATTTTCAAATTAGGTGTGGAAATCGAACGATCAGGAAATGTACAGTTCTACGGTGACGCAGTTCGAGGAGAAGAGGAAGGTCAGCGAAAATACGGAGGAGGATGTGGAACCAATTCAGGTTACGAAAAAATACACCAATGCGAAGCAACCGATTATCTGGCTGAATGTGATTGGTCTCGCTGTGCTTCACTTAGTGGCTATTTACAATATCGTGACCGGTTATCGGGATGCCAAGTTCTGGACGTGGATTTGGAGTGAGTTGTACACTGAGTGACAGTCGTGTTCCGTTTAGAACGTTTACTTATTTCTACAAATTTGATCAAATATTGCCACAATTCCCACGATAAATCGTATTTTCCCACCCCAGGTTATCGAATAATCCGTCCATTTTCATTTCAAATCAGTATTCATTCAAATCTCTGATTAGATCAGTAAGCTTCTTGAACCACTAACAGCATTCAAGTACTTTTGATTGAAAAACTAATATATTAATAGCATCGAAAATCAAATAAAGGTTCCATTCAAATATTCATGTTCCCCCGGAAGTTTTAATATCTGAAAATACATTTGTTCGTATAAAGTACAGAAACTGTTGTCTAGCATATTGGATAGATAAATTCTCGTGTAAAATTCCCTTAAAAAATTTAGGATTTTTTTAAAAGAAAGTTAACAGATAAGGTAGAATCATTTTGTTATTGATATATACATATTTTAAGATGATTAAAATTAACACTAAACGTACCGGCACTTTATACATATATACCTTATTCCTATCATAACAGGTCAATTATGATAAAGTCAAATTGAACGAAAGAAACACAAATTTAAAATAAAACCGAATTAAACCGAATTTTAAAACCAGTCATTTGACCAGGCGTGGTACGTTTAGTATTAAACGACTTTATTTTCTTCAAGACTGGGCGTACGGAGTTGTTGGTGGTTTCGGAATAACAACAGGAGCACATCGACTGTGGGCGCATAGAAGTTACTCCGCCAAAGTCCCTCTGCGAATCTTATTGGCTTCTATGTACTGCATAGCAGGGCAGGTGGGTTCGCGCCTACAATATTCTCTATTCGCACCTCTGAAAATTAGAATGCTGATTCGATCGATATCCTTGGTTCGATCAGACGCATTTCTACAAGTGGATACGGGACCACAGAACCCACCACAGATACACGGAAACGTCCGCAGATCCTCATGACGCTAGACGTGGCTTCTTTTTCTCCCACATCGGTTGGCTGATGATGAAACGGCATCCCGCTGTCAAGGAGTACGGCAGCAAAGTGAATATGGACGATATCCTCGCGGACCCCGTAATTAAATTCTTCGACAAGTAAGATATTCCCATTAAACTTCAAAGCACTCTATCTAGAGCCTCGAATGCGCTGGTGTTCGCGCGCTGCAGAGGTACTTTAATTATGCTACGCGATCGTTTTCTTTCAAGAAGCTTCACAAGAGCCCCGCTTACGACAACATAGACTCAGTGTGCATTGTTTAAGGCTCGTATAAAATCGTGACACTTTTGAAAATTTCTTTCATCAGAGGCCTGAGGATTTGAATTGTTAGTCCTCAGACCTATAATGAAGCCAGGACGCACCGGCACTGAAGGTCTTCAGACCCCTGATGAAAAATTGCGTACAATGCTAGCGAGACGACGCTCCTTTTCAAGAAGACACGACCCCCGTGCTCGACAGCTACGAACAATGCCACCGTCCGGGATACAAGCGCGAAAGCTCCCAGGATCTCTCTCATATTAAAATTTCACGTGTGTACCGCTCGACTTTGCCTCCGCTCATCTCCACGGTTTGGTGTCACGTTGCAGGTATTACGAGATCATCATGCCGTCCATAAGCTTCGTTTTGCCGGCGCTAGTGCCAGTTTACGTCTGGGACGAGACATGGTACGTAAGCATTCACGCCGTGTTGATCCGCTACGTGTTGTCGTTGCACGCCACCTTTCTAGTTAACAGTTTCGCTCACATGTGGGGAACTCGACCGTACAACAGGCAAGTATCGGCGGAGTATTAATAGCCGAAACGTTAACGAAATCGCTGGCAACGTCCTTTCATTCTGGCTCGGTTGCAGGAGGGTGAAGCCGACGGAAAACGCGACGGTGTCTTTCTGTACCCTGGGCGAGGGCTGGCACAATTACCATCACTCTTTCCCTTGGGATTACAAGGCTGCGGAATTGGGGGCGTACAGCCTGAATGTCACCACCGCTTTCATAGAATTAATGGCGCGTTTAGGTCTGGCGTACAACTTGAAAACGCCGCGTAAGGAGCTGGTCGATCGAACGATGCTGAAAAAAGGGGACGGCAGCGACAGTCTTTGGGGACGTCAGAGACACTGAAGTATCGTTGTTAAACTTCTCCAACAACTCATAATGCATGCTTGAAAATCGTCGCGAAGGGGGAGGGTATACGAGACCAAATGGATGCTTTAATCCGATCGAATCCTTTTCAAAGTTCGTAGACCTATCGCAACCCATCCTCTGTCCCGTGCATATCAATGTATATACTTAGCGTGGATCATCCCTTACGAACGCCGAGTAGCTGGTCGTAGCGCGCGTCTTTTCGTCGCGTCATCAGATGTATTAGAAAAGTGATGGTTTACGTAACAAGCACCGTTCAGTATTCAGCGTACATTACGTATCATCAGTCCTTCCACTTACGGAGATTTATCGTCGCTTTACCAATTCAGTTGGAAGGTTGCGATGCTCGATGGGGGCGAACGTTTCATCGGCCGCACGCTTAATCTGGCGCCTATTATGGGCCACTCAGCGGGAAAACGAAGCGCCCCTAAATAATTTAGAATCGTTTCGCGGCCGGCTGGGAACGCGCCAACCGATCCCGCACGAATTTTCATTGCGGAATCATTATCGCTGCTCGTCTCCCCGCTCTTCACGCCCCGCGGCTCTATGTAACCCTCCGCCGCCCCCGTCGCGTTCATAATTATCGTAGCGCCCGTATTTAGCGTATGTACGTGCCAGCACTTTCACTGTCCCCCTCGCGCGGCCTCAGCGTATCCGCGAGAATTATTCATCGAAACGGCGGAAATTAATTATCGGCGCAACGTTAACCGAAAATCTAACGATGTAGTGATTACACGCTATTTGCACGCCGCACGGAGAAAACTCGTAGTCCCGCCTGCTTGCTATTGTTTAATACCTAGGCGTTTCACTGATTCGTATCAGCCACCAGCGATAGGCGTTAGGTATATGTACATTGTATCTTTTATAAATACCTGCCGGGTGTCGGCTTCGCGATATCGTACACCTATGTTCTAGATTACGACCGCACCGCCCCCTCATCCACGCGTGTCACATTTAGTCTTAGGGGTGAGGGTGGAAAGAAGGAATCGTAGCAGGGCTATCGTGAAGTCCAGCAAAAATAGCGTGTCTCTATAAGTATGATAAGAAGGTGGCGGTAGTTATAATGCGCTTTGGTATTTATAGTCCATCTAGATTCTAGAAGTTCGCTGTAACCGCTTTGTGCACGACGACGTCGTCGCTAAAGGCCACTGGCCGATGTATTCTTATCTCCTATAGATATTTCCAGACGATAAGTGGACGGTAATAACAGTGTAGAGACCATTTTTTACCCGGCTAGATTTCTAATCGCCTCGGAGGGAGGATGTGCTATAAACGGGAACGACAATGGCAGGGTATAAGTTCTACGGGGTAGGAACCCTCGATTATCAGTGTTGCGGGACGGTGATCCCGGCGTGGGTCGTAATGCTGTTCCAAGTTGGAGAATCGGGTATTTAAATTCCATCGAACTTTTGTGAAATGGAAAGTTACGATCTAAACAAATTACAGTGCTGTCTCTCAAATGGCACGCGTTTTCGGATTCTCTATAAGCGCGAAGCTATCCCCACTACTTCGTTTGTAGTCGCCGCGCCGCGGCATCGGGTATCGGATGTCAAAGAGAAAGCCGAAGAAAGGTTCATAACCATTCTCAATAGTGACACACCTTACACTCTGACCGCGTGAAATCAAAGGAAGCCGAATAGACTACTCGTCTCTCAAATTGCGTGCGCCCGGTCCCGACACACGCGACTATAGAGAGACAGAACTGTATATGTGTTTATCGTCCACTTTTCTCGTTCTTGCCGCAACAGCGGCATTTATTAAATTCTACTTCGAAGGAGAATTATGTATTAAAGAAATGGTGTCTAAGTTTCTTATGCTTTGTTATCGTTCTTAATCCTGGACTAGCTAAAAATTCATTCACTCCTCTTATCTCGATTCTGCGTTTGATTATATTCCCGACACTTTTCTCCGAGCAATTTTAGCGCGGACTTGTATCGATTAAGGATAACAGGCGAAATCAGTGTCCGCGTTCTCACCCCGCGCGGGATATTCTTGCCTCTTCCTCGACATCGCCGACTATTTTCCTCCATGAATTTGTTATGACCATCGCAATAGAACGGATCGATAAGACGCGTCCCGCCTGTGCGCGGCTATGATGTGTCTTTTACCGTCGCCCCGAGGCGACGGAATACATTTGAATCGCGTACATGCGAAAGGGTCGTTCGGTGGTCCGATAGGACTCGAGACATCAGATTCCCTTCGTTTCTTTTCGCCCCTCGTGATCATCTGATGCGATAGCGCTCCGCAACATCGCTTCGTGCACCTGTATTTATCGGGGTAATCAAATTTCCAATATCCACTGTACGTTAAGAGTCGGAGGAGTCCTGTCGCTTGAAAGCGGCAACCGAGAACGATGGAAGCAACAGACGGGTTGGTAAAAGTAAGTCGGAGGGTGAAGTTGTGGTTCAGAAGAAGCATGCTCGTAAAGTTTTAACTAGGAAAGATTTACGATTTCGTTACGCTGCGAGCGAACAATGCTTATAAACGTGATCACGGTTTTGCACAGTTTAAAGCCTTCACGGCGATGCATCACTCCAGTTACGTATTAGACGTTTGCACGATCCCCCGGATATGCATAAATGCATCAGCGAAGCCTGCTTTAAACTAGCGAGAAAGTAGCTATGGAATCCCGTGTGCCTATTGTTCAAAACGATTTTATGCGTGAGTACCTGGTATCTATATATTAATGAAATTCATCGTCAACGCGCTTTTTATTATACTTGCTAATTTAATATATTCACGGGTTAGGATGTATTTTTGGTACCCAGCTCGGAGACCAGCTGTACTCGCGCAAATACCCACCGAGGAACAAAAGCCGTGGCGAATTTTGGGGACGTGAAGGACCATCCTAGCGGAAGAACTCACCGTCGCGGCGTGCTGGTCGAGCAACAGTTTGAAATGTAATTGATCGATCGTATAACGAATAGGGTATCCCACAGAAATTTATGGTTGGGATGGATTGTGAAGGTGTCTTATTTATATTGGCGCAGAAGTCGCGAGGTACGATTGACTTGGTAGCAATTTCGCACCAGACAGAATTTGGTTTAGAAATGAGCTGAAATCTGAAATAGCAAGAATTGGTACTGGACTGAACTGAATCGAGAGCTGTGAGTGAAGTGAACCGAAAAGGGGAATTTCAGTGAAGCAAGGTAGGATCGGGGCTGAGACAGCATTGGGTAGAAAATCGTACACGGTCTTTATCAGGGATTTCGCAGTCGTGGCGAGGGTGATAACGCGGGACGAAGTTTAGGAAACAGAGAGTCAGATTCACAGGTGCAAGCGCTGAGGTAACGCAGGCTTCGAATGGCACTGGGAAAGTTCTGAGCGCGAGTGGAAAAATTTGGTTCCAACCGGCAGGAATTGGTGCATCGCAAGCGCCAGATTCCAAGGGAATAATACACCCGTGGCGTAAGCGACACTCCCGGTGTATTCAGGGGGTCGCGAAGAGAGGCGAAAAGTCTACTAATATACAAAGTGTTTCAGAACTGCGAGTAAAGTTCTTAACTGGATAATGAACTTAATTGCAAACGGTTTAACGTGATAAACGTTTACATGTATGCTTTCCTATCTTAATGCGCCAAAAAAATTCTCCTTTCTTTTCTTTCCTACTTTTAATTTTAGCTTTAGTTATTTAGTTACGGTTAGGCTTCTAAGAGTATTGTACTGCAGCCTCTTATCGCCTTTTACTTTGCTATGCTTTATGTTCAATATTCGTAAACCAACGAAAGGTGATAACTAATGATTCGCGTGTACTTAAAACAAACAACGTCAGTGCTCGAAGTAAGTACCTACTTTAGCTATGCAAGGTATCAATCATTCTGTAACACGTCTAATCACACGAACATCAACCGATCTCCTATCTAGAAAACTGAGTATCCCAAAAACGGACATAATACCTTCATTTGTCCCTTTTCACGAGCCCCACTTTAGCCAGCCAAGTTTCCACCTATATTCTTACAGCACCCCGTAGATCGAGCTTGCCAGATCGATGGAGAAAGTCGGACGATAATGGCGCGGCGAGTGGCAAGCCCTCAAAGGCCGACGAAAAAGTGGAAGCGGTGTGCGGACCAGGCCTGTGCACAGTTGCCTTCGCGTATAAGCCCTGGTCCACACTCCGTAGCAGCGCATACCGGTAGTATTGTTTGGAAAGCAGCTCATCGCCAAGAGGCTCTCGTTAAATCTCTAAGAACTTTGTTCCCTCGCTTGTTCGTTCGCTCGAGATCAATACGGCCCATCCCCCCAGTTCGGCTACACATGTAGCTACATGACAAAAGTTCTGAACTTTTGACCCAACCAACGACCATTGTACGCCGACACACGTTCCGTCCCAGCAATCCCCTGCCCATGAGTTCCATCGCGCGTACGCGTCCCAGCTCCTACGACGCAACCCGCGAGGCCTGGCAAGGGGTGGCATTACCGTTTTGCATGGGCCCGCGTATCGTATAAAGCACAAGGCTGTTTTGAAAAGGTAATGCAATTCATAATGAGGCGTCGCGATGCGTTCCGCTCGTGTTTGCACGCTCTGGGTTTCGGGCGGGCGAAAATAACAATGCTTACGACCGTTAATAATCATAAAAATGCTAATGTTAATGGCGGCGCCGGGGCGTAGGAGGGCGGCGTCGGGACGGTCGGGATATTAATGGAGAACGGCCGGCCAACCTGGGAAGCAATAATAAGAATAATGGAAACACCGACGACAGTAATGAGAACGATAATAGCTAGGAAACACAGCGAAACGAACAGTATTGCAGTTGTAACTGCCGCGCGGCGTGCCACCGCGTGAAATTGTTTAACGAGATCATCCGGCTCCCTCCTGTGATATTCAAAAGTCAGACGTTCAAACGTACTTTCGAAGTTTCGATAAGAAATAAGGACGTGTTTCGAGAAATGTTTGTTTTCATTGAACTTCACTGTGATACAAATAGAAAAATGAGAAGGAACATTTTTCTGACGGATAACAGAGATTCGGAGTATGAAGATTCCACTTCCGCCTACCCCGTCGACAGCTCGTGCTTTTCTTTGATAAACGATGCGTCGTACAGGTTGCCTCCAGACCGTTCCCGCCCAAAGAACCTTCGTACCGTTTCACGAATCCCGAGCGTCGTCTAGGAAATCCTCTCCCCCCCAAATATCATTCCGCTTCCCAGCGGGGCTAAATCCTATCTAGCACCGGAAGTGGATCGTTTCCGCAAACGTCGCTCCCCCCTTCCCGCCGTAAAGTCGATGCTTCGCGGAGACCGTTCCCGACGCACGTTTAATGCCGTCCTCGAAAGAAAAGCATTTCTTTTCGAAAAGGAAACTTTGCCCCCAGCGTTGGAATGGAAGGAAGTATCGATAAAGAGAAGAGTATCTTCGTGGCGGGACGATGTCGCGGTTTCTACGATCGCAGGATAAAATTTCCTTACGGAGCGCAGCAATAACGGGAGAGAGGTAGTGAGGAAGTAATACGCGAGTTGGAGCTGCGAGAACGGGCTCCTCAGCGGGATACGTAATTTTATCGATCCCCTTCCTGCCGTCGCTTCGTTCTGTGCATACGCGACGCTATGTAATTCCGTGGCCCCCGAACATTCTCTATAGAATAATAAAAAAAAAGGAGAGGGGAAAAAACACGTTCGGTACAAAGATGCGTTCTCCCGCGAGAAAAGAGAGGAAAAAAGAGTACTTCTATTGATCCGCATACTCCGGCGGCGCTCTGTTCCACCGACGGATAAATCTGGCATTTAGTCGCGGCGTACAGCAACGCATCTACAGGTGGAGGCGCCTGCGCGACGCCGCTCATTCGTAGATGTCACTCATACCTCCGCGACCCCAGGAGAGCTGTCCCTCTACGACTCTACGGTATTCATGCCACGCGCGCTGCACTTGCAGCCAGGACCGAGGAATTCTTCTATATCAATTCACCCTGGATGTACGTACTCTCCCTTTCCCACCGACCACGCCAATCCTTTCACGGTTTCCCCAACCTTCAGCGCGTTTTTGACGCTCGTGGCCTCATTTACGCATCTTTTCGTAACGCTAATAGGACGGGGCTGGAATTGTGCATCGAGGCCGCCAGTTATTCCTGGTGGATATTAAGCATCGCTATACGCTGCGTTTAAATACGCTATCCTTTCTCCGCCACGGCATGCTGGAGCTTTAGTTTCTAACCCTTTGAATACTGCGGAAGCACATGTATGTGCTCGGTCGATCGGTACAGTCTGTACGATGAACGCCTATGGGCGTTCGGCGAATACGATTTAATAGTTTTGACGAGAGAATGACGGAGGTTCTCCGCATGTGGCGTATGTCGAGCGTGTTGAGCGTTGGTGTTGAAAGGGTTGGATGTATTTGTGACTTAAGTTCTGTTGCTGAACTATGTAGTTGATACGTGATTGATGGTTAATTGCACGATGCCGCAGAGCTTTACGCCGTGAAAGAACTTTCACGTGTACGTGTGCGTGCTTGAGAGGTTATACGCAGGCGTTTCGGTACCTAGCTTTAAACTTCGCGTACGGTGTTGTGTCGATGGGAATTTGTAGTTAGGTTTATTCCGAGCGATGCGTTTAGTTTAAAAGCATTTTTACCATGGAGCTTAAATCAATTACATTAAGGATGCTCGATACTTGGCTAGTTACAATCTCCCTGATGGAACTTTTTCATCAGGGGGGATCCTAGGGTAAACATCAATCTCGCAAAGTGTAAATCATTCTACTCACCCTATGCGGCTGGTTCCGTCGAGCTTGCCTCGTAAAGTAACAATCTTCACGGCCACTATACGGCACAGCCACCGCCGCGTCAACACTTGCCACCCTCGCTCAGTGACACGGGACCCCCTTGTCCATTTTCGCATCGGCGTGATTAACGATCTTACTGAGAACGATCGTACCGCGAAGCGTACAACAATTTACCTGATCCACGAATTCCGTTCCAAGACTTAGTTGTTCGAACTACTTTGGGGATTTCATATTTTCAACGCGTAATCGGCGATTGATCCGATCGACGAGCCGCGGCGTGAATCATAGCGTCGGTATCTAGATCGATAATCAAACGAGCGTGATATGGAGAGGCGTGAGTTTTATTTAAAGAAACGCACGGATGTACACGTGTGGTTGTTGGGCACGCGCGTGCAATCGCGAATGGGAAGCGTAGGGGTGTGAAACCTACCAACCGCAGTGATAGCTTGGGGTGTACTGAACATGAGGAGAGGGTTGGAAAACGACGTGGAATCCAATCTAACCTTACCCAACGGCGTGGTAGTGGCGCAGCGTGCGCCCCAGACAGCGCCTGCGTTCACCACGGCTACGCTCAAACTTTTCCGGCGATTTAAGCAATTAGGAAGGAAAACGGAAGCTGGGATTAACTAATGCCTTCGATTCCAATTGGATAACCGTTACTTTCGCGGCGAAAGTACTTGGATCCGTCGAGAGAATCGCCCGCGTTACGATTTCTTACTGGATTTACGAACGCGATGAAGTTCAACGTTCTGCGAACAATGGATTCGAACTTTCTGTAAGTTTCAACGCCACTATCGGGGTATCGAATACCTCAATTACGGATCAGAGCTTGTTAACCAATCGAATCACTTCGTTATAATGAACCGTACAATTTTCTTCTAATTGGTTGGATAAATTACACATAAAAGGCGAATGAAAGGTTTAAGTGGTACGGAGTACTAGCTGATTGAATGAATATAGCAAGTTGGATATATGATTTGTATTTACTACTTGACTGGGTGACATGGAATAAGTTTTCAATGTTATCGACATCGCAGTACCATTTGAAGTTGTTCGAAGTCTATGTTCTAACCGTATAGAGCGCTGCGAGTAAATGTAAGGCTTGCAACCGTTGGTTATTTCTGACTTTACAAATACACCATCGACAAAGTATAGGATAGACCTATCACCACAGACCAGGTATAAGATAGATTTATCATCCAATGTAATTTTGTGTCCCGCTCGGGGGATCGCGAGTCCTCTTACCATTTTCATGTCACACCCAACGTTATCGATTCAGTCTGAAATAAGATTGTAACGCTGGAGTGGTAGGAATTAGAATTCAACACGGGTAAAACTTGGATCATTTGAAACCACAGACGAGGTATAGAATAGACCTATCACCTAATGGAACTTTGTGTCACCACCCGAACTGTGTTACCGACCCATAATTTGAGGACTGAATTTAGCGACCTCTGCCCATGAAGAGCGTCCAACTCAGCAAATACTCTGAAATGTGTTGAAATGCTGAAAGGTGCGTTACGTGCTTGTTCACGTGTGACTTCTTTAATGTGTGAGTTTGACATAGTTTTTCGCTATGCTACGCTTTGACTCGGTTTGTCAACGACTCGTGCGGATGTCTCTTCGATAATCCATTTCGGGGATCAAGACACTATAGCGCTCAAAATCTAGTTCTTATAAGCCTCGCAGAAAGTTGCATGATGCATGAGTGTCGTAGGGTGCATGGATGCAACTGCAAATCGTGCATTCTTTAATTTCACAATCATACGGGATGCATAATGTGTCGAATACAAGTTACATTTCTGAAGTTGAACTCTCTCGTGTGAGTTCTTTCAAATCTTCTCTCTTAACAGTAATTATTACATTTGAGTCATTAGAAATTGAGAAATTTCAACTTGCATGGGAAACAGTTGAGGTCTCGATTTCTCGATTCTTACACCAATTAGTTCGACTACTGGACTAAATAGAAAACCGTTTAACATTTCACTGGAATATATTATCATCTAGAAGATTTTTTGACGAAGCGTTGCCTAGTGTTTGATCATATATCGCAGTGATAAAAATACGTATAGAATGTACGGGGTGCACGACTGTAGTTATGAAAAGTGAATATTTTGCAATGGACATTGCTATATAATATTATTTCTGGCCTTGATGAATTTCAAGTTAGCTGGGAGTCGGCCGAGCGCGACAAAACACCAACACGGCCGAGCGCGACAAAAAACATCAACAACCTCTACCAAAGTCACTACGTCACCGAACGGTGTGCCCTAACAGTTCGACTTTGTCCGCGGCGGGGATCGGATCATTGAATATCTGTGCATTCACAGTCGATATTATTTCGTGATTTCACGATTCCTACATCAATTCCATTGATTACTGGACTACTATTTACTGCATTAGACTCAGTATCTAGAGGACTATTTCCGAAAGACTTTACTTGAGTCCGAACACATCTCCCCACTGTTGAGAGATATTTAAAAGCGTGAAGAGCTTTTGTAATCGCGTGCAATGCGATTGTAGAGTCAATACTTATTTCGCGATAAAGTATTTCATAGTGGACAATGATCGACCTGTGTGTTAGTAATGTTAACACGAACGTAGAGTCAGTGATTTTAACGCATCTAGAACTATTTCCGAGCACTGGTGCTCTTATTGTTTCTTCATCGCGAAATTAATGCGACATATTTGACACGTTCTATTCGATACTGAAGCTGCAGCTGCGGGACATTGGCCTGCAGATCGAATAGCTACTGCTGAAGGAAGATGCTTGTCTACATGAATAGCAGTGAGACCGTTTTCAACGAACGGTGAGTGATACTATATCATTTTTTCAATCTTACTGCATGCTATCGAACAAAATGATTGTTGTAGCGAGAATAGTGACCACGAATATATACTTAGTACTCGCGAATAGTAACGTTAATACGTGTGCTAATAAATATATTTTAAATTCGCGATAGAAGTTTTAATTTATTTCGTTTCAAACATTCTAAACTACTTTTCTGTAATTTCTCAATCATTCGGGATGCTTAATGTATCGAATGCGAGTTACATTTCTGAAGTTGAACCCTTTCGTTTGAGATCCTTCAAATTTTCTCTAAATTTCTGAAACTTGGTTTCCAGCGCTTCATCTTAATAAAACAGTATCATAATGAATGAACAAAAAATTGAGTCCTTGAGTCAAATTCTAGAAACTCGAAGCGTTCAAAATCCGTTTTTTAAATATTTTGTGGACCATTTATCGCAGAGATACAGCCGTTTGAAAATGTCGAAAATTTTTGGGAAAATATAGCGTTGCTTTAATTTTGATGCAGAGTGTAGTTGGCCATGAATTTTCATTAATAACAAATAAAGGCACGAGAGAGAGAGAGAGAGAGAGAGAGAGAAAGAGAGAGAGAGAGAGTGGCAGGTGTACCTTAAGGGTTCGTACTTCAGGGTTTCTTCAGATCTACTTCAGATTAATTAATCAATTAATTTCAAAGGTCGCGAATCGTTTGAAATCTCTGCAAAATCGACAGTCGCGAATCGTTTAAAATCTCTCTAATTTCGATAGTCGCTACGCGTTTTCAATCACTACAATTTCAACAGTCGCGAATCGTTTAAAATCTCTGTAACTTCGAGAGTCGCGATTCGTTTACAATCTCTACAGTTTCTTTATTCGCGATTCGTTTAAAATTTCTGTAATTTCAATAGTCGCTAATCGTTTACAAACTCTCCAGTTTTCTTAGTGGCTACACATTGTTTGGATGTAGAAATTTTCCACTTTCGTTGTTCCACTACTTACTATTGTGATTGAACAAAAGTAATTTTGCAATTAGAATTTGTTTGGAAGCAGTTATATCGACTTTCTTCATTGTGTTTGAATTTGAATTATCACAATTATTGCAAGGATCTTTCAGAATTTTTCCATCCTGTGAAATCGTGTTTTACTGTACCTTGAAATGCAAATGATTTTTTATTAATCTCGGTCAGTGCCAGATGGGCCACACAATTTGTACCGATATTAATACTTGTGTAATTTCACGTTAAAAATCTTAATACCGTTGTTATTTCGGGTTGTACCGGATTCTTTTCATTATCACAGAGAGAGGTAATAAATTCAGTTGCATCATTAGACCTTCTCTATTTGGCTGATAATAATTTTTTCGCCACATTTTAGTCACATGTTAACGTAGAACTCGTAGAAATAGGGTGGCCTTTTGCGATAGTAAGCGTAGAGACTACATAACGTGTTCGAAGGAGGTAAGAGCGTATGGCGGAAAGTCTTGCTGCACGAAATTTAAATGTTAATGGTAGTTTAGGGAAAAAGAACGAAGAGATGCAATATTTTTAACGCACAATTTATCGGCGTTGGAATAAAATTAATCGAGTATGTTTATGGGCGAATCGAAATATTGTTAATGGGAAGCTAATAAAATTAACGAATAGTGTGGGAACTATCGTGGATTATAATATATTACGAATATCTTTCCCAAAAGATTGCAAGTCACTAATGTGACTTGCTCTACACTGCAAGTAGTCGACCATAATTTTTATAATTCTTACTTCTATGTATTTTCACAAATTTTGTCGATTTACATTAGTTGACAAATTTGCAGAAATTTGTGCAAAAGAAGATGCTTCATTTCTATCGAAACCTGTGCGTCCCCTTCATTTCTATAAACTCTATATAAAAATTTTCACTATTCACAATTACGACTGTAGTGGTGAAAAGTGAATTGATATATAATATTATTTCTGGCCTCGACGAATTTCATGTTCATATTCCCGCGCTCGGCCGACTCCCGGTTCCCGCGCTCGGCGCGACAATAACGTTTGTCAAATTCAAAACATTGAAATACGTCACGAGTCGCGAGGTGCGAGTCGCGACTTCGCCAGTCTGTTCCCAAACGCGATCGTGGTCGGACGTGAACTAGTTTAACGTGTCATGATGAATCTTAATTCGTAATATCTTGCTTCGTGCATTAATTCCATCGGTTACTGGACTATATGGGAGGCCTTTAAACATGATATCACTGTGTTATACCCTTAATCTCGGAGACTTTTGAGAAAACTCTTTTCACTTGGCTGCGTGGATAGCAGTGAGACTGTTCTCAACGAACGGTGAGTGACACTCTTTTAATTCTTTCAATCATTCTGCCTGCTATGAAGTAAAATAATTGCTGTACCGAGCTAACAGTGTCATTAATGCGTGAATAAATTAATTTTAAAATCGGGAAAATGTTTTCATATCGCGCCTTTAAGATTCTAAACTATTCTGTTTTTAATTTCATAATCATTCGGGATGCTTGACGTATTAAATACGTTTTACATTTTTGAAGTTGAACCCTTTCGCGTGAGTTTTTCCACATCTTCTCTCTTAACTTATCTTTATTTCAATTGTTGGGGGGGGGGGGGGTGGATAATAATTATATTTTGTATTTTACCAGAATAATTAACAACTACCCATCAAAAATTAAAATAAGTGAATCTCTTACTATTATCTATCTATTTTAATAAATTGTAGTAAATAGGTTTATTTTTCGCCTTTCGGCCTCAAAATGGGGTTACATGTGTTATGTGTGTAAGTGGTTCTGGGACTGTTAATTCAAGATTGTGCTTTCGTTTTGACTTCTTCCTTCATCTTGTTCTTCTTTTCTTCTCCTTTTTTCTAGATCCATTCGCAATCCAATCCGCTCCTTTTTCTTCTCGCTTTAGTATCCCCCTGATCGTTGAGTTTTCTCTTGTCAGATCCATACAGTCTTGTAGCATGTGACCCAGCGTCTCTCTAGCCCCATTACATAGTCTGCATACTGTCTCTTTTTCCTCCTTCCAGTACTTGCTTCCCCGCTCTTCGTTCCCACATCTGAACCTTGCAATCATGCTTTGGTCTCTGCCTCTGTAGTTTCCGTTTAGGTAATTCGCTCTCTGGTTATCCCTGATTTCTGTGTAATGTGCGTTGTATCTGCCTCCTTGTATTCTGTCGTATTGCCATTGGACCTGCTTCGCCCTGTCTCTTTGCGCTAGTTCCTCAGCAAACTCTCTTCCTCTCCTTCTTTCGATTTCCATTTCTTGTATATCCATCATTTTTTGCCTGTAGTATGAGTCTCTCATTTCCTTCCATTTCGACTTTTTCTCTGCTTGCTTCGCGTCTATTTCCCTCCAGCATTCTTGTACTATTTTATTCTTATTCAGCCGTTTCGCTTTCTCCTCTTTTCCCAGCTTTTATCCTTATTTTGTCCGTTTTTGTTTCCTCCAAAATTAGATCTGCTGGTGTATTGAAGTCCAAACCTAAAGTCCACCTTATGTATGTATTTCTCCTGTATTTTCTCTACTTTTTCTGCTTCCATCCATTCCCAAATTTCTGACGCATACAGGAAGATACTTTTCACTATGCTTCTGAATATTCTCATTCTTCTCACAAAATTGTTCTTGAACATTCTTTGTCCTATTCCCCATATCTGCGCCATTGCTATTCTAGCTTTCTTTATGACTTCCCTTATATGCATCTCTCTGCCCCCATTTTTCTGGAAATTATACCCTAAGTATTTGAATTCCTTTACTTCTTCCAGGCTGTGCCCCTGCCAGCCCCATTCTTCTCTCACTTTAATAAATAGATAGACTACACTATCTACATTAACATTACATATATTTCTACCAGCCCACCCAGAATTTTTTTTAAACAATAAATTTACCTCTATTAACATCCTCATTTACCAAATTTATTTCTATCCCCTAAGACATTAGTAAACAATAGTTACAATTTTAAATTTATTATACCGTTTCTTCAAAATACAAATATAAATTTAAATTTATCTTTTCGATAAAAAAGATTCTTTATTTAATAATTTAATAACATCACTAAAAAGTTGTAATAACCCTGCCGCTCCAACCTTATTTGGCCCCTTTCAATCCTGAATATACTCCAAAATTTGACGTCCAAATAAAGTTAAAAAAGCTATACCAATTATTATCGGCAACAATAAAACAATTATATAAAATGTATTGAAAAAAAATATATAAATAATGAATAAATTACTACCAATAATTTATATACATATTTTAAATTCTAAATTTGATTTCAGGGTTGCTGGTCCGAGGGGTAACAAGTGTGCAGAGATGCAGTACTCTTGATGACAGCGAACGCTAAGTCACTTTATAATTTCTTGGACGTGGGTGCACGCAATAGAACAAAATGTTTTTTGTAGAAAACGTTGGGTAGCCCAGCTCTTTCGATTCTGACCGTTCCAACACAAATGCGCGACATGCGGGAACACTTGTGCAATATTTTGCGAAGTAGCCTCGTGACGTGGCTCTTTTCTAAACCATATTCACGAAATATCGTAGAAATATTCCTAAAACGAATGCCAATTATATGAAACGGGCCACTAACCGTCGCGCATATGTGTTGGAAAGGGAGCAGAATCCAATGAGCTGATCAGACAAGGTACTCGTAGATAGTGACATGCATGTGTCTGTCTAAATCAGAAAATTAAATTGATACAACATTTGCTCGCGATTTTAATAATTCCGATTAATAATTCGTATCTAAGATTCGTTCAGAGCACCGAAGCTCCAGTTGAATTTTCTTCGCGAAACAAGAGCCAATTTTTTGCGCATACAAAGTTCGTCCAGAGCACCGGTGCTCTAATTGCTTTTTTAACGCGGAAGTACAGTCAAATTTTCGCTTAGCTTCAATTTTCAGCTTGGACTTGCCAACGAGATTCTAGGCCCTAGAGAACAGGGCCAGAAAATTAAATCCATACAACAGTTGCTCGCGATTTTTACAATTCCGATTAATAATTCGTAAAATAACGCGAATCGATCGAGTCGAATAGAGTCGCCGCGAAAAATTTGAAAAGGTTCCTGAAGTGGAACCTCAGTCTTCCTAGCAATCTTGCAGTCTAGCAAGATCCTTTTTGATCGCGCGTAACGCGATCGTAGAGTCCCCGCTTTTTTCGCGACCATCTACACATTTTGCAGAGCACCGCGGTTCTTACTTAGAGTAACTTTACCGCGAGTCTAGAGTGAAATTTTTGCATATCTAAGACTCGTCCAGAGCACCGGTGCTCTAATCGCTTTTTTTCGCGGAAGTAGAGTCCAATTTTCGCTTAGCTTCAATTTTCAGATTCTAGGCCCTAGAAAGGGCCTAGTGCGTGGGCCCTAGAGAAGGCCCAAGGGACCTTAGAGAGGGCCCAGCATAGGCCCTAGAGAGGGTCTAGGTCCACAGGATGGAGGACCGGATTCACTGACGCTGCAGCTGCGGCACATTGGCCTGTTGATCGAGTAGCAGTAGCGAAGGGGGATGCTTGCCGCGTGGATAGCAGTGAGACTGTTTGCATGCAACGGTCTGTGAGTGTGTTATACTTTCCCATTCTTTCTTTGCAATAGTAGACACGAGTACCTTGTATTTCTGTTACATTTTATCTTTACATTATTAAAATGTCTGTGTATATGTATTTTTTCAACACCTGCATGAAAATGTGTGTTTTTTACGCCTGCTGAGCGGGAGAAAAATGACCAATTTCAGACGTATTCGCGTTTTCTACTTTTCTCCTAAGGGAAAAAGACTTTACGCGCATGCGTATTCGCATAATTTTTTACTTTCCTCCAGGGTTTGAAACGGTTCCGAAAATAACTGTTTAAAACTGGTATATAAAGGTTCTGATTAAAACGGTTATGGAAAACCTTTATTCTGAATAACTGTTATGAAGAACCCAAATTTCCAACTATTATCTGTTTCGGTTACGGTTCCTATTTCCCTCCTTATATCGGTTCCATAACCGTTATTTTTTCGGTTCTATATCGGTTCCGAAACGGTTCCAGAACTAATTCTTATATCGACTTTGTGCAGATTACTTTATATGTGCATATTTTTTACAAAACCCTTATAGAAACAGGAGAAACATTTAACTTCCTATTCTGAATAATATAGTGTGTGTGTAAATGTAAAAAATTTATTTTAAAAGATTTATTTATTTCAACGCTTTATTATAAATCAATGATATGTACCTATAAATGTTTCTCCTTTTTCTATAAGGATTTTGTAAAAAAGATGCGCATATACAGTAATCTGCAGTTACAATAGTTAATGATATCAATTAGGGAAAAGTCGATGCAAGAATTGATTCTGGAACCATTATGGAACAGATACAGAACCGAAAAAATAACGGTTATGGAACCGATATGAGGAGGGAAATAGGAACGGTAACCGCAAGAGATAATAGTTGGAAATTTTGGTTCTTCATAACAGTTATTCCGAATAAAGGTTCTTTATAACCGTTTGGAGAACCGAAATCGATATTATAACAGTTTTCAAGCCCTGCAGTTTCCTCCCAAGGAAACTGGAATTTGGCGTTACCGTATGGTATGAAGATGCAGTTGTTCGACTAATCGTTATCGAGCATGCGTGTTTTATTTGATATTACAACTGTCACAGCACCATTTTTCATAAAAAGAAAATGCATATTTTTTGCGAATCGCTCAGCAGGCTTTCAAAAACACACCTTTCATGCAGGTGTTGAAAAAAAAATATAGTGCGTGACACGGGAGAGAAGTGATTTCGCCTCGCTACGCTCGGGCAGCAAACTTCACGCTCGTCGGAATCGCTTACTTCTCTCCCTTGTCACGCAATATACTATTTTGTCATTTTGATTTCACATGTGCTTTTATATTGAAATTGTTATTATCTTCTATTCTTTTGTGACTTACACTGGGTAAAAAAAGTATTAGCACACTTTTTAAAATCGCATAACTTTTTTAGTATTGGCCCAAACGACATGAGTCTTTTTGGAAGCTAGGAGGATTAGTGTTCTAAGTGACGTGTTTCGTAGTTTTGAAAAAAATTGCAATTTGTCGGACTAGCAAAAAAAAAATAGTAAAGGCAGTTTTTTCAACTATTTTTTCTGAGCCTGTAATGAAAATTTAAAAAACCCGTTTGTAGACTTAAGTAAGCTGTACACATGCTGACAAATTCATCAAAATCGGTTAACGGTGCCCTGAGCTATAAATGCTTAAATATCGTAGAATAAGGTCGAGAATCGCGAAAATTCCCGAAATCAGCCTCCTAGCTTCTAAAAAAAATCATGTCGTTTGGACCAATTCTAAAAAAGTTATGCGATTTTAAAAAGTGTGCCAATACTTTTTTTACCCACTGTATTTGATAATAGATATTCTTAGACATTATTAAAATGTCTGTGTATATGTATTTTTGTCATTTTGATTTCACATGTGCTTTTATATTGAAATTGTTATTATCTTCTATTCTATTGTAACTTATTTGATAATAGGTATTCTTAGACATTATTAAAATGTCTGTGTATATGTATTTTTGTCATTTTGATTTCACATGTGCTTTTATACTGAAATTGTTATTATCTTCTATTCTTTTGTGACTTATTTGATAATAGGTATTCTTTTCCACGCTCGACTTTTTCACGTACTTGACGTAATTTTTTTACTATTTGAAGATTTTTATGAGTTTGTTATTAGTGAAAATTCATGGCAACTTGATTGCCATCCAGAAGTACATAACGTATTTGTAATTTCAAAATTTTAATTAAATAATTGGTCAGAAACTTTAAAAATAAGTCTCGGTCCGACCGACTCAGGAGACCGTGGAATGTGTCTCGGGCCGAAGCTTATTTTCAAAGTTTCTGACAAATTATTTACGTTATTAAAAGTTTGAAATCCCAAATACGTAGGTGTACCTCTGAATTGTAGCGTTATACAAGTTGCTAAGATTGGGACCTACTGGACTTCCTGGTGACTTGGTCAGGGTTCGAAGTCCTGATCCTTCGTGCACTCCCTCGGCCCCCTGACCTACTTAGGTTAACTTATTCGGTTGGTGCCGATGAAATTTTCGGGTTCGTTAAAAGCCATTCAAAATGTTATTATTCTGCCAAGGCCAAAACCGATTTCTCTTCCTTTTTAACTGATTTCTTCGATTCATTTTTATCATCTGTCCTATTTCATACATTCCTTCGTGGATTTTTGCACGTGTCGTTTTATTTCGTGTATTTCTTCGATGAGTTTACATCATTTATTTTATTTCATGTATTTCTCCGATGGGTTTACATTATTTATTTTAAATGATGCATTTGTTCGATGGGTTTACATGATATATTTTATTTTATGCATTTCTTTAATGGGATTACATGATTTATTTTACATGAAGTTAACCTCTAGAGGGCCGGGATTTTTTCATTGAAATTGTAAATTTTATTTTCTTAAAATTTTTGCATATATACCACCAAAATGACCGGCAAAGTATCCAAATTCTTAGATGGCCACTATAGTGGCCAGCCCGGCCCTCTAAAGGTTAATAAGATATCATATTTGAAAGAAAATAGTGAAAAGTGATAGTGAACAGTGGTAGTGAAAGAAGACATCTAAGGAAGCCTTAGGTTAATTTATTATAGCATCAAGTATTTAAGGCCCCATGTAAAATTGCCAAGTAGTCACAGAATTTTATTAACTTTGTTGCTCTTTCATTGGCTCTTCATTTCCGATGAGGAAGTAGCAGCTGCTTCTGTTTCTGGGAGCAAGTGACTGAGCATGGAATTGGTATGGGTGGACCAGTTTCACCCCCTGGTGTATTTGTCGAAAGGGAAACGTTTCGGGCGTAGGGGGTGTATCTTTTGGTACACTGCCCGCGTAAGTCACCCGGTCCGATTTCCCAGTCTCTGTGATAGACGGCTCGAATTGCATCCGAGTAAGAGGAATCGTCTCGGAGACGCCGAGCGCATTTTAAACCGAAAGGATCGATGGAGCTTTGTTTCCATCCATCTCTTTGGTTTAGTTGGCTAAGGTTTTCATGTACAGGGAGATGGATGGAACTTTGATTCCATCCATCTCTCTACGGGGCTCGAAACGCAGCAACCTCCTCGCGGTGAGACCTGAAAATCGGTGAGGACCACCGAGCCGATAGCTGTGATTGTCAAATATCCTAATTAAATATAAGAATTGCTTTAGTTGTAAGACTTTTTCCAAATTTTTTAAAATGCACAAAGCATTGGTCAAATATGGGCCCGAAATATTTCATAGAAATGGGTCACTTTCGTAAGTACCTCCGCGTTGGTGTGCGGCTCCTTGGTAACGTTTCCCAAGCATTGCGACTTGCGAAACGGAATCTAGCTAAAGCCTACGATCTAGATTAAAGGCCCAGATCGAGGCAAACTTACCTTCAGTGAGTTTGAGAATTCTATTCTGTTTCAGATAGGTATGTCGTTGATAGTTTTTCGTAATTTGTTCTATTTCAATTTTATGTATTTCGTCTATGGATTTGCTTGATTCATTTTATTTCATATCCTGTATTTTATTATGTTTATTTAATTTCCTTCCATGCTGGTCTCACTATTACTAACATAACGTAGTTGATTGTTTCAGCTTTTCTGCACCTTTTTGAAATATACCAAGTTACAATTCCACGTTACGCCATGAAAGCATGTCTGTCACAAATAATGGTGTTGTTTATATAAATTTTTATGTTCAATAAATTTTTTTTGCGTTAATTAAACTCGAATAGAACAGCAAGGTTAAAAGGCGTATGTGTTCTTGTTTTGTTGCGATCCTTTTTTCTCTGTCATTGCACGGAATACGTTTATAAAACGATCTTTATAGTGGTACTCCAACAGAATCATTTGTAAATCGCGGGTTTCAAATGATCTAAGTTCTACCCGTGTTGAATTTTAATTCCTGCCACGCGTAGCGTTACAATCTTATTTTAGACTCAATCGATAACGTTGGGTGTGACATGAAAATGGTAAGGGGGCTTGCGAGCCCCCCGAGTATGTGACACAAAATTACATTGCGTGATAGGTCTATCCTATACTTCGTCGATGGTCTATCCTATACTTCGTCGATGGTATCACCACTCAAACTGTGTTACCGACCCATAACTCGAGGACTGAATTTAGCGACCTCTGTTCATGAACAGCGTCCAACTCCGGAACTACTCTGAAATGTGTTGAAATGCTGAAAGGTGTAGGTGTGTACGTGCTTGCATACGTGTGACTTGTTTAAAGTGAGAGTTTAACATATAGGGTTTTCGCTCTCCCGCGGGACATTTTGCAATAGTTTGTTTATTACTTGGAAACAGTAAATTAGTAGATAAAATTCTACGTTTCATTATAAATTTATGGGCCTTTCCTAATTAACTATTCTATGGATTTAAAAATTGTAAAAAACATCTACGATGTAAGTACCCGACCGTATTGCTTAATTAAAGTCTGGGCAGTGGATACCCATACCAGTCCCGTGTCAGTCCTCGCAGAATTCAAGTAGGTACTATTTACCATTACAATCATTAAAAATAATCAAAATTATATCATGTACGTATGGAAACTTCGTTTCAGTAAATACTGGCAGCTAATAATTCAGGAAAGGAATTAAATTTCTTAAAATTAGGATGAAAAATTCAATTTCACGATTACATGTTCTTTCAATTATTTCGACATTCATTAAAGTATTTAACTCGATATATGTACATCGCGAGTGGGAAGAAACTCATACTCCATTTGTGTTTCAATAATTATCAGTTTATTATCACACATTTTACTACTTCTCTGTCCGTTACGTTCCATAATAAAGAAATAAATAAATAAATAAATACAATAAATACAACAACGTAACAAAACAAATATAAAAACAGTTGACTCACGATTTCTTACAATGCCAAAAACGTAATTATAATACTTCTTAATTTCTAAACCTACATGAAGAACCATTAAACGCAAGCTTTCCAAAAGCTGCTGACATTGATTTGTAAAAAAATTTAAATAGTAACAAATAAGTTATGTAACGGATACGGAAGAGATCAGAAACTGACAAATTACACGGCAAGGAAACTGAGCTCACTAAAATATCCGTCTACCAATTCACTTCATCGACGTACGATGAAGCGAATTGCGACTTATGAATATCGTCTCAAAACGCATAAAATAAATAAGACCTATTTAATACAAATTACGCGAGAACCATAGTTATACTATCACGAATCGAATTGAGCATTCATTGACATTTACGATTTTTAAAAATTACTCTTCTACAAAATGCCGTTAACTTATCGTACAATGAAAAGTGGTCACGCTTGTTTTAGGAGGCGTACCTCAGCATTGTACAATTTTATTTAATTTCCTACCGGACAATTTTTCTGATCTGTACGAATGAAATATGCTCTACTTATATTACTTTTGTCTATTATTTGATAAGCTTTCTCCAAAACAGAAACTGGCGGCTTTGGTTCTCTTGTCAGGATCCAAGCGTTTCGTATACTGTAATGCATCAGATTGATCGTCATTGAAATATATGTGGATGTACATAAAAATAGATCTGAACCATGTGCTAGTAAAATTGTGTGACATAATCATCACTTGTAAGGATTAAAACGTATGTTTTCCTTATTTTATATATTTACCTAAATACACCAAAGTTGGAACAACTCCATACCACGGCGTAAGATTTATAATCGGTATCGAGTATCCAATACGGCGCGTCTATAGGAAGAGGTAGAGACGGGAATGTAACGATTAATTTAGGATCGTCCATCCTGCCGACTAATCTTCCAATTCCCTCGATACTCGAAGAAACACCAGTGCTAAATAGATAATCAAAAATTTTCATTTCACTCTACAAGATTATTATTTTTAAGCACCACTTTCACTTGAAGTCGATAGGTACATATTCTTTAATCTATTTATTTAAATACAATATACCAATAATAATTCCAACTTTCGTAGTTTATTTCGTAAACATGGTAAATTGTAAATGTAAATTACTGTAATAATCGATCACAGCATATTATTTTAATCTATCGCCACAAACATCATTAAATCTAATTGCAAATATATACCCATCATGATCAGTAAAATAAATAAATTCTTTCATCATATTAACAAAATTTTGATTCGATCATTAATTAACTATACAAGTTAAGAAGATTACTATAAGCCAGTATTGCTTTATTAAAACAAGGAGTGTGTAGAAAAATTATTAGGTTAAAATGGACGTATCTATAAAAAGTTTGAAGACTATTGCTTTAACTAATTTCTTACCCGCCTTTTTACAATGCTATTGTGCCTTTTCAAGAAATTAATCCTGCTTGCAAAAAGTAATTTCATTGTACTCACAGAGCGGATATTTGTTTGTTCAGGATCTTTATCGAACCGCTTTCATCTTGGCTGTAATTCGCCGTCACGCACTTTCCACCGAATTCGAAAACGGCGAAATACCTCTCCACTTCGTACCATTTTCCTATATACTGGAAAGCAGGTTAAAGCCAGCATGATTATTGGTATAATACAGTAATGTTATCGGGAAAAGAAATGCAGCGCGTCATCGGAAGAAAGTTTGAATGGACTTCCTTTTAAACTTGAATGTTTTACGTGTCCCTGGCCGCATGGGATGTACTATATGTAGTATATCAGCGTCCCATTGAGGACGACTTTCTAAATGCTGGTTGTATTCCCTCATAAGTAAGTCAATAACACAGGTAAACACAATAAATCTATTCTAGTTTCTAATATACAGAGTGCCCATAAAGTCTCGATCCGTTTTAGTGAAAATCGTTGATAATCTCAAAACAAGTTTTATTAAAGTAATAAACACACTTTCCAAAAGTAAATTAATACAATTCAACATGAACCCCTTGCATGTCAACGCACTGCTGCCAACGTTCTAAGGAATCTAAGGTAGATCGAAAGGCTGCCTGCAACATGTCCGGTGTAATAATTTTTACCGCTAATGCCGTGGCGGATATAACAGGGCGACTCATGAGCAGTTGCCGCCTAGGCCCCTGCACAAAAAATGCATGCAGGACCCCATCTCAAAAAAATTTTGATTTGGTATAGGTATCCAAACACTACATTTTTTTCTTACTATACTACACTTGGCTTTATTTACACTACGTTTTGAGTAAACTACCTCTTCATTACCCCCCCCCCCCCCCAAATGGGCCCCTCAGAACGTTTTCCACCTAGACCTTCTTTCTTAAATTCGCCATTGCGCTGATGATTTCTAATCGCATTTTTTAGGTCTTGAAAAGACCTAAAATATCTTGTACGCCTTAGATTTGATGAATCTCCAAGCGAAAAAATCCAACGGAGTTATGTATAAACTCTGTGAATTCGTTACCTAAAGTCTTTGTGATCTTCCACCTATCCATCTGTCTGAAAGGCTTGGTTTAAGTGACCGCTGGATTTGTTTGATTCGGGATTCATCAAATTTAAGGGTATACTAAACTACGGTGCTTTGAAATGTAAGGGGATTACCTATGTTGAATTGTATTAATTTACTTTCGCAAAGTGTGTATATTGCTTTCATAAAACTGGTCTTGAGATTATTAGCTTAAAACAATTTTCACTGAAATGGATCGAGACTATATGGGCACCCTATACATACATCGCTACTTGCACTACAAATGTAGAGGATCAAGAGATGATCCACTGTACATACCCTTTTCAAATCGAAGCTCGGCATTGTCTCCAAATTGGGGCATGCGCCTAGAAATGGCACTTGTGCCATTGTCGCGCTCGCGATGATAAGAAGTAGACACAACCTTAACATGTTCTCTTCTGTAAACAGAACAGCAAAAAGTTGTTCGTCGTTATTTAACACTTAATAAGGCGCTGTCATGTATTCATGAGTTTACGATTTCGATCTATCATTGCGTGTGAACTTAAAAAAGTCTTAGTACTTCATACGTATTGCCGATAGCACTACATCGTTGAATGATCTGTATTTTATTTTCGAGATGCAGTTGCGAATGTTTTCAAAAATCCGTGAATATGTGGTCTGAGAATTTGGAATAAATTGGCAATGAGCATAAATCTGTTCTTAACCGTGCGGCCTGTTAAGTGATGAGTTACATGTGATAGTAAGTATGCACAATTAGGTTATACCTATTTTTGCACCATATTACCAGATGCTACGTTATCACTATGCAATATAACGTATATGAACACGTATACAGCCTTAGATGTATTTATAATAATTGCAAATTTTTACTGCAGAAAAGTTACGACCAGAATTTCAATCGAAACACATTTCAAAAGTACAGTTAACTTGCAGGCTACAAAGCTGTTACAACGATGCAGTAATGACAGTATTACTTGCATGGACACCGTTATATTTCAATACCTTAACACAAAAAGTGGAAGGTAGTACCGATGTCCGTTATTTTTAACACTAGTGACTTCGTTATGACATTTCTCTATTTTACATTAATAATACGGAAATTAGAATAATCTTCTGGCTTTGCTAACACATAATGATAATCCATTTTGATGATAAATGTTCTGTAAAATAATAAATAATAAATTATTTGTCATGTCCAGAAGAGGAAATTTTTTGTATTAAACGATAATTTTCTGGATGCAGATGGAGATCTTTTCCAGATCAAAATTTCTTACACTTCAGAATGGTTAAATTAAATTTGTTTAATTTTTAATTGTTAGCAATGCTAGTTCCATTAAAAAGGAGTTGCCACCTTGAAAAACTTCTTCATAATAAGATTGTTTTTTGGAGACAAACAATTTTTTGTTACCCATTTTTCAATTACAAAAAGCAGCAGACGTAAAAATAACACCACAACACAAGCGTGTTGTTATGCTTTTTAGACAGTATCTACCCCTGTGTCTAATTATAATATGTATGTAAGCAACGTATTCAGGAATACTGTCAACTTTGATCACGTCTAAACGAAAGGAACCGAATGTCACAAATTGCATTATTTGCGTTGAACACGTACCGGATTGATAATCGCTGTGCAAACAAGAAACTTGGCAACTCGAGGAACCGATCGCGGATGACTGTTACACTTCTCATGCGACGAACTGTTCGCCAGTGACTGGCCTTTCCGTTCCTCACGGCTTCCACTTAGACAGCGGACGGACTCTTGAAGGCTGACTGGATGCGTTCGAAAAATTTCTGTCAGTTAGTGGGTCACTAACGGTACGTCCCAAGTTCAAGAAACCCCGGGTCTGTAATTCGGATTTACCGTCGACTAATTGCTTTTTAAACGAAAGTCTGTTTTTAATGGGTCGAATCTCGAATTATGTACCGATTTTAGAAACCTTTGTTCGAGATCCCTTGATTTCGGTATGTAGCACGCTCTGCAGTTAAATTGTTTTTTTAGTTTTTTAATCGATAGCGTGGAGATGTCTGCGTCATAAATATATTAAATATTTTCTAGCTGAACTTTTTCGAAGTTAAGAAAAGCTTCAGCGTGTTTTGATAATGACTTTTAAAACATTTTTTTTAGTTGTTCGAATTAATAGAAGGATACCCACTATTGAGGTAAATGAATTGAGTTTTGTGTGTACAATAGTTCGATTATTTTGCAATAAGGAGCACAGGAAATTGTATAAAATACGAAAGTAAGGGGGGATTGCGCCTTGTTGGACCAAAAAATAGGTAATTCTTTGTGAATTTTTTGTACAAAACGGTTAGACAAATTAATTTGAAGTTTGGCAGGCTGTTTTATTGTATCTTGAGCTAATATTTTGAAATTTTGCGTAGCAGTAAAAAAAATGATGGCAGATATAGAGTGCTGATTGAGAACGATGAAGAAAAATCTGATGATCTTGATGTTGACGGGAAGTACTCTAAGGGTTATCTTAAACACAGAAAGGAAAAGAGATTCTTAATCTATATGAATGTGGCAGCAGACTTATTGACGTAACTGTTATCGTTCCTTTTTTATTTAAAAAAAGGTTTCCCGATTTTGGGGCACAAGCTTTTTGAGACTCAAATCGTTTCACCCCTTCTTCAAAAGGCTTCCATTTTAACATTTGTTTATTTTTCTTAATGCATCTACTACCACAGATAACCACATTCATATAGATTAAGATTCTCCTTCCCTTTTTGTGTTTCAGGTAACTCTTACAGTACTTAGTATATTAATAACTTTCTCTTGAATATTTTTTATTCTAACAAATCATGTGTCCTATATAAGTTTATAAAAAATTAGAAAGTAACAATCATTGCTAAGAGACACGCACAAAAATCATTCACCATGATTTAGAAATGGAAAAGTTAACAGTTAAAGTGATAATTACAGTTTTGTTGTCGCGCCTCAAGATCTGATACGTAATATTGTACCTATACATCCCCTGCCGCAGTAAATATCTTAATGAGAACATTAATAGTCTCATCATATAATATTTCATATTTTACTAATATTCTAATTATTAATATCGATAAGGCATGACATTTCCAATACACGTGTATAACACACGATAAAAGTGCATCTTCCTAAAATTTTCAAACTCAATCATTCTTTAAACAGCTTTCTTTTCCTGTGATAATATTTACTCATTATTAAATTTATTTTAATTCCACTTAATTCCTCTCTTCAGCATTTGTGTGTCTCCGCCAACATTTTACGCAAATAAGGAATTATAAGTTAGAAAGGGAGCAATAAATGATTGACAAATTTCATAATAACATTTTATGTAACAATTTATTCAGTTTCTCTTTTCTTTCACATTTGTACATAATAAGAAAAACAAAAATCCCCCAATCCCTCCGCGAACCATAAAAGTGATCATGTTTGAAGGAATGATGATCAGCGAACACTATGCTCAGGCGAGACTGGTTCCATCAAGAAAACCGCTACAAGCCTGAGATCCCTAAACTAATCATATACCATCTACATGTATTTCCACTAATCAGATGATATAACTATGCCTTTTAACGTCATTTTCATGCAGCCATCTCTGTTTGCTTCATATTTTCAGAGGTTTCCTCTTTCATAGCCTCGCTTGCTTTCTCCACTTCCACAGATTGCGTGCTGTCCGCCACCATGTCTTCCTTCATATCATCAGCCACTTCCATGATTCGTTCAGGGACCGTGTTAATCGGTTTCTTCTTCGCGTTTGCGGCATCTAGGGCGATCTTCGCCTTCTCTTTCGCGCTCTGTATTTCAACAATCAAATTAGGAGCGTCTGGCACGAAAGCGGCTCTGAGGTTTCCAGTTTCTTTTTCTGCGTCATTTTGGGGCTCGTTCTGCTTTTCAGGTGCTTCCACTGCTGCTGGTTGCGCCTGAGGCATATCCAAGTAAGCGCAATCATCCTGATCCGTCTTCACGAAGAATGTCCTTGATATCTTGTACTTATCCAGAACAGCATAAGCCTGTTCGAAGGGGGCATATTTTAGTACAACGCATTTATTTTTAAATTGACTTGGATATCATTTTAGATATCAATAAATTGATATAAATTGATATCTATTTTACTGAAAGAAAAAGGAAACAAATGACCCAGTTTAAGGACCTACCTTTTGTACAATTGAACCTGGGGCCAGCCTTGCCCTCGTCATGATCCACGCGTTCTGCGTGTGGAATGGCCCAATACCGGAGCAGCTCCATAATACTGCATAAGAGTCGTAGTCTGTTTCCAGTACCGAGTACTTCGTTTCTGGTGTTAATGGTATTGTGTATTTCACGACCAGTTTCCCTTCTTCAGCTTTCGAAGCAGCTTTCTTGATTTCACCCTCCACTACCCTTTTGATGCCAGTGCTAAATGCCAATACGATTACAGATTAGAAATTATCACGAGTGAATGGTAAGCACAAAGAACGCGTGTGCTAGCACCAAATGCGTGTGTGAACTATTTCTTTTTTTATTAACTATATAAAAGTCGTGAGTTACACTTTTCGGTTTAACTCTCTGTTTACTGCTAGCAATAAGTATAACAAGAAATTGTGTCGAATTTCCTGTGTATACTCACAATCTATTGGTGACTTCATTGCTGACACGGAATTTACCATCAGGGCCATGCGTGTAGTTGGCCATTACGCATCGCGACACTACTTCCGTAAGTTGAAAGTACCTTTCAGCTTCGTACCAAACACCCATGAACTAAAACAAAAATCGAAACAATCACTAAAATTACCAATACTGTTCTTTTTAAACTTTCCTTGCCATCATTTTCGATTTATGTTGATGACACCTACTAAGGCTATAACTCTAACCCGCAGATATTTAAGCATATAAATAGCCAAGTCCCAACAGAATTTATCCCTTTATTCGACTATTCCTTATTTTATCTACAATTTCGTTACCTTCACTTACTCTTCGTGGGAACGATGAATAAGTTTAAATACGAGCCCTGAAGCATATTTACCTTCTCCATGTTAAAGTTCGCCATGGGCACGTAGTCTGGACAGAAGCCCAGGCTCGGTACCTGGGCTCTGGCCACCGCCAGAGCGGAAAGAATCAAAACAATTTTCCCGATCATGTCTGCTGGTGATCTGCCGTGAGCATAGTTCGAACCTCTTGCCTTATATACATTAACCGGAGAGGGCAGGAGCGTTGACCGGGCACACTACCCCCCTCTGTTTTACCAACACTTGAATCTCCTTACGGTACTCCTCATGGCCCCAGAATCTGGTCAACAGACGATGGTCATTGGTCAATGTTGCCACCGACTTCTTGGCAAGAAGTTCAACCAAGGTGGTAACCGTGGCGACCCAGCCACGGCCAAGAAACGCAAACTCCATTATGCATTTCCACGGCAACGGTACTTCCAACCGATCAAGACGATCCCTTGGTCAGCGGATTGGTGTCAGCCAATTTGACGGGTAGCCAAGATTTCCTGGATATATATGGCAATTGTAACGGGTCGGGCACGGGCCCCTGGGCCTTTGATCCCAGGTTCCTCGGCTGTGGCTAGATTCTAGACGATTTCAGCTTCAATGATGAATCACTACGACCTATTGGCGTTCTTTCGTGTGTACTATGTTTATCAATGAATTGTAAATACAAGGTAGAATAGTCGACTTTACTTTGTAAAAGTTAGTCCAACCGAGTGTTCGACAGTTTCAAAGTACAGTAGCACGTATTTTTCTTACAGTAATAAATAGGGGGAGGTAATTCGAGGTAATTGGAGTATTCGCATTTTCTGACGTTCATTGAGCTGTATGTTAAGCAAATTAATGGAAACATGAATAACATACCTAGCCTTTTAGTCTTACTTATACTTGCTTTACTATTATTTTAATTATCCTTATCTTGTATATTTAGGGAAAATCCCTTAATTTATGAAACATAGTTATTAGCATGTATATTCGTACATATACGTACACAGGACATACAGCAATGACTAGCATAATCTACATGCAACAACAAAATACTGCTGTATCTGACCTTGTAAGGAAGATCAAAGAAAATACTCGTAACATATTTCGAACTTTTATTTTTATTAAAGTAAGAAACAAATTTTCCAACTCTTTTATTTACAGGAGTATGTACTGTTAATATAATTAAAGCTTCATATTTATAACCTTGCCTTGAGTGACGAGCTCCTTATCAACGACAAGAGCGATTATAATAGTATAGAGTCTATCATATCGGTCATCTTGGTATGCACCATTGTGAAACTTACACCGGTGGTATTCTTCTTCCTGTAACCATTCATGAAGCCGGTTTTAGCAACCTCGACCTCTGGCGAGCCTGCATTTATGTTCAGAAATGTAACAGGTAGATAGCAAATGTATTCGAGTTTCCCCCCGAAACAAAACAAAGATTGGTTATTACTTACCACATTGTAATTATGCAATCGACACTGCCCCTAGAGTGCTCGGCGTGCACGGCCCCTCTCAAACATAAGCCCATCGATAACGGGTTTCTCAGCGAGTTTTCTTTTTGTATAAAATCGTTGAAGCCATCGGACCGTTAGCTTTGACTACATTCAACTACTTCTTCGGCTATCCTTTGGTAAATCTCGGAGGTAGGAACCGCTAGACAGAATCTGAATAAATTTTAGTGGCAAGACTTTTTAATTAGGGGAAGAATTCTATTTCTTCAACGTAGAAATTGCTGATTTAAATTTACTGTACTTATAGGAAACACGATAATCTGTTTTTATAAAATATTGCTCATAAATATTTGCCCATTCGTACATTCTTTTAACATTAAAGCGTGTCAATCAACCGAAACTACAGTTATTTGAAAATAACTTTTAATAACCAACTACTTTGTTGTATTTAAAATTTTCTTTCATCTACATTGATATTTCTGTTTCTAACCATTCCTTTCTTGTATTATTTTTCTCCAAAGGTAATCTAAAAGGTCTTAGACGACCCTGAAACGGCAGTAATTACTGCAACTAGCTAAATGGTAACCGTGTAGTACTAAAACAGCTTTATAGTCCCACAACAAAAATTTATTATATGCGTCTGCTACTCGTTACTCCAAAATAGAAACACATTTTAGAAAAATTTATGGCACTTTTGGAAATAAAGAAAATACCACTGTGTATGTGTGTGAGAATGGGTGGGACAAGGGACGGGCAGTAAATATTTATATGCAGTGGAGTAATAAATTTTTAAATTGTACCAAGGGAAAAGTAGCAGTTCACTGTTTGCATATTAAAGTGACTGTTACTGACACTTTCTTCTAAAGTTTTCACCGTGAGCGGACTAGGTTTCGATTAATTAAATGGTTACTGATAGCTTCGGTTGACCTGAAGGGAAATGGAAAGGATATTGACACGAAACAGGTTGTTTTTGCTCGCTCGTTTATCATCTCTTACACATTTCTCGTCTGAATTAATTTATTTCTTGTAAACCTATGAACACTAAGAAAGCACGCGGAAAACTCTCTCCGCTCGGAAGATGCTTAAAAATCTACAAAGCTCTGGCCAGATGTCCAAAGAACAGAACGAACATGGACAACAATGTCCAAAGACAAAGCAGGCGCAACGCGAAATAAAGGTATTTTCCACCCCGAGAATGTAAAGGATAGCCCTCTTTTCATTCGTGGGCAAAGCTTTCCACGAACTTCGACGGTCAAAATAATCGAACTTACCGATTTCGTCTAACGAACAAAGAGAAAGATACGACAACCATTGCGAGATTAGAATATTCTGCACAAAAATTTGTTACACTAAATATGTATACAATAGTTGAAAATATTTTCTTTTCACCTCTATATATACATTTCTTTCCGCTCCATAAGCAAAGTTGAACCGAAGATCGGTTGAAATTCATTTATTTTTTACAATATTTCGCTACGCCTAGGGAAGACTATGTGTCCCGCTTGGACATCTGGGCAGGAGCATGTGTGTGTGTTTGTGGGCGTGTGTGCATACACAATAAACATAACTAATGAACGACAAAATTATTTCTATACATAACCCTAGTGCGCTTACGTCTCAAGAAGAGGGGACGAGGAGCTCTGGAGAGGTTCTAGGGGGAGAGGGGGGTTCGGAAAGAGAAACGACAAAAAGTTAATTGCTAAGAATTATTTTAACGGCTCCTAGAAAAAGAGGGGTCGTCTATTCAGCGTCGTCCTGTCGCAGATTGAATAATTTTCACCCCCTTTTTCTTTACTGAAAGAGCCACGAACCGCGCTCGTGCCATGCGTCGAGGGCACGCGTCGCGCGCTAAACAATAATTACTTTATCTTTATTATCATTTAGTATCACATTGCGTTCACTGTTTTGTGCTGGCCGTTGTTGCCTGGCTTAACGAGAGCGCATACCACCCCTCTAACCTCTTCTTACGTTCCTCTTTGTTTGCTTTCGTTCTGGTTCCGCGACCTAACCCAGGACAAAAGTTCCATGGAGAAGGTTGAATGTAACGAGCGATCCCGCTTCGATGAATCTGTCACGAGATTGGGGAAAAGGGTGGATGACTACACTTTTTTTTGTACGTCATAACGTAATCGAAATTGTGCTTCCCGAGGGACACAAAATTTTGTCACAGACAATTGTCTTTTACGCGATACAGACACTCTGACAATCCTTAATTTTATGGGAGATATTTGCGTGCACTGTGTACGTATATGTGGAATGTAAGTACATGCGTGCATCGAGTCGGTGCAACATGAGCTTGCGAATTGATTCGTTCGAATTAAAATTCCCTCGTGCTTGTTCGTCGACGAAAAACCGCTCGTCTCGTTAGTGGAGATCTCCGCATGGCCAAGGAGCTAAAGAGAGGTCGAGGCCCTTCTTCAAGGCACCTTAGGTAATAATGTCTACCTAAAACGATGACGTCCTGCGCCAATAAAAGAGAAAATAAAAATAAGAATTAGAGAAACAGAAGCTGCTACTTAAAACGTTCTATCTAGGTACCCTAACGAAACTTGGATTAATTCATGTGTAATTGAAACCACCTACGTGAATTAATTAACGTTTCCTTCAATTCCTAAGCGAGCTCGTTATCGTCATCTTACACGTGTACGTATCTTAAGCCTATGAACACATGAAATCACTGCCCAATCGACCAATTTGGACCCATTTGACAAGGCACTCGAGTCGCTGAGATACCAGACATTTCAATGAAAAGAAAACAAGTTGTGGGAGGGAGGAAAGGGATGGTGGTTTGGGGAGGATTTTGGAAGAGGATGGAGTGAAAGGAATGACGATACTGTGGAAGACGAGGATTATACGCGGAAAAACATTAGCAACATGTATTCTACCGATCGGTAAAATATAGTTTGAGCTGTTTGCAAATAGAGGGAAAAGTTATTGTCGCTTTTCCCAGGTTCGCCGATAATGTTTCTCTTCGTGGGACAAGGTTAAACGCCAATGTCTTTTTCGTCGGTTTCTTTGGCCTTCTATGTCGTATCCCTCCGTACGCGAATTTTTCAAACGTGTTTATCTATCCGCGAACGAATTGTTTCGAGGCGATTGGCGGGCAGGACACCTAACACCTACCTAAGACAGAAATCGGTGGAATATCGGTTGGTCCCTTTTGCAAAGTGTGAAAATAAATAAATTGTTATCCGTCCGCTTGTACCTACTACTAACGTTAACGTTATTTACATGTGAGATTGTTTGCGCGCGTTGAGGTAAACAAGACGTCTTGCTGGATGTCACGTAGGCGCGAACGAAAGCGCTGTAAGCTTTTTAACAAGTAAAGCCCGACCAGATGGACGCGTTTCGATTTCACTAATTCGTCAACTCGTCGAAATTCGGCGCGTGACAATAATTGACTCTCGCCTCTACCTATATTCACCTTTTTCTACTTCCTCTTTCTTCATTTATTCTCTCTTCCACTTTCTTAACATTTCCTGACAGAGACCGCCCAACATACCCGACACACTTCCGGCTGACGTCAATTGTCGGAAATATGTTATTTGGTCAGAATTACTGGTCATCGCTTACAATAATGAACTTGGTAGTTGATTATTGCATTGTCTTCGAACATCTTCAAACCGAAGAATCACGGAAACGACGTCACGCATTCGTTAGAGGCTCTCCCGGTGCTTCCTCTTTTCTTCTCAAAGAAAAAGCGTTCCACGAAAATTTCTAATTATAAACTTTCGATAGATACTTCAGTTAATATCCTATTCGTTTACCATTTGCTTATCTTCAATGGTAAGAACCATATAACACGCATTTTTCTTTTCGAAGAAACTATTGCATTTAATCACGAGCGAGCGCGGTATGCTAAACGCGGTCACGACACAATTTTCAAAAGTAAAGGAATTCAATATCCCTGTTCCAGACGCTAAAATACTTCTCGAGAACGATGCGTAAAAAACATTAGGGACAATAATAGACACGAAAGTTCCCTGGTAAGGGTGTTCCAGGATCAATGCCCAAAGTGACTGTCAAACACTGTGTCAAACAGAAGCAGTTAAACGAAACGCGATAGAGAAAATGCTGAATCGGACTGCGAAAGCTGAGAACGGTTTGCGTTACGTTTAAAATTCACGAAGGTAATCGTGATATTTGAACAGGACCCAAATGTATTCGAGTTGTCGTATCGAGCCGTGTAACACAAAGTTTGCTCGAGACGTATTCGAGATCGCGCTTGAGCACCGGTGGGCCTTAATCTTGTCGCTAGTCGTGTAGATTTTTGCTAAGCAGCAGGTTATTGTGCGGTCCCGATAGATGCCTGATAAGTTCTTGTAAACTATCGAAACTCAACGAACAGAAGCAACAGCTAAACGTGTTGTCGGGGGCGGCAATGACGCCTCTGTGGACCGAGCAAAGGTGCTTCAGCAGGTGGGCCTTTTGCTTAAACATGGCGACACAAAGTCTACACGCGAACGGTTTTTCACCCGTGTGCACTCGCAGATGCGTCTTCAAGTTCCAGGACATTCCGAACTGTTTGCCACAATAACTGCACCGGTATTCGCGAACGGGGGTGGATTTCGGGGGATCATCCGTTGGCGGCGGTGGAGGAGCTCTCGCGGGTGGCAAGGCCCAGGAGCCCCAAGGTGGTTCTAAGCCCGCTGCCGATGCTGGGTCCGCGCTTGGCGGCCTGTGCGATGCTCCTGGAGGTGTCACTGACCTGTCCTGCTGCAAAAATAAATTTAGCGTGATAACAGTCGAGCGATTAGCAAGTTAATAAATTTAACAATGCAGTGGCTCACAAAAGCAATTTTAAGAAAACTTAAACATCACCGCTGTTTATAGATACGTGAAAAAATTGTTTAATTTCTTTCTACACCCTTGTAGAGAATACAAAGACACAGTCAACATTATTTAATCTCAAGACATTGTAACTTTTTTTATTTGAAGATGATTAATATTCCTCGATGTAACGCAGTATACATATACATATTCGCATAACAGTCCACTTCGTATAAGTTGCACTAAAATTCTCAGAATATCGTCAATCCTACAGTGAGGCACTAGTATTATAATTATGTTGACTCCAGATGGGAAAACTCGTGAACCGTTCTTTGAAGAGTGAGGCTTACGAAAATCATATGAACCACCATGACAGAGTGTGAATTATTGTCGTAGTTGGTTGTCCATATCCTGTACGAAACAGGATCTTTGACATTTCATGTTTAATGGTTACAATACAGTAACAAAGAATCAGAAATTTTCAAAAGGGAAAGAGACCTTAGATCGAGATGATATAACAGTAAAACTCTGTATCATTAAAAAATCGATACTCGACATTGTTTTCAACAATAACACGTGACCAAGACAGCTGAGGATCTTAACTTTCAGAGAAGAAAGAAGAGTAGTGCACATGAAATGCAAGCGAATTAGAGCAGTTTCGCTACAAAATGTGAATCTTGAATTCTGTCCAAAAGTTGTAAAAAGACATGATTTCTATCAGAGGCTCATAAAACAAGCGTCTACGCCATACCTATAAAGTTAATCGAAAAAAACCGATTGAATTTCCCCTGCAGAGACAGAGAAAAATTACATGGATGTTATACCCATCTAGATAGGTGTACATACACCTAGTGTTGGCGGAAGAGCCTTCAGGCCACTAGCCTTTGGAAATTGAGAAATGCTCAATGAGTGCGTACGAACTAAGATAAATCTCTGCGGTACAACCAATAACCTTGGTAAGGGTGAGTGCTTTCTTACACTCAACCAGCTCTGCAGGCTGGTGCCTGAGCTGAGGAACGCAGCTCACTTAGAGAGATGTCAAGCATCCCTAGCCCGCAACCAGAGCTTCACCACCAAGGTCTTAATCCTGGCCAAACTCCCCTTCACTCCACTGGCAGATTAGGAGGTGGTCAGTACTAAGTAAGAGTAATTGTAAGCCACCATTGCGCTCCCTTAGGAGATTATTCGGGGCAGCAGAGAGTTGAAGACCCCACACTTAACTCTTCTGGAGTTAGGAATTTTGCTTTTGGGTGGGTATATTATATAGATATAAAATGCGAGAACCTTTGCCACTCGGAAAACCCCATACCTATCAAGACAGTTATCTAAAACACACGACCCAAATTGTCAAACAATGGATTTTACACAGTAGACACCATAATAAAGGAGCTCAATCATTTATGGTGCTGATGCAGAAAAATGTTAAATAACTTTAATGTAACTTCGAAAGGACTTTTAAAGGAAATACAATGAAGTGATTATTATATTACATCAAAAAATGAATTTTACGAATTTGTATAGTTTCGAAGACCCTGGCGGTAAAAAAGTTTTTTAGTTGTTTTTTGGAGGCGGATTTCGAGGACAGCTTTATTTCATTAGAAGGAACCACATGTTTGTATTACTATATTCTTGTAGGTGACGAGAAGATAAACTCATCCATGTATGATGTGTTGACTTTCAGATGACCTCGGGCAAAAAATTCCATATTCAATTGATCAAGAGTGCGAACAGATGTCGAGAGATGGACACAAGGAGGAAGAACGAGAACGAAATCTGGAAACGTTTCTTTCTAACAAGTAAACTTCAAGGTTAGCCTCATTCTTTTTAACTGAACCATTCAATTTTTATGGCAAATCGTTATCGCAAGTTTTGCAAGGAATCTTATGACGCAATCCTGAGTTAACCTTGAGTGTGAAAAAAATTAAAAAAAGTTATCCTATCATGGAAGACCATCGAAATGTCTGCGCTGCACTTGCAGAAATAAGGTGACGAATACGTGAAACTATTTGTATATTTATGTTGCTGTGTAACATTATCAGATGAACTGACACGAAGTGGCATGAAACGATTTTTGTAAAGAATCCAAATCAAGCAAAATTCTATTGCCACATGTTACCGTCTTAATCTTGAACTGCATGACAGATGTCGACGCGCGTTACGAAGAGTTGCAAGATTCATTTTTTCTTATGGACAACTGCATGTGGAAAAAATGAAACGTGCTACGTCTCGTAACGCGCGTCGACATGACATTGAATATCTTCTATAACGTAATATGCTGTTTTCTATTTTTTCACGTTGCGTTTAAAATCACGTCATTTATTATCGTTAGTTCTCACAGAAAATTCATAATAAGATTTTACAATATAAATAAATGATTCCACTTAAACAAATGTATACCATAAATTATTTATTTCATTCTATAGCTAACTATAAAGTTTTTCTATTTTGTTGTATCCCGCGAAACTCTACAGATTCGTAAAATTCGTAAAACGATAATATTTTGAGTGATCTTGGTTTATGGATCGAGAAAGCAAATGTAACAGACAAATTGTTGTACGACTTTGATTGTCACTTTATATATGAGGAATTAGAGCTGAAAATGGTCCTGCGAACTATCGATATATAATAATAATAATTACATTTTCTTTACATCTTATTAGCATAATTCCTATACCTATCTACTGTTGTTTTATCATGTACCTATGAAATGATATTCTGAGAACTTTATTGCACCTCACGTATCTTATTCACCAGCGAATTTGATTGCAAATTTTCGAATACCTTCATGAACCACTGCAGACACTTTCAAGCGTGGTACAAAATACTGTTCCCCAGATACGTTTGGAATCTCACTGTTACTTTTTTTCTAAACTTCATATAAACATGTAATCAATTAATAAGAATCATCCTGCATTCATACGCAGACTTATACATTAATTACTTAACCCAGTGCACAGTATTCTACATATATATAATTATTTCTATTTAAAAAGTTTAACTCTGAAAAAGTTTCACATGCGTGACAAAAGTTAGTTAACCGCAGTGGTGACTGCAATACAATTTTGTTCATTATAATCTCTCTAATTGCGTAATATTATTTTTTAATGAAACGGGGAATATTTTATTTCACCAACTTCGATTATAACAGTATAAATAGGATACCGTATTGTATCAAAGAATTATATTTATATCATACCAGGTACGGTGGTGCCGAGACGCTGAGGGGATGTGGCGCTTGCAACCGCCTTGGCGTCTCGAATCCAGGATTAAATGGTACGAAAGCCGGATTCTGGGCGGGCGCGTTGTGAAAGCCTGGCCTTCGTTTTCGATGAGGCGTCACAACGTACGCCTCCGCAGGTGGAATAGGTATTTCCTCGAGTTTTCGTTTCCCCGGTTCTAAGCCTAGCGCGAGTCGAGCCGCCAACTGCCTCCTTCTCTCTTCCGCCTCCTCCAGAGATTCTCGCCTCTCCAGCAATTGTTTTTCTGGCCTGATTAAATAAGATCGGTGAAACTTGCAATCCATTTCACTATGGGACATAATAATGCGTTCAAACGTGTTATCTGATAAGGGAGGTACGTCAGGTTTGGCTCACCGATTTGACTAATATTTTGCATATACATAACTGTCGTGTTAATTCGAAAGGGCGTATTTGGTCAAAAGGTGGTTCTGAGATAAATGACTTTTAGTATTCTGGGCCATGCCGCCGGTATGCTATAAAAGTTCTTACATATTATCGACCCATATGATAGCGTTGACGACAGATGGGCTTTGAACTTGATGTTATCACAAAAGTTCGAGCTGTCGAATGTCCATTTCTTGTGATTTTATCGATTTATATAATTTGCGATTTATACCATATTTTGTTGGTAGCAACTGGGACTACAGAACAAATAAAGATCAAATGCCCCGTAAGATAACGTAAAAGTTTTGGTATTCTGGTTAAAAACAGGTAATGTCCACTCTGCACTGGAACAAAACACGGAATGTCCCCACTATTTGCCTAAGCATAAGCTTCTGTTGTCAAGGTAAAACAAGAAATTATGATAAGGGAATGTTTTGAATAATAGTAGAAGTGAAAATTTCTTACTTTGTTTCAGTATGCTGCCCTATTCAAATTTGAAAAAATATTAAAATAATGTAAAACAATTATTATTGTATTGCTTATTGTTTTCTGATTACTGGTGCACTACAGTATTAGAACTTAATTTTCTCGATAAAGCTGTTTTGTGACATTCTCTGTTTTGACTGTATGGTAAATTTTAGCCAAAGCAGGGCCTCGAACCTCGTACCCTCCTCTTACAAGTTCATTCTTACTTAGGCACGATATCGTGAGAACTCTCGCTGGTAGTGGAAGTTCCAGAATTTAGACTTAGGTTCACAGGGTCAGAACTATCCCTCCTTCTCGGCGGTTCTATACTGCTTTCCCTGTTCTCCGTAAGGAGCGCTTCTCCCTCGATACCTTCAACATCCACTTCCGGTTCCTCCTCACAACCCTCCGTTTTTATCAGTACCGAACAGCAGTCCGCGGGATTATTGGACTGTCTAAAATCCAAAAACACAGTCCCACATATTTATTCGTGCCAGATCAATTCTATATATAAAGTTTTACAAAATCTCGATTGGTCTTGATAGTTCAGACGTCTTGAAAATCTTGATAAGTTTCTAAAGTATTGGCGAGTGTTTTACGAAAAATATCCTTAACGCGCACACACACATGCACTCATGCAACAATAGATCTATACAGACTTCCAAGCTCAATGTCTTAAAAATGTTCAAGGCCAGTCAAACGATTAAAAATTTTTGAAATTCGAAGATACTATTCGAAGGAATTCAAAGCATAGAAAGTGGTAGACTAAAGGCGCGAAAGAATAACATTATACGAATTGATATCTTGCACCAGCTCCGTTCTATGCCCGAACAAAAGCCAAGCAAACGTAAAAATTAATTTTAATAGCTCGCTATAGTAGAAATTACAGTGTCTGTTTCGTTGATCATTTTGACATGTCACGAACACTTAGCACTCAGCCAATCATTACCCACCTGCCATCGTACTGCGACTCGTAGCTCGAGCTTTCCTGGCCCTCGGAGGCCTGAGGGGTGGGTATCCTTTCGGGGTCGGAGTTACTAGAGGTCTGGGGCTGATTGGGCTCGAACAGCTCCGATTTAATCTGAAGAAGTTCAAACAGCTCCCTGAGCGGTGTGAGTTCCGTCGACTGAAAAGGTACATTACTTTTGAAGTTTCTATCGGTGGAGGACCATTTCAAACAGAGTAGAAAATATCAAAAGGTGGTTACTCGCTCACCGGTATAAGAGCTTCGCCATTATAGAGAAATTCCAGCAGGTGTGTCAGCTGGGTTTTTCGGACCCCGGACAAATGGACTACGTGGTCCAGCGCAGGGTTACGAAGGAGACTAGCCAAAAGGGGACTAGCTGCTGCCAAAACTACACGATGGGCCTTGACGATGGAGCCATCGTCACAAGCCAACGTCACATCCACGTGACGGTCCCCGGTGTACCAAGCCCCGACCTCGGCGGCCAAGGTCGCTGGATGCTTCCCATAATGGAGTGTTAGGAGACCGTCAGTATACATCGTCTGGAACACAAAAGTGTACAAACTATTATTTCTATAATATTTATGCGGAAGAAATCAGCCTAGCAACAGTAATAAATTATAGACATGTATCGCTTAGTGAGTATTTGCCGCGTAGTTAGAGAAAAGCCATAAAAAAATCGCAAAAGGATTATCGCAAATTCTATTGCAGCAGAACAATTTATTTCCTCCACATATTACAATAATTTATTGTTCATCAGTATCACGTGGTTGGGCTGATGTAACGTTCCTTATCAATGGGTGGTACAGGAACATACACAGCGAGGCACCGTTTCCGTGGAAATTCTTTCGTAATGGCGGTTAAACGGAACATGTGGAACGTCCTTAACCCAATAATGCGGTCTTGTCGCTTCGCGTCATGCAAAGACAGCTTCGTTACACTAAATAATTTCATCTGCGCGTGGCCCCGCCTCTGTTAGAAACGGCGGAAGGCGGTGACGTGTCGTAAGATTGTGTTTCTCACGTTTCTCTGACATTCGCTCGGATTTCTGCTAAGGACTTGAATTGCATCTAATGATAGCTCGTCTATACATATAATTAACCACTGGGGGGGAAGGGGCTGTTCGTTCGTCGAATTTCATTCCACAGAAAATGATTTTCTCCCGCCCGTCTAACGCGGGGCATACGTTCCGATGAGAAGAGGGGATTCAGGATAATTACTGTAATACTTTGAATTCAATTATTAGTCGGGAAAAAATGCGACGATAAAATTTTATCTTTCTGGGAAGAGAAAACAACTTTGCGCGGCCAACAGCGTAATTGTTCGTGAGTAACTGTGCATCGATAAACATAATAGAATTGCATCTCGGGATGCAATAAGGTAATTAAGCGGTTGCGATCACGCTGATTAATGATCTTGTCGAGAGGGGAAATCCTGCGCGTCTCGGGTAATTCTTCGAGAGACTTCCTGTTAAAGGAGAACCGCCGAAGATCAGCTCGCAACGAAATGTTACCGTGACTCATGTAACTGCTGTGCAATTTAATTCGCGATTAGAAAATAACGCGGTAACGTGGTTACCGGGAAATAAATTGCACATTTACTCAGTGCCTCGCGTAACAAATTACACGCTTCGTACGTTATGATTTATTTATAACGAATATTCTACACGTGTCGTCTTTATTTTTAATGGGGGATGATGCAATAGCAAATAGAAGGGACTCGCGTTGCTGATCCGCTGCTTTTCGATATTCGAATAAATTTGACGTTAACATCGCGTAAGGATCGAACGACCGGATCGGTCGTGAGTTTCTTCGTTTCTCAAAGGAAGCCACCGGGAGAGAAAGTTCGATTTCACGTTGAACTCTCAAGGAGCAGAAGTATAATTAATATTATGAAACCAATGCCGTAAGCATCGACGCGTTCCGCAATGTCAAACGTGTTCCAGGCACAATGAGTTTCACGCTCAAGACTCACGAACGCGAGCGTAACTTTCTTTTCTTTTTCTTTAGAGATGGTGCTGGATCACGTTCCTTATTCTCTTCTATCGTCTTACTAAGGGCACTTAACATCGCCCCCCTCGAAGTAGTCTAACAACCTTCAACGAACAGTCATCTTAAAATTAATTTTCCACTTCACTCTAAATTCATCAGAAGCACGATCTCCGAATCATTACTAGAAAATCGTCCTCGCGCAGCGCTGGCATAGTCCGAGAACTTGTCAAACGGATTGACGCGACCTTCGATAAGTGATTCGATTGAACTGGAAAGGGAAGACCTTGGGTAAATGTAATCGACGATCACGTATGCCACTTTCTTCGGTATTTTCGATGACCAGACGCACGTAGCAGCGCTTTCATATTTCATGGTAATAAATCATATTAGATCCAGTCCTGAAATATTACGTCAACTGTCGAGCAATGCACGGTCTGCCATAATTTTTGCCCAAGGACCATGCCGCTTTCTTCCTTCCTACACGAGCATCGATTCTCTTTTTCATATTTTTTCCATTATATCTGTCGCACTTTGCACAATTCAACAAGTTGCCATTTTTTGCTGCTCATTCCAACGAAAGGAAGAATACGTGGGATTATTGCTGCGTTCCTTTTAAACAATGGTATTCCCGCTTATGAAGTGTAGGTAAGCCAAGTTTGGCCTGATATGACATTGTCCCAAATTTGACAGCCGGGACTACCACTTGAATGTCACAATAGTACCACATGTTTTTCCTTTCGTTTGGGTGAATGGCAATGAAAAGAGCAACCTGGTCATACAAATCGAGCAAAGTATACTATATCGCGAGCGTGGCGCGACGAGTCGGCTCGGCTCGCCCAGACTCGCCCATGTTCGGTGAGTCGGCTCGGCTCGCCCAGGCTCGCCCATGTTCGGTGAGTCGGCTCGGCTCGCCCAGGTTCGGTGAGTCGACTCGGCTCACCCAGGCTCGGTGAGTCGGCTCGCCTCGCCCAGGTACGGTGAGTCGGCGCGACTCGTCGAGTTATGCGCCGCCGGATTGCTCATGGCTCGCCAAGCCGACTCACCGAGCCTGAGCGAGCCGAGTCGACTCGCCGAGTCTCGCGCCATGTGATTGTTCATGGCTCGCCGACTCACCGAACCACGCACCGTCTAACTTCATCTTAATGTCCTGTAGTCCCCTTACCAATAAAGGAAAGTTCCCACTGGGACGAGCACATTTTGAACAAAACCGGGTTCAAACTGTAGAGTATAATGAGTATAAATAAATCTCAATATATTAACCGTTAACGCCTAGCCAATTTGATAAAAAATCGCTTTAAACATTAAAATTTCGAAGTCGTCAGATCAATTTCGTTTTTCTCATTTTATACACCGTGATAGAAGAGATGAAAAAATCTTAAAAATGATTCTTCCAGGCCAAACTTTAGATTTAAACGTTAGAAGGCAATATCTGATAATTTGTTTATACAGTCGCTACCTGAAACGAATGGGCCTTTGTGGTACCATCAAGTAAGAGGAACGCACTTTGATTCCTCCTGTGGGATACTATTCCATATAGCACACAGCTATTGCTGGATCCCGTGCGTGAGAAGAACCTCTTTGTAGATCATACGCGTAACAAAGGACGCAAATAAAATTGCGACTACTAGGACGAACACTTCCGTAAGATTCATTCTCGTCAGCTACCAACCGTAGCCATCGTCCCTCCACATTCTGGACGCAGTTTCGCCCTAAAAACAATCATCCTGATCGCAGGTTTCCCTTGTAAGAAAATGGCTGAATAAGGAAATCGTTGCTGATAGGCCTGCATTAGTGTTGCTGTATGTATAGCTGTTAACAAGCGCTGCCTGAAGTTCAGGGTCAATTGCTGGCCGGCCAGCTGCATTACGTCCGCGCTTACGCTGGCGTACGTCTTTCTTCTTCTATTTGGGCCTTGAAGACCTGCTGGGCGGGGTCTCGTTCCGTTCATGCCTAGTGGGAGCAAGGCCCCGTATCGATAAATGCAGAAACTCTGGCCCACTTGCCCGCTGGAGGGGACAATGCGATCCCGACACCGCCAGTTTTACCGGCCAAGACGTCTGTTACGCTTTGTAGGTGCTGCTCTCTTTCTCCGCGGACAGGCAACCATCACGCTGTTTCGTCCATTTCGGGTTACTTGGTCGATAAGCAGCCACTAATCCCTACCCTACCGTTCGCTGATAATTGTAGAGTCCCACTAAAATAACTTTGAGCGGGGTATTCAAAACTTCTACAATATAGAAACAGCTTCTCTCGAGGATTTTATTAATTCATCGCTGTATTCTCGTGGAAAATGTATTATCTCAATAGGTATTGTCTTTGCGAAATCGGTAACAGATGAATCTTAATAAAATCGTTCGTACATTCGACAGTGCTACATATCACTTTTATAGGCTTCCTGAATACATCTTTAAAGAAAATTAACCCTTCAGTTTACGTTGGCACGATTTCACGCTGTGATCATTGTATCTTCAGCCTGGCAAACGTCCTCCATCCTAAACTGGATGTGTAAGGTGCATGATGGACCAGGGCTTCATAATCGCATGATTGTCTATAATGGCGAAGGAAGCTGTGAAATGAACTTGGCGCCAAGTCACGCTCGCGCAAGCGAAAGTGTTAATCCGTGTACCGTGCAAAAATGACTTATTTATGTAGCCATGAATGTTGCAAACGAGAAAGGCAGCCGGAATACTTATAGTTTCTTCAATCCTCCACGCGCGTTGCTCGAGGTCTCTACCAATTTGAATCCGTAAGTATCTTTCTTCGAACCAAAATCGTAAACACGACGAACGCGAGTCAATACGAATACTTACCGATCGGCAGGCACGTGACGTCTCACGTGCTGCATCGAGGCAAACCGAAACGACGTCTGACATTAGTCGAAGGAAAGGAGGGGGGATGGCACAATGGGAACTGGTGCAACGAGTTCGTGGGGTCGGGATAAGATAAGATAAGAGGAGAAAGTTGATGGAATTCGTAAATTTTGTTGCGCGAACTCTCCGTGGACGTCGCCCTGCTTATCGCCCCAGCATACTAATACGCAGCTACCGCTTGTGATTTCAGTGTGCGCGCCACACACTTTCGGTTTACCAGCACGCATACACGTGCGGCGTCTACGCTTCACACGCATACGGCGCAACGATGCGCAGTACCATGCACACGCGAGCATTATAATCTTCTATCCGGATGGCGGACGTTACGATCTACCATTGAATCGAACAATGGCGAAACTGGGTTACTCAAATGTCGAGGCTGGAAATTAAAGCGCGACACCGGGGGCCGAGAGAGGGCGGCTTGCCACGGAGTCGAGCGGTGAAAATAATTTGGGTTATCGTATGAAAATCTAGGGCCTTAATCGACGCAGATGCTTTTTCAGTATTAGGAGCATCATTTTTCGTGGTCGAAGAAAATCTCCTAACACGGGCTGATAAACCCTTGTGCGGTGGGTGTCGGGTTCATTTTGGTACTTCCTAGATCTACATCGAGCTGTCTATGGTACTTATTATTTATTTCTACCACTTTTTTAAGAAAAGGAGAGCATCAAAGTCTAATATACAAATTACAAATGCAATAATATCATGGATTAAACTGAATCGCACATCGGCTAGGCGAGTTAAAAAGACACCTCGGGTATTAAGTTGTTCATAAGTACAGCGTTGTTGCCAATTATTTAGCAGATATTTTTTGTAGGGTATTGGACATATTATAAACATTATCTGAGAGATGAATAATTGTTGTAAGAGAATAAAAAATGTATTATCGATTAATGTTATCCTTTGGAGTTTTATTTGATGCATTTTGAAACGCGCGAAAAACACAATAGACTTATGAACAACCGAATACTTTATCATCTCGAAGTTGCGCTGACGAAATCGCTTCGAAATCGGCCATAACGATTTGCTGATAACTAATCGCACGCACAACGATGTAACCTCACGTTATCGGACTGCGTTTTACTTTCGTTCGAGCGATGTCGACGAAAGAAAGCGAATACACGCTGATATCAGAAATAGCTGTGTCCGCGGAAAAGTGAAACGTTTCAAAGTCTGTCAACAGAACGGAAATTTTTACATTCAAAAGGATTAATGCGTTGTGCGCGAGTCTTTGTCACGCGTAGCGTAGAATTGTCGAACATAATGGAGCTGTTTGGTACTTATCGTGAAGAGAATAGATTGTGACGGCGCGGATTAAGGCGAGGCGGCTCAAACCGCGTAAACCAGCCAGCGAGGATTGAGCAACACGGAGAGAACTCGTTACGAGGCCTGTAATGGGGTCCGAGCGTTTCCGCTCTATTTTTTGTGGGCCCAATTACGTTTCACCAGCCTCAATAGGCCGTGTTTCGCGGTCTCATAGGGCCTCTCTTGTATATAATATGTATGTGTTCCACGTTCACGGAGCATCGAAAAGCATTCGGTTGGAACACCATAGGAGCTTCACGAGGAGATTGTACGATCCTGCGGTTACCGCCAAACGCCATAAAAGAGAAATGAAATTCACTCTATGCGTCACGACTAGTCATGGAAACCTAACGAGTAAATAATGTCAATTTAATCGGCATTCTATAACTAAACAGAGAGCGGTATATTACAAATATTCTATACTATAACATTTAAAAATGTTCCTATAACCTGCCAAGTATTTACTCTAAATACAGTTTGAAGAGTTTTAATGGTGCAACGTAACGGGTTACACAATATTTTTAATATTCTTCAAATATTATTGTTTTTATTCGTTCATTTATGAGGCACGATAGACTTTCGAGCCTCGCTCGCTCGCTTGATAACGCAGTCGAAAATGACAGTCATTTTCCCTAGTTGGAAAGGACTTTGTGCCTCGTTAATTCTCCATCAGCTAGACACCGTGTTTCGCATTTTAGAAGCGAAAACGTGTAATCCGAGCCGAGGGCAGGGTTATGACACCCCGTGAAACACGTGACTCACACCTTTCCCCGATTTCGAATCGCTATTTTCCAGCTGGTCTCCCGCGGTCTCCCGCTAGCGCGTCGCTCCGTCGACTGTGACGTGCTCTCTCCGTTGTTCTGTCTCTATCGCACGGTCTCGTATTCTCCGTCCCTCTTTGTTTCCCCGGTCTTACGAAAATCCAGCGAGCGCGCGAGACATTACAAAAAGCGATAACTGGGCGAGAAATGAAGGAGAACCGAGGCGGGGGTACGGAACACCTGTTCGAACAGGATCGTTAAAGCCGTTGGAGCAGCCTTTTCCCTCGTAACCGAAGCAGTACTACCGCATGCAAATCTCTCGGGCGAATCGTTGTATTTCGGACATTCGGAACGATCGCCGAACCCTCCCGATTCTGTCACACTTTCGCGGCGAGCAGGAATAATAACCAGGGGGCGCGCGGTTGAATCGCAGGCCTGCCACGGCTGCACTGTGCCACGGAACCTGTTATTATACCCGTCCACTTGTCCGTAGCAGCAATTAAACCCGGAATCGGTTCGCACGGCGACGTTGGCAGTGTGTCGAAAAATAACGGCGGCCAGGAGAGCGCGGAGGATTCATTACCACGTAGGGGAACGACAAACTTCCCTTGGCCGATCGGAGGTCGCCGAGTCACCGGATACATTTCGTTCAAGGCCAGAAAGTAAAAAGCCTTTTCAGCTGCACTTACGTACCAGCCTAGTCGACTCTAACTGGTACGTGTTCCGCACACACTCACCTCGCGTGCACACAACGCGCGTACGCGACACGCGGCGCGGTATGGCCTTGTATGTGTACGCGCGAAGGCGTCTCTCCCACCCCCACCTCTCTCTCTCTTCTCTCTCTCCGCTCTCTTCTCATCTCTCTTTCTGTCTCTCCGCTCCTCCGAAGCGAGTCCGCGAAGCGGCTAGTTACATGATCCATTCATTATATAAGAACAATCGCCTCCTCTAATAGATGCTCCATCATTGTGGATCTGAAGGGCACAGTTATTATGCGCATGCGCGGCGTACTTCTCCGCTCTAGGAGGCAATCGGGTGCACGTGCGATTTCGCGAACAGTGTTGCCAAAATTAGAGAAATTCGCCGCGCCGTAGAATGAAAACCTCCAAGGTCAACTAGGCCGAAGCGCTTTTTCCTTTTCCGAGCGGCATTGCGTGTTACGGCCTCCAGAGACACGCACGCTTCACGAAACAGTTTCATTTGCCATCATAGCGAATGGAAATTATCATCGCGTCCGACGCTTCGACAGAATGGTATTGAACGTTTAAGAAATATCGAACTGGAGCTTAGCGAATAAGGAAAACTACTCGAGACCGAAAACACGCACTGTTTTTTGCCCGAGGCAAGCTACCGGTAGATCTCGTGAAAGTACCTATTAGACTCTCAATTTTTCGAGCAGCAGCTGCTAATTGTTTTTTTTCCAAGATCTCGCGCCATAAACATGACGTCAGACGTAATATTGAACGTCGGACACTTTTAACCAGTTGCATAACCAGAAGGACGTCCGACTGTGGCGCTCCGTCGGCCGCAGGATCACACGGAAACGCGGAAACACGATTGCGGAGCGACTCCGCGCAAACAGCGGTGAAAAAAAAAGGAACATTTCTACGTGGACTTTGGCAACGTTGCTCTCTCGATCCTCGACGCTCGTCCTTTCTCCCCTTACATCGACGAGAGACCACGTATACGTGCACATGCGTGCGCACAATCTTGTTGCGCGCATATGAACGTAACAGCCGCGTATGCATCGGGCTTTATGCCACGACACGCGCTTCCACGCTGCGTTTTCATATGGAACAAACGATCGTCTCTCTTAAAAATCCTGCGTCCTTCCCTGATGCACAACTGAAGGGTGCTGTTCTTAACCTGTCCGAGATCGGTACCATCGATATTCGCTGTAACTCCTTTGAAGTCCTTCCTCAAGGAATAGGGACTTTAAAGTTTAAGCATAAGGCGCATGATCTTCAGTAATTCGTCAGCTCTAGCAATTCTAGCGGTGCTCGTAAAATAGGGAACCGATTTACTTGCTGAGACGTTCAAGCGGCGGTGCTACTCCTGTCGAGCATGCAACATCACCGGTCGAGTTTTTTTCAGGGAAAGAAAGTTCAAGAGTCGTTATGTGCATCAACGTTATAAAACGGAAGCAGTGTTGCGCAATTAACGTCGCGCGCAGATGAGAGCGGTCAGCAATGAAGTCCGCGGAAAAGAGGCGGGTCAGGTCGAGATTTCGATCCGTTCAATGTCAAAGCCTGGCATCATTTAATGGACCTTTGACTACGCATTGGCAGATGCACTGCACACACCATGCTGCTTGTCGAAGCCTCTGCTCGCGGGTTAGTCATCGGCTGGCGGAGATCCGATCGCGCATGCAGCTGTTTGAGGACTATTAAACAGATGACCTTTCACTACTAGAAGATCTACATACACCTACGTACGGGAGCATACGCTGCCGCGAGATACTCGCGTGCATTTGTGTTACGCAATCGCGATCGTTCTTCTCCCTCCCCTCTCACTCTCTCCCCCTCCTCTCTTCCTCACTCTTTCTCACCCGTCGCCTCATGGTTTTGGATTGGAAGGGCAGTCTACCGAATCCACCTGAATACCATTTAAGAGGCTTCCTTCCAAGAAAATCGGTCTCTCAGATCAGCAGGATTTATCAGTAAACATGGCACAGCTACGTGCGAAACGAATTCTCAGGCAAAAAAGGGTCGAATTTGTAAATTAACTTTTTCTCGAATATAGCATTTTTTTTTAGAAAGTTGATTTAACGGTGGGATCTGGTCGTAGTCGAGTGCATTCTTCTATGATTGCTCTTCAAAATCAATTTTTTGCAAAGATAGCCTTTTATGAATAAACTTTATTCTACATTATCCTATTTACTTTTGTCACGAAGCCGCCTGTATAAAGTATCCGACGAAAATGTTATCCTACATTATGATTAATTTGTAGAAGATGTAGAACACAGAAGAAAAGTGGGAGAGTTCACGCATCAAACCCAGCAAATGCAGGAAGTGATTTACAAACAGACATTTGCATTATAATTTTTTGCCGATGCGATCGGCACAAGATTTCTTGCTGCATCTCGGCTGCATCTCATAGCGATGTGCCGTTTTGCTTGCCGCGATGGAATTTTACAAAAATGCAGTGAGAACGCATCGATACCCGCGCGCCTCTGTTAGTAAGTAATCAGGATGAGGCGAAATTTATCGTGAATTTGTCCGCTACCTTGTGCTCGCCTTGCAGGCATATTTTAATAAAGCCAAGATCGCTGCTTTTGGCTCGGCCTTGCTGCCTCGCATATATGAGTCAGGCGGAAACGAGAAGCATCAAGTAATGACCAACGTTCTACGAGAAGTAGACTCTCATACTCTCGTGCATTTTCATATCTGCCCCGGGATGAGCGTACTTTCTCGAAATAGATCAGTGGATCGTGACAATTGGCAAACGAGGCGGTCAATTAATCTGTTAATTTCTGCATGTAAGACCAAATAACTAAAGCCTTCTCAAATAACTAAATTCGTTCCGCTAGTGAGATATACGATCTATTTTGTCCTGGTAATTCAATGGCGTCCATTACTGGACTGTTCGTTACGTAACTTTTCTTCTATAAATTCCAATCCTCATTTATTTCCCTGCAACGTGACGCTCACATAGCCGATATACTTTTTCATGCGACATCAACGGAAGAAACACATGTAAATTTTCATAAAACTGTCGCGTGCTATCCTCCCCTCTTTCCCCCTTCGCCCCCAGCCTGTACCAGTTTGTCCGTCGCTACGTATTAGCCGACGCTCTTTAAACTCGTCGAGACTTTCATCGACATAGCCAACTAGCCGATACAATTGCAACACATCATAGCCTTGAATAATTATTCCCGATGCCTCGTTACGATTGTCAATCGGAAACATCTACGCCAAGCCCTACCACTGTTGCCGTTTAACAAAGAAGGAACGGGGGAAACAAGAAAACAAACAAACAAACATACAAACGAACAGAGGAGTGAAGCCAATATAAATCGCTTGGAAATGGTCGGAATCAACGAAACTGCGAGTGAATCGGTTCGTCCGAGCCATTGGTCGGTTATTCATTTGTTTATTCACGGTTGGTCAGTTGCGACGGGACTGTAGCCGCGGTTAACGATGACTTCCGACACGTTACGTCGACTTTTCGAAATGTTACGCAATCTCCCATTGCGACCGATCATGTGCTACCTGTGAATCCTATTATACGCGCTGCTGTTGAATCAATCGGACCTCCGTGCCACTTTGAAATCCCATACAAACTCGGTTGCACACCAGTGTCTGGCTACATTTCCGTTTTAAGGCAAATTGTTTAGGTGAAAGTTCCCTCCTCATCGAGATCCCGCTCTTCATCGAGCTCCGTGTATGTACACACTTTATTTCATATCACAATATGCGCTACAATGACTCCCCTATGCAGCGACTGTAGTTGCTTACCATAGTTCTATCAACGGGAGTTACGAATCACGTATACCGAGAGGTAATGTCGGGATTCATTCGAAAGTGAGACTCAAAATGAATGTTAAGAAATGTCTCATTGGTGGAATGCAACAGACAGATTGCCCCTTTCCCTGGAAATCATCGCGCAGCGCATAACTATCCGGAACGGCCCGATCCAGCGTCCACTAGAGCGGCATGCGCCGTGCTACACGATACTTTTATGCGCGTCCACACCGCGTACTGGACACTTACGTAATCCCAGTGATCTCACATTGTGGGTGGGGACTTGTCGCTAACGCGGGTGCCTTTGCGGCCGTGTCAGCCACCACCTGAGGATATGCGGTCGCGCGCGCGCGTCTGTACCGAGCTGCGTGTAGAACCAGATGCGTACACCGTGTCCGAAATGTCTGCGCCGTAGAAAGGCGTGCATTGTTTCACCGAGGAGAGCGAGATGACCGGCTTTCCAGCCCCCGAAAAGATACTCTTGAAAACGGCAGATATGCCCGGCTGATATCGTTTATCTCGCACGTAGTCGAGTAGGTTTGGTTGGTAGGCCGATATCGCGCAATAGTGGTATTGTTCGCTGAAAGTGAGCGCGGCGAGATTATTTCTCAAACACAACGGAGCCATTTAAATTTTTCTGCCGCCTTTATCTGGGTCATTACGTCGCTCGATGGAAATCGGGCCGTGATTCTTCCCGTTTATGATTATTTAATCTGGCACAGCGGCTACTTGCCATTACGTTCGCAACGTTGCGCCTCGTTTCGGCTGGCAACTGGTTCCGCTGGGAAATACTATTAATGTAAGGAGTTTCACCGAGGCGATCGTTCATTCACGTGTTGTCGTTCATTTTGTCGAGCTGGTCGGTCGAGTCCGGTGGAAACGAGCGGGAAACGAATGGACGACGCGGGACAGGACGGAACGCGAGGCGAAATTCAGTATATGGGTCGGTCGTCTCGTGGCGCAACCAGCTTCGGGGATGATTAGCGTGTCACGAGAGGGAGACGACGATTGCGAGATCGTTTGAGAGTAACAATAGTGAAAGAGAAATTACACTGCCTGCTGGGTGTACACGCGTACCGAGATACACATAAGTGTATACGTAAAGATTTCGTGTCCAAAGTAGCGACCTACATGAAATGTACGTGCAGTTTCTTATTAATTGATTTTACTTAGTTTCGATCCTCTGTATGCTTGGTGTTTGGGTGTTTTTTTGTTTGATGTATAGTTCAAAATTGGCAACTCAATTTTCACCCACTTCCACTAGCCCAATTGTCTTGAAATTTTATAGGCGTACGTGGGTGTGATGACAATATATTTTTTTTATTAAAGAAAGTCAACAATTTAAAGAAAAAAGAAAAAATTTAAAAATCTACATACACAAAAAATTAAAAAAATATATAAAGGAAAATTTTATGTTAAACGATTTTATTAAAAACGCATTAAAAACTAAAACATAATTATTTTCTTGTACTACAATTTCGATGGTGATATGTGACTTTAAATAAAATCATAGAAACTGTGATTATCCTTATTCTTTACAATTGATTTGAACAATTTTACAGGATAATCACAGTTTGTATGATTTTATTGAAAGTCACATATCACCATCGAAATTGTAGTACAAGAAAATAATCCTTTTTTAGTTTTTAGTGCATTATTAGTAAAATCGTTTAACATAACAATTATTTTTATATATTTTTTTTAATTCTTCAATTTCTAAACACACCTTCTATGTAAGATTAATATATTGAGCTAGAGGAAGGAAACTAATTGTAAGTGCATTGCCTAACAACCATCGGAAATGTAGTTGTTACTCTTCTTTTTCAACCGTTTTGGAATCACGATCAAAACATGGAGCGATCATTTGCGAAACTGCTCCAGTCCCATTCGTTAAGTATATAACAGTTAAATGGTTAAAATATAATTAGAGGCTTGCATCAACTGGTGTTCTTATATGTGTTTTTTATACAGATATAAAACCGTAATAAGCGGTTCAAAATGAGTTTGTATAGTATAATTCGAGGATATTGTAAGTGACACCATTGCTAAAAAATAGTTTAATGATTTTAAGACTGAGATGAATCTCGACACGACAAGCAGCCTGCTGTAGTTAATGAAGAATTGAAGGCTGCAGTTAAAGCAGATCTAATTGGTATGTCATGCGTTCGCAATAAAGCTCAACATGAATGAGTGGAGTACACAGAACGGGCAAATGGATGTAGTACGATTTGATTAGTATCCACACATGCTACGGAGTGATAATAAATATTTCATTGCTCTTTTGTTACAAAAAGACAGGAAAATGCGACGCGAAATTGATTGCATACACAAATAAAAAATGGTAGTGTTATTGGTTAGGGGAGTGTGCAATTGACTCCCGAAAATTTTTCGGTTTTGTATTATTACTCGCGAAATATAGGAGATAGAAACAAAGTTTGCAGGAAAAAGTTACTTCTTTTAATAGGACTATCATGTGGTAAATTACAGTTCTCAGAATTCTTACAGCTCGCGAGTTATAACGCAAAATCGGAAAACAGCTGCATTTTCAGGGGTCAATTGCACCCTCTTGGAATGAATTTGGGCAGTAAACAAAATTGCGCTGTACTCAGGAAGAAATCCCCTACATATACAGAAAGTTTCATAATTTTTTGAAATTCCGGATTTTCCCTTGTTAAAAGTATGGGGGTCAAAATTTTCAGTGTCTATTTACGGATATTAGTTAACCCCTCGTGGTCACACCGGGTGTATCGCAACTCAAGAGCAATTTTTTAGTGCAAATGCGCGTCTTTACCACTTCCAAAGGGAATTTATCGCCCAAAAATTGAACATATCGCTTTTTGAACTACAAATTCCATTATGTCAAAATTTATATTTCTAGAAAAATACTATTAGAGCATGATTGTACCTATGAGTATTACGAGTGTACAATTAACTTTACTCAAAAGTTAAAAGATTCAAAAATACAAAAATGCTAACTCAAAAATGACGAGGATATTTAACATAAAGGATCTCCATTAGATTTTTATTTATCGCCACCATTACAAAATCATTTATCGAATTTATGTACTCGAAGCTAATAAGTTTGTTGAAGGCGAATGCGTCGAGTTTAATTTTGGAAACTCTGATGTTTATAAAAATAAATTGATGAGCTTATTTCCCATTGGATAAAAGGCATCTAGGTAATTGTAAGTATTGATAGGAATTGCATAGATGATAAGGCTGCACGAGTACTGAAATAGTCGAACTCAGTCAAGTACTCGATTATTTCAAGCACTTGGAATTTTTCGAACGGTGCGAATCATTCGTAAACCGTTGAGTATTGGAATCGCTGGAATGTAAACACTGAATTGGAATGTTTTGTTGGTACCAAAAAGAAAAGAAAGCTTGTAAATGCGTGAACATCTGGACCTGTACGATTAATTTAAGGTTTTTGGAATACCAAATCGTATTAATAGAAATAAAAGTATTTTCCTAAAAGAAGATAGAAAAAGGAAAAGTTCTTCTGAACTTCAGAAGTAAGAAATCGGAAATAGGAACTGTAACCGAAGCAGATAATAGTTGGAAATTTCGGTTCTTCATAATAGTTATTCAGAATAAAGGTTCTTTATAACCGTTTGGAAAACCGAAATCGATATTATAACAGTTTTTGAGCCCTGCTAACTGCGGGCCCTTTGTTGTAAAATCTCCGAAAAGTTGTGTGACCATTGCTAGAAAATTTTCGGAACGTTGCGTGACCATTGCTAGAAAATCTCTGGAACGTTGCGTGATCGAAACGTGGCAGGAATTTTGCTGGGACTTTCCCGTGCAATATTGCACCGCAACATTGCTGGAATGTTGCAGGAATCCTCCTATGTCTGCCCCTGTGCAACATGGCACGGCAACGTACCTGTAACCACCTTCCTGCAACGGAATGTGCTGTATGGGAAATGTTCGCCAGATGAGAGTTAAAGTTAAGTTCTGATACCCGAAAAGTCGATTATCTAATGAAGATACTTTCTTTGGTTCCCAGCACAATAAATAAGTGCCTGTTAAATCCCCATCGCTGATATATGAGTGAAAATATGCGAGGAAGCCAGGAACTCGAGGACAATAACCATCCGACGAATGTATACACTCGTATACTAGCAAATTCGTATACTACCTTGACATCTGTTGTCAAAGTCATTATTCTGAACAACATTTCCCTTTAACCCTTTTAGTGCCGGAGGCCGATATATCGGCCCTCGCTGGCCCGATATATCGGCCTCCGGCACTAAAAGGGTTAAACTTTTTGGAGGTCGGTCTTAATTTCAAAGATATTCGCAAAAAAGTTGGCAGAACTTATTTTCATGAATTCGAACGGAAATACTCTCATTTGTTATACACCTTTGGAAGATTGAATAAAATTTTTTTGGACAAAGTGACGGTGCTAGACCCGCTCCGCGGTGCGTCCTTTACAATTGACTCATCACTACAATATTCATCCGATTAGTTTGAAATTTTTAGAGAATCTTTTTTTTATTTCAATCCAAAGAAGTACATTCGAATTTTACGATTATTTGAAAATATTTTTAGCTACAGGCATTTTTATACCCAAATTTTTCTACTGAAAATCACAATTTTTCTTCAAACACTCACCATTTCCATAAAAATATTTATTTTAAAATATTCTTATGTACATTTTTAATTCACGTGGAAAATGAAAATTTTTGGTTTTTTATTTGAGGAAACACCAGATCGGAAATCGTAAAGCACTCACCAGCACAGCGGCAATAGCACCGCCATTTTGTTAAAAAAAAATTTCTTAATCTTCAAGAGATGTATAATAAAGGACGTTAAACAGATATTCAATTGAGTTCATTATTTAAATGAAAAAAATTCCTAAATAAACCTACGATTTTCATGCATCCAAGGTGACCCCCCCCCCCCCTCCCTTGCGCCTTGTTCTCATGAGTCAAGTTACTTGACACTAGACGCGGCGTTTGCTAAGTAGTTCGTGTGTAATAAGGAACGAAATTACGAATGTGTTATTAAAAATATCAAGGAAGATGCTTAAAAGGAAACGGTCATTACTTCATCTTTGATGATTATAACCTCACTTTTTAAAAGCTATGGGCAGTTTGCTTACTTCAAGTGACTTCAAGTGACTTGAAGTTCACACTTATACGTACGTTCACACTATTCAAGTGTATTTCAAGGCAAGTAGAAGTTGTAAGACACTCTACGTCACTTGAAACTTGAAAGAAACTTGAAAATATATTTACAATCAAGTGAATAATATGTTCACATTGGTAAAGTAGTTTCAAGTTACTTGACTTCAAGCAACTTGAAGTCAAGTAAATTTACTACCCTGAACGAGGTTTTATTACTGGCTAAGGGGCAAGGGCGGATTTGGAGATTTATCGACCCTAGGCTAACAAGCATCTGCCGCCCTTCACACGACAATTCATAAAATATTTTAATTCAAAAGAGTTCAGATAATCATAAAATTATTTCAACAGTACAACTTACATATGAGTTACTGCTAATTTGCTACATGAAAAAAACGTTAATTGCTTTTTAAACTTGTCTCAGGCCTCCGTGTTTAACGATTACCCTTCACTCTCGGTGTTAGGGAAAACAGAGATCTAGAAGTTTTATTTTCGAACAGACATCCATGATGACAAAATAAAAAGTTACAGGCAGAAACATTTTACCACCTTTTTCAATTTCTCTCCTAGGCTACAGCCTACTTAGCCTATACATATAAATTCGCCTCTGCTGAGGAGATTAATTTAGTAACGCGCAAGATCGATGGAAAGTGATTTAAAGGTGAGTGAAAGAATCGGATATCGATCGTGAATAGTAGGGACGACAGACGTTTGCGCCTCGCGCAGAATAAAAACACAACAATCGGTCAGTCATGGCCTCTAACGAGGCGTGCTATTCCTTGCGACTACGTAGCGGTCAAACGACGATTCAAAAACTTATTATTGCAAAATGCAAGTGTGGTTACATTGCAAGACAGAAAACTTCGCCACTGTGCGGGTATATAAGTAGGTATATGGTAAAACCTTGTCCGATAATATCTACTTATCAGCGCCGCAATTCGCAATTGTTCGAAAAATAATGGAACGTTGGCGTTTACGAACGCGACGTAATTTTTCAAAGTTTCTTTTTCCGTGCTGTCAGACAGTCCCAGGTAAACGAAATGTAGAATTGAGCCGCACAAAAATGCCACTGATTGACCGTTCATTTCGCTACACGTGTTTCTACGAATCTGGCTGCTGACCAATAGGAAATTCTAACAATATAGCTTCCAAACAACGGTTACGCGTCCCGCCCCGTATTACCGTTAACGTTATCGGGAACTCTTTCTCTCCCGAAAATTGGGACACTTTCACTGTCGCGTGAAAGACCCAGTGCTTAGGCCGGCCATATTTCATCGGGGCTACAAAGGGAGCCAGTGCCGTTTGTCCGCAGGTCGCTACTTTTAAATTACAGTACTCGTCGGATCCGCGCAGCTTTGTTGCAGCACACGTTTCGTATAACTTCAACGAGCCGGGTACGTTCAACGTATCAAAAAGAAACGATCGTCTCGTTTCTTGTAAAATATTCAGGCCCGCGGCGCGGCGTCCCGGTTCCCCCCGTATTTCGCTTGAAATCCGAACGCGCTCAATGGACTGCCCATGAGTAATACTTTTACTCGGGCAATATGAAGCATTACGAAGAAAAGGAAAGAAGAAACTGTTCGGTCCAGTGGACGAAGGACGACCTTTACAGTCGTTATCGCCACTTGCGAAATAACGTGCTATCGAAACGCGTCGTTTGTCCGCGAGTTCGATTAATCCTCGATGATTCAAGGCCAGCTCGGCCAGCGAAACAATTCTTTCGTTACACATGGCATACATTTTCTTTTCTATATTCTCTCTCTCTCTCTCTCCCTCTCTCTCTCTCTGGTTTTTATTCTACAGCGTCACGTAGAGAGTGAGTAGGCAGCGAAAGAGTAGGCCAAGCGAGCGAGCGAGAAGCAGGCGAGTCCTGAAGGGGCCTCGAGTATACACGATAGATGAAAGTGAAAGGGAAGGTAGAAAGGGTTGGCGGACGTATATACTCGTGGCCGCTGTTACTCGGCAATGTACTCGGCCGCGGGGGCCCAGAGCGCAAGATTTACAATCGCCACGAGCCAGAACGGGCCAGAAACCAAGGAAAATACCACCAGGCAGTCGCGAGTACCTGCGCCAACTAACAAATCACGATACTAAAGGTGATAGCGTGCATGCGCCGTTTAGCTGCGGAACCCTTCATCTTCAAAATTGGACAAAAAATACAATCTCTACTTCACTTCATCTATTCATTTATCTCCATCACTTTACAGGATCTTACAAATAGAGACTATTTAAGGAATGAAAATAAGCAAACACGAGGCATTCTAAATTTAGCAGTAACGGGCAAAAATTGCACAGATATCGGCAACGCCAACGTAATATTTCACTTGGTTCTTTCAAGTGTTTTACCGTCATTCCCCTTGAATGGAAGTGGCTCGTTACATGTACAGTGCACGCGAGCGACACGTATACGCGTCCGTAATTGACTTTTCAGTCGACCAGAAAGAGATTGTTGTGTGTTTTATCGGGGACCGCGTGGGTGGAAATGCTCCCCGCACGATTCTGCAAACTTTACGAGCATTTTCTGTTACATGGCTATCGAGGTCGAAATAGCTGGCCCAAGAATCCCAGTTTTGGACACCGTTGCACTCTATTTCCGCGTCCCTTGAAATTTCTAGCAGGTAATTTACAGTTGGCGTAATTCGCATCGTTAAGAGATTACGTCATTAGACGACTAGTACGATCCAAACGAAATTGGGCCTCGCGTCCGACGCCAGAAGGGGGCCCTGGTGTGTTTCGTAAACCTTTATCGAGCGTTAAAAAATGTGAGTGGTGGCTTCTATTGGAAGCTAATCCGACGAATATTTCATAATAGGACCTACTATGTACGTGACACGTCGACGGAAATCTGGGTTCCCTCTCAAAAATCAAATATTCAAAGTTGCGAAAGCCATGGCCAAACACGTTCGCTGTAGAAATATCGATTAGGCTCTTTCTATCAGCCATCTCCGTGCAGGGATGTTGAACTTTCTTCAAATGAACAAGTAGCATCTTTTCTTTTGGCGCCCATGCAGAAACAAGCTATCGGGAAGAGTGAAACAGACGCACAGCCGTATTTAGCGCGATCGACAGAAATTTCATCGCGCTATGTAATCGTATCTGCCAATTCGGCGAGACGGCTCAAGTGAAAGTGTACGCTTGCCGGCGAAACATTTTTGCCTAACGTTTTAAGCCATTAAAATCGCCTGGCCGAGTTTTATCGCGAGACGAGCGCCTCTGATTTTCATTTTATCTGGAAACAAGGGTCGCGTTTTAAGTTCATTTCTTGCATGCCAGCGTTACATAACCGCGAACTATTGCCGCAACCTCGAAGGAGCGCCAGCGAATTTTAACCATTTTGGGCCTCGGGCAACTTGTTCGACTTAAGGGGGTCGTTTGAACATTTGTCCATGTTGACTAATTGCTTTTGTTTTTGCAAGATTGCGGGCTATCTATCGATCTCGCAGAGCGATTGACATGCTTTTTCTTACGCCAGCGAGCATCGACAGTTCTGGAGGGATCTAAGCTGAACGGACACAATCCTGACATAAACATCTCGACCTGTTTTTTGAAAATTCTATTGTGTACCGTTTATTCCGAGGATATCGAAGCTACTGATAGGGAAAACAGGAAAACGTTCCCAGTCTATTTATTAGTCCGAAGGCTGTCGATAACCACAGATAAGAAATGAAACGAGAATAACACGGACAGAAGTCTCTCCTCTCCTTACGCATACACGAACATCGATCTATCCGCGAAATTCATATTTCACAAAAGTACACCCAATTAAACCAACCCTCCTCGAGATTACTAATGAGGAAACTGCCATTCGAAAGTTCGATGCTGAAACACGCCGCTCGGGTCGATACAGGCGGACAAATTAAAAGACCTCGTTGAAAGCTTCCGGCGAAGCGAAGTCTTCTCTCTTAAGTATACACATGTATGTACACGTGCACCGAAAAAACCACAAGAGACGATAATCCGCCGCAGCCAACATCCACAGACCAATGGTGTGCGCCGAGGACGAGGGCCCAGATTATCAAGATCCAAAAGCAGAAAACGGTGGCTGAAGAACGAGACTAAGGACTTCCTCTCTCTCGCGGTGCGAATCGCACGCGCGGATTCCCACGGTGTTGAGATAAGGCAGCGCAGAGATAAAGAGAGGCGCAGAGAGAACATCGGGAGAGATGGTGATGGGGAAACGAAATAAAAAGAGGAAGAGAGGGGTGCGGGGATGGGTGGGGGTCGCGGGTGGGGGAGGAGGAAAGAGAAAGAACGAGCGGAGAGAGGAGAAGGAAAAAGGGTGGCGCGGGTGGAGGGGAAGAGGGGGAAATGGAGGGGGAATAGAGAAAACGGCGAGGACGATGTGGGAAAAGAGGAAGCTAATCAGAAGCGGAAGTACGCTCTGGCGAGGCCCGAGGCCTTGAGAAGCATATTCAGCCGCGCAGCTTTTAGCTCTCTTAATTGCAACTTCATTTAACATGCCCTACACAACGAAACGTTCGGCCAATCGGAGGTCTTCGTGCCGCGAAGCCGCGTCTTAATAACCGCCTTATCGTTCGCCAAGGAACGTCTGAGAAGGGAGCAACCGCAGGCGGACCGTGGAAGGTGAAAATGTTCCGAGACACGCTGCAAGGGTTACGAGAAAACGCAACACTCCTTTAATACGTCTCGCCGTTAAGGGTAGCTCGATTCGCATACTCCCCTCTGCTCTCAGATTCTCGTCGCGACTCGTTCCTCCCATTCTGAATGGGAATCAGTTGTAATAATTGGACGAAACTGTGCTTTATTAGTGCCAGAGCTTTGTGCCCTTTTCTGTTATTGATTGCAATCAAGATTTTGCGGGTATACACAAGTGGGTAATTCCATATAATTCAAGGTCAGGTTTGTTAACAGTTCCTGGCTGTATTTCACTTCGTGTAAGCTACTTGTAAATGTACTATTGCAATATGTATTTCCAGTTGACAGCGTGACAAAGATAGCATATGTAGTAATAATAAACGTTTCGTTTGAAGCTAGGAGTAGCAATGAAAATAGCCATCGTGTGTCCCAAATCAGCATCGTTGGGCCACCAACTCTCCTATTGTGTGTTTATCAAACTGTGCTCCTATGTGAAAACATTCGGGAAACTCGCAAAGCTTGAATAGCAACAGGGGCAGATAGTTATTTCAGGGGTCAGAGCAGTTTCATTATATGGAGCACGTTGCACTGATGCAAAATTCACGGCTGCGATTATTTTATTGTGGAAATAATAATACAACGGCATAATTCTAGATTATGAGTCCATTTAGAGGCAATATATTTGTACATCCGTTGTGCACGTCGTATTTCCATAACACCTCACAGAAAAATATGCAGAAGAATTGTACGTACACGCGATACCACGCTACACCGAGTCCTGATTATAGTTATCTCGCGACACCTGTATTAGTTACCATCGGCTCGCGATAATCGAGTTTTTACTATCAGCTCTGAACACATCTCTGCAATGATAATTCGGCGTGTTGCAGTTTCGCTATGATCTAATCTTATCAATGAATAGGCGATTTATTGCAGAAATTTCTGTCTGAATATGAACAACATTGTGTAACCAAAAACACCTCGGGTATTTTAAACGTATAGGTATGTAAAGTTGGTAAAAATTCGTGAAATGTTTGATGTACAGAGAAGGAGGAAATGCGTTGTCTACCTGCTGGTCACGATTACGAGATGAAACGTAAATGAGTCTTGTGTAAGATCAGTTGGAAGTGACTCACGAATGATTTAGTTGACCGTGTATATCGATCAGCGAAATTAATCGGTACTGATAGACGAGAGTTTAGATTGTTTTCGACGAGATATCACGGCCAATCGAGCACCTGACGCTCATTACCGGCATCCTCGTTAATTAATCGCTCGAAAGTCGCAATTGCCTGTTGTAATGAAACAATGATTCACTAATCGATGGACATGCAAGACAGATAACGCGATCAGAAGTCGTGTACAAACGTTACTATTCGTTGAAACGGGAGCGTTGACAATCGTAAAACGTTTGTTTATCTATTTGTGTAATAATTTATTAGGCGAATAGATTGAATAACCAAGTATTTCGACGGAATGAAACTCTTAGCGCTTTTTTTAGCGCGAAACTTTTAGCGCGAATTTAGTTTTATTCTATGTATCGTAGAATATTGGATTGAGAAGTGTTTTCTCGTATTTTTTAAAGAAATTTAAAGACAAATTTCATATGTGGAACTAAAACGTTTGATAACTATATATATAAATAAAGAAATATATATATCTATAAATATATCTATAAGTAAATATATCTATAGATAAATATTGATATATTTAGTAATCTCTGATTTCCCAAGTCAACTTTCAAATTTTATTTGCGCGCACAGGGCCAAAGGAAGCCGCACTCACATATTATAACCGAAATGCTGTTTTCGAGCAAAAAGGAGAAGACTTTCTGGCCAACTCATTACTTTTTGTTAAGGAAAGCATACAATATATTATACGTATTGCAAATTATCTGCCCAGAAAGTAAAAGGTGAAAGTAAAGATTCTTCAATCATGACGTATAAATCGAAGCATTCCAGTCGCAGATGGCAAAACATAGACTGCGCTCCGAAACGCGAGGAAAGGATCGATTGTTCTTTTCGCCGCGTACGAGCGGGGAATTCTATCGATGATTGGTCGCCTTTCTTTTATTATAGTCGAGGAAAGAATGCACGGCTGACGCACCGGCAGAAAAAGTAGAATTAACCCGGAATTTCGACCGGTTCACCTTTCAAACTTGACCGTAATTTCTGTTTGCATCGGGATATTTATATGAATGCGAACTCCTACATGCGTCCAGGCTATGGGAGATCACAACACAAATATATCCGGCAGATAATGGTCACATGAATACGAAATGACGAACGTAAAGACGCCTTTCGACCAGCTCGACCTTGACTCGAGATCGCTTTTTCTTTACGATCCGTCATCGCGAGCCATTGATGACCACATCGGACTCGCCAGCGCCTCCTTCATCTTTTTTCTGAAAAACAGTTGCGCAACTAACGCTCATACGACCATGGAACACCTGAACTTGAATTACACGTTCGGAGGAAGTTTTTCTAGCGTTATATAATCGAGTCGGCGATATCAATAAACACGCTCGAAATTCTGCTAATTATAGAAAAGCGACGATCGTTCCCAGACAACAAATACCAGAATTGCGGTAATGGAATTGAAAGTAATGTTCGACGATATTAACCTTCTTTACGTTCTGGTTTTTTCATATTATACTTGTACCAGAAAATATAGCCTGATACTATATCCTGCTCTACATTCGCAGCGGAATAAAACCATACATTGACTAACAAGGTTTGCTTATTACACGCTTTTGGATTGAGGTAGGAGCTATTTTCGCAAAGTCAATACCCGCACAACTTCTTCCACAATTCAGTCTCTTAGTCAGTGTGGTCCATTAAAATCCATCTGTTTGCCTCTAAACGTGTTAAAGTTCACGTTCGATTTTTGCTTTCAATTGTCTCCGGAAATTTAATTTACACTGTCTCTTGCACCTAATCCAAACTGGCATTTAGTTATCCTTCACAGTTTACCGTTTCCTTGACAGACAAAAATATTATCGCATAACAGAAAGCGAGCCAAAAAATTAGGAAACCCCTTTCGAAGCTCTTGCAGTCCCGTTTCCAACGTTCCCCTCTTCTCGCGCGTGCATAGCCGCGCATTTTGCCCGCGCTACGAATCGTTACGCCGCGTACAAATTTTATGCAAATATTATCAGCCATATCGCTCAAGTTGCGCGTACAAAGAGCTACATTTGTCGTGGTAAGTAATGAGATTTGCAGAAGTTGCGCTGCGTATCGCGATTTAAATCCACTCACTCCGATAACGGAACGTCCGACGACATGTTTACATTGGAGTAGTCCCCAAGCTCGGAAATAGCCGCTATTCATGAATCATAGGTCTTGATATATATGGAAAATAAACAAAATGGCTGTCGCGCTTAATTACGTTAGAAAAGTAAATGTATGCTACGTACTCTCACCTTGCGATTTTGATCGTCCGCGCGTTATCCAATATGGTATCCAAAGTAAAAACGTGCTGGCGAACGTTGGACTTTCTTAAGACTCTCTCGAGGAGTCATGAAGCATCTCCACGAGCCGACGACCCGAAATCCCGTGATAGCGGCGACGAGAACGACGGTGCATACACGTGACGTACATTGATATACCGCAGCATGGATCACCACAGGCACGAGAAACAGATCGTCGCGGTGCGTCGCAGTGGAACGCGGGCGAACCGATCGAACATGAACAGAACGGGTGTACCGAACAGCTGAAAAATGCGGGACAATATCGGAGCTGGCACTGAATATCACTTTACACTGGGTGCACAACGACCACACAGCCGCGACACACGATAGAAGGTGTCGTCGAACCGACTTCTTTTCTTTGAGAATCCTCGAGAAGATGATCAAAGTCGAGAGTCTTCGTGAATGCGGCCAACGATCAGAAACGATATTTGTAGTCAGCCGTTCTTCAGATCCTGATAGCCTGACCGCACATATCGCGGAATATCACACGTGATATCTCGTGAGACGTATCTGGCTAATCCTAGTTCGATGCACGGCACCCTGTGGGACAGGGTTGCGATCGAGGCATAGCCAAGTGTATCGTGTACGTGAATTAATAGCCGGATGGTGATGACGATGACGGCGACGACGACGATGACGACGACGACGACGACGACGACGTGGAGAACTTTTTTCCAACGGGGTCTGCTCCGTTGGCTGTCCAGGGTCAACCGGCTGGCTCCGCGCGCGGCACTTTTACCCGTTGGGTACTCTCAAGGACTCGGAGGTGGCTCCTATTCCTTTCTCTTATCCTTTCGCGCGCGCGCCTTTTTTATCCCGCTAACCTTTTTAAGCGCACTTTTAATTCCGCTCGGCCGCGTGTCTCCGTGCGGCGTTCATAAGGACGGTGAAATCTTATTACAAACGACTGGGAATCGGGTGGAGATCGTCGCGGGAGGCGCGTGTCGACTGACGATACACCGAGAAAATCCAGTTCCACAAGGGCGAGGCAGAGTTCGAGGATTAGAAAAGTACACGGTGATAGAGGCGAGAAAGAAAACAAGTGGATCCAGCCACATCCGGATCGTCTTTCAGACTCGTCCTTCGCTACCGTCGTATCCCCGGCTGCGACACCGCTACCGTGTTCTTTTTCCTATTTCACCTCTAGGTGACTTCTTTCACGATTCGCACGTCGTCCGCTTCGTCGTCGTCCACCCTCGAGAGGATTCAGTACTTGTGCTCGAACACCGTATCTCCTCCGCGTATCGTTGCCTTACAATTCTTTACGGCGGATCACCGTGGTTTCTCTCTCTCTTTCTCTCTTTCTGTCTCTCTCATTCGTTTTCTCTCTCTCTCTTTCTCTCTCTGTCTCTTTCTCTCTCTCTCTCTCTCTCGCGTGCGCGCCTGCTTCTCTTCTTCCTCTCTGCCTCTCCCTTTCTCTGTCTCCTTTCTCTTCTGGTTTTGTAATCTGTTTTACGAAACTTCTGTAAGCCCGGACGCGGCGCGGCACGAGCGAGCGTGGCGCGATCGCTGAATTAAGAGACAGGCTTGAATTCTGCCATGAAATCGGCTGGCAGCCTGGTTACAACGGTGACAGGGCGCAGGGTATCCTGGTGTTGCTCTCTCGTCGTCCCGGAAGCAGGGTTACCGGTAGAACACAAGCGTTGACCTTGAACACTCGCGTTTGATAGCGCACGACGCGGACCATACGAGGACGATCGTTTCCATTGCTTTCTTCTTCATCGGATGGCACAGTGAATTCGACCGGGAACGATCGCGTTCAAGCGCGCGTGTCCACCGTATGCGCGCGCTCTTTCACCTGTTTTCGTCGCGAGAGACCGGGGACCACGGCACCGTGCACCGCTGTCCAATCGAAATTAGACACAGATTTCACGAAGCAGCGGACTAGAAATGTTGTTACACAATTGCACAGCTCTTTTTCGCGCTCTCTCGTTTCCCCGTTCGCGTATCGCTTCGTTTTGTCCAGTTCCACCGTTCCAATTCGCGACAATCACCGTGTTCCTTCCGCGGGAATGGTGCCCGCGATCGGCTCGCTGTTACGAGACACGTCGAAGAGAAACAACTCGAAGGTGGGACCAAATCCGAAAGCCGTCGAGAGAAAGACACTGGGAGAGAGAGAGAGAGAGAGAGAGAGAGAGAGAGCGAGGAGACAGACAGAGAAAGAGAGAGGGAGAGTGAGGCAGGAATATTCGGCTATGCCCAGCCTACGAGACAGGATCGGATTTTAGCGCGCTCCGCACGCGCTCCCGCGAGCCCAAGTCGGCGGTTTCAACTTTTACTTTCAGCTCTTACACAACGCGGCCCGCTCTTGCTTGGTACGTAAGCGGCAACCGAGCACCGGAGCCTCGCTCTTCGTTTCAAAGCTTCTTCTTTCCCTCGCCTCTGCCTTTCCTTCGGCCCCTTTCTCCTTCTCCTATCCCCCTATGTAGATTGCCACGTTCAAACTGTGCTCCGATATTTCGTGTTGACGGCACCGCCTCCAGTTCGCGGATAAATTCCCTGGATTTTGAAAGTGAGCGCGGTCGATGGTACGGTCCACTGGCCGCTCAAACATCTGGCATTCTTCCGGAATACCGAAAGGACTCTCGGGGCACGCAGCCCGGACCTGTCTGAAGAGCACGTGCGTCGACAAAAGCACGTGCGGACGAGCACGTGTCTGGTGTTTTCGTTCAGTGAGAACGCGCACACGGACCACCTCGATAACGGCCACGCTGTTGCGAACGTTTCGCGAAATCACAAACCAAAGTCGGCGGGTTTCGCGCCTCCGAACGATGTACAATCGAGTCGACACACTCCCATGAGAACCCGGAAGAAGAACGAAATCCAAGAGCCACGTGGCCTCCCGATGATGACTCGCGGCGAAAAACAACAACGACGTTGTTGACACCTATGTTGACAGCGTTGCGTCGATTTCCCAGATTATTTTTCGCACTGCACACACTCTGTACACTCGCGTATGTACACAGAGTCGACACACCCGATCAAAACGATATATGTTTTTCGCGCGTGGCCTTTCTTTCTCACTTCGCCGGAGGACTTCTTCAGGGAGAGAGGGTCTCTTCCGGTCTCCGCGGTGTGTCTCACTGCTCCTCGCTCCGTCGTAACTTTTGCGCAAAGCCGAGACCCTCTCTTACTCTTTACCCCTCTCTCTCTCTCTATCCCTCTCTCTCTCTCACTCTCCCTCGCTCTCTCTCTCTATCTATCTATCTATCTATCTATCTCTCTCGGTCTCTTCCTTTCTCTGTCTCTCTCTCTATCTTTTCCTCCGTCTCTTTCTCTCTCAACACCTCTTTCTCTCTGTCCCCCTCTTTCTTTCTCTCTCCCTCTGTTGCTCTTTCGCTCTTTCTCTTTCTCTGTCTGGTCCTAGGTAAACGCGGAGAGAGGTAGACTGGGCAGTCAGCAAGAGATGGTGGTGGTAGTGGTGGTGGTGGTGGTGACGATGGTGGTGGTTGATACGATGCGTTGGTAATGGTGGCACACGATACTGCTCGAAACGTGTATATACCAGCCACCGATCAGGACGTCAGGACGGTGACGGTGACGACAGTGACAATGGTGGTAGTGACTGTGCAGTGATGGTGGTGGTGGTGGTAGTAGAGAAGAGGCCAGGTGGGCCCCGTGGCTTACAGGCGAGCCCAGAAAGGGTTGAGGGTCCGAAAAGCACGGTTCTCTCTCTCTCGAGAACTCCCGGTGGAATACTCACGCTAGAGAGGAGGCCTCGCGAGCCTTGTGAGTTCGTTTGTAAAGGGACCGTAGTATTGGTTCCTCGTCGAGTGGCACCTCTTCTCTTCTCTCTCGCTCTCTCACCCGTTCTCCCTCTACCTATCTCTTTCCTACGCTTACTCTTTCCTCCCACCATCGCTCTTCCACCACCGCCTTCCTCTACTCTCCCTTTCCCCACTGGTGCTCTCACTATTACATTACAAATAGCTCTCTTGCCTAGGCCACGTTTGTGAGGTGTTGCTCCTTCCGTGTACGTTTATGCGAGCCGTCGAGTGTGCGCGCCTGCATCGATTTACGTGTGTCGTGTATGGCCCGTGTACGTGCTAACTGTGGCTTTCATACACACGCACAAACTGTCGTATGCACGATAGGAGTAGAGACATCGGTCGTCTTCCTCCGTTACTCTTTCGTCCTCCCCCCACTCTCTCTCTCTTTCTCCCTCTCTCTTTCCCTCTATTTCTCCCTCTCTCGCCGTGTCTTTCTCGTTTCTCTATCTAGCCGTATGCATAAGTCCTATTTGGACGTTGACGTGCGCGCGTATACGCACACACGGGAATCGCAATCGTCCTATACGCTATAACTTCATCCTCGTCGCTCAGACGCGGTTGAATAGAGGACCTCTTTGTCACGGTAATGGTGTAATAGAAGGCTACGCTTGTGCCCGCGCACGTAATACGTAAGAATGAAGCGAGTGCTTCGCAGACCTCTGCGCACTTCTCTTTTTCTTCCCTTCTTTCTCTTCCTTCCTCTTTTCTTCGGCAACCCTCCCCACCCCTAGCCCTTCGTTTCCGTTCTTTCTGCTCGTCCTCCTGTGTCCACGTTATGCCTCTCTATAATTTCTGTCTCCTACTACCGTTTCTTCCGTCTTGCTCCACCATCGACACGAACTTCATCTTTTGCTTTTCTTCTCCCTCCTCTCCGCCGCGTCCTCCCACCCTCTCCCACTCCTTTGTCTTTCCCGCTTCTTTTCTCGCTCCACCACGGTTCTGTTCGCACGAGCGAACGCGCTTGCGCGACTCTTTAGTCTCCCGCGGATCGAGGAGAGCCACTTCCCTCTTCCTTCCCTTTCCTCCTTCCTTTCTCTCTTTCTCTAGACACTAGATCGCTCCCGCTCCTTTTGCTGACCTTCCAACCCGTCTATTCTTCTCGCCATCCTATCACTCCCACGTGCTTTCTTCCTCTTGAAAATGTTGGCCCACCACCGGCCAGCTGACCCAATCGAAACGAGCGCGGCTTGCGCGTAAGCCCTCTTTTTCATACGGAGGAATTATTATGTCGTTGCTCTAGTTATGCATCGGACACGCTTTCAACCGTGATCGATAGTGAAATGCTTGAACGACTCGCTGGTAAACACCTTCGGCTTCAGGTTCCTCCGCGTTTACTTTAATTGCGGGCTTAGCTCGTGATAGAAGCATCTTTAAACACTCTCACCGCTGTACTGCTCTCAAACGTGAGTTTAATGCTTAAAAATACTTGAAAAGTCCTCATTTTCTCTTTACACGTACACAGGTGTTATTCGCCCATCACTCACTTGACGTAGGTATTCTATTTTCGAAAGATAAACAGGGGCGACGATAATTGTTCGCCATTCCACAACAGCTCGCGGAGCGGCGGAGTTTATCCAAACCTCAACGCTAACAGCTATTTCAATTGCTCCAAATTGATAGGCACGTTTCCGTGTCGCGGCTTTGTGAAATCTCGTCGTTACTGAAACACCAAACGAACTTTCCGCTCTCCCGTAAAATCCTTTCGTTTATCTCTGCAGACTCGCGGCAACCGTACGCTCGTTTCATTAACGAAACCTTTAGCTCGTGAACGCGTTACTTTTCATTGGAACTATTTATAAACATTCTTCGAAAGAATTTCATGGCCGACCGGTGCGGCTTTAATTCGAGTCGGTGCACCAGATACGCGATTGTTTCTTCGTCCCTCTTTCTCCGACTGGCTCGCACGGGACACGGACAGCCGTAGCCGCAGCTATTGCCATTCGTAGATTCGGTCAACGATGTGCACGCGTCCGGAGATTACGGCAGCGGCTGGCTATACTTAGAGCGTCAGACGAATTTCGCTCGAGGGTCGCTCAGAAAGGAGGTCGAGGAACAGCTGATGCGATATGCGCGGGGCGTAATTTGGCATGATAACGCTTTCCTCTACTTTTTCCTTAGGCGAAAGTCGATTGACAAACGGAATTCTCTCTTATCAAAAGGTATATGCACATAACTTTCCTTGCAACGGAATATTTGAATGTCAAAATGTCAATACGGTATATATACACGTTGTTCAAGTTCCTGCGAATATCTCTCGACTTTGTTCTGTTTGTTCCGAGACATTTAGTAGCCTACTTCTATGTACGCTGAACTATTAAAAATGTCATCCTCCCAACTAATAATTTAAGCTCTAATCGATGAGAAATCGGTAACCTTTTAGGCAAATATGAGCGCGCCAACTGGTACGAGGTCTTAATCAATCCAACGTTACAGTGCTTACGATCTTAATATTCGTTTAATGCGTTAGAATAAAATGATGGAATAAATATTGTTCGCCTTTACAATTATTTGACGACGTTGGAGGCGTGTATGAGCGTTGAAAGAGCGAGAATCTTCTGCGATGAATAAGTATACTCCGAGAAAAAGGAAGCCCAAAGTCTCAAGGAGCGTACGTTAGGCCAAATATTTGCGTGCGTTATCAGCGCGGTAGTAATTGCGTGAAATTAATTAATTCGCGTGCAGACTCGTCGGCTGCGTTCCGCCGCCGACTGCCCAGAGTTATCGTACTCGATACTATTTATTTATTTATGGTGCGGTCTAAATTAAAAGCGCGACGAGAAGGCCAAACGTCTTGCGTAATCGTTACAAAGAGCACGCGGCTGTTTATCATTACACGCGAAAGAGATGAGTGGTGGGTGCGGGGATGATGGAGGAAGGAAGGGGAGGCAGCGGGAGACAGAAGAAAAACGAGAAAAAAAAGGGGGGAAACTGCAAGGTCCTTTTCAGCTTCGGCACGCATGCAATTAAAAGCTATTTTCTTCGCATTGTCTCTGTGTTTACGTTTTCAAGATCTTAGGTGATTCGTTCTGCTGCGCGTCACACCCATTCGTTCTTATCGCTACCAATTTCCTCCTCTTTTTGCTTTATTTACATCTGCCTCGTTTATTACGGCAAGATAATTGATTCTTCTTTTTGCCGCGCCCGGAGTGATGGAAAGACGACAGATGCTTTGCGATTTGTGTTTACGTCGGACAATCAAAAACATCGGTTAAGAGTAATTTTGACGTGGCCATTACTTTCTGCAACATTCTATCTGATCGAGCGCCGTGTTAGAAGCTTGCAGTTACACGAGGACAGCGTAGGTGATACGTAACATTTCTCCTGCTATCTGCGCAATCTTATCAACTTGGGTGTTCTTTTCCTCGCCTGACTCATGCGACACTATAATTAGGGCAGCCGACTCTGCTCGTCGGCGATAAGTGGTAGAGTAAATTATAATCCTTTTTATGGAATCAAGGGGATTTCTCCTTTGCGTATAGACGCTTCCCGCGTCTCAAATTCTCAACGTGCGTTCACGGTTCGATATTTCCCGCAATTGTATTTTCATTCCAGCTTTTGCTTTCCTGTCCAATCGTTTCGCGTTGGCGTTTACAAGTTAACAGTTGCAACGGCACGTGCGCAAACGTCGTGTTTGTGCGTTTCGAACAATGAACGACATTGTACAGAAATCCGTTGACACGACACCATGCTCAGAAATTATGGAACAACACCCCTGGGCCACTTGGTTTCTCGTGAGACAGTTTGACCCTCCTCCGAACTCTTTCACTACACTCCTTTTCTCTCGCTCTCTCTTTTCCTCTGCCCATCGTCCTCTACATATCTCTCTCTCTCTCTCTTCCTGACCCTCCTTTCTAACTCTCCTTACCTCCACCTCGTCCCACGAGGTGGTCGACGACGGTCGTACTTGCACCTTTCTCACAGCGCGACGCAGGTCTAGCCATATCCCTTCTTTCCACGTCCCTTTCACTCGTATCACGCGAGACGAGGTTGAGGAGGGTCCAGCGAAATGCGAAAAAGAAGGAAACAGAGGAAGAGGGCAAAGAGTGGCGGGAACGAAGGTGCAACGGAACGAGATAAAAATAAAGAAAAGACGGGGAACATAAGAGAGAGAGAGAGAGAGAGAGAGAGAGAGAGGGGGGGAGAGGGAGTGGGGGTAGAGAAAGAGAATGCAGAATGAGAAGTAGAAAGATGGAGATCCAGTTTGACCGTATAGGTTAGATCCTCGTTGGTTTCGTGTATTTCGTGGTGACTCGTTTTATTGCGAATCCGGTTTGCTCCCCGTGACGAAGGGAACAAGAAGAAGCGCGAGTCGACAGGAAGAGAAGGAGAGAGCGAGAGGGTGGATGGGAGAAGGTTGCGGTGGATGATGAAGGAAGTGGAGGAGGAGGAGTCGTAGGGAAGGGAAAGAGAGGGATCTTTCTTTGGTCGTTCGACCGATACGGGTCTTCCCTTTCTCCTGTACTCTGCTCTAGCCGTTGCTGCTCGTTCTGTTGCTACGTTGCTGCTACTCCTTATGGGACAGCGGAACGCGTTGGTGCTGGCTCTTTTTGCTGCTACTGCTAGTTGCTACCGACCGGTCGTTCGGCCGGTGATGTGCACCACGCGCTCCGCTGTTGTAGGCGATGGAGGTGACGAAGCTGGAAGTGGTGGCCAGTTTCAAGGTTACCTCCTCATCGCTCGCAACTTGCACATAGTGTACACGTTTCACTAGCCATACTCCTCTCGAACCATCTCCCTGGACGTGCTTTCCTACCGGTATGCAGGCCTCCGCGTCTACCCGCAGCCGGGTACACACAAGTCGTCATCGATAAATTTTATCGTTCCCAGTTGCATAACGATACACGGAAACGCGGAACGTTTCAAAGACTTAGTCATTACAAGATCAGTCGGACATCGCTGTTTGCTTCTACCGACTACATATTTACTAGCGTCGGAGTAGCGATTTTGTACTCTTAATTGTATACATTATACTCTACGTAATTTCCTATTACAGATGATTCTATTAAGAAGTACGTTAAACTGCATATTTTCGGTAACTGCGAGCACTCCAGCTTCGATTGCTGTTCATAACTAGGGTTGCCAACCGTACTATAATATACAGTATTGTACTATATTTTCGCCTCACTAGGCGAAGTATATAGTACACTTACTATATACTGTTAGAAAATGATACAGTACGCAAAAATACTATATTTCCGATACATTAATAAAATTCTACAATTTTTACTTATTTCTTTATTTTATGGCAACATCAAAACTTTTATTTGCGAAATTAAACTTTAACAGAGAGGATGTTTTCTATAATGAATATGAAGTGGCGGGACGAGAAAAACAGAGCTAGTGTATCTCTCATAACACATGCTAATTTGAACGTTCAGTGCAATCCAACCTTTTTTATTTTGTACCACTTCCCTCTGAAAGGAATTCTATTTTTTCACGATGTAGGTATTATTCTTTTTATCACATTTGGCCGCAAAGTACTATATTTTCGACTTTTTTCGAAAAAAGTTGGTAACCCTATTGATAACATCAAGCTCTCTACTTGGAATTAGCCGTTTTGTTGAAAAATTAACAACGTTTTACTGAGACTATGCTTATGATATCCACTCGACACTAGAACCACCGACAATTGCAGTGTATGTACCTAGCTTTATGACAGTGAGTAAAATCACAGGACCTGGTACATTTAGGTAGGTATTGTATTATATGTAAAACTTGAGAAAAATATTGAAAGTCTAACGAAGGCTATACGTCTGAGTAATTTTCATAAGCAATTATAGACCACTCACTTTGACTGCTATGGTAATTTTCGTTTTAAAGAAAGTGATATATGTATACACTAGGGACGATTACAAGTGTGACCAATCAACGAGGCTCTATTCTTATCTTACACTGGCCGTTTAAAATGGCATAACCTGGGCATCGATTGTGGCAAACAGCAATGTACATTCGAACCGATTGCTACTTCGTTTCGTGTGTCGCAAAATAATAGTATGAAACGACGATTTGGAAAAATGAGACGAAACAAGCCTTTCCTCGAGCCATACCAGAATGGCCGCGCCCCACCAGAATTCGAGGAAAAAACCTTTCCATCGCACTTCGATCATCGAGCGAACTTACGTCATTTATAGCGCTTTGTCTTCCTGCTCAAAGTATCACGGTGTCTCGGTTTCTCGTAATTGATTACGGACTTCAGCGTAATGTCTCCTTCTGCTCGGGAGATTTTAATTATACATTCGCCTATCGACGGTATGAAAATTGCGCCGGCTTAATAGAATCCGCGAACCAGGAACTGTCGTGCGGGAATATTGAGATGGAATCGAGCAGATTCTTTTAATTGTCGCACAGTGTCGCGATAACTATCACGGCAGCGGACTAGTGAAAAAATGCTTATGTTTCTCCGTGGAAAGATACGGCTCGCTCTAAAACCAGAACAAGGTTGCGCGAGTGCATGCACAGAGTGCTAACATTGATAGGTAACTATTTTCGTTCCGTCGTGGACGCGTTGTTTGATAAAATTTAAGGAGGCTTCCAGCACCTTTCGGGTATTTTGCACGGCAGATTTCTCTCTGCAGATTTCGAAGAAATATCTCAAATTCACCGTTTTTTCATGCCCCGTCGAGCTTCAACGATCAGACGCGGAAGTTTCAGCGCAACGCCGCGCTTCTTTTAATTTTCCAACGCTTGTAAGTTACTTTATCCAATTGGAATAAGTGTTCCATACACAATAATAACTGTTCCAATAATAGTGGGAACACAGATGGACGTATCTATTTCTGCACACGATTTGCGTTGTTTGCGAAACCGCGTGCTGTTTTTGTCATGCTAAATCATTTTTCTTCTGGAACTACTCCACGGTACTGTTCTCTTTTCCGCACATAGAAGAACTTAATCAAATAACTGACTGGTTTTCCCGCGAATCGGCTAAATTGTTATTCATAAATTCATTGAAACTCGTAAAACGATTCCCGGCACACTAGAACTGCGCTTGCATATATCCAATGGTATTTCTATCCATTCAGCTCCGCTTCTTGCATTTGCATTTCACAGAAAGCGTTCGAGCGAAAATCATTCGTTCTCACGTATGCTCTTGCATTCTCCCGCCGCATTAGTTTGAAGCACGTTTTTCTGTAAATTACCCTTATATCCGCAAACCTAAAATCTCCAATGCTGGCAAACGCAAGTTAAATCGGTCCACATTCAGCTTCGATGGTGCCACTCACGGATACGTGGTTTCAGCGTCGCGTTTTTTCGGTAACGGAAGAAAATATGACCCTGCTATCATCATGGAGAACGAAGTAAGTGAGTGTAGTAATAGCGTAGGCTGATGTCATACGTTAACCTTCTACTTTGCACGTACAGTTGTTCACAGAAATGCGCGGCTATGGCGCCGCTGCGCATACAGTTCGCAGGAGTGTTTCTCAGGGCAGAGTCGCGAGAGCACCACCGATCTCTCGAGAGAGGAAGGAGAGAGAGACAAAAAAAAGACACGAAAAGAGATCGTAAAATTGCCTAGGAAGCCGTCGAAGGGATCGTCCAAAGCAATTGTCTCTTACGTAATTAGGAATTCCGCGGTTGCTCGGTGGCTGTTATTCTTTCGTTAATTCTTGCAGGCGACATCGCCGTCATCGCGAAGCCACGCATTGCAGCAAGACCGAACGATCGCGCATGAAAAGAACCAGGCGGACGAGGATTCGTGACGAATCTTTCAACGGCGAGTTAACGTCGGCCAGATAAGAGCTCCTTTTCCGTGAACGTGTCCAGATAATGGCTAGCAGTTCTAGACTTTCCAAAGCGCGGAATTGCGCTCGCTTACGGGTACGCAGTGAGGCTATTGTGTCTATATGCGCTTGTTTTGCGCGGAGAGGCGAAAAAAAAGCTTCCGAACGACCATGAATAGACCAGCGGTTTCGGGGAACAATGGTTCGTCGCGAGAGAAATTGACGAGAAAAATGTATGCGAAGTGGCGTCGATACGATCGCAATATTGGTTACAGAGTCCGCTCGACGAGGCTTGGAACGAGTCTTTCGGGAAAAAATAGGAAACTTGATTCCAGATAAATGTTACTCCGCGGAATTTTCATTCTGATAGTCATCTCTGTAATGTACGACGCGTTGCGTGATTGTACGCGAATCTAAAACTGATACGAACAAGTTATGTGCGAATGATACCCGAGGCTGGGAAGTGTAGCCGGTGGAAGAGCGTAGTCAGCTGCTAACAAGTGGCATGTTAATTTGATAGTCTTGTGGATTAGATCCACAAAGGGGTATCCCCCACCTTCTTCTTCGTTGTAGGGATGCATTTAGTCGATTATTTATAATTTATGGGACGTTATTATGACACCTGCAATCCTGAGGCCTTGCCACTAATTGTAAGTGCTCCAATCTTCACACCCAATTTAATTTACGAGTATCATTATATCTCTCTCACTGACTGGGCTGCAAATTACGATATTAACGCCAAGTTGCTGGCTCGTCGTGTTACTTTCACATTTATTTCTCTCCGTTTTAATTAACAGGATGATCTAGTAAGGGAGGAAACAATTTGCAAGCGATGTTGCTTAATTTACATGAAAATAAATGTATTCTTTAAGCGGGGCTCGTTGCATAATTTCTTAACAGGGAGTCTACGTTCTTTTAACTAGTAACGAAGTTGATTATAAATACCCGAAAGTTTCATTTCTTTTAAAAATTTCGAACTGTAACTTCTTCTGGTATATTTTGGAAATTTTTCTTTGTATAGATCAGCGATGAAAATTCGTTTCATTGAGGCGACCAGAAACGAGTTAAAAGCTGTTGATCCATTATCTACCGTGAAAAGGTTACGGAGAGGGGGAAAGAAATATGTAAGCTATCGCGTAGAACAAAAACAAGCGTGTTACTTTCCTGTGCCACTTGAAAGGAGCAGGCGTATCAGCCATGGTGTTTTCACGTGTTGCCAGAACATCGTCGATTACATTCAGATAAAAATGTGTTTGCTCAGCAGTTAAGAGTGTTGTAACACCATCGACACGTGGGGGACCGCTACCGTTGATTGTAGTTACGTATGTAATAGGCGGGCACAGCAGTTTGTAAAATTTCTCTGTTCATCGTTTCGTCAGCATGACGCTGTGTATTAGTTGCTGGAATTTCGAGGGTCGACCGCGACGCGATAAATGAAGAACCGTGATAAACGCGTCCCTGGATCTTCCATTGCCTTGGCTGCCGCATCGTTGGATCCCACTCGCACTATTTTTTTTTCCTCTTTTGCCTTTTTTCTAGACGATACTGATCTCTCATCTGGCTGTTGAGCACGGCAGACATGGCATTGCAGCGGCATGACAGATCATTATGTAATGTCATAACGTTATGTGAACGTTTTACATTCGATGCCTTGCACCATTGCGGTCTCAAGGTCTTTACACTGTTGTTTGTACAACGAGTTAACGCGTCGATGCTGATCCAGGGACATTTCGCTGGAGAAAATCCCAATGGTGCCTCGTGATGCCACTGATTGTAATAAATTCAACTTCTAACTTATTTTGAAGCTCTTTTACACGAACTGCACTGCCGATTTCGTGATCCTACATATGTAGGACTACACAATCGGGTCAGAAATATCGCGTCAACAAGCATAAATCACATTATTAGTTCTTGGATGTTCATGGCGCATTACAACTGGGTAGAGTTTACGATCAGGAACCTTATGAGCCCCTCAGAAACCAAACTGATTAAGTTCACTTTCCGCAAATTTTTCAATTTTAGTACTGAAGCAGATAATTAGTGCTTCACTTATCAACGTTTTCTACTTTTTATTTTGTAGAGTTGATATTTTTATTTAATGCTTCTAATAGGGGATACTGTATTGTTGTTGGTATGTAGTATACTTGAGCTGTTTGTATATTTTTTGTTGAGAACTTAAATTTTTAAACTTAAATTTTTTCAATTCAGGAATGCATGTAAAAGTTTAAATTTTTTTATCCGTATTTCGTCCTACTTTCTTATCTGTAGCAATATACGATAGCTATAGGTTTTGAACGGTAACACAGCACGCAAATATGTTTTACTATCATAATATGTTTCTTCTGTTCCTTGTTATTTCCTTTATCGCAGTCTTCCTTTTCTAACTGAAAAGCGTAGTAAAAGTAGAATTTAAACATTGTATATAGTTAAAGTGAAGATTACATGTGAATACGTAAAAGTATAAGTAATGCGACAAACGCTATCTGGTCTTGTCTAATGACTAGCCAATCCACATATATTTTTTTCATATTGGAGTGACACGAATATACTTGAATTCATCACACAAATATAACATCAGGCATTTGAAAAATTTCAGGGGAGAGCTGTATACAAACAAATTATTTGAAGCTGCTAAACAAGCAAAGTTATCAAATAAGTGACAGGAAATGCAATTGTATATCATCTCCCCCAAAAGATTCTTACTATGAAATAGGCTTTTCAAAAATTAATTAATGGGCCTAAGGATTATTAGTTTAGTTCAATTCGAAATATTCTACGATGAATATTCTAAAATATTTTCTTGTAAAAGTAGAATTCGATGATTCGATACCTTGAGTTCCCTTTCCGAGGAAAGAACTTGAGGTTATGGGCGCATTATGCTTAACAGTGCAAGCATAGGGTACCTAACCATTGCAAAAAACTTACGACCCTGTGAAACTTGAAATTTCTGCAGAGTTACGGTTCCAGAGGGTTCAACTTTGAAGGGAAATTCTTTGAACCAGTGATCCTCGACCGTTCTCTAACCTCCTTCCTTCGCTCGAGTTCGTCGCAACTGGTCCTAGGCAAATAAACACATCAATAAACCGTGGAAAGTGGCAGACATAGACGGACAATAATTTCGGCGGGGTTGAAACTCTCTCATCCCAGCCCTCGCAAGCAGGAAACGTCATAAACGTTAATTACTCGGGTAGGTATAAATAAGGGTTAACGACGGATCGCCTGTTTCCCAAACTGCACCGCTGTAAACTTACCCCGTTCACAAAGGACTAGTTCAGCACCGAAATCTCCTTCTCGAGAGAGAGTTTTTCAATGTCATCCGTATCTCTGTGAATTACCTATATATATATCCAAACATTCCGTTAAAACTTCCACGAGATCTCACCAATCTTTGAAGTGTTGTCAGCGGGAGTAGGTACATACTTAATTACTCAATTTCATCAAGGCAGCAACAACTAAATATTTACAAGCAATAACTTGAGATCGTTAGGTTCTCCATTTCCACCACCCGCTCAAAATACAATAAAAATGCAACGGAATGTCGATTTTTCTTTCCTTTGTTGAAGAAACACTGTAAATTGTATGCCAGCTAAATTGATGCGGGTATTAATCTCTTTAAATCATCATTGAGAACCAATTTGAGTCAGGACGCAAGAACAGGTTAGGCAATCAGAGAGAATTTCGTGACACCTCGCGCACTCGCAACATTGAAATCAATGATTGTATGATATTCGCTAAGTGACTCGTTAGCTCGATCATGACGCCGTTACGTAAGTTCTGTCGCGTCCGGGATTTTCCTTCTCAGACCGCCCAGGCAACGATGTACATATTCCGTAAACACGATTCTCACTCGGGAATGGCAGCAGAATTATATCCTCCTTCCTGTATACGATAATTACAAGGGACTAATTGCAGCGGTGGCAGCGTCGCTATTCTGCCAGTATTTCAATAAACTCTGTTGCGCGGGAACCGAGATGGAAAGCCGCGGCGACGCTCGACGCGTTGGGGTGTCTTCGATTCTTTTCGAGGTGCGTGCACCGGACGGACGGCGACTCGCGGCAAGGGGTCGAGCGAAGGGAACGAAGGAGGAAACGAGAGGGCCCCGCTTCAGGATGCTTTCATTCATGCGGGGCGGCAGCCTTTACAATCCTGCGGCTTCTGCGCGTGGGAAGGGCTTTATCGTGTGTGCCAGCTGGGTGAGGGTAAAAACTGAGCGGCCAGAAAGGGAGAGATTCGGCCGCTGAAATACTCCGAAACGCGAAAAGAGACAAAGAAAGTGGGAATGGGAGCGAAATGAAAGTGGGTACGAAGCAGAATGGGACCCGATCGGTGTGATGCCACTTGGCGGAAGAAGCACGAACTGGCGAGGAATGTGGGAGCAACGCGAGGGGAACGAAAGGAGGCAACTAGAGAGCTCAGGTTCGCGCGAAATTTTAACGATGGGAGGAAAACAGGGTAGGGATGTTGAGAGAAAAGAAGCGTCTCGGAACAAAGGAGAAGGAGCTGAGTTCGGAGAAGGGGAGTCAAGGCAAAGGGCGGGAAAAGAGAAAGAAGTAGGAGGAAAATTGAATTTCAAGAATGGGGGAGAGAGAGGAAGAGATAGAGCAAGGAAGGAAAACCGGCGGAAGGAAATACGAAGGACGGCGGGGGGCAGGAGGGGAACGCGATAGAAACGAAGCCGTGCGCGTACATTGTGATAAGGTCTTATCGTGTGAAAGCACCGTGGCCTACTTATCCTCCGTCCGCGGTTATGCGCGTCTCTCTAGCGTTTACGTGATCGCACACGCACACGTGCGCGAGCATCTCGCTACGCACGCACGGCAGTTTATGCGAGCCTCGAGCACGCGTGAACGAGCGTGTCGTTGGGTGTAAAGCCTATCTATATGTGGTGGCGGTGGAAATAAAGTTCCTTTTTCCATACACGACCGTTTTACGATTTTGTTTTTTTCCCGCACTTTCCTTCAACTGGTATTTTCTGAGATTGAATCACTAAACACCGATAATTAATATCTACTCATACCTCACTGGATCTCGCCTAGTACACTACAAACTGGACTTGGGCTCTTCATGTTCTCCCTTGCGTGATAATAATAATTATCACGGAATGAATCTATACACTAATATAAGTAAAAACTGAAATGAACATATGTCTAATATACATTAGTTTTCGAGTTTTTAAGGATTAAAGAAAATGGTCCAATGTTGACACATTAGAACTTTACTTTTGGGGCCATTTAAACACAATTGTGTATTCAAGGCAAGTGAATAATTCGCATGATCTGCGAGAAAGGATATAAAATGGATTCGAGACTATTCCAAGAATACCTACCTAAGTACTTAGTATTTTCGAGCGAGTGCGGAACTCAATGCTGCGCCGTACATTAGCGTGTGTTGCGAAGCAGGCACTAGAATATTTTCTTGAATCATTCATAACTTGAAAACTAAGCTATATAGGGCGTTTTTATTTATATTAGTGTGCAAATTTATCCCCTGAAGTATTGACATGCATTTATGAATCACTCTGTATTTAACAAACATATCCATCCTTAACGTGCACAATTTACAAACATACACAAATACATCCTCTTGCCGAAGAAACGCAGCGAGTGTGGCACTATGACGATGTAACAACACTACGCGTAATCCTTTCAACCAGTATAATCATACCAAAACAAATGCACAATAGGATTAAAGGTCCTCGACCCCGATTCAAACATACATACAACACCACAAGAAACAACTGTTATGAACACATGGGCGATTGTTAGACGGTTACTCAATGTGCAATAGAGAAAAGAACACTTGACGCAGTCCGCATTCTAACTATATAATAATCAAGCATAGTAAGACAGTCAAAAGGCAATAATAATTATCAATACTATGAACGGAACAAGTAGAGAAAATTATATGGGGAATATAAATAACCCACGTGTTTCTTATTTAACATAAAACTATAATAGATATATAAAAATTACAAACTTTATACTCGTCCGCGACAAGACACATGGCGACCATCGAATCACTCGAGACGAACAGTAAACATAACCATACTAGATGGCATTCTACACCATACAATGGAAAGGAACATCGCCACCCGGATGTCGCCATCTATTGACCCAATAATGAAAAATAATTATAAAGACAACTCCGCAGATTGTGGTAGACGGTGCAGAAGAATGACTCAAGCAGTCAGAAACGGTACAAATATTTGAGCGTTATTGCATTGTAATCGACGGGGTGTATGGTATGCATAATAGATCGCGTTAGAACGTTCAGTATTCCGTAGCGACGATCGCGTCGCGTCGCGGACATACCTGAAACGCTTGGAATTATCGAAAACTATTGATGAACGAACCTCGTGCACGGGAGTACTTAGCGGATCGTCTACACGCAGTTTTGTTTCTGCTTCTGGCTGGAGCAATGCACGCACATAGAGGGGCCGTTTATTCTGCAGGTAAACACAGATTCTTTCTCGTTAGCTGATCGCCGCGCAGGAATCCCTTGATAATCGATCGGCTTGGGGGCCATGATCGGCGAAAGCGCCGTCGACAGAGGAACAATAAAAGCGGCGATTCGATAGTTCGTCACGGCTGGATCGCAGCCGCGTGCATATACACGCGAGCGCGTACGTACATACGGCGAATTGCGTAATTGGGTCAGCCAGAAATTGAAGCTGATCCGCTTGTTCTTCGAGGCGATGACGGCAACTGCAAAGCCAACACGTGAAATTTTACCGATAACGCGGGACCAGAAGCCAATGGGACGCTTATCGCCCTCACGTCTGTAAAATCTAATGCCCCTAAACCTTTTTTCTTTTCTTTGGGGTTTCGTGGGGTATTTAGAGGGTTGTCCTGAAAGAAGGACCAGATGGATGCGTTGATTTCTAAGAATGTTGAGTGTAATGCTGCTACAAGCAATCAGAGATTGAATTGGATTGCACTGAAAACTTTCACTGTGCCAATATTTCTGTGACGTTGAAGCAATAACGTTTTCAATGAGAAGTATTAGCGCCCTTCACACGAGATACTTCTGTGGTCTGATACCTTTTGTGGTGTTCTGGCCACAATTGGTATTTTTAAACGACTTCAAAAAGGAGGAGGTTATACATTCGGCCCATATTTTGTATTTTTTTTATATGTTTGTCCTCGCAAAACTCCTCAGCATATGGACCGATTTTGATGATCTTTTTTTTATTCGAAAGAGAGCGATGCCTCCGTGGCCCCATCCTGCACTGAATCAATATTGGCCCACTATTTTGCCAGTTGTGGTTAATACTAAAGACTATTGACACCTAATTATTATTATTTTATGTACGTACGCGCGTATCTCCCCAGCATGTGTCAATATATATACAGCTAAAAAGTTAAAAATAAAAACACTGAAAAAAAAATAAAACCGACGTCAAAAAAATAAAAATGCCGTACAAAATAAAAAAATAATTTTTTCCCTTATTTAATCTGCGACTCCCAATTTTTTTATGTCGGCGCCTCATCATTTGCACTGTGTAAATCTGGCACCGACATAAAAAATATGAGAGTCGTAGATTAAAAAAGGGAAAAAATTATTTTTTACTTTTTACTGCATTTTTAATTTTTTTGAAGTCGGTTTTATTTTTTTTAATTTTTTTTATTTTTCAGGCTGGAGTTACGTAGCTATTAAATAAAATTTTGTTCATCTGTCAAGTTTTTAAAGAATTTAGCGTTTTACAAATTTTAATGCTTAGTACGTTCCTCTGCAGTGTTTTAAATTATTTGTTAGTATTACGAAGGTATATAGGTATGTTCTAATGTAGGTACATAGTTCATTGTTTGAGTATTTGCAAATGATCGAAAGTTAGTTTATTATTACACGAATTATATATCGAAACATTATTTTTGTTGGAAAGATAAAAATACAATACTTAATCCTTGTGTAATCTTTCTTGATTGGCAAGATTACAATTTGGTCCTATCTTGAAAGAATGTGCACGAAACTGGACTAATTTCTAATTGTTAACAGCCATAGAAAATCAAAGCGAGCCTTAGGAGAGAAATTAATTAATAAACGTCGATGTGTAGGTGTTGTTGAAAGATTAACCAGTCCATCTTATCTGCTATATCATGTTGTTTGATGCCAACATAAGACGGTAGATAGACCCCTCTACCAATATTTTATATAGTGTCAAGACGCATACCTCTTGACATTTTGAGATATTATCTTCGTAATATCCCCATTCTTCGAAGTGTTTCTAATGGATTGAAGTGCATTTGTATAGATCCAGAAACTACTTACAAGGGGAGGTCAGGGTACGTGGTACACATCGATTTTGATGAGCCTTGGCTCGATGGATTTATAAAAAAAAAAAATTGATAAATATCTTTTTTTTAACGTGGAGAAATCTTCAAAAAACACCTCGACGCCTACGTATGTTGTAGATACAACGAACAGTCAACTTTACTTACGATTTTAAAATCTCTTTATGCTTTAGTTATTATGCAACAATTTTGTTATTCGTATTTTAACTGCCATTTTGCAGAAACGTATACCTGCTAACAATGATTCACGTAAAAGAATAGTAAAACATTACTTGTCACACCTGTTTGTTCTTCTCGAATGTACAGGGTGTTTCCAAAATCGTGGTGCAACCAGGGAGGAGGTGATTCATCGTGCAAAAGAAAGTTGAAAATATAGAATGAAATTTTTTCATACAGGTTTTTGTTTTCGAGAAAATTGATTTTGAAAGCACGTCCGCAACACCCGCTGACTAAAAAACAGCAGAATTGATCGTGTACGAATTGAATCCTTGTCTAAAAATATTTTTTTAAAAACTAACTGAAAAATAACCTTTTTTCAACCGGACTTTACTTGAGAGAAAATTGAATTTCCATTTGCTTTAAATGTGCGTGCATTGATTAAGAATTTTTATTCTATTTCCAAATATGATTTTCTCGAAAATGGAACCTTATATGAATGGAATTTCATTGTATACTTTTGTCTTATTTTTACACGAGCAATCATCTCCTTTCCACTTGCATCACGATATTGGAAACACCCTGTATAGGTAGAATGTTGTTACGATTGTTAAATCGTAAAAAGTACATCGCAAATAAGTGGAATACAACGTTTTTTCTTGTCAACCGCTCTAACCTCACTGAATATGAATCGCTTTTAAACACGAGCACTTTTTTCTGCCGGTTATTCAGTTGCCGGCGGAACTTTCCATTTTTATCTTTAAATGCGCATATGTAACATTGCTAACAGCATGCTAGACGCGCACGGCGAATAACAGCAATAAAATTTAACAGCAAGATAGGGCGCCGTGCTAAAATTCGTAAATGCATTTAGCGCCTGCTATTTATGCACGTGATTCTAACGGAGATTATGCAATTTTTTTTATAGATTACTTATGTCACCTATAATATTGTCATAGAAGACATATGGAACAGGAGTGTGATTTCTAGTCGTGCATGTTTGTTTTCCATTTCGGTTTTCTTCCGGAATTTTCATCGTTTAAATCTTCTTGGCGTTTCGTGATCCACCTTCTAAATTCCCCCGATCGCACCTGATTAATTGAGCAATTAAACTGCGGCGATACATTGGCGTGAAATATCATGGAAAACTGATTACAGGTTTCCACGCGATTATATTGACTTATCGTTATGAAACGCTCACCGATCGAACGATGCCCGATCGATCGTGGCGCAATGCTAGTAAAATGTAAACACTCTTTGTCTAGTTAAGCATAGTTCCACCTCGTAGGAAAGTTTTGTGTTTTCTGCACTGCTTCTTATCTGCTTATGCGCTATCTTTCTTTTTGATGGCCTTGCTGCGTAGTGGAAACAAATTTTCTCACTATGTAGAAATGAGGTTCTAAGACTCGTGTTTTCAATCGAATTACATATTAATGATTCAGTGACAATGGTTCACATGAATATTACAGTTGTATAATCCTTATAATACTACTGTACTCTAATATGTAATTACTTCTTTTTAAATAAAGTTAGTAAGTGAAGTGGTACGCGCCGATTTTAGTGACATTTTGTAAGTAACTAGGGAACCAACGAATGTTTGACTCACGTTTCCCTTTCAAGCAGGCACTCATTGTCAATAATTTCTGAGATATTTATGAGATAAATAATAGCGGAGATCGTGTTTCGTTTGCCACTGTGTTAAGAGTTGATGGCATCTACCTTCTTTCAAACAAGATGATAGACCACTGAGTTCTGTATAAGTTTTGAAACTCGACACATTCATTTTAAAGTCTCACAGTAGGTACACTTTTCTTTTTTATTATGAGATTTTATTCAACCACACTTGTGAGTTTGTTTGATAAAAGCTTGTTTCTAAACTAATTTTTTTAATATAAATTATTATGCTTCAAATTCACATAGCAAAGATTGTTTTATAAACGTTTCTTTCGCACTTAAACGTGTTATTTCATCATTCAAAGGGAAGATGCGAAAATTTTCAAATACTTTTATTCAATGACTTTTATTACCCCATTTTTTTGGTTAAATATCTCGTTAACCATTTAGTATCGATGGAAGTGAAACAAAAGAGATAAAATATTTGTTAAGTCTCCGTCTACTTGCAAGGTTTCATATAAATTGGTGCCTCACACTATGTGTAAGGCTTGTAAACCTTTTTGCTACACTTATCTATTTCGTGTGTAATAATCGTTTCTTTGGTCAATGCAGTAAAACTACACGATTGTCGAGCGTAATTGATTTTGCAAGCGTCACGCGCGACTTTTCCGTCTCGATACGCTGCGGAAAACGCAAAAACCGGCGTTTTCACGGAGGGAATAAGCTCATTGGGAGAAACAGTGCGCGACAAAATTGCAACCTTGAAGAAGCAGATAGGAGAAACGAAGCATAGATACCAAAGAACCATCTGAGACAGAAACGCTGTAAAATGTAGCCTCGGCCAACTTAGGCATGGCCATAAATGACGTTCGTGGTAGCTGTTGGTACACTAAAGAGGTGAGAAGAAGCTGAGAATGAACGATTGAGAGAAAGAAGGGACGAGAAAATTCTGTCATTTAATTCGTTCGCCTTCCCTTCAGAGAAAATTCCACTGCAAATCAACGAATTATTCGAAACGATCAGTCGAGTAATAAACCATTTTATTGAACCAGAAGTCATTTTCAAACGAGAAGTACCTACCTACGCTTATTTCATTTGAACGATTTACGTTCTGTGAAATATTCATTTTTTTTTATTTCTAAAGACTTGTGAGGACTGTATCTGATCTTTTATTTGAATAAATGGTTCCTGAGGTAGTTTTGAAATAATTCCTTGTTTCGGTTTCAACAGCAAGTAAATCACTATCGTATAAAAATAAATAATAGACGGACGTCTTTGTGTTTATATGTATGTAAACTTCATTTCAATTTTCTTGATATCTGTATATGTATATATGTAGGCGTGGAGCTTGTTTAATCGTTCTCGCAGTCAGCGGGGTATGCATCATGATTATTCAATAGAATGTTTTTCTTCGTGTTTTGAATTAGTTTTTGTGGAACCACTCTTTTCTTTGGTACAGGCTCTTTTTCTTTACCTTATTATGGTCTTCCTAATAGAGTGAAAAATAATTAAAGTGAGAACAGCTGTTACAATAAACACTGCAAAATTGCAACACGTTTACTTGAAATACGAGTGTTACTATGTTGCTAAATCCAATTCCAAAATAAAATAAGATTTGCTAACAATCTTAACTGAAGTGATAACGAAATTCCGAAAAAAATTAAAAAAAAGTTAAAATTAAAAATTTAGCAACTGAGATATATTAGAATTCGTATTTTTTCAATTCTATTTTCTCACGATACATAGGTATAATTTCATCTTCTAAAATGCAAAATATTATCGAAATTCGTTGGCACTAACGTTTCATCTCCACTAATTATAACCCAAACTCAACCTAAATACAAGGCTAAATACACATGCCTGCAAGAAGAAGTTACAGTACTCTACTTTTCAGTGAAACAATGCAATCTTCTAACATTCTCTGCGGCAAGGATAGCGTTATCCAAAAGTATATCGTTCGCATAACAGCTGCGCAACAGACCACTGTCTCCTGTAAAGCGAGGTAGGAAGTCGAGGAAGATAGCCCACGTCCTTGCAACCAGGAAAATCGCAAACGACCCTTTTTTCTTAGATCTGTTGAAGGACTGACCAAAAAGGGCCACGGCCGTGGCATTACGAGGCGTTTACGAGAACGTTTACGAGCGACCGGCTGGAAATTATTCAGCCCGTTACCGGTCACAATGCCGAGATTATGAGAGTTTTTATACCGTGCAACCCTCTCTCTTTTGCCTCGTCTCCGAGCGTCTTTCTTCATCTTCTTTTTTTGTTTTTATTGTTACCACTGTCAAAGAGATTTAAGGAAGTTGCCGGAGTTTTTGTGCAGTTACCTCAGAACGGGCGGCTTTTTTCAGCCGGAGGAAACCGCCATGTTATCCAAGACGATTTTCACCCGTTCTCGCTTCTCGAACCTTTTCTTCGCGGCGTTCCTCGTCGGAGCTTTTTGTTCGCCCGTTCTATCGAGAGACAAGGCACTGCGTTTCTCTTATCCTTGAGTCGCAAAGGGGATTAGAAATTGGCCTTCGACGCGCGCGCATTAGGCTTCTAAGGGCACCGTTCTCGACAGAAAAAAAAGGGAGAAACGATTTTTATTGCATTACGAACTCTTCCTCGTGAGAAACTGTGTCAGAGAAATCGGCCTTTCGGCACATTTCTCGCCGAATTCTTGGTTGGAAGCAATTGAAACGCTTCAGCATTGCACCTGATTTTCTATTTAGTTCGCTCGCGAGTAGACATTTTATTCTGTGGTATGCCTGGGTCTTGTGGTTAGGAGATGTGTTATTTGGCGCGATAGGCGTGAAAAGTTTGATAATAGTGAAATTCTAACAAGGTTTTATGGGGATAGATCGCCTTGGTTTTCTTGCTCTGCAACGTCTTAAAGTATGTGCAGTTTTTCGCGTGGTCAGTTTCGAGTAGCTGTTCCTCGAGGTTCGAATCTATTTACACGGCCTCATCTCGGCTAGAGAAATGGGAGCAAGGTCCGGAAAGTTAGGAAGAGACTGCTAAGGTGCAGTAGGTGGCACATAGCCAACTGCTTGGTCAAATGACTAACTGGCAAGAAAATAGATCAGTCCAAGGAATATCGCCGCGTAATTCTTTTACCCCGGTCGAGGGTCTAGGGACTTTGACAGAAATTGCACGTGCAAAGTGTCTTTCAGAAATCTAGGCGTCTCTGAAATAGGTACCTACGTGTATTCTGCACTGATTTAGAGATTACAAATTAAGTTCTGTGATGACATTTACGGTGCGCTATCTTAAGTGCTATAGAAAAAATAAAAATGTAAACAATCAACTTGGAAATGAAAATTCAAAAATTCAGATACTTTTCCGTTTCCTTTAAGTACTCGTAAGAGTAGTCACCAAAAAATAAGTGAATAGTTATAGAGGTTAACAATTTGTGAAAAATGTAAAAAAATACAGAATCAAATTTTTTAATTCACTTTTTTACAGTGGCAATAAGTTCTTAAGTGTGCGTGCACACGGTTGAAAGTTAAATAACATTGCTTCTCTGTGATTCATTATTTTCATTTTCCTTTATTTATAAACATTGACATTGGCACGGTTACAGAATGATCTGTTTACCTATTTACAAACACAATATTTTGTATTCTTCTTAACCCCGAAATTGCTGATACTATTATCTGCTTATACTTTGGTTTTAATATAACCACAAAAATATTTCCCCGTAATGTAGTACATATGTTGTTTATTTAAGAGAAGTTCAATTACCAGCATCAATATTTACAAACCAACTAAAAGCAGTAGTAATAATTCACGTTTACACAACAAATTTTTAACCCCGATTTTTTTAACAAAACAATTCGTTCGAAGAGATTTGCTTCTGTATCATCTTGTTTTAATAAGTCATCTTTTAGTTTGAATCTTTCAATATTGTTGAACTAAATAATCGTTACTTCCATTTTCCTAGGTCGTAGATCAGGCCTGCCCGGTAAGGAGCAAATACCTCCTTCAGTGCTGGGACCCGGGTAACAACCGAGCGCGGAACTGTTACGTTGCTAACCACAGCATGGGTTGTGGGAAAACTGCAAGACTGTGCGTACGTACGTGCTGGCTTGTATCACGAGTCTATATCATATTAGAGGTGCACAAAATTTGCTATAAAATGTGCTATTTCGTTGCTTACCTCCACGTTCGGCTCTGACCCGGCGCACAGAATTGCAAAGAGGTCTCCAGATCCAAACGGCTGTTTGTGCACCTCTGGTGCTACCTCTTTATTAGTATATAATTTTCTGCCTATTTATTCGTATATAATTTATTAGTAAATAATTTTCTTTCGTAAATCATTCATATCGTTCAATACAATTTTGTTCTTTTTCTTTGCGAGTTATTTACTTATATAGTAGTACCATCCTAAATAATAATTTAATAATACGTTTCTATATTTTCAATTTTGTTGCTTCTTGTACATATATGCATCATTCCGGGGTTCCTTACTCTTATTAAACATTGAGGATGGCATAATTCAAGTTATATTAAGTGCCAGCAGTAGCAAACATTTTGAGAATTTCACTATCCTCAATTCTGTTGCGGGACCTGTTACGCACTGAGCCCAACAAGGGGCCCAGCTACATAGACTCATGCTACGAGCCTACATGGACGCATGCTCATGCAGTTCTTTCACAACCCTCGCAACGGTTAGCAAGGTAACAGTTCAGCGCTCGGCTGTTAGCCGGGTCCCAGAACTTAAGGAGGTATTTGCTCCTTACCGGGCTGGTCTGTCGTTGATGATAGGGATAAAGAATGTCTCACAATCTCACCTCATAAAAGAGCATACATTCACCATCCACGCCTTGTAGTCCTTTTCGTTGATTTCAACATTTGTCTCGTGCCTCCACTTTTTTGCTTACCTTTTGTCTACTTTCATTTTTGATATAATGTTAAGCACTTTTGTTATTTTCGATAAATATCCAAGCTTTTTTGTTTACGTTACTTCAGCCCATTTCACCTCATTAAGCATCTTAATTTATATACATAGATATTGTAATAAATACTGATGTAATGGAATAATGACACGTTCATCCTAAATTACGTTACTTTTATGCAGCAAGTTCTACTTATACCGTTGAGTGCCAGAAAGGGCTAAAAAATTGATTTCTCTTCAAAATTATTAGTTTGTATTATGTTCCCTAACGTATTATTCACGGATCACAGAATATTCTGTATTGTTATTTGATGCCTAGTTCGAAAATAATACTTCAGTAGCAAACACAATTTTTTGATGAAGAAATTCGTAAGTGAATGAAATTGGTTTTGTAAAAGTAGTTACCTATTTCAGAAAATCAATTTAATATATTGAGTTGCTCCAATATTTGCATTATTTAAGATTTCCTACAAACTACTGATAAATTCTACCACCTCAAAATTGCGTTGTTTATAATTCCCATCATCACATTTGTCTAATATCAAAAATATTCAGTAGAATAATAAATATCGACAAATAAAACAAGAGTAGCTACCTGGCTCTCCATTTCGAAGTCAAGTCTTCCACTCCAAGCACAAATATACTTTTACCCTCATACCTGCACACTGAATGTAATATTTGGATGTTTTCTCAAAAACGTTACAGCAGCTTATCTTCGCGAGTGAAAAATTGGACAGTAAATCACGAAGAATGATCTATTTCTCCGTGGACAGAGCGAACAGGAAGTTACCATCCACGGAAGGCCACATTTACCAAGCAAAGGTCCCCCTTTCTCGGCCATCCGGCTTGCTCTCGCCATCCTCCTTGATAGCGCCGGCGGTAGCTGCTCGCTGGCCTAATGTTTGGTTACTTTACTTTCATTTTCATTTCGTCGGCGCTCGTGGCATGTTGGCGGTCGGGCAGAATTACGTAAGCTAGGAACGCGGCCCGCCACAGCGTTGCTCGACCCAAGACACGTCAAAATAATAGTGGTCACTCTCATTATGTATCTTGCTCTGCCACTGTCCGCTGTCACCGTCTCGGGCCATTTTCTCCTCTATCGTGAATAGGCTGGCAAATCTGCCAAGAAAAACTGTCTGAAATCGGCCGCCAAATATTTGTAGACGCTCGATCACCGCAGAGGATCGTTCTGTCTACCAAGATGGAGTATCGAGCATCAGGTAGACGAAGTGCTGGCTGACGAGAAAGCAGTTGAGGCGCTGTTCTGGGCTCTATGCGAACCCACGCACTTCGAAATTGCTTGTAACTTATTTTCCTTTCTGCAATCACTAATTACTGGGTTACGCTAAAAATAGGTTGCGCCATGACATAGGAACACAGTATCAAATTAGTTTCCACTTTATTGAAGTAGCATTAATTAGATGAGGTAGACGAACATTTTAGTTACGTTAAATTCAAAACTGATATAATTCAAGTACCTGAGGGGTCTCAAATGACCCCACAAGTCATCTAAATCGAGTCATACAGTTTTATATTCGCAACCAAGTTGCCCTATTTTCAACTCACAAGCTTGGTCGCGGTGAGGTAGATAATTTGAAAGGCAATTTGAATTTTTCGAACGTATCATGACACAGTTTGATTAGTGTACACGTTTGACAGTACTACGAAATAGGGGAGAAGGAAATGAACATGGCTTCGTGTATACACTACCGGCCAAAAGTTAGCAATCACTTGCTGATTCTCTTCAAAATCCTATCATATGGCACATTATCTTCATTTTAATAAACTCAAATATCTTATCACGCGAGAAAGTGATTTAAAGTCACTTGTTTAACAGTCAAATCGTTACTTCCCTTAATTCGCAGAGTGGTTCTAGAAACTTTTGACTTGCAGTGTATATCGATAAAAGTTTGTGAACCGCGGTGACTGGTTTCACGAACAGGACTAGGTACAGAATGATTTTAGTCAGTGAAAATGATCGACGTACGTAATGTTCTTCTTTTTCTCGGAGAAAATTGACAAACGGACAAATTGGCACAATTTTCGACTCGACCGATCTATGAGTGGTAAAACAAGGTTAATTTAGTTCCGACGGTGTGTGTGTGGCGTTGCTTGCAGTAGCGCTAACAGGCATCAAAGAGTGTCGCGAACGACGCATTTAGAAGCGATGCTCTCGTTTCGAGACTAGAGTTAAGGTCGGCCTCGGATCGTCGAGACTTGATGGCCTCCTAGAAACGTAACTCCGTGTACGCCCTTTTCGACATATTTACATTTCAGGCTTGCACTTCAATTTGGAAGTCTTGCCGCATCCCTGGCTGCGTTACTGCATTTTCTATGTCTGCATATAGGGCGCACTTGTAAAGCGGTAATGAACACTGGAAATCAAATGTTTATCGTGTAAGTCCTTAGACAAGGTATAATGAAACAAGACGATATTGAAGACGCCTACATATTTTGGCTATTAAATGGAACAGTTGATGTTTCTTGAGACAGGGAAGGAAGAGGTATCCTCGTTCCATTAATCTTTTTTTTGTTTATTTTGTTTATTTATTTGCAGTCACCATCGTGTGACGTGTAAATAATTGAAAACACGAGTCTTTCTAGGGCAACAGAAACTTTGCGACAAAATGCGCAAAGACGAGTTGTATTCCTTGAAAAATTAAACAAAATCAGAGTGTCGTAACTTGCAAAAACTTTTTAAAAAAATGGTACAATGCCACACATAGAATCTCCATGTGACAAATTCATAATCCTCAAGTGAACCCTGAATTATCTAGTTGGAAGTCGATTGCTGTTGAAATGTTACGTTAAATAAAATACAAAAGAAAGGTTTCACTGATCTGCATTTTGCGAAGGGATCACAGGACTGACAATTAAAGCGCGACCAAGCAGCGGGGAAAACCAGGGGAAGCGCTTGCACGTGGGTCATCGATGAATATGTAGGGATCGAGGAAGAAGCTCCTCCTCCACGCATTGTACAACTCTGTCGCAATCGGGCTATGATGTCGTAACTGGCAACTCGCGCAGGGCATAATCGGTGCGCGATGCGTGCGTCCTCGGCACACACACGCGCGGCACGCATTTGAACCAACCAAGCAGTGTATGTAGCCACCTATGTAAGTATTTATGCGCGGGCAGCCGAAAACGGAAACGGAAATGGAAAGGAAAATAAAAACGAAAATGGAAAGGAAAATAAAAACGAAAATGAAAACGAAGTTGTAAAGGGAAGTGAAGGAAGGTGGAAGGCTGCGAAGAAAGGCTTCACGGTGACTCAAACTTTTCTCGACGATGTCACTGGTCTCTGACCTATTTTCAGCCTGACCCTTGTTATACGCGTGTTCACTGTACCGCCTCCTGACTCTCCCCATCACCATTTTCTTTGCATTTCGAATGGTCTTACTTTACAAGCCACATGATCGTTGCAGACTGTGCACGATATTTGTGCATCCTAGAAAATCCATGTATGTCATACTAGCACGTGGTTTCGAGCCTTGTATTCGAAGCTTATCGCGTTAGCTTGCTCGAAGTATGAAGTTGAAGAGATTGAATTTTTTTAAAATTAGACGTTCCTTAGTCCACTCGACATATCGCAATGTCGTGAACATGGTTCAAAGAAAGGGAATGTTTTGTTGCCAGTGCACAAGATCACTCCTGGTGCTAAGTTTGCGAATTAAAAGCGATTGGAGCGCGCGACTCTCAGTAAACATCATCGCTGAGACGCATAACATAATGTCTGGAAAGAATCTGATGATAGTCAGGCCGTTGTCAACTTCTCTGTAAACAGGAAGAAAAATCTGAGGATAGTTGGACGGCATTGGTGATAAAATAAAACAGTCTTATCCACGATAGCCTGACCTATTTTACGACGGACAATTGCATAAACGCAGTCGCGTAAGCTCATGCGTATTATTTATAGACGGGGAAGGTCGGGAAGAAAGCGCCTAGACCGTTTGACCATTTGGCAAAGGCAGCTGCCGAGCAATCATCCAGATGGGTCACTAATAATATCATCTACACGTTGTGTAACGCGATTCCTTGCAAATAAGGATGTAAACGATATTATTGTACCCTGTCGTAGACGCAGGCGAATTGGAAAATTATATGCATCGCTCACTAATAATGTGTTCACGTGGCTGATACCAGGCGGGCTGTCCACGATGTGGTTTCGCTACCGGAAATTGACGTTAGATCGTGTTTGTAATCACATGATCTACGTGCAACTAGAATCTAAGTTCTTGTGTTTCCCCGCCTTTGCAGTGATGAGAAGTGTAGCGCAAACACACGAAACGAGGGAGTTGTGCAATGTCCTGAATATTGCGGATTTCGAGGAATGGCTACGGGCGGATAAGGTATATTTTAAGACAAAATTGATGATATATGAAAATTGCCAACATACACGGATATTAATTCATGTCTGAGTGAATCGTGTAACGTGTCAAGTGTGCTCAAGGTAAAATGAGATATCGATTAGAAACATCGTGGAAGATCTAATTGTAAGTAGGTATATTGGTTAGTTTGGGTTTTGGAGTGAACTAAATTTTTGTGTAGTCTATAACGCGTCATCATGAAAGAAATGATGTTTCTTAATCCTCAGCTGTAGGATCCATTTCAATCCATCTGATTTATCAAGTTTCTTATTGTTTATTAGTATCACTTTCTAAAAGAATAAATATTCTAAATTACGATAAGATGAAAGTCCAATACAAAAGCTTATTATATTCTAAATATCGAGGTATATTATGAGTTAAGGTTTAAACGAGCAGTAGGAATAAATAAAAGAGCAATTTACTACAATTAACATGAAGGAACAAGCAGTATCAATCTACGCTAATTTACATAATCTAATAACTAAATTTAATTACATTAATCACTTAAGCAACTGCTCCAAAGGAGAAAAACCAAAGCAATTAATTTGTAATTGGGTGAAGATTTAGTTTGAATTTAAAGGGTAAGAAATGCCTTGACTCTACAAAGCCCACGGTCGAATTCTAGCTCATCGTTGAACGTAGGTCTGCTAGCGGCGCAGCTGAAGTCGAAAGTACCTAGACTACTGTTTGGCGCCGACCTATATTTCGCTTGGAACAATTGTTACACAAATGATACGCGCTCGTAAGCTCGCACGCACCGTGTCTCTTTCTAACATGCACTCACACACAGCCGCGCCATCTACACGTACGCTTATTTATAGACTGGGAGGAAGGTCACGAAGAAAGCGCGACTAGACGAGTGATTCGTTTCGACATCGTTTCCGGCGCTGACCCATTTCGTCCTCGATTCTTTTCGACATCGACGCTTCCAGTACTCTGACCCAGTTCCTACGTGTGATAGCCTCTCACGCACTTTTGTTTGTCGATGACGATGACGGCTACGACGACTCTGACGGCTACGACGAACCCGCGCATACATATCTCTGCCTACGAAACGCGGCTGACCAGAAAAGTCAATCGCTACGCACGATTGCAACTTTGAAGTTTGATCTTCCGTCCATTGTGCTTTTACTATACCTACTATGTCGTTTTCTTTAATAGCATTCGCAGATTTCATATCGTGCTTAAGGAGTTAATTGAAGAAGACGAGGCGTCTCATTCTAATTAATATGCGTTTCCTATCGTTTTATCTGCTGTTGTCGTGTATGCGTGATTTCATCATTACGATCCATTACCACGCGTGAGTCTAAGGATTCGATTTTATTTTATGTTTATCGCTGATGAAGCCACGTACGATTGAAAGATTTCTATTCTATGTGAGAAATGCAGCTGCCATAATTTGCGTAAAAAACGTGTGGAAGGTTAAGTGTTATGATCGGAGTTAGACTTTGATTGCTAACCTTCGAATTTATGTTGGCTGACCAGTAAATTGTACAATGGAGTGATTTATATTCTCATGTTGGTTGTCCTGTTTAGTTTAAGGTTCTAGTTTTTAACTGGAAGTTAAGAAAGATTACGTGTGGATTGTAAGGTGCTGATCATTTATTGATCTAGGATTTAGACAAATGCAGAAACCGTCTGGAAAATAATGACCTGAAAGTATGAAATTTTTAATTTAGTTGAAGGATTTATGTCTTTGGAAGCGGCATGTCCATTTGATAGAGGTTATTTAACTTAATTTTAAAATGATATGCTAATTCAGATAAAGTATCATTTTCAATTTTTTTAAGGGAGAACCCAATCTTTCACCCCATTTTTTGTGATAACAAGGAGAAGTAAATTGTAACAGCTGCCACTCATCAACGGACTTTCAGATTCAAAAACTAACGGTCTCTACCGGAAGAGGAAACCTCAAATTTCCGTAAAATGTCAGATCAATGTCACTTCAAAGCCAGGAAGCTCAAAAGTTAAAAAGAGGGCCTAATGGACCCGGTGTGACCATCAAGGGTTAATGAGAACTAGATAAGTATAATCTACGTAAATTCGGCGCGTGTACAGTTGGGAATTGTCCCTTTTTAGAATATTCGAAACTGATTAAAAACTTCCCCTTGTACATACCATGCTAACACCTGCAAAAAAGTATTATAGTTTACTTCATATTCTATACAGGGTATCCCCCAGCTTTCACAAATGCTTTATTAAAAAGTTGTAACCAAAAATGAAATTTGAATTAAACGTTGCATCCTTACTTGCATTTCGAAGTGTCGCTCGCCGTTATCGGTATAAGCTTAATTGCGACAATTTCTATCTGCAATAAATTGAACATAATCCCAATATCAAACGTAGATCTACCTTTTCCTCAGATTTCATTTTTCTTGCAATTTTTTAATAAAGTATCTGTGGCCCCGTGTTTATGTGACATTTTCGTTTCACTTCGTCATAGTACGTATCTGCAGTTAAAGTAAGGCAACTTCGGGGACACCCTGTAAGTACCTATTCGGCAACAACACTCCTGCTCGCGTTCTAATACCTATTTTCCGCCTGGCATAATGACCCTGTGCGTCGAGTCATATCAAATGCACGTTTTAAGAGCTTTCGCGTCCAAGAATAAGCAGCAGATACAGCATCGCCGTGTGGACAGGGAGTTGAGGAAGTCGAACGTGGCTGCTTTAAAGTCGCTCGAACGAGCATTTACGCCGGGGGCAGGTAAACGCCGCCGCTGCGTGTACACAGCCCGCGACACCTTCCACGGCGAATGAGAAGGAAAGTGGCTAACACTATTCCTTTTTTCCTTTCTTCAACGGCGTCACACTGGCGACCTATTTCCGTGACAATCGTGAGCTCGCACTTACACGGCCACGCGGCGTGCGCCTATTTCTTCCTCGATAAACGATCTAGGGCAGTTTCGCTCAACTATCAAATCGAATCCTATAATTCTGCTCATCGAATAGACTATTAACAATTAACAAATATTTTCTTTAAACTGAGTAAGCAGGGAATTGTGAAAAATTGGTATAAGTTCCAGTCGTTATTTTTTAAATATTTATAAATGGTTAAATTCTAAATTTTGAATAATAATTTCAAATGACAGAAATACAGTTTATAAGAAACATAGATGAAAAAGCGACGTGGCAGACTAAAATGGCAGCACGTAGTACCTACTTGGTTAAATTTTTTCAGATAAAATGTAACTCCGATAAAAAACAATGACTCCTCATGAATGACAGTTCATTATAGTCATGTACGGCGGCGATAGCAGTGGCGATAAGGTAAATACATTACTAATTTTACATCGCTATCTTGCTTTACCAGCGCGAAAGTCCTTTGAAAGTGATACGATAATTACCGTAAATGGCCAATCGGTTTTGTGCAACTAGTATTCGTTTCACATGGACAATTATTCGCTTCTTATTAGGATTAACAACGTCTCTTCATTGGTCAATTTCAGACACTTGACGAATAACCACAATGTTATTCTTGAATGATTAAAATTGCTAACATTTCCGGCGTGTAGTGGGGTGGAGGTGAAAAAAAACCTTAAATTTTAAAATTTATATTTTCATGTATCGATCATTTAGTAATAGCCAATAATCGCTAACTTATTATTTGAATGAACACGAAAATATCATCTTAACTAAAACTTTTATGTGTATTTCTATTAAATTCTTATAGATTTCTTACCAGACTTTCAATATTCTTTTTTCATTCTTGCGAATACCTATGTATAATTATATACCTCACGTATTTTAAATATGTACAGTCGTAACTTATTTAGATCATAAATACTTTTCGTAGTCACATAGCCATCATCATAATTGATAGAGTCTAAATGAAAGATATGTACCTAGAAGTTCAAGTTTTAATTCCTTTTTAACCCCTATAGGAATTCTATAAATAGGGACCTGAAAAATGTATTAAATAAATACAAGTGCATAGAAACTTCATGTGAATATTTAAAAAAAAATATGAATTGTTAATACGGTATAGTGTATTTCTATTAATACTTTACCCCAAAGTGAACGAATTATTTCTTCGAATTAAGGAATCACGTGTATTAATCCTCCTTCCATAAATATATTCTCTCCAAGAACACCCTCCGTAGCTCCCAGAATTGTTCGAAATCCACTTTGAAACTGTGCAGGTATATTTTTGAGATCCCAAACATTATGAAAATACAAAAAAAGCTTCCCCCCTTAATCACTAAAACATGGTACACCCTGTACACAGTTCCCAGGCCTACGAGGCATTCTGTTGATTTTGAAATTTTACCCGAAATGTAGCAGGACAATAAATTTCCCACTGCAGTAAAGTACGTGCTCCTGCTGCGACGCGGGGAAGACAGTGCAAAATGTTGGCATTACTGACCTTGTTTCCTTGAAAGATCGTTCGTAAGATTTGCAAAGCACCCGCTGAAAACCCGCCCTTTCTCCTTCGCGCTGTTCAGACGCTCCGTGCTGTGTAACGGATCGCGTCGGTGAAAACAGAGGCGAGAGGGAGCCGGGACGTCTCCGTGTCACGGGGTGAAAAGGTTGGACATAAAATGCAAATCGGCTGTAAATCAGGTCGTACGCGTGCCACTGACGTTGGGACCGTTCCACGATGACAATTCCCGTGACGCGCGACAAAAGGAGGAGTTGCCCCCCTCTGTTCGGGGTTAATTATGTTTGGAGCAAACAGGTACCCGGATCGAATTGGGGCTCAGGTGCTCGTGAGGATTGCTCCGAACCACTACTGGCTTCACCGTTAGACTTTCTTCTCTGCAGATTCTTAAATAGTGCTGTTACTTTTTCGTGATTTTTTTCGGAGATATTTTATTATATTTTCATCGTCCGTTGGTTATATCGACGTGCGTTACGAAAAATAGCACGTTTCAATTTTCTTACGAAAAACAGCACGTTTGCCTTCGTTGTTACGAAAACTATCTCGTTTCGGTTTTCGCTGGGAAAACTAGCACGTTTGAGTGGTTTGCCACGGAAAGTAACATATTCTGTTTGTAGCGACGAAAAGATTTGGGTGGTTGGCTACGAAACATCGAACGCATTAAATTAAATACCTTCCGACGCGATTTTTATTTAGTACTAGGACGGTAATTTATTAAACATTAGTAGATTAAAATTTTCATACGTGTTTCCTTTTGGAGATTAGATGGAGTTATTATTTATTAAACAATATTTTCAAAAAATCTTTATCCTAGGTGTGAAATGGTATTTCGTGAACTGCTTAATATTATCACCATTCTCAGTTTCTTGCTCATCTGACGTTTTCTTTTTACAAAAATAATTACTTTTCTCATAATATATGAACGATTCAAATTAATGACTTGTTCACCTTTGTTTCAACGGATAGTGTTGTTGATCAGTGCCTCTGGCGTTGACGAAAAGTACTGTAAGGGTTATCCGAACCACAAAAAGGAATAGAGATTCTTAAACTTCATGAATGTGGTTATGGGTGGTAGTAGATTTATTGCAGTACTGTTACCGTTCCTTTTTTATTTAAAGAAATTTTCCCGATTTTGAGGCAAAACCTTTCTCACACTCAAATCAGGGTGCTTCATCTTCTTGCAAAGGCTGCCATTTGAACATTTTTTTATTTTTCTTAATGCATCTACTACCACCAAAATTCTAGAATCTTTCATTTCACACCAATAGTACCTCTGCGCCCTACAAAAATCCAAAGCATATGGGAATCTGTTGGATACTGTCTTCTAAAGGAACTCGGGCAGGGAATGTCGGACAAATGACCAATTCCAGACATCATCTGGTCGAAGCTGAACTATACGCACACCGTGTATAATTCATTGCCGCGACAAGTGAAGATAGTATGCTGAGAAATTACGTAATGAACCGTCGAGGGAGGATTATCCGTGGTCTCGAAGGTACAGTGGGCCCCGAAAGAAGAGGAAGCCAGTTTGTTCTTGGCGGTTCCGACGATGGACGTGAATGGCGCTTTCATCTGGTCGGGGCCTGGTATACCCCTGGTGGTGTAAGAAGCTAGCACATTTATTTATAACGTTTAAAGAGAATCGGGCAGACAGTAATGGCCGTGTGCACGTATGTGGCGCGTATGCCTACCTACATTTCCCAGGCAGGCTCACGGCAGCTTTCTTCTGACATAACCGAATGAAGGCGCGGGCCGAGGTTATGCAATTCGAAAGTGCCCGCCTTACTTTACGTATCGCAGCGAGGATACGCGGTATCTTATGAAGGAGCGCACGCTTAGCCTCGTGCTTTTACTTGCTATGGTTGGAGGGGAATAAAAAAAAACACACGGGAGAAGTGAAAATTGTTGAACGAATTTGCACGGCCGAACAGCTCGCGTTTCCTGTACCTAATAAAAGGGGAAACTTATTTTTTTTCGGCGGGATTTTCGAATGCAGAGGAGCAGTGTATGGGGTATTTTGCACAGGATCAGTATTTAGTAGACAGAATAAAATGTTGTCAGTAAATATGGCTTTGAGAAACAATTGTCTTTAGGTCATGAGACATTTTTATGTGTTCTGTGTTAGGGGATAATTAATAGGTAGGTACTGTACGTTTCAAATATATAGTGATAGTGATTAACACGGTATAAAGCGATAGTCTTGAGGGTGCAACCACCAAATGTAATCTTCATTTTCTATTTCGACTGTATTTATTTCATTACATTCCTATACGCTTTAGGGCTTTAAAGTATTAATGTCCAAAAAGTCTGCTGAATATATATCACTGGGGTTTTGACTCGAGGGAAGCACTCAAGGATTCTACTAATTTCCCTGCTGGTTTTACCACACTATTATTATATTTTACACAATCACTCGAATTAGAGAATATTTGATCTCTCGAGAATTAATTTGTACATTTAACAGGACCTTTGACAAATAATAGGCTTTGTAGTGTGTCAGTTTTGTTTGCATGTGCAGTAACACGAAAATTCAGTCCCACGGTCTGCCATCTTTTTAGATTTCCTTACATAGAACAATTGTCCTTATTCTTTCCCACTAACACTGTGTTAATTTAAAATGACTCATTAGACATATTTATTGAAGTGCAAGTTATTTATATATATATAACGTATGAATCAAGGAGATTTAAAAAAATTACCGCCAACAAACTGAATAACTCACGTACTTCTACTTCTTCAAATTATTTTCACTCTTGGTTTATTAACTCCACTATCCATTTAATTTTATCTTCATATCTGTCGAATGAATACCGTTTAAGTCACATTCCTGAAGCAAGTAACGAATGATCAGGCGAACAGCCATTAGTTCATCTGTTAATCGCAGGCCATGGAGTCAGAGTGAAAGTAGAGTTAAAATGGTCCAATTTGAAGGCCAATACAAACAGAAAGCAGCAGGTATAGGCGAGTAAATTAAAGTACATCCGGATGAAGAAGGAGTTGATAAAATATTCGAGTGTTCCTTTTGGGAATAAAATAAACGTGGACAGCGTTCGACGTAAAATTTCACCGCCATTACCGAGCACACGGAGAAACTTTTCGCTGGCGGTAGTATCTTCGAGGTAGGTATCTATGGAGTATTTCACGAAAGAAAGAAATTCAGCAGGACGAAGCGTCTTCGACGCGAATTGCATAAGATAGATGCAGGTCCACGGTCGAGAGAGTAGCGGGGGCATTATACATGGTGTTAAAACAAAATTTACCACTTTAGGGTCGTGCAGAACCTACAAGCCGAAAGAAGTAGAAAAATGCTAAACCAACAACTTTCATAATCAATACTTTCGGGGTAAAATATAAAAGTTCATTTTCACTTTCACAAGAGCACCATTGAAGGGTAGTAACTGGCATGACCATGCACAAAACGCGACTTTGCCATTTCCAAATTAGAATAAGAATTTGACATTGACAGCAAAATGATGATAATACTTGGTGAGCTACTAATAAGTAGGTACTAAAGACTTGCGCTAGGTTTGCGTATGCTAAGCGATCTCTGTTGATATCGGCGATAATCTTTTTTCCTAGATTTTTGAACCAACGTACTTCCAGGCTTATTCCTTTATTCACATTCGTTGTGCTGTGGATGAATTTACTTAGGTACGTCATTGGAATAGCATTCATTATCAGCCTCGTATTTCTATAGGTAATAATTTATTCATTTTTATATATTTTTTTTAAATTTATTTTATTTAATTGTCTTGGTATTGTTAATATTAATTGGGATAGCTTTTTTGACTTTGTTTGAGCGTAAAATTTTAGGGCATATTCAGGATCGTAAGGGGCCTAATAAGGTCGGAGTGGTAGGATTATTGCACCCTTTTAGTGATGTTATTAAGTTATTAAATAAAGAATTTTTTTATTGATAAAATAAATTTATATTTATATTAATTTAGAGTTATATTGATTTTGTTACTTTCAATAACGGTTTGATTAACTTATCCATTTTTTTTAATATATATTCTATAAAGGTTGGAACTTTATATCTATTGAGAGTTTTAAGTATAGGTGTTTACCCTATTATAATTGGTGGATTTCAAATTCTAATTATTCAATGTTAGGAGTGATTCGATCTATTTCTCAGTCAGTTTCTTATGAAGTGAGATTATTTCTAACATAGGTATTGATTAATTTTAAGATTTTTTACTTCTCGCGGTAAACACTATGCAGTTCCTACAGCAACGTTATCAACGTATAGACGTACCTTTGTCTTTCGTTATACGCCGTGTTTCGCTTGTATCAGGTACGCATACAACATGGTAGCAACTAACGTTCATGTGCGCGCTAAAATTAGTAGAGCTCCCATACCAGGGAAGGTCTGGAGGTATTACTCACAGTTTTCAACCGGCTTTTGTGTACCGACAGTGCTTTAAATACAGAAGAAAATGATTTATGAATTTATGTACAGGCGGTTAATAGTTTACATGATACCTATATCGTTAAAGTTTTAAATGTATCTATCTTCAGTGGTGGAATCACTTTGTTCAAGTAAGCACGTGGCGTAGAGGCATAGGTGTTTGCCCACCGAAAGCTTGGTCTCTTTCGCGTGACTTCGAATTACGTTACTACTTCTTTCTAGTGTATAATTTTATAACGCTCAACTTTCTTATTGCCTGAATTCTATTAAGCGTTCGCACCTGTCATTCTATAGGTATCATTGATTTCAGTATTTGAAGCTTCGCCAGTATGCAAACGCTCGTTGGAACATGAGGATCCTTAGACACTTTGTTTCTCAACACCCTGTATTAAAAAACAGCAAAACGAAACTCGAGTGTACGGACAAACGACCGTAAAGACGCGCTCCCTGCACGCGTGTCTTTATGTACAATATAAAAGCCTGCGAAGTGGTGAAAGTGAGCAACTGCTTTCCCCCGTAAGACAGCTCGCGTCTCCTCGATGGTCTCTTTTAAACGCATGTATTACACGGTTATGTCATAACCAAACTATAGACGCGGGAGAAAATGCAAACCGCGTGTCTCCACACGTGTTGCCGCCACGCTATTCTTATCGCGGATTTACATTTCGCCGTGCTAATCATTTCGATCTATATTTAAGACAGCATACGATTGTTTTGCTTTTCAGTCGACGGGAGGAAGTCGGATAAAGAGTGTTCCTCAGTTTTATTCTAGTGAATGATTTTCATGGGTTTCTATCGTTTAGACAAGCTCGGATAAGTCTCTCGGCAAGCTATTTTTAACACGTGCATTTCTCTCAGTATACTAATTTATAGAATTTTGACGGTGCGTACATCTTCTTATCAATCACAATACAGAAATCATTTATATCTATGTATTCATCATGTCAATCGACAGCATATTTTTTAGCAAACTTTTTAATAGTAGAGTAGAGCGAGTTAAGAGTGCGCACTTAATGTTTAGACTTCCCTAAAATCCATTGGTATTACACTGATAGCACATATAACTTACTAAAATAGTTCATTTTTAAATAAAATATATTCTACAGTAACCATTTTGAATTTTAATTTCACAGATAGATCATTATATGTCAACAATATTTGACTTCAACATTACATTATTTCAATATATTCAATATAATGAATTATAATATTAGAAATCAATCAGAAAAGGAAATAATTATTAATAAATAATAAATACTTTGGCCAGCGAAATATCAGATATTGTTAAATAAATTTTACTCTGCAATGAGGATGAATCGAATATGAGATTTTTTGCCTCAAAATGGATTCTATCTTTCAAGACTCATTTGCCAGTTTCTTTTATTCAGTGCCTTTGCCTGTAGATAAAAATTCTATCCCCCTTCATTTTAATGTAAATATTGATCTAGACAAATCGCGATTTCTACGGCAAGTGCCGTTCATTTATTCTCTGGATGTTGTAGTATTATGGCAACACAGGAGCACGTATAGGTAGCAGTAACGTTTCGCAAAGTTTCTGCTGTGATGTCGAAGTTGGTAATGGGTGATTGGTTAAACAGTCATTGGACTTAGAAAGTGAACCAACTCAGAGTTTTTTCATCGCGTACACAATTTGGAAATAGCGAATAATTGCCTCTATCACATCGAATATCGTGCACTTTCGATGAAAGTTCCACAGACAGTACGCTCAATTTAAAGAATCTGGTACCTACTTATTAACATTTCAAGGTCATGCATTTATCAAACGAGTCTAGATTGTTCTTAGGATATTATCTTAGGATATTTATTTGTACCAAGAACATAAAGCATTCTCCACTTAAACCAGATATTAATTTCTACACACAAATTCTATTTTTATGGATAACAATTTTTCAAATTGATTTCTATCATTGATTATTTTGGTTTGCAGTTAAAACATGAGAAATGTCTTGTGACATCTGCAAAAGTAAGTAAAGGGAAGAAAGTTACATTGAATATGAATATTCAAATACATTTCGCCGATTACAATTTGGATGTAATAATAGGTAATGAATTATTTCAGCATCGTTAAGTATTCATTACTGTAAGATATTCTGTACAACGTATAATTATGTGAATATATACCTACAACTACATCATGGTTGCAACATATGCCATTATGAGGATACTTCTTTGGGGAGTGCTTACTAAACGTAATAATGTCAACAAGGTGACATAATTTATTTGTGAGTCAGCGTATTTTGATTACAAATACATGCCAATACTTCAGGGGTTGAATTTACACATTACAGTAAGTAAAGAATGTTACCTATATGAATATATCGAAGTTTCTAACAAGGACAGATGCCGAACCCAGATTTTCAAAAGATTCTGATACTTTGTGAATATGTAGGGAGTTTCCTCATAATTATAACGAAATTTTCGTTGACTCCATTTCAAATATTTTACGGCCACAGACTTGCACGGCACTGCGTACTCGTCTAACATGCTTCGTTGTACATACATACGTACTATACAATTTGCGATGCGTGCAGGTGTGGCTAGGGACGCCTGATAGGCGCAACAGGACTATATTGGCGTCGATAGTACTCGGGATTCTACGACCTTCGTGATATGCGAGCAGTACTCTTAATCAGAATCGAACGTCCCGGGGGAAAATGTATTTTTTCTGCTTAGAAGGTTCAAACAGTTGCAACAGCGTACGATAATCAGCTTTTAGTTTCCCCAGTCAAATTTCGTTGTGGCGTAGGTGCGCACATTTCTAAATTTTTGGTTCCTTTTAAATTGCACGTAATTTCAACGTCCAATATTAGGCACACTTTCTCCAAAATGATAAAATGATTTTGGAATTTGTGGAGTATCAGGTGTCTCAAATGTAAAAGAAGGAATACGTGGTTCTTTAAATTAAGAGTATTAAAATAGCCCAAAGATGTAATATTTTATTTCATGTTATAGGGAGCCATGAGCTGACATTTATTCAGTTTTGTTTATATAAGTTACCATGTAAGAGAATGCTACTTAATATGATCCTAATTCCTTCTTGAATCATTTAATTTCTTCATCTCAAAATTATATGTATATCCCGAAAGAGGGGCCATATGTTATACCTGGACAGATAAAGCCAGAAGTATCAACAGATTGGATTGTATTGCACAATAGACTTCCAGAGTAGTATCTACTAAGATCTTTGTGACGTTGAAACAATAATGTTTTCCGTGAGAAGTATTAACGTCATTTTACAGGAGACACATTTATTAGCTGATGGCAGGCATTTCAGATATACATATCCACACAATTTTTATCATTTTCTATCCTTTTAAATCACCACAGTCTCTGGGAAATGGGCATTCAAAGTGAGTATATAAAATATCAATCGTGATGCGCAGAAGTGTCTTGTGGAAAAAGACAGTTCAACACGTGTGGCCCATTTAATTTTGATGAAAATTCAATGTATTTATTAGAGTTGCCCAAAAAATTAGAAGGAAAAGATGATACCCAGTAGTTTCTAGAATTTCAGGGCTCGCTTTCTTTCGTTGGAGGTTATTGCCACAGTACGAAACTGAGCATGGCTTGTCCATCGCGGGCTGTGCTGTACGGTTTCACGTGTATTTTTGCCCCATGCCGGCGACACGCAGCATTGCTCGAAGCCTGAATATTGGGTAATCTAACGCGTCCAAGGCTAACCGAGCCTTGAGCTGCCTTTCCAAGTGTTTCACTAATCCGACCGTTCGCTCGATCGTAACGGTTTGATCCGAGTCTCCTTATGATTAGATTTTGGATCGCTCATCCGTTTGACCAAGTATGCCCCCATCTTGGTATGGCATGCTGTTCACTTCTCATGCTAGAACTGCTGACAGAAACAGTAGTGAAGCCAGAAAATGTTTGACTCACAATTAGTGAGTTTCTAATTTCTTCTTTCCCTTTATACTTTTTCATAATTTTATTATCGCCGGGGAATATTTATTAGACGAATATTTTTGTCAGGGAATATAATTTCTATATCGTTATAAATGTAATAATTTACAAATCCATCTGCTTGCTTTCACGCTTCTTTCGTACATATGTTGCTGTAGCCGTCTTGAAAAAACTGTAACCGATGATGTTATGTGTGCGCGGTTTTTATGGAGAAATATTTCGTTCTTCGTGAAATTTCATCACCTGCTGGTGAAAGTAGTAATAATAATCGTGCAGTCAGTTAAACACTATAATACACGTGTTGCCGTTGACAGCTGATTAAATGATAAGTACAGACTTGATTCAATAGTGTATCGCATAAAAAATATTTTGTTTAATAAGTAGCAATGAATTGAATGCTTGCCAGCACTTTACGTACAATGCAGAACTACTTTTCGCAATTAATTACGTTTCGAAGAAGATTCTACGCTATTCAACAAACTTTAACAGAGTGCTTCAGACATAGATATAGAATTTTGCGTATTACACTAATTTTAAGACTTTTCGCCGAACATATATTTTCTCATCACTCACTGTACAGAAATCATAAAATAAGTAATTTCAGTTGGAAACTTATTTTTGACTTTACTATTTATTAATAAAATTTGATCGTTACCACCGTCAAGGCTACATTGTAGCTATCTCATTGGAAATATGAAGGGACACAATACTTGTAACGTAGAGATCTACATTGGGCAAGTTTTCAGATAAGCCGAATACTCGACATGAAATTGTTGCTTGCTCTTCTGATAAGGCATTTCTTAAAATGAAAAGAAAAGAGGAACAAATTTTCGTTATGTCCAGCATAAAGCGACAGTTAGGGCCTTTTGATACATTGGATACGTTCAAATAACTACCCTTTGTTATATCCTTTAAACTAGCACTCATCCTGAAAGGGAATATGTTAGCTTATCAGGTTTATCCTATAAGCAGTACAATTTTTTTGGGACCTATATCAGGTGAGAATAAACCCCTAATTTTTTAGAATCCTTCCACTGCTTTCTACTAAAGCACCTATCTATTCTCCATATACATACCTATACAATTTTCTTCAATTACATTCTTGACTCCTTCTCTTGGTCTCCTTTCTTACATCACCTTTTATACTGACTTAGTCTAATAATATCCGCATACACCCGATAATTTCTTTCACCGCTACAGTTGCATTGGTGTTATGTTAAACTCGCATAACATAAGTAAATGAAGCTCGTGTCGAATTATATTGTTGTAAACTAGGTCTCAGAAAAGCCGAATTATTTATGGGATGACCTAATATCTGAAATATCAATTGAGGCGTTTAATGGAAAAAGGGCACATAGGCATATGTACTCTTTTTCCTTAAATCATTTAAATCGACTCAGCTATATATTATATATATAATATACCAAGGACATTACTTCTCTCGCATTAGGTTAGCTAGATTTTGTTTTTTACGTAGCATGATCGGGAATGAAAACTTTGAAATTGATTTTTTTGAAATGGCATTTTGACCTATGTGCCTTTTTCCCATCAAATGCCTCAATTGTTAACTACACGCGTGTTTTGCATAAGGCCCTTTACAAGGTTGATAAAAACTTCAATATGGCACAATCCAGAAAAATACATTATCTACTCAGTTAGCAGTAAATTCACACCGGTGGACACCTGAAAACACATCCGATGCAGAACTCTACCGAACGTCTGACCGTATGATATCTAGGTCTCACTCGGAGTTATTAACTCGACAATTTCATTTCAATCTCTCTGAATATGAGGGCAACAAAACGTCCGTTCGTATTATCCGTTTCTTGAGTTTGTTCGTCGCGGTTCCGATCTCCGGTTCCCCGCTTGCGGAACCAGTTTTTCCTTGTCCGAATAAGGACTGGTCGGGCTCATACTCGTTGGTTTATGTAGCCCGAGAGGATCGATTGTTTTACCCGGTCTAACTGGAAAGCACGATAATTGCTATTTAAGATGAAGACGCAAGAAACGGAGTTTCGTCAGGGGATTGACGCTCGGCCGCTCAGCCCCGCGCATACACTAAAGCTTGTCTATCACCGCCAAAGATAACGTACCCTCCTTTCCTATTTAACTTCTGTCGATCACTTGTACGATGCCCTTTCTTTACTACTGCTTATTGATTCCTACGTGAACACGTGTCTATCCAGGTTGAGGTTACAACAGTATATGTAAACGTAAACTTTCAACTAGCGAAACATGGGTGTTCGAACAAATTCAAAAATTTGACTGCTTGGTTGTGGCAAGTAGGGGTGAGCACATATTCACAAACAATTCTTTTAATAATCTAATAAAGGTGGCTGCTAAATAATTACCAATTAATATGTATTATGTTTTAATCGTTTTCTTCGCTCAGATACACAGGAATGTAAAAGCATTAAATATCGAGTTTTACGCTTAAAAGAGATTTAAACATACATTCACAGAACGTAGGTTAAGCAAATGGTAATGTTTTTTGAACACAAAATACATTCTGTAAGAAAACTCTATCTCATTTGTTCCGCTTTTACGTATTTATTCTTCATTTTGTTTAACTCGACAACCAGTGAGATAAATCCTTGTATAATTTCGACCTCAACGCGAGAAAAATGTAATTACCACATGTAATTAAAATGACAGAGAGAATTTTAACCCTTCGTGGTCACACCTTCTTATAATCACACATTGGTCACACGGGGTTCACTGTACCCCAGCGTCATTTTTTGAGTTACCATTTTCTAATTTTTGAATCTTTTAACTTTTTAGTGATAATTGTACATTCGTAATACTTATACAGTCATGGTCTAATAGCCTTTTTCTACAAACATAAATTTTGATATGATAAAATTTGTAGTTGAAAATGAGTGATTTTCCATGGTTGTGGGAAAACCCGATTTTTTAAAAAAATTTTTTATTATTTTTTTGCGATAAATCTCTTTTTGAAGACGTAAAGGTGCAATATTTCAAATCGAAAATTGCTCTTGGGGTACAATACACCCCGTGTGACCACGAAGGGTTAAGAAACTATATTATCTAATTATAAACATTCTAGAATACTAAATAATTTTATTCTTTCCACTCAATTCACTAAAAATATTGAAATCGGTACCAACTCCTTGAATTTTAATATACTTCGCATCGTTTTTCTGCTTACAGTCTAATAGGAAGGCAGTACATAATTTTTTAAATATTTTGGAGAGTTAATATTCCTTGCAAAAGAGCACAGGATTCTTATTTCTGAAATAAAAATCAAAACGTGACTCGTTTGAAATCGATGTGGCTCGCATTCTTCAAGACTCCATTGTAGATCTTGGTTGGGGGAGGGTTGCAAGAAGAAAATCAGTTTCTCGTACGAGCGGAGGACTTGTAAAAAGCGAAGTCTGGTCGAAAGTGACGTCTCGTCTGCTCGACAAAACAATGTAATTAGCTTCTTGCACGGTTTCCATCCTCCTTTTTTCCTCCTACATACTGTCGACAATTCGTTTCCTACCAACCGGACGCGAGGACGAATGTCCCGTGCTCGAATTATGTAACGCCGTACTTTCGTCGGCGCCTCTTATGTCAGTAGGCCTTTACCGTCGCATTGAAGCGCGCTAACGCGTTGATTACACACATAGGTATACATTTTTTTTCTTCTCTCTCTTTTCGAACCGAGTTTCATTGTGGCGTCCACGGGTAACCTTGTCGCAACGGCGGTTGCGACGCGTGTAAAAACAAATTAAGTAACGTTGAAAGAAACTTTTCTACTTTGTTACTCATTTTTTGAAGAAACAATAGAATTGTGTTTCTTGTTTAATTATCCACCCTTGTGTGCGTGTTTGAACTTGGAATATTGAGTTCGAAGTAGAGAAATAATGACTTGGTCAAGTGTCCAAATGAATTATAAATGTAGCCAAAATTCTGAAAACATGAATGATCCCAGTATAATCAAATTTACGTTATAACTTAATTAGATAATGTGTAATTTGAAAGTTAAACAGGGTTTTAAACAAATCGTATGCAGTACTCTTTTACAATTCACAACAGAACGCTAAAACGGTTGAATGGTGTGTTAAAAGTTACATAAACAGTTCAAACTTATTTTTGAAAAATATCACTAGTAAAGAGTTATTAACATTTTCTCAATTTACAGCGAACTAATACTCTTTCAAAATGTAATTCTGCAATGTAATTGCACTTCTCAAAGAAATGAAGTTTAGGTATTTGTTAATAGTTTAGGAAAGATATTACAATGTAGTAGACATAGACGATTCGATTATGGGCGTTCCATGTTCTAATATAATATAATTAGCCGTTGAAATAAAACGTCGATGGATTTCGAAGCGATTTCGGATTACATAACATTTGTGACTTAAATAGTTGTTGAAAAATATTCAATTTAGATAGTACGATGATATCGATTGTTTCACAGAGAACCTTTATACTTCCAGTACAATAGCGGTTAATAATCTATTACGATTTATTAACTCAAAGAGAAAGTTTCGAGATATCGTAATACCAATGATCCATGGTGAATGGCGTAACTAGCAGGAAAGGGAAGGGGGGACCTGTTGGGGCTTTCACCCTGCCAAATATTCGTAAGTCGTTTTTGGCAACGATAGTTCCGGCGTATAAAGTCAAATAATAACTTGTAATCTAAATGTGAATTAAAAATATTTAGGCCTTGATAAAAAATTGGTCTTATCAACTTCTCTTCTGATTGGACACCGTGAATTAGGAATGTAAAGTAAAACAGGAATTTAAGTATCCATATTTAAATACGTTGAATTAAATAGTGCTGCACTTGTAAAAATACATTACATCGGTTTGAAGATTTATATTTTATCTTCTAACCTGACATTTACATTTCCTTAAATTAATTTTACGTTTCGACAAACTTTATCAGAAAGAGTTGAAAAGAGAATTTAGATCTTATAATGAATACATTTGTCATGCTGCAATTTTTAAATTTCCTTGACCCAAATCTCACAGAAAACTCTTTGCCGTAGGAATGTCACTAAATATGATTTTAGGTACATACAGTAGGGGACAAAAAGTTAACACTTTTTCGATTTCCTTTATTTTTGTTATTTTTTAACATCAACTTTGGACTCTGGTATGTGTTTGATATACACATTCTAGTGGATAATTGAAAGCTTTATAAAACCCAGTTAAAGTTGAATTTATTTAACTAACCAAAAATAAATTTGAACCGAACAATACATTTTTGGGGCCGACAAGCTATCACTTTTGGTAATTTTTTAGGCCGTCATAGAAGCAGAAGGTGCTCCCACGAAATATTAGATTTTTTATTACTTTTCACAAGTCATAACTTTTTAACAGCTTTAAAAGCGTGCTAGCATATTTAATGTTATGTGTGGATTTTGTTTATTAGTTAAATAAATGCAACTTTACCTGGGTTTTATACAGTTTCCAATTCTCCACCAGAATATGTATATTGAATTGTATTGTGGTTCGAAAATGTGGTAACTTTTTGTCCACTACTGTATGTAGATGTAACTAAACCTCGACGGATGCAAATCCCAAAACAATAATAAAACAATAAATTTCTTACAATTACAACTATCCGTACATTCAGAAATGCTATAGCCACTTACTGTAATACTTACGTACGTTAGCCGAACATTATGGAAGAATACAAAAACTAAACTATCGGGAACCGAGTTAAGAACGTTAAAGAAAGGCTACAAAAAAAGAGTCCTTTCTATTCAGCCACAGAATTTCTCGCATGGAGCAATGGATTTCGTAACGGCGGCAAATAAGAACTTAGAAGTGTGTGGTCGTTAATTTAGAAAACCTTCGATATTCGGTGACATTGAAGCGCGCCTTTACGGAAATATAAAGCGAATAAATCGGAAAAGAGATAAAACGCTTAGCCTGCAGCACGTGGCCACTTTGCGGAGTAACTACATATTATAACGTGTACGTACGTGTGCCCACGCGAATCGAAATCCAACGGTTTCAGAGCCGTATAACCATCGTCACACGCCGGGCTTTACGCTTCGTAACAATGCCCCAACTTTCTCCGTCACTTTCATTTTCGTTGGTCGGTTGGTCGGCTCTCTCGCTTCTCTCTCGCTTGGATTAGGAAATAGTGCGTGCCCCCCCTATTTTGCTCGGCTCTGGGCCCTCGTTTTTCTCATTCGTGCACACTCGCGCTGTCCTCATCGCTTACCTCCTTCGCCGACGTCCCTGTCTCTCTTCGTTTCTCTTTTCTGGGGCCCTCGAACCGCTTCCGGCCGACTCCCGCGATTTTAGAAAGGGTCTCCTACCAGCTCGCAACCCGTATGGTACCTTCGCGCTGTTTGGAGAACACCGATCGGCGCGTGAATCTATGTAGGTATGTACGATGCTATTATACCATGGCTTTTAAACCTGCTAAAACCGTACACATTATTATTAATTTTTGGTAAGCGGTTTCGACATTGTAGCGCTATTTGTGAAACCACACTGAAACGCTTTAACCTCGGGAATACCCGTTACTCGAACTGTAACGCCACGTTTTGAGATTTTTTTTATTTTGAACGTAGGTAGATCGCTAAAAATATTTTTGATCTATATTTTTTTATAAGCCTTCTATGGTGGATTTAGTATATGAATATTTTTCTATTTTCGTTGGGTTGTGATTAATTAGTCTTTATATAATCAAACTTTCGTATTCCCTTTATTTGATTTTTGGAATTATCCTATTAACAGGGTCGTTTGTCTGTTAGAGACTCCTGTAGGATGTGTAATAATGAATAAATATGACTTAAATTATTTTGGATACCTACAGTGAAAATACAAATAATCTAATATTATAGGTAGTTATTGTTTTTATACGAGTGTGACTACGAAATTTTCTATACTGTCTTGCTCAACGGAGAGAAACTTTGAAATTGCTACATAGTTAACTGGTCTTTTCCAATGAGCAGGTTAACATCTTCAGTGATAATGCAGCCTAGGACGGCAAATTTGGGGCGAAAGAAATTGAAGAAGTTAACAAAATGTTTTTATTGTGGCTGTTTTTACGGGATGATATTTAAATTTAGAGCTGTGAGACAACTTTAAAAACAATTTACATTTTTTCAATTAAAATATTTGATGATATTTCACGAAAAGGTGAGGCAGACGCTTGTTAGCCTAAAGACGCATCTCGAAATCCACCACTGTTGAGGGATAATGTATAAATTATGTAGTCAAGAAACTTTAACATACGACGTCTTAAAGACGTCAATTTTTTAGAGTGAACGTCTTAAGGGGGGAGACCACTGTAAAAAATCGGAGAAATCGATTTTTTATTTTTCACACTTTTTAAATGACGTACGTTTTAAGAAAGCTGTCTCCAAATTTTATGAAGAAATTCGTAAAATTGACGGATATACAGTATTTTCCGCGAAGTGGTGTCAAGTGCGCGACTCAGTCGAGCGAAACTTTGAACGCGTTTTTTTCAGAATGATATTTTTCAACCGCGTTAAGAGTATACAGAGAAAACTATACGTCCAATTGGCATGAGCAAAGCCATTTATTGTATGAAAAACCCGTTTCTATTACATGATGATCAGTTTTTTTTTTTTTAATTAACGACCTCCTTCTATTTTTTTTATCAACATCTTTACCCCAAAAAATGATTTTTTTTCAGTGGTCCGCCATTTTATTATCTTTTGCGATATTTACTTTTTTTATCGTCACATAATAGACGTCGGCTTCTCGTTTCTAAATATTTTTATCTTTTTGAATTCGGATGACCATATGACTCAAGCACTCTCAACACCACAGAACCGTTTTGCTGCAACGCACATTGTGACGAAGAGTATGCCGGAAACAGAACACACAAACTTTTTGTATGTGACTTATCACATCTTTATCACAATTGGCATACATATTATACACATAACAATCAATTTTCTTCTTATCATTTTTTGTTGTCCTTAAACTAATAATCGCTCAAAAAATTTAAATGGACGATAAACACGTGGGTATAATGATAATAGTAAGAAAAGTTACCCCTTCATTTGTCTTCTCCTTACGTAACAATATCGGTTCAGGGAACATGGGCTCATGTATAATTTTATTAAGTTTATGTGGTTCTTAGGTTCTTCACTATAGGCAGTGAAGAATTTCACATGTGTAAAATTCATCATGTGTTACTGTATAATCATTAATTTTCTTACATGTTAACGTGATTTTACTCAACGTGACTCCCCTGCAAAGTTACTGGGATAACAATAAGATTATGCTACTTGGCCATGTTAGTACAATAATAAACACAATAATCGATAATCGACACGATAAACTATTAGGGCCGTTTCACACGAGACACTTTTGTGGCCAACGATTAGTGTTTCAAATACATATAGTCACACATTTTCTACTTTTTCGAAAACCAGTGTTTTCTCCACCAGATGAATACACACAAATAAATGTATGTAGGTACATACATTTCCGCCCATAAGTCATCAATAACTTATGGAATAGGTATGAATTAAACCTGACAAATTATTACAAAATTATTACCGCCATTTTGACATTTTCGAGTTAATCTGTAGAATAAGAAAACATCAATCTGCAAAACTTTTTCAGCAAGTATTCAATCGTTCCAATCATGGTTAAAATATTTTAAAACTTAGTATAATAAAATATAACAAAAGTATATACACGTAGTATAATGTAACAAAAGTTAAACATTTAATCTACGCATTTGCTTGTTCCTTCTAAGGTTCCGTGTCAATGTTGCGATAATTTCAAGAATACAAAGTGTGTCATAACATTTTAGGCGTCAATGCCGTGTTGCTAATTCGGAATGCCGAAGGTGAAACTAATTTGGAATATTCCAAAGTTTAGCGATGCTTTTGTTTCGTGCATAACGGTTACCGCCGCGTCGCGTTGGTTTGGGTCAGTTCTGTCCATTTATATTTACCTAAGATTATTCCAATATTGTGATTTATGAGCCTAATTGAATCATAAAAGAAAATAATTTTATTGTCTACATATTTTTCTTCAGTTTATTACAAATTACCTGCATCTTAACGAAATCGATACTTCTTACTTCTTACGTTACTTTTTGTTTTTTATTATTACTGAGAGTTCGAAATATAAGAGTTTCTTAGTTTCTCTATGATATTATGCAGTTGTATTTTTTCCAAAACTCTGCCGTAAATTTTTAAAAATAAAATCAATTTATTTTTCGTCTATGTAGCCGTCATGCATCACGATGACTGTTTCTACCAACCTTCTGTTTAAAGTGCATTCTAAGGTTAACTTAACCGTTCAGATAACAAATGCTTAATGCTGAGTATATGTTTAGGCCAAAATGAGGTAAAAAATGTTGCAATTAAACATTAATACCCAGTGATGCCTTTACACGAATATTCGTGAAATATCAGAGATGGGATTAAACTAAAAAAAATTAATGACATATGTATATGTTGGTAAGGGGATGAAAAAGGTACTACACTTTCGTTCCTTTTTTTAACACGTATATTTCACTTTCCGTTAAAAAATAATGCCGTAAATCGTCGTAGGAAATAATAGAATCTGCACAAATCAACTCACTCGGCGCACCACTATTATTCGCTAGAGATATTTACAGTGACTTGGAACTGTCTCACGACGATGTCTTTGGTTGCGTTAGGGTTTTTGGGGGAAGGGGGGGGGCGATGTCGCGTGGAGGGTGTTTTCGACTCCTCCATCGTCGATCTCCTCTGTGAGAATCCTCGTCGTAGAAGGGCAAAGGGGGGTGACGACACTGGCGCGGAGACACGAGGCATTTTCCATTTTACAGCGATAGCGAAAAAGTGTGCAGCGCTAGCCTACCCTGTTCCTCCATTAATAAAAAAGACATTCAACGAATAACGAACACCGGATACATCATACAAGAGACGACGATTTCGCAGAAATGAGTGTAGGTGTTAGGACGTCGTAATAAATAGTGGAGAGTGATAGTTATCATTAAATAGTAATATTAATTATTAAATAGCGGAATGTCCGTAGAGATAGATACGAAGTGGGACTCCATGGATTCAGCGTTTTATAAATGTCGAAGTATAGTTGCAAAAAGGCGCGTGGGGCGGAGGGGGGGGGGGAGGGTGGAGGGGAGAGGACCGAGGGAAAGGGGGCGAAAAAGAGAGAGCGCGATAAAGTTAAATGGTCGTAGTCAGGAACATGCGACATTTACACATCGAGTACATTTAAACATGTGTGTTACGCCATCTCGCGTCTTTTCATAAATTTTATGCCGCGATTATCGTTGACTCGCGGAGTCCCAGAGAAATTCAACAACTTTCTTCCTCTGTGCACGAATTAAAATGCACCTTTCTTCTTTCCTATGCGGGATCGACGGTAAGATCGAATTTCACGCGTGGTTTTTTGCGGTGCTCGGTACTTAGCAAGGGTAGATGTAGAATACATTTTAAATACAGCACATCGCTTGCATGAAATAAATGCAGGTTGGAATAATTAATATTCGATATTATCGAGTTTCGCGATTGAAAACGTCAGTTGAAAAATTACATTCACTTTCATAAGTTGGTATGGCCTTTCTTTCTCTAGAATGAACCATTAAATTCATCAGGCGCAAGTCAATGAATATTAATTTGTCTCAAGCTTACAAGGTTATATTAGACTGGTGAGATTTCGATTCACACGAAGTGCAGAATTTAAAAGGTATCCCATATTTCAGATATATATGCTTCTAAACGGCATAATTTGAATTCTTGCATTCCATTAGTCCTTTACAATCCCCAGCTTACACTCAACAGCGCGAATGCTTTACGATTGAGCGAACACAGTTTGTTGAAATTGATTTATAAGGAAAGCGGTGCTCCGCTAATAACCATAGTGTATTCCGCGTAAAAGTTGAACAAGTATTTGTTCAACTATGAGAACTGTTTGAGTAATTCAGTATTTTGGCTGTTTCCTAAGTACCTACTCGAATGTTACGAATATTGCGGTATTCAAATAATACATTCGAATCAGACCTTCCGATACAATTATACATTTGAACCTGGACACCGTTGATGTAAAAATTTTTTTGAGTCGATAAATAGTTTGGGATTCTATGTATAATAATTTATACAGTCGTTCATTAACAGAAATGCAAAGAATGTGTTTCTAATATTTTCAGTGTTTTATAAATTAATGTTGGTCTGAAGGGAAAGAAATTTCTCTAAAATGCTTCCTTAAAAGTGCACAACTATTTGAATGTATGTTGGAATATTTAAAGATTCAGATCATATTCGATAATTAAAATATTCAAATATCAGGACCTCATTTGAATTTAATAGAGCAATATTCGGATTTAATATTTTAATAATACAACATTCAAATTTGATTTCCCTTTAGTTCGAATTTTATTCGAATGCTACAATATTCTATTTTTTATTCAAACATGACAATATTCGAATTTTGTTTCATGCATGCTCTAACACTCGCACTAAGTAGTCGAGTATTAGAATAAAAAAAAAATCGGTGCACAGTCCCAGCCCTAGTATGTAGTAGGAAGAATGTAGTGAACAGTAAAGGGTTTAGTTGCGTTAATTGCTTAACAAAAACTACGACACCGACGTCGCGAACCTCCTCGAGATCCTGCATACTTCGTGCAATCTGACGCGAGATGTGGATATTTGAAGTGACTTGCGAGGTGTGGCTAATAGATACATAACTACAAGTACGTACAGTTTGACCGCCCATTTACGCAATAGTAGAGATCTGCCGAAGGTCAAGCACGACAATAAGATTTTTATGTGTTTCAAAGCTTTGCTTTTGCTCGCTCCATCGCATCGCTTCAATCACGATTATCTGTAGCTTTCGCAATTGTCAATAAACAACCATGGTCGCACCTTAGCGTGGTTAGATGACGAGAGAAACACGTGGCGCCTTCTCGAGCAGCAGCGTGGTTTCATTGGAATCAGCGATCCAAGATTTAAAGCCGGGTCCACATTTGTTTGCGATCTGTTACCTGGCTGATCGGTCAAAGTAACAAATGTAGACGATGTCTTGTTATTGCATACTGTGACTCGTTACTTGGTTCAACCGTTTCGATGAATGTCGGTAAAATGACCCACTCCAAAGGAGCGACGCGTTACTTTTTGAATTTAGTTTGGACGTGTCCGCGTACGAAGACTTGTTATTATCCGCACAAAACGCAAACATATAGTATGTAGCATATAGTTCTTGAACCCTTATAGTCTTCCTAAAATTTGTATCCTTGTTTGCCACTTTTGGTCCGATTCAGTTAACTAAAAACTCAAATCCATGTTTCCACTTTTATAGTCTACAGATAATTGGAATGCGATGAAGTAATGTTGGCGAGTTATGGGTGCGGGTAACAGTAAAGAAAATAGTAAACGCGTCCTGTACTGAATCTCGTTACTACTAAATAAAGTAACGCGGTAACAGAGCGCGGTGCGGTGGAAAATGTGGAACCGGCTTAAGGTGGTGTCGCTAGGTGTTCGTACGAACGTGTCACGCAACCTCAAATCCAATTTTCAAGTTCTTTAACTTCCATGTAATAGGTTTCGGAAGGTTTAAGGTTTCGAAAATACACCTTCAAAATACTGTGTCGAAATTAAAAGAATTGTACATAACATTAATAGTAACATTAATAGTAAATATTGAAGCTCCTGATTCGTTCGACAGTCATTAGAAATAGTTAGTTCTCAGTTTAACACTTCGTTGACACTCTGGGTGTGAGTCACCCATAAGCTGATTCTGACACTCTGTACCTTCTATATGCAAAATAAATACTTATTTTCCAAAGCCGACTTACAAACTATTTTCTCTCTCAAAATATTATATCCAAACAACAACTCTCTAGAGTTTTAGCTCCTAGTATAGAAATTTATAAAAGTTATATTTTTTTAAAAATTTTCTTCGTTTTTTCTCGACATGTGGTAATCTAGATAATTTTTACAAAAACTGTGCTAAAATTTCAATAAAAAAACTATTGGAAAACATTCTAAAGACCTTGAAATTGACCCATGATTTTTTTTATACCTAATAATTAGATTCTTTAGATGAGAATGGCAGTTGTTTAAAAATTGCTCTGGGTGTGAGCCACCCAGGTATATCAAAGTTGATCCAAAAAGGATGTGTGTCAACGAAAGGTTAATAAATCCTTGAGAAACAATTGTACCAGCAATGCTGCTTCGAGTTTCCAAGTTTCATTTTGTATTCTCTTTCAGATTATGACTGTAATCAGGTCCACGTGTCGAAGTTTAACCCAAAGCGAAAGAACATTTTCAATGGAGTCAGCGGAGCAACGCAAAGCTCTGTATGGTACCCGCTGAAAGGAGAATTTCTATTTACATTTAATAGCCAAACATCCGTTGCAAATTGCAACGATTAGCGAACCTGGCAGAGCGGTTCTAAAGTTTGCAGACGTGGTGGCACGCTTTTGATTATAAAATTTTTCGGCGAAACCCTTAAAAGCTAGAACACGCGCGTTGACAAGATCTTCAAGCTCCCGCGAAAGCTTCGCGAGAAGGATCGCGTGATAGTGACTGAGAATCATTGTAGCTCGTCGAAACGCGTTTCGAGACAGTGGAAAATTTGTTAGATCGGAAAAAGAAGAGTCCGACGATGAGTGAAAGACAAATTGTCGCGGTGCGCCTGCGTGACGACGATGCAAAGCGCACGAAGATTGGCGTCGGTTATGAAGCCACATGCGATTTCTGCTGCTATGTCGTATCTGTCACGCTATAAAAAAAATGTTGTGCGTCTCAACTGCGATTCCCTTTTTTAATTATCGTTTTAGCTGCTATGGACGGATGTATTCGCCGATCTTTTCATCTCCGATCGGACCGTTGCCCGCTGGTTCATCGAGGATCGAGTCAGTTCGATCCGCGAAATGGCGTCGGCGCTCAGTCAACGATCTCTTCTTTTGATCTTTCGACATCCTCGAAACGGAATTTCGAAAATAACGCGCCCTTCCGACCTGGGCCCAAGAGGGTGTCGAGTACTGTCGTCGATAAAACAATAATCGCAAATGGGCAGTGATTTCCAAGTCCAAACGGTTTGATTTCCTGTTTCATTTTGATTTCCTCCTTCGTTTTGATCGCGAAACTACTGGGTAGTGGAAGGTACTCGTACTCTGGGAAGTTTCGTCTTTGTTGTACACCTTCACCGTGAATCTCTCTGAACGAGACTCCATCTCGTGTTCACGTGACGTTGAAACCTCCCTCGTGACGTGATAGACGTCCAAAGGAAATTTTCGCGGCGCTTCTTAAACGTGTGGTTTGAAAATGGTTGTCTCCAGGAACATCGCGAAACGTTCAAGTACGAATGTTTTAAATGAAACCGCCGAGGGCGTCGTGAAAGTCCTGCAAATAGGCGAGCAGCAGCGGCATGGTCGGCCGATCCCTGGAAAGGCCTAGCCAGCAGACAGCCATCACGGCGAAAAGTTCGTCTGGACACGGCCTCGGCTGGGCTAGTCGATAGCCATCCCTAAGACACGCCATCATTTCGAACGGGTCCACTTCGACGTACGGTTGCTGGCCTAGCGTTGCCAACTCCCACAGGAACACCCCGAACGACCACTAAAAAAAAAATGGAAAATGGGTGTTTATGTAGGGTGGAACGAAAAATTGAGGTTCGATTGTACCTACTATTTTTCATTCAACAGCGAGGTTACCATTTTCTACAATTAATTTATGAATAAAATGTAAAATATGGGTTTAGTGGTCCCGATACCATTTTATATACGAACATAAATAATAGTGGTTCAACTTGATCAAACGATACTACAATAAAATTAATGTACCATACAACTTGTAAGTATTGTACGATACGCTTTGTTTTATAATCTTCGGTTATGTAAATGTTATTGAATTACTACTTGAAGCGTTCTCTGCTATCATGGAACTTCAGATCTTCGATGAAAAATCATAGAAGAATTAATAATAGAAAACCTACTGCGGTAGTTCAGACTACTTAATTATCCCCCCCCCCCCCCAGTTTAAAAAAAAGAGTTTAACAATCTAAGAAATTTTCACCAGAATTTCTACCTATTACAGTGTTATTTATTTTTTAGTAGTTAATTGGAATTAGTTTAATTTGTACATTAGCATTATTATCAGCGTAAAAGTCCCCGGAAAATCAGCCCTAAAGAAGAGAACAAATCCGGGGAAACCCGGACGGATGGCAGCCCTAATTGTACAGCCTTCTTGCATCCAACTGACGTATTTAATATTCACCGAACTGTAATTCTGTTAACCCATATAAAACATTAAATATTGACGCCAACCACCTCCATTTCTCGCGCCCAATTTATAGTCGAGTTTTAAAAGCACCAAAGTGTCAGAACACTGAAAGGCAATCGGGTTCGGTGGGTTGGATTATGACATTCAAGTTATGACCCTACAAAGATGGATTGAATGTTCGCGCAGCCTTCGCGTATCGGTGAGCACAGCTTAGTAAAATACAGATAAATGTGCCTTGTTTTAAAATACGACCAGCCGGAAAGCGGTTTATTAGAATATAGTGTCGTTGTTCGTCGCGAAGTTTTATTGGAAATAGAATCCGCTTGTCCGTTGTCTACAGCAGATAGCGCAGTGTCAAAATTTTATTGGCATTCAAAAGAAATTATGGCCGTACCACGTCCGTTGCCGTGCTATACTGAGTGTGCTGGAGAGTCTCCAAGGCCATCCAACGAATGGGTCTGTTCTCGTTATCGCCGAGACAATGGTAATCCTGAGGGAAGAGATCTCGCGCCAAAGCAGTGTCAGCTAATCGGACGCGAAGACTGCTTGGCTCGATCAGGCAGTTCCGGGCAGCTATGTCTCTGAAAGCGTGAGGCAATTCGTTGCAGAATTTCGTAAATATTCCTAGATTTCTTGCATGCTGGAGAATTTTATACAAGTTTTATAATTACTTTTTGATGTATTATATAGTTTATAATTCAATAGAAAACTGTATGAGTATTTGTAAGTTATATTGCGTGCTTTGGAATTTTCTAAACAATTTCAGGATATTATATTATAGACTCACGAAATTTAATTGTCTCAGTATGAAAGACAAGATGATAATTCCAAAAAGATATTTTACTGTGGAGTTACTGTTTAAGCTAGGAAAACCACAATTCAATTTGTAGGTAATACTGATTGCTAATATTTAAAAAAATGCCTCTTTCAAAAAATATTAGAGCGCTGTTAGTTTCATGCAGAAATTCTTCATTTTAATAATTCATAGCCAACGCCCAAATACAATTTACAATGTGAAAGAAGCTTAAATTTTGCTAATATTATTTCTTAGATTTGCATACAATGCAATATGAGTTTATAGTAAAACAATTTTTGGGTAAGTGGAAAGCTTAATACAGAAAGTATTTGTGGTAAAAAAAATATTTACGGATGAATTAAGACGTTTTTGTCCCCTACACGAAGTTATATATATTTTTTGGACTCACAGTAGGATTCTGTAATTTGATGTCTTTCTGTAAGAAGCAATCCAATTAATAGGCGAATCGAATACACTGAATATAATCACCTGTGTAGGAGCCCCCGACCGTGCATGAATGCCCCTGCTCTAGCGACCTGTGCCCCAACGTGCACTAGGTCCCTGGTCACAGGATGATGGTTCCCGTCGGTAAGGTATAACTTTAAATTCATCTCGCCAGGCGTACTCGTGTACGCCAATAATGGACAAGAACTATCCAGGCAAGCGGCTGCAAGCGAAGCTATGTTTGCATGCACTAATCCTGCCAGCTGCGAGCCCTCCACCACCAGCAAAGAGGCCTGATAAGCCGATGCCACTTCTAAAATTTCAAACCTTTCGCGTTAGTTTCTAGCGTACTTTTCATTCCTCGAACGCGTAGAACCGCGGACTCAACGACACAATTCTTTTAGTATTTGAAGTTTACAGTAAATGCAAAATTTATAGGTAACTTTTAATTTTTGTTAGTTGGAAAGTATTTCACACTTAATTTCATGCTGCTTTTAGAATAATTTTCTGAGTTTCTTTTGTTGCGGGAATCAACGGTAGGTATGAGATTCTCTACTTTATCGCGTGCCGTTAGCGTAGGAGACTTCAATTTATATATCTTCGAATTCGAATTCAAATAAACAGGTATAGATTCGAATAATGGCGGGATAACATTTAGTATAATTAATGAAAATCACAGAAAATAGATGTAAATTCCGTATTGATATTGCAATATACACATTTAACATGTTGGCATGTTGGGTGTTTCCGAAATATGGTGTAAAATGTTATGGTTCCATTTCGTTAATTGTCACTACAACAAATAATATACAAGGTAATTTTTAAAGGAGTTGATTTATTTAATGCAGGGGTGTGTATGTACAGAACAATTAATGAGACTTGTAGGACGAATTAAGAGCGAAAAAGCAGCGCATGGAAGGTCTTTGAATTCCAATCACTTGATAGAAATGCTTCGAAAATGGATGATCTACCAAACTTTCAATTTAATATAGTCACCGTTTATTATGGAGTATTATGGAGCTCTTTTATGATTCGCATGCGCATTTGGAGTACTCACTATCACTCACTATAGTTAGAGGTCTAAAATTGATTTTGTTGCCCCAAGTAGCAATTTTTGGTAAAAGTATTTTGCCTTTATTTGTCAAATATGGATAAGCTAACAATACCCTTATCTATGTATATATTCATTACTTTGGACATTCTTCAACGTGGAGATACAACACGTTGACTCCACTCAAATTCTTAAGTAAGTGTTTTCATTTACATTTGTAAACACTATATGATCACTTCGTATCGTTTCATGATTATTACCGAAACACCCGTCTCAAAGCCAGACACCACGTTTCAGGAACACCCCGCAATTCCCCGGTTGGAACCCTCTTAGAACCCCATTAATGCCCAGCAATATTATTGAAATACCTGTAACTGTCTTTATGATGACTTCCTGCTCGCGACCAGCCAGATCCAACGTGCCCTTGTAGACGCGTCCAAATGTGCCCTCCTGCACAAGGTTCCGACAATACAATGCGGATCTCGAAACAGCCAGCGCCCTGGCCTTCTCGCAGGGATCAGTCGACTGTAAATTAACAAGCATAAACAGTAGAACATTAATGTCGGCTCGCACAGGTAGATACCAAAGAGATTCCTAAACAATTTGCAACCACCCCTCCCGTACTACCCGACTGTCGATCTCCACACTCGGTCTGCATAATTCATCGCAGAACAAAATCCCTTTGCGGGAGGAACTCATTAAAAAAGCATTTGTCGCCTGTAACAGGACACGAAGGAGGCCGTGAAGTCCCCGAAGGACAGGGGGAGCAAGAAAAGGAAAGGAAGGACGCTCCTCGGTCCTCGCGTCTCCTCCCCGTCGTAGCAGCGCGTCCACCCTTTGTTCTGCGACAGTTTCCCGCTGGCCCTGCGTTGCGTAGCCTCGAGGAGGGCTTCGCAGCGGAGGGAAGGAAGAGGGGCGAGGGTGGAGAGAGGCCAGGTTATTCATTAATTTCAATTTTCCGGAGTTTTGCTTCCAGCTCCTCCCATTCCATTTGCACGCGGCTACGCTCGTGTTCCGAGCGATGCGGAGACGCGTGTGCGCGGCAATGGCAAGGAAAAAAGAGGTAGATGCCGACGGAAACCAGCTCGAAACGCATTAATACAAGGGTGAGGGGGCAAATTACTGGACGATGTATTGGATTCGGGAAAGGTACGATGACAGAGAGTCAGGGGGATGCAGGGGGATGAGCTTGGTGGAGGGAGGACTCGAGGCGAAGGCGGGACTCGTGGTAGGAATCATTCGATGAAACTCATGGGCGCACCCGGTTCGGTGAAAATGCGAGTGACTATATAATACCACGGCTTATCGGAGGTCTGTAATTATTACCGAGACTGGTGTCGATGAGGTAACTTCTCTGTTGAAAAAAAGCTCTGCTTTCAAGCCGTGCTCGTTCTTTCCCTGTTTGTTGCGTGGCTTTTATGCCTGTGTTCGTCGATTTTATTTTTCCTCCGCCCGTGTATTTCGTTTTTACTCTTTCTTGCTTTATTGTCGGTGGATCCTTCTCTCTGATCTCCCTTTTAATCGCCCGTTTTTTCGGTTGCTAATGAAAAACGCGATGAGACAATTCGAGATCAATGGGCGCGTCGAGCGACGAATAAAGCCCCGGTATGGGGATAGCGGCACGGAATAAGCTTATAAAAATAAATAGACACGGAAATCGAACCTTTGTTTCGTTGATAATCGCGGAGATACGGTGAGAAACGTAGACGGGAGTGGCGTGGTGCGATAATTTTGATAATGGTCCTTTGAACGTGGGTAAAATGAGAAAACTACACTGTAGTGTTTTTAATTAATATATTTGTTGTTAGGATAGTGGTTTCTTTGCCGCGGTAAATTGTAAAGGGACTTGATAAATATTGCAAACTTAATACTAAATATGAGGGAACATTTCATTTTAAGCATCCATGTGATTAATTATGGATTCAATTGTTGAATGATTTTATACGTTGAATATACCTACTGAAAATTGTATTTGTAGTTGCAAAGTAAATTTAGCCATTACTTTTGGTGCTAAGTATGGATCTACTTATGTTAGTCTATTTGTAACCTGACCGTAAATTATTGATTGTGTAGATACGACAATCTGTTATGTAGTTTGACGTATTGACCAATTGAATCACGGTTGTTCGTCGACATGTTATGAATATCATATTTTGGCCTGTACCTTACACACATTTCTGTTACACGAAAGTACTTGAATATTATTCAAGAATAATGGACACAGATTTGTTAATTCTTAAGATACCCTCCGGTCAAAACGCTTGAAAATGATTTTCATGGATTAAAAGAAAGGAAACTGAACAAAATTCAGTAAAAAGCTTTTTGGTCTTTATTACTACATATTTGAAAAATAAATAAAAAAATTAGTGTGTGAATTTTATAAATTTTTGCATTGCAATCTAATGCAAAACGGTAGAAATTGGAGCTCCTGACGATCGCCATCAGAACTCGTGACAGGATAAAAAAGTTTAAAAAAAATTTCATTTAAATCGGTCAAAATTGGCAACATTAATTATAAATATCTCCTTAAATAGTAATTACGACCATCTAGGTACCACCATCAATGTGTAATTTTGTGTATGATAGTTTGAGAAGACAGTCTCTAAAATCTGTACAATTCTGCCCTCTGTTAGTCTGGTTACAAAACTATCTTTAAGTCAAAATTTCAATACTTTACGCCCTAACGTTGCAAAATGACACCAGAGGACGACGTAACTGTTACAAAGTGCAGACAGAAAACTAAATAAAAGTGACAATACAAAGGTTGCAATTTTAAAAAATACAGGATAAATACGCTCGAATGTTGACCAATGCCATTTGCCCACTGTATGTTCATTGCGATTGATTTCAGTGCATCCAAACGTTCATCGAGAAACGACGATATAAAACTCTCCGACACTCGAAGCCAACGTTCGCTGCATAATTAACAACAAGTGTTGCTATTACTCGGCAGAAAAAAGAAAACAAATTCGTAATTACTGCAGCAAATGAATGAAGGGGTGGTGGGGGGAGGAATTAAACCGGCGGCGAGTGTTTTTGTTGTAATGAATGTGGACTGACGAATCGCTTTTATACAATCACAATCGAGCTATTGATTTAACGGTGCCTCGGGCGAACTTTTTGCCGGATGCGCACGAAGCAGCAATTCGATTTATTTGGCGAGAGGGTCTCATCAAACATCGCCGTTTGTTTTCCATGGAAGGCACTTTAAAAGCTTCATTTTCAGGACACCGAGGGCTTCGCCGCGCCGTCGGCGGCGCGGTAACTTTCAATTCGGTTCAGGGAATTAATAATACAGGTTTCGATTTAACTCGATTTAAAGTGCTGGCCGCGCGACAGGGAACGATATCAGAGAGGCGAGAATTAATTAAAACCGAAGAATCGGCTTGAGCGACCAATTCCTGAGCGTTTAACTGCTTTGGATTCAAACGCTGAGCACGTTACCAGTCTAATTATCAATTCAGTATATTTTTGTTCTGAAAATGGTGAGAGAGATGGCTGATAGACTCAGATAGAAATAAAAAAATGCAGATATTAAATCACAAATCTTATTAAGCAATTTATAATTATGATTTCAATTTCTATCTATACCTATGTGTTTTTTTAGAGATCTAATATATGGGATATCTTGTGGAGTTTAATGAATTTTTATTGAAGAAAGAAACGTGGGATAATATTATTAATCATAAAATGTTTACTGTGTTTTACTATTATTTCATATCTCATTATCTGCAACTTTATAGTAGATATGTTAGCAAATGTGAAATCAAAATTCTTCGAAGTAAATGATTTACTATTTCAGTAAGTCTTGTTCCCCAGAATAGAGTTAACAATTTTTGCAACGAAACATGGAGAGGATCACAATTTTCAACATTTAAAACTTTCCGTTTTCTGTACTTTGGTCCACCATTGTTCTGACAATATTCTACAAGGGCTTTGCATTATGCGGGTTAATTAATGCCTCAGGTTTTATGTAAGAAGAAGGTCGTAAAGGAACTCCTATTCTGTCGAAATTTTCCACTCGAGAACTGAAATTAGTAACTAAAATGTAAATATTAAATAGAGTAGGGCTATGTTTGGAAGAATACGGAGTTGCTGTAACCGTTCGAATATACGGACTGACTACTTTCTTATCTTTCTTCGGCAGAGAGCTGGTGAGCGTCTATCGGGAAAACCCGAAGAAAAACGCGTTTATTCTCGTACCGAAGATGTCCAATAGACAGGGACAGTAATGACTTCTTCAGCACTGGGATCTCAAGCGTATCGTTTTACAGGAGGGATAAGACGTTGCTAGATTACATGACTGGATGGGTTTCAAGAGAACGCTCGAACGAGCAAGAGAGAAGAAACGGTGTAGAAGCGATAGACAAGTTCTTCCCAAAACTCGTGGTTACGTGTAAGTGTATAGGGTGTTCCAAAAATATTCCGGTGAATGTACTGATAAAACGATGTCACAACAATGTGTATCTTCCAATGCTATATTTCTGAATTATAACCCTAAGTTAGAAATCAAAGGAAATAATTGAATTTTTCGAATACTTCGAAGTAGGTACTGAGAATGTTGTGTCAGTGATTGTTAAGCACTTTTTTTTTGGTTACGGTATAATCAATATCGATTGAGGGATTTTTTTTTATTACCAATATCGATTGAGCGATTTTACTTTCGACCATCATCTATTTTTATTACGTAATATAATCCAGTCCTGGCATTCTTGTGTATTTTCCTTTATTTTTGTAAGAAGTGCAGCCTTGACAATAATTAGTTTTGACAACTAACTCGATAACTTCACCAGTGTGATAAGCAATCTAAGTAGTCACGCCATATTCACTAAGTGAAGCCTCGTTTTTTCCACGAGCCATCGCCTGGCACTTTTACATTGTTCAAGGGTATTTCACGCTTCTCGTTTTCACTTTTCTCTTTTTCAACAGCTTTTTTAGAAAGTTTAAGAAATATAATTTTCGATGAACAGCGAATAAAATTTAGATATTATTCGATAATCATGCGTTGAGCTCATACGATGCACTAAATAACTATTTTACACTGGCACTCCTTCCTGATGACTTATCATTTTTATTAGTATTCTGATTACCGCAAAATTTTCTTCAAAATTTGAAGGCAAAATATGCCTTCAAAAATCTAACGGGACTTCCGGTATTCCCCGGCCGTGAGTCCCTAAGGATTCATCTACATGATGCCCTAAATGGTTCATTAGCGGACTATGGTTTATTGCAGATTTTGTGGCTGTGGACATTTTCCTACGTACTATAAAGTAATTGAAAACATCTGGCTAATAACTTGCAAGATTGCAGGAAAGTTCTAAGACTTACTTCCCAATTGCTGCAAGTTAATGAATATTTTCATAGATGTGTGATACAGTGCAGCGTATGTGACTGCAGCCAGGGACTTAATACCGGTATAACGCCCATACCGGTATTTCATCAATACAGCTATACCGAAACCGATATTGTACCGAAACAGATAAATACCGAAACAGATAAATACCGAAACCGATATTGTACCGAAAAAAATAAATACCGAAACCGATATCGCACCGAAAAAAATAAATACCGCAACCGATATCGTATCGAAAACAATAGGTTACCGAAAACCGAAACACATTCAGAGTTATTTTGATTTTTGGCCCTACTGCCGCGAAACGTTGCGGGACCTTTGCTGTTAAATCTTCGAAACAATGTTACAGAAATATCTCCTGCAATGTTGCACAGTGGCGGACATAGCAATTTACTATTTCGTGCAATATTCCAACTGTTACACTACAAGTTAATTGAAACATTCCTACAACAAAGTGTTCTGTAGGGGGAGATATTGATAATGCACATAGCGTTTTACACATAAGTACGTAATCGCTGTGGCGATGATAACAAGGTAGAATCAATTTTGGGCCCCACTTAAAGTCTCAACGCATAACAGTCATTCGAGTTTTGAGTTTAGAATAACGATTGTTAATATAGCTGTGTATCATACGATTCACCTCTAACTTTTAATTTTTCGTTGAACCGAAATGAATCTAATGTTTAACAATTCATAAAACGATGGAGCATCGTTTTCCAGCCGTCTAATTCGCGAGTGGTTTCTGTGATGAATCATCGGAAAAGCATGATTTGCATCCGCAATCAATTCTACTATTTTCCATTTTTTACCAGAGACTATAACTGTTATAACCGAAATTTTAAAAGAGTTAATATCTAGGTCACTCATTTCAACTCATAAGTAAAAATTGTAAAAAACATTTCTAATCTTTCACAAAAAAAACTATTTTGGTATTTAAATATTTTTATTTCAAAATTTAATACTAAGAGTTAAAAAATTTTAGTTATTTTGTTTCTTTACAATTTCGACTTAAGATTCGTAATGAAGGATCTCGAAAACTTCAGAATACCAAGATTAGACCAACTCTGACGTTTTTCGGATATACGCGTCCGCCACCCTAATTAGCACAAAGACATCTTATGTACGTCCGTTCCGGACGTAATGTACGTTCCGGACGTAATGTACGTTCGGAGAATGTCCCGAGAAGGTTCATATATCCCCTGTACGTCCTCGTTAAATTTTTTTAAATGTCGTAGGAAAGTCCTTTTGTACGTTGTAATTCCACGGTTTTTAAGTAATCATAAGTAATCATTTTTAAGTAAGTGGCTCGTGGAACAACATCCCTGACCTAATCATTCCACCCATAACGAAACACGCGGTGCGACATTCTTTCATCAGCGCAATTACCGGGATGAGCCACAAAAATTCGGCAAAACGTTTTCCGAACACCTTGTATGCCCGTAGGCCGGTGGCTATCGAGTACAGCCGCGTTTGTACGCGTTGGTACATACCAATACTTGCCTCTTTCGTGTTCCTTCACGGCGGCACACGCGTCGTCTGTACAAGGGTGGCGTTTCAGACGACGACACGGAGGGGTTCAAGCATACGCGTATACCCGGTAAATTGATCCAAGATCAAAGCCGGAACAATCACAGGACCCACTTCCAGCTTCCCTCTACCATCCCCCTGCTTCCTTCACCCCTCGACCGTCGCTGGTTGCGAAGGGCTCCGACAGGGAAGAAAGGTAACCGCGTGTGTAACCTTCCTACGCTCCTCGCCAGCGACTCCGTCTTTGAATGTCGGTGTACAGGTGGTGTTTCTTTTCCCCCCGTTTTTTTCCCGCGGAAATTAATGTAAAACGCTCGTTTCGAGGCGGAAAGTGCGGGCCAGACTTCGTTGCGCGAATGGAGTTCGCGGTTGGCTGCTCTTTCTAAAACCCCATTGCATATTTATTCGACATTTTCGCGATCTCTGTTCTATCCTCCCCCTTCCTTCGCTCCCCCTCCACCGTCGTGTTCCTTGTTTCCGCTTTACCCGTGCGCGGAACGTGAAAAGCGAAACGACTCCCGCGAAAAGTGCGAGAGAGGTTATTATTCTGGCTGTTTCATGTTTCCGGAATGCTGCGTTCACGGTCTTTGAGATTTTTAAACGTTGTTTCACGCGACAGAGGGCATTGTTCTCCGCCATTATTCATGAATTTAATGGTTTATTTAAGAGAAGTGTTCTTCGTTTTGGGTTGAAGAGTGTACGGTGTGTTGTTCTTGAAAAGTGTGTTGGTGTTTAGAGTGGGAATGAATATATTTGAGTACCTGGATATTGCGAAATTCTCAACCTTTTGATAGTTTCTTTCCAAGTTTACTCGTCACTTTAGGTGTTTTGTTTTTGATTTATTATTTCTAATTTTCGCTATTTACTATTTAACATCTTACTTATTATTTTTATATTTATTATACATATGTAGTATTTATGGTAATTATTATAATAATTATTATAATAATTACCATCTTGAATATATTTGAGTACCTAGATATTGCGAAATTCTCAACCTTTTGATAGTTTCTTTCCAAGTTTACTCGTCACTTTGGGTGTTTAGTTTTTGATTTATTATTTCTAATTTTCTCTATTTACTATTTAACATTTTATTTATTTTTAAATTTATTATACATATGTAGTATTTATGTTAATTATTATAATAATTACCATCGGTCCCATGATATTCGTAGGTAATTGGATTGTAAAAAGAAGACCAGAGAAAGTGAAATTTCGACGCAGTGTCTACACTCGACAGCAAGGAAACGTTTGTATAAATGGCAGAACGTACGTGAAACGTGGAGCTTTCCTCTCACTGATATCATAATTTTTCGATAAGTCGCTTGAAAGGAGCCGTTCTTATCGGGCGAAAGTACATCGCCTCTTTCCATGCATTCTTCGATTTAGTTCGATCTATTGAAATTTGAATTCTAAGCGGCCAAAGAGATAAACCGACTGGGCGTGCACCCTTCGAAAGCAGCGGTGCACATGAATAGAGGGATCGGATCGTATTCTTCAATGGAGAACACGAGGAGGTAAAAGGCAGAAGAGAATGAAGCATGACCCCTATATTCCTTCTTTCACGGCAGCCAGCACGCTGTCTCGAAGGTGGATAAAAATTGTAAATTGCTGATTTATCCAGTATATTAATTATTCACTCAAGCACCCGTGATAGATTGTACAAGTATGCTCAGTCCCCTTTGTGTTTACATGGGGATGGAATGAAAGACTTGTATATACATTCGTAAATAATTATTCGAGATTCAAATTATGAAACACAGCAGTGTGTCTTAATTAAAAGAATAATGGCAAAGAGAATTCACGACACTCTCTTAAACTGTTGAAATGGAGAAACGAGATATTATTGCGAGGCAATTCCCCTCGATTTGTGTGAAATAAATATAGAACGATTCTATACATTAAAACTGGATGTTTATTTTTTTTAAATAAAGGGTAAGTTTGTAAAGCAATCATGATACAGCTTAGTGACATCTATGTTACATCGACCATTTTATCCAAATATAAATGTGGAATTCTATAAGTTTTTTTATAAATCAATTCTGTTGATCATTCTGCGTATAAAACTATTAAGGTAAAACTAAATATTATAGGCAAAAACTCTCACCATTAAATCTGTAACTTTTTCAAACCCAACAAAAAAAGACAAAAATTTATATCCAGTGTGATTTATACAGTTTATACTACATTGTAAATAAAGTCAGTCAGGTATAAGATGACGTTATCATAATACTCCCACTAAAAAGTATAGAAGGAAAAATACCAAAATTCGACTAATAAAATAAAGTGAACCAAATTGTTGGTTTCGTGCCCACTCGATACTCGAAGCACAAATCAATCTTGATCATTTACGCGAACATACAAAAATCGTGTGTTGCCACGATAAAGAAGGAAATATCTTTACCAGAAAATTGTGTTTCGCGAGGAGTAGGGGTTGGGGAATCCCGATAAGAGCAACAGGAGAAGGGCGGGAAGGGAAAGGACCAGGGCGAAGGCTCTACACGTGTACCAGTTTCTCATGGACAATACATGCTTGCTTACTTGAATGGAGGTTGTAGGTTGGCGGGCCTGCAATAGCTGAATAAAAAGTCGAAGGGGCTGGAAAGGGTCGAAAGGGAGATAGAGAGTTGTTGGTGGAAAGCGGCCCCAACGGCCACAAATTCGATAAAGTTTCGAGCGTGCCTCTTGTCTTGCATGCAAGACCAAACGAGAGAGGGCGGCAACGGGCGGGAACCGGAATCGTTCTCGCATCCTCCACTTCCGGTAGTGAAAGAAGGACACAGGGAAACGAGAGGAAAGTAGAGAAGCAGGGTTCTCCGATGAAGAGCTGGGTCGAGCAGAAGGGAAAGAATGAACGACTGAGAGAAAATCAGATTTCCTGACGTGCAACGAGACTTTTTCTCGTATAAGTACCTTCGCCGTTGTTTCGCGGTCTACTTCGCCGTCCTTAAGTCCATTACACCATTCGAGGACACACAATGGTCTGAACTTTGAGAAACGCCGAATGTTCGAGTGGCTAGCTTTTTAAATGTTCGGAGAATTCACAAGGTCTGATTATCCCGCTGCGGAATGTTGTACAATTTTATTTAATATCTCAAGTTCTTGGAACTTTCGTCGTTTAAGTATTCCAAGGAACACTTGGGACGCTGGAATACTGAGATGCTTTATGTTGAGAACAGGTGTATAGGCAAATTGGTATAATTGCAGAGTATTAGTCTTTCCAGGGCGAATATTTATACAGGGGTTGTCGACTTCTGAGGCACTTGGGATAATGTAACAAAATTTTGTAAATAAAACTTCATCTCTTTTGAACAAGTAATGAATAAAAACGAACGAAAATGTGGGAAACACTGCATTTTGATAATCAAAGTTACTTGGATTTTAAATAGTATTGACAATTTTTCTAGTAATATTGCAAGGAGTACCATGACAAATGCACATATTATTTAAACTACCCATCCTATTCGTGTAAAATTGATAACAACATAGCTTATGTAAGTAGACGTCCAAAGACAAAATTGTGATCTACTATTCTACAACTTTCTATTTAAGATTTTTAATATTCTTTACACATGTGTAATTGCGCCATGGACAATCAGTACATAAATATCTTTTTCACAACGTTTTTTCTTTTTTTTGATCGAAATGGATCGTTCACGACGATCTCGTGATTGTGAGAGGTATTGATTATGATTAACCCGATCGAAGTATGGGCATCGCGCAACGCGTAAGGTGGAACCGGTTAAACTTTTGCTAGCGTCCCAGCACGCCTCCTTGAACTTTCATGTTCTAAGTTTCGAAACCACTGTGGGTACATACTTAATGCAGTATCTTTGGGAAGTTCCTGTAAAATCATTTTGCACCATACCTGGCTCAGATGCGTCACATGGCTGGAAGCGTAGTAACTCGCTCTGGAACCGCAGGGTCTCGCATAGAGTGGCTCCAGGTCTGCAATGGTCGCGTAACTTCCGGAATTCGCGCTTCCGGGTCGTGGGTCGACCCTAACCAGGACAGAACTTCTGGCCAAGCCGCCGGTGTCTGCTGCTGAATAGCTGCAGCAGGGCAGTGTTTTCCTAAAAGGACAGACGACCTTGTAGCCACCTAATGATTATACACGGGGTTAATTATTTCTCTAATGCACGACATGCCCTGCATCGCCCACTGTGCCGCGTACGTCATAATCGGGAGAGACTTTGATACGGTTGCGCTACTAGCTTCTGGCTGACTTATCGTTTACCCGCTCCACTGGTTTCTTAGCAACTCGCATATTACTTGCGTTAAAACGTCAAAGCTCGTAAAGGAGTCGTAATGGAAATAGAACGCTGGCGACGACATTGTGATTATGACACAAATTGATTTGCTATTTTAATTAATTGTTTCTTTTTTATTTTATCTGTTAAGGGAATGGAATGCACGAGGTTCGATTTTAGATGAGAAACTTGCTAACGAGTTAACTGTTCTAGTTAAATGGAATTCGAATTCATTCAAGTATTTTTGACTCAATGGATTTGGGAGATAATGCTTTTTAACTATTAATGGAAACTGTTTCTTTTAGTAAAGTTTCTAAAAATAAAAGTTTGTTGGAAAATCGATTCAGTTTTTGTTCAGTAGTTGTTCATTCAGAAGACAGTGAGTAACATTGTAATTTATAATGCATCAAGATAAAGCTCGGAAAATATGAATAGTGATATGTATCGGAAATAAATTAAAAATTGTTAAAAATATGATATAATCGTTACAAGTTAATTAATAGTAGGTAAATCTTTACAAAAATTTGATGCTGAAGCTTATTCGGTTATTTAATCATGTATGTACATAATTTGAGAAACAAACTCTCAAAACACCTAATTGCATCAGCAAGCTACAAACACTTTCACGTCTGACTATAATCATCGTTCATGATGCGAATCCATCTCCGGGCAAGGCGACAGGAGTTTCGCATTTTGGAAAATCTCTTTCCTTTCTTGAACTCGGCTTCCGACATGCCACAATGTTTCAACATCCGCCACAGTAACCCTCGATTGATCGATCCTGGCGAAGGTCCTCGTAGCGTGTGAAATTACCGCTTAGCCCGCGGGGAAAAATTTTCAAAGAGGGTCTCTTTCCCCTTCGTCGCGCGATATTAGAGTAGAGGAGGCCTCAAAAGCGGGTGAGATAGCTGGCGGGGGAAGTAGATGGGATGGGGATGCCGTCGTCGGGAAACTGTGGCGGAGATGTGAAGAGAGAACTAAAATACTGCGATAGGATCCGTCCAGGAATGGTAGTTTCGATATTTTACTGGATTTATTGGTCGTTTCGCGCATGTAAATCTGCCTGCACAATTCGCCAAAAAAGAGATATGTATCGCGCCAGCGATTTCAAATATTCCACGGCCGTTTTTTTGCCAACATCCACATCAAGTACGAGGACCTCGAAAATGTATTGCATGGTGTGAAGTTTGTATTTCTCGTGCTGTATTTGCTCTATGCGACGCATTCGTGGTCAAAAATTACTGACAAGACAAGTTCGGTTACTCGAACGTTCCGATTTTTTTTAAACAGTGCAGGTTTCTAGAGGACCGCGATAGTAATATCAGGCAATTTTCGCGTGTGCCCATTTTGGGTTCTTCAGGGTGAAAAATTGCCTGATATCTACTTTTATTGAGATCCTCTACAAACCGGCATATTTTCAAAAAAATCGGAATGTTCGGGTGACCGAAGTTCCCTTGTGAGCGAATATGCAATGAGTGATGATATTTGTATTTGAAGTGGCTGTGGGATAAAAATTTGGAGTTTGAGAGATAATTTGAAACTTCTTTAAGTAAGCAAGTTTTCTGTAAGCCTGTATTTGTAGGTATTTTTTATTTTAATAGTGAGTAAGTAAAATAAGTTTATATTTGTATTTTAGACTTGAAAGACTGCGAATTTTAAGAAATCGTAATGTGTGGTAAATTATTTGTGTAGTGAGATGTGGCAGATGCAGAATGGCAGTTCCAAAGTAATGCGAAAAAGTATATTACAGAATGTCAAGAAAGAAGTTTCTTACTAAATTTCCAAACAAAAAGGTACAGGTATTATTGAGTTACCAATTGAAATATTTATATAAAAGGTCACTAAATATAGGTACCTATTCAATTAATCTTGCACAATGAGGAAAACGCAACTTGATTATTTAAATCAATCTAAATTTAATGTTAGCCACAATTTCTTCACTTATAGGTGGTACGACACTCGAAGTGAGCTAGAAGTTAGAAAAAGATATAGTAGTAAATACCATTGCTATTCCTGATATCGATATTCTATTCTATATCCTTCCGTTTAAATTCTCTGCTTCATTTTAATGTTTAAATTCTCATCGATAAATAATCTAGAAGATGTAATATTCTTTAGAAAAGTTTGTGATACGAACAAGAAGGGCATGAAACAGCAAACTGTCGGGATAATTATTATTTATTTATCCCACGTAGATGCTGGACGAGTTTGAAATACTTCTTGAACCCTGTTCGCGAATAGAGCATTCGGTCGCACAAGAATACCATGTTCTTGTTGAACCCCAAAGTCCTTCTTTGTGCGCTGAGATGGGCGTGCTAACAGGGACGAAGGCGCAAGGGTGTATGAGGTGTTTACTCGAGCGAACGGATGTAAAATCTGCAGTTTCGCCCGCGGGGGGTCCGCGCAAGGGGCAGAGAAGGATTCAGAAGCCTCGTCTTCCCGCGCGTTATCAGGCTGGAGAGTCTCAAAAGAGCTAATATATCCCTCGAGAGACAATTGGCCCACACATTGAGACGTCCCCAACGCAAAAATGGCAGAGGAGGGGGTAGCGGCGTCAGAAGAAGAAAGGGAAGCTACTCTCACCCTCTCCTCTTCCAATAAAAATTCCTTCTCGTAAAAGATATTCCTTTTAGGGGAATACTTCTGCATATATTTGACGCATTAAAATTTCAGATTAGCTACTACCTATACTATGTACCTGTTGTCGCACGGCTTTAGTTTTCGAGATATTCGCAGAAAACTGTGATCAGTACTTGGTTTGGGGTAGACGGTTTAGTGACAGGGCCGTTAATTTTTTGGAGATTGAAGATAAAAAAATATGTAAATGTCTAAACTAATTAGGTACCGATCACAGCGAAATCGGCGAGGACTACTATTTTGTCAATAATTTTATTGCTAAATTTTCAAGAACACTTCTCTTCATTGAAAGTTAAGGTCAGTTTGCATTTTTTAAATAGGATCACACGATTTTATTTTTATAGAATTGTAGGAAACATGACATGAAATGTTAGCGAGCACTAGAAGTACTATTTTCATTCATGCTTACTAGAAAATTCTCGATATTCCCCAGAAAATAATAAAAAGAAAATTATTCCGTTTTGCTAAAAAGATTCAAAGTCATCTTGAAACATTTCTTGAGTATTTTAAAAATTCTTATTTTATGCCCGTATGTTGTTAAGCTTCTTTCATGTAATTTGTGTCTGTTCAAACATTTTAAATGTTAGGAAAAAGCTATAGGTAAATGAATGGCTTGTTTTGTCAATCTTAACTACCCTAGTTTCAGAAAATATAGATTTTATATTAATATTATTATTATACATTGTCGAAAATACCTCAAAACTCACACAGAGTGCCCTAATGTACATTTTGTTCATTTCAATGCAGTATAAGTAGTACGTACCTATACTATACATACGTATGTAGGCCAAGTAGCGTGACTGTTCATAGTGGAAAAGACAGAAGTGGTTCCGCATTATAACTAGAGGCTCGGTAATATTCGTCGTCAAAGGGGAGCTCGAACTATTTCCCTCTTAAGAAAAATTCACGATGAGAGAACTTCAAAAGATTTAATAACACCCGCCAAGAGACAATTGGTCTACTTTGAGCGAAATTGGAATGACGGTGTGCAAAGGGAATGAAGATGAAAGGCTGGGAGTAGGTCCTTGTTCCCGATTTCATTTTTATAATTTTATCCTAGCGGAATGAATTCCGCTGATATCGCGTAATCGCGGAAGAGACCATTTAAAATAGTTAATACCAGAAATAACTGCCGTCCCACTGGTTCTGAAATTATACTACGTAAGTGGAGAGATCCTCCATCCTACTCGTCGTTAAGTAGATTTCACGTACACTCGAGCTTTAATACGAGCGTTGCAAAGAGCGTTTCTTAATTACGGTTAGACTTAATAAGGCTTTTAATCGAATAACGTGGCATGTATAATATCTCGCGAGATGTTTATCTTAATAAAATTTATTTTGTACCGAAACGATAAATTGTAACTGTGTAAATAGTTCGACTTATTTATTGACGCCCACAGTGATGATCATGGAAACTTATAAGTAGGTAGGCAAGCTCGGTAGATCTGAAATATAAATTAAGAGTAAACGGGTTTGAAGTGGATCTCGTGCCGTGGAGGAAATTTAAATTATACCCTTTCTACGTAAATCGCGCGGAAAATCGCACGCCGGAAGTCTCGGAAGGACTAATATATTCAAAAGAACTATGACAAGTCTGCATAAAGAGGAGAAAAGCCCGAAGGAAGGGGAGAAGGATGGGTAAGAGAAGTAAAAGTTCTCTTCTACTTGGAACTTTGTCTTAAGTCTTCTTTTATTGGAATTTCTTTGAATAAGATCCTGGTGGTGTATTTAATAATGTATGCGTCAGGAAATGGATTATAAAACCTCGATGAGAAAGATGTCCTTGTAGAAGCACAGGCGACCTTTTCTGGCACATACAAAAGAAGTATAACGGAATTTTCAGAAAGACAAAGTGATATGGAAAACTGATTTGCACTGTTTTCTTCATGAATTGCTATACACTTTATATTTTGCCGTATACTGTTCCGATTAAATTGACAATTTTGATAATTCGTTATAAAATTACAATCGAAGTCATATTTTGAATGTTGAAGATTCTAAATCATCCAGAAGTGTTGTTACTTTTTTATCGGACATTAGTCCTATATAAATTAATAATTATTAGAAGTGACCATTGAATAAGGAAATGTAATATATTTTTTTGTTGTGACTGAAGCACAGCATACGTGATTGGAGTCATCAAGATTTACGAAACTAAGATCAGATCTTCATACACGGCTACTACAAAACCATTCTAACATTCCACCAAATGCAAAAAAATCTATGCGCGACAACAGTACCCTCTACATCAGTGTCTCTCAAACTTTTATAAGCTTCGATCTATCAAATTATTCCAACCGCCGCTGTCATATACAATCTGCTCCATTTTAATATTCCCACGCAGTTATCTCCTGACGTTTGGGATCGCACCATCACAACGCAAAATTGTGTGTTACAACAGTTACAACTATTCCAAGCATTCTAAAGATGTAGCCCGTGGAATATTATTGCTATAATTAATATAAAAAAATTCTACTGACACCTATAAGCAAATCTGTATACATTTACAGTTTTACACACTTAATGAACTTATTAAAACTGATTAATTTAAACGCCCCCAGGGGGTGGGTTAGTAGCGCCCACTTTGAGAAACACTGTTCTACATCCTTCCTCTTAACTCGTCATTCCACTCCATCCTTCTACCAGATCTTCATAATTTCTGAACGGACAAAACGTACAACGAAAGACCACCAGAGATCTACTAATTTGACAACCCCTCCTCCCATCGCTAGGAATAAGAGAGATTTCAAGACCCGCGAAGGAGCAAGTGGTACGCGCGCGCTGCGCGGGGATGGAGCCGCAGCGGATGCAAGGGGGACAAGGCGAAGAAGAGAAGAGTGGTTTCCCTTCCTCTGAATCCTCCTTCTTACATCCTCTGTCGGGAAAGTCCTCTTGAACGAGGGCGTGTAGCCGTGCAATAAAATGTCGGCTGCCGTGGCAAGCGACCGACGGATCACTGGGGCTTATTGAAAGGATATTTCATGCGGACGAGTTCCTATCCAGCTTATCCGACGAATTTCCCGCGGGGGTGTAGGAAATCTTCCCCTCGCCCCCGTGCCACCCTCCCCTCCCTCCCTGCTCCTTCTGTCGCTTCCCTCTGGTGAACCAGGTCCAGCCCACGTCTGGGTACCCGCATCCAGCGGGAAATTCACGACAGCCGCGCAACACACGCCGACGACTTTTCACTCTGACGACTGTTCGCGGGAAATGAGAATGCGCCCGACGATACGTGAAAAGCCGCCCAGCCGTGCGAATCTTATGAGCATGAGCAACCGACCAATCCGCGCGCGGCCGAGCGTGCGCGAGCGCGCAGCCTCGCTGATTGTGAGTCGTTTCCCACCAATTCTGATTTATTCGCCAGCGATCGTGCTCACGGCAGAATGAAATTATGGGTTTAATAAGCGGAATACTCGATCGATGCTTAATCGCGGGCCGCTTTCTCCCGCGGGAGAGGCTTGTTACCATGGAATCCCGTTGCTTTGGTTCTGTTGGTTCGTACCCGAACCGGGGTTGGATAACTTGTAAATATATTTTTCTCGCTGCTTACGTTGCTGGCAGTCATAGGTATTGATTACTTGGATGCGATATATTGAAGTGGTGTTGAGCCAGACTACTTAAGCGGTGTTGTTAACGTATGCATATTATCGATCATAAATATTTGATCTTTTGTTGTTGATACCTATGTTTAATAAAAGTGAAGGGAGGCTGTGTTTCCACGCGTATGTGGTCCAAACTTGGATATTTTATAGATCATAGCAATTGTTTCATTTTATTATCATAAAGGTGGTTTTCGAACTGCAATTCGATTATTATTATTATTCGTTTATTTTCAGCCAGGGCTTGAAAACTGTTATAATATCGATTTGGGTTCTCCAAACGGTTATGAAGAACCTTTATTCTGAATAACTGTTATAAAGAACCGAAATTTCCAACTATTATTTGTTTCGGTTACGGTTCCTATTTCCCTCCATATATCGGTTCCATAATCGTTATTTTTTCGGTTCTATGTCGGTTCCGAAATGGTTCTAGAATCACTTCTTGTATCGACTTTTCCCTAATTGATATCATTAATTATTGTAGCTGCAGATTACTTGAATTGATTACTAGAATTGATTCTGGAATTTTTCGGAACCGATATAGAACCGAAAAAAGAACGGTTATGGAACCGATATGGAGTGGGAAATAGGAACCGTAACCGAAACAGATAATAATTGGAAATTTCGGTTCTTCATAACAGGTTTTTGGAATAAAAATAACTTAATAGAGTAGGTTGTTACCTTCGGGCTTCATGAGCGACAAAAGATTAATTCGTTGAGGATCCACCTCGTGTAGTTTCGTGTACTATTGGGCGGCATAATCGACGGAATTAATTAAAGTCAAATTGCAAGCAACACCTCCGCAATCAATTGCAATGCTGCGGCTAAAGCTCCACGTCGCCACAATATTCGTGCACGTATATGTCGAAATGGCTGAACCGTTCAAAATCAGATTACACAAAGCTAGATTTCGGACAAGCTTTCCTCTTACATTACGCGTGTTCAACACGTCACACTGAAATGGTACTCGAGCCCATGTAAATTGTAGTTCGTGCATTTGTCAGTTCTTATGCTGTTTAGGATATTTGACACGTTGACAATCTAAGGGTTGTACTGACAAATACAGGGTGAGTCACATAATTTGTCCACCCCGAATAACTTTTAAAGTATGTATTCTACAAAGAAGTCTTTTATACGAAAATTGCACGGTATCGAAGGGGACACAAGATGCTGAAATGTTTTTTTTAAAATAACGTATTTGTTTAGGAGATATCAAGGTGACCTTGAATTGTTTAATAGACCGTGTACCTTTTTGTATCAATTAGCTATAAAAAAGTATTAAGCTTTATTTGCCGTGAAGCTAATATTTAGCGAGATATTTTGCAGAAATGTTGTTCATGATCTCACTACGTAGTTACCTTAGTTACAATAGATGCTCGTAGAGAAGTTACGCCCATTGACTTCCATACACCTGTTTATAATAATATAATTGGGTTTAATATAAATAAAGCTTAATACTTAATAATAGAAAGTTTATTGCTCTCTTAAATTCCATACCTTAAAAGTTATTCGGTGTAGACGAATTATGTGACTCACCCTGTCGGTGTAACTAAAGAGTCTTCCGCAGTTAGGAAAAGCGTCGTAAGCAAAAGTATGTAATTTTCGTACATACACTAGCGTTGAAAAGTATTTGATCACAAGTTCTATGCACACTTTACGAAAGAGGAAATAGAACTATAGAGATAGATCCGTACTCGCCACAAGAGAGCATCTCAACTAATTCCGCTTTTTCGCAAGTTCTCTCTCAACTATCGATTTCTACATATTGTACCTGTTTCCTTCTACCTCCTAACATCCCTGTGGCTAAAGCCCGCTACAGGTGTTTGGGCCGACTTGCATAGACCAAAACAACTGCACAGTTTTACTGTTATAAACTACTTTTTAACTACTTTTATAAACTGGAGTTATAAACTACTTTTTAGTTTTAAGTTTAGGTGTTAAGCCACCTTGAACGAAACAAAATTATACACATAAATCTGTGTGAGTGTTTACACAATTAATAATCTAAGATTGCGAGAATTCTCTTAGCTGGTATTAAAAACTGTCTTAAAATGCATTTACATAGAATTATATTTTTCACTAACTTGAACGAAGTGTCTATAGTCATATAATTGTTATGATATTTATTGCATAAAAACAAATGTTTAGTTGCAATTAAATGTTTCAATTACTTCACTACAAAAGGATAAGAAAAGGATAAGAAAATGCATTCTTATTAAATAATAATATTTATACCTATTTAAATATCAATTTTTGTATAAAAGCATTTATTTTTATCTAGTTTCTTTGCATTTATTGTTCATTAATTGATCAACCGAAAAGTAAAAAATGGAAACTAAATTTTCATGGCAGTAGCAATTGCGACGAATTTGAATGAGGAAGCAATTAAATAATATTACGAATTTGATTCACATTTTAATTTACGTCGGGACCTTTAACTTCCACACTGCATTCAAACATGACGTTAATCCAATTAAGCCACGAATTTAACTTTCTGGCTAATTTAAACCTGAAACTGGTAATTCTCTACTAGCGAAGCATTCGGAAAATTATACTTACTGCGATTCTTGAATACGAGCCTTGCTGTTGCGAATGTACAGAGCGCTCGCAAAACTGCCGACGACTAATATCAAGGCGCAAGCACATGTCGCAGCGACGTAAAGTGCCCCAGCTCCGTTCACCAGAGGACCTGGCTCCAGACGAACCGAATCGTTTCTTGGAGGTGCTTCCACTCCTAGAAAACAAATAGCAACAATTCCCATTGTAAGTATTCTCCTAATAATTTTTGCACGCTGCATTTGCATTTTGACGCGAACCAAATGCAGAATTTAATCGTTCCACGTTGTTATACGTGAGTACGAACTACCTTCGGGCACATTACGTGTCTGGAAATATCCACTTTAATGACAATATAATTTTTAATATTAACTAATTGAAAGTTGAAAATTCCGAAACTGACTTCGTTATACATTTTTTCATTGTCAGAACTAAATGTTTGGTTGTTTTTTGAAAAATACAAAAATCATCTCTGTATCTTGACAAGAAATAGTTGTTGTCAAACGTTCTAGCAGTTTTACTTGTTAGTTTAAAAAACATTTGTTAAATGTTCGAAAACCGGTATTTTCAAAAGCCGGTTTTTGTATAAACCCTATTCTATACCATTTCTGTTAGAAATCGTTAATTTCTGATTATGAATCACATATTACAAAGTACTAATCCGAAAAGTGTAATCCACGATGAATGTGACCCTCGGATTGACCGTAATTGGCTTCATCGATGGAAACCATTACGGGAAACTGGCATTAACTCGTGCATTGCTGAAATTTCTTTCTGGGTTTCCGTGGATTGGACAAAGCTCTGACACGCGTTACCGGTGTATCATTTAATACTCTGGCTTCCAAACGTGACTCTGACAACGTAATAACAGAGAAATGCAACGATTAATATACGTATCTATAGTCTTCTGTACCACTGTAAAATAATTGCATTACAACCACAAAGGGCACAAAGCGCGTTTAAGCTGCATTACGCTATCGACAATCCATTTTGTCGATTAAACTGTTCCGCATTCACTCCACCACAGCCGATGTCGCCGAAGAATAAAATTGTTGTTTACATTTAACTCGATGCTATCAAATGAGTATATATAATATAAATGAGCTATCGATTACTAACGAGGAGGGAGGCTGAAACGAAAGAAAGAGGTCCCTTTACATCAGCCCTTCTCGCCTCTTTGGCCTACCGCAAACTACGAGTTTTCTACAATGCACATTCATCCTTAGAAGACTGTTGGATTTCTTTTCCTGTTCTTCTGCGTTTTCCGCCCTACATAACTCTCTGTTGCTTTTCTGCTTTGTGGTACCAGTATCTCGAGTATTAAACAAAGATGTCATTTTTGCGCTGAAGTCGACACCGCGCAAATATTTTCAGGAGCCAGGATAAACCCAATGTCTGCTACATTCGCATTTCTCTTCATCTATAGATTGTCTTTGGACACCCGAGAAACATTAATATTTCCTTCTTCTTTTTAGAGTGTTGGAAATTCGTGAGATTTCTTTGGATCTCTTCGGAGGTATTGTCTTGCTCGTTGGTCGAAGTTGTGAACGAAAGTTTAGATAAAGAAGTGGCATTTCTAATGTTGACTGAATAGTCAAGACTGAATAGTAAGAATTTACGAAAGAATTTGAACATCTCTACTCGTGGAGATTTGTTGAAATATATGTTGTCAAAATTCATTTTGACAACAAAATTAAAACCGAATTTATGTTATGCTTACATATTCTTGTCAATGAGTTTGCATGAGTGCGCTGTTAAAGTTTTCAGGCAAGTATTTTGTACCTAAGTACTAAATTCAGCGAATATCTTTACATGGAATTTATTTATGCTAAAACACAGCGTTAACTCTGACGCATACATGGCAATAATCATAATTTCACATCTGTAAGTACTTAATCTAATGATGTAGTATGTACCGATTTACTAATTGTTTAGAGAGCTTTCATAAATGATTATCCATCAACGCTGTTTAGTATTGACACACGATACCACATGTGCGTTGCAATCATCGTAATTTCCTCTTTGGACGATATTCGATGTTGTTCAGGGTATATAAAAAGTGACTGCTTTCAGGGGCGAATCTACACCTGTGCCTCAGTAGACATTTGTAAAAAAGACTTGCTGCAAAATTGTTTATAACATTGAAAATTAATCATAAAGTTTTTTACATCCACCTACTCTAATCAATGAAAAGAAAAAAGTGAAAAAGAAACCACATGTCCCTTATAATTAATGGGTATAGGATGGATTTTCCGATAATTATTTTTACCCAGTTGTGTAGATGTAAAAAAAGGATGTAACTTTTATTTAAACTTCTTTTCGATATATGCCACTGTTTTCGAGATATTCCGCGGAAAAGAAAATTCTGCTTTTTATTCAAGGGGTGATTTCACCCCCAAAAACTGCACTATGGCATCAACAAAAAGAGGATTGCGTTACGGATGAACTACTCTATTTGAACACCAAGTTCATAATTTTCTGAATTTCCGGGTTGTCGAACGTCCCTGAATACAACTATTCTTTCATAGAAAATGAAGCCCGCAATACAATGTAAATTCGCGAGCTGCTTCCTGCATCTAACAAGCCAGGTCTCCTTTTTGCCCGCCCCCGGGCCGTCTTACTTTACTTTAGGCTAACTAAGCGGCAGGAAAAAGTAGGTTTTGCCAGGATAAATAACGCAAACTAGACGGATGAGCTTTACACGATAACAGGCGGAAACGTTCGCGACTACGCAGGAAAGAAGAGAAATTTCGCTCGAGTGCGATGAGATGCGCGTAGGAAACAGCGGAGGAGGAAAAAGTTAAATAAATCGCGCGGCCTCCTAGCGGCCTTCGGTGGTGCTTCCAACTTCTTAGAGGAATCTTTGCTTCTTTATTTGCCAAGGGACCACGTCTTTTTAAAATGTCCTCTCTTACGCGGTACAATGCCTGCCTGAGACGGACCACGCGAAATTTTTAAGTAACTTTAGTTTTCATTCCTTTCCGCCGCGTAATTGTAGTCGGGAGGGAATTACTTTTCCGGATGGCGTTGCGCTCTGTTTTTCCATCCTTCCGTTTGCTGAGGGGACAATTCAATTCTCAGGAAGTGTCCTTATCCTCTTAATTACACCATCTAATTGAGATACGTTGGGTAATTAGCCACCTACTTAAGCAATCAATTAGCGTTTATTAGTGTAACAGAAATGTGTACTACGTGTTTGGGTAAACCTTGGAATTAGAACATTGGGAATTAGTAGGGATTCGTTTATGTTATAGGGTTTTACTTTTAGTATATTTTTCGTGTTTAATGCTTCGTACATTAAAATTTCATATTCTGGTTTTTCAAACTTTTCTCGACGAATGTAATTACTCATCCTTTCCTTCATGACATAATTTGCAGGCATTATGCACAGTATATTTTTAACAATTATAATTCTTAATCGTCGTTATTACGCAGAATGGGAAAATAAACATGATTATCTTGTTTACGTGACGTGTTTATATAAACTTTTCTTTACCTATACGCCTATAGCTTTGAAGAAGTATTCTCTCGACAGTTTACAACGAGCGTTTGAAATATTAAGGTCGATACTTTTCACTTAAGGGGGGATTCTCGTGTACCAGCCCCAAAAGTAACTGATATTACGTTTCTTTTTAAAGACTACTGTTAATATTGGTTTAAACTCTTTTGGGATATAAGGAAGCATCTATAAACTTGTAGAAAATATTTTTTTAAGTCGATCCTTCTTATTATTTATTAATTATTGTGGAATCTTGTCAACCTCTTCTGTGTATCGTGTATCACCTGTCACAGTCATCTGATTCCAAAAAGAAAGAAAAAATCTTAAAGTTAGATAGTTTACGCCGGAATTGGCCCAATTTAAAAAAGAAAAAAAATGAAAAATTGAAAAATGTGTAGCGTTTGAAAGAAAAAGTAACATTTTTCGTTAGATAAATTTTTCATATTATTCTTTATATCAGTGAAAAAAGTATTGTATCATTTTTCATTCTAAACTTTTCACTCATTTGTTGTTTATATTTGGGGAACCATAACATGCAACGTTTTAAGAATTAATCCCAGTAACTGATAGCTTAATGCGCGCAAGGAAATTTGGGTAGGTACTTGTTTTTTCGTTCTAAACGCTCGGCGAAGGTTATCGGTTGGCGGAACAAAGAAATCAATTTGCTCGCATCACTCGAGCACAGTGAAGGATCGATTAAACTTCGCCCTCGTCGACTCACCCGGCTAGGAACTTGCTGATTTAAGAACAAGTACGAAGTCGAGACGGCGCGTTGATGGCCAGAGAGGTGTATCTCACAATCAGTTAAATCCCGCCAGGCGATGTTATCCGACGCTATCAAACAAACCTTAACCGAGATTTACGGAGGTCCAGAATTAAGTCCCTGCGGGATTAATGGGGTGACCCTCCTTGAGCCCCGTTCTGCGACTCGCACCAGCTTCCATCTTTTTGAAGGAAATTTTAACAGAACACGCAATACGCGCAAATTGCGGTTTTCCCATGGGGCGGGGATATTGCTGCAGTGTTGTAATAATAGTGTCATTATTATGTAAGCATTAAATCACTGGGAACGTATATAGATGAATCTAGATTAGCAAATGTTGATTGCTGACTAGATAAGCGTGGTCTGCCTGACAGTGGAGTTGCTCTTGTGTCTGTGATAAGTGCGGATATGTGGAATAAACAATGTCGTTTATTAAAATTAATAAATCTCTTTACTGACAACGCACCATATCTGAATTAGCTTGTTTTCCGCCTCTAACAATATTTTCGCTTTGTCACGATTAATAATTCACGCCTACTTCATGTATTACAGCAATATATTTTATAATAATTATGGTAAGAGAAAACATCGTAATCTGGATACATTATAATAATGTTATATCTACGTTTGATTTATTTGACATTCTTTATAGGCAGATGGAACGCAACTATGTGAAATGGAATTTACACTTGCACATTTGACATTAATTTGTCGCGATGAATATGACTGCATTAATTAAGACATTAATTTATACCGCTATGCCATCGAGTTATAATTTAATAACTTTAGGTATAGAAACCCATTTTATTGGATTTAATAGAATCACAGTCCATTAATTTGAATTTTCTCGGCTGTTTATTTACTGCAAAACAATTATTTACTCGCACACAATCAAAGGTCGTTTTTTCAACTTTTTATCTCAGTCTGTACTGAAAATTCAAAAAACGCGTTTGTAAATTTCAGTAAGTTGTATACATGCTGAAAATTTCATCAAAATCGGTTAACGTTGCTCTGAACAACAAACGTTCAAAGATCGCGTAGTAAGGTCGAAAATCACGAAATTCCCGAAATCAGCGATTGTTGAAAAACGACCTTTACATGTTATCCGATTTTAAAAAGTGTACAATTCTGAGGATGAGCCACTGTAGCTATATATTCCGGCAAAAAATAGTGACGAGCACTTGAATTAGAACCTTATGCACATTCCTTACGAGACTAGCTAAACCAACTTTTATGTAAGTACCATCAAATTAAAGAAATGCAAAAAGCATGCTTCACCTATTGTACAAAATTTCCTTTGCCATCCGTTCTCCTAAAGAAGTCCGTAAAAAACGACCGCATAATGTCGGGGTTTGAATCGTCCACGGTACTAATATTTCTCTTTTCATCCAGTACTCCTCCAATATTTGCCCCTGGACCGCTATCAAACCTTTTTAACCTACTCCGCGTGTACACAGGCAGAATACGAGCACTCGAGGAGCCAACACGGGATTCGATTATTTTCGAGTGGTCTCCAGGCGATTTCGGATTTCTGCAGGAGCTCTTAAGAGTCGAAGGACCAAGGCTGCTCGTCCACGAGGGACGAGAGCGGGTCAAGAAGAAAGCAAATCCCGTCAAAAAAGGAAGCTCGTGGTCTCACAAGTACTTCTCGTCGATGAATCCCCGCCTCAGAGACGATTACTTATTTCTCCTCCCTTGCCCCCGTGCCACCCCTCGGCCTCATCTTCTACCCCACTTTCCACCAGCGTTCTTACTGTTCTCCCCGTCTCCGTTAAATACACCGACTCCTGACGAGATTCAATTTTATTCGACGGATTGCTTTTCGTTGTAACGTCTCCCGCGCTGGTAACTGGATCTGGATCAGCGTCTATCAACTTCTATTGTTCTCTCTTTCTTCCTCTCCTTTGTTTCCTTTCCGTTCCATTTTCCTTGTCTTGCTTTCTCGAGCTTTGTTTTCTTATTCTGTCCTTGAGCTTTTCCCTGTGCAACTCTCCTGTTAGCGGAGGGTGTAAACACGTATAGTCTCCACGTAGGGCAAAGTCTAACTCCATCCACCTGTCTGGCGGAATGTTGCCTCTACTTCGAAGTCCTGATACTCGGTGTTCTTGTCGATTTCCGGATGGGAGGCGAGACTAGGAGACACTTTCTCGGCGGTCGTCGCGAGAATCACGTCTGAACGTCATATCGTAACTTCTGTCAGTAGGAAATGTTGCTTTCGGAAGATCGAAAGGGCTCACGAGATTTCGTGGCTTTCGTCACCCATGAATAGACGAAAATTTTATTCTTGTCAAATTTTACAGTAAATTTTCATTTAATAACTGAGGTTAGGTTAGATAACGCTGTTACTGTACACCTGACCATTGCGTGTAAATGTATTTTGTAATTGAGTTCTTTTTGCATTTTCTGTTGCATTTAGTCTATTTTTAATCATTAAAAATCGTTCTCGTGATTTTAACGATCAGCCTAAGAACTTAGTTACTTTTTAAGAAAAAAGTTACTTTTAATTACAATTTCTGATCGTAGTTTCTAAAGTACCGCACGAATTATCATTTTGTCGTCGTTTTAACAAACCAATAAGAGAGTCAAATGATTGCACTTCCCATTCTGAAACTTGTCTGCCGTGATCGAGTGGTTATTGTTCGGTGCTGACTAGGAAACTTCATATCTCCGCGATTCTTCCTCATTCTGTTAGCGGGCTACAATGGAGGTGCATTGTTGAAACAAACTCTGAAGTTCCTCGCGTCAAATGAAGTGGTCACAAGGTCTTCGCAGGCATTGTAAAGTTTCAATGATCTTAACGTTCCATACGGCTCTGAGCGCGTCTTGAGTGCATTAAAAGTTAGTGGAATTTAGTGAACTACTTACAAGGGATTTGAGACTGCTTTTCATTGACATTCTTCGAAAATATTCATTTCCATGTGATACAAACTTTGTCGAATTAAGAGGCACGAAACTGTTACTTTCTGCTGGTTGGATGAAACGAGAGCTTTACCATTGTTTAGCATAATATAAACTTATTATCAAAAATTCTGAGTTAGGTATCTGTATTATTTTGTGGCTATGTATTTACGTTTTCACCCAGAAAATCGTTGCTACATTGCAGCATGATGAAGCAAACTTTCTTCATAAAGCATATTTGTATAAACTTTCTAGGTGTTTTAATTAACTCATAATGCATTTTTTATCTCCACTAATGTAGACATTAATAAATAGTTAATACATAACTGTATACAAAGAAGAAAATTTTAGCTGAAAATTTTAACGTTATTAAAAGGCAACTACGTTTTGACTACATATCCAATTACTCAGTTGCTCATTTCGTCTTTCCGTTTCGTCCCTCTGTTTTAAAAAATAGAATGCCCAAACCTATGACCGTATCCATTGTTTTTCAAACAGAGAGGCCAATTAGCATGGTCAAAAGTAGCAGTTTTAATGTTTTCCGTTTAATTACATTAGCAAGTAATAATATTTTGTTTCGCATTTTTATTACGTTCTGTCGTCTATAACCCGTATCATACAAGGTCAGATAATAACGGCTATGTTCTTAGAAGAGTTCTCATTATATACAGACACAATCATTCGAGAAGTTCTGTTGCAATATCAATTTTGACGTTTTGTCAAATACATATAAATTAAAAATAATACAACTACGTGCATTTCAATCAATCGAAAATGGAAAGTTGGCACTATTAACGCTAAAAACGCAGTTAAATAGTTAGCTGGTTGGTATAATCAAATTGTAATCGCACGATTTTCACGAACAAACGGAATATGGCGACGAGGTCACACATCGGAGAAATTCTTGCTTCAGAAATTATGGATCGACGTTGTTGCCGATTACGCGTTCTACATAAAGGGCTATAAATCGCGCATAGAAATCCGTGCTCGAAAGGGACCCGGGAACGAATCCACGGCTCTCTATGTTTTAATAGCGAATACGTGGACACCGTGTCGCTTTTAACGAAGGCATTCAGCGATGCAGGTGAACGTACTAATTAAATTCGCGATTACGTAAACCAAATAATTATCGACGGTCCACCACAACGTTAAAATACTTGTGTGCAATTGTATCGATGCTGTCTGCGCTCCACGCACGTGACACACGACAGCCAAATTTTTTTGTCAATGTGTCGTCAACGTGTTAATACACACGGATACGATTGGTGGCATCGTGAAATTATTTTCTTTCTATTATGTCACTTGATAAAAAATTACTCTTTTGTTGTTGCACAATGCTGGATTTAGTGATATACTTATGAATAGTTTTCAATTTTATAAGAGGGAATGCGTTGCAAGTTATTTTCGTTAATGTAAGAAAATTTATTCAGTAAGGTTAATTTATCTTGATAAAAATAGAGGAAAATTGTATTCCGCATGGTTGATATTTTTGGAAATAAATGCTCATTTACAGAGCCTGTGCTTTCGAAAATAAATGTCCTTTATTATTTCTACAGATTCGAAACCAGCGAAAGGACGATTTAAACTCACCCTAATATCACCCTGCATTTCAATTTTATCAAAATCTCTGACATCATGCACAGAAAGTGATCAATTTGGCATGGAATGATATTGTATTTTATATGTATTGTATATGATACTGATTTTTAAATTAAATAAGTAGGAAGAAGTTACGAAAAATTAATATCTACAAATAATTAGGAAACATTTTCAAAAAATGAATACAAGTAATCATAGACAATTTGCACCACTTACCCTTAAAGCAAATCTTGTTCCTCTTGAAGACTAAAATGGTGTCGTTGTACCTAGTGCCAGGTGGGGCAGTGACGTTCAACCTCAGAGCGAGAGGAATTTCTGCACTCTCGAGACCGGAGCAGGGTAATCTGATCCTGAAGACCTGTAAGGTGACTGGCACTTCTCCTCTGGCTGACACGTTCACTCGCGGAGGAAGCAGTGCCATCATTCCGGAAGCACCGCCCGGAACACCCACCACGTCATAATCCAGTTCCATTGAGTACGCCAACTGTACACCAACACAAAAGTAAAAAAGACAAATCTTTATAAATGCATCGAAATGCTTCGAATTCCATTTACAGAAATTCCATTTCGCCTGCTCGTTGCATCGCACATAGAAATGGCGAGAAATGTTCGATTAAATTGAGCGATCGAGTTTCATTGTTTGCTGGGAACGAGGGGACTTGTAATTATAATAATCAAATGCACAAATACAGGGGCAGGAAAGCAGACTCCGTGGTTCTTGGAGGTAAAATGCCAAATATCAAGTAGGTATTTTAAGATTTTCTTATGCTCGTCAAGTACTCGCGTGACATGGCTGATAACGGACATGCAATAAAAATACATTCGAAAATCATAACCCTCGGGGCATACCGACACGGAAACCTAAACGTTACCCCTTCGGAGCAGCATATGGTTATAGACATGCGATATTTTATATTGAATCTCTATATTCTCCTGCACGAAGTCAGAATCCGATTATACATATTATTTCATTTGTACAGCTTTCGTCACTGGTCACGGTACTTTCCATACACCAAATTAATGAACTGTTATACAGATGAAGTTTGTATTCTTCTCCCGCTCAGTAGAGGGACACTTTTCATCAAGGTTTGCCACAGTCATTGTAGAATTGAATAGTTTCCATAGTTCGTAATAGGCATGCCATTCGATGTTAAATAGATCAGATTTTCAGTCGATGTCAGGAATTTTTATGAAATTGAATTATGAGGTAGATCGCCTGAAATTGGGAGAGGTTTAAGCCATTATATCGCTGTTTTAAACCTCTTTATTTATAAAACTCGTTTCGTGGGAATTAGTAAAAATTGCAAACTTTGACTACATGTATGTGATAAATAAATTTGAAATCAACAAATGGTAACTTACTTTCCGCCCTCCCAATTTTATATGGATTACACCATACTTCAATTGTCATAAAAAAATGATCGATTTCTCTTGGAATGGTATACCTATGCGTAAGTTACTAAATAATTAGCTGTGACAAATAAAGTCTTATTAATTCTGTGTGAGCTATAGCTATCTCTATTGCAGGCACACATTCATCAAACAGACGTTTTCGTGCGTAATAAAAATATCTCGGAACGAACTCGTTCATTAAAACAGCGAGGAACCCCTGTTACTTCGCATATTACTACATGCATGCAATATTTTACGTTGAATATCAGAGGTTCGTTCTACGTTTGATGTTCATTCGATGTATCACGTTCCAGCATTTGAGTCGATGACAATAATTGTAACAATATTCACAATCACTTGATTATTTTCGAGATTTAAGATGTATAAAAATTTAGCGAAGAATAATTAGTCTTTGTCGTGGAAAATAGTTGTTATTATCTTCACTAACATGTGCATAAAAACCCAATTTCCCGCTGTACGTAAAAGCTTTCGCGTCTCGACTGTAGAACATTTAGTGTATTATGGAATGTTTCACACAAAGTCCCCTTTTCTACAGTTGAACTTCGAATTCTGGCCTCATGCTAGGATCACGTAACGTTTAGTCTCCTTCAACCATCGCTGATACAAGCAATTCCACTATCTGAAGGTGGTGGACTTCGCAAACAGCGGCCTCCCCCTTTCCCCGCTGTGTGTAACTTCCTAGCAAAAGGGGAAGGGGTGGTGGCAAGGAGTAGTGTGTTTAGGCACGCCACAAGTTTTACGAGGTGGCATAAATAATGTGGTTAGTGCTTCGTGATGCAATGTCAACGGAGGCGATTCCCACCCTCTGCGACCCCCCCAGGAGCCACCAGTAATCGTCGTAATCGCCGCGTCGGGGGCCCCCGGTGGCGTGACACCTGCCTATCGCATTCGTTCGGCTGAAACTTCGCCGATTCTTTTTCTGTATACTTCTTTCCCCCTTTAACTATTCGAATTTATATGTTGTAAACGATAGGGGCAGAGGGTTGCTTCACGGTGGTATGAAGTGATATTGTACTTAACGTTGTCATTATAGTCTCTTTCAGTTATGAACAGATGTATTTAGGTATGAAGCAGAGGTTGAGTTTAAATAGAGATGATTAGACAGTAAATTATTCTGTCATTGTCCAGCCTATGTCATTTTTCTTGATTATTACAAAAATTTATTCATTCTTCACTTACACTCTTGTTAGTGTTATATAAATTATAAGATATGAATGTAAAAATTTGATTTCGAGGGAGTCTGTTATTTTGATTTAGGGTGGTTTATCTATACATATAAAATTCATTTTCTATTGGTTTGTTCGTTTGTAATAAAAATTTACACCGCTGCGCGGATTTCGTTCAAGCGGAGGTCACTGTATAGGTTTCGTTGACCACGCCCACTTTTACGCTGTGTTATATAATGTCGTGCTTTTGTAATTATAACTCGCGACCGACTTAGTCTTTATAAATAAAAGTGGAATTTTTCTTTTCGCATTTCTCGCGCTAACTTTAATAGCTACCAAATTGTTTTGCCGTCTATAATACCTACTGTCGCTTTTATTTTAACACTTGCGTTACCTCGGGTAATACCGGGCAATTTAGCTAGTTTGCAATAAAGTAGACTTAGGAAACATTCCCAACCCGAAAATTCTGATCTTAATGAAACTTCGTGTGAAAGTAGAACGTATTGGAGCATGCAAGGTGTAACCTTTTCTCTGCGGAAATTCACTTCGAAGGAGTCAAATCAGCACTTAAAGTTATCGCGTTTTTTTTCAAATAATACTCTCGACATACTTGAGTTAATTTAATTGTTTATTATTCCAAGAATTTCTCGAATTACAAAATCACGGGATTTTGATCAGGTCTCTTCAAATTTGATATTGAACGAATACATAGTATGCTATTCCTGATTACATAGAAATATTTGGTAATTGTCCTCCTCCTTATTAAGTATCAGCAATGATAAATGAAATTCGTAATTTCTATTTGGACGCCCAGCTTCTCGACGGGAGATGAAAGTGCAGAAACTTAATAACCGTTAGCAAGTGATTTATGAGAATCTAATGATTGCATCGAGTATCTAGCATCTAAGTATTCTGTATACGTGTCGTTTATCGTCGTTCATGGATGGCTTAACGTAGCACACGTCAAACGCACTCGCCCCGATGAAACCTGATAAATCGCAGTACAAGCTTTTATCTAACATGTTTTTCGTATAGACTAAAACAAGCACGTTATCGCGAGAATAAAGTATTAATTCCTAGTTCACGACAATAATTTACTCCCTTTTATATTAAAGCGAATGTAATTTATTTAATACAAAATGAACATTGCAACGGATAAAAAGAATACGAGTAGGTATTGAAATTACTGGAGGAAATTTTATTGTACTATTATTATACTATAAAACAGTTTGTCCACAGTTTTCAATTCTAAAATTTCCTGCTTTTCAATCATAGTTTCATCTGAATGAAGGGGGATGTCAGGTTCAAATATGACTACCTTGTTGATCGTGATATTTCGATCGTTCCTCAACGCCCCTCCGTTTATAATTGTTGCGAGGGTAGCGATGACACGGCATCAACCCATTCACTTTACATCTCTGCCAAGGGGTGGCAACTTGCTCCTGTCACCCCATCTGAGTGATACCAGCAATTGACTGTAGCTCTTCAAAAGGGGATTCCTTTCTAAAAGCGTCACATTTTTTGATTCTACAGGATCTTGATCTTGTACTGTGTTAAGATTAGACTCTTAATAAGTTGTTATATTGATCCCTTATAGTAATTCCCACGCGGAACGAGTCTACTCTTAAGTGGAATGCAGATAGAGTTTCTCGCGGCAACTTCTCAGCGAAGCACAGTACAGTACGGTAGATTTTTTATGTTATTTCTGTATATATATTTTATTATTGAATGCATATTGTTAAATGCATGCAGTACAAAAATATCAGCATATTTGATTAACTATCAATCGTGTAGCATATTATCAATTTTAATATAGTCACATTTATTTGACGTTTAACCCACGGTGTAATTGTGGTTTAACCCTTCGTGGTCACATGAGGTGTATCGCACCCTAGGCAAGTTTCGAGCTCAAATGTCGCGCCTTTACGATTTCGAAATGTGACTTAGTGCGCCATCTATCGTTAGTTGAGAGACTCTACTACAGCATTCAACGCTTTAAAAAATTCGGTGCAAAATTTATGGATTTTTTTTAGTTCTTTGGTTTCTTCTTTAGTTTCTTCTTTAAAATAAATAAGATCTTGTCGTGACAAAACACTGTTTTACTCATTATGCTTTTTAGCGTTAAATCTTTGTGTAATGTTTCCAGTTCGTACTTGACTATCCGCAGAACATAAACTTAATTCTGATAAATGCAACTGCGTCGCTTATACGAGTGCAGCCTTACGTAATTGAGGTAAAGCATCTTTACATAATCTGCAGAAGCTTCCCTTGTCCTCATAATATGTATTAATTAGAAAGTAGCTGGGGTTTACAGCTTACGTGATTAGTTAGGAGTGCTAATTACGAAAAGGATAACGCTTCTTGGCGCACTAGGGAGAGGAAATAATTTTTAGTTTTGAGACTCTATTCGCTTCTTATGGTCGTGACTTAACACAATAAAAAGAAACGTTACTAAGAATTTTTCCTATATTTAATTAAAACTTATTTTAAAAATATTTTTATATGAATTCAAAGTTCAGAAAAATGAGAACTTAAAAAAGTTGTACCTGACCGAGGTTCTTCCTGAGATACCTCAACGATGAAACATTTTAATAAATGTTCGAATACAAAGTACATCAAATGGTATTATATTTTATATAACATTACAGATTAAATAGAAGTGATCGTAATGAAATTGATTCAACGTCGTAGAATGGCGACGGAGGGTGGTTAATCTCACAAGTGCGCCAGTAAATGAGTTGAAATCTTGGGCCAACGGCGAATGATACTCGGCTGAATTCAAGGGCGAGCATTTTCCTTAATATCCACTTTGGGATCCGTATAATAACATAAAAATGTTTGCCTCGGGAGCGTCAGCTTTCGTTCAGGACCCGTTCCACCAGCACACAGGTTTCGAATCAGCTACTTCGGAACACTTGAACCGCTTTCCAGCCATGGCGAGGCTTCTCTCCTGCGTATGACATTGTGTGCGGAACAAACTTCCATTAGACGAGAACCCGTACATCGTCGGCATTGTTGCTGGCGATGAGGAGGAAACCGTGTAACGCGCAGAATCTATCACGGGACGCACCAAATGAGAAGAAAACGCGCGCATTGTGCATTTCAGAGAGGCATTGGCGGCCATATACTCGCGACATGTATAGGAAAGAAATGAATTAATTTTTATGATGGCTTTTTTCAACGTGAAGTTATAGATATATTTTCAAATCACAAAGTAGTTTCAAAGTAACTTGAACATTAAAAAAGATAAGAAAAAACTAGCTTCAGTCGTTTTTATTACGGCCACAAACTTATGAATATCTTTTTGATTTTTGAAAGTCAATCACTGTGTTTTCAATATATTAATGTTACTTTTCAGAATGAATATTAGATGAACATTTTTTGCAGTTATTGTAAGGTTAATATTTTGTCGTTCTGGTATTTCGTTAATAAATTGCAGCGGAACATAGTTGCATAGATTTTATCAAACGAACACATTGGTCAACAGGAATAGAACACCATATGTATATCTTCATAATTTTTTGTTATATATTTTTAGCCTTATTTCCTTATCTGCATCAATTCACACTATCTCGATGGGATTTAAGTCCGGATAATGTGCCAGCTATTTTAAAACATTAACTTTTCCTCCACCTAAAAATTCTTTGATAATTTTTTATGTGTGCTTTGAATCGTTATCTGCATGATAAATTCATTCTTTGGATAATTCTTCTTCCGAAAACGGCAGAAGGATTTTAATAATATCTCCAGAAACGAAACGTCTAACAATGAGAGGAGATAATTGTATAGTTTTAAAACACCGTCATGAAGCAGTAACTATGTTACTTTCGTATTTTTTCCTCTGCTGGTTAGTGAGTAATAAAAACGATTTATTATTATTACTATTATTTGACCATTTTTTTCAATTAGGTTTAAACTTTACAATTATACTTACGTCTCCCATGGATAATTTAGAACGATACAGACATGCAATGTATGTTTCCAATAATCCTTTTAAACCTGCGTCCTTTATGTCGTTCCAGTGTGCGGAGCACGTTGGTTGATCTCTATTGCTACATTTACGTGCGTGCCGTTGGGCGTGGGCGATGAAAAGTGTGCAACCATGCAAAAAGTACGATGATAAACGCGGCATGAAGCGTGGAGAAAAAGATTACCGACGACTGCTGTTTTGGTGATTAATCGGTGTGCATGGTTTACGGGATGTATTTCAATATTTTCAGTCAGACAGGTATAATCGGTTATAACCTGCGCACATTAACGTAATAGAAAAATTGTTTGTTCAAATGTTGAGGTGTGAAACAGTGACTTGAAACTGGTACGGATTTCCCGGAAACATTAATTTGAAAATTTGTGACATACAGCAAGCAGGAAATTCGAGAAATATATATATACAGGGTGTCCCAAAAATACTGTGGTTCCTTGAAAGGGGTGATTCAGGGGGCTGTATATCACATTGCGCGTGTATCTTCATTCTTGGATTTTTAACAGCGTGATATAATTATCCTCGAAATTTTGGTATACGGGATGTACTCGTTATAAGCCCGTCGAACGGGGATAGCGGCGGGCGTACAGCGCGTTATGGACACTATTCCGCGCGGTCAATGGCGCGAGTGAGAAAATCCAAAAACGAGCGAGAAGAAACGAAAGAGCTTCTCGCTCATTCTCGGGTTCTTTCACTCTCGTCCGAAGGATTCCAAGAAATAGAGGGGATAGAGCGTTCAGCGCATGATAGAAACGGGCTTATAACGAGTGCCTACTGTAAATGAAATATAATACAGAAAAAGAGAAATCACAACAAAAAGGGAAGATATGAAAATAAGAACACAAACTCGCACGATGTAAGAACGTGAATAGTTGGGTATATAAATTCAAAACTGTCTTTGAGAACCCCATCATTGAATGGGATTCGAGCTCGAGGTTCAAAATCTGGCTCGACGAGAATGAGTAATAGTACCGTCACGTTAGCAAGTAAATTACTTAAATACATATCATTAAAGCATAACACTCGAATACTTCATACCCTTAGCTATCATTTGAATAGCTTTAGCTTAATCCAACAATGCAATCATAATAAACCATTTCTCCTAACCCAGCTTCAGGATATCAATATCCCTATAATTTACATCCCACATAACCAGCATTTTGCTGTACACAAAAATATCTCCATCTTACTCTGTGCATTTTCACTTAATTTATACTCTCCCTCTCAGTGTCGATCTTAATCGCAGAATCTATTTTTGCCGAGCTGAATACAGGTCGCTGGTCACCAGCGTCCCTGACATCTCAGCTGAAAGCCGTGCAGCCAATAAAATCAATGACCTCCGACGTGGGACGTGTTAAATTCATAGCAATTGCACCTTGTTTTTCTCTGCCAAGCACTTAGAGTGCTTTTTCATCTTTCGCGAAGCCTATGCTGCGGTGACCTCGATTCCGTCGTGTGCAATCAATTGCCAGATTCACTGGGAACAAGTCACACCAGAAAGAAAGTGGAGCGCGATTCGTCACGTAGCAATCGATTCTCCGGACAGTCGGAGAGAAGTGCTGATTGTGAGACGGAGAGAGAGGTGGGGAGCTGATGGGGTGGGAGAGAAACGCGTTTTGCTGTTTTCCGTTTCTGACGCAATTACGAAATACCATTGTTCTTCTCCTGTTACAAGCCCCTCTCAAGAAGAAAAAGTTACGCGTTTACGCTTCGATTTGATTTTCCCCTTTTCCTTCGTCAGCCGGGTCCGTGAAGTTATCCATCGCAGAGCAGAGATTAAATCGAAGTCCTTCGCAGGAACTGGAAGCAAAGAGATACTCTACGTGCACGTCTGGAATTTCTCGGGTACAGATAGAGGAGTTTGTTTCGAAGCTTGAGCGTACACTTCAAAGTACAAAGTACCCCAAAGCGGGAATTTCGATTTTCAACTGTTTCTTTCGATCGTCCCTGGATTCTTTCTTCCCTCTCGAGAATACGGAGATGGAGGGTGTAATGAAACTTGCCACTTATTTGACAGCAACTTTAATCGTTTCCCTGGAATTCTATTTGGACAGATTTTCTCATTCCTTTTTATATAAAATGGTTTAAGACATGCCGTGAAGTAAATTGTGTTTAACTGACAATGAGTTGTATAAATGAAAGTACACATTAAATAAGAAAGCGTAATAAAAACATGTCTACACTTTGTATGATTTTTATCGCTTATATTTATTGTAAATTATAGATGAAAATGTGTTTTAGTTTTGTTTTACTTAATGTTCTTCATAAGTAAGATAGTATGGTAAGTTTTCCATCAGAAAATGCATGAACCAACATCACAGTCTAAGCAATAGTATATTGTGTCTTTCTTTTTTTCCAGCTACACGTTTGGAATAACACGCTACGCAGTGTCTTTATGAATTTCTCTTTATTTCGGTTGGTGATAAAATTTCGATAAAGTTACGTTTACACAACGAGACTTATGTGTTTAAATCAAGTGTCTTTTGTGTCTAGCTAGAGCTAATTGCAGTGTCTTCAGTTTAGCTCTAGCTGCAACTGCCAAAGCTTCCAAAGTAGCAGTAAAATCAGAATTTTCGGGTTGGGGACGTTTCCTTGTCAGGTAATCTTGAAGTATCTATCAATGCTTCAATACCCCTTTCGAAATCATTTAGGCCTATCTTTCTCTGCTGCTATTTTCGCCTACCCACTAAACTAAATTCACACAAAAGTTAAATCAGTCACTCGTCTTTTTCCAAGCAGTGCGTTCTCATCTACGATGTCGACCTGGTCGCTATTGTTGTCATCTTCTGTTTCTGAATGGTGCTCCAAATGCACACGAATGCATTTAAGATCCCCGTAATACTTCAATAAAATACTGATCCCTTAATGGTTTCATACGTAGCTAGACACGACCCGCAGTAACTAATTGCAAACGGGATTCCCCTTCCCTCTTTCGCCATCTCCCTGTTTTATCTCCCTCAGTTGGATAACATTTATGTGCAGGCGGCTTAATGCCACTTCTAACGACACGATGAATTAATCATTAACTATCCTCCTCTGTGATGTAGTAGAACCTCGCCCCTCGGTCCTCTCACGTGCCAATGGATTCTGTGTAAACAAGTGGAAAGGAAAAAAGAGCTTCCATCGGCAGACCCAGCCAATCGAGATAATCGTTAATCTTGGCAATCACAAAGCTTTGAATCATGGAAAATTGTTGGGATACGAAGAGCCCTTTAGGCAGTCTTTATAGAAATAATTTCCAGTAAAGTAATTATGGGAGAGGTGCCGCACTGGGAGAGACGCCACACTTTCGGTATTTCAGTGTTATCCCCCTTAAGAAAAATGTATTTCCCATAGTAGATTTTAGACTATGCTAAGTTTCAGTTATGACGACGGGCGTTATTAATTATAAACCAAAGGAACGTCTTCGGCGATGTAGGGCACGGAGTGTGCAATTTAACGAGCGGTTTTAGCAACTTTAATTATTAGCTTGACTGTACGCTAGAGGGTCTTTCAGTTTATGCAAGCGTGACAGAAGACTGGAAGGAAAGAGAGAACGCAAAGGAGGGTAAGCGGGATAGAGAAGGGCTGTTTGCACCCTCGGTGTTAACGCAATATGCTCGACTCTGGAGGAGATGGAGGCGCTTATACGCGAATGCTCAGTTTGCCTCTGTCTTCCTACGCTTTGACTAAGCGTCTGGTCACGTTTGACCGTATTCCCTTTGTTCCTCTCGCCATCTCTCTCGTCAGGTTCGACAACACCGTCTTCCTCCATCTTGTCAGTCGACACTATTTAGATTTGAGTGCAGTCTCGAACCATCTGTTTATCGTTATCTTAAAACTCTATTCTACGGTTACGCAAAAAGCTTAAGGGGAAGCCAGGAAGCTAGGAATAAGGTGATTCCCAAAGTTTTAGGTCCAATATTGTAGAACAAAAAGTTGTTATACAACTTAGCACTATATATGTATGTAGTATTTGGTCATTAAAATGAGTTAACACATTTTTTGTCATCTTTAAATATACACGACGTTTCTGTACGAGAAACAATTCAGTTGATAGGTTAATTTATGAAAAAATTTACGTTGCAAAGCGGTCTTCAAAAATTTTCAAAATGGATATTAGAATTATGTCAAGTATTTTAAAATTAATTAAAACTAAATACGATTTAGTTTCGCTAACGCAAAACAGAATGAATTTGAAGAGATAAATTCAATCATACTCTAAACTCTGTGATGTTATTTTCGAAGTAAAACAAGTTAAAAATAGAACAGTGTTTTATTGGGATTAGAATGCCCACGGCGTAAATCTGCAGGCTGCAGGTCACATGTCCTCTGAGAAGCAAAAGGATTCTTTCTACAAATAACCTATATTTTATTTGACACACGATATCTGCAGCGTACGTGTCGTTTTACACGGGAGAGGATATGTTTCCTACTGGTAAAATCCGTAAAATAAATATCGCTGTAGCAGTTTGCTCGCTTCTGGAAATATGAAAACGACCCATTGCAATAAGAAACTGAATTCAAACAGGACTCGGTTCAATAAACAGGTAAGATAATATCTATAACCCACACTGATTTGTAATTTTGACAAGTTTCTACATCGTACATTTGTTAAAATTACTCGATTAAATTTTTCAACATTTTTTACACATCTTGTTACAGAGCAAGTATCTAGCTACACATTCTAGCTTGTAATTTAAATCCATTCTGACGTTTAAATTCATTCTGCAATTATTCAGTTTAAATTTTAAAACAAAGTTTAACAATTTATTATTAAGAAAGAATAATGTAATTTATATCACTTTTCAATAATGGTTTTGAAACCTATAACAAATAGTAAAATAAGAAGTTTGAGTCGAATCAATCACTTTCTCGTTGAAAATATCGAAAGATCCAGTGTTTGAACTCCAATTTTAAATTAAACACATGATACATTACTAAAGGTAGGAGTACATTCGAAAAATATCTCGAATATAAAATAAAGTGCCAAGCCAGTCTCTTCTGTAAAAGTGTAAAATAAACATCACAAAAATCTGTCATAAACATCAATACCTGAACAAATAAATTACCCACTCATTTCCTCTCTAAATACCTCTTATTTATATTGAGTATTGTTTTAAATTAAATTTCACTGTATCATCTTCAAATAAAAAAATTCAGTCACAAGAACAGAAATAAAACAGCATTACATTCCACGACTTCCAAATATAATAAACACGCAGAGTTCCATGCAATATAATCATCATAAAACTGACAAGACACAGCAGACAAAAGTCTGACCGCCCTTTGGTCCCTCTATTGGAACGCCTTTCACTGTTACACGAAACTTTCATCCTTCCAACGCAGTTTCCTTTCGTGCATATTATCATCTTCCGCTCCGGTGAGCGTCTCATCACGTAGACGGCGCAATCGCCATGACAGTTTTCGGGAGGACACCGTGGATCCTGATACGACAATGTCGGAGGGTGAAAGTTTTCAGCCACGCAGACACGTAGATTCGACACAGTCCAACGGGGTAACAGTATGGTTGACGCTTTATTGTTATCGTGAATAGTATCTGCTTTGTCTCTGTGACTACGGGGGACTCGATAGTTTCACGAGTGTTTGCGGGACCGTCAATGATTCCATCCGAGATCCAAATGACAATCACAACTAGCAACGGAAACTTGCTAGCCTCAAAATTCTGATTTTAATTAAACTTCATATGCATGTAAAGAATAATGAAGACCTCTTAACTGTATAACAGGGGGAAAGCTTTCCTTAAGTTGAAAAATATGAATGAAGTTAGAATGATGTTAGTTAACTTTGTCCGCGCTGCCGTGAAAAGCAGAAAGACCTTGCGTCGAGAAAAATATCGGTTCCGTTTATTCTTTCTCTGCTCCTTTTCCTAAGTATTGTTTTTATCTTCCGCTTTTTCCTGCCGTTGATTGATATCTATCTCCTCGTTCTATTGTGCGGAATTCATTGCCACGCAGTTGTCTATACAGGGGCACAGAAAGAGAGGGACGACGTCGTTGACCGTCGTAATGGAAATCTGAACCGCAAAAATAAATTGATTTCTTTACTGGTCAGAAGTTAACGAACTGGCCCCATTAATGAGGCGAAACGCCTGCCACTCGCAGCCAAAACTTTATTTCTTACTGTATGAAAGGAGTGCTGCAGAACTGTCGCGAAACGCATCCAGAAATAAATATTCCAAGAAATACCCTCCAATCAAAGCGCTTGGAAAACACATGATTTTCATGAAGTAAAAAGAAAGAAACTACACATCATACAGTAAAAAAGCTTTCAAAAATCAATTTTTGCACTAGATATACAGTATTCACTGTACCACTGTAGAAATTAGAGCCCTTGACAGGCGCCACTGTAAAATGCTTAATTATGGACCGATTTCAAAAACTCTGCATTATTCTTATTTATTATAGGTAAACGTAACGTTTGATCTAATACAGCGAGGCAGTAAAGTTCCTGATGCTTTCGTTACACCTTATAAACTCTTTTAGGCTCTCATAAACCCTTTACCTCAACAGCCTGAAGGTCTGGACGATCGAAACGGTACGGTACGGTAATCCTTTCCACGACGCTGACCCCACGCCTCGGCCGGTTGAAATCGTCTGAGATTAATTTTATTACAAGAAAACCCGGTTAATTGACGCCTCTGGCGTATAAACTGCGTCGTCACGGAGACACAGGCTTCTTGGACCGGCGACGGTTTACTCCCTTAATGCGAAAACATTGCGTCCCTCCGGTGCTACAAAGTGGATGGACCTCGAGGCCACGGGGAAAAAGTCACGTAAAGGATTGCAGAAATTCCCAGGGGAGTTTCGTGCAACGTTTAGTTCGCTTCGGAAACAACAGCGCAGACGATATTGGACGTAATCTTTTAATACAGCTCCTGTTTCTTGCGAAAAGAGAGTCGAGCAGCGTGGAGGAAATGTAGGATCTTTGGAACAGACACGACAAATATCTATTACAACCGTATATATTGACGTGAAATTAACATAACATGACATGAAATTAATTATAAATTTTTTATTTCTGATATTGTTAATGCAAATTTCTATAATCCTGGTGAAAGAGTAAGGACAATGTCAAATACAGTCGAATGCATTGGACATATACATGAGGATAATTATACATATTTAAATTTTCATATTGTTAGTGTGGATTATACATAATTCTGACGAAAGGTAGAATAATATTACGTTCAACGAAAACAGTTGAGCGCGCTTTTAATAAGGGGATGATTAGAGTGTCGCAGGGTCATAGGAAATGAGGAAAATTATTTCGTTACGCAAAATAAGAACTTTTTCTCAATCGAAGAGTAAAAAGAACGTAAAATTCTTTCTATTATGCTTATGTAATTTTTTATTTTATTTGGAACTCACTAACATTTGAAACAGTACTTGCGAATAACAATTTTTAATGGCCGCAGATGCATGTTAAAAAGTTTGAACATATGCACGGGCCAAAAAATTTTTTTTCCGATAAATCCAACGAAGATCTCTTACTCCGGGTCTCCACCAAGGCGAACACGAACAAAAACAGTGTTCGCAAACGTTTTTGTCTGTTCCAGTCTTGTCCACTCCGCCGGAACATGAACAAAACTCAGCGTATGAATCGTATGTGAATGTTTTGTTCTATTTGCGGCGGTGTGGATAAGACAAGAACATAGGAAAACGTTCGCGAACAATGTTTTTGTTCGTGTTCGTCTTGGTGGAGACCCGGGGTTATAGAGCAAACATTTCTTTTTAATTTCGTTTTTTTTTGTTTTGTTGTATGATTTTGATTGACCGAGTTACTCGCAATCAAAACAAAAACGGTAATTTTCAAGACACTGATTCCTATCATAGGTCAGCCGACGTACCCAAGTATCCCAATCCGGAAATTCTCTGCCACATCTCGCTCGAGGGACACGTTCTTAATCACACGCATGTGTTATGCCTCTGGCAGGCCCGAACCAGAACTGAGTCCGATGTCAAAGCTGAGAAATCCAGTGTACATACAGGTACGCTCAGGCAGGACCGTTTATCGTCGCATTCGTAACGAAGGAGTTCGGAATTACCGAAGTCCTGATGAAGGGCGCCTGAAGAGGGGAAGGGGAGGGCAGTCGAGGGTACGTAGGGCAATTTTCGCGTAATTCGATGGGGCGTGATCGTCATAGCAACTCCCGATACCCCCGTCCACCCTCTTTGGAAGCCGGAGCCTGTTCAAACAAGCCTCAAACTCCATACCGGGGTCGTATCCACCATCAACCCCTCTCTGCTGCACTCTCTTACTCGTACCATCTATCTCTCGAGGTCTTTTTTCCCGTTCCAGCTGAATTCTCTTTCCCCCTTCCACCCCCGTTATTTGTCAGTTTCACTTCCCATAACTATCCCTTCTCCGTTTCGACGATCCTCCGGGCACGGGTCTACGAACTCCGCTCGCGGGCATCGCTACAACTACACAGATTTCCTTTGCGCCGCGACTGCGACGGCTCCATCGTTTCATTGTAATTGCTCGCTTGTTAACGGGTGAGAAATTAGTTTTCGATGATTTTCATTGATTATGGGTTGGATTACTGATATCATGCGCAGCGGGGGAACACAGCCAAACCTTGTTTATGTTGGGAGGATTAGAATAAGCAGGGTCACTACTACTACTAGTAGTAACTATCAGCAATTCCTCAGACATGATTACACAGGTGTGTACGCATCTGATATCCGACGGTGTAGGTATACTGCGCGAGTCGTGTACACATATATTATTTTATAACTCTATTGTCTTATTAAGTTTGATGATTTCATTTTTGTATTATTCTAGTTGTGTTCAATCCGCGTCTCGTTCGTCACTTTAATATATTTTTATTGTTTTATTTGTGTATATATTAAAGGATTTATTAATGTAAATAAGTGAAATATGATGTATAGAGACTAATAGCGAAAAGTAGGTGGAGCAGTTGGCATTTTCCACTCCACTCAGCGAATTTTGGGGAGATAATGATGATTAGATTTAGCAGATGATTCAGTATTTAGTAGTATGACATTTTCTACAAATTACCGAATACATTTAATGAAACTTGATCATCTTGGAGAGGGTATTCTTTTTGGCAAGATTATTCTGAAGGAAACTTGTAGAACTAACCAAAGGGAATAATTTCACAAAAAATCAAATTTATAAAAGGCTTCCAAAAACCCTCTTCATGTTCTGAACTCCAAACTCAAGAACCTTAAGAAGGATTCCTTCTTTCGCTGATTATAAAAGCTACCCTACTCATTCTCACGTGGATTTTGTTGAATTTTTTTTCGCCATAAATGGGAGTAATTATTTTAATAGTTTAATGAATCGGGGATGAACCATTTGCATATATTTCTAACCGATTCTAGTTATACGACTTTAGATTTTATACCCAAAGGTTATTTCCATAACTAAGTTCTCTGCATAAATCAGAAATTCTCCCTGCTCGGCTACTAATTCCTATCCTTTTATAGGCAATTACTCGAAAATTACGAGGATAAGATACATCGAGGGAGAACGATCTTGCTCTTTAGATTTAATGGATCCTTTATTGCTGCCTCTGGTCAAGTGCACTCCTTACTATAAACGTCCAAGATAAAACATATCTTCGTATTTTTTGTCTTTGACAATTTTTTCAAACGCTATTATCTGTTCAGTATTGTAGGAACTACAGAATCCAATTACGTATAACGAAAATACTGTTCTGGTATAGATAATGCTCAGCTAATAATTCATATCAGACAAACTAAGTTACATGTCAACGAACAAACATTAACTAAGGTACTACAACGATTTAATATAAATATATACTCAAACTCGTAGTTTTAAATGAGAGGAAAATAATAGTCTATATTTACCACAATCAGAATGAATCATTCATAAAGAATACATCGTTTTGTCAACTTCAAAACAGAAAAAAAGAACGTAATTTATGATGACTCACGAACTTAAATTTCGATTTACTTGGTAATTTTTTTATTTCAATTCACGTGAGAATTTGCTTCTGAAGCCCTAATTCCCACCCATCAGCTTTCTATATCCTTTACTTTCACGTAGCACACTTTTATCGCATATCACAAAATAAAAAGTCACAATCATTTCTGCCCCCTTCCGTTCCACTCCCAGACAGCCATCATTACGCTCGAGATTAAACAACGACCGCCAGATCCATAATTACCGTGTTTCTCGTCCGGGAACTTTCTTCCCCCTTCGATATTAATTAACCAAGTTACTCGTCCGATGTTCGGTTCGCACTACGGGACTTAAATTCCTCGTGCAGGCGAGAAGAAACTAGCCCCGCTTCGTTCGAGACCCCTCCCCTTAGGCTGTTCCTTGGTATCTGCGTAAATTACAGAAAAAATTTCAACGAAGCTCTGGTGAGAACGCGACCACGGAAACCGGAAGAAAGAATACGAAATAAAGTGGGAGATTTCTGCAGGGGTGTGGGCAAGGTAAGGAGAGGGCCATTACTGGTTGTAACGGACCGTCTCGCTAGGTGGAACGCGCAGATATAAATTATGGGCGAGTTACTCGGTCGGTATTACGAAATACGCTTAATTATGAAACCGATAAATTCATCTTGCGGGACACAGGACAGACGCCCGGAATCCCTGAGGCTTGATAAACGAGCCTCTGATCCCGAGCTTCTATACATATGTATAGCCTCTGCAAGTAGAAGTTTACCTGTCCGCGGACTGAAATGTCGAGCCAAGCTGTTTTCGAATTGGAGAAAAAACGAACTTGACGATGGGGGCAATTTCGTGCCCGCGAGTTCCCACTCTCTGACTTTCTCCAACTGTCCTGAACACGTTAGCGAAAAATTAAAAGTATGCGAAAAGTGTGCTGATAGTGGCATCTGCAAGTGATCACCACGCGATAAGTAATAAACCCGGTAATCTATTTAGTAGCATTATAATTAAAGATCACCTAAAAGTTAAAAAAAAGGGTGCTACATTACATTTTACAAGATTTGCTAATAATGTGTATTATTACTATTATTATTCTTGTTATAATTATGCTTATTATCTACTACAATTGTCTATGTTTTATATTTACATTAATTGTGCAACGTGTATTTGGGAGTATCTATCGATTAATTTGTGAAAGGGACTCGTGACATGTTCGATCCCATCACTACAAACCTGCACGTTCAAGATGTCATACAAGGAGTTGACTGAGGAAGGCTTCCCCTTTGCAAGACAACTGACCTCTGAATAGGTTCGCGGCTGTAGACTGACCACGAACCTTGTCAGAGGTTACCTTTATAAGGTCGTAATCATCTGGTCCACGAATCAAATGCTAAAGTGTTGGCTTATCAATGCTGTAAGTGATTTATGACGCGTAGGTACTCATCAAATCTCCTCAGTCTTTAGCAATGTACAGTAAGTGAATTGCAAGAATTTTCCAGATCTTTTGATTTTTCTCTGATGGCTTTTCCGTTTGAAAGTCTTCTCATACTTTCTGTTATTAGATATTCTAACTTCATCCAAGTGTACAAAAAAAATGCAGATGTTTGCTGATGTTGTGCTTTTCGTATATATTATAATAACACAGATATGTAGGAACTTATTCCTATAAACATATATTGCATATCTGTGCATTTTCTTGAGTTATGAAACTTTTTATTTCACTAACAAGGAGAGATTCCTGCAGATATACCCGATTTATTAGACTTACCAGAAAGTTCTGCAACATCGGAGGATGATAACGAATGATCAGAAACTAATAATTAGTGTGCTTATATATAGTAAATAAAATCAAATTCAAGTTAAAAGTATTTTTTGCATGTTAATTTATGTTTTTGTTACTTTGTGCTCCTAATATCATGTATAAGTATATCATTCAAATATGTTCATTACTTAACCAATAATACTGCTGGAAAAATAATAACACTTTATTCAGCGTAGGAGCATAGTTTAGCCCACTGTGCTTCATTCCGAGGCATGCAAAGTGCCTGGGACCGTTCGTCACACTGCCTCGGGTCGATCCGAAAGTTGTCGGTCCATCAAATAGAATTCGCACTCGCGTACGGGCACGTCGATAGCAATGGAAACATGAGCCTTGATCTATACATATTTGTTTGTGTTATCGGGCACTGGCTGTTGAGTTGTGTGGCTGAAACAAGGGTTTCACACTTCATACTGCTTGAGATGTTAGTATATGTATACCAATGGGTTTACTGTGCCACCATCAACGAATGGCGAGATACATGCTTCTGGTTTCTCGTATGGGACTTGGGGCCAATCAGGTGTTCCCACAGAAAATTATTGTACATACATATGCATATATGTACTCAAATATTATACTAACAGTTTTCCTGACGCCGAAGTTCTATCGCTCTTGTCTAGAAAAACTAAATTGTGTTATCACATGATAAACGTGAAATCGGTTTGGAATTAATGGAATATTTAAATGCTGTTACTCCTTCATATCAGCATCAAAGTCGCTTTTTTGTAAATGGCACCTGAAATGGAATAAAACCTGATTCAGGTTAGTGTTATTTGCGAGGCGTAATGTTAAAAAGAGGCTTGTAATTGGATTATTATGATTATAGTCATATGTGAAGATAGGGTGAAGACACCAGTAGTCGACCATGTATCAGTAGTCGACCACTCTCCGAAAAACATGAAAAATAAGGTTTTTAGAAGTGACGATCTTTTGAACAAAGTGCAGTTCTCTAACTGCACTCCAACTGCACTCTCTTCAAAAGATCGTCAATTCCAAAAACCTTATTTTTAAATACATGAAAAACATGAAAAATAAGATTTTTAGAAGTGACGATCTTTTGAACAAAGTGCAGTTAGAGTACAGTTAGAGAACTGCACTTTGTTCAAAAGATTGTCACTTCTAAAAACCTTATTTTTCATGTTTTTCGGAGAGTGGTCGACTACTGATACATGGTCGACTACTGGTGTCTTTACCCTATGTTTGATAATTTTAGAACAAAAATACTTGTGTTATATGAAAATGAATTTCTCTTCTCTGTCTCTGTTTCTTCGTAGCACTGCATAGAGTTGTAAAATATTGAAATCTTGTTCTTTTCGATGAATTTCGCCTATTTCATGTTTCTGTAAAAACTTGTGAGTGTATAAATATTTGCGTCTAGTAGAGCACGTCGCCGTCGTAGCTCGCTAGAGCCGCCAACCCCCCCGACACCGTGCTCGCCTAACGTTCCGCTCATTTCGTTGCTGTAAAGGTGGGTTGCTCACACCTCGATGGACTCGCGTACTTAGTCCGTTGCCTCGAGCCAAGGCAACCGTGTGATTAGATTCTTGGCTCGTGGGTCTGTACGCACGTAATTACATTTATGACGCGCGAACGTATGAATATCGATTGAGATGTCTCGCGTCGGTTACTCATCAACGCTCCCAATCATCGTGATGATGGAACGCGTGACTTGTCATACGCTAATATGTAGTACGCATTGTTACGGGATCTGATTGTGAGCTGCGTGTTTGCGATGGTTTTGCCCATAAATTGAATCGTTTAGGGTGTTCATTTACCACGCTGTGACGATGATAAGTAACGTGATGAACTATTTAATACAGGTGTTACTTGTGGCTTTCTACTATTGCATGGGAAACTTGCTGACTGAGGTATTTGCTTGCTGTACTTATTGAATATTTTAATGTTTGTGATATTGCGTGATAACAGAAACTAATCATTCTTTGATAATTACTTCCTACTCTATGTAGGTGTCTATTCTACGTTTCTGTGTGAGGTAAACTCACTGTTCTCGTGCCTGATAGACTTGGAGAGCTTCGAGTGCTTTTACAAGCATACGTAAAAATAATAGGGGAAGGAGCTAAGAGATAGCAAACGGAGGAAGTGAAGTGCTTGTGATAGATACTAGAGAGTAAATCAGTGGTTTCGGGTAGTTTGTATAAGAAGCGACACACACACTTGTAGGCAACCAGAAAAGAATTTCTCCAATGTAAACATATTCCTAAAATGTGTTATAGATTGTATACATAATGCCAAATGCATTGAGGAAATAACAATTACATTATAAGATACCAAAGCTTAACAATTATAATTAAACTGTAACCAGGGTCGCATTTACCACAAGGCGTATTAGACCCAAGCTGGTGTCCCAATTTTTATGGAGTCACATTTTAAAAATTTGTATTAATTTGATTCAGTGAAATAGCCTTATGCTTTTGAGGCCTCATAATGATGTTGCGCCTAGGCCCTCCAAAAGTATAATTGAGCCCTGACTGTCAATCAATGTAGTAGTGTTCCTTGGTTTCATAGAGTGTTTAGTAAAATATGAAGTAATTTCTTTAATATAATGAAATAAAAACTGTGTGATAATAAGATAATTACACACTTATAAAGTCAAATACTTAGCGTGGATAGGCAAGAGGTGTCGATGAATAAGAATTATTTAAAAACGCAAAATAATGAAAGTGTACTCATATTGTCAGAGTTATTATTATCTTCTATTCTTTTGTGATGTATTTTATAATATTCTTTTCCGTCCTCGTCTTTTTCATATACTTGGCTCTATTTTTTTACTGTTTTGAAGTTATTTATGGTTTCTCTTTACTTTCAGCGAAATCTAAATCCACGAGTTTCTCGTCATCGCCGCCCATTTATTTCTTCCATCATTTTTTCCTTATAGCCGACAGCTAACTTTCTAATTATCAATATCAATGAAATTTTAACATATTATATCAAGAATGCAAAATCGCAGCAAGCTATGACAACTGCTTAAGTCCACCGAATCTCGATCTAAATTAATGATCACCTGGCGGCCAGAGCCTTCAACCTTGGGTCTTCAATCATGGCGACAAACAGGAAAAATTAGTTGTCGTTAATCATCAATGGGAGTGGACAGGATCGTGATATTACATCAGTATCGAAGGTCGCGCCGCTCCTGGAAGGTGGAAGCTCAATTTGGCGCGGCTCCAGATCGCACAGATGTTCCCAATTCTTCGTTTGATAAACGATCCCGATCTTCCTGGCAGCAGCTGCTGGCGTTTCTTCGAGAAGTCACGTCTGTCACTGTTCCAAGTGACGCGTTAAGTCTCACCTAGCGGATTCAAGGGTCCATTTTGGAATAATTCGAAACTACATACATTACAAATTTCTTATTAGTATTACTACTTTAAGAAAAAAAGAAATGTACATCATAACGAGATCAAAATTTAATATCGAAGCATCAAGGGTTTTACAAACGATTCATTAGGCCAACCGTGTAAGTGTTACGGTTAAGCCACTATTCGAATACCTCAATGTTCGAATGTTAAGAACTACAAATATTTATCGAATAAGGTAGTATTCGAATACATACCACGTTTGAGTATTTAAATACTAAAGATGCTTTAAAGCATTTTCGACACGATCGATGAAGTGTACGTATTCAATACTTTGTTAGTGTTCTATAAATCTACATTGGCTGAAGTGTAAACAATTTTCGCTCTCGAAATGTTTCCATGTAAATTCACAAGTATTTGAATGCAATACTGGAATATCAGAATATATACTTGGAATAGTACCTATAATATTCGAAGTTTATTCCAACACTGGGAATAGAGAAGAATTCGACAAATTCCCAGCTCTAGTAATTATACACCCGATTGTGACTCTGGCATCACGGGTGACGACGTAGGCGCCATCTAACCGCACATGCCGACGACAAACGCAATTGGCGTAACACATCCTGTCGTAGGATTCTGAGTTCCTGTAATAATTCAATCTCGTCGACAGTTCTCGAGTGTACCTCAGCTTCGGATTCCTCACGACGCAGTGCGACAATGGTTGACAGAAGGACATTTGTCAAACATCCCTTAATGTCCCTATTTAAACATTTTTGATGATATTTGTTGATTATAGAGAATATGGAGGGACACGGTTTAGGAGAATACGTATGCATTAATACATATTGTACGTGTTCGGGCAATATTGTTACGTTATTTTCAAGGTTTCTTAAATAATCTAAATGAGCGATGCATAGGGTAATGCCGCCAATAAGTCGCGCCTCGCTGAGTTTCGTGGACTTTGACGCTTGAGACCACTAAGGCCATACAATGTTGCGCACTAAGAAATGACCAATCTCAAATTCTGCATTTCTCATCAGATCTTTGGGAAAGTGGTATTAATCGATTCCTTATGCATTCCTGATGAAAATGGTCACAAAAACGGCATAATTCGGACCATAATTAAAGAAATTACATGAAAAATTGACTAGTGTAATTTCAAGCTAACTTCATTAAAAATAGTTCGATTTACAGGAGGTTTGACATGATTTTAATCGGGAGAACTCCAGGAATTCATTGGTATCACTGCGATATCGATACGATGAAGATTGAAGAATTTCATTTTTCGCATAAGCTGTGAATCATCGGCTGAGCGACTCGGCAATTCACTACAGCATATTAAAAACTTCTTTATTTTTTATCGAATCGATATGAATGAATTCCTGGCGTTCTTCTAATTAAAATGATGTGAAATGTCTTGTAAATTAGACTATTTTTAACGAAGTTCCTTAATTATGGTCCCAATTATGTCGTTTTTGGGGCTATTTTCATCGGGAAGACATACGGAATAGATTGGCGTTATATTTGCAACGATTTGATGAGAAATGCAGTACTTGGCATTCGTCACTGCTTAGTGCACAACATTCTATGGGATCGCTGGTTTCGAACGTCAAAGTCCACGAAACTCAGCGGTTTATTTGCAGCATTGCCTTTGATTCCTCTAGCGAGAGAATCAGCCCATAATATGATTATATAAATTCTAATTATCCGATTAATTTCTTTCTGAAATGTGATGATTGAGCCCAATCTTTCCATGAAAAATGGTCTAGAATTTCCTAGGCAATTAATATATGTGAACGCAATTAAAAGATTTGCCAAAGGAATGATAGATGTGAGACAAGTGATATTTTATATTTTTAGTCACATTCTGTGTACGCATTCAACTGAATAAAGTTCTTACAGATAACCCACGTAGTAGAACCTAGATCTCATAGAGTTTATCAAGTAGTTTAAAATTTCATAAACCTTATCGTTATCATATAAGTACCCTGAAATTGGGCAAAATAGTGCACAGCAATATGCTACACCAGACGCAGAACACGCAATGTCGCGAGATAACAAGCTCTAAAAAGTTCACATTACTACAACCAGTAAACTATTTTGGATAAGAAAATTTATACGCAGGAGCAACACCTGCAGATTTTACAATAATGTATTTAATATTACACTGGCCTTGAAGTTTACAATTATAAATGAAAATGACTTTCTTTATGCACCAATTTGTTGTTAATCTAGTCTTTAGAATAAATTTCACATTAAATTTACAATAAGCTTCGTTTGTTCATTCTAAATTATTCCATAAAATTTGCTTAATACAAAGACAAGAAACTTTTTAATAAAGTCGTAGAATATCCAATAGGTTTGCATTAATGTTAGTATACCTAATCAATAGTGTAGAATCATATTTATTAAACTAACAATATACATATAAATTGAGTGTAGTCAATTTCAGCTTCTAAAAGACATTCCTTCAATTAATTAAAATTTTCAAGGATAACAATTTTAATATTACATACTCAGATATATCAGATCTTAATATACGTGCAAAACTGTTTCCTCGTATAATGCCGCAGATAATTTGTTTATTCGATTGAAGATTACAACCTGTCCACTCATTGCTTGGCATACCAACGCGAGCTGTTACCGCCATTAGAGCAAGCAACTCAAAATACCCTCAGATGTCGACACTTCTTAGCAAAAATTTTTAATATCCCATTATCAATATTATTCACAAATTTTAGCGCATAGAAATTATTGTTCCCGGAATTATAAGGGAGCCTCTTAGTTGTGCTGCACAGGCGCAGGCTTAGCACGGTCCAACCTTTCCCAAAGTTTGCCAACTATGAGTGAACCTATGGCAACGACAAATTTCCTCATCTAACTTTCTACTCTGAGATGAGATGATCGCTCAATGCCACCATCACCAGCGCTGCTATCTTCACTATAACTCCACTCATCCACCTACCTGACCTCCTCCCCTATCCCCCACCTTCGAGAAAATTAATGATGGAATCCGAGAGTTTTCTATAGGGAACTTTACCGTTATATGCCTCCCTGGGATGGAGGAAATTCGCAAAAGAGACGGAATGGGTGGCAACGACAATGGATTTTTCTCAACGGTCGATCTGTGAATGGACATTGCCTTTATCCCATTTCTGTTCACGGGACTTTTATGCGGAGTTCGCTCAGGGATGGTCGAATAGCGTCACAAATCGAGGCCCTCGCATTATTTCAGTAGTTAATCATGGCATTGACTTTTAGGATTAGCGTGGGAAATTTCAATTGTGTCATGTAATACGATATAGTCTATGCGTGGGGTCATTCCGGATAAAATGTATCATTGTTTGCACTTACTGTTCGAAATTTTGATAATATTGAAACATGACGAAGTCCACGAGGAATTAAACGGAGTCATCACTTTGCTGGTTTCGGAATTTGTTTAAAAAATGCAAACCGTCAAAGTTTGCAAGTTTTGCCTATTCTTGCGAATTCTTATGTTGGTCTGCTATATAAATTTATTATTCAAGTGAAGAGCAGTAATTTTTTGGGGGGTTATGTATCATTTAATTAAGAACGAAGCAGTGAATTCACAACTTAATTTGTTAAAAATTCTTAGGCATATGGAAATTCTTCTAATATTGTTGTTTTAGAATTTCTAAACCACAAATTCATAACTGCGCAAAATAAGTACAGTACAGTAGAAAATATGTAGTAAATACGTATAAAAGTAACAACTTGAAATAGATTAGTATCTACCTATTTAATTTATACTTAATATTAGTTAGACACAAGATGCATCCATTACTGATAATTACATTCACTGTTATCTGCAATAGCCAGCAACGAGTCACAGAAGGAAACACCCCGGCGTGTCACCTATTATAGAAGGACCATTTAATTACACTTCAGTTAATTAATTAATTCAATTAATTAAGCTTCATTATAATAAGTTCATTCTCGCCACTCTGCTAAGCATCTTAATTATGCATTCAATAGTCTGGACAATTAAACGAAAGCGAAACATTCGGGCTCCATTTATAGCGCAAAAAAATCTGCAGAAGAAAGGGTAGATGGAGAAAAAAGGAGGTGAAGAAATTAAGATTTATTCGTCCGAGGGACCCGCCTATTTACCAGACGGCGATTAACGTTTATGCAAATATTCATTTGATTTTCTATCGGCGTCTCGGCGGTAATGAGCTTCACCGAAAGGCACTTCCGCCGCGTTTATTCAATCGCCGCCTGTTCATCCGTCGATGTTGTCACGCGGCTCAACTGCGACCACTTCAGGCGGTAGTTGGTGTTTCTGCGAGCCACTCGTTCTTCGGCGACAGTTCTTGTCCGCGCAGGAATTAACGAGCTTCCCGAAGAATCAGCACGGAGGGGTTAAATCGCGGTGTTTCGCGCGCTAGGTACACACAATCCCGTCAACTTGAAATTGAATATACTCGCGGGAGAAAGAGACACGGATTCAGTTCTAGGGGAGGAGGAGGAGGCCTCGCGAACCCACCCCCATCCCTTCCACTCCGCGGAAAATGGAGGGCCTCGGCGCGACAAATGAAATTATTAAAACGTCAACGCCATGTACCCGAGGATGAAGCTATTAGTAACGCGGCAACGGGAAAAGGACCAAGATTCCCGGCGAGAGAATTCAAAAATGTGACCTCAACTTATTCCACGGGAACCAGCCGGTCAGCAATTTCCCTCGCGAAACTCATTTCAGCCTCCCCTGCTCGGCAATTCCCACGGTACGCGGTCAAAATCTTCTTTCCTTTCGCCTCGCTAATGTCGCCTTGTGGTATTTGAATATTATTACGGGTTTAGTGTTGCTCGCGACGGAAGAGGAACGTGTTAACTGAATCGGCAAATTAATTTGGGAGATTAGGTTCTTCCTTATCAGTGAGTCAATTTCTTTGATGGGTAGAAGAAGGGTTCGGTAAATGTGGGGTGTAAAGCGAGGTCGATGGGGTTGTATTTTCTTGAGATCGTATGATATAACATGTTAATTTATTAGTGGGGAAAATAGTGTGAGATTTTTAACGTTGTCAATTAAAATATTTGTTCTATTTGTATCAATTTGGATACTGATTTTGGAAACCTGTGAAATGATTTTAACATAATTTCTAATGTTTATTGTTTGGAAAGTAATATGGAACTGAAAATGGCGCTAAGGTTTGACTGTAATTTTAGAAAAGTTAATGATGTGAATTATTTAAATACATAGTGACGTTATACAGGATGGGTCATATAATGCAGACAGGATTCTACCTAACATAGTATATACTTTTGTTATGATAATAGAAATAGGTGTTAAATGAAATTGATGCAAAAATTGCACATGTTTAGTTTTTATCAGATTTGAAGACATTTACTCGAAACAATTTTCAAAATAATGCGCATGTGCTAAGTTGTAGGGAAATATAACTTCAGTCATATTGGTTCATCGTAAACGTGTCTGACCACAGATAGTCTTATTTCCCTCGCTCCCTACATTATGGCTCTCTTTTGCACTCTAGTTTTACAAATGAATTACTTCTTTCTGGATCTTGTTGGACGTACAATTTGATATATGCGTTATTTTGAGAACTATTTTCGAGAGAAATTATTCAAGTCAACAGGAACATTATAAAAATGCAGAAATTCTTCAACAGTTTTATCTCAGATTTGGAAGTTATAAACTTGTTTAATAAAAAGTTTTAAAATCCTCTTATATATAAAACAAAAGAACCTTTAACACGAAAATGAGAAAAAGAAAATGTAACAAAGTTAATAAAAAGGCCAATATGTAGTCAGATATCTAAACCTCAATCAAATCAATTTCTGAAGACAGTTTCAGATACAGATTTAACAACAGCATTACTTTGTCACTAATCATTTTAAAATTTTCAAAAATGTTATATTTACCCGCAAAATTGACACATCCTAATATTCGTATTAAACTCTGATCCTTCAATCTCAGTGTCAATCCACGTCTATTCCATCGAATAATGCCTATCGATAGGTAAGTACATCAAGTTATTGTAATCTTCCATTTTTCCCATTCATTCACGAGGCTAAGTATACACCGAAAGAGGAAGTAAGTACTTCATTATTATTGCCGATCGTGCGAGTGGATACTGCGTGCAGCCGTCGTTTCCCATCTACTTCCAGATCGAGAATCAAACTGTCTACCAAGCTGCCGATCGGCGACTGTATTATGCATTCATCCCCCCTCCCGAGACCATCACAGCTTACCGTATACCTTAACATAATAAGATCGCATTATGCAGTATACACAAAATTTCCAGTTTAAACGCGGCCCACGTTCGAGCCTTAAGGTCTTGTCGAGCGAGCGTTTAAGTTTCGGAACTCCGCAGAGAACACGAAAAGTTAATGTACAACGATATCGCGCGTGATAACGGCATGTGCTACCAACTTGCTCGAAATCGAAAGTTACTCGATACGCCTGACTCCTCTACGACGAATTCGCTGGCTGGTCGGTTTTGAACCCTCCAGACGGTCTGGAACAAAGTTCCGCACCGTTCTGTGTGGGATATTTCAATTTCCAAACCCACCCCTTGTCTCGATGCTGAGCCTGAAGGAACTCGTTCGTTAAATATGCCTCCTTAATTTGGAATCCTTGTAAAAAAGATGCCAAACTTCTTAAAAGTACACAGTATAAGTTTGTGGAATTTTCAACGTATATGCTGGAGCTATCAACATATAACGATTAACCTATATCACTAATTTTCAATTTAACGAAGCTCTTTGATTCGTCGATTTAGTCTGTGATATAGTCTGCCTTTATAAAATTGTTAATCGAGTAATTGATTAATGATAATTTAATGGGATTACTAAACTTACTTTGCTGCGTCTTTGAGATCACCAACAGTAAGAGCTTCTCCCTTATTTGTACTTGTATCATACACCCATAAATGTATAGTGCTGGTGAAAATTAGGTGATTATGTATTTCTCCCGAAATTCTTCGGAATATGAAATTTTCTTATTCGAAGTCATAAAATGTATTTGTCTATAAATCTACTCTTATTGGCTACAAGGAAATTGTAATTGATTTTCTCGAAAATGAATCGCAATATCAAAAAATTGTATTCCTTTTTCTCGACTTATTTACTTGTTATAAGTCGAAAAGAAACAGTAACTTTCTTTGTTATCGTGCTCCATTTTCGAGAAAATTGATATTGAAATTCTTGACGTGATACCTTAATGAAAATCACGGACGTTGTGGGCGATTCGGACATAAGTGGAATTCGCCCTATATAGACTATTAATATTTTTTGTTTCTCAACTACACAAGTGAAAGTACAATTATTACGTTCTAAATGCTAAATCCATAAATCATTAAATTTCTCACATATCCACAATTCTAATATCTACGCATATTTAAAATCCCTTAATTATTTCTATTTTCCCTCTTCTCACCCCACACCCAAAATCACACATAATACCTCGCACTCAATAACCACTATTTCAAAATATTAAATTACACTCTAAAACACCCTCAATTTGACAAATCGTCAATAAAACATTCATTAACGCAAAAAACAACTCTCATCATCTTTTAATCATAAACCACTCCCCACTAGCGCTATTCCATCCGATCATTTATAACTATATCAACAAACCCCGTCGTGAAAAGTTCACCTCCTCAATCTCGCCTGACAGCTCTCGAAAAGTTCCTCAACAACGGCACGGAAATTACAATGCGTCGCATCCGTCCGTCCATCGCATCGTCCGTCCGCGGCGCCGCGTCGGATGTTCGGCTTTCGAGCGATTATGTCGTATAATCCGCGGTGGGTGCGTTTGTCACGGGCTAGGCGGCGTGTAGACCGTTGGTGTCGGGTGTCCCCGTGGGTGATATTCCCTGTTATCCGAAACGCAGGGCTGTTATCCCACAGGACTTACCATACGGAAGCGTTGCGACGCGGCGCCGCGTGGCACGTTGTGGCTCGGCGTGACGCGCATCGGGGAAGAAAGCAACGAAGGGGTGGCGGCGGTGGTGCTACCAAAGGACGAGGGGCGAAGGAAAGGGTGTGGTCGATCTCTGGATTAACAACAGGGGCGGGCATTAATCACCTAGCGTCACCAGCCCGTGATCTCAGCGAATTTGCAATTAATTCGAAATTGCCGTCATCGTTGTGTCTCGAAGACGAACCTCGTCTGCGTTAGCCAAAAACATGGGGCTTCGTGTGAACATGCCTACACGTGCGCATACGCGTGTGAAAGAGTGCGTACGTATACACGCACGTGCGCGCGAGGCCACGTTCCCGCGAACACCTATCGCGTGACGTAATAAATTGTTTGCGGTCTCAATTTAATTAATTAACGGGTGCTCGAGCTAGGTGTTCGGGAGGCGGCTATTAAAATGAAAAATGAACGTCTGTCTGATAACGAGGATTCGAGCCGACTTTATACGGAGTTTGTTTTGTAACATGGGGACACCGGTAGCTCCGTATAATTTCATTTGAAACTGTTATTTTCGTATAATTTCGTATACTAGTTTGAGAATTGTTTTTCAACCATTTCACGTCACATTTCATATTGAAAATTTTATTGACAATCTTGAAATTTGTCAATAATCTTGGATGATTATTCTCCGTAATGTTTCATAATTATTGCATATGAAAATGCAAATATTATCTTGATACTCTAACGCTTAGAAATAAATAAGCACTGATGTAAAACGTTGCAATAATAATAAATACAAAAATAACAGCATTGCGTCAGCTATGTTCAAATGCATAAAAAATGCCTATTATAATGCTGGTGAATTATCTCATCGTTACTTGTTTAAAAATGATCCTGTGATTTAAAATACATTCTCATACTGTATAAACTGTTTAAATTACAATACGAACAGATAATGTATAATGAAAAACCGACATGAAATCCAAATGACCACGGGCTAAACTTAAATGCAACTGAAAAAAACTTTATATTTAAATAAAATTGGATTTCTTTTACTCCTCGGTCACAAATTAAGGATAGGCACATGAGTTACGAGCATTCAATATTCGAAAATATTTTGTAGGAAGCGCAAATTATACCCGTTATTATCTCTTGCGTACCGCGTCTCCCTAGGTATATGCTACGTTCGAATCAAGGGCGGTTTCTGGTGGGTCATCAGCCACATTCAGCTGCGATAAGACAAGGGTGACAGGTCGTGCCCTTCCGCGCAATGGGGTAGAGTCGATCTAGGCTGCAGTAATATCCTTTTTTGGCCGAAAGAACGCCCCATCGAGTTTCCATCGGCCCCGAGAGACCGACGGCGGTGTTACAAGTAATTGTCGCCCTGGGGTGGGCGCGTTTCTCTCCCCACGTTCGTCCCGCCCGGCCACTCGATCGGGGAACGAGACGGAAGAGAAAACCCGCGGCAGCGAGAGTGAGGAAGGGCAACGAAAGGAGAAGGACGAACAGTTTAACGAGGAGATGGAGGCGAAAGATTTTGTAAGATGAACTCACAGACAAATATTCGAAAGGGGGGTGAAGGGGACGGAAGATTATTACATACGTAAGAAACGGGAAACAGAAAAGTGTTGAGGGAAGGGGCAGAAATTTGAAAGTAATAGAAAGAGTAATAGGTAAATAGAAAAAGGAAGAGGATAGAGAGCAACTCCCCACAATTCTAGAGCGAAACGCCCCTCCATCACAGTAAGGATAGCGCGCGCCCTACTTGCCATCCGAGATCCTAGCACGGGGGGAAAAAGTGGCGACGAACTTTCGCCTAACAAGTGGATGATTCACAAATCATCCCCAATTTCGCCTGTGCCACCCCACTTCAATGAGAAACTTCGTTTCAGTCTATACCTCTCCCCTCCGCCTTGCCCCTCGTTCACTGCAACCAATAACTTTCTTTTCGCTCGCCTCGGTGAACTGAAAACAAAGAACGAAAGGAACGATGAAAGAAACCGAAAAGAGGGAAGAAAATAAAGCGGGACAACTCGATTCGCTGTTTCAGGAATCTGGAGCTTAATCGAGGGTGCTATCGTTGGAAATTTAAGACCCCCTTTTGTGTTTGTTTGACTCTGCAGCGCTTTATGCGCGATTCCCGTTACGAGTTTTGCCTGGCGAACTTCCTTTCCCGACGCTTCTTTGATCTCAATGCTAAGCTTTGTAATTGTCTATTTAAATACGGCATTGATGCATTGAAGTCTGAATTTGAAAAGGTTGGGAAAAAGAGGGCTGACTTCGTTTAGGTTTTCTATGTATGTATTTAGTAGATATAGTTTAGAAGTTGCTCACATTAACATTTCTATAAGTATTATGTCTCTTTGGTTTTATATTTTAAATTTTAAATATATTAGCTTAAATTGTAGAATTATGTTAGTTTCCACAGAAAGTTAAAAGTATTCATTAGGAAAGAGTATGTTTTGTATTTTATCGTGTTATTGCTACAGCTATGAAATTTTGGAAATAATTAAATATTTATTAATGAATTTAGTGACAATATTTTCAAAGTATTTTTCAAGAATTTGAGTTACCTATACTAATTCATAAATGAGTACGAACTGATTCACTGTATATTTGTATAACATCTCTCCATCAACTGATCATAAGTGGTTATAAAATCATGGATACCCTTATGATAAACTTAAGCTTAATGAGTATTATAAATAATGACTCTTCCTTTCTAAGGCCATTTTTATTGAGCATAAAATTATTTTGAAAAAGGGGAAGAAAAAGGTACTATTAACTCAAAATACACAAACGATGATAGAAATTGAAAGTTTTGCAGATGCTATTCTCGACATTTAATTGTTATCGTCTCATCTACTTTCACTTCAATCCGTTCCACTGGCTCTAAACACACCTCGTTATTAATCGCGTTTCACCAATGAAGCCACGTCTGACAAACGAGGAATACGTTTGACGATGTCAGATAAGGATCGACGAGCATCGAACCTCAGCAACTGAATCGCGGCACGCTCGCTTCGACGGCGATTGTTCGGTAGATAAAAGAAACAAAGTGCCGTGAGTCACGAGGGTGAGATCGAACTTTCTGGTCCAGATCAGATTAGATTAGACGCTGTACAATCCTGGATATAGTCCCGGCTTAATCACAGGATGCAGATAAATATGGCACGAAATGACATGGTGAGTCAGGCGGCAGAAATTCCCTCCAAGTTAAACAAAATCTCATTTTGAAAGGAACAAAGTTACAGGCGAACGAGGCACGGGCAATCATTGTACAGAGAATATCTCTAAATAAGTTATTGTTGAAACATTTTGCTCACCATAATGTTTAGCCAGGAAACATTTATAAACGAAATTCATGGATATTCTTAATTTAAATAAAGTTAAAAGATTCAAAAATACGAAAATGGTAACTCAAAATGACGTTGTGGTGCAGAGAACTCCATGTGACCAATTTGTGAATAATCAAAGACGGTGTCACCATGGAGGCTTAATATAAAAATTATTTAAAATGTTGTGCGTCTAACTTGTAAGCATATTTAATATTGTGTCATTATCGAATTAGCGATATTTTGGAGATCTCTCGTACGAAACAATTGATGACGAATACATTTCATCTATAAATGTTCTCCAAACATAAAAGTCTAGAGGTGTTTGATTTGGCGTCCCTGGTAGGGCCAAAAAAATAACAGTCAGACTTTTCAATAATTTCTTACTGAGCGATTTAAGAATATATATATTTACGGTCATTTTCTTACTCAAAATTATATTTTCTATCGGATTCCAAGCTGTAGTCGTTTTGTTTGGGACACCCTCTAAAGCGGTAGGATGAAATTAACGTGTAACTGAGATTGATCGATGTTCCATGAACACCGCGCGGGCTTCCAGATAAGTTCGTATTACTGCTGAAAATCTTGACTCGAATGCAACACCTTCCTCATTGATCGAATAAGTTCCGTCTCGCTTAGCGGACAATTTTCTGGAATCACATTTTGGATTCCATCGCATTTTCCGTTCCATCGTGTCGAACAATTCCAATGTAAATTGCCATCTGTGACTTTCCCTCGGCCATTCCCCTATCGAGTTCTCAATTCGCTCACACTTTTATGCGAGGACATTTCCCTCCTGTATTTACTTTTAGAAAATTATAATTCTTCATTGTTGAATTTTATCGAGTGGATTCAGTAGAACAAACGGCTTTAACAACAAAATATAAAGTGTTTAAAATTGATGAAGAATGTGAATGACCGGAATTTAATTTGTCAGTGTATCAGTAGCTTTGTGGTAGATTTAAGAATTACGGAGAATTTTTAGGAAACGGAATAAGGAACTCGTTACACAGTAATAGATCAAAGCGCTTAAAAAACTTGAAGTATATTTACTAAAACGCCAATTCAGTTTGTTGTACCTAATATGTGAAAGACGAAAGTTCCTCAATAGTTTATGTGTGTGTTTATGTAATTAATATTTCAAAGTACAGGGTTTTGTTATGCAAAATTAAGACCGTGGAAATACTTTATTAAAAGGAAAATAAAATAAATATAAGGAAATGATTATTTTTCATAAGATTACTTTGCAGGAATGCTTATGACTAACAAGGGAAGATCTCGAACTCTCAAATTCAAAAGATTCTGAAACATTGTGAATATGTACCTAGAGGATTTCCCCCTGATTACAACGCAATTTTTATTTGCTGCCCAAATTCACTCGAAGGGGGTGAAATTAACCCCTGAAAAGGAAAATGTACGACTATATTCCATTTAGATCAGGATTACCTTATTACCACTCCATTGCATAGATACTAGTAGATGCCGTGGCGAAAGTGAAAGAAAATCTGTTAGATAAAAGGCGAACGTTACAGTTTTATTAGAAATAATTTGGAAAGTTGCAGCGTAACGTGGTCCCATTAATTACGGACCTCGGTCTATAGAACTAATTCCTACTTTTCTTTATCTGGAGCCGGTGTTGCAGGTGCAAGGGGGTGCGGGGACTGTCTTCAGGCAAAGGAGATAAGGAGAAACGGCGTTCTCGTATCCGTGAGAATGGCGAGATTTCGCGGTTAACGAACCTACTGTGATATCCACGAGATAACGCGGCGAAGGGATGGAAAATGCTCCCGTGGGATAAGGTGGCTAGTTCTCCTGCTCCCGCAGCGACGATAAAGCGTCACCGAAACAGTATACCCGGGATACATGTAACCCCTTTCGACGAGCGTCACGCAGCCGTGCAATTTTACTCGAGTACAACATGTAATCCACACCATCGACATTTCGCCAAGTAGAAATTCGTGAATTCGACGCATTCGCTGGGCGTATTTCTACGGTAGTATTATTACCATTCTGATAAGAGAGGTAATTACGCGCAGAATAAAATAAACAGCAGTTCAGTTAATTTCGTAAAACTTTGCATAAATATATGTTGCTGATTTACAATATTTATAAACTTTTATATATTTTTGTGCATTCGCATATCGGCTTAAGTACTGTTTGGGGGTGTTTTTGTCAGTAATTATTACATGTGTACAAATATATACACGTGTAATATAATAAATGTATATACATGTAGTGGGTACCTACTGGGTAGCGAAATAAAATTAACTTTCAACCATCACTGACGTTTTTTATGAAGTTTCGTTATTTAGGTACAGGATTCGTCAAGATTACTTTAAATATCAATACTTCACGTATCTCTAATTGTCAGAGTGATAAGCAAGTAACATAATTGGAGTAAAATGTTTTATTAATTGAAAGGACCGTTTAACAGAGATTTGAATTAGTAAAAAATTGTTTATTTTTTGTTTCGTGGATTTTAATGGTTTAGGAGCAAGATATCTTTGTGTCGAATCAGTTCAGGGTTTCGAATAACTTTATGACTTTTTCCAGAGTTACAATTCTGATAATATAATATCTAAAAATAAACTATAGAGGAGTAAAGTTACATAATGTAACTTACATTAGTAAAATGGAAATAAGTAGTAAAATACTTTATTCAAATGTGTATAAGGACAGTGATAAATACCATTCAGTCTCTTGCGAGTAAAATAGTAGATATTTAGATGTTCAATCTAGTTAGTAATTGTGTCCATTTCTGTATTTCCGGAATATTTAAAACATAAGTAAGATACCTATTCGAGAAAACGAATTTCATACACCATATAATCTTGAGGTAGCTGCCATTAGACTCGTACAATTTTAAAACTGCTACAACAACCTGATACAAATTTTTTCCTATCACAAGTTTAATTAATTTCATACCTACCTATAACGTAGTACCTACATCTATCCCCGCTTCAATCTACCAAAATTTTACTTTAAACTAAAACTTCCTTACACGTTTATTTACAGAAGTAGAATACCTAGAATTAAATTTAGTAATTGTATGAAGCTCTAAAGATGATGTTGTCAACAAGCCGATAACACGTGCCCCCGTAACAAGCCTACGATCCTCGCGGGTCGTATAATTACATCCTCCATGGAACACGCAACGCAGCACGGGTTAAAGAACATCGTATTCAATTACCATTAATAAGCACCGCCACCCTCTTCCACGGCGTTCAAGACACTAAACCAAACAATTACGTCCGGCAATAAAGTAGAGCAGCCCCTCGTCAGAAATTAATACGGAATTCACGGCAACCGAAGCATGTAACGACAGGCACGTAGGCCCGATTTCCTTGACGTTTAACGTTCCCTCGACCAAAGCCCGAAAGAGAGAGAGAGAGAGAGAGAGAGAGAGAGAGAGAGAGAGAGAGAGAGAGAGAAAGGCAACAGAAGAAGGGGGAGGAACAGCCACGACTTTTCGCGTTTTCTCTCGTGACGCTCGTTTCTGAGGGTCTCAGGGACTCGTTCGGTTTCCTTGGTGACCGAAGGGAACACAACACCGAGCTGCATGCTTTATATCAGCCACCCTTTCTCCCTCCTCTCCCCGATCCCTGCCCCCAAACCACCGCCCCCGTTCGAATACTGCCTGTTTGTATTTCATATTGATAGAGTATTGATACAGCCCTCCTGTATAACCCCACCGGTCGACAAACTCACCCCCTCCTGCCCCCGGACCTTGTGAACTGCCGTGACGGACCACCGCTATCCGTCCCGGTCTCGGGAACGCAAACGAGCATGCCGTGAGTTACCATTTCGGCCGGTTCACGTGTTTACTTTGTTCCACATTGTTGCACCTCGCTAATGGCCGGAGCAAGCATTTTCCACGGCCCCACTGGCTTATACGTGTGCACGCTTTCTAGCAATTGTAGGGGTATGTACGTGGAAGAGTATCGTGCCCCGAATTGTCATTATAGCTGCAGACGAGATGGACGGGTATCTTTTTAGGGAATGAGACGGGGGTAACAGATAACCTGTGAAAGAGAGGGATTAGGTGGACTAGAAATAGTTGCACAGTGAAATGAATGGGGTAGGTTCTGTATGTATATACATACGCACCCTGCAAGACAACGGAATTGGTGGTTCGGGAACTGTTAGCGTGATTTAAGACGAATGTAATATTGATTGTCGTTTGAAAGCTATTGCATAAGAGCAGGAAAATAAATTCGTATTTATAGCGACTAAGTATGATAGCCATTCCACTAAAATTTATTTAAGAGTACCTACTAGGCAGTCGTTTTTGTCGAAAATGAAGCATTTCTTGTAGAATTAATTACAATGAAATAAATCGGAGCTGGGATTTGTTCTTTGACACAATGTTTGTTAGCATTATATGCTTTTAAAAAATACATGTTTGTATCGCCAAAAATATTAAAAAAGTTTCTTTCGTTTTCAGTGATGTGACTTCAATGAAAATCAGCATGCAATTTCAAAACTTTGACCGGCAGTGTAGGATTTTTTGTGGAAAACTGGAATGAGATTTTTTGCAAATGGACTTACCGGTTGTCCAGCGAGGCTCTGCCAGGAGAATTCGAGATCTGCAATATTTGCATGTACTGGAACAACGAAGTTCATCGCGTACGTATTGACCACCCCTTCCCTGACGTAGTACAACTCAGCTTCGAGTCCTGAAAACAGAACAGCCATGCGCATCGATTGGTCGATTAATTATGAAAAAGCTGTAGGTCGATGCAAACCAACACGTGGACGTTTCCCTTTCACCCGTCTTCGTGAATTAATTGAACACAGGTATAGTACGTGTGACCTTTCGTCTGCAAGATGAGGACATTGACCGGAATTTTGTGTAACAGACACGTGTACTAGGGTTTCCAACTGTTTTTTCGGAAAGATATAGTACTTTATGGCCAAATGTGATAAAAATATAGTAGACACATTGTAAACAAATATAGTACTTTTTTTATAGTACTAAAATATAAAAAAACACACATTTAATACACTCATTTAAAGTGATCTACATATGGCCACCGTAAAATGATTCAAAGTTTGAAGTTAGCACCTATGATCCTTAAATATGTATGTATATAATTTATTTTAAGACACTTGAGTTATTGCATAAAGTGCAACGCTAGTAGAATATTAAGCAATTTTATTTTGACGTAAATAAGGCAAGAAACCTTTACAAGAAAGTTGAAATCTTTTCACCTTTCAGGGATTGCATAACAATAAAGGTGCGAATCTTCGATGATATTTTACATCAGACTTTTCTATCATGAGACAAAAATCTCAACAACTAAATGTAAACAATGGAAATAGTCGCGAGAGATGTGATTTTTAAAATATATCATGAGGTTTGTCTCACGAGAATCTAATTTCACGAAACTAATTACAAAATAATTAAAATAGAATAAAATAACGAAATAATTGTCTCATGAGATTAAAGTCTCAGGTGAGACATGATATTTTTGTCTCATCGTAGCTTTGTATCTTAAATGATCAATGAGAGGATATATTTAAGGGAAGTTTAATTAAAAATGAGTTACGAAGGGGAGCCTGAGAGTATTAAGTATTAACAAGCAAAATGCAGTTGTACTTATTTACGCATTACAACCCAAGGGAAGCATTAAATTATGTCCAGTTTATTAATTTAATATAAAATTCCCTTACACGTTTGCTTTTTCACCATCCACGATTAAATTTCTTAGTACTTTCTAATCTAACAACAAATTAATATACTAATTTTAACAAACAGTTACTTTGAATTCCATTTCAAATACATTTCCCAACATCAAAATTAATTCAGTTTCAATCAAACAACGTACCTTTCAAAGTTTAATTGTAACGCAGCTTTTAAATTACTACTAATCTAATACCATGATATTTAATCACAGGACAAGACAGATATTCAATTCACAACCTCTCTACTTCAATCCTCAGCTCCGAGCACTAATTATCCACCCAAATCACCAAGTTCCATTTAATCCCTCTCCATTTTGTCCCCAATCCGTGCTAGAAACTCCTCCACTGCAAAGATTCTAAGTAAACCTCTGACACGGTCACTTCGCTAACAATCCGCCCCCGGCAGAAACTTATCCAATGATTACAGTCGCTACGTTTCCCCCACGATAAGATCGTATCTCGAGGGTGTACACCGCGAAATAACCGTGGGTATTTCATGGACGGATTTTGTATCGCAGAATCCACCGAGACTTGCCCCCGTCCCCCAGCCTTTCACCCTCTTCCCACTCACCGTACCGTTACATCTTCTGTGTTCCTCCTATCCGCCACGTTTTCTGGATCATGATCTACGAACACCTTTCGAAAGCTATGCCGCGCACACATCTCTGCTCTCGTTCACGGAGGATCTCGTAGACGGGCCAGGTACACGATCTGAATTTCCTCGGGCGATCGGTGCGTCATCCGTCTGGATTCACGTATGACTACGCAATTCGATATCACGCTTGCGACAAACCCTCCCCTCAGCCTCTTCCTTCTGCCCCGTTTGGACAGATATACGGGGTGGTCTGTTATTGGTGGTGGTACAAGACGAAAGGGGTGGGTGCTTCATGAAAAAGTAGGTAGAAAATATGGAATAACACTTTTTCGGTTGAAGCTCCCGTGGCGCGAAATTCGATTTCAAAAACTCGCTTAGCATGCGTGTAACTGAATAACAATAATAGCGCAATAATTATGAGTGAAATGGATCATTGAAGACAGGCTTTGTTTTCGATAAAATCGGATTTGAAGGTGGAACTTTCGTCGGAGGCGAGAACACTGGATGGTTATTCAAAATCGACTTTCTCGAAAATAAAGTTCAGTTTGCAAAAAAGAGTTATCTGTATTATACTTATTCCATCCGTTGCATCACATTTACCACTGCATTCTGCCAAGTCTCAGTCAGTTGAATACTTGTGTACCAGATTTTTATGGAAAACATGACACCGAAATGAAAAAATATTGCGCCGCACTGTCGACGTTTTCGTTCCTAAGAAATAACCCCTTTCGCGACTGTAACAAGACTAACGGACCACCTTGTATATACACGTACGTATGTACGTGCAGGAGCGTACGAGTGGCAGTTGCATTCGCTATCTAACGCAGTGTTTCTCAAACTCCTTTAGGCCACCGCCCTCTTAGTTCTATCAAATTATTCCAACCACCCCCTGGCGTATACGGGGTGTCCCATTTTAATATTTCCACGCAACACAACATTGTGCGTTACCTACAGGTACGAATATTCCCAGCATTATAAAATTGCAGTCCGTCGAATATTATTGATATAAAAGATATTCCATTAATATAAGAAAATTAGACGATAAAGAGACGGTAATACCCGCTTTGAGAAACACTGTTCTAACGTACGTACACGTAGGTATCAAACGGAAGGGCGGATGGGGAAGAGAGTAGCGCCGCGATAAAATGCCTTTAAGGATGGGAAATATCCAGAATCCGGAATACGTATGCATCTCGGCAGAAAGGGGTAAGAGGAAAAGGGAAATGATTCCTGAAATCTGGACGATGTAAAGCACGTCGTGAATGGAGTGTCTTTTCTGGGAATATGAATCGTACAGCGATATTTTCCAACGAACAGTCGTGCCATCAGATAGAGCCCGATACGAGAGCAATTTTAGGGGTAGTTTAAATTCGGGGATTCATGTTAACCGTGGTAGGACTTTAAGGCTCCTAACTGACCCCACGTATTTCTAGATTCGTTTGTAATTTAAGTTTGCTTTGTTTAATTATTTATTTTTATCTTTGTTTAATTATTTAGACTAGAAATTAGGGAAGTAAACAATAAGTATTATCACCTACTACGTACCGAATTAACAATAGACGTAATAATATATTCTAGTAGATTTTTAATATGTATAAATAGCATTTGATGATAATATCGATATTTTGAAAATATTCAATTGTCGTGATTTCAGCTAAAATTAATTTAACTAATTAATTTTATAACACGATAAGTTAACTGATTTCCTTAAATATTTGAAAATCTTCTTGGCCATACCACTATTATGTACTACCTACTAATTCTTGGCCATTCTTCGTTTAAGCTCTGACGAACTGTCTGACTCTATACGGATATCTACTACTATGCCTTACGCCAAAACAATAACTTCTATTTCCCTTTATACAATGCGTTGGAAATTCAGCACTCTGAACTGAAACATAGAAAATAGTGACGTTCTTTCTAAGGAAACATAAATTTCACAATGTCTCGTGATACATTTGAAACAAATAGAAATGTAAATTGGGAAGTAGGACATACAAGAGAAAATGTAAACATGAAACTGTGCATGAAAATAGTGAATATCGCACGATCAAACAGACTTCTGTATAACATTTATTTGTTAAGACGGAAGAAAGTAAATACGAAATAACTGTTACGAACGTACGTTACAAAAGGAGAAAGAAGCAGAGCAGATACAAAGTGGCAGAAGCAAATGAAGACGACACAAATAAACAGAGATGGCGACGTAAAACCTCAGAAGAAAATATCTCTACTTCCCCCGAAAGAAAGTAACCGTATGACAAGACGAATCTCAGTGAAAAAATTCATGTAATTTTCTCCTGGTCTGGATCTACAATTTTTATTTGACATATTTTTTTATGTAATCAATAACTTGGGGGATATTATATAAAATCGACTTTGCGAGCTGTTAAATAATTATTTAAATGTTCAAGGGCCCAGGGGTACGTTTCCCGTTATCCAATTAGGCTCAAACTTTGCAAAGATGTTTTTTTTATTATTTGGAACAATTCTGTGGGGTGCCGCGAAGAAAATTCAAAAGTCGAAATTAAGAACCACCCTAAATAGTGTACCTACATCAAATGTCTCAAAAGGCCATAAGTCTGCGCTTTCAAAATTCACATCAATTTATAACACGCTATTCAATATTAGCTCCACGTTTTCCAAATACTCGCACAGTGCGAAATCCTGGCACACGAAGTGAAATCAGAGTGCAGCACAGTCGAGGAGTAAGCGTCCTAAGAAGATTAAGTAACTTCTTACTCCGCGCAGGATTCTTACGAGCGAAACACCAACAGCAAAAAGCGAAGCTGGTAATGACAGTTTGCCGGGTATCAAGCAAAGCGTTATGTTGATCGAATTAATCCATCGACGTTTCATTCCATTACGCCGCCGTTCGATTGGCAAAATGGAAACATCCCGTCCATCAGCGTCATGGTTGCCCGTAACACGGCAATCCACGCGAACACTGTAACGTGGCCGCCAGTTTATTATGAACAGTAACGAGAAATAAAAAGCAATAACCAGCCCTGTTGCGGTTGGGCGCGTTTAAACCCCCATTGCGCTGCGCAGCAAATTATAACTCATAAAAAAAGCTTTATCGCGGCCGAACCCTGAAACTCAACACGCGAGAGCGACCGCCACGTTTTATAATTACATTCAGCCTCGAGCGAATTTTGCGCAGTTGGGGGTATCTGTGTTTCGCGATACGCGCCGTGCAGAATCGTTCACATATTCACACGTCACTTTATCAGTGGTACCAATAGGGAAATTCCTGCGGGAATGTTACACGCGTAAAGCCGCGAAAGAGGTTTTATCTATGGATGCAAATAGTGATGTTAACTGTACGTTGACTTCAGCGGATTCAGAGCTCGGTGTCTGGGGCGTACTGTGGTTCAAAAACTCGAAGAAGTTGATCAAATTCTGATGAGGCTTTTTCTCGTGGGAGCCGATATATAAAAGCATATTTTTATATCTTTAATCTTTTTGCATATATTTTGAGATGAAAATTACTGTTTTCAATCATTTTTGTACGCCGTGCCCTGAATGTGTTGTACAGAAGAAATATTTTTGTTAATTCAAAAAAAAATATAAAAAGAAAATTTTATTTAATTTGATTCAAAATTTACTAAAAACTAAAAAGTAATTATTTTCTTGTACTACAATTGTAGCCTTATAACTAAAATAGGATGTAGATGTCTATGAAAATCGTTCCAAATGCAATAAGAGATATTTGGAAAAATGCCTTTATATTCATGACATTTCAAAGTTGTAATCCCTGCAAGATATTATTACCTCGTGCAATTTTTACTCTGGCAACGTAATTAATAACGAAACAAGGTCAACTGTGTACCAATTTATGTAAGTGAATCTAGAAATACGTGGCATTAGTCACGACCCCAAATGTCCTTTCAGAGTTAACTACGTGTCAGAGAAAAAAATGACTTTGTTTTGTTGTGTGTATGTGTGTGATTGCGTTCCAGTAGCGAAGAGTGCGACACGGCGGTGCGTTGATGCCCTCGGGAAAATATTTCAGGAAGATAAATCTTATGTGATCCTTGGAGGAACACGTGCAGCTAACTCGGCTGGATTAAGTTCCCGGCGTCGAGGGTTTCGAGTGACCAACAAATAGACGCAATCATGGCGCGGGCTGTTATGAAACGTTGGTTTGCATTAAGTTACCAAGATTATAGCGTCTTCTACCGAATCTTTTATTTTGTACAATTTTACCCCATGGGCATCCCTTTGTCTTTGCACAGAAGAAGAGTTTCCTGCTGGGGAGATGCACGATGCTGAGTATTTTAGGGAGAATAGGGAGACAGAGGAATTTTATTCATTGGGATTAATAAACTTGAAATAGGATAGCATCTTTGTTATACACCTATACGGAGCTGATTGCAATTTATATGCGTGTGCATTCGTTTACATTTATTCAACGGGTTGTTGTGAAGGGTAATTTTGTAGGTAACGTGGAATACATACGATGACGTGAAGAGTATTTATTTGGGATAATGGTCGAAGAGATTCCACAATAATTAATAAAGAATAAAAAGGATCAACATAAATAAAATATTTCTTGCAATTTTAAAGATACCTCCTTATATCCCAAAATAGTTTAATGCAATATTAACAATAGCATTTAAAATGAAAATCATAAATTTCGGGGATGTTACACGAGAATCCCTCCTTAAGTCATCATTATTCCAATTTTGTAATTGTTTAAAGAATGCAGTGCCTAAAAATTGCCAATTTTTGCCAATGTTTACGAAAATTGCCTTCACAAATTGCCCTTCTCGCTGAACTTTCTTTTATACCGAATATCATTGTTGCAACATAGACGTAATAAACGTATTTTTATTTTCAGAATCATGTTATTGAAAATTTGAAACAATTATACACGTACTTCGTAGTCCTTCCACTTTCGATTCAGCTTCCTTAATTAGCGAACTTTCTAGTTTAAAAACAGGAGTAAATCTCACTGCGACTGTCCTGGATAATTATTCGAGGTGAATATTTTACCACTGAGAACCTGATCGTACATATAATAAAGTTTTATTCCTGAGTACCATCTCCTTCTGAAGGTAAAAACTTAAAAAGTGATCCAAAGCAAGAACAGACAATGCACTACCTTATAGGTAAAATAAAAGATCACATATTTCGCCCCGTTTCACCTTGATCTCCGCAAAGCCACCTCTGTACTTTGCCGCGATGAAATCGCAATCAAATCCATCAGACATTTCACGCAAATCCCCTTGCACGTAGCGATCGAACTCTCAGCGGGTCACGTAGCGATTTATCAATTTAGCTCTAGGATAGCGGAAGGAAAAATCCGCAAAGAGGGTGGCCTGGTTTTCCTCCCGCGGGACTCGAGATGGCATATGGGGCAGAGTGCAGGGACCAGGAAGATGGGTTATGGGTTCCCTCAGCGAGGTGTCGATGACTACCTCTTCTACTCGCGCTAAGTAGAAAATCATGTCTGCCGTATGAACGGGCAGCCACTACTGGCACTCACTTCAGACTACTAATGTCGAGGGAATGCTTGCATCTTAAATGTAGACTGACGATGAGTAGTAAGACGAACCTGATGCATTTCTCGAAGTTACATCAAGATAATGCGATGGCACCGTTTAATGGGCATTAGCAATTCTGATGGGCGTTATTTCTTAGCGCGGTGGAAGTAACCGAATGTCTTCACACGTATGGGGTACAGCGAATTCATTGGATTATACTGGAAAAATATTTCCCGACAGACTGAATTCCCGTTTCCTTTTTGAACTACGAATGAGAAGTTGCGAAGTTTCATTAGACGTTATTTATAGGTAAAAAATGGAGGGAAATTGCCAAAAGGAGATTCGAGTTATGCAAGTACTTTCGTCGTATAGTACCTATGTACTTACTGCAGCCAAAATTAATCGATCGAGATATTCGTAATGTTCATTAAATAATTCTTTTTAAAAATTAGGAATCAATAGATATAGCTTTATCCAGAACGACTATAATTTGAAGTAGTTTATTTTATTCCCAGAAGTATGGGAATTATTCAATTATTTAGTTTGGTTTAAGTATTTTACCAAGTCAAGTCAAGCTTCTTCAGAAACCACCGACTGATTTGCCAATTAAGCTAGATGCAATAGTTTGCGAATGACAGAGTTTACGAGAACTGTGGTTCGTGATTCTGGACAATATGAAGTTTCCACCGTGTGGCCTGCCATATTAAATAAATAAGTCATACGGCGCCACACAGATTTCCACCCAGCACATTTCGTTTATTGCGAGTGTAAATTAAACTTGTGCTAATTTGCTTCTTTTTTATTTGATAAAAGTGTCACGAGCGCGTGGAATTTACTACATTTTCAAACACTTGTGCATGAGTAGAAGTAATTTTCGCTGCAGAAGAATTATTACAAACTACAAGAGAGCATAATGTATCTTCATGTATTTCTAACGTCATCATTCGTAACCTGTTAGTGATCGAAGAGAAAAATATAATTTTGAATTAGCTTTAATGACTTAATAACAATTTACTATGGTTCCATTAAATATCAACTCTCTATTACCTACGTGTCAGAAATAAAAATAGTTATCAGATAGGTATTAAAAGTCAACAATATGTTAAAAAGTAAACAGAATTTCTCACATTATATTTTTTTAAATATGAAGAAAACGACATTTTAATGAAGTCGAACATTTAAAAGTTTCACCTTCGTGAGTACAGTGGTCGGTTTAAATTTTCTTTTAAATTTCGTTTCAAAGAGGAGTAGAAATTCTAGTTCTGGATATGTACAGCGTGCTAAATTTAATCAGCATAGGAATTGATGTTATATCATAGCGTGATGCGACGTCAAATTGAGTTTCAAGTGCACCTACATGAATCACAATACATTTATATGTCTGTCTGTCTGTCATTACGAACGTATAACGCTACCTGACTTTAATAAATCAATTTCCTGGCAGATATTAAGGAAATGCGTAGATATAGAAAGGTGCAATTACTGGTATTGAAAACTATGAGTCAATGCAGAAAATATTATAGCTTCTGTAATAACAGGGTTGATTTTCATACCTATGTCTGATTAATCAACACCTTTTATTCAGTTTAGCAGTTTATTCATTTCATTCAGTTTAGCAAATTCGCAAAAATATTTTGATTAGCATTATTGAAATAAATTACTATGTATTATGCTGGGAATTATTCCGTAGACAGATCCTAATTTCACTGGAATATTGTGAGTGGTAATAATATACCATTACCTTGTTTTGGAATGAAGCAGTTCATACATTCGCGTATCAGTTACTATCCCCGAAGCAAGGAGATCATTGACGCTGGCGGCACTGATCCGTCACCGAACTGATAGGTATGTGTGAATCCGCCTTTATTCGAACAAATTCCAGGAATTTCGAGTATCTACTTGAATCCTCTATAAGTCTTAAATCTGAAACTATGCTATGTACGCACACTGTAAGTATAATACGTTTTACTTGTTTTAGTGTGTTGGCCATGAAATATTGACATTTATCTATGAATCACCGTGTACATGAATTCCTGTTCGGTCAAATGCGAAGCAATCAGGAAAACGAACAAACGTATATAGGTAAGTTCCGAGCCGAATGTTGAGTTCGGGTGAATCAGGGTCAGCAGCCAAGGTAAACACATTAAGGACATAACATCCCTAGTAGGAAACATATCCCCGCCAATAGGGGAGTGCGAGGCGATGCGGCCGTCTGCGACGGAAATTCGTAGCGTCTTGGGAATCGAGGGTGAAAAACTCAATGGGGGGTTGCGACGCCGCTCCGCTACACATCCTTGAACTAATCTTGCGTCTGTAAACTCTCTATTTCCTTTTCAGCAGTTCCCTTTTGTTTATTCATTCGTAAATGGACTCGATCGTTTCCCCTGGCGCAAAGGGTGGAGTAAAATGTTCTGGAACCTCGTTAGTTTCCGATGTGTTTGTATGAAAATGTAGAAGTTTGTTAGTAAAGACAAAGAGCGTTTGGTCTCCATGAAAATTAACGGAATCTTGGGATTTGTGAATGGAAATAAGTTGTGTTGCTTTTCGTGTCGTTTTCTCTGTTATATGGGAATTGAAGATGAAAGTTTTATTTAATTTTAAAATGTTTCTATGGTACTCGTTAGATTTTATTAATGAGAATTAGCGTCAAATTTGTGAAAATTTACTTTAAAATGTTCTCTAATTTGCAAGTAATATTGTAGTTACGATAGTTTATAGAAGTAGGTCAAAGTAAATATTTACTGAAACTTCGGTTCTTTCACGATATCAAAGAATGACATTTTGAGAAAAACGTGTTCAAAGTTTTCATCTATAGAGGCCGAGCCTCTGCATTCCCCTGCAAAATGCTTCTGTAGAAGTTAAAATAATGAGAATTTTTCCATGAAAATGTAACAGTACAATCTTGGGGATATGTACTTTCGAAAAATATTTAAAAAACGATTTTTTTCAACCCGTCTAACCGAAATCACCCCTTAAATGCAACCGTGAGGAAGCTGAGCTTTCTCCACAGAAATCCATACTCGAATAAAAAACCGACCAAGGAGGTGTAAAAGTATCAACAGAATCAGGTTTCGGCACACCAAAATTATTTAGAAAATAAATTACAATATATATTTCAGCCCTTAAAGCTGTATTGCAACTTATTGTCAGTTATAATAAAACAACCGAAAGAGATGATAGACATCAAGAGAGGAAGCAAAACGAGTCTACCACACGAGAACGTTGACTTCGTTCTCCGGCTAATCCAACCGATCGGAGTATCGAGATCCGCTGAGATTTGATATACCTTTGGCCCCATCCCTCTCGCAGCCCGTTTATACGATCGTGGACGCTAATCTCGAAACTTTTCCAGGATTCCTCGATTCACTCGGTGACCAGTAACGGAGGAAAGTTTCGTTGATTCGATGGAATTTAGTTACGGCTGACGAAGTTTCGTGAAAACTGCTGGAGTCCGCGTAACCGTTGCCGTTACATTTTCATGAGTCAACCAAACTCCTCGTGCCGCGTAACCGATAGATGTTAATTTCATTCCAGCCGATTGTGGAAAATCTCGTTATCGCGGCAATCGCTGGAACAGCGCGAGTTTGGCCGTCTATCTTGTTATCGTTGTCAACTTTGGTTTCGTCGACGAGCAAGCTAGCTGGATGATGTATACTGTATAGAGTATGCTTCACAGGAACCGTTAGATTTGGGAAAGACTGAAGATATCTACGATACGGAAATTAAATCGAGTAAGTACACGGAGTGTTCGTGTTATTGCTGCCTTGCATTTTTATGGGGAATGGCGAGTGCATGAAAAATGGAATAGGAAAAGTTTCGCTGCTTTTGCTATGTAACACAATTATTTTATAGCAATTTTTTAAATTTGTAATAAACTGCGAGCAACGAAGGTAGCCTTTAATTTATTTTTAAAGGTGCAAATCCACGATGAAAAAGAATATCATGTCTCACGTGAGACTTTAATCTCACGAGACAATTATTTCATTTAGTTCTTGCTGAGATTTTTTTCTCATGATGTAAAAGTCTGATTTAAAATCTGTACATCTGGTCTCTGGTGTGAAATTCATGAAGTTGGAAATGTGCCGTTTTACATGATAAAATATTGTACCTATGGAGTTACATTTGCAAAAAGCCCAAAACTGACATTTTTTTAGTTACTATTAGTACGATCGTAGCAACAGCAATGCGTATCAAACGATATGTATATTTCTTCAATTTCAATTTTTGCATTTATTTGGAATGCAAATTTTTAACATTAAAAATGTAGATTGACATATTGTAATTTATAATGTTTGTTTTCAGTTTTCATATTTCAGAAATTATATGTCTCTGGTATTTAAATATTTGCTACTTTTATGTTTACAATATTGCAAGCACGCACTTGTAAAACTCGTTCTAATAAAATACCAATTTTGAGTCACCTGGCATTTTCATCTATAAATAATTCGTAGAATAATAATCATACATTTTTCTCTATAAATCTTTGTTACGCGATCATTATTGCCAAGTTGCATCTCATAATGTATTGGGTGTCGACTCAAAAAACCAATCGCGGCTTAAATATTTCTTCACTCCATATCTATCCGCAAAAAGCCATTAAAATCGGTTTGCTACACTTCATGTGGCTTCCTTGTTAAGAATTTAATCCACAATAGTTCGCTGGGCTTATTACATCCGTGCCATTTACCACGACGTAATTCACGCTTTCGCGTTTCTACTGGCGTCGAATGGAATTTCAGGATACTCATTTGTCGTAACCTGGCGCCCGGAGTACGGCGTCACGTTGACTGGTCGAATTTGCAATAAAGAAGATAGATGAAACGAGGGGAATATCGCCGGCGGCTAATCTTTTGCTCCTCCGTTTCTCATCGTTTTCCTTTCTCATTCGTTATTCATTAAGCTTCACTTTGCTTTGCCAACTGAGCTGCACGTTGTGCAATTTTCGACGATCCTGAGTTCCTCAGACGCGTTCGTTTATATAAAAGTCCTTTTATTTCAACACGCTTTTAACATTTTACTTCAGTGAGAACCATTTTATTAGAGTACAGTAAGCTAATGTAAAATATGTATCATGGGTAAATAAATCAATTAAAATACAATAATGTATCATATATAATAATTTTCTTGACCTTTATATTTTATATCAATATAAAGGGTGAGGTACAGACATGATTGTTATATTCTGTTTTAGCATTATTCTGATGCATTATTATTAAATGGATTGGCATAGAAATTCAAGTATTTTTCTGGACAATCCATTAAAGGGCAAGTCACGTTTGTATTAAATATTTCGTCCTACTTGTACCCATTTATTAATACTTATTTTTATGCAACTAGCGGTGAATTCTTTGCTTTGCCTAAATTTTAATAAAATTTTCCGCGTGTGTAAGAGAAAGATTGTGGCAACGGTATTTCGACGGCGTTCTTGGATTGCCTTTGTCCAGAAAGAAAACGTTCGGCGGGAGGAAACAAAACACTGTGGCGGACTGTGAAGAGGCCCTGCTACGGCTACAGAGTTACCATTTGTTTTTTACCAAAGGCTACGAAAGGGCTTCTGAAACGGAAAGAAGACAAAGTCCCCTAATTTGTTCTATAACACGTGTTACATATTACACACATGCTAAAAGTAGTTGCAAAATTGTATTATACAAAATGAAAAAGTGTATTTTCCTTTGTTTTTAGGAAAGTAATATTTAAATGGCTTTAGCGATTCGCAATCATATGCCGAACTAAATATTGTAGGTAAAATTGTAAATATTTTGTAACTATTCGTATTCGTTAAATGTTAATTTGAATTGAATGAGGGTTGGCATTGGTATAGTGTGTTTTGTTTTGTAACCGTGCAATGTAAAATAATTAAAAAAGAAGAGTTGCAAAAGGAACGAAGTGCTGTAAGGTTACGAATACGTAATTAATTTATAATTATTATTAAGCATTTCTACTCTGTCGTTTTCTATATTTCTAAAACTACTCTGGTACAATAAGGTGTAAGCAACACTATGAATAGAATCCAATGTCAGTTATGAAATCCTCTTATACTGCGAAATATGGAACATTCTATTTTGGGGGTGAAAACAGTAATGTGCAACTTTCGCGATCTACATAATATTAAAGGCGAAACTATTCCAGATTTGTGTCTATTCAAGGTTCTGTCGTAAATGAAATATGTATGTTTGCAAAGTGTTGTTAAATATTACAGGCTCACATTCTTTAATATCAAATGTTATAATCATAATATATATAAGGTAGTCTGCAATTAACATCCAGAAAGGATATGATTTCACATACAAAAAAAAAACAAGAAACGTAAAATAAAAAGGAAGTTGAAGGAAGTCAAATCTGATAATTCTTCAGGGACGTGTATACGTAATTAAGAATTGCTAATGTGTAGCTAAAAATATAATCCAATTACAGAAGAAATGAGCACGCGTTTAAAAATAAATCGAGGTCTTACGCATAAGACTGTTTCGAAGAAAATCGATTTTGAAATTCAATTATCTGCACGCTTGGCTAAATAACCGCAAAAATCGATTCCATTTTCGAAATCGATTTTCTCAAAAACGACGGCTCATTTGAGAAAAACTTACTCTATACTTCATTCTCAGTTATACCATATTCAGTATAACATTCTGTCAACTCACTGTCAAGTAAACGTCCCAAACTAGATCTAAAACTCCATTTTTTTCGGAAATCAAGGCTTCCATGAAAACATTTTATTTTACATTCTGGAGTCACTTTTACATCCGCGATCATACCACTCAATATAAGACACCTTATATATAAATCTGTTCTCCACAACCAACATCAGCACGTTGAACTCTGCAGAAAATAACGTCCAATTTAAGACGGAACAAACAGTCCCTTATTTTAATATCCTCCCCATTTAGCAACATGTAAACGACGCTTCTTTATCGAAAGCTCGCAGTGAGTTCTGGCGAAACATTTGATCTGACAAGACAGATTCAGGGAGCTTCACGGCCTGCGGCGTTTCTACAGAGGGAAGGCCTGTGTACACTCAATATTCTCCTCCATCTTTACCCCCCACCCGAAATTCCTTTAATCTGCCATAATCGCGGCATGATATTTTCATAATCTTCCTGGAACTTTTACGAAGGCGCCCGGTCTATTTCAACGTCAAGCGTACTCCCAAAGTGGCCCATTTAGGCGCCAGTATCCACCCTTAACGTCGAACGTGGGTAGAGAGATCTGAAAGCGAGAGGAGTGAAAGGCGGTGTGGGGGCGAGGGGTGGAGGGTCATTTCAGCAAGCTGGCGTTACTTTTCGCAAATTATCTCGCCAGTGAGAGTCTGGAGCACTTCGTCTGAAAATTATCTGCGCCCATCCAACGGTAGTAGGTATTCCTCACACCATCACCCTTTCTCTCTATCCCTCTCCTTCTCCCTCAGTGAAAATTTCCTTCCTTCGCCTGTTCCGGCTGCCACCACCCACCGTTTCACGTCTCTCCCGCGTTCGAAGGGGTTGCGCAGGCTGCAGTTACGTCGGATCGTTTGTGGAAAAACTAAAAAGGAAGTGCCGCGAGAAATCTGGCGAGGGAGGGATGGGGGGATGAAGCTCGAGTGAGAGTCAATGCGAAAGAGAAGTGACTGAGGGACAGAGAGGGATGGAATAAGCCGCCATAACGGAGGGAGAATCATTGTTTCCCGAGTGGGCCGCAAAAGAGCGTCGTCGAGTTAGAGGGATGTTTGTCTTTAATTAAAATCAGTCGCAACCCGTTTCACGTGCTCTGACAATCCTCTCGCCACTCTCTGAACCGTCATCTCCACCCCTCTAGCACCGCTCAGCCACTTACCGGTTTGTCAAGCAGAATTCTTAATATTCAATTATTTCGGGATGCTTTTAAATAGTTGCGGGTCCGCCATTACGCGAGGCTGTTCTCGGCCGCGGTTCGTTGGCAAACGATCCCGAGAGATGCAAGTTTGTGTTTTCACAAGGGGACCACGTGAAGTGTTGGGTGCCGGCTTTAATGAAACTTTGCAGGTAGATAGGGGACCAAAAAATATTTCACACATGCTTGGCTTTTTTCATAGACATTCGACCGTTTACGAAATACATAACAATAAACATCGTGCAACAAGAATTTACCAAGGAACATGTATGAATAATTTTTCTGGTTTACTTTAAAATGAAGGGGTCTCCCTAGTGAGACGGCCTGAAAAGGAGCGCGATACTTGGAATTGTTTTAAGAGGAACCCTCAAATTATATTAATTGAAAATTGTATGTCTATATTTGGAACATATTAAGACATTTAAAAAAAATTCATAAAACGGTACCTAAAACTTTAAACGCGTTTTTCTCAAAACTGTATTTTCAAAGCTGGCGCGTATGATTTCTAAAAAAAGTCATAGACCAATCCATTTGAGATTGGTAGGATATGTGCGTGGGATACATTATTTTCATCCGGCCTATAATCAAGTCCATATTTGCTCAAATAAAATTTTGGCACTAATAAAACTACCGTTTATTTTTCGCAGAAAACAGGATCTTTTTTCAATATCGCTATTTGGTTATTTATAGTTATAATTCGTTTGCTGTAGGCTCGATAACTACACAAATATAGATTAAGATTATTCTTGATTTTTGTTTTTTAACCAACAGCAATAACCGCAATCGTGCTCGTTAAATATCTCCTAAACTATTAAGTGTCTACACGATAAACCAAGCATTAGTAATTTTTTTACTTCCCTATCTATTTACAAAGTTAGATTAAAATTGGTGCACAGATCTTTATGTAGTGCGTTGTTAAAAGCAGAGGCGAGTTTCGATGCAGTATGGTTTTCGAGCTGACATAAAATCTGATTATAAATTTATCACGTAACATAATGTAATTGTGATTATATTAAGGCGGGAAAATTCATTGTAATGTGATGGTTAAGGTATTCACCTTCCTTGCCCTTATTTTTTGTAGCCTCAGTTCATAAGGTCCACTGCGCTGGCTTGCATGATAAAGTGTTGTAGTTTACTTCGTTATTACCAGCGTGCTTTTATTCATGGGAAGGACCTTTTCATCAACTTTATGCATTCAGAATTTTAAATGACCGAGAAAACATGTCGTGGAAATAGGGAAAGATTTTGTTAGATTCTTATCCACGCACCTGTGTCGGTAGTAACTATTTAGCTACGGAGTTTTCATTATTATACACAATAGTGTTTAACGGGGTTGTTTAAAGTTGTATTTGTTTATTTCATTTTTTTACATATGTCATTACACTGTACGTAGACTCTTACAAATCACGTACTATCAGGTAAAAGTTTGTTAAGAAATAATTACATAAGATCGTTTGCAATTTTATTATGAAAATTCTCAAATTTTGTTGACTACATATAATAATAAGTATACTATTTAAAATCATTTACTTCCAAAAGTCATTTATATGTGCGAATCATTTGAAATCATTTTTTCGTCGTTGTTGGACGTATTTCTAAAAAAATGGATACAAGTAAAAAGGGGGCAGACATGTGCAGAAATTTTTTGTATAATAATGTTGGGGACTGTTATAGAAATAGATGCCAACATAAATCTCAAGACCTGTTTTACCTTTTCCGAGAAAACTTAAATTAAAGTTGGAAAAGCATATAGTATGTAAAAAAAGTGACACGCGATTGAGGGCCTTTATTTGTTATTTTTTCAAGTGTTCATATATAAATAAAGAGTCTGGATCACACACATGTTACAGATCATCGCAAAGAAATATTGATTTTCAGATTTTTATTCCAATGAACGACGCACTGTGCGACGTCCCTTTTCCGGATTCATCTTTTGTCTACTCTCAACACAGCTCAGCCATTTTTCTTCTTATTCTCTTCCCGCGTGTTTACAGCCGCGACTATTTACCAGTAACCGATTGTCGAGAACAGCAATGAATACCCGCAGGTTTTATGACACAGCTGGTCCCAACGAGAACGATCCTACCGCGTGGAAAACGCCAGCCAAGGACGTCAATGTAAATTAAAGCCCTGACGAAACAACGAACGCGGCTAATTGAGAAAGTTGAGAGAAACGCTGCACAATACAGAAACACCTTTTTAACAGACTCGCCGTCTATCGTCTGTTGCTGTGATTCAGTGGCGCTAGTGGAAAGCATGGGGGTACCGTTTTATGTATGTTGTAATAAGCGCTTGAACTTGGAAAGGCATTAGGGAGAAGTTTTTCCTTTGGGGGACTGAAAAACATGAGTATTGTTTAAGCCACGTATCTGAACATTCGCCCCGAATGAGCATCGTATGAGCGCCGATTTACTCATGTGATGCTCGTTCGGGAATCGTACAGGTTTCATTCATAGTCCACATGAGCACCGATCCAACCCATGGTGTCACTGTTTTTCAGAAGAAGCTTCTTTTGTTGAGCTGTGGCGCCGCCATTTTGTATTAAAAGAATTTTAAAAAATTGTGATTATAGATAATACTTCATGATATGTAGAATAAAGGCCTTCAAACAGATTTTGTGTTCCATTCACTATACTCGCTTAAAAAATTCGGAAAAATCAGGCTGCTTTTCCGGTCTCTACTGTGTCATTACTCCTTAATATATAAAGCAAAAAGTGTTTGTGTGTTTGTCGCCTAAAAACTTTCGAATGGTAAACTCTAGGGTCACGAAATGTGTCCCAGCACATTATACATAGCTAATTCCAGATGAATGTGAAAAAAACATTTTTTTTGTATAAAATCTTAGTAAAGATAATTTATAGTAAAGCTAAGTACTAGTCTATATAACTTGAGATTATGAAATCCACATTTGCGCTACTATCGAAAGTGAAATTAGTGTTACTACTTTTCACTTGTGTATATTACTCTAAACGATTCACCAAGACTACATTTTCCATGTTTATTAAAGAAAATTCATATGAATAAAATATATGTAAACTGTAGTTCATCATTAGTATCTGATTTTTAAATCACATTCACAGCAAAAACGTTTCCCTTCAACCACCCGACTCACGCTACTATAAACAACACGACATGCTACACACGCGAATAAAAGTAAATCAGCAAATCCTACAATAACATTACTAACCAAATTCAACGCCATTCCACGTTTTATTTTAAAAAGGGGAAGGGAACAACCATCGGTAGAGAATTCACGGAAATCCCATAATTCGACTGCGCAGAGCCATCCGGACAAATGGATGGTATCATAAAATCGCAATAACAACCACAGAGAATCTCCAATCAAATCCTCACTCACGGATCCCGATCGTTACCACTCCGCACTACTTCCCCTGTAACGTTCGCGGCACTTTTAAGAGGCAGCCCCTACCTTACACGAGCATCAACGAAAACATTCATTAAGCTGGTCTGCCGTCTCGTTCAAATAACTGGCGCCCGATCCTCGACGAGCATCGTCGCGCTGATCGATTCGATTGCACTTCGAAACGAGCACCAGCCAGATACGAGTGGTTTCGGTAAGTGCAAGTCGTGAAACTCAATCAACGCGACGACACTTGCCGTGAGATCGATCGAGACGCGGCTCGGTGGAACAGAAACTCTGATGGCTCGTTAGGAGGGGGTCCCGTTAAAAGGGCCCAACTATTCGATGAAAGGAGGACAAAAAAAAAGCGATTGTCGACCCTCGAATGGCTTAAAAGTGACACGCGAGGCGTAATTATCGACAATTATCGTCACCACCACCGTTCATTCGGAGTCACGTTTCACGCAGAAAACGCAGCGAGACGCGCCGATTTAACCGAGCTGATTTGTCGCGCGTTAATAACAGCCTCCACTCTTCGCGAATTTACGGCAAGCTGTGCAAAGTACGGAGACGAAGGGACAATAAACTGCGATCGGCTTTCTTCGTCCTTTTTCGCAGAGCTTTGCGTTCTTTTCTGCTTTCGGAGCTGCGAACACGAAATAAGTCAGGTTGTTGGATATTGGCTGAGGTTGTCTGATGAATTATACTCTGTTCGAATGTTCTAGCAGCATGAGATAACTCAATTATGCGGTTAATAAAATTCGAGTATTTTAGTATTTAAATGTGCATCGAATAAAACTCAAATCTGGCAGTACTCCAATATTACATTCGAATTAGGGTTAACATTAATATCATTATCTATAATAATCAATATTATTCCTAATTTAAAATTTAATTCAACAAAATAATCGTGGAAAGCTAAAACACAGCAGTATAATAAACGTGATAGACACGTAACTTAACACTGATTCCCTTATACAAAATCAGTATAAATTGTATCAATTGTAATACCATTGTAAAATAATAATAGTATAGGAATATACTGAGAATATTATCAAATGTCGCGTACAATTATCATTAATGCTGAGTGTCGGAATACTTTTTAATCATATTGGTATTACCAACGATATTATGGACGTGGTCGAACCCTCCCTCTTCCATTTTATCAGTTAATCGTTTGGAGTGGCACTCGAGTGTCCATTTGCTGTCTATAATTGCAATTCGAATGCCATCCCCTTCGCTGTCCACTTTTATACGTGTCCCTGTCCTTCATTTTCTAATCTCTTTCCTCTATTAGACTCCTCTCCGTCCATCTGTCTTTCTGCTTTCTATTCCCTCTTCTTTTCCTTAATTATATTTATCTCCACATGTGACCCAAATTTTGCATCCCTCTTTTTCTTTGAGCCACTCCTTATTTAGATTTTCTACACTTATTTTAATCGTACCGAGAACTTAGAACGATAATGCTATTACTTCTTCTACCCGTATATCTTATATTGTCAGGGACATGCTGGGATAATAAGATTGTCCAATTATTAACCAACAAAAAGTAGTTATTTTATGAAAGTTTTTATGAAATTCGCTTTCCAAACTTCTATTTCCTACAAACAGGAAGTTGTTCAATAGTACACTACAACACATCTATCATACAACCCTCCTGCTTCTTTTTTACCCTTTGAACTTTCCTCAGTCCACGTTATATCAACCCTTTCCCCCTTTTAACTCCTCGTTTTGCGACTCCGTTTAGTCTTTCCACAGCTGTTCCTTCCTTCCCAAATGACATACGACGCGCACGTCCAACGCAGATTTATTCCACCAACAACTCCACTGCTTCCCTTGGATCCTCCTTTTCACAACTCATGCTCCTTCCCCTCAACAATCCGTTTGACGGCCAGAGGCCAAATAAGATAAACCTCTGTATAGCACGACGCAACGTGAAAGTGTGTACGTTGGAAAAAGCACGACGATGAAAGAGGCGAAGGGGAGAAGGAGCAAAGAGAAAGAAAGAGGCGTATATCAATTTATTTGGGGGAAATAGCTGTCGATTGGCAACAGGCAACAACTAGTTACGGGACAACATACAGTGTTACACATCGATTGTACTGTAACTTTGAAGTAGATAGGGAAGAATAGTTCACGAGATATATTGCAGTAGGAATAGTATTTATTCTTACGCGTTGAAGAGTTTACGACTTCAAACTTCTTTCAAACAAGTTGATGTAGCCCACTGGTAGGATCGAGGCATTTTGTGATCTAGAAATCCATAGTTCGTGGTTCGTTTTAGAACGTCATTGCTTTTTCATTTTGTTTCGGTTATATGTGCACAGTATATAGAAGTTTAAGATTATTCCCTCCGCATTTAAAATAACTTTTTCATCGTTTGGAAGGGAAATAGTAATATTCATACATTTTTGTAAACCTTTATTAAGTGCTCCTTATTGTTAAATATCTGGTAGACTATCGAGTTTTGGCTATCTATTAATCAGGAAAGTTTCGATAAAATCGGTGAGCAACACTTCATGTGGGCCCCTTGTTGCTACTTTAAGTGGTGTTCGGGTGTTGTCACGTCGAGGGATTTCGTTGATGTATTCTCACACTGATATTTTCTGGAAAGAATCGAAAGTATTGTTCTAGAGTCCCTAAATGTTTACTTTGAGAACGAACTCTGCTTGGACTTCGCTTTGTAACTAATGAAACGAAATAATAGTCGTATACGTTTCCCAGCGAATTTTTATTACGCGATCTTTATTTTTAAGTATCTCGTAAAGTATCGAATCTCTGCCTGAAACGTCACAGATGGATCAATTATTTTTTTGCTCCCTATCTATTTGCCAAGTTTATTAAATTTGGTCGGTATAACATTTCATGTAGTCCCCGTGTGACTCGGAAAAAATCGTACCTGATTCTATCACCAGCCCACTATTTTGTTTTGCACAAAAAACAAACGTGACAGAATAGATATAAAAGAGTTGTTCGTCGTCGATGCTAGGAAAAACAATGAGACCGGAGCAGACGCATACACAAGAGCCACTTTTTTCAGAGACGGTTCGTTTCGTCCTCGAAATTTGTCGATGATCAACACGGCGTTTTAATTAACCATCGCTGATTAAGAAACCCATCCTATCGCAGGGTACCAGCGATAATTAGCGGAGCTCAGTCGGACGGAGTTTTTAATTGGGGAATACCCGCTGGAACAATTTCGCTTGAATCAAGGGGATACGAAAAAATGGAATGAGAAGTTTCTCGAGTTGACGATAGGAAGAGAACTCTTCCGTATTCGCGCCCTTGTTAATTTTACGAAAGATTTGTTACAATACATTGTTTAATCGTGATACGATGTTAAACAGAAGTGGATTTACTCAATTCTACTGCTGTTTATGGAATTATGTGAGAAAGGTCGTATCCGAAGATAGATTAAATGAAATTTAGTTTTTAAATTTAGTTTGACATGAATACATGATTTATGTACCTATATCTTAAATTTTTTAATCCAGATGTGTAATGAAATTGTACGTGTGAAAGTCCAAAATATTGTATGAAAAGTCAATTGTTACGAATGCGAAGCATGTTCACTGTATAGAGGGTGATATATAACTGATGGTACAATCCAGAAAGGGGTGACAGTAATTCTCCATGAAGAAATCAAACGAAAATAAAGAATAAATGGTTTTCATGCAAGGTTTTGTTTTCGAGAAGAATAACTTTAGATATTTATCGTCATCGAATACATTAATAAAATTGTATTTCGACTCGACGGATTTCACAGTTCGATTTTTATTTGTTGATTACGTCAAATCTATCGTATTTAGTGATGATACAGCGAGCATTGAACAATTAAGGCAAATAATTATTGTAACCTTTCAAGTATTAGGTACGCAAAATATTAGGAAACGTTCATTTAACTACGCAGAGCACAGTTATGCATGCAGTAAAATAGATATTTTCAATCATTTTTAAACAAATAATGTTTTTAAAAGTAAACTAATAAAATAAACTGTTTAAAATGTGAACGACCTGTTCCTTGTGTTATTTTGATTACCAAATAGAATTAATATGAATAAAAATACGAGTAATGAAAATTGCGGCGAAATTCATCGAGTCGAGACGCAATCAAGTACACATGTAGGTACTCGACAAATATATTATAAAGTTCTTTTTCTCGAAAATAAAGCTGCGTAGGTATGAAAACATTTTATCCTTTGTTTTCGATTAATTTTCTCATACATATACATACAATCACCGTCTTTCCGCTCGTACCATCAATTAAATCACAGCCCGTATGCAAATCGAAAGTGTGAAATATGTAAAATTTTCTACATCAGTCGTTGAATTCGATTGCATTTACGCAGAATGAAATGTGACTAAGAACATTTAAACCTTTAAGATAATTACACCTAATACTTCCTAATAATTAGTTACATTCTAATAAATTCATACATACAACAATTACATAAGATTCTTTATACAATGTGGTACTAAAATACACTTTTCACAATTAGTAAAATATTTCTTGCGTTGCATATTTACTTCCTCTTTTTCTATTTACTTTTCTCTTTCTCATTACTTGTATCATCCATCCTACACTTTCCCCAACATCTCTAAGTATGTAGCTATTCCATCCTTTTCTCAGCTCCTATTTCTTCAATACACTTCGATGTTCCACAATCCTTCCCCGCTTCATTCTACCAAAGTCACTAAACTCTATGTACCTACATACAACTTACCTTCTAACCAATTCAACAGCATTCATCGAAAATCAATCCACGATTTTCCCTCGTCGCCTGACACTCACAGCGCCCCCTTAGGTGCTGCAGGAAAGCTGTAATTGTGGCGACAAATGTTAGACGTAGCGAAGTCGACAATAGATTTCTACAAGGCTCTCTGCAGGGGCGAAATCGAACTCTCCGTTCCCTGCTGATATCCGCATTAATGACAATGGACGACTTCTCATAAGTTTCACGGTGGTTTTCCAGCTGTTCTGGGCACATCGCTGCCTTAGACACTCGTCGCTAGATTTATTTCCTCGACGGCGCGTTGCACGTTATGTACGAGACTTGTCGAATTGGATTTGCCTCGACAGGATCCTCGTTCAGACGTCAAGAACTTCTCACCCTCCTATCCTTCTCTGCGCACGGTTATCCTGCCAACTTCAGGCGATGATGCACCTACGTCTGGTACAATCTTCCCGACAATCCCGTCTTGCTCCACGTCTGACTTTGGGCGCTGGATTTATCATATGGAAACACACTCCTCTCTTATCGATACATCTGCTAAGCACACGCTCTGAACTGTTACGTTCCGCACGGTCTCTGAGTTTCGCCAATGGTATCACGCGGTACATTAACGTGGATCATATCAGGGTGTCGTGTTGCTCTTCTATTGTTGCTGTAGAGTATGGTTTGTCGATTTTTAAAAACCGGGTTTAAAAACCCCTTTTTTATAAATTTATAAAATTCGTTATCGGGTTTTTAAATTTAAAGAACACGGTCTCCGAATTTTACCATATACTGGAATTAATATTAAAGTAATAATTATTTAAGTAAAAACGTTAACATTTTGACTTGAAATCGCTTCGGAAACAAGCATATGTATTGTAGTAGGTAACAGTTTACTGTGAAACTACTTAGTCGACCCAATCAACTTATTACATTATATTTTTTTCATATAAAATTCGACATTATTTCTCTGAATACGTCACCATTTTCAACGAACGTAACGATACTTCAATCGAAATTATCTGAGAATGATTAAAAGCCAATTAACAACTGCCCTGGCACATTCGTCTTCGCCAGAGCGATTGGCTCTTAACTAGGTATATCCGAACAGGACTTGTAACCGAACTTACGTAACTTCTGTTAATAGTTCTTGTCAAGTTTATTCCCTGAGCAGGGTAAAATCGATACAATTAGCGTTTCAAGTGGTTCGTAACACTCAGAATCAGTCGAGAGCTTCGAACGAAACCATCGTGCCATATTGCTGCTGATCACGTGGTAATAAATCGCAGAATCATTGCCTCGTGCATTAAATATTCAAAGAATACGTTTCGAAATACCAGGCTTAAATGTCAATATTATTTCTGACAGCGAGTAATATCTGTCCGCCGAATATCGATTATCGTAACCGACACAAGGAAAGGGTGAGGCACACGACTGCGAAACCAACGATAAACGTAAACGCGATTCCCCTCCTGAATATTCATTCGGACCGTGTGATTATTTATTTTCCCAAGCGTGTCGAATTTTTCCATCGTATATTTTCGGCAGGAGGAACGAACCGCAGAGGCCCGTTGGAAACTGGCGATTTATGGAAAGTCATCGAGTCGACCGAAATTATAATTAACGCGCGCGCCATTCGTTTCAAATTGCATTCAACGGTGTATTTGGTAACTGTGCTGCTCAAATTCAGATTTTCTTGAATTTTAGGTGGGTTCGTAGCAGACTTACAAGGGAAGTTAGATAACTTGGTTTTTTAGAGAAATATTCAAGTTTTAGTGGAAGTAAAGTTCATGCGTAAGACAAACTTATTTTTTCCTGGTGCCATAATGCAGTTTTACGGGGTGAAATCAACCCCTGAAAAATTGTAGAATTTTCTTTTTCGTGGAATATCTCGAGAACGGTGAGAGATATTGGAATGAAGTTTAAACAAATGTTGCATCGTTTTTATTATATCTACAAAACTGTGTAGAAGTAATGACCGAATTAATAATTCGTGGTGGGGGGAACTTGAAAAGTATGGAGATATGAAATATCTCATTACTTATTGATGTCATGAAAACTGTTTTATATGAAATATATTGCATACGGTGGGGCTTGTCGAACAGACGCATTGTAATTTTTTGATATTTTATATTATCTGAGATATGAAGGTGACTTTCAGTTTTTTAAATGGCACTGCATGTTTTCTTTACTACTGTGTTGTAATCTATAAAAAGACGATTTCATAACTTTGCACAGAAAAATTGAAAACAAATGATACTCTTCACACATTTTTCATCACATCAATAAACAACAAGTTATTTAAGATGGATGTTCTTATTGATCCACCCTGTACTTTCATTTCCTTTCAGATTGGTATTTCTCAAATGCACAGGCAAATATGTAGTAGTGTGCATCCCCGAGTTCCCCAAATACCTGTCTTCTACATAATATCATGAATGCTGGTCTTTTATTGCACACTGAAACATCTGCTTTGAGGAACCTACATTTTTTTCATGAACCAGGAGTCACATAGTATGAAGAAAATTGTCCTCACCCCCTGAAACATCCCTTCCACATTTAACACTTTCGCTGTCGGCGGCTCGCTACTTAATTATTCCAAACAGCGCTGACATCCATTCTTTCAAAGCTCGCACTCTTACAAAAATAAAATGAATGAACAACCTTTCACAAGAAGTTTGCACCTATTCAAACAATATTTCTTAAATTAGGAAAAAAATAATTCTTTCATCCCAGTTATAAAAATACGCGAGATATAAAATCCAGAAACGGCAACGAAATACATAATACCTGCATCGAAGAAAATGAATACGGGCTGGCGCGTAACACAAACAAATGATTTTTTTCTACCCTATCTAGATCCACCGTTGAAAAACGATAAGTCACGCAGTATTAAGAGAAATATTTCCGCGGAACGTCACGGAAAGACAGTGCTAAAAAACAAAAATTCAGTATGAACGGCCGTAGTGCCGAGAGGCAGAGACATAAAAAATGTTGGAGGATCACGAGCAATTTCCATTGGACGAGGGCGGAACGGGTATTACGCCTGCAGGCAGATTTTATACGGTGATAGAGTTCGACTGGCACGACCGTTTTGCAATATACGTACAGGCACTCGGTGGACAGTCATCCAACGATTTTCTACGCATTCTGATTTCCGTTCCGGCTGGGGAAGTAGCGCTTTTTCGACATGACGCTTGGCTGTCATCGTCAACTCTCTACTTTGCCTATACAGGGTGCAGCAGTGGCACAAGCTGAGATAGGATGATTCGTCGTGTAAAAATCGGTTGGGACGGTTGTGAAATTAATCCTGTTCATGCAATGTTACGTTTTTGAAAACAAATTGAACTACTTGAAATTTATCTTTTAGTACGTGCGTAGTTACCATGAATCGATTTGCCTGGCTACGAACAGATGCACTCTCGGCTTGTGTTTGTATACAATGTTACGTGCACAAGGTTATAAAACGAAGGTGTTGGAAAAAATTCAACAAACTCTTAAGTATTCATTCTCTTTACTTTGATAACTTTGAAATTGTAAAAAAATACTGAACTCGCTATGTAGTTAATGTTTTGCACAAAATGTGAGAAAAGTTAATCTACAATAACTTTTGTATAGTGCAAAAATAAGAATTCCATTTTTTTCAATATTTTGGACTTGGGTAGCCTTGCAGGGGGGAGTTAAACCATCTAATCCAAACCAACTACCGAGCACTGTTTTTTTGCGAATATTTTTAAAACTAAAGCCGAGCGACGGCAACGCGTGTAAAAAAAATTATTCAGAATCACGTTCCCGATAACATATTCCACAGTCATGGAAATCGGTGAGGACTGTCTTTTTGTAAACAACACAGTTCAACAATATTTGACATTTTTTCGGTCTTGTAAAAAAAAATTTTCAACTTTGAACATCCTTTGTGTCGAAACAGTAATAGTTATTCGGTTGCTTGCCCGTCAAATTATTCTATGAACCTTCCCGAATACACCGACATAAGTTATTAATACATCATGAACAATTAAATATATTTAAACAACGATTAAAGAGAAAAGGGAAAAATAACACCGAGTTCCTAACGTGTAGGCTAAAACGAGCTCTAAGCGAATAAATACTGTATACTGAAGAGCATACTCTACAGTTGCTTGCTGGCGCGTTGCCATTCGTTCTACGTCAATTTTCAAACGGCTGCAGCACGTCTGGCAATGAGCTCGAAAAACTAAGCAAAAGACCGTGCGTCTTTATCGAAAATCACTTAAAAATCCATTCCAGGTTCACGTGAAAAGTCCCGTACACCTGATAAAGGTTTCCCGGCTCACCTCAGGGCTGCAGAAGTCAAGCACGGTGCAGAGTCACCCCTCTAAAGAGCTTTAAATACATGATTTCACCACGCGGGTACAGCTGTACCTCGGCCATTGAACAACGTCGTAAAGTTGGTTATTGACATACGGGGTAAATATCCAGATATGTAGTTATGAGTGGTAATGTAAGTGCAGGCGTACTGAAAGAAATTTCGAAGTCTTTTTTGTCGAACACGACGCATGAGAAAGTTTATTCCGAAATTTGTCATATTTTTGCATGAGGGAAGTGTGTACCTACTCTGCACTCGCTTGTACCACGAATTTTGGCCCCACTCTGTAGAGAGAATTATCGTAGGCTCAAAACCACTCCTCACTCGGAAAGTCTAATATTTTACTAGCGGGAGCACTTTCGCCTCTCCATTTTGTGCAAGCGCGCTAGTTTGCAACCGTGAAATGCCTCGCGAGCCGCGCACAGCGGTGTACGAAAAACTGTTCTCCCTAAAAGTTGCATGCTTCGAAATGTCGTGAATAGAAATGAACGTCAATCGGTATTTCACGCGTTACTTTTTCGCCCATATTTTTACTTACTGCTTCAGCATCGGCCATAAACGAAGCAACACATGTCTGTCCTGCCTTTTTGAAATTATAAAAAATGTTTCGTGTGTCGCGGCAATAGCAATACGCGGCACGATTTGATCGAGTACCTAACGTGTAGAATTTTATTGCGAAGTTAAATGCTATCGATCAGTGTTCTTAATTGTAGAATGCCAGATTCGAGTAATACTTCTTAAAGCAATTTTGTCTCTATCAAATGAATATATCCGAAATGCCAATTTTTTTTAATAATTTATTTTCTATACGAACTCTCTTATCTCTTCATATAGTGATCGAAACGACTTAAATGCACTATTGTTTATTCTGCTCCGTTGTAACAAAAATATATAAATTTTTAAAATTAGGTACGTCTTGTAAGGAACAATTCTTAATAACAATATAAACATACTTTGTAGTAGGACTGTGTAATTCCAATAATTAAAAATGATCATGATTTTATCTACTTTGTATATTTTGAACTTATGCATATATAAGCGACTATATAATTATAATATATCATTCCAAACAATCCGGATAAACATGTAGAATGAAATTACAATTTGACTTAAAATTTCGTAATATTTATTTGAAAAACTTCTGTCACTCCAGAGCACTATTGCGCTAACTTTACCAACCTCCGTTATAACTCTATGCTTAAATATGTATAAATTTTCTCCGTCTCTCTCACTCTTCTCTCCCGGCATTTCACTACACATATATGTCTATGTGCAAACGTGCTAAACCACTTTGGCCGTCATGCGTGCACCATGCGTTTGGCACATACCATATGTCACAGGAAACCGATGGCACCTCGGTTCGATCGATGGTCCTAAAAACGTGGAGTAAGCTCGACAGCACTCAAGCGTAAATAAGTTATATTATACCGCGATATCAATTTATTAATTCTGCACACCGTTTTCTGGCCTTATACATCAGGTACTGCCATTAACAATCTTTTAGAATCATAATTAGATCTAAAGCTCGATAATTAAATAATATTATCAGTAGTTCCAGGTTTCGTATTCACTTGTAAAAGCGGAAAAAAGAAGCAGGACTACCTAGTAGTAATAATTAATATTATAATATTTTATTGTTTATTTCTATGAGTATGTATTAAGTAATAATTATACTAATTATTTGAATGGTTTAATGTAGAGATTACCTTCTTTTATGTTGAGGAAATTTTATATATGTATTTACTTATAAGAATTATAATTTCATAAATACTTGAATGATAATGAAAAATATGAAGGACAATGGTACCAACTGTCCTCACTCATCCTCTATAAATACAATTCAATTACAGCAACAGAAACATTCTTATTATTAAAGAAAAACGTGCTCACTGTTATCTGACTCCGCAAAGAAATCAATCATCTGAAATTCGTGATCCTACCAACTCCATCCGCTAATAATGGTTATCCAGAATACACACATCGAGTAAAACAATCAACCAAAGTATCCTGGGCAATTACAGGCGACGCGCTCTTACCCGTAGATTCTCAGCATTGAGGTCAGCTCACGGATTAAAGGAAAATCCCTAATACCATTTCCCCGCCATTAGGGGGTTTATTGATCCCTGGATTCTAATGCATTCCGACGGGAACGATGCATCTGCTCCAAAGCAATACGCACCCCCAGTCAGCGAACGTATTTTTTCCACGCAAACGCTGCGTCCGCCGTCGAACGCATCCGATGCAAAACTTGCTAACACATCTACAACGCAACCAGTGAAAACAGAACTCCCGAAACTGTCGAAATAACTCGAATAATTTTCGTGTTTGCATACTCCAATTCAAAGTTGTTCACACGCATGATGGATGGAAAATAATAAAATATCTACAAGCTACATTCTTCAATCCCTACGTGTAACGATTCTCGCTCAGGATGGTTTCAGTAGATATAAAACAAATATACATATGTATGTACAGGATTATTCTAGAAACTGAGACAAACTGCTATTTTCCACGCAAAGGTAACAGGAAATTGATAGAGGGAATCGTTGAATGTTTTCATAGCAATTTTGATTCGTGTATGTAATGATGTAAGTGCAAAATACACTTTTTTTAAGTTGAACCTTAGAGACTTTTTACATAAATGGATTCTTTTTATTATTCTGTAGATGGAAATATTAACCAGGGGTGGTAACAGTAACCCAAACAAGATTCATTTCTTAATCTTTCGTTACCCGCGCCCAATTTTTTAACATGGTTATCCAGTATCCACGCGTTGTACTTTCTACAACATCGCGATTTTAGCGTGTTTTTTTTAAATGTTTACCTGTACATTGTTTTATTTGGTATTCTGAATTTTTTTAAGTTAAAGCCGGGAATCCAGCTGGAAGCTGAGCTAACCTATGTTATACTTTGCTACGTTTTAAAAATTTAGCTTCAATACATTCTTACGGATTTGATTCCACCACAATCTAAGCTAAGCTGTGCCATGCCATGCTGTGTTTTAAAAAAACAGTTTCAATACATCCTTTTTCACCAAAAGCTACGTTTCTGTGCTATGCCGGCTATTTTTTCGAAAAATCGCTCACGGGGCAAATCTCGCGCTACGTCGAGCTAACCCGAAAAACGTAGCACAAAAACGTAGCTTTTGGTGGAAAAGAATGTATCGAAGCTGTTTTTTTTTAAATATAGCATAACATGGCACAGCTCAGCTTACCTTGTGGTGGAAACGGGTCCATAAGAATGTATTAAAGGTAATTTTATAAAACGTAATACATAGCATAGCATAGCCTTGCCTAGCTTAGCTTAGCTTCCAGGTGGATTCCCGGCTTAAGAATACAACTTGCGTTAAAAATAATTCTACATTAAGGACTAAAAAGCGATGTAGTTGTCTTTAAAAAAGAAAAAAGACAGAACAAAATAAGCGACTACTATTATAGATAAGTATTGTTTTATTCTCTTCTATTGCTCTGGTGGTACCTTTTGCACAATACTCTGGTTCCACTTTGGAATGTGTTATATGCGCGTTGCACTATCTACAAAATGACGACTTTTTCTCTTCAACGCCTGTACATCCAGACTGAAAAACTGCAGTAAAAGGTGTGATTTTTCAAGCATACCTACTATATTTTTCTACACCCAGTAGGTAGAATAGCGAATATTTAGACCAGCGCTGTCCAAGCCAGGACTCGCGAGTCCTTTGGGCTACTCCCATCTGCATCGTCAGGGATACTGCGTGACATCAAAGAGGCGACCATGACAGGTTACCGCCTGCGTCATCAAGGAAACTCAGACGCTATACATGACGTGCGATTAGTGACAATAGTGACACACACCGCCACAGCGAGCCAATGCCTCTTTAGTGTCTCACGTCGCACGGTTTCCTTGGCAACTTAGGCAACGATTATACTGCTACATATTCTGACGATCAGTTTTCGGGACACCCCCTAGAATTGTGCCACTGGCTGGAAAAATACTCCGTGCAAAATTTGAAATCGACGGACAAGGGAAAACTGTGCCGCATCGAATTTGAAAATGTTTTATTTTTGTAACTCGTTTTTCTCCATTGTAGTATATCGTTACGATACATGTTTATATATCGTTAAATTTGGTTTTTACGCTCTGTAACAATATAGAATTATACTAAAAATGGAGAAAAACGAGTTACAAAATAAAACATTTTCAAATTCCATGCGGCACGGTTTCCCCCGTTTTTCAATCTATTTCAAATTTTGCACACATTATATTTTCATCTTTACACCAAAGACTGACTCGCTCGACGGTTTCCAGTAGACAACGCCGCATCAAAACAAAAGACCCGTGAACAACGCGGTTCATTGACTACGCACGAAAATTAAACAGTCATGACTACTCTGCTATAATTTTGCTCTAAATATGCAAAGGGAGTCTATTCCCTTTGATCGCTGCTCGGCAACTCAGTGATTAACAAACGATCGTCGACGGCTCGATTCGTTGATGACGATGCCAGAATTCTTCGGCGCTCGTCGCAGGTGAATGTCGACGATGACAAAGATCACAAGAAGGACCGTTCTGCGCAATAAAATGTGCATCGCATAGGGTTTCGCTGGATGAAAATCACGTTTTGCCTACAATTCTTTCTGTACTCTGTAAAGATTAGCCCAAAGGACATACTTTCACCACGAATTGGACATCCTTAAAGACAAACCCCCACATACTCATGAAAACGCAAACACTAATATAATCGACCAACAACTGACGCGAACTCGCCAACACATCTATAAGCAAAACTCGGGAACAAAACTCTGAAACCGTTAAAACAACTCGGATAATTTTCGTGTTTGCGCGTTGACGCGGCTACGTTTCATATACGTCTGGGATTTGTATTATTCTCATGTCGCGGCGTCCCCACGATATATTTCAGTGGTCCGGTTTTCCCAACACACACATGCGCCACACACCGTTTGGATTCCGGCAGCCAACGAAATTGTCCTAGCAAACAGAGAAACGGCTGATAAGCATATATTAATACGCAGCCGTGCAAACAAGCGATCGCGAGGCATAACTTAACCCATTTCATCGACGACGAATAAATGTTCACGCGTCTTCTATGTCCAGCGAGTGTTTGCGTAAATCATGTATACCCACCTATACAAGGCAAGTGTAAATATGAACGGAATCACGCGTATGATGGCCCTCACCGCGATGGCGCGGATCCTGTGTTTGTTTGTATGCAGTGATACAGGGTGGGTGAGGACGGGTGCTGCAATCGAGCATAGGGCGATTTCTTATGTAAAAATGAATCGAAAATGTGGAATAGAATTTTTCGATACGAAAATGTGGAAAACAATTTTTCGATACGAAAATGTGGAATACAATATTTTGTTTTTTTTTGGTAGAATCAACTTTTGAAAATTCATTGGACATGCGAGCGCTCGAGTACCTATCTCTCGGCTTAAATGAATTTTAATAATTTATTTCGTAATCTGTTAATTAAGGAATTGATGCACAATTTTGATAGGAAAAATCATCCTCCATATTTCTTCAGTCTCTCGGCGACGAAATAGCTCCGGTTCTGTGCGAATGCAAAATTATTTAAGGGGAGGTTGTGGTCTAAAAATCGATTTTCTTTTATTCCATTTTTCCAATGTTCAACCTTTTAGGAATACAAGTTTAAAAGGATTTTTTTAAATCCGTAAAATTCTCGATGTTATAGGCATTTGAGTTGCGGCCAATGCATGGGTAACTCCCGGCCATTCGGCAGTCACGCAAAACTGAAAAGGCGTTTTTCTCGAAACAGTGTTTTTAAAATCGGTGGAACCTGTATTTCGAAAACTTATTATCCGATTCGATTGAAACTTTTTAATTTTGAAGAATATACTTCTGGCTCGTGGAGAAGCCAGTAAAACTGAAAAAAAAATGAAAATTTGTAATTTTTAAAGGCATTGAAAGGACAAAAAATATAGAGAAAAAGTGATTTCAAACATCAAGTGTCGTTATTTTTTTAAAAAATATAATATTTTGTATTTTTTCTGGTCAGTCCACGAGCGAGTTTCATGCCCTTTAATAATCTGGCATTGTTTTTTATTTCAGTCCAATTGATTTGGGTGCTACAGGTTCTACCGATTTGGATGAATTTTTTGACGCCCCAAGTTTAACAAAAAAAAACAAAAAAATTTTGCATTAATTCAATGCAAAAAGTCCCATTAAAATACATATAGGACTTTTCCTTTAATTACTTCCTAAAGATCACCTATTTTTATAAGCTCTAGACCGAACCTGCCCCTTAAGTGGTCATTCTACTTTGATCATCCGAAAAATGAAACTATTTTTAAAAAATTTTTTCTCAGTAAATACAACATATAATGAAATAAATATTTTTGGCATTTATTAAGCTCTTCACTTTTTCGTAATGGCAATCAAACAAGCGATATGACTTTATCGTAGTTACACGCTTCATTTGTATAAACAAATAAGGAGAATAAAATACTAGTAGTAAAGCAATGCACCGTTTTCAATATATGCAAGAACTTTCTCGTACACCTGACACATTCTCGATTTACTTTTACATAAGAAATCAATCTACGCCCAGTTGTTCCAACCACCCTCAATCACCCCTTATGTATTTCCCGTGTAAATGGATGGATGGACGGGAGCGTCGCGTCGCTCGCGTCGGGCAGCATTTGCCGATTGGACTGCAAAGGCATCATCAAACTTGCCGCCCGACGTATTAATCGCGATGGTAGTGCCGTACGCGCGCGACCGTCGTGTTCAGCGTCAAGTGGACAACGCGGAGGAAGCGATGGAACGTTCGTCCCTCATCGATCAACGAGGATTTTATGGTATTGTGAGCCTCCTTGCCAGGCCTCCAGTCGGACATCCGTCCATCGTGCATTTCGCGCCAGGACGATTCCAAGTTTTTCATTGTATAATGCAATTTTGATAGGCGACGGAACCCCAGTCTTGCGAAACGGGCGAGAATGAAAGGATCAGCGGGGCTGAACGCGTTCGACGGCGTTATTTATGGCACGCTGGACGCCGCGTGATGGAATTCGCCGCGATAAATAACGACGCGGCGCACTGTCAAATTAATTCTTTCTATTCGACGCGCGCCCGCCGCGGTATAATGGAGAAATAACGTCTGATAGTAAATCGTCTAGGTGTTGTGAAAAATTTTCGTATGGCGGGGGATCGAATCGAAGCGTGCACTCGAGTCGAATCCAAGGGTATATATATGAGAAACTTGTAATGGCTCTTTGTGAAAGACGAAATCAAATGTGCAATGTTTTAGTCTGTAACGTTAAGAAATAAAAAGGTGTAAAAATTGTGGCGTGTGAATTAATTTCCTGGTTGCTAATTGTAATTAGGTAATTAATTTATTGAATATTAAGTATATTGTATGAATTACAGATTTGTTGTGTGTCTATTTGAATGTTGGGATTGTATCGTTGTAAATGCTATCGAAGGAAGTGCGACAAAATTGAATGGAAATGAGGAAAAAGTAGATACATATTCCTGAAAACGTGCAAGATCTTTTAGATGTGTATTAATAACGATAATAAATGGGTGTAAAGTATCTGACAGATATTTTGAACGCATCTGCAACATTTGTAAAATCAAAGAATCTAGAATAAATGTCAGCTATTTGTATTTTATTTATTAAGGATAAAATTTGACAAATATATTGTATAGTAGAAACAAAACACTATGAGTGGACACTATTTTAAAACTAATAAGTAGGCGATATTAGGACCTAGCATTTGAGATCTTAAAAAATAGACATTCCACTTAGTATTAGTTATAAAAATAAAATTGACTTGGAAATATAAATCAACCCTTCACTCGCAAAAGAAGCTATTACCCCCAATTCGTTCTAATGATTACAATATCAGAAATATATCTTGTAATCACAAAATTGATTCTCAGATTATAGGTAATTAAAATATATTTTACTGAAATCTGTCCATGCTTTGATTTCTTTCCATTCGAAAATGGTAATAAGCAAACCGTATTTATTTAGAGTTCATCGACATTTACTTCTGTTTTCTTGCAATAGCATTTGGTTAACCGCGTTACGAACTACGTTACAAAGCCCGACGTCAATCGAAATACTGTATTATCGACAAATCGTTTTGCCGCAAAAAATGGTTGCACACCCTCCACACGCGTAATTTGGTACCTAGCTTTCACGCGCGGATATGTCACGGTGCATTACCAGAAAATTCACTTACTTTACGTCAGTCATTCCCGAATTTATATCCGTTGTATTTTCCAGCGTCGACGCGTGACTGCTTAAACGTTTGTGTCGCGCCAAGCATTCAACCAACGGCATGGCGAATAATACGGTGTACAGAAAGCTCCGTTTAATTATGCAGAAAATACGTATATTAATTAACTCATTGTGATGCTAAAGGTTTACACAGCAAGGCGAGGTTAATGAGATAGAGAGGGGAAGATAGAAAGCATGATTCTGCAACATAAACACAGGCACGTGAACAATTCAGACTTTATACGGGGTAGACCACGTAAAGTGCCGCTAGATATTTCGTTGTAAATTATTAGGGATACCTAATAATAAAATCTTTTCCAGAGTTTTACGTTTTCGTGGTACCTACATATACAGGGGGATTATAAATATGTGGGACAATTTTTCAGGATGGGTTCTATTCATCAAGATAATAAGACAAGTTGGTATACGAAAATGTCGGAAAGTGCATAGTTTGGCAGTTACAAACATTTTCATATTTCTGTAAAATACAGCTCCGAAACGCCTGTTTCAGAAAGCAATCAGCTGATAGACGCGTTCGTCTGTTCATACATCGGCACTATCCCCTTTGAGGTTCAATGACCGGGAATTATTATTTTCCATTCAAACAGAGTTATTGTTGCTATTAGCATTATTATTGCTTATTATTATTATTACTATTACTGTTACTATGAATATTTATTACTATTGAAATGATATTTATGGAATAAATGGCAATAAATGGTAAGTGAACAGCGTTAGTCATAATTTAACGTTTTGATATTTAATGGTTGAAAATAACACATCCTGAAAAATTGTCCCACATATTTATAAACACCCTGTATATTATATCATAAACCGCATGGGGCTTATCCTTCAGAAAACGCACGATCAACATTCCCATCTCGAGATCTATCTCACTAACCCCCGACGTACCATGTTTACTGCCCTCGGTGATGAGTATGCTTGAGCCTGCGATAAAAATCGTGACGATGCACCGAAAATCGCACGTGAGCGGTCCCGAATGGTCGCGCGAATAATGAGGCAGTACTGTATTTTGCGCGACACATGAGACACCGTTCTTGAGCCTCACAAAAATAGGAGGGCTCGCGGTCATATTTTTTTAGATAGGATAATATAAAATTTCTATATTATTGCGTAGATCTTTAAACAACAAGTAATGTTTACTAAAAACATTATAAACATATAATTTTATTAAATTGGCTCTACTCTTGCATCTATCCAGATTAAGAATCATAGATAGCATATCCACTAAGGAATTTAACAGAATATCAAATCAACCGTAACCAGCCCTACGTTTTTCACCCTCTTTTGAGTTGGACCATTGTCCGAAAAAATATAATTCCAACTTTTCAAGGTGTAACGCATGTTGAAATAAAATAAAGCATACAATGAAACGTTATCAACGAAGTAACTTAATCGCAAAGTTTACAACGCAAACATTGACACAACACGAAATGTGTCATTATACGAGAAAGCAACATAACTTTCCACTTACAGCTACAGGAAACAACTGAAAATGAGTCGACGTGGTTGAAAACATGGCCATCTTGATAACCACACACTTGCTCTCTGGTGTGAAACTAATGAAGTTAAAAACGTGAAACATTTATCGCTTTGCACTATAAAAATTATACTGTAGTTATGGAGTCTATTTTTGCGAAAAAAACCAAAGATTTATATTTGATTTTTTAGTTATGCCACTGATCTAAAAACTATTAGTCTTCTTCCAGATTCCTGCAAAATAAACTACTCAAAGCTTCCACGCGAGATGTCCACAGAGTCCGGAAAGAAATACCCATGTTTCCCAAAACACTCGTCATCGTTTATTTAAGACGGCATCGGGTACTGAGAACGCGCACCGCGTCGGTGCTACCGTTCGGTGGCTGTGTATCAATACGTAATGTATTTGCACTTGCGTCTACGTGTGCCCCGTATTTATGCACATATCGGGGGAATATGTGAATCCACAGGTACAAACGCGCTTCGCACGCACCCGAGCGTGTGCACAAACACGAGACACGGGAGATCGCTCAGCCATAAACCATGGCGGTTTACGTTATCGTCTGGCCGGATCTACCCGTCGGCAAACTGCTGCAATTTGGCTAACGCTCCTTGCAGCCTGTGTACTCGTGGAAATTGATAGGGACGAAACGACGCGCCTGCATCCTGGCAGCACGCACCAGGACCCGTCCAACCGCGAGCCAGCAAGGGTTCACGTCAATATTTTTATAGCCGAGACTGAATGATAAATGATCTTCCACGAGACGTCCGCGCCGTCGAACCTGCATTGTGCCTTGCAGAGATATAGTGATGTCGTGAAAGCAACGGGGGTGAGGCAATGTTGCTAGCACCCGTGACTGTATTCCCCCAAGTGAACACCGGTGTAGTCGGCTAAGTCGGCACACTTTTTGGACATTTGTAAGAAAATCCGATGTACTATTACTGCATAGAAAGAAGGCCCCTGGCAGGCGGAGCAGTCCGACTCTAGTTCCGCTTGAACCCCGTCTGTAACTTTTTTGCAACCCCTGCTTCTAGATTTTTAGAGGCATACGCTGCTTAGTAGCAAGTAGATGTGACCGCTTCCGTCAATAACGAAAATACGTGTGCTTTGTATTTAAAAGTGGGTCCAAGTAGGTGACAACAACCAATCGTCACAGCAGCAAACTGCACCAGGAGCCTTCTTTCTACATGCAGAAGTAGGTAGTACGCATATTTGAATTGCGTCTCTCAACATCGGCGTACCTACCGTTCAGAAGGTACAACCCCCTTTTAGAATAGTTCTTACACATTAGTAGTTTAAACTTTAAAGGTCTGAGTTGTGTAAGAATAATATTCCTCTCAGAATATAACCAAATAAGCGCAACATTATAATGGGCGATGATGAACACATTTCTGACTTTTACCTTCAGGCATATCGCTTTTCACATCACTTGTGTGCGAGGCCTCACAATAGGTTGCGTGGATCGGTAAGTGTTCTAGGATCGTCAAATCTGTTTAGCGAGCGCGCGTCAGCACGCCATGGGTGTTTCCGCGACGCAACTACCCCAAGTTGGTCATTCCTACGGCGCGTGGCGCGGCGTGTTTCGGCGCCGTGGGATCTCACCTTTACACGCACGTCGAAAACAGTGGATAGCCTTTTGCTACATGACTTGCTTTGTGTTTACCTGTATCGGCTGTTGAGCTGAGTAGCTCGAAGCAAGTGTTTCATACTTCGCCGTCGCCGAATCCTATTTAACCGTGCTATGGACACAACTCATCCTGTTCACTTTTTACCTAAATATGTCAGATGTGTGGAAAATGCCATCAATATAGCAAGTCAAAATACACAGCTCATAATTAGTATTTTGAATATATTCACATTTTCTACCTTTTTCTATCATGTTTAAAACAGTTCTGTTGTATGTCGACAAGATATTATACAAGATGTTCGATAATATATGAAAGCTGAAAATAACTAAAAATGTTTATGTGAACATTTCTCCTACTTCAGAAGTGATTTGTGTCACAAGGCTTTTATTCCAGTGTCATAAGAAAGAGTTTGCTGGAACTCAATCTAGACAATTTGAACATAGTAAACACTGTATTGTGTTTCTTTCTTCAGAGCTGTTTGCTGGGTATTATATTGGAAGGAAGTAGAATATTATATTACGGAGTAGCAACAAGGACGTGCACTTACTATATTCTGCATAAACCAAACATAACCTGGGATCGTATATCAGAAGATTATTACTTTATAGGAACAGTAACCGCCGTATAACTCAGGATTTAGAGGGAGAAAATTAACGTGTATAGTGTATACCAGTTAGTATCTGAATATAGTTTTTTGCTGTTGGCTGCTATATGTATAGATCTTGAAATAAACTAAGGTATTTTTATTCTTAACTATTTCTGTGCAGAAATTGTTTGTTTTCCAATTATACCATAATTGGAAACCATTATTATGAAACCAGTTTATACTAAATAAAGTGTATAATTAAAAAATTCTTCGATTAGTTAATTCAAATACTACTATACATTCAATGACTATAAGCATAGACATTCTTTTCTGACAGTAACTTTAAGGCAAAGACAGAAAATATTAGGACAACGTAAGAATAGAAAAAGCAAATGCCAAATAGTAGTTTAGATTTGTTTCAAGCAGACACTGCTTTTCAAAGATTGTTTTTCTGTAGACCGAGAAACTTTCTATTATTTATATGAGCGTATAGGTACTTTTCATCCATTCTTGCATCGTACAATTTACTTAAAACGAAAAATATAATTCTATTAGTAAATATCCACCGCTAGAGCAATACACTAAAGCGCGATAAACTGGCTTTTCTGCTGGTTCGAATAAGCTTTCATGTGCTCTAATCAAAACCCGTTAAATTTAATTGAGCTAGCCACGGGATAGAGTGCTTCCTCGAAATTTTCAATCACAGCACGGACATTATTATTTACGCATTAAATTTACTAAAGCAGTTTAGAGGCAACACACTCTGGTGGCATTTTATAGTAAGAAAAATTATTGACGAGATTATAATTTAATTCTCCGAATTAAAAATAACCATCGCCAATTCGCCATCTAAATATTCTCTTTTCCGATTTCAATAATAATACAAAATATGGGAGTAAGGAATCATTTTAACAAATAAATAACGTGATCAGTAATATGTATTCTATGTTCCCTGGCAAATATGTACAGTTTTGTTTTGAAAAGACCCTGCACCTCGGGACCAGGCGCGAGCTCTTCTCAAAATGGGTAATCTATTCGGTTTGCCTTTCCTGTCTACCGTGGCGAGTGAGAGGGACAGCGAATGAGCGAGGGGGTGCGACGGTGACAAGCCATAAATTACTTACAATTAGAATAGGATTCTTCAGTACCTCTCACTTGCCGCGGCAACTATAAAAGAAGTATCTTTTCAAGACAGAAGACGCAGGTTATTTTCGGAACAGCACTGTACATAAGTACACAACTGTTCTAACGAAATATTAGAAAATTCGAAAATTCAAATCATAGTCGAGTACATTATTCGAGTCACAATATTCGAATTTTATTGAATGTATGTATATATAGGTATACGAATACTCGAATTAATCAAATGTTTGAATGGAGAAAGGACCATCAAATAATCCCAGCTCGGCACTTGACACATTTCATAGCTGGTCGGACCAAGGTTTGCCTAAAAATTTACCAGATTTATCCGTGCAGTGGCAGCAGTCACGTTATTTCCTCTTGTCGTTTCTAGTGACAGAGGTCGCGTAAAACTAACGGCGAGAGTTGTTTCGCGAGATGGCACGGGCCGTCGACGAGACTGAAAATGTTGAGGACTGTACTATTTCACTCCGTTTGGCGGTCCAGACGGCAAACACACGGGAATCAATTGTACGGCACGCACTGCTGTACATGGGAGCAAATTAAAAATCAATTTCGGGACCCGACAACTCAAAAGTGCTGGGGTGACTATTTCTCTCGTCTGACAGAGAGATTTATGCAGGGAGAGTAATTTCCTAAAAGTTTGCACGCAGTCCAAGCCAAGCGGCGTATACAACCCATTGCCTAGAACCATATTTTTCGCAAACAGAAACGCGTATTTTTTTTGTGGCTGAGTAAATTAAAACGCTAATTGTCTCACTACATTTGGCATACGTTAAATCAGTATGTGTACATTGATTCTAGTTTCAAATAAAATTATTCTGAAATTAGTTTTTCATTTTTGCAAGTGCTTCGTTCATTCTAACTGCTTCTATGATAAATTCTTGTTAATATCCTTTACAGATGTGTAAATTAATATTATTGGTAATATTATAAATACTAATTGATACATATATATGATGACATGATATCAACTATATATATATATCTCAATCCGTATCTCAACATCCTTATGAATCTATACTATGTAAATTGTAAGTATACATATAATATGTATGTATGTAAAATTTGTAATTATATTTGTTACTGTATTGTAATAATAAATGTATGCTTAATTATATGTATGTCGTTAATAACTTGCAGCAGTAGATGCTGCAATAATAAATAATAATGAAACAAAAAGAGTTGTTCAATACAGAAAATGTATCTTTCAATTACGTTTATACCGCACCACATTTGGAAAAAATAGGAATCCAATAATAGGAATCTATTAATAGGAATTAATAGATAGAAATCCAGCAGGTAAAATAATTAGTGAATTCTCGAAGAACTCAGGCACCCATTTCCTCGTCAGATGTTAGTGAGAAAGCACGAACACAATTAAGTTTCATGTTTTATCGCACAGAGTTCATGCAAATCTTGGAAGCAAAAAATATCGTGGAAGAAAAATTATAGTTTTAAGGTAAAATTTCCGAGTTTTTCAAGGTTTTTTTGCAGGAAAGCATATATTTTTTCAATTGCATCTTACAGAGGATGCAAAAATGCATTCGAGCATGCCTGAGTTTTGACCATCAGATGACCTCAAACACCAAAACAGTGATCAAATTCTAAGACACTGTAAAGATGGTATGTGAACTTACTGAACTTACTTGTGGACACGCGGTGAGCCCACAAGACGCGAGGCATTAGTACTTACATTTTCGTTCACCGGGGTCGCTAGCTACCTCGGGGTAGCGAAAATCCTCCCCCCATATATGCCTCGCTCGTCGTCTCTCTCTGCGCCCCTTTGTCGATGCACTTCTCTTAAGCCCTGTCGTCTGTTACCTCTCGCCCTCTATCACCATGCATTCCTCCCCACCCCCCAACCGTCCTTTTTTTCGGTGCTTTCAAGCAATGCTCTGAAAGCGGAACGAAGTTTTCCGGGGGAACTAAAGTCATTTCGTTGGTGCAATCTAAGTTAAGTGACTTTCGAGAGCCTCGCCGACTAAACTCGCCTCCGGTGGATCGCTCCTCGCGCGACACGATCAACCCTTTCTCCCTTACCCTCTCGCTGGTTCCACGCGCGACGGTCAGGGGACAGCAGGGAGGGACCTGGGATTCGAGATCTAACGAGGATTACGTCGTCCGTTAGGTTTCACGGGTACTTAGGCACCTGAGAAATCGACTCTAAAGCCACCATTCTTTTCGTCTTGGAACGGTTGCACGTCACTCCGCTTAGCGACACCTCGATATCCTTGCACGAGGACACGGGCAGGACGAAGACTAACGATTTTAAAGCTGCATCGCTGCGTGTCAGACATTTTTCAAGGTGGCAGCTCGCAGTTTTATACCCCGAAAAACGGGGGCGCGGCTGTTCCTTTTGTTGGGGCTCAAGGCTGATAAATTCTGGGGTAAGCATTCGGGACGCCTGAATACGTTGCACATCATAAATTCATGTAACGGGCTTCATTTTCTTTTGTCACGGTGGCAACTATTTTTGGAAAACGCGAAGAATATGGAGACAGGTACATTTTGTACCTATAAACTAGGGCAACTGATGACGATTTGAAATTTATTATTACCTTCTGCACCAAGTAAAATGTGAATAAATCCTTTTCAGGAAAATATACATATATCAAGGGATGATAATATGTACCTACGTTCCAAACTACAGTATACCTATTATTCGAACCGGACTCACCATTAGAATTTTAGCCGGAACATTTGAAATATACATGCAATCAAGGTGCTCAGTTACAAAATGAGGGTCGTAAATCATTTTCGTATAATTTCAACTCGGCATGGTTACAACTCACACTATTATACAAACGTAATAAATGTAAAGTTATATGAAAGCGATCCGCCATTCATTAAAACAAAAAGCCAGTGCGGTCAGACGAAAAAAGCCTGTGCACCGCATGAATTCTCTCGCTGTTTTAACACCATTTTACACTTAGCTTTATATTATTTTAGACAATGTAGTTCATTAAATGCACGGTTCTCTTTGCAGTACCCCTTCTACGCGAGATAACATAAAAAGAAGGCCAAATTCTTTTACAATAATTCGTCATTTCTATATCTGTATCATTATATTAAATTATCCTGTAAGTTATAAGTAGACTGCGGATGTTTATGCAAATATACATTTCTATAAACAAGTGAAACTTTGATAGAAATATGTTTCGTCATTAGGGGGCTTTCAAAATATATTTTTTATTTTACAAAAATGTTATGTTTATTTATTTTTAGCATATACAGAACTTACTTAGCTCGAGTATAGTAGCTCCCATGATATAGTGTATTTGATTTTCTTACAATATGGACGTCGTAATTATCGTAATAAATATCATATTTGCATAAACTTTCGCAGTCTAGTCATAAGTAATGTCGTTTTTCTGTGAACTGAACTAACAACAATATAATTCGCCACAAGCATCACTTATCCATTTGACATAAATACTAGGTTACATAAGCATTTCCATACTGGAAGTGACAAACGAACATTTTCGACATTTTGATTATGCTGTGTGACTTCAACAAAGAAAGCAACACAACTCTAACGATGAAGGACATTATAGCGAGGTTTAGTAAAAGGGGAATAGGAACTCAATAAAAAAATAAACAGAGATTGTAGAAAATGAAAGAGAATATATAGCTAATAGGATCAAAGACAGAAAGTTGTTAATGTCCATCTAACATACGTACCAAAAGAACCCGAGTATTTATGAAAAGGCCAAATACTGAATTCAAAAGATAATACTAAATCTATATTCAGCCCTGAAAAGCAAAGGAAATACAACTAAACTTTTAACATCAAAACCTATATGCCTCTCTATTATATCCTGTCCAGCAATTCGTGCTAAAGAGGAATTGGAACGAAGTTGAAGAGGGTCCAGCCTGGTTTTAATCCGACAAAAATTCGTGGGACTTTTTTCAATTTGTATCCCCTTCCACCCTTCCCCCTCCTTCGCTGTACGTGTCGGATAGGGGCATGTCGCTATATAATAGCGCGAAACCGTGTAAAAGCGCGTAGATATCCGACCGTAAGACCATTGACACCAGAAACAAGCGATGGAGCCATTTCTGAGCGATGCGCCGCTGGGATTGGCTCGATTTTCCAAGAGTCACGAGCGACCGTTCGCTCGTAAATACAGCTATTCCACTTTTTGCACTAGCAGAAAACTGATGCGCCCAAGCTGTGCACATACACTCGCCATGCACAGGCGGTTATAGGCGTATGATTCATAGAACTGTGAAGTGATATCGGATGGAATAGAAAGTAAGTATACATGCACAGCTGTTGACCATCGAAAACGGGTGCTTCTTACAAATCTTACAATACGAAGTGCATGAACCTCGGGTCAAGGATTTGCTTTAAATTTCGGTTAGGCACAGTTAATACACAGAATGACTCAGTACCGTTTTTAGGCATGTGCACGCTTTTTTTTTAATTTGTTTATTGATGGACATAACAAAAATATATATCTTGTACAATCTTTGGTATCAAAAACATAAAAAACTACCATTGCTTCACTTAGTCAGCTAATTGCTCAGTGCCTCTGAGTTTCTTAGCCTATCAGTCTCTGTTACTTGACTATTTATTGCAACTTTAAGTAGGATTAAGATATAACAATACGTTAAAAAAAACTCTTCGTACTACCGCAACGAACGTAGGAACGTGGGGAGAAAAAAGTCCCTAAAAAACCCTGTAAGGCATGTGCATGCTGGTCAGACGCCAGGAACTCCATGGCAGTAGGGGTCCCCAAATCTGATTTTAATTCATATTCCCGTGGGTGGTCAGAGTCCTCAGTGCATTGCTTTGCCTAGGGCCTACAATACTGTTAAGACGGTTCTGGAATGACTGCGAGAGAATCTAACAAGGGGATATTCAGGTTTGGTAATTTAAAAAAATTTCGATACTTAGTGTACGTGAAGGTTTTCACTCGGACATTAATTTCCCAAAGCAGTAAGACGCGCTTTTCAGACAAATTCGAGAAAATCGACTTTGAAAAGTTCTGAGTTCCCTTATGTACAGGGTGTTCCTCTATCTATGGTCAATACTTCAGGGGGTGATTATAAGGCGCTTGAGGGGCACGCGAATTTACGTGAAATTCAAAGCCGAAATTTGTAAAAGAAAGACTCGATTATAATTTTCATGTTGTAAAAATAACTTTTCAGTCTAACGAATTAATGTATTTAGGGATATCAATCCTTCTGAATTGAAATGATAGAAGATCCAACACCGCAAACTTTGACAGCCCATCATTTTCAAACGATTTCGAAACTCGCAAAATGATGAGTTAAACCGCCCCTAATTACACGTAGACTATATCGCATTTCAATTCCATCGAAATGCCTGACATCAAAGGAAAAATGTGATCGATTTGGCGCGAAATGGCCCAGGGACGTGTCACCCAATTTTAATTGAAGTGTAAATTTCTAATAAAACAGAGCTAAGAGGGGGAGAAATACACAATTCATTCGTGAAATCAATTTTATAGAATTAACTGCTTTTAATGAATATCAGCGCTTTTCGCATTTCCTGCCCCTGTCATGTATATCTACGTGATTTCAAGAGTTCGATCTTTCATTTCAATATTATTTTGTATTTATTACCGACAAGACTATATTACTGAAAGGTCTGTGTTCTACTTCCAAACTACAATTGCCAAAATTTTTAAGAATCTATGAATACTTAGTAAATTTGTAAAAGATCGACAACGATAACTGTACTTCAAAATATACGACTGATTCTGCAATCCTTTCCTAATTACCCTTCAGTATTTGTACTGAATCATTATAATCACACTATATTAAGCGATCAAATAGTTTTCAGTGGTAGTGTACGGACATATGAAAGCTTGTGTCATTAAACATTTCTGTTATGAGCAAAAACAGTAGTAACGAAATCATAAAAATATAGTTTCGGTTATAAGAAGTAGAACATCTGAATATCGCCCTTGAACTTCAAGATGCAAAGAAATTTGGTAGTTAATGTTATTAATGAAGCTGTTAACAGTGTTCCAATAAAATTTTGATATGTATTTCTGATATTACAACGAACACCAAGACGAGTTCAACAATGTATAAGAATATAATTACAATATAATTAAAATGACTTTACATTTAAATTAGATATTTAGCATAAAGCAAATACATACATTGTATTTACATTTCATTTTTAACGTATCTTTTTCGCTGAAAAATGTCAATGAAAATGACATTATTTTCTACGACACAAAATACGTATTATCCTCTGCGATACAAAATGGAATAAATAATATGGTTCCATTACAGAAACTAAAGACAGCCTCGTTTTATAATAAAAGAAATACTGTAGACATTTTAATTATTGTAATTTATTGGCAGTTAAAAGCTAATTATTTTTATACGTAACTTTTGTCTGTTCGATTACTTCATTACCATAAGTAATGAAAAAGTCATGAATACCATTACGATGAATACAGTATGTAAACACATCCCATATTCTGACAATTATTATTCCAGAATAATATATCCGCCGATCGTATCACCATTTGTAATGCATCCCGTCTAATCAAAAGGTCCACTTGATTTTTTCGCAACATTAATCAATATTATATCAAGGACCACGAGACAATAGAGGTACGATGTAATTCGCACAGGTGCGCATTGTTAAATTCGACCTCGTTCGCCATGGACGTTGTTAATTTGGCAATTATACGCAGCTGGGACTCGTTACCATCCAGTCACGCACAATTATATCACGTTCCTAATTAAAAGTTCACGATACGCTAATGCGAATTTAGTTTTTCACGATAGACATGTCCCTACGCTTGAATAGGGTAAAGTTCATTGGGGTATTAATTAAACTCACATTTTTTTTGAGGCAATAGTGGAACGTCACTTTGACAGTGAAAAAGCCAGGTTTAATTCGACACGTTAGGTGTTCTGTTATTTATACTTTATACATATCTTTTGACTTTAACCCTCAAAGATCACACTATTATTTCTTCCCGCTGCAGGCACATGGGTTAGCGTAACCTAGAACGTTCTTTTACCTATGTCTCTGGATGTGCTGCACCATTTTTAATTTTTTTTCTTTTGATCGATTCGTAAAACAATAGGTGATTTCTTCATAAATCGTTTGGTGCTCGAAATATCTTCAAAATAAAGAGATCACGTTTGTGAAAGTTCTGAAAAATTTGTTTTTTTTCTTTTAATCACAGTTTTTTTACCCATGTCAAGTCATAGCAACGAGTGCTTTTTTTAAAAGTGTCACCAACCCTTTGTATATTTTTAAGTTCGACGAGGAAAACAGGAATTTAAGGGAGATACTAGTTTCCCACAAAAGTGAGCTTTGTTGGAAATAGTTGACCAATGTGATTACATTGAAACTGTTTCTCTTTTCCTTTCTGAGACTAAAAGTTCTACTCTTATACAACAAATACAGGAATTCAAATACTGGAGTTCCTACATCTAACGTATCTTAACTCCTCAGAATGTTATGGTATGAAACAATTGTTCAATTCCTTTGAACATCTTTGTTTTAGCGAAGCAATTTTATGTTTGAATCAATTTAAAGGCAACAGTGTTTAATAATTCATTTCAAAACAAAGAGTGATTAAATGGAGCGGATTATGGAAACTCTGCAGAAGCGCCACTGTTATCAATGACACTTTATTTGATCAACATCGCCGTCAATGTAAAAAATTGACAATTAGAATTGTGCAGTAAACTTCGTTAGAAATCTTCAAATTACATAAAAGTCCATTAGAAAACTGAAAAGTCATTCGACATTACGCATAAATGTATTTCCTCCCTATCCTAGATGTTCATACACCCTGTCATTAACCTTTAAAGGACACAGTAACAATAAGCCATAATGTAAGCGCCTTAATCTTATTAATCTTTTCACCTATTTTGCAAATCTTCACTTTACGACCCCTTTCATTTTATTAATTTTTAACCCCATTCTATTTCACTAACTTTTATCCAGTCAACTTGCCCATCTTTTTAGAACGCGAGTAATTAAATATTCTAAACTGATTGTTCCCAAAAAATATATTCTTCACAACCCAGAAATAGATGCATCTATCCACTTACCCAACAACTTCATGACCTGGGACTGGCTAATGAAGATGTTCAAGTATCCATCGCCGCAGCCGACCAGAACCAAAAGGACGAAGAACTTGCGTCGCAACAGATTACAGGACCAATCACCCCACCGCATTGTCTCACATAATAACATCACGCACCGTTGTAATCACGCGCGTAAACCGTACACCACTCGCCTCCGTTTCCCTACCACGTGACCACGCCAGAAGTCACGAAGAAATCCAGTAGCCAGCCGTGTCCGCACCAGCCAACTTCACCTGGTTCCCTTTTACGCGCGGGTCCATCGTTCGTTGCTATATGACCACGTGACGAGTCATCGAATCACGATCGAATCTCCAAGTCCTGTCAAACCTCCGTCACTCGACCCTCCACCCTCTCCGTGCCGTTTCTATCGCCTAGTTATCGGGTAGTTCCTAACTACTACCCCCTCGATTTCGAACGTCGTACCTCTGACGAGTTTGAACGCAGCGCGAAACGAGGTATTACGTCAGAGAATGCGCCGTGTAGCGTGGCACGAGGGCATCGGTTACCGATCATCCATGGTCTCATGAGTTTCGAGAGGAGCGACGGTCACATGGCAACGCGAGTGACAAGGGCCGGAGCGGAACGTGCCAAGAAACCAGTGGGAGACGACCTCGGCGTTGTAGGCGTCGGAACGCAACTGACGGCTGGCACTCGCGTTTTCGAGGCGCGACGCGACTTTGCGCCTGCGCCCGTTTGGGGTGCGACGCCAAATACGCAAACGGCTGACAAATCACTGTATAAAACACGGTATGCGTACGCGCTGCGAATCGCGGTAGGTGTAAGTCACACCTTCGGATAGCTGGCGAACCGTGGCGCGCCGTGAGAATCGTCAAAATATCGGGAAACGTGAAATCACCACACGAAGTTCCGCGCTTTTATTCCTGTCCTTTCCCTTTGCGCGAGGAGGCAGGAGCGTGGGGATGTGGAAGAGGCGGTGATACGCGAATAACTTTAGAAATTGCTTCTCATTTTCTGGTAACGTGCGCGTGATTATGATTCTTCTGGTATGTTATTGACAGTGAATCATGTTGTATGGAGTATTTAGATATGAGATCTACTCAAAATAATGGGTGAACTAGTCATTTCAGAGAATGATGGTGCAAGGGAAAGGGATTTTGGTTTTTTACGTTCTGATTGAATGAAGCTGATTTTTTCTTTTAGTTTAATTAAATGTTTTACTATCAACTGATAGTAAATTATTTTTCTTTACCCTTCAAACACCACACTTGGTCCCCAGACCCAGGCCGTTTGGAAAATTCGTGGCCACTACTAAATGGTAAATGGTGGGGAGCTGTGTTGTGGTAGGGAAAAACTTTGGGACCCCTACTATGGATTCCGCACCATGAGACCCCAAAGTTACCTGAAGAAGCCGAGTCATCGTGAAAAAGTTAGTCTAATCACCTGCGCCAGGAACATACCACTTTTCTGTAGGTGTCACATTAACGCTATAAAAAAACATTTGACTCAAATTAAAAAAATCTTCTAATTTTTTTGTATAAGAGTTGCTTAATAAATTCCAAAAAGATTGATTTCATTATATGTCATATTTATTAAGAAAAAAAACTTTAAAAATAACTTAATTTTTCGGCCGATCAAAGTAGAATGATCCCTTAAGAGAAGACCATTTATGTACAAAAGACAAATTCTATGACCCCCTTGAGAGTTGACAGATTATCCTGTTACTTATGTTTTCTACAACATGCATATTTATATGCACATTGTTGAAAATTGAACAATTTATTATCGTATTATTTATTACACAATCAGTTTACATATTCATTCACTTATCTGTTTCTCCTTGGCTAATGCACCATTTCCTAACATTTTAAAATTTACGAAATTTAGAAGATTCTTCGAGTTAGTTTCACAGTGACTTCAGAATATTCTGTCATGAAGGCGTTTAACTTATAGCAGGATTTGTAAGAGCCAATCGGAGTGTTTGTCTTACATAAGCGTATTCAGAACAGGAACCCGCCATGATGGTCCGGATTTACCATCATTCAACGTCACGTCGAGGTTGATATTCAGGATCCAATAACATCAGAAATATTTAAATCCCCTCTGGACCATAAGATTCCACTGTCGAACAAACTTTGCCATAAAATTTAGGGGTTACCCTCCTCAGAATTCGACACCCTCCGCATTGGAATTAAAAATTGTCCCATATCAAATTCCAGCATACAGCTTGCAAGAACTAATAGTTTTCCGAAGCAAACGGTTTTTACGATATTTTTTAAATGTTAAAATTAGAGTATGTTGACAAACGCCAAATTGTTGAAATCATTAGCTTTGTTAATACCTATATATCTTTTCAAATTATTAAAATATTTGTTCCATTGCTTTGTATTATTACGTTAACTTATTTATTACAGCTGATAGAAGCATAGGCAATTCTTTTATAAACATAATATTCTTATTTTAATGTAATTTTACACGCAGAAATCATTTGACATGTATAGTAATCAACAAAATAAGTGGTCTAAATAAGTATTGATCCAAAACTACTTATTTTGGGGTTACAAAATGATTCTAACGGTAGTATATACGGTTCTAGGGGTAGAGATATCCAACGTTCGCTCGTGGACCACAAATTTCCTATGACAGTAAATTCCCCTGACACCGTAATGCCCCATCACGTTAACAGAAGCAGTAAATAGAGATACTCTACCGAAAGGAATGGAACAGGTACGAGGTGATAGTACTGTTGACAAGATTGATATGGAGATATAAACAAAGTCACAATATTGTAGCTACAGAATTTTTTACACCTTTATTCACGCCATATAATATCTTTTATCCCTCCTTATGTATTGTTCTACCTCAAGATCCTGTATGTAGAATTCTGCATTGCACTGTTCAGTGCAAGAGTTGCAGTTTCCTAGCATGAAAATAATACCTACGAACAGACATATGCAAAAGTATAGAAGACACAGTAATTGCAAAAATAAGAATATCTTATAAAATCATTATGTAAACGTGTCACTCAAGCAACTTAACTAACATTGTTAACTGATAATGCGCCTGAGTGACACGTTTGCATAATAATTTTATACGATATTCTCAATGTAATCATTTTTTCAATTACTCCAATTCACCATAAGTATTTGCGGTAACTACTTCCAAAAAAGTAGGCCGCACCGATTTCGATAACCTTGAACTATGTTGTCAAGGTTAACATTCTGAATCACTTTTCCCTATACATATATCCGTCGTTCGGCTGTAGTTTTCGAGATACCTATTCACAAAAAACTGTGATGGGTAGTTGGTAGGGATTTGATGATTTAGCGTAAATGCCCCCTCCCCCCACGGTGAACCGCCAACTTTTGTATGATTTACACATTTCTTTATCCTAAATCTCTCAAAAGTTGGCTGCTAAACCAATCTAAACCCTACCACCTACCGATCACAGTTTTTAATGTAACATGTAGATATGAAAAAGTCGTTCAGAATCATGGCCCCGACAACATATTCCAAGATCCTCGAAATCGATGAGTGTCCATGATATACTGAAAACAATGGATTTCAGCGACTAAGTAAGTACCCTTTAATTTGGGATTATTTGTGACAAAATCGTGTGGCCGTGCCGATTGTCAATAAATTTCATCGTAGCTTCTCTGAGGTGAGTGACCCCATGGGACACCGCCTTCGACGACCACTGTTCGACCCTGCGCCTGACCTGCCCCGCGAACAGCGGTGCACGCGGATTGCCTACTTTTAGGCATACCTTTAAACGCTTATAACTAACAAACGAAACCTCAACCGCAATATCGTTATTTTTTATTTTCATGTCAGTATGGTGTCTAAAACCACTCCATAAATTTATTCCCATGTGTAGCCGAACACCCTCTATATCACCTAACAGCAACCCTACGTACTGTATGGTTAACTTTGAATGAAGTCCGATCTTGCTAAGCCTCTGTCTTCTAAACAGATTGAACTAGAAATAAGCCCGTGAGTATGCATTCGTGGCTCTTTTTATACTATGAAATTGAACTTATTATTAGACACTGGCGGGAGCATGAATGCCTTCAATTGAATATCGGTTTTTCGTGGAAAACCTCGGCTGCACCACACCACTGCAGGAAACGATGATCCCCGCTGGGTCGCGGAAATTCCAAACACCCGACAACGTCAAAGTGTCAACAGATAATTTCTGGACGTAACAATATACCTATACTTACCTACAATTTGCGAAACGCTAATCCTGGAAATGTATGGATTCATATTGAGTTGCTAAACACACTTACATATATGTAGGTACATAGACTCAATTAGTAATAGTACCTAGATGCTATTTCTAAGTATAGACTATTATTTTCTATTCAACTCATGTACCACAGAAAATGAAAGCCATTGCTTTGTAAAAACTAAGCAAAAAAATATTGTAAAATCATATACCTACATTAAATATGAAAAGTTAAATTACATTTGGAAGAATGAATGCAAATACGTATTTGACTTTGGAACATCAATATCGATGAAACAAAACTGACATAATATAACCATTTGGTTTGAGTACAGAATTTTCGAAACGAGGGACGCCACAAAATTATAAAGATTGTTTTCGAATAACCCATCGAAGCACCTCCATCGAAACTTTGATCCTGTATCGATGAATCGATCTAAAACGCGCAGTAGTCTGGGAAATGGTAGAATTTAATTAAAGTATTTTCTCTCTCCAGCCAGTAAATCCTCTTCCCCTTGTCTTTCCAACCCAACCGGCCACTTTTTCTATTCTCCATTCGTTCGTGTTTTCTCGCTGTGTCATGATACGTCTGCACAAATACACTGTGCACAGTTTGCAACTAAATAGGATTCACGATTTGATCTTTGTCGGTTTAACTTTCATGGAGTAGTGGCGTTCTGCGTCGACGGAACGAGACTTTAATTATACCACGGGATTAATTAATTCCGTCAAAATCCGGCGAAACGCGCCTCAGTATCTTCTTCCCGTTTCTCTTTTTCTGTTCATCCTACCATGCTACGAACGTAAAATTTATCCTTTAATGGGGGAAACCTCTGTAATGGTCTGAAAAGTAAGTGTGTTTTGGAATTTTTTTCAACCAAACTACGCAAGTAAATCAATTTATTGCTTAGTATAGTTAATATGTATATATTGAGGGGTAAACAATTTTTTTTCAATCAAATTCATGAATCCATTTACGATATAGGTACTCTTTGCCAAAATGTACGCTGTGGTAAAATCGTTCCTGTTGCTGTGGCATATGGCTAATCAAAATTCAAATAGACGTGACGTAAAAGAAAAGCCAATATTGCAAAAGATAACAAAATAGTAGGTATTTCATATTTGAGATTCAGCAACAGCGATCACTAAATTGCTTGTGGATCCCAATGTCTTCTTATTTACCCGAATTGAACCGAGTGTGTGTGTAGCGAAACGGAACTGTAATTATACGGGTGGAATTAATTAACTCCGCGAAATCTCGTGAAATACATCCGAGGGTTGATGAGAGCTGAGTGTCAACTAATTAATGGTCAATCTGTTTCTTTTCGTCGGGTTCTGTATCCTTGTCCGGTTTCAAATTCGCGCAAACTTTACCGTGTCCATTGCCGCATGGAACATTGTTTGGAAATGGAATTAAATAACTAAAATGTAGAAAATAAAACTTTAAAAAAAATGGGAACCAACTTCATAAAACTAAAAACGCACTAAACAGTAAATCGATACAGTAATTTGTATCCTTATTTAATCTACGACTCTCAATTTTTTCATGTAGGCGTCTCATTATTTGCACTGTGTAAATGTGGCGCCGACTTAAAAAAATTGATATGTACTTAGTCATGGATTAAATAAGGAAAAAATTATTTTATACTTTTTAATGCATTCTTATTTTTTTTAAAATCGGTTTAATTTTTTTTTTATGTTTTTTGTGTTCTTCAATATTGTCTGGTATTTCATCTTTTCAACTTTTTGTCATCCTCGAAACCATTTAACATTGTTTGAAATATATTCTACTACCATCAACAGTTTCGAAGATAGTCGCGAGCATCTGAGTCGCCCTGTATGTATATCCTGCAAATTAAGATTATAAAAAATCACATCTATAACAAACTTCAAACCACGAAGAATTCAGCACATTTCCTATTTCCCCATAACCAAATATTGCAACAAATCTGCAATAAAATTACTTTATAATACAACGTTCATCAAGTGCTTCAATATTCCACATACCATTGCATAACTTCCAACTCGCCTGTCTGCAAATGCATAGCATTAAACACATCAGTTGTCGATTAACAAAGTGAGAGCTTCTATCAACATCCCCAGGGTTCAATCGAGTGGGCCTTTCACGATAAAACGATTGTTCATACGAACACCTGTAAATGTCTGTACGCCGCATACTCGCGTAACCATATGAATTGGGCTGCGTGAAATCATCGTACCCACACAGCAAAGCCGCAAGAATATATATATATATTATATATATATACGTATAAGTGCGCGTGGGATGATGTGGCCAAACCCATTAAATATTTGAACGGGCGAAAGAGGCAAGGGATGGAAGATCCCCGCAGGAAGTTTCCCCATGGCTCTTAGGCGCCATACAGTATCCGACTCTCTGTATTAATATTTACATTTACATTTCTTCATCGTCCCTCTTATTTCATCCTGATACCGTTGCAGCTTTTAGGACACCGACTTGAGTTATCGCTTCCTCCACTCGTACCCTTTTGACGTGCTATCATGGCAAATATTCTTTGTCGGGCACAGCCTCTCTGAGCAGCATCGTCTCTACCGGTCTTACAGCTTCATCCTATCTAAATCGTGCGGCAGCCAGCAGACAGTAGTCAAAGAGTGCATTTGTATTGGCAAGATCCACTTTACGTGCAGATTCAACGTGGAAGAATAATATGACCGATTCGTCTAAAAGTAAGATATAACCGAGGCCTTAATTGTTTATAGATTATAAAATCATGGAATTTTAACGCCTTAGGCGTAGAATGGAGATGATATAATAGGAAGATTCTAGTGGCTGGGACAATCTATATCTAGCTCTGTCCTAAGTAAATATACAAAAACATCATTGAGGATTATTCTGCATGGTTTAATGAGCTCCGCTTTCTTATACCACTTAGGAAGGAACTGTAGAATCTACGGTGTATAGAGTTGTTACGTGAAAGGTTAGGGCGCCAAATCTTTTAGCCCAGGACGCTCAAATTTGTTAAGACGATCCTGAACGGCCCTGTATATGCAAGAGTTAATTTCATTGCTCGAATAAATCCACTAACAACACAGCATTAACAAATAACAATTTAAATTAAATTTAATTTGAAATTTAATTACACTACAATTAGACCTTGAACAGAAAAATAAATTACCCTCTAGTACCTAGTAGGTGGTACGCATAACTATATATCGGTTCACTTAACGGCGGTGTCAGTGGCCCACCCAGAGGGGAGGGGGACAAGAGTATTGCAAAGAAGGGGCTTTGTAAGACGAAAATAAAACTGGACTTTATTCTTTAAACAAATTTTTATAATCACCTAATCAATTTTATTGAATTTGCAATAAAAACATTTTTATCCGTTTAACTCAGCTGTCCCAGAGATTAAAGTGTCCTGAATGCATCACTGGGCGGTGTTACCATACAATCAGGGATTCATCAATTTACAATATCAAGTGACAAAGCGCCGAGAAAGTAAGTATTTACTTAGTTGAAGTAGCAGCAAACCTCGTTGACGGCATTTTACGACTCACAAGCACTCGGTACTCGGTAATGAGAAGCTCGCGAAACGCCTCGACAACTACATAGTTGATCTTGTTCAATTAACAGTCGAGCTACAGGTTGTAACAATGTAAACGAGCAACGGTTGCAACTCGTGTTGCATAAGTCCTGAGTAATTACTCGATGCCTATTCAAAAGTAACACTTGGACAAATATTTTTCGCTTGTAAAAACAAAATTCTCGAGGGTAGAGGAGGTAATCGTTGAAAGTAGGATGCGACCGCGGCTGAAAATATTAGCGTCGAGTGCAATTAATTAACCGCCGGTTCGAAACAGCGAGGACGCACGGATGTGTGAATTCGTAATGTCAGTGGAGAAAGACGCACCGGAAGTGAGTGTCGCGCGGTAGAAAGCCCGAGAGACAGAGACCGTCTCACGGCTCCGTAGGGAACAGTAACGATCCAACACGTCGGTAATGAAAAGCCCGAATACAATTAGCGGTGAATTTATTTAATTAACGATCACAAGGACAGTCGTCGGTAAAACTGCCGCGGCGAGCAGGACGAATGAACAAATATCTATATCGTGGAGACAGCCAGCGTAAGACTAACGAGGTCCTCGAGACGGCTCCCTCCAATCAGCCAGATCATTAACTCTGATAATTAATAATTATTGAACATCGATCGGGTGCGACTCGTCGTCGGTTGTTTCAGATCTGTCCCGTACGGTTGCACTTTTAGAAGTGCTGTAACGGAATCGCTTCTAAAGTTGAGCTTCCTTTTTTAAGTGGAAAAGTTCGAATTCGTTTGTTATTGGCGAACAAATGACACCATCATCTGTTGGATTCTAATGAATGGAGTGGATTACGGAATCCGATTGATTTGCAGTTGAGAAAATTGGATAGTGGAAAATAACCAATTTTGGAAGTTATCGAAAAAGAAAAATTCTCTTACAGCGTGATTCTGTGCGTTCTGAGGAATCAGGGGCTAATGATATTTGTCTTAGAAGTGATGGGGAAGTTATGATAACATGTGCAGATTTAAGAATATATAATTATGACCATAGATCATATAGCTATAATATTTCGACTACGTTTTCTTTGGATCATGATCTATTTAGGGAATACCTTTTTCTGCACGTGACTTCAGAAGTTCTCACCCATGATTTTGACTCATTCTCACTTCAGAATGAGTGAGGTCCCGCGACAGCGACAAGTCAGATATTGCGGTGTCATTTTATTCATTCTTACAATCAGTCTCTCTCACTCGCCGCGGTAACTACAAAAGGAATAGTAGAGACTAGGGGTAGCGGTGAGCTCCTTCGGAAATTGGAGATGTGACCACTTTGAGAGGCAGCATTGTAGACCTAGGACATTAAAAACGCCATTTTCATAACTATAAAGAGTATAAATAGAGTCGGTAAGAAAAAAAATACCAACAACACGCGGTATTCCCAAGCGGTCACCCATCCAAGTACTAACCGCGCCCAATGTCGCTTAACTTCAGTGATCGGACGAGAACTGGTGTTTTACAGACATAGAATGATCGTTGGTGAAAATACCAATTTTATTTATCGAGAAAATAGTACATTGGGCTCAGAAATATCATTCCAACACTGGCTGCAAATTTAGAAACGGTCACTAAACACTGCATTCGAATTATTACAAAGATATTGAATGGCGAGAGCATAACTGACACTGTTATTACGTTTCGAATTTATTACACGACACTTGATAAAGTATATAGTGTGATAGATTTTGGCAAATGCTTTATTACTTTTGACGAGTGCTATTACTGTCTATCGGTATTTAACAAACAATTTCAAGATTAGTATAAAGTGTTTAAATGAGAAGCACAGCTTTTAATGAATTTAAACGTGTATTCCTTATTACATTTATACGTATGTGAAAATATTTTAGTACCACGTTCATCATCGGAGAAACATTCGTATGTTGCCTTCGATAAATTTCGAATGGTAATTGCTTCTAAATAAATAAATAAAGAAGCGAGCAATCGGCATGGACATGCTGAGCAAACAAGAAGAACGAAATCGATGGACGTCGCTGAAACACGCGAGCAATCCATTTAAATCATTCAAGCCTACTTTCAAGCCTTTTCCCCTCGAAACGTGATCTAACGCTGCCAACTCGCAGACAGAAAATTCTATTTGAGAACACTTCCACACCCTGTCGTTTGTAGAGTACAAAGTAATTAATGTTTATTAAATGTGTTACGAATGTGTAATTGAGCACTTTTGCACATTCTTTTACTCAGAAACATTGTATAGAAATCAATGTAGGATTATAATAAAACAATATACCTAGTATCGTTTTATTTTAAAATAATTTCTAAGCGTTTCCACGCCCAAAAATACCTAATTTAATGTATATAAAAATGGGACTAATTATGTATCTACTTAATGCTTGACCTGTCATTAAAAGTAACAGAAACATTTTAAGTGGTCAAAAATTCTTCAAGATTGCATTTTTAATTACGTAATAATTTTTTTATTACGTTACATAAACCATTTCGTGTTCGCGTACGAGCGCATAAAAGGCAGCATTTTGAACTGGATTTTCAATTCATTTCATGCACTATTTATACACATTTAAACGAAATTTGTGATCTAACCTTCAATCCCCTTATAAGGTGTAAACCAACTCCAGGGAAGCTATCTTTTAACAACGCATTTTCTTGACCCGATAGTGACGTTTGGTATTTGAAGGCCCCGAGTCAATTCTCGTTCTAACGGATATATGTAGTCGGTGAGCAAGCAAATCGGGGAAAAATTCCAGTCGGGTCAGTTGAGGGCGACAGTGCGAGAGAATGAGCATTCAAAGAGTTTTACAGATTTTTTGGCGAGCGGTGAACCAAGCGAGCAACTACTCCCGTATAATCGGTTAGGCTCGGACGAGGATACGATGATGTTACGGCGACTCGATACGGGGAGGAGGGTGCTGTATGTACAACTGACGTGTATCGGTTCGATCGATATTTGCCGAGACATAACTCGATAGAATATCGAATGAACGCGGCAAGCCCCACAGGATTGCGTCGAGCCTCCCCTTAGTAATGAGTCAACCTCACGGAATTGTCCCACGAGCAACGACTATTTTTCACGTGGAAACTTATGAATGTCAATATCTACTGGCTACGTATATTTTACGAGCACTTCAGAGGAATGGGAATATGAATTTTCATCGAATATCTGTGCTAAATAGTTTCTGCCGCGGATGGCGACCCCCTTATAGTAAATCATTGGATTGGCGAGGAATTGTGCAAGTTATTTGAAAGTTAAATCACTGAATGTGAAAGGAAAAGATATTTCCCCGTGAGAATTTTTCCTATATTTAGGTTATATTTCTTCCCTACTTGTTACTCGAAAAGTAAAGCATCGTTCTGCTGAAAGGTTTTCTATTTTTTATGTCAAAATCTGACAACTAACGAATTCGAGTTACTATTTCGACGATTGGTTATGCGAGACGTGGTTTGGGGAAATATGAAAGAGCAAAAGTAGAAAGCTTTGGACGGTTTTTATAGTTTCCCGGCGTAGAGTCTCAAAAGAACTGAAAAAAATTAATCAATGTGGCAAAACTACAGTTTTTCTATTCGATATACTTATATTCTGCGACTGAATAATTATTAGGATGCTTTTGTAAAAAATAACAATGTAATCGAACGATTCATAAATAATACATTTCTGCGACTAGTCGCGCGATGTGAAATATGTAACGTTATTGAGCCGCGCTCGACGCCAACTTTTCTTAGTATCATAATGGACATTGAAGAAATAGTTGCTCTGTGGTTAATAGATTTCTAAGACATTCCAGGCGTCTTAAAAGAAAACATAAATATTGGATACATCCCTTATTATTGGAGCGTTCACTAAAAGGAGCATTTAATATCTTTTATGTAAGAAAATATGACGCTAAATTATTTAATTGGACAAGAATGTCTGTAACGTCATTGGACGAATTTCGTGAATGGAATGCTCAAAGTCCAAATCATTCATGCTGCGAAATAAAACGCCTTCACACATCATTTCCGAGGAGAAAACTGGCGTTCGATTGCTTGCGAGTTTTTCAAATATTCCTATACTTTGTAGTCTCAAATGGAAATAAGCGTTAATATTTATTATTTAATGTTTAATTAAGTTATTGACTAGAATTTAAGATTCGAACGTCTATTCAGAAGAAACTTATACTTTTGAAATGACAACTAATATTAATCGTTACGAATGGAACAGACAGAAAAAGGAAAACCAAGTGTCTGCGCGATTTTACTCGAACAGAAGGTATCGAAAATATGGAAATCTTACAATAAAGAGCGTAGGGGGATCCCACCACTACGACTAGCAAATCGAACGCATTAAAAGTCCATTATCGGTCGCTTCACAGAGAGAACAAGGCAGGCTGTGAGCGGATGGAAAGAGGCCGATGGAAAGAGGGTGCAAAGGAGAATATAACGAGAGAATTAGCACCCTTCTACTTGTTGACCCTTAACTTGGTAACTCACTTCACTTCAGTTCTCGAGCAGAACACTCGTGTGCACACGTGTACGGCAAATTTCGTATTTCGCGATGAGTCGCTCTTCTAGTGTTGCTTAAATAGCATCTTCAAATGCAAATTGTTTTATGCATAAAGTAAAAAAGATTTTTGGAAAGAATATTTATATTTAAATTTATTGAATTATAAACCGTTTAATAATATTTTCACATAATGATATTGTTGGAGTTTCACTTTATTCGTTTAATAAAGTGCGAACTGAATTTAATTAACAATATGAGAAAATTTTATTATTGCGTTGTAGAATCCATGGTACAATAAAACAGTAATTAAACAAAAACGAATGTGTACCTTAAATTAAAGAAAATTTCTAGAGAAAACAATTATATATTTATATGCAAATATATCGTGTTCCATATTTATAAAGTATAAAGAAATTTTTGCATGATTCTTTTGAAAAAGATATTAATGGAAGAGCAAAAATAGCACGCGTCATTCTTCAGGATATTGTTTTATATTTAAAAAGTGAACGCGAACAAAGAATAAAAATTCTGAATATTTGTCTGCATCCTCTACACCGGTTAGTAAGAATTCTTGAGCTCCTAAAGATCTTCTGTTAAACAATAAAGTGACGTTTCTATTGTCATGGCGAACGTAGCAATGTTCAAAGTTTCCAAATAACGGAGGCTACGTTTGCGAAAGTGTATGTGTGCCTGCCTAGACTCTGCAATTGTTCGCCTGCGATGTCGATGCGAACGTTGCAGCAGCACAGCACCTTGAAATATTGAATTTGTATATACTGTGCTTCTTTTCACCTGTTTACTGATTGCACACTATGTATTCGTCGAGAAGCTATGGTAACAGCTCTTTTCCATTATAACATCGACTTCAACTTTGAAATTAAATTCGAGGAGGCGCGTAGTTATTGGATATTGATAATGGACAATTAATAATTAAATGTTGCATTATATTAGGGGGAAGAGTAATAAAAATTACTTAATACAAGTATTTTTAATAAGCAATGATTTAGGCTGTAGATAATTACTTTTATTGTAATTTTTAACAATAGGGGCCAGGTGGAAGTTTATATCTTACTTTCCCATCGTGCATAATTGAAAATACAGCACCACTGTTATTTTACTATTTTTCGTGAAAAGTATCTTTCGTACCAACTAATCTATAGAAAGATCGGTGATTAATAATCAAGCATTCACTGAAAGGCTGAATAGCAGTAGTTAACGTAATCAACGTTATTTTTTCACCCATCTATCTTCATTTTATTCGTTTCAATTTGTCAGTAAACTCCGCCCCCTAATAAAAAGAGAAACTAATGCATTAACTATATATAATAGGATATATGGGCCATAAGAAACTGTTTCCCACGCTATATATCATAAGCATTATGTGGACCTCGTGTGAGCTACAATATAATGGCATTTCTCGGAAGATAATAATCAATTTATATTAATTAAACGGTATTATCGGTAGTACTCATCAAGTCCTTTCGGTTTCTTAACAAACTATTATATGTAATCTTTACGTAATTTTTTATAGAATGTCTGTTCACTAATACATGACATTTGAATGCAATATTTTAACTTTCGCTGTACATTTATTACAAATAAATATGTTAATAAAAAGTCACCATTGTCTAAATTAATGCACTATTGTATAAATAATAACATGTAAGAAGTGAGAGAAGTACTACTAATTAATTTACTAACAATAAATATATTAGTAATAATAAGTCATGTCATAAGTGACGTAAATAATTAATAAAAAAGTTCTGGGAAGCATTAATTCGTTTTACCAAAGATAGTGCCATTTTTAAATGACGACTTAATTCATCTTCGCTAAGTTAATCGCAATAATAATAATTAAAAAATATCCCAATCAATTGGTCTCAACTGTCATATACTTAGTAGAAATGTAGTTGAAAAGGTCAACTCGTAATCGATGCATCTTTATTGGATCAATTCGATTAGCACGATGAAATAAAATGAACTCGCTACACTAACCCCATTCAGGCAACGTGCGAGTCCTAGCAAGTTGTTTGCTCGGTTATGAGGACCAAAGGAGAGCACACGCTTCGATTGGAATGCTGTCTGTTAAAGATAAGGGTAGCTACCCCTCGGCAGAAAGGATCCTACAATATGCTTGACACTACAGTGTCATATACTGGGTGTACACTATTCAACAACTACAAACATCGTGGTTGTGAAATACAGCTTTCCACGAAATTATTTACGCAAATGTAAGCGAAAGATTAACCCTATATCAATTTCCTTTGAACTGAACTTATTTAATACCTTTCAGTTTTAACTTCCGGATTAGTGTTTTGCTAACCAAAAAGTTGGAAATATAATATAAATATAATAGAATGGGAAACAGTTTATCTTCGGGATTAATTCCTTATATAAATCCTTATTTAAACAAGTGTTTAAAATGTTTCTCGAATATTGCCTAAAAATGTCTAGAAACAATGCTACTACGAATCGTGCAAAGAAATGACAAATGCACCTTCCCGTCGCGTTCAAGACCGAATCCCTGTCATCTTTCTTCAAATGTGTGCCAATTAGATTCACAGTTCTGTTTTCTTTTTAAAAGCGATTATTTCGACGCGCGTTCCGAAAAGTGGCACGTTTCATTTTTTCTACATGCAGTTGTCCGTAAGAAAAGAAAGAAACGTGCTACTCTTCGTAATGCGCGTCGATTTAATCGCAGATACTGTAATTATTCTGTTTTCTTATTATGTATAAATAATTAATGGGAATTTAATCATTTAGGCTATAGTATCAGATAGAAATATTAAAATATAAATTACGAACTAATTTTAAATCTTGTAAAAGAAGGTTCAAAATTGTACTTATGTAGTTTTACACATTTCGCCTCCTTCAAGAAAGCTCCTGGATCCGCCTCTGTGTTACCCGTAGTGAAACACCCTGTATTGAGGGTGGGTCAGGACGATGGGTAATCCGAACATAAGGTAACTCTTTATACCTGTAAAAGTAACGCGAAAATAAGGAATACATTTGTTTATATAAGACAAAATTGATATACAGACAGAGCCGATTTTTACTCAAATGTACCTACTCATCCTAGATAGAATTTTAAACTGGATATTCTCGAAAACTAAAGGTTATTCACAAAATTTGATACTATATTTTTAGATTATTCTTGTACAAGGAATCACCCTATTCTTGTACACACATATATCTCATACCACAGGGGACGTATCAGTAGAAATAATTGAGAACCAAAATTTTTACAGTGGTTACATCAAATAGATTTCACTTGACACCAACAGTGCTGTGAAGACTAGGCAGCAGGCTTGTAAATCACCCTGTAGAGACGCGCAAGGGTGTACAGGGGTGGAGGTTGAAGGGACGCCTTATCACATCGCGCCACATTGACTGAACGACGAAATACGATTCCGCACTTTGTTTCCGCGTGCGGCGACTGATAATTGCATGAAAGAGGGCGGTATTGCGTCGGTTAGATTACGTTCGCTTCGTGCCTTCTTTGAGAATGGGCACGAATGGCCCGCGGCGCAGACGAGGAAATTTGAAGGCGATGAGCGCGAATAATTACTTCGCAAGCCTCGAAGCGGAGGGACGAGGTCAGTTTGAAATTGAACGGATTTACTGGTGCTCGTGAAAAGGGGACCACCGCGCCGTTGGAAACGCCCTTAATTATGTTGCAAGTTATTCGTTGTTTCTAGTTACAGAATGAAAATTTCGGACTCAAGAGCTGTGGGTTATGTACTAATGACTTACAATATTTTTGCAACGTCCGGAGCGAAAAATGCATTAACGTAGTTTAGTTTAAACTTCTCAGGACGAGTAAACTTGTCATACGCAACCAGTGTGAGTTTCATATAATGATTTGGGTACTAGGCAGTCGTTCCTATCTCAAATGAAGCATTACTCTTTCAATTAAATACAAAGAAACAAATTGAAACTGAGACTTGTTCTTTGGCATGAATGTTTGTTTAGTCAAATACCTATTTAGCAAAAAGTTTTCCCCTTTTTTCTTTATTTCATTCCTAATTAGTGAATAATTATTATTTCCTATTCATTACTAGGAAATATGCCAGTGTATATTTGCTATGCTTACTTAAATACTAATAATTCCTACCTATACGAGCGCTCGTATTTAATAATTGCTACTTATATTTAGTTATATTTAGTTATAAACACTGCAGTGTTTAATTATTTCCTTAAAAACTACTTAATTCTATGTGGTCACTAAACACATTACCTCATCATATACATATCTACTTAAATTTAAATAATGACCTGCCTAATAAAAATCTGAAATTGTCATGTGTTTCTTACTTCCCTCGATGGACCCACGATGTTACCTGAAACATTCTCAAAAGTATCTATTAATAAAAATTCCTTGAGATTTCGTTTCTCAAGGATGATGAATCTGAAATCATATTTCTGAAATAATCTTCACACATAATATATCTGTAACAGAAATTTTCTCAGTGAATTAGTACCTACAATCTATCTCGATTAAGTAATGTAATTTCAACAGATATAGGGTAGATGTAACGTTTTTGGCTATTGCACTGTTTTTGGCCATGTGCATTATTATCTTATTTTTAAATTGCTTGCAGATCATTATTGTGTGGAGAATTTCACATCATAAATATTTTATTTAGTATACCGCCCGAAATATAAGGTTATATGTATTACTTACACGGAAAAATATTAAATTTTTTAAGAAGTGGCCAAAACTGGTACAATACCTTAAAATGGTCACAAATGATGCATCTACCCTAGTCTTTTCATTGAATCACTATTGCCCAAATATTGAAATATCATATTTGAAGCTACAAGCCAAAACTCAATATGGAATATCGATTTGGTATTAAGATGAAAGAAGGAAGAGATTAAAAAATACTGCTTCATTGTCAGCAGACAAAGTAGGCAATCAAAACTTTAGCAATTCGTGAAAAAGAAGCTACTAATGATATTACATTTCATTCCGAAACAATTAATATTCATAATATTAAGCACATTGGGTGCTTTGTTACATCAACTCAATAATTTCCTTCTAATTCCTCATTAATTGGCATCTTCAAAGTTGATGTATCGACAATCAATCATAATATACTATAGTTAATCAAAAACATTTATGCAAATGTTGAAAATTGGAATAATTGCACTTTACTGCACAGTATTTGAAGTTACTGTCATACAGAAAATAGCAACAACGAGCACGTGTTAATATTGAAAATTTACTATCAATATAAAGTGCCGAATTGCAGTTACCTACTTTTTCAGTGCAAATTTCGTTTCAATATTATCAAATTAAGCAACAATCGCGGGTGAATTTTGAGCAATGCAAAGGAATGTTGAAAATTTATAAAAATAAAAAACTACATTTCTTATCAATCTGAAAATAAATACAAGGATTAACGAAGTTACTATGCAAAAATCGGCAACGCTAATGAGGAATAGCTACTACTACTTTTCAAAGACTCTAATTAGAACTTGAATTGAATGGAGGTGTGTCAGAAGTCTGCGATTTCTATTACAAATAATGAATTACACCTTTCATCGCCATTCTTTCAGTCACAAAATAAAATTTTTCAAATGCCATTCCATGAAAATTGGAACTTGAAATTTAAAAATATTCTAAAACAAAATAAAAAACATTTGTCTACAAGATATGAATATACTTTTAAAACAATATTTCCAGTGACAAACACTCGATTCAAGGGTGGGTAGGCGGTGATAGGAGAAGGAGGATGGTGCAGCCACTTAGGGCTGCTGAAAAAATGATCAGTAGCCAGAAGGGCAGCTGATCATTGGCCACTCATTAATGCAAGAAACCCGTGAGTGGACCGTTTCTATCTTTCGCAACGCTAACTTATTACAGACTAAAATCAACTCCCGAGCACAGTCACTAGGACTTTGGACTACTCGCAGTACTAATTTCTCAAACAACTTCAAAATTCCCGGATGGTGCTTCATTACTGAAAATTCTACTATACTCAATACAAATCCCGAATAGCAAACGAAAAAGCTCCCAAGGAGCTATACTACTCTAACAAATATAAAAATCTATCGAGAACCACCAGATGGGTGGCTTCATTTTTCGCAAAACTAATAAAAATTTTGTGCACCTGTGTCTTGTAATACGCAACTCTAACTTTAATTCGTTGCAACCTTCCTGAAGGCTGTGTAGAGTCCCCTGTGCTGCAAATCCAGCAGCGAGGGACTCTTTTTTCCCAGGAACATGTCTCCAGACATGTCCCAGGACAGTTTCGGGGCATTGGGGTCTGGGGGTCGCAACTCTAATTACAAACGCGATCAGTCATCATCGCAACAATACCTCAAAAAAATATCAAGGATCAAACTAGGACGAGTAATTAAAAAAACGCGATCACTCGCATCGCAACTCTATGGACATTCCACGCGAAATCAGACACTTTTCGGAGAAACATTTCGAATGTTGCTGGAATTTGAACATGTTGTAGTCTTTAGTGATATTTAAACGTACCTCAAGGGATTTTTCAAAATTTTGAAAAATGTCGATTTTACAGCTGTAAGGTAAGGGCTACCTTTTCCTCAATAAATTATAGCTATGTAAGTAGTAAATGGATGGAGATGAGATTTACAGTGCTTACAAAGAAGACATTAAAGTTTTGTAAGAAAATTATTTCAGTTTAAAAAAATAAAAATTTGTACCATTTTTGTGCAATTATTTTAATCAAATGCAATTTTTTTAACATCGGGCGTGATTTTAAAAATCCCCCCAAAAAGGATAATATAGTTCTATCCTTCCTCTGATGGACAAATTTTCAAAAATATGGACATTTTAAAATTGGCCCCGTAAAAATTGTCGAAAGTTAACGTTGCGTCAAATCGCTCCGGCTCGACTGGCTGGGCCGTGCGATATTCGCAGCGGCCAAGCGGCTATATCTGCTATTCTTATACGGTGTTTTCGAATATGGTAAGTATTTGTAAAAAAACTGAAGATGGAAAACTTTTACTGCTTTTTATACACAACGTAATACGGTAACTCAATTTTGGGTGTTCGCAATATTTTCCTTGAAACAATGGAGACCCCTAGTTTTTTAAATGGAATGCTAAATATTTAATAGCATACCATTTAAAAAACTGAGCGTCACCTTCGTTTCAAGGAAAATATTGCGAACACCCAAAATTGAGTTACCGTATTATGTTGTGTATAAAAAGCAGTAAAAGTTTTCCTTCTTCAATTTTTTACAAATACTTACCATATTCGAGAACACCGTATAAGAATAACAGATACCTATAGCAGTCGAGCCGGTACAATTTGACGCAGCGCCAACTTTCGACAATTTTTACGGGGCCAATTTTAAAATGTCCATATTTTTTAAAATTTATCCATCAAGGGGAAGGATAGAACTATATTATCCTTTTTGGGGGGATTTTTAAAATCGCACCCGGTGTTAAAAAGAACTGCATTTGTTTAAAATAATTGCACAAAAATGGTTCAAATTTTTATATTTTAAACTGAAATAATTTTTTCTTAAAACTTCAATGTCTTCTGTATAAGCACCGTAAAGCTCATCTCCATCCATTTACTACTTCCATAACTATAATTTACTGAAAAAAGTTAGCACGTACCTTCAAACAGCTGCAAAATCGACATTTTTCAAAATATTGAAAAATCCTTTGAGGTACGTTTAAATATCATTAAAGACTACAACATGTTCGAATTCCAGCAACATTCGAAATGTTTCTCCGAAAAGTGTCCGATTTCGCGTGGAATGTCCCTCTAATAAAAAGAATACCATGAATCAAAAGTAATACAATGAATCAAACTCTAGTAACTCCAATTCAAATTTGAAAATACTAGAACAATCTCAAAAACAATCGCGACTCTTTTTTCGGAACACTACAAGCAACCACGATCGATATTTTTTCGCAACACTATGCTGGAACCAAACGCGGGGAATACTTGATTTGCAACGCTAATTCAAACCGTCATCAACATTTAATCGCAACGCTAATTCAAACCGTCATCAACATTTAGTCGCAACGCTAACTAGCCCCGTAATCTTTTTCGCAACCCTAATTGAAAACGCGGGGTGCTCAATTTCAGGGGGGGGGGGTATCGATGGGTCAGCCTATCGCCAACCAAACTACTACTACTACTACAACTACCGACGAGCATAATGGCAAAGTAATACCTATGAAGAATGACCCTGCACCCGAGGATGCAGGACCATTCTTCGTAGCCCACATGATGTGGCCTCTTTGGCCGGGCTATCTTCGGCTCTTTGGCCACTCCTTTGCTTCGGGCGGTCCGCCCTTCTGAAAGTTAATAGCGTGCCCAAGCCCGTCCTTCGCGACCGCGACCAGCGACAATGTGCAATGTCCCACTGGCGTCAAAAAGTCGACATAGCGAGGCTAGAAGCGAGGGCATACCCCACTCGCGCTAGTCTGGCCGTCGACTTTTCTCACAAATTTCCTGAAAGCAGGTCATCGTGCGGGGAACATGCGATCAGAGAATACGATGACCTGCCCCGGCCCTACCTACTTATATTTAAGTCACACATTCGTACCAGAAGGTAAGTTACCTATTCTACCTAACACCTATATTTAAAAATGGCAAAACAGTCTCTCAAACACAATCATCAGCCAACCCACTCCACGATTCTCAAGCATCGCCGCCCGGGTGCAAAAGCCTACACTAGAGAGACCGTCCCGGGACGGCTCCGTCACCCGAGCTTGGCTACAATCACACTCTAAGTGTACGTACCACTTTTCACTGAAATCGGCTGACAAAGGCAGTGACCATTGCGTATAAGTATGATTTAAATAGCAATTAATTATTTTCAATTTCAAACAATGGATTACTTGATAATGTGCTTTGTACGTATTATGTACATACATCAATCCTTATTACTTTCTCATTTGATTATATGAGATTGATTAAGTTTCATATTCCAAGATTATTTACTAGAATGATCATCGTGTGCAACAAGGAATATGATACATTGGTATCGTTATTGTAATGAATAATAATATAATGTTATAGTTTCGTTAACATGGTCTCTGATGAAAATCTTTCACCGCCGCTAATTCCACCGCCTAACCACACAAACACACAGGTGGAAAATGCGACGTGCACGATACACTAACGCAATGCCAGCCGCCGACATGTAATTATTTAGTAAAGAAAGTCATCGTGCCCCATTGCCTTCACTCACCCAAGTAGCGCATGGGCACGTGGATGAATTAAAAGGCAATGGGTACGGAAAGATATCCTGAAAATCCTCAACTAGAAAATATGATTAGTTTCTATAGTGTCTAGCAGGATATTATTCTTTCATATTACATTATTAAGCAAAATGACTCGACTTTCAACTTGTGAATACTTTAAAGTTCGATAAATAAGAAAAGACTCTACTTTAGATCAAGAAAAAGGACTCTACTCGACATTTAATTAGCGAGAAAAAGGACTCTAAAATTGAATTATTTAAGAAAAAGATTCTAAATCATGAAGAATTTACTTTAAGAATTTACAACGGGCTATTCCATCGTCAAAGTAAATTTCATAAAACAAGAAAGTATGTTCTCATGCTAATTACTTTGAATCTGAAATTTGCCCACCCTCAATTGTCTTCTTGCACATGGAAATTAATTATTCAATTGTGTGCGCAAACGAGTGACCTTTATAAGAAAGGAATTACACTTTTATGTCTATTATCATCATTTAGACATCAAGTTACTTTTGAACAAGTAATATCAGAAAAATAAAAGAAATTCAAGTCATTAGAATCGTCGCAATGACGAAATCGGAGGGCATCCGATTTTTCCACTACGTATTAAATAAAAATGATTGTAGCTGTGTAGTCTGAAATTATCAGACTTCTTCGCTACATAAAAATTAGCATTCAGCTGTATTGATATTCATACCTATACCTTCTGAATTGCTATGCACCTTTACGTGCATTATTTAATAAATATCTACATCAATGTATGATCAATGATAAACATTCGTGTTAGGAACCGTTTATCTTGGAAATTATAATTATAATTTGATTCTATTGAAAAGACGCGGCGTACAAGAAGACCCTAGCCCTCGTCTAATAAATACATACACAGACAAAATGTTACAATTCACAGGCATGGTTACCATGCCCGCGGTCATTATGCTCGCCAAAGCACGTATACAACCAGTCACTCGTGTCGATTCGGACCAAACGTCCTACGACATGATTGAGTGACCAGAGGAACCATAATGCATGCGCACTCACATTTCGCTGTGCCCCGGTGACGAAGGCGCCAACACCCCTGCTACTGCTCAGAGGAAGTCATCAAACTGCTAACAAGTCATCAAGCTGCTCAACTGCGCCCAAACTGTAACGAAGGAACAGAACACGATTATAATTTCTTTCTAAAGTTACGATTGTTTCAACTCTAATAAAGAACCTCGAAACAATTCAAACATTTAGGCATTTTAAGAAACAAATTAAAAAATTAAAATTAACAAAAATTTTTTCTCAAAATGTCTAAGTGATAAAAAGTTTCGTTAGCTTTTCATTTCTTGGTGATTCTATTCTAAAAATTAATTTTTTAAAATTTTTTATTTCTAAAATTTGGAAGAATGAACTCTACTTTAAAGGAATTAAATGAAATACATAGATACTTACATCTTTCTATTAAAATTCTGCGCACAAATCTCCTCTTCAGCTGATGCCTGACTCTAATTTCCGATAAGGAGTTTCGCTTTCAAAAGTAAAAAAAATAAAGAAATAATAGACTACCAATGCGCCCCAAAGATCATAATTGGCGAACAAAGTCCTGAATCTATTCTCGCGATTGGAAAGTCAGAGCCGCGACGCTCGAGAAAGAATATTAATTGCGTAGAAAACACTGACTCTACCCTCGCGTATCCCCAAATTGTTAACGACAATCTACTATGAGCAACTGTGCTCTTCAAAATGAAAAACTTTGTACGTCATAAACACTGACTCTATTTGGCCGCATTGCGCGCGGTCACAATCTCTGAAAAATAAGTAGGATAGCAGAGTGGAGGTAGGTGTGGTTTCATCGAGTATTTGTCGCGAGGAAATATTGTTTTTCTTGGAACCAGCCAAGGGACTTTCGCTCCTTGTTATTTAGAATACAAGGTGTGATGCGAAAATAAAGAACGCTCGCTCGATATGAGCAGCTTTACATTTCAGTAACACGATATTATCCAGAATATACTGCTTCAGAAATAATTATTACATTTAAATGAAACATAGTAGTGGCTTTCGACATTATAGTTGTAAGCACGTTCGTGTTATTCGAATAATACTTGAAATTATTAATCACGATCTTTATAAATATCCAAAACTCATGGCAAGAATCAAAATTCGTTAATTATTCATGCTCAAATGGCATGTCCTCGATATTTCTATACATAAAGAAGAAAACTTGCATCCAAAACCGAACGTAAATGCAATTACAACAGCTTCATAAGGATATATTCTTAAAAATCATTGAAATATCATTGAATTCTACGTAAACGCAACCGAAATGCAATAGAATTCGATCATTCCAATATTTCGTAAGCATGTACTGACGCCATTTTAAAAATTTTAAACAAATCTGATTAAAATTATTCAATTTATCATAATTCAATCTTTTCCCATTTGATCTTGATATTAACCGACTGCAAAGTTACCCATCAACCTCACAGCCAACAATGATTCAATAAAATAACGAGAAAAATACGTATACCACACGTATTGCCACCTTCTTTTTCCAAGGAATGACCAGACGCCATCCAAGCACCGTTCAAATTAACGGTCAAGTGTCATGGCGTCGCCTGCCCTTTGCTTTCGGTTCTCGCCTCAACGTCTGTAATCGAACGATGCAACAAGTTTGAAACAAAAGCATTAAAACATTCGTAAGGCAATTAAACAAGAAATAAGCTTGAAATATACCAGAAAAGGGATGTAACTGAATACCGAGACGCGATATGTGTGCACTAAATGCACAGAAATATCGGTGAAGCAACGAGGGATTACGCGACGAATATCTAACGGTTTTCTCGCGATATTTAATCAATTTCGGGACGAAAGTGTATTAACAGTTGCAGCAAGTGACGATAGATAGTAAAGAAGAAGACTAATACCGGTTAGAAGTAATTATGTGACGACAGATAATGTACGCGTACCATTTAAGTACGCAGCTATCGAAACGTCTTAACAGAACGAAGTCCACGGAGCAAATGACCCCCGCGCCCGCCGCTGTACCTCGGCGAATATTGGCTTTGGTGGGGGGAGACGAGCAGGCCTCGCGCGACGCGAGGTAATACACGCGTACGTATTTCCGAAGTGTTGGGATATCGGTCTGTTATTGTACGCCGAGTGACGTATATATCGCGGCTCGTGACCGAGCCATCTAAACAGAGGTGACTTCCAAAACTGGAATCGTTTCTATGCATACGTTCTGCTACGGGTAAAATAGAAATATTACACGTAATATATTTCCGTCGTTTATAAAATATGTAGCATCTCCATACAAGAGTGTACTTTAATGAAGCTGGTAAAACTTAACACAGATGGCTTAGTAAGTATATATTCGTAAATTACTTACGTGGTATACAGTTTCTTATTGGAAAACTTTGTACAAGCTTCGCAATACATTCGAGAATGTCGCGATACCAATCCCGTGTTAACATCTGTACATAAAATGAATACTCATTCTCTATACATTTGTGTGAGCACGTAATTAACACGAGAGCTAATGAAAGCTCCACGGAAAGTAGGTCGAAGTAAGAGAAGCAACCGCGAGAACTAATTTTCGTCAAATATTGATATTAAAGACACCTTTTAGGCGTGGCACAATGGGATAAAACGACCCGGCAGCGATAAAAAATCTATAACTTTGGTTCTGTTCTAGATATTTTAATGAAATTTGGCTCAATTTAACCGCAAATTTACGGGCTTTAAGTTGAATTAATATAAGTGATATTAACCCGCGGAGGCCCGTGCTAGGCCCGTGAATTTAGACCCATGTTTTCGAAAAGTGGGGTTACTGGCCGATTACAATTCTCATTTTATTAACATACTTACTAGTTACTGTGTTATATTGTGGTAAACCCTGTTTTGTACTATTTGCTATTGTTTTCATGTGATTGGTGCTCAAATTTTGCCACAATCGCAGAAGTTAAGAGCTTATCACAAACTTTTATGTTTCCCATAGTTTTTATTCACGATTCTGAAAATTTTTTCTTTAAGAGGTGCAATTTAAGTTAGTTTCAAAGTGAATTACATAGCTGTGTATTTTATTAAGACCATACATTCGGGTAAAATGTTAACAAACTTTTCATAATATTTTAATGAGTTGCAACCACTTGTAATGATATCATATGAAAGAATCAACCCTTCCCTCTTAGAAACAAAAAGAATTAGGTGCTACTTTGTGCTACTTTCCAAGAAAATGATAATTGAAGTAAAATCTACCCTTCCTGCCCATCAGAGTTTCCTGTGCTGTCTCCTGACTCAGGATATACCAGATATTTGCGTCACACATCTAATAAGTTAATCATTTCTTCCGGATATATCTTAATTACATCTTTTTTCCTTCTTACTCCTTGAAACGATGAGATATAACGGTCCGAAGATATCAAGAGCAATTCATTAGGTCTTGATTGTATGCACTTCGACAAATTTTTGGACTGTTATGTCCGTTATGGTAACGGCAATATTTGTATTCTTTATTTTTCGTTTGCTGCGGTTCTTCTGATAGCTCGCTAATTGGCAGTAAGTGGTGAAGAATGATATTTTTTCCATGCTTTAAAACCTTGTGTGCACAGAATCAAGACCTGACGAATTGCTCTTGATATCATCGGACCGTTACATCTCATTGTTTCAAAGAGTAAGAAGGAGAAAAGACGTAATTAAGATATATCCGAAAGAAATGATTAACTTATTAGATGTGTGACGCAAATATCTGGTAGGTAGGGTAATTGTGGGAGAGTTGCCACACGTTACGCAAAATTGTCACCGTGTCTAAATTTTGCAATGAAAATGTTTTCCAAGGATATATCTTATTAGCTCAACATCTTGTGATTCTACTAGCATTAAAGAAAATCAAAATTTTAATATATGCCCTTAAAAAAATTGAAACTAAAAACATCCTTTGGTAGGAGAGACGCCGCACATGCGGGAGTGGTGCCGCATTTCGAAACACGTTTAATTTTCGATTTAAACTTGTTACTTCTAACTTTTTATATAAAAAAATAATAAAAACAAAGTAAAATGAAACATTTTAACTTTATACAATTATAAAATTGGAAAATTAAATGGGTACAGTAGGAACAGATATTATATCTGCTTTTCGAAATTTTTTTTATATTCAGTTGGCATCTTGAGATAAAAATAAAAAAAATGTGGAAAAAGAGTACATAGTCCACAAATATATTTCGATTATAAGATTATTCATTTAAAAATAAATAATTTGCCTTGAGATACCACGTTAACTATTTTAAAAAACTTTTTCGGTATTTTAAACATTAAAAACATCATTTAAATCGACTTAGTTTCCGAAACAGTACAGTATCAAAGTGCGGCATCTATCCCAAATAAAAGTGCGGCGTCTATCCGAAATGCCTGGGAGAGGCGCCGCACTTTCGTATTTCCACATGCTAAGTCGAAAATAACCCATTCTGCCAAGGAAATATTCTACATGGTCCCCTTAACGTATTACAAATGTTGTATCAAGAAAAACTATGAATTTTTAGCTACTATATTAGTAAAAATAGACACGCCGTATAACTATTCAGGCAAAGTACGCTAGGCTTACCTCGAAAAACAGCAAAATCTTTAACAATAATACAGGAAACACGCTCTGGCTTGACAAACTAACCCAAATGAACAGCCTTAAACAAATAAAATCGGTAATGATGTGTTTTATTACCGATATCCTTGAAATATCGATAGTGCGGCGTCTCTCCGAGTGCGGCATCTCTCCCACAATTACCCTATATGCATTATATATGACTATACAGATGGATCTTTAAAGAGACTTTTTAAAAAAGTTTCTTTCGTTTTGCAGTGATAACTCGAAAACGTAGGCTCCAATCGATTCAAACCAAATTCGAGCATGTTCATAATGTGTGTAGTTTCGCACCGGACCTAAATTGAAGTTAAATGTAAAATAACGTGTCTGTAGCGCTCCCAGTCTGTAAATCACCTGTAAAAGTCGCGACGAATAATTTGTTTCCAGTCTGTAGACTTAATAAACTGCGTCGATATTTCTTGGTTCGATAACCAGGGTCGAGTTTTCACTGTCGTACAGCATCATAAAGTTGTTTAGAGGAAAAACAAAGCGATTTCACGGTATTAAATTAATAGCTCCGACAAACGGGGAAGCTGTTTGCGACTTAAGCCTCCCTGCGTGACTCCCGTTAAGGCCGTTAGCTTATTTCCTTCTCCTGCCGATTATATTGAACAAACTGTTTGAAATAGCGCTATGTTGATCTCCTTCACATACTGTTTTTACTATGTCCGCGGTACTACGAAAATTTAAAAGGTAATGGATAGTGCATGTCAATTTGGAAATTATGTTTCACTTGTTTACGATGTTATCAGACAGCGTCATGACGTAACACTGCTTCCTGGTAGGACTGTAAAGTAAAGATGAGCAAAGCATGTAATGAAAGAAATAACATTGTGTAAGAAATGTTTTTCTTACGATGGGCAACAAATACGTACAGTGTATACCATCAATATTTCACTATACTATTATGCATAGGAGTCAAGCAAGTCGTATAAATAAATGCGGGGGGCTTTTGCAGTAGCGGTCAGCCGGTGTCCATCGGATTTTTTTACAATTGATCGATAAGGTGATTGTTTTTCATCTATTTCCAATAATTTGAGAATATTAGTATGTATCAATATGCAATTTTGCATTTTTGCAAAAGGAGTAGAATTACTATACCGTGCCCCGTGTTACAATCAACTCCACCTCACCTTATGTTTCAGAGGACCGAAATATAACAAAATTAGTTTCTTTTTTATTTTGGCCCGTTTGCATATTTAGAGAGCGAAACTACCCCTCAAAGTTCATAAGAAGTTCATATGGAACATCTTTTTGTGCGTTTCAGAATAAATGGATTAGTTAATATGTGTTCCGTTTCTGCTGGGTCACCACGTACTTAGCTATACGTATTTGTTTTGTATCATAAAATTCTGCACACAGAGATAATCGCATAGTAACCATGGAAAGAGGAATACTCATCATAAAAGTATATTATAAGGGGACCAATCGAGTGCTGTATAGTTTTATACGACACTATACGCGCGTGTAAAGTTCGAATTCCAACGTACAACAAACACATCAAGCCTGTTTATCTTCCCGAATATTTGTCGGCACAGCGAAGAGGGCGGGGGCTCTTATTGCGGAGGAAGTTACGATAGAGTCGGCTATGGAATGAAAAAAGTATCGGAAGACGGGGGGTGAATTTATAGTTTATTAGCTCCGAGCCAACTAGGAAGCATAGTCTATTGAGTAAAGTCCATTGAAACTTCCCTGCCTCTAGGGATAATAAAAAAGAACTACGGGAAGAGATGGAATGAGACAGAAGCAGGGAGGAGAAATAAAAAATGGAAGGCAAGGCAGCGCGTAGCGGACGAAAAGAATTTGTACGGGGCGAAGTTGGAAATCGCATGGGGACTAAGCTATTGTCCTACTCAGGGAACATTTCGGGCAAGGCTGAGCGAAGACTGGACATTTGTGAATTTTTTTTCTGTCTGCGCGAGACGCAGAAATATTCCCTGCTGACAATAACATATTCGCTATCTTTTATCTCACCGTTCACTTGCAAAAATGCAAACTCTTGTGAAATCCACTGAATATTCACAGATTAAATTTATCCATCCACGTTTTCCCTTACAATTAAATGAGATATCTAAATAAAAGATATACGACATCGGAAGGATTATCGTAAAATAAAATGAAATTAATTATATTTACAAATATATTATTTTAAGCATAGTTATTTAGGTATATCTAAGCGTACCAATCATTGCTCACAATTACTACCCCTTCGTCAAACACAGATGAACTTCCTCGAATATTCCATTAAGCAAATTTCACCTCCCATGTAGTTTAATGTACCGTGACAGTCTGTAACAGAATCCGAGGCACAAAAAATATCGACGAAACTGTGCCCATTCGCCAGAGATTTCGTTTCTCCGTGGAAAAAAGTGGACAGGGTGAAAATGGCAGTGGGCCAAATTTTATATATTCCGTCCGCTCGTTCGTGGACAGCAATTTGCAGCTCTTTACGACGTCCGCGGGGGTTGAGTCTAGTTCTTCCAAAGAAAGCACAGAATTGGCCAAAACACGTCGACGGACACCCCCATCCCTGTGTCGTTGAAATACGCCTTTGGCGGATCACATTCACCCCCTACCGCCTCCGCCCGGATGGACTTAGACAGCAGGGGTTGTTCGGATAGGAGGCCGAGCTTTTATGAGCTGCTGGCTCGCTCAAAATTTGTCTGGATGCCATCTGACTACCCTGAACGTTGGCTCCTCCTTGCCTCCCTGGAAGTAGGGGCAAATCAAGAGACAGCAAGTAATAAAAAAGTTGAATCACTCTTCCTCTGTCCTTTTTTTCCACGCTACCCCTTGTACTTTATTTGCTTTTCTCCTCGTGGAAAGTATGTATAACGATACTTTCCTTAAGGTTTGCCCCATTTGAACGTCACGTATCGTAAGATTCGTAGTAAATCTATATGTGCACTTCGTTTCTGGCGAGTGTTGTTGCGAGGTATTATGAGCCTACAAGCAGTGGATGAAATTAATAGAAATGGAAGGACGTGGTGCTGTAGATCGATAGGTGGTTGCGCAGGGTCGTTTTAGGATCGTCGTAGGCCCTAGGCACTTTTGCATAAAAACTGTATTTGTAAGCCCTTTCAATTTATTGCTCACGTCATTCAATTATTAAGATGTTTATACAGTAATTATTAGGATAAGTTGAAAATGTAATTGAAGATTTTTTCAAGAAAGCTCAAAGAAATTTTATAAAAGGGGAATAGAAAGTTGTGTATTACAAAACGATGTGAAAGGATCTTAAAAAATCTGGGGATATTAAATAGTTATCATCAGTTGATCATTAACAGGAATTTCTATATTCTAACTTAATATGCGTATCTTATTAGATAAGCCGCAATTATAGGATCACATAATACTCAAATGGGCAAAAAAAGATGAAGTTAAGACAGCAATTTTTCGATTCTAAAATTATAGAAATATACGTAACCTATTGATCGAATGGAACGATCGTGAACGATGGACCACGTGCCGTGTATTTTTACGTGTCGCCAGGAAAGACAAAGGAGTGTCCTTACTCCGAATCGTGACTTCTCGACCTCAAAACGTTTTGTCATTGCGTCGGCCTCTGAAACATTTATCACCGACCTTTTTCTGTCCTTCTCCTCCTGCTTCTCTACCGTGCAAGTGCTTCTTTGTCTTACGAAGCTTCCAGAACGGAGAAGAGATCAACTCGAAATCCTTCCTCTCGTCCTCTCTATCCTTTTTCTTCCACCCTTGTAGATCGGACCATTTCTTTCCGTTCCCAGGGACAAGAAGTAAACGAGAAAATGCAAGTTGCAGAACCGTGAAAGCGTATCTATGTGAACGTCTTTGAAATATGGCGTCCAGAGGAATATAATATCGCAGATGTATTATCAAATAAATACGCAATTTCAAACACGTCTTTTGTTATGGTAAAAAACGTAAAAATCTAAGAATAACGTAAAGTTAAATTTCTCTATATTATTTTCTGTAACCTGTACAATCAATTAAACAAATAAATTATTACGTGTTTACTTAAAGAATCCCTACTTATGCCCTGAATAGAAGACTTAGTTTTCTAAAAAAACAGAATGAAAATAAATAAAATGAATTATACTACATAGAGTATAATTCTAGCCTACGAGATAACGAAACATTAAACGTTCTTATTATGAAAGTAACCGGAGAGAAAATTTTTAACCTCGCGCCATTTCTTCTGTTCGATTAATATTCTTTCACTTTCCACATCTACATGGGTACTAGATTCGCTCCAATTAGCGGGCATATTAAACGTATCTATGTTTCGTAACGTATGAAATTTGCAAAACAATTATCGACTGAAATCCAATGAAGAAATACGTCCACAAAGAACGGGAAACAACGAAAACCAAAACGGCGGTCGGTTGGCGCGCGAAAATTATTTAGCAGCGCGAGCCAGAGAGGCGCAAGATTTACATCCAGCCACGCGGTGTATCGGGTCGGTTATCAATAAAATTAGATGTAATTAACGTATCGATTAAATTATCGAGCGATTAAATTTTCATTGATTTACAGCCAACGGCAAGTACACGAACAAACAATCGGCCATTGTTCAGGCGTAAGTACCGCGCGGCTCGTTTACTGTGAGCACCGAACAAAACCTGCGGATAATCGACGAGCCACGATATTATCAAAATCCACGGTAATGACTCGCCAGCGGTAATTCGACGCGTATCCGCGAGCGATAAAATTAGCATGAACGAGGCTTTCGTGCGCGTTCGCACCTGCAGTTCAAGAGTAACGGGCCATGAATGGGTACGGGGGAAACGCGGGAGAAATGGTGCATGAATGGACGGAAGCCTTGGAAACGTGTACGGATAGCTTATAAAGCCTGTACACTACTGCAACCATTTATTGTATCACTGGAATATTTTAATATGTTATCTATCACGAATCTCTCACTCAATATTGGTACAGAGTACATATCGTTGTGTAATGACCAAGAGATATACCTATTTATTGTTCAATAACTTACAATTAGCCAAAATCTGTTGAAGTCTAATTAATCTATCTATAATCTAGCTATGAAAATTGTGCACACTACGCAAATTTGTGCGTGATGCAATAAATATTTCCAATCGTGTACATTTCATAATTCCTAGGGGTGTGCGAGCACTTAATTAATAATGATCGGCCGGTAAAGCCGAGTCGAGTGTTTGAATTTTCCGAGCTGCTTGAAATCGATGAACTGTCTGAAAAAATGCGAGCTATTTGCAGCAACGAAATTAGGGAGGGAGGCAGCGGGTGTTTCACAACTTAGTTTCGTCCCTGGGTACTTGAAAAACTTAAATGGCTCGAATATTCGAGCCCTTGTAAGACTTTGAATTACTTGGGGATCAATTTTGCGCTACCGACTTAAATTTTGCAATATTTGGGTGATAATAAAATTCTGCTGTGCTTTAATAACATGTGCCTATAAAATTTACGTGATTGCACACCACTCTGTACATGAAGATAGACACACGCCCTCACGTTAGAAGTTACGCTCTCTATTTGCAATAGAAAATAGCAAAATTGAATGCGCCGTCTGTGTTAAAAACGAACGAAATTTTCAACACTCTAATCGTAGGTACCCAACAGCGAAACTAATCGTTCTCGAAGGACGAATCCGCTGCTTCGATGCAGAGAGGCGCTTCCATGGCGTTAACGATGCACAGGATGATTCACTTAAACCTGTTCCATGGACTACTTAAGCACATGCGACAACTATGATCGCTTAATTCAGGGTGAAACGTGCCACAGGCAGCCGACGATGCGAATAAACGGATAGAGGATAGAAAGTGTAGCTGATAGAGGCACTGCCAAAGAGGTAATACGAAGTAGCGGGGAGAGGGGGGACAAGACGGGGGGTTGTCTCCGCTTTAATAAGACGCACCGCCGCCCGCTGAACGGTTTCGAACTTCGGATCGACTTTGATTAGAGCATCCTGCTAATGACAGGGGATCGACCGACGTTTAATCTAATATTCAAAACTGTCTGGGTTAACTCATCAGGAACAGAATATTGGCCCCGTCGACCTCCCATGGCGTTAGCAAACCTATCCCGTGGTTGCGTTCACCGATCCTTGATGCGATCCCCCTGCGTTTCACCATCTTCTTGTCGACGACCCCGAGCAGAATATTACACAGGGAGCTCGTCTTCGTTTTCGCGGAAAAATTACATGGAAAATTTATTCGTTCGTCGAACGACGCTTCTTCCTTTCGTGCGTTGCTGGGTAGATACCGCGATTTGTGAGATTGCACTGACGATTGGTTGGAAGTTCCCTTTCAGTTCGATGCAGTCGAATGATAATAATACGACTTTATTTCATCACGTAAAAAGTAGAACAAAATGAATAGAAAAACAAATATAAAACCAAAGAAGCATTCGAAGAAATCAAATAGTTTGTATTAACATTCTTACACATACGATTTTGTATTTCCCCATTAATGTTCGATGATGCCTAATATACACGGTGTCCCAAAATTGAGGGACAATCCGGAACATGCGATATCCTGATGCAAGAAGACATCGAAAAGGTCTTTACCGTTTTGGGATCCGAGGTTTCGTTCTGGAGATATTAACAGTTAAATATTGTACACTTCTCAGAATACGCTTTCATAGTATTAGATTTTATCCTTATTATGATTTAACAAATTCTTTTCCTTAAAGAAATGATTCTTATATTAAGTAAATTAAGTATCTATTTCGATACATGTACAAGCTGGGTCAAAATGGACCCCGTATCTGTCAATTAAGGTTTACACAAATATTCCTCAGTTATTACTCTACGACAGCCAGTTATAGATAAATTCATCCAGATACACGTGTTCTTCCAACAGGCTCTAGTTACCAACTAAATATTATGCATTAAATAGCCAACGTAATGCAGTATAGAAGCGAATCTCCATAACTCCCTGTTCGTCGTCCCGGGGTGAGCATTCGAGGGAAAACTTGAGAGTTGCATAGGTTTATTAAAACCATTCTCCGAGCGCCGACATAGAAAAAACCAAGCTCCCAGCAGTAGAACTCAGACGCGTTTAATTTGAACGAGACAATCGTCGCAATTTCCATCCAAACTTTTCCAGACCGACGGGGCCTTGTTTTCCGTAAACGCCGCCGCTGCGGGAATTCCAAGTAAATCGACCCCCGCTGGAACAACAATAGGGCCGCGGCATATGTTTCAGAAAGGAGCACGTTCGGTTCTAATTTGATGAAAAGTGATAAAGAAGCTCGGGGATACCGCGGCGCGGATACCTCAGTGTTATTCGGGAAACGTACTCCAGCGCGTCAAGGTCTTTGCAATTTTCCCCGAAGCTTTTCAGCCGCAAGCTCATCTCGTGTAAGTGCTCTCGCGGCTTTGAAGTTCAAACGGTACGGTTGAGGTAGGTGTGCGCCACAACGCGCGCTGAAAAGGAAGCGAGGAAAAGATCGTTCGGCACTTAGACTTTACGTTTATCTTTATTGGGATTTGGGAGGACAAGGGAATCATATCAATTGTTGCGCACCGATTTTAACGGAACTTTTGCCGCTAAGGTAGAGGACGGAAAAATATTTTAAGTCTTTCCTCAAATGCACTTTATATTTTCTCTAAAGTTGGGACTATGAAAGGAACTACTACATGAATCATTGCGCATCGATTTCGACGAAAGATAAGATAATCAATAATTGGGCTTCTCGTTGTGCTTAATTCTGCAATATGAACATATTTTTTTCAGAAATATTGTTATGGAAACAACCATATAATCATAAGCAAGTATTATTCTTTTATCAATCTCAGCCATTGCAAGCAAACCAATCAAAGAAAGTACTGTGCGTTATATGGTTCAGAGAAATAAAATTTTCACGACCACCTTCGTCGTATCGTTATTGACTGACGAAGGGGACCGGAAACCAGAATGGTTTTTACGGAATGATCATTTCCTTTTACAGCGTTTCACATCATTTCATGTAACCAAAGAACTGCCATTTCAGTTCAATTTGATAGTGTGGAAATGAATTGGATTTTCGGAATTGTATATGAGAAAACGAGCTGCTACATAACCTAATCAAAAAAATTAATGACATATAATAAAACCAAGCAATCTATAGGTATCGTCTAACATTTACCTATAGCGTAACATAAAAATCGAAAATGATGTCCACAGTCTACCCCCATGCAAAAATGAGCCAAGTTTGTAGAATAACTTTTTCTCGAACGAAACTTAATTTTTAAAAAAAACTCGATTTGAAACCGACATCGCGTCACACGGACTTGACTAAATAATTGTAAGTATCGGTATCTTCAATACTTATTTCCTGAACAATAAAGCGTCTTTCAAAAAACAGTTATTTTACAAGTACGACTCATTTTTACATAAGGATTCATTTCACTGGCAACTCTACTACACCTATGTATTTAACTATTTACTTCAATGACTTTTGTTTCCAAAACGACACTCCAAATAAAAAATCCTTATTCTGCACTGTCAACTTATTTTTTTATATAGAATCAACCCTGTACTCTGAATTGAAGGGATGCCCATTTGTATCGCTGTTTTGCGCGTCGATTAAACGCACCTAGGAAGACAGATGCCTGCAATCAGGGAGAGAATCAGGCTCAAAGGCAATTCGCGCAGAATTTCTCCACTTCCAAGAGGACTGGATGAACACCCTCGGGCCGAGTGACGCGGCGCATCCTTTATACGTCAATTTCTAGAAGCGTAATTTCTCGGGGTCCGTTACGTTAATTGGCGAAAGATCTAAGGCGAGTCATACTCAAAGCGGTTAGAGGCAATAGCCGACAATTTATGCGCACCTAAACGCATTTTTAAATATAAATCCATCTGTAATTACGTTGGCCCTGTTTCCTTTGATCAGGCCACGCTCCTGGCTCGCCATCGCCGCGAGAAAATTTTGCTAATTACGATTTTCTTTCGCTAGGGAAACGACCGCTGCGAGGATGCCGTAATTGAGGGCTTCCAACGAACGCCTCGAGGAATTATGTCCCTGACGTTATTCCTCGTCTGTTGGCTTTTATAGCTGTTCAACGACTGATTGCCAAAATATTCGTGAAAGTGTTTTGGATGATTTTTGAGAATAGGTGTATAGGTAGTAAATTAAAACTAAGTACAAGATTATAGTAAATGTACAGTGTACACTAGGGTGGCTCTTATTTTCGACGTTTGAATTTTCTTACGGCACCACGTAGAATAGTTCCAACCAATACAAAAAAATCTGCGTAAAGTTTGAGCCCGATTGTATAAAGGGAAAAGGTGCCCATGGGCCCTTGAACATTTAAATAATTACTTAAAAGCGCACAAAGTCGATTTTAAAACTAAATAATAAAATAGTACAAAATGACCGAATTGAAACCTTGTCAAACTTCACGAGAAAATAATAATAATTATAATAACGCGTCATTGATTATGCAACTTAAACAAGACTAGATACAGGTACTAAACACAATGAAGTTTATACAATGATGGGGAAAAAGTAAAGTACAGACATATAACTATCCGTAAGACATGTTAAGCTGAACCAATAAGCAACGAAAACAACGTAAATAGGAATACAGAAATAGGAAAAAGAAAGAGGGAGATAACCAATGATTTTCAATTGAGGAGGAAGTTAGGAGAAACAGAGAGAAATGGGGCGCCAACAAAATTTTGTTATTGAAGTCAATCAAAGTGCCCTTGATTAATTTCTGTTGACTTTTACCCCTTTTTAATTTCAAATAGAAAAGTATTGTGCAAGTTGAATATAGAATGTACAATTGTCCACTTAGAATACAAACCTACGAATACTTTCGAACAGATGCGGTTTTAGGCAGCTGCATCTACTAAGTGGTTCGCGATTGGCTTGAAAGAATACTCTTAGCAATTCAACTACCCGTGCCAAACACTTTAATTCGATAGTGCCTTAAGGAGAACAAACGAAACACATGTCGACCTTTCTTGTAACAAATGCTATCGGTATTTATAGTAATGATATCGATATTTTTTATAATATTTAACATTCTAGGGGTGCACAAAGACTTTTGTAATTAACTGTACATGTGTTCGACTAAAACCCCAAGAAAAAAGGAAATTACTATAGACATTATTGCGATAAATTGGATAAATTCATATAGTGTGTAAAAGCAAAAGACTTTCCTCGCCTGATCTAAGGTGTTTATAAACAGTTACGGTATAAACCACCCAGTGCATAAAAATAACATTAATATCCCTGCAACGAACTCCTATGCATATGCACAATATTAGAACAAAGGCAAGAACGTTACAAGCACAATAGATGCGCAGCAAAGTGTAATGCAATTTCATATCCACGAAGCATTACCCAGAAACCATCAGTTCGTGAATCTAATCTAGGGGTGTTACTCATCCCGTAGCCAACAGGGGAGGACTCTTCCAACTTCTGGCGAATCTCACACGGTCTCGAGACTTGCAATTCCAGCGCGTCCTTTAACTGGCAAACCGTATCCCTGGCGATAGTGGGGCGAGGAAAATCGAGAGTGCGCCAGCGAAAATTCCCATTCTCAAACGATGATATTCCCCCTCTTTCCGCCAGCGCCATTCGACTTAAAAACCAACCAAGTATGGAATATTTAAATTCCTACCGTCGGAAATTGTTCCACCCCTCGCATACTGCCGAGCAGGCCCGCTTCGTTACCTCCCACGATTATTGCACAGAGGACAGAAAGCGCCTCATATGGCGCATACCGAGCTGCTGCACTCTCGCGACGATATTAATATTTCGTGTCGCGATGTTATATTAATACGCCACGCATATATGTGCCATGGGAGTATGGTATTCATGAGAAGCTATCGTAAATCGTAGGCAACATTCCCTCGCCCTATGACCAATCGTCCTCTGAACGGGGTGACAGAAACGTGGAACGTGAAGGAATGGGGGAGATCTTCATCGACATTACCCACTCTATTTATACGAGTTTCATTCTGATGATGCTTAGAAGTGGCGATTTATTGTGCGTTTACTTCATACATGCGTTTTAATATACTTTGCTACTTCAAATTTTTATGGGCTTTTCATTTACAGTCGGCGCAGTGATCTTTTTAGCTTTTCATTTTCATATAGTAAAAACTTTATAAAGAATGTTTCATTTTCGGACACAGAAAGTAGTATGCTTCCTTAATTTTTCAAGTTCTTTTTCAGTGTTTTCCAAATTTGAATTACAAATCATTTATATTAAATATTGATTTAATGTCATACTAACGCTTCGACGTTACAAACGAGTACAGGAATAGCAACTATCTACAGTTACGCTATTTCAAACAACACCGAACCAACGACTCTCACTAAACGTAAAAAGTCGGTAAAACTTTTTTCTGGACTTGTTGACGCAAATAGTCATGTAGCCGTGCGTTTACAGCTTTTCCGTTCGCGAAAGTTTAGTCCCAGGGTTGATTCTAGTGGATTTCTCCCCCGCCACGATTCTTTTTCTCCAGTATTCAAATGAATGTCGCAGTTGGATAAAACCGATGCGGCACGTGGAAGTGCAGGAACCTGTTTAGCAGTAGATAAATTATGTCCAGCGCCATAAAAACTTTTACAAAAACAGGGGTGGCTGTTCTAACCCTCGCTTTTCCTTGTAATCAGTATGAGTGACGAAAAATATAGCAGAGGGTGCTCCTCACTTATTCAAACAGTTTATTATTACTATCGGGAACTATAAACATGTTATAAATATAACTATATACTATTATACTTTTTAATTTATTTAGCAATTTTCATTTCAAGCATTTTTGAGACGCATTGGTAGACAAATTTAGATGTTCAATAAGCATTAAATGAATGGAATTAATCAATATTGGTAGCAATTCAACAAAGTCATGAAAAATTAATCGAAAGATGCTTTATGGATTAGCACCGATTAAAATGATAGTTAAACAGTAAGAAATACGGGGAAATGAATAGGTTATTTTCTACCATTTTTATGGAGGTACTATTTACATACTAGGATTGAAGAAAGATCTTTCCAAGTTTTCAAGCTTTATCTTTCTAAAACAGAATAAAACGGAAATAAACATAATTGTCGTAAATAAGGAAGAGCCCTAACTGAAAAAATGACATTACATTACATCATCTATTCTTCACTTCATTTACCACTGTATACTCAATACTGCACATATTCAACTGCTTCCGTGAGTAGATTAAACGAGCAAGTAGAAACGCTCAGTACGCGATCAGACATACATCTGTATTGTTACCTTTAGAGACTATATATTGACGTTTTCATCTTCTTCTGCAATAGTGTGGTGAAGCCGAGTTTTTCCACGAAAAACTTATATTCAGTGGAAGGTATTCATGTTCCCACCACTGTCTGAGCCCAATTTCATAGTATAAAAAGGGCCACGAATGCATACTTACAAGCTTACTTCCAGTTCAATACATTTAGAAGACAGAGACTTAGCAAGATCGGATTCCATTCTGTGTTCAGCAGTATGCAAGTTAACCATACAGTACGCAAATGATGTTATTATGGTGAAAATTCGTTGGTTTCGTTCCAGAATAATAATCAAACGCTTAATGCATTTTCCTCCGAATCAATTTGCTCATTAAAAATTGACTATAAATACAGTTACATACCTAGTAAAAACATATGTTGCTTAAACAAAACAAAGTGCCATAGATGTAACTTGTAATTAGCTTAAACACTTGTCTTCGGTGATATCCAACAATCTCTAAGAAATAAAAATCCTGCATCTCACTTATATTAATTTCACAGACACTAACTCGTACCACCCTTAATTTGAGACGCTTTATATGTGGTAATACTGAACACACATTATACAATTAGAAATATGAGTAACATTCTCGAAGTCATGTTTTCAATGTCACAATAACTTCTGTCAACTGCTCTACAAAAGTGTTGGAAAAAATTTACCATTCCATTCACGCTAAATTTATTGACTTTCTGTTACGAGCCAACCAGTAGACACATTCCTGCTGCTCACACAATGCTCCTATGAATAAAACCAACCAGCTCACCATCAAAGCGTCGTGAACGTCGCTATGGAACAGCATAAAACATCGATGTGCCAACCCGCCGCGTATATTCTGCGCGACATAACGTATGTCAGTTGTTAGTTGTCGACCAGACGACGAGAACTGTCAAGAGCGCGGATGATTTACTGCGGCGATTGATATCAGTCCAAATGGAAACTAATTCACCGATTCCCCAAAGAGATTCGTCATGCACCGTGTAATTATCGAAGCTGCTTAAAATCACCTCAATTTGTCAAAGGTACTCACTACTCATCGTATTATAAATATGTATTTCGAATCGATCCATCAATATATAAGGTGGCCCACATAACACGGAACAGCTAACAACTTGTGAACTACTGGATAAATTTTAATCATTCTGTGTCAAATTTTTGGGGTTAAATGTTTAAACCCCCGGAGGACTAAAATGGGATGTGACTTCAAAATTATTAACGAAAACCTGTATAAATATAATCATTTTCATAATCTACGTTAATAATCAAGCAACTTTTGCCTAAAACACTTTTTTACAATTAGCCCTTAAAAAGTTACGAGAGCTTGACGTTCAAAAGTAGATGTCACGACGGTGTAACATTGAGGGTCCACTTATAGAACAGAAACTACGATGTTTGGTGATGCAAAATATACGGACTCAGTGCCTTTTGTGTGGAAATTATTTGAGAAAGTGATATCAGTGAGAATGAGACATTATTAAGGTATCACATTTCGAACTTCAAGCACTCATGTTTTAAAAATTGCACATCAAATTTTAATGGGCAAATTGGTGCTCGCTTTCTAATGTAGATTACCAAAATAATTGTATTTATGTATATACAATTTCTTTAAAAATTTTAAAGTTACATTACATTTTAACCCCCGAGAGGAGCGATTGGGTATCACTCATATCATAGATTTAAAGATCCACGAAATCTATGAAATTTGGGACCAAAAAGATTAAAATTTATCCAATTGTTCCCAGAATATTAACTGTTGTAACTAGGTTACGTGAGTCACCCTGTATGAGTGTAATTCTCATTCACGGAATGTAGAAATAGTTTTGCAGTACTTACTAAGTTATTTTGAAAGTTCATCGAATCCCCCCTTGAAATTCCAGGGAGGTACTATCCGCGTCGCGATGTCGTGCAAAAAGTTCTGCTCCTCGCGAAAAGATCAATTAATCGAGGATTCGGACCAACAGGCGCTCACGCTGAAGGTTTTCTTGAGAGCTCATCGTTTATTGAAGGATTTTACGGACTTCCTCAAGTTCGTTTCGCGTTTACTCTCATTAACGATAATCTAACGCAAAATACGCTCTTCGCGTGCATAAATGAATTTGATAATTAACCTTTGGGATAATTGTATACCGAAATAATCAGGTTCCGCATCATGAAATGTTACGACGTAAATTACGACAATATTCCTTTGCACGGAGCGCTAGACGTCGTGATCATGGCAATGGAGTCGATAGCCCGTGGAAACATGCCTAAAAATGAGTCCCAACGACCTGGATTATTTCGCGATGTGTTTCCTTGCACGCGATGTTGCGAAATGCAAGATTTACCAGACCATATTGTTTACAAAGTAATAATTTAGCACTTTTCTACCGATGGTATTAATTAACACTTTGAACGACGCAAGATTTGGAAAAATGTCACTTCAAGTCTTTGATTTTCTATTGATTACACTATATTCAAAAACAAACATAATGGTATTTAGAAACCGCTTCTTCATTCATTCATTTGTACCATAAACACATGATTTACTTATTCATTTTCTACATATATTAATAAATTATGTAATTATCCCTTTTTACTATAAACAGGTAGATATAATCCTGACATGTCTACAAAAATTCTGCGCGATCGAGAACATTATATGTCAAGTGAAAGATGTCTTGTTCACCTTGGAACAATTGCCGTCGTGCGCCACGTCTGAAAGACTTCGAACGTTATCCTTTCTCCTCAAAGAGATAGTGAAAAAGCTTATTTGCCGTGATCAAGCCTTAGAAGGTAACGTCCATATCGATTAACGAATAACGTGCTTTGTGTATGTAATTAAAATTAACCTGTAAAAATTAAGTAGTACAAAGGAGCACAGAAAGGAAGATCTTATGAAATTGTCAGATTAAATTATTAACCCTCCGCGGTCACATGGATACCATACCATTTTCGTATTTTTCAATTTTATAACTTTTGAGTGATAACTGTACGTATGCAACACTCATACAATCGTGCTCTAATAGTCTTTTTCTAGAAATTTAAATTTTGATATGTTGAAATTTGTATTTGAAAAAAATAGTTGTGAATAAAAGTGATTTTTTTTGTTTTGTTAAAATTTGCCAAGTATTTAAATTTTATTATTAAGATTTAAAAATGTACAGAAATATTGGCAAAAACATATCTTGAGGTGTGATATACACCGTGTGACCACGAAGGGTTAATATATTTAACTATCATGGGACTTAACAAAATGGATGAGCATTACAACCCCCAATTCATCATCAAACGCTTTATGGGATTATGAAACGTACTAATGAAATGGATCGTAATTATTCAAGTTCTTGAGTTTTATGAGATTTTTATGACCTCGTTGTAGAACCTCTTCCCAGTATGGAAACGAAGTTAATACTGTCTCTCGTCAACAACTTTATTTGTAATTGGAGCGAAACGAGGTCTCGAACGCAACCCTGCATCAGAGTTTGTAGATTTTGCGATCACGTTGTCAGTGAAGTGACTCGACATTGGGTACGTAACGTAGAAGGTACTTTTATAATACCGTATGTAAAATGGGGCTGGATTAGGGTGGCAGACGTAACTTATATTTATTATAATGTAGCTTAACCGAGTAATGTTAAAATATTAGTTCATTTAATTATATTTAATTCATTACATATATAATACAAAATAAAAATATCATTTTTATTCCCTCAAATTCTACATAAAAAGTTAAAAAAAGTGACCTCTTCCATTATCACATAAAATCAGTATTAGCAACACAGCACATGACTTTCCATTAAATTTAAATATCTCATTATTCGCGGAATTATAACCTGAACAACTCAAAGATAAATCGCTTTACTTATCATCACTTTACAATAGATGAAGAACTCTTTTGTTTCCACTTCCTACGACACAACCTCCCAATGTATGACATATAACTTAATGCATACAATCTTTTTTAATGAAAATATCTTATTTTTGTTACCCATTACAGTTTAAACCTGCCGTTCACCACTTTAGAAGGTAAAAACATTCACGCCACAGATTAAAATGTCAAGCAACATTTCTACGCTGCATACCACATTTCTATAAAATTCCAATCACGACGCAACCAAATCAGTTAACAAATACACTATTTATTTAACCTCCAAACCTTGGCAAAATATTTTTCCAGCATTATCACAGATACTCTGATTTTCACAAAATATTCCAACCATATTTTTCCAGGGAGCATTCTGCTGCAAGGACGCGCATCGATACAACAGTATCCGCGAGGAGTGGGCTCTGCAACAGTCGATATCGGTTAGCTTTGCAAGAGCAATACATACTCTAGAAATCTATAGCAACTCGACAAACAAGTCCACAGATTCTGTCGTTAATAGGGGGCCAGTAAAGGCAAGTCCAGCGTCGAGGACATAAAATCCAGCTACTTGAAGAGCGAGCGATTTCTGGACACCGATGAAGATTACACATTGGTGTACGTGGCGGACGTGAAACGATCCCAGACGCACCCTTCTCTCGAGACATCTGCTAGCAGACGCGTTACGGATTATGATTCCGTCGATGCACGGTCAACGAACAGGAGTAAAAGCGCAAGAGGAGTCAACGATGCTCCACGAAAGCTGGACGAGTTCGATCAAGCAATAAAACATCCAAGTACTCGTGAGACAAGTGGGACAAATCCGTCACGTCGCATAGAGGCGTCCTCGAGGAAGACAGAGCCAGAAGAAGGACACGCCGCTCTAGGAGCAGATAAATTTGACAGAGTCGAGGGCAGAGATTTAACAAAGACGGCGTATCGCACGGTCGATGGAAAGATGAGGGGTGGAGTAAGGAGGAACCGCAATATCGGCAGGAGCGGCGAGTATCCTATCACGCCAGGTGGGCGAGATGAACGTGACGATGCTCCGTATAAAAGTAGGCGGAAGAGAATTAAAAGAGACACGGAGGAGCCTTCCTGGAATCGGTCAGAGAAAAGTGGGCCTTTGGGAACGAAATTTGAAAAAGGGGTTAATCGATTAAGGAGGAAAAAAATGGGCATGGAATCGAGCGACGTTGATACGCACGAGATCGATCAAAAAAGGAAAAATGTTAGTCGAAATCGTCGAAAGGGGACAGATAACGAGGAAGAAGGTAAAAGCACTAGATCTGCTGGGAGGATCGACGATTCCATGCGAAAAAGGGGGAAAGCTGGTCGAAGGCGATCGAAGAAAATTCAAGATGCTGAGTCGATTTACGAGAATCCGTCGAATCCAGGAAGAAAGGAGCTCGGAGGGAAACGAGGGAGGAAACTTTATAAAAGTACGGTGCCAGAAAATGAAGGGAGCAGACGCGTTGAGAAGACGTGGACGAGCGACACGGATGATGAAGAGAAAACAACTGGTAGACGAGGCAGGAGGTCGCCACGAAAACGAAAGGATGAACAGATGGAAGAAATGGTGGATGTCAGTAAGAGTAAAAAGGTTGGTGGACGAAACAGGAAAAAAGCGGATGCACTTGACAGCGAGAAGGGTGGAGTGTCCCGCAGCGGTGATGAAGAAGGAGATGTTCTTAAACGTGATGGAAAGCGAAGAGGTCGCTCGAGCGGGAGAACAGAAGGTATTGATTCTGACTTAATGAAGAAATATAAGGGAGGTAGGCACAGTTGGTAAAAATTCGGAACCCGCGGCGAGGTCGTAGAGAAACAGAGACTTCTGTAAAAAATTCGTTTACATTTCTGAATTTTTTTTTATTTCATCACTGTAGTGTCAATTTCGGTAGCCTTATTTCTCACACGCAATGGAACTTCGGTAACACGAAAATTCCATTTTTTTTTTAACTTTGCAAGTTTGTAGGGTCTAATCTTAATAGAAATATGAATAAATTTTCTTTTCTGCTACTTTTTGGTTCTTCAGAGTGAAAACAGCCCTTAAAGGTTAACATGTGTGTTCCTATTTTCCTGTACACAATCTTAATTAAAACAATTGTTAGAGTAGAAATTACATTGTTTTTTATGCTCCATGAAACTGTACAATCAAATTATTTCAAATTTGTAGTTTAAATAAAAATTAGTATAGAATTCAGAAGTTAGAAATGTAAAGGAGTTTCTTATCATTTTTTTAGAGGCAAGAAGCTTCACTTAAGTTGTATAGATTAATAATCATAATGTTGGAATGAAATTTTCTCTTGCATGAGAAGCCAGAGCATTAAGTTCGAGTGCTGAAGATAAATCAACACTCGAGTCTGGACACCGAAGTAAGAAAGGGATGAAAGCAGCCAGTAAGAAAGCAACTAGACGGCCTGATTCGAGTAGAACGGCCGACGATTATAGCAAGATAAATGGACCACGTTATCGCAACAGAAACCCAAGAACTTTGCAACTTTACGATGCCGAACTCAGTAAGGCGTAGTAATTTCTGAAATTGGAAAACAATTCTCCTCGTATTTCTATCACGAAATTAGAGGAAAATAACTTGACAGACTTGACATTTGAATAAGCATAATCGTTAGTAGTTTTAGTAGTTTTTAGTCTACGAATGCTAAAAGTGATCGATTTTCTCTAAAATGACTTACATGGAAGTCAGTTGGAAATTCCATTTCGTGTTAGTAGAATGTCAAAAGCAAAAAATTTTTCACCTTGACGAATGTATGTAAATGCTACAGAAATAGGTAAACAAGCATTCTTACCAATATCGGTTCACGAAATCTGCGTTCGAAAGCGATGATATGTAACCTCATGTCATTATCGACATTCCTGCTTGCATGGAGATTGACCGAAGTCTGATACCAAATCGTCATTAATCGGGAACACTTGGGGCCGGCAAACGTTTAGCCGTCATTATCGTATTGAACCCAGATAATGCGGTTTACGTGTGTACAGTGACCCAAGTACGGCATTCTCATGAAAATCCCGCCCCATTATAGGTCATAGGAGCCCGATCGAGTACCAATTATCAGACGAGCACTTTGTGCAACAAGGCTGGACTGTGCTACCGGTCCTCCGAACCATGAGGAAAATCGTTTACTACCAAGCAGAGCCAGCGAAACCTCATCTAAACTGGTAGGTGAACCCATAATTTTCAATAGTAGCATAACGATAAAACGGACCTTCGGTATTGCACCGAGGACTGCCAGCGTTATACATTATGGAATAATAGAAATTTTTAATTCTAATTTTATTTGAAATGTCGATTGAAAAAAGATACAAAGGTTGCATCAAAAAAAATAATATGGGATAAAACAGTATTATCTTAATCTTCTCTGAATTATAATTGAAATTTTGATTTACATTTGAAATATTTGTCTTTTCTTGTACTCATTTTTTAGAGTTTGTAAAAATATGTATAGGCTTTCATGCTTTCCAACCTACTTAGGTATACTTGATAGACATTTTGTAGTCATCACAAGAAGAAGTCAATATTCCACATGATACGAAAATTATAGCGTAATAGTAATTAATCACAATATTAATACATTTGAGTGCAAATAACATGCAAATATATTTAATCTATTGATTATTTATAGGTTTAATTTTTTTATATAGTTTGTGCACAACACATATACGACCTAATTAATAAAATGGACGGGTTGCTATTAAAAATTTTCCGATGAAATGAATATCAAAACTCAAGTTTAATCTATACATATGTATACATATGTTACTAATTTTTCATTATGTCTTCGATTAGCTATTTAAATCGTTCTCATTTGTGCATACAGATACAGATACAGGGTCTGGAAGAGATCAAATGTTGAACTTAATTTTCTCACCAAATTTTGAGTAATGAACCCTATGTATGTACATATACCTATAACACGTTATTACATGGCATAGACCAACTATATGCAACGTTTTAGCGAAATCGATGATCCAAACCTTGTGCACATCCCTTTTGAGTTCTATTCGACGACCACGTCGTCCGTGGAATTCGATCGTGCGAAATAGCTCGTTAAATTTTATGCATCGACGAATCGACGGTGTGATACTAGCGTAGGGGTTATCCTAGAGGCAATGATATGAACGGTCATCGATTCCCAACACGTCGAACCATTACCAAATAAATAGTTTGGGAAGACGACGATAAAAACAGGGAACTGTGTATCGTTAAAAGAGGAAATTAAAAAGAATGAGGAATGACTCACCTAATAGTAAACGTAATAAAAGTATCTTCATCGCGTACGGTTTATGTGACGAGAACAACATTGATGCACTGAAAGTTATAAAAAGGTTACTAAAGATTAATGTACATGTCGATTGAATTTAACGAAGACAAATGTTTATTATTATTATTAATAAATGTAAACTATCATTAAGCAATTTGTTATCAAGCTTATATCTGAACCATAATTCAAAGAAGAGATTACAACTTTGAAAGGATTAAGACACTGGACTTTCACAAATGTAGAACTGAGAAAATTCTAGCCCCGTACCACACTCTGGCAAACAAACTAAAAAAAAAAGTTCATAATCCGCATTGCACATGACTCTGAGTAAACTTCGAGATTAGTTGCTAACGACCTATTAGGGTGAAGCGTAATGCTAACAAGACGACATTATAGACGGTGTCCTGTTCTAGTCTGTTCCCATAAACTATATATATAACTTTCACAATTTGTTACGATTAATCATTAAGTTCTTAACGACCTCACGCGTGGCAGGTTCGAGAAGCACAGAAACGATGGAAGGATATATTACGACGATGGATCCAGCATTTTTTTAAATTTCCAAACCGACGGATCTGGAGAAGTGTTTTATCCAAACGGAAAATTGGCTATCAAAGTTCAGAAACCGATAGATCGTGAATGTAATAAAAAAATGGAATATCAATGTAGTCTAACTAGAATCGATTTTCCTGTTGAAGGATTCAAAAGTTTGGTAAAAATAGATTCGCAACTACTATAGATTCTGTGTCCATATTACTGAAATTGATCCATATATGCAGTTGTAATCCAGTTATCCTAAATTTTAAAGAATTGCAATACAGGAAATTCAATTACTAAAAATCTTTCATTAGATATTTTGCAGTTACCATATTTATGAAATTTAGTTAAAAGCATATGTTTTTAAGGGGAATACTATTTTATGGGCTAAAAACATAGCAAAATTTAGGATTTTTTTTTAAGAACCTAGCATTTCAATTCATCTGAAATTTGGACCATATTTTTATGCATCCTTGAAGAAGTTGCAGTGTTTTTTATTCATTTTTAATAATAAATATAGGAATTACGCGATCATTTTCTCCTATTGTATTTGTAATAATATATTTAAGACTTCGGTATATTTAACATGCTCCGTTCATTGCAGATCTTTGTTACAAGGAGTGCAACATTTTTGTGAACCATTGTGAGCTTGAATTATTTTAAAGAGATACTTAAATTTGAACCTTCAACTGGATAATCGATTATACGAGGGTTGCTGAAAATAGTGAAAAGTTCAATTTCAATGGAATATCAATTTATCTTAAAATATTAGTTACCATGTTTTTATTTAGTACCTAAACCATAATTCTTAAATGGAATCATATTTACACACATATTTTTTTAATCATACGTATAATTTTCCAGTTTATTCCAATATTTTGCTATTGTTATTTAATATTTGTCCCCTCTTCCACGTAGAATCCCGTAGAACATTCCCCTTTTTAAGTAGTTCCAGACTTGAGTTTATTTTTTTGTATAAAGGATCAAGACATTTTGTCGCAAAAAGCAGTAGTTTCAGCAACCTTGGTAGTTTAGTAAAGACAAACCCACTTGAAACGGCAGAGGGAAGGCATAACAAAAAATTCGTTGAAATCGATTTCAAGACGATATGTATACTGTATTCACCCCAGGAGGCAAGGATTGCGTGGGAGTCGATAGCGAATCGCAGATTGTCGCGGTATTCGACACCATGGGCAACGGTGCTGTCTTCGACGAGAACGGTGTAACAAGGTTCGTGAGGGAAAAGAATCTGGCAGGAATTTTTAATTACTGTCAGCCGGACACACCTTCAATTCAAGTTTCCAATTATTTCTGCAGGCTGTCGTACAATCAGATTGGAGGAATTTGGAGGGATAATCCTGCAGGGTTGCCGTTAACATGGCAGTGGGACGCCAATGAAAAGAAATTGATATTTAAGACTATGTACATGGTGAGTACTAATGTTCATATGGAGCCATGGATGCCACTGAAAATTCTTAAAGTCCACTTCGAAATTTGTGATTTTATTCTGACAGCAATAGTTTTTTAAATACTTGTAATGAATACTAACAAAAGTATGAAAAACGACATACAGTCATATGAAATTTGACTCAAAATCGTATTTACAAAGTTTTATAATTTCATCAACAATGATTTGATACTGTAGGAAAAATCAACAACGCATTTGGAAAAGTTCCTCCACCCACCATTGAAAATAGCATTAAGGAGGTAAGGGCCACTGAGGCATTTAAGAAATAGAGACCGATTAATTTCATCGACGCGCGTGTAACGTACAATATGTTCGGTTCTGCAAGTGCCAAAGCACCGATGTCGCCTGGCAGCTCGCGAAATAAGGACAAGAAGGTCGTGGAACGGAAACCTGTTGTTGCAGGGCACGACGACGGCGAAGAAGAAGAGGTCGAGTCCGGGTACGTTGAGGGGAAAAAAGTAGTACAATTGTGCTTGAGCGAGGGTTACTAATTACAACGGGGCTGTTGCAAGTGCACGAAACGCTAATAATCAAGTTTTTCAATTAACGACCAACTATTTTCGATGTCAGCCTGCTTCAAAGTCGCGTCGCGCCAGGGGAAGCTAAATAGGTTAATGAACGCTGTTGTAGAGGAAGTGTAGCATATTTGGAATACTGTTGGTAATCTGGAATACCGAAGTATCTAATAAACTACTAACGCTATCTAATTTGTAACACCGTAGATAATAGGAGCTAACGGTCTGTTAACTACTCAGTGACATTTGTGAATAAACCGCCATTTTGACATTTTCGAGTTAATCTGCAGGGTTTTAAAACGTTAAACCGCAAATTTTTTTCAGCAAGTATTCAATCGTTCCAATCATCGTTAAAATATGTCAAATAATTAGTAATAATAATTAGCGTGATATTTGCCAAAACGTTCACGATCTCACTACTTACCCTAGTTACACTGTTACAGTAGGTACCGTGTAATCTTAGTTACTAAAAGTCCCACATTACCCTGGTACACAATCTCGCTGAAGCGTCTTTTGAAGATTTCCCCACATTAAAAAAAAAGGGGGGCCCAACATGAAGACCGTTGATTTAAATACACGCGTTATTATTATTAGGTTTAGGACAAATAAAGCTTAATACTTTTTTATACAAAATTCACTGCTCCTTTAAATTTCATACTTTAGAGCAGTGTTTCTCAAACTTTTTCAGGTCACCCACCCTCAGTTCTATCAAATTATTCCAACCGACCCCTGCCATAGACGGAGTGTCCCATTTTAATGTGTGTTGTATTGTGTGTTACGACAGTTACGAGTATTCTGAGCATTCTAAAGTTGCAGCCCGTCGAATATCATTGATATAATTGATATAAAAAGTTTTCTATTGATATAAGACAATCCTCGCATGTATTTACAGCTTTACACACTTAATGGACTTTGTTCGGAAATCATGTGCAAACTTAAGTTATTAAAATCCTAATCGTCCACATTTCCACCCACTTAATACCTAGTACCCCCCGCCCCTAAATAATTTAAACTCTAGCGCCCAGTTTGAGAAACACTGCTCTGGAGATTATTCAGTGTGGACGAATTATGTGACTCACCCTGTATATTTTAAATGAAAACTAACCGGAAATATTTTATACTTCAGACAAGATGACCACAAAAATTATCCTGAAGAGACTTGTCACCTACAAGTGATCTGTATGAAATTGACTGACTATATCAGCTTACGGATTCTGAATCGCAAAAACATCAATCTTCAATTTTTTGCGGGCAGCAAAAGTATTCGGTACAAGAATGAATGCACAGTTAACGATGAATTTTATAGAATTTAAAAATTAACATCGTTATGAACTCAATTGCAGAATAGAGTTAGGGACGATTTTAAATCTGAAGAAAGAAATTTCATCGTATTTCACAGATGCCAGCTCGAATGACCATGTGCGGAAGTAAGCCACCCAGTTATGATTACGCTACTTAAGTAGAATATCAAGGAAACAAATTCTTAATAAACATTGCTTTTTGTTCGGAATAGATGTAAATTCAGGGGACTACTATCGGCTGACTTAATGCCCGAAAGCAGTTTATACAATATAACTCAAGAATTACGAAAAGTCCAAAAGTCAGGCAGGCAACGTCAATTTATGGTCAACAAGTATAGACCGTTCTTGGATGTATGGAAAAAATCAAAAACTAGGTGCCAACTACCATGACACCTTAAGTTCATTTATTAGCCACTGGAATAAATTACTTTAAATTCACATAAGAGTTCACTCTTTTGTGTTTTTTTTCAAATAAATGTATTTACGTATTTGTATAAAATACTCTGATAATAATAGGCAAAAATATTTCTTCATTTTCAGAACTATTACTTTAAAAAATGTAATGCACTTTGATATTCTGTAACAAATATTATCTTTCCAATACAAAACTTATTGTACCAAATATAAGTTATAGATTCCGAAAATACATAATGTAGATTTATTACCATCAAAATAATTAATTAAATTTCGTATTCAAAGGTATGCTTTCCTATACGCGTCTGGACGCAGTGTCAACAAATTCAAAATCGATTTTCTCAACAATGAAGCGCGATACCAAAAAGAATTACTGTTTCTTTTCGACTTATAACAAGTAAATAAGTCAAGAAAAAGGAATACAATCTTTTGATATTACTCTCCATTTTCGCGATAATCGACTTTGAATTTCTTGACGTTGCGTTCAGCCACGTATAGGAAACCCCACCTTAATTCAGATTCAGTCCAACCCTCATTTCTAGAACTACTATATGTGTTACCACGGACAGTCGAGTAGGATTCGATGCACTCGATCGACACGCGTCATTTTGCAATCGCATCAATATGCCAATACTGTCTCAAAGCATACATATATTTTATATTAGTAAGAATATCTCTCCATACCCATATATATACCTACTGCTAGAACACAACGTTATATTGATGCGGTTGCACAATGACCCATGATGCTCGTGTCAACCAGAGCTAACACAGCGGGATATCAAGGGAATGAAGAAGAGGAACTCAGGGTTGTATAAATAATAATGAATATGTAATTAAAATAATTATGAGATAATCAAATCTTGTCTGGATGTATACATTCTTCAGGCCAGTATAACGACGTATACGATATAATTTGCGCGCGGGTGCGTTCCCGTTTGCGTCCGTGTTTGTTGTTCATTTATATATCCTTCATTATACGTAGCCAGTGTATCTGTGTGTGTGTGCGCGCTCGGCGTGTGTTTACGACACATACTTAAACATATCCCCCAGTTGAGGGAATATTTCTCCTTGAAAAGTCTTAAATACTAAGCGAGCAAGAGTAAGAGAAAAGAAGAAAAAGATAAGGTGGGAAAGCGAGAAAGTAGGAAACCGTTTTCGCAGGAATTTCGATAAATAAATTAGGGTTAGATCGATCGAAAAGGAAAGAGTTAGAAATGACGTAACAAAAGAGGAGCAATAAATAAAGGTCGTTTCGCGAGCGTTACGAAGGATCACCGCGTGTTCCGTGAACGTCAACGTGTAGACCAACGTCCAGCGTCATGGCGACCTTCCATCGCGGTAGACCAACGACGCGAAGCCCGCGACGCACGAGGCGTGAGGTAAAAGGAAACTGGAGAAAAGGATTGCCATTCGATGTATACAAACGTATAAACAATCGAGTGTTCACGGCTTGCGATCGAAGGACGCGAAGTTCTATGGAACCCGCGTGTCTTGAAGGGCCGTCTGACTACTTTCGACTTATTTACAATGCCCTCCGAGACTGTTCTGGCGATCATCGACGAACCTTTGCCACCGTGGCACGCCGTGCTTTACCGCGTGATTAACCTATCTCTACTTCTACCACGATCACAACGTGCCACGAAATCCAGCTTGAAACACACCGAAGAACGTTCCACTGTCGCTACGATTCCGATCTTCTTGATCTTATTAGAAGGTGTTCAATAGCTTCCGACCCTTTTAACCAACCAGTCCCTCCTGCATGATACTCTTTGCTCCAACCAGTCGACTGCATCTAGCTACGATATTTGGCGCAAAGAATTTCAATACCCATATAAACAAAGACCGAGCGTTTAAACGAATTTCGCTGACCTAAGCGAGAGCAAGTTTTAGGTAAACTAAAAACAAACGTTGCAATTCAGGGTGACGCGCGTGTCGCTTCATGAAGGGGGCGATAGGTCCAGCAAACACAATGGCGACCAGTGGAACGTGCTCCAACATTGTCGTTCTTTCACTCGTCCTCCCCCTTTTACTTTTTCCCTCTCCTATGGAGTCGCGTCCCTAAGGCAGTTATTTACACGGCACCCAAACATTCAGCTCGTTCTTTCATTCGAGCTAGCTCAATCGAACGACAAAACCATGCTGGTTTCTGGCGGAGTTTGACCAGGAGAGGAGAGCCTTCTAGGGGGAAAGAGGGAAAACTGAATCCCGAGAGAACAGGTTAAATGGACGGCGGAGATGAACGAAGAGAATTCGTTCGAGGTGACACGGGCCTAAAAATTAAATAACATCCCAGTACGGTTTGTCCTCGAGGTCGCCCGTCCTCGAGTGATCGCTTTCTCTCGTCCCTTCACTGAGTGTCCCTTACAGCGACGTGATCGTCTAGGCGAGATCTCAGTTGGCCACCTTGACGAACTCTGGATTCGGCACACTGCAGTTCTCCGTTGCGTACGCCGGATGAACGAAAGTACTCCCGGTCATGCCGACGTTCTTTCGGTCGACGGCGCGCACCCTGACGAACAGGAACGCCGCGACCAGCGAGGCGACGACCACGACGAGAAGCAGCATCACTAGGCCACCAACGAACCCTGGAAGGCTCATGCAAATCGTCTCAGGGTCGGCAGAGGCGCTGGCGTTCTGGATAACCACCGTGGTGTCGTTGCTGGAGTTCGTCGTTCCCAGAGCGAAGTTCACGTCGCCTGGAGCAACCACTTGAATGATTCTGGAAGTGTTGACGTCCGTCATCTCCTGGGCTGCTCGCTTGTACACGTGGGTGGAAACCAGGGTGACGGTGCGATAGATACTCTGGAAATGATATTAATCGGGGCGGATGAGTATTTATGAATTTCGCTGTGATTTGTTCGTGATTTCACCCTTCAGAAGAATAAATTTATATTGTCCATGTGAAGTTGTTTAGAACCAACCTAGTCTGACAGCTTTCGTGTTAAATAATTTCCAATATTACTTCAATTTTGTTAAAATATATTAGAATAATTTGAAAAATATAGTAGGACCCTGTGACGTTTATTTCACACATTTCGAACACCCATAACTAATCTACATCTCTACAAAAAGTTTTTACATTCCGGGTGCATTATAAAAACCCCCCAAAATTAAATAAAATCCTTAAATGGAAAATCTAATGCGTATAAATAATTTCAACTTATCACTTCATATGTATATGTCATGTTGCGTGTAATATCACCACATGAACAAGTGTTAGTAACTTTAATATGCTCTAAATGTATCCAAAACTAAGGGTTGCTACGAATCGATTTGGTAATGCCTCGCCGAGATGTAGCGACTAAACCAAGACCCACTCAAGTGCTGTGACTCAAGTGCTGTGAATACCATTGAGAATATAAACCACCAAATGTGTATATTGCTACTTGTTACAGAGTTCTACTTATTTGGTCACATGAAGATACTTTGTTTTACCACACATCCGACATACTTTTTACCCTCTTCGCATAAGAAACATTTTTTTCATATAATGTAAACGTAACATTTGCTTCGATATCTCTATAATCTCAAACAAGTAATATCACAAAAGTACATGGAACACGTCCCTGGGCATTTGACTTGTCACCGAAACACTCGGAAGCGTTAAGTACCTGAGCCCTTGCTGCTTTTACGAAGTCGCTATATCTCGGCGAAGCACTATCCATACCTTTACTAATCAGTGTCATTTTGAATCATTAACAAGTGTTTGGTACTTACAGAATCACTGTCTTCCAAGTGTTCATGATCGTCGGACCTTCGCCTCCTGGCGCCCCTAAGCTCGGCTGGAAAACCTTCGACCGACCTCGGCCGACCTCCGAGGGTGGCCAGGTTACCCTCAAGCTCCTCAGAACCGGCGGTACCCTTTCTCTTCACGGTCTGGTAGGCCGCTGCCGGGTGGCCAGGCAGAGGAGGTGGAGGAAGGTGAATGTTATCCTGCGGACTCTGCGGCGAGCTGCTGGCTGTCGCGTCCCCTGGCGTCGAACTAGGTGAGGAGGATGAGGTTTGTGCTTGTGGTGCTGGCACTACGTCCGCGTTTGGCTCGCTGTTGCAACAAATCGCGGATTAGAATGCAGTACGATATTAAAGCTCCTTTTACTATATCTATTTCCCAATTCACTGTCGATCCTATTATATTCTTATTATTTCATTATATTCTGTTCGTGATGTTCAAGAAATGGAAATTCAATTTTTATTTATTTAAACGAGAAGTGATGCAATAAAGTAATTACACAAAAACTGGTATTCTTCAATGTTGTTCTTTTTTTGCATAAATGAAAACTATCTATACATGTAAATATATCGTGTTTGCAAGATAATCGATACTATCAAAACAGGTAACCTCAGTCCCCCTTTCGTAATTAATTTCATTTTTGTCCCAACTTCCCGGTCATCACGCACTATTATATGATACAATTCAAGAATAATTTAGTAATTCAAGAGTAATTGATTCCTTTATTGGATTATGTTTGTCAGCTGACCTATACGCTCCAGCAGGCCCACTGGGGTGTCGAGGATCAGCAAACGCGGGTGGTACACCGTATTCAGGTACTGGTGGCGCGCCATATTCCGAGCCTAAACTGGGGTGCCCTGCAGGTATTCCGTATTCCTGAGTGAGACCTGTGGCAGGAGCTCCGTACTCAAGGCCAGGATGTCCACATTTCGGCTCTGGACAATTGTATCGGCAGACCTGTATGACGCACTGGAAGTGAACGTTCATACTGTCGGGGAACTTGAAGGCTTGGAAGTAAGCGAAGCTGACGACCGAGGCGCTCGGCCCGAAGTTCTTTATTTTCTGGAACCTATGAGAAAGGGAAAAATTTATGAGTTCGGAGGGCATCAGTTGAGGAAGAATGGAAAGTACAGAAGTATTCGAGTAAAGAAAGAGATACATCCCAAAGTCATAGAAGAACATCATTAATTATAACGCCATGAAAGAAAATATAGCAAAATGCAAATGTAGTAAGTGTCACTAAACTACTGAGGATTATCAATGATACAAATTATAATAAAACACTACAGGTGCTTCCACTTACCTAGACATTATCTTCGGCCTGACGACACAGCCATACTGATCTACCAACTGAATAGGCGCCCTCTTGCCATCATGAGCGACGCAGTTCCTCACCAGCATGTCGAACTTATTCTCATCGTCTTTAATCGCCAGGACCATCGTCATGGTTTGCCCGATCTTTACTATACCCGACACTTCGCTGGCCCACGGACCCTTGCCAACCTGTATCTGCATCCAACACTGCAGATTGTCACCAAGGAAGTTGGCAGTAACGGCGTGCAACATGTCTACTTGGAACGGCCTGAATGTCACTGCTTTCTCGTAGAAATCGTACCAAGTGCAACGAAGCTTCCTGGCCTGATCCCACACCTCCTGCACGTACGGGTCATATTGAACGATTATGGTGTTCTCCACATAGCTGCCGGACGGCGTTGGCGCCCCATAGGCAGCCACATTGTGATTGGCGGAAGAGCTCATTCCACACGAGTTCAAGAAGATCTCGAAGGTTGCGCTCAGGTGGCCCGTGCCTGGCTTCAGATGCACGCAATGGGAGTCCGAGTAGAAGCCCTTGCTGAAGATCATTCCATAGAACGGTCGATCGAATTCGATGTTCACGCGCATGTGAGTCTTCTCGCATTGGACTTGAAGGTGTTTTATCTGAGGTGTGTCAGGAGAAGCCAGCGGCCAATTCTCCTCGGCGCCGTGCGTCGTCGGGGCGCCATATTGGGCTGGTGGGCCATACACCGATCGGTGCTCCAATGGCAGCGCGCTGCTGTCAACTAGTGGAGACTCGCATTTCACTTTCTGTAACAAACAAGAGTAGATTCGCTTATTTCTTTTTCAATAATGTTGTACTAGTTTTTTTATAGCAAGCATTCACGATTTTATGACGTTCACTCTTAGCGCTCCATTAGGGTGGTTGATACAAAATTGGTTTTGGTGTAATAGATCTAAAAACCTATTGGCTATGTGATTGTGACAATTTAATGATGTAAAATTATATGTTACAAGATAAGATTCTCTGAATACGCTAAATGCTGCTTCTACAATTTACTGTGAATTTACACCCTGGTTGCTACCTGTAGACTAAGCAAAAAGTCTTTGTACGCATACAAACACATGTACACAGACGCCTTCCAACTATTCTGAACAACACGTCAACACATTCTCTCTAAACTCTCACCCCCCGCTGTAGTTATTAGTGGCAATTGTTTAGGTACATGGTAAGGATTACCATAGCAGATAGCTCATTGGAAAATTGCCAGCAGCATTACATTCAATTGTAATGGGGCTTGTACATGGTCCACAGCGCGATTTTCGGAAATCTGGAAGCTATTAAACCTTGCCTGATAGAGACTGGGTCAATTTAGACCCATCATAGATATGAAGCTATTTATGTTACTTATTACGTATTAGTACTACTTCTTTAAGAAAACATGACTTATAGATCATAACAAGATCAGAATCTAATATGTAAATTTATTGTAAGACGTGTATGAATCAAATTATAGATAACAAATAACCATTCAGATTTGTTAAGTTCTTACTACATCAGTACTGTACAATACGAAATGACACAAAGTGTCTGCTGTCAAAAAGCCTTTACTATTCAGAAAAATCCGTGCAAACTAAGTAGTTCGAATCATTCATCACCAGACTGCCCTCCTAAAAGACTGATAGATTTTTCAAGGTTTTTTGCAAATTTTTGATTTTCACAAAGTCATCCCCGCTTACGGTACTTATTTAATAGCATATTTCAAGCGCGGATCAGACTTTGTGAAATATTCATTCTAACGAGTTTGTAGCTAATCAAAAAAGAATATCGTACAGCAATGTATATTCTGTCTAGCTACAAACGTCAGAAATAAATATTTCATTCTCATGAGCTTTGCTGCATTGTTCATGAATCCCATTTTGACCATCCCCACATTGTGTCCAGCCTTCATTACATGCTAATATTCAGTAAAGCTCGTTGCAATATAAGCAGGCCACACGATTTTCATCATCCTCACTGCCTAAATCACTTGCTTCTTCCCTTTTCGCTAGGAACAACTTTATTTTAATATCCCGTTTTGTTCAACTGCCCCTACCCCTTTTTCAAGTACATGAATAGCTGATTTATGTTACTTACGTGCGCATGAAAGACACGCGTTCAACATTAGAATAAATTTCATCCAGGATTGAAACTCAGAAACACGTTATACGCGCACGATGTCGAAACCAGGCGTAAAGACAGCATGTACAGGAATTTCTTAAAGAACGACCCAGTAACTCTTAACGGAAATGAATGACGAGTCCCATGACAGACGAGTGCCCTTTTCAAGGCCCTGCACGTATGCGGTATAGCAATTCAACCGGCTGCGTTTCGAAACCTCTCCCTTAAGAGTCATAACGGCGAGCCAACCGAGAATATAGGCTTGCTAGACGCCAGCGGAAAATGAGGAAAGCTTTGTCGTCGCCGCTTATCTCGTCTCTTCCTCCCCCTTTCGCCACCGTTTGCTATCCTTCTTACTTCTATTCTATATTACGGTGTCTACAAACGTTGTCGAGGCGCCAGTCTTTCTGGAATTACAATGAATGACGATGCGCACCTCCGGCTTGTTTCGCCGGACACGGTGCAGGAGCGTAGTCGAATCAGGAATTCCAGGAACGTTATTCGCCATTGCAACCTTTCGCGGAATGCCAATCGAAGCGGGGTTACGGTGCACGAGATTCCACGGAATTGTGCTGAGAACTGTCGAGCTGACACGACCTTGAAGATCGCCAACCCCATCGATCGAAGGTTTTTCGTACACTCCACCGCGGATGTTCACGTTTCTGTAATTGAGGACCTTGCAGAAAGAAGGGTGCAACTCCATCTTGGACAGTTTTTGAGTTATGACGAATAATGTGGGTAAAAAAATTCGACACCGTTTAGTGCACGTTTGATGCATATCCGATAACAAATGAGTGATTTAGGTATTGCAAATTTTTAACTTGCACTGATTACTGTTTCGTGTAAATTTTTTGTTTTGGACAGCTGCAGGTTTGAAAAATTCGCCAAAAATAGAAATAAAAGCTTATCAACGCAATAACTACTACTTGTTGTTTTAATCTTAAGTCAAAGCAATAATTTTATGCACATACTTTTTAATTTACTCGAAGCCGGTAAAGATGGACCTGCATTTTTATTTTCGAGTTTTTAGTATTTGTGTATTTTTCTATTTTTTCAATTTTTATTGTTTTTTTCATTTATGACTTCTTTTTATTAAAAATTGTATTATCATCATACCCGCGCACACCTACAAAGTTTAAAAACAATTGGACTGGTAGAAGTGGATGAAATTTAAGTTGCCAGATTTGAACCATAAACACCAATCATACAGAGGATCGAAACTAAGTAAAATCATTTAAAAGCAGTAGCAAGAAACCACAACGTAATTTCTTAATCCTTTACCTGCCATTTGTGTTTTATCTTGCGTTTCAATCGACAGGTAGGTATGCATTATAGCATAACGAATGCGAGTCACGAATTGGAGGCGACACATGTTAGCGCCCATTACCCGATACGGGATTTGTATTAATACGGCAATAGTGATTCGGTTAGAGGCAACCGAAAACGAGGTTACTGTTATACAACAGACGCTTCCACGGCCCAAATCGACCGCGCACGCATATCGAGGGTGTCAAGAGTGCTGACCAACGCCCACAGATTTTGCATTCCAGGTTAACGCGATTGACATACGCACGCGATCAAATTATGCACGATAAATCAACTTGCTTCGAGTGATCCTACGCCTCGAAACCGGAGCTTCGGCTTTGAAGATCGCATATGCTCTGGTATGCCGGACGCTCGGTCGTAAAGGACAGACGTAAATTACGGGGATAAGTTGGCGCTAAACCTCCAATGAAATAGGAATGACGGAGTAAGAAATATATTGAATGCTCAAGTGACGAATAAAATGACGTTCGAAAGCTGCTGTGATAAGTAGGTATATATGTACATATGTAGTTTCGTGATCCCTGTCGTTCCGTTTATACCAGTTGCATGCCGACCAATGTGCACTTGACAGCTCTATGGTCATATCCTCTTAGAACATGCAGTTTTGTTTAAATTTTCACTTAATTTTTATTAAGACATTTGGCATTAATCCTGGGATATTTTAAAATGAAATTGCACTGATTGTGAGAAACTAAAAATTATGCTCACTTTATGCGATATATATTTTTCATAAAATTGATTGCTCGTAATACATGTTAAAAATAAATGGTACTGTTTATGTAAAATTGTCCATTCAACAATACATTTTAAAATTAAAGAATAGTATAAAGTCACTACATTTTGAACATTGCACGTATCATGTTACGTAGGGTAGATGTCCCAGTTACTGCCAGTGTCCCTATTATTGCCATTTTATTTATTTTACTTAATAAAAACGTAACGCGTAAAGAATAGTGCACAAATAATAATAATAAGAAAAAGAAGAGTACCAATTTAATAATACATTTTTTTAACACTATTCTTTATACGTCACGTTTTTAATAAGTAGAATAAATAAAGTGGTAGTAATTGGGACATCTACCCTATGTATATATAATTGTCAGTTTTACTTCAAGGTGTCAATGTTCCCCGAGTGATTAATTTTACACTATCCATTTCCATAAAAAAAAAATTCATTTTAGTTTGTTCTGCCAATGCACCGATGTGACATTTACCATATAGCCAAGAATTTGACGCGGCCCGAAATAGAAGATGGCGTGTTTTAATCCGACAACACGTATCATGTAAACCTTTTGTATACGAGAACATCATATTTATCCGGAAAAAGGAATCACGAAAAAGCATCACGTATAGGCACAGTTGAAGGTAACTGTACAGGCGTAGTCAGGTTCCTGAAATTACAGCGGTTCCTGTTACAAAAGTTACGAAATTTAAGCGTCTTTTTCTACCGGATACCGTGCGCCGTCATTTCACTCTGGCGCCCTGTTGTACACGGGGAAACCATAAATTACGCGGTAACAGGGTAAGCGATCGACAGTTTCTGCTGGCAAAAAATAACCAACGTGCTTTTAAGTTCCCCAAGCTTCGTTTTATATAGAGTGTTTTGCTGCACCTCGACGTTTCCGCTAATAACACGCATTCCTGTTTTCTTGTATTTCTTCTTGTTAGAGTAATAAAGACGTAGCTGTTATTATTACTAAATAGTACAGTGGTTGGCAATGTATTGCGAGAGATGTACAGTCGATCTGATGGTGGTCCTTTCAGTTAAATTCAGGAGAAAGAAAGAATTACATGAATATTTAGAATTGTTATAGAATTTATCCTCGAGGATGTGGTGCTTCTAGTGAAACACTTTTTTTATGTTGACAAATAAATTAGATACGTGTTTACATCAATTGAGAAAGTATTATTATATTATAGATTATATTACGAAATGAATAAGAATTTGAATTATCGGCTTCCCTTCGTTATGATCCCCAAACGGAAGACATTATATTGGGACTAAATTTTGTCTTGTAGTCATATTACAAATATTTCGTAAAATTATTTTAATACAAGTAAAAGGAAATAAATATGAATACAACGCAGTTCGAATCGGAGCACATACCTATGCTAAATATAAAGTATGTAGATATTCAGATTTCCTATTCCACGTTGCAAACTAAATCGGTTTCAAATTATTGCAGCAAGGTTAATACATTCAGCATGTAACCTATGTATGATTATATTATCTGTGACAGAAACGTAAATTATGGTAGAGTTGACATAACACTGGAATAAATAGATATATGGTACCTATTAGTAAAACTTATTAACCGCTTACATTAACAAGTCACGCCATGAGCACACGTCATATCATTGCGTGTTTCAATTTAACAAAGGAAGAAGCAGTTAGAGAACTTATGTCACCAATTTGACTGAAAATATGCGTACACTTACAATTAGTAGACAAGGACAACAATGTGTTAAACAGATAAGGCACACCATTTAAAAATTTGCACGAGAAAATCGCGTTCAAAACTTTGCTTCTTCCAAATACTCGGCACCGATGGTATAGCACAGAATATTAAAACTCATTTATTTGGGAACTACTTTTTAACCAGATACACCCTTTCGAATTAACACGGCAGTACATATAAACGAAACTATAATTCAGTTGTAGAAACAGCTCAACTGTACTTCATATATTAATTCCAGGCATACACTATGTATGTACATATCTTATCGAATTATCATTTATTTCCTCAAACAGAAGGAAAAAATTTCGAATTCGATTTTCTCACAAAATTTTAATTAGTGCGCCACGTGCGCGCCGCGCATTATTACAAATGACATGGATTTGCTGTATGTGAAATTTTAACGAAATTGATGAAATGAATGTTACGCACTTCCCTTGCGAGATGCGACAAGAATGACAGAAGACGTCGATTCAGGACCAACAGGAAATGCATGGTTCGCGCCTGACCGATAGGCAGGTCGGCCGTACGCATACCTGTCCGCTTTCTTGTTCTACTTGCACCTGCACCCGATCTGCTCTAAGGACTTTCTGGATAGAAAAGTATCGCAGAACCGGTCGATGCGTGAAACGAAATCGTAGAGCGAATGCAGCGATCGGTGTGGAAAAAAAAACTGAACCGTGACGAATGATACGCTACTCGTCTATGAATTTTTGAAATGCTGAAAGAATTTTCGTGGGAATCAGCAGCTTCGCCTCTAGTGTACCCATAACTATATCCTACAATGCATTACTCGCCGAGGGTTAGATTTCATTATAGAGTAATTTAACTTCACTCAATCTTGCCCCTTAGTCCACGCTTGCTTTGTTAAAATATTTTCTTTTTTTGTACATTTTCTATGAGGCGAAACAAAGCTGTATTATTATTATTAATCCTTTAAAGCCTAGCTGCAATACATAATATGCGTTACCTATGTAATGTTAGGAGGGTCCGCAAAGAATTTTTTAGTCCTACATTATTGTTTTAGAGTTTGAAAGCTTTAAATTGTTTTAAAAGACTTTAATTCTCTGAGTACGGTGTTATATTAGTATATCTAAACAGCTGAAGAAAGTGTGGAATTTTTTTATGCACAGTGTCTTATTTCTTAATTAGCTTGTTATTAGAAAATTACACGGAGGAAAAATATGGAATTCGAGAAAATGAAAATGCGATGTTGAATTTTACAAAAGTAATTTATCTTCTTTGCCTACTTCGATTCTAATATTCGAACTGAGAGATACGCTTGTCTTCACTTCCAATAGATATCGCAAGTCATGCGTGACCCACGTGATAGGGAGCGTGTTAAGCGAGAATACAGAAGTAGGAAAATAGGCGAAAAAATGGATTCCAGTACGCATTTACTGGTGTCGTTAAAGTCCGACTCAAAACAAGAAACTGTTCGCAAAAAGTGAAATTAAAGTTAGAGATAGAGAGCTGCAAATAAGTTGATATGTGATCTACAGTAAATAGTACACATATAACAATTTGAAGAAAGACCAACTCAGAATTAATTGTAAGTAATACTCACGGGAATAAACGAAACGTGACCAATAATTTAATATATGAATACTTAATGAAATCTGACATTATGATAAGGCTATATAAAAAGGAGTATGTATATCAAGTCAGTCTTTTATTTGGACATTCTAAAAAGCTTATCCTCTCTATTTAAACCCCATTTTAGATCAGACTTTCATTCCTGTGATAGGTATGGAACATAAATTATGAAAACCATCCAATTCATATTCTACATTCGTTATTCTAAATATCTTAAATTCTTAAGTTTTTTTCAATTTCCCGTGTCTTTTTGTCTGTGCATTTTTATGAGTACTATATTCTTGTGTATTTTTCGATCACTTCGTTGGATCACTTTATATAATAAGAGATGAAAAACAACAGGTTTACAAGTAAATCTTGTATAAACGAACATTGTGTAATTCTTTTATAAATTGTCTGTAATGTAAGAAGCCCAGATTCGAGTTAGATACGAGAATGGACACGTTCGAAGGAGGAATAGTAGCCACAGAAAAGACAAATTCCATTTGTCCATTGTAATCCAAATGGAACGTTGGAACATCACACTTTCACTCAACAAGGAAGACAAACCGCGCCCTTTAATTAACCAACCAATCAATTCCGCTAGCACTTTGTTGGCTTTAAGTTCAGCGTGACTTCAGCTCACTTTATGATTTCAGTCATTTAAGATCTCTATCGAATATAAAAAAAATTTAAATATAAGAATTGTCCAGTATTTTATGCTCTATTACACTACCAAAATAAAAGTAAAGTTATATTAAAAGAACGAAAAAGGCAAATAACTTTAGGGGTTAATTTGATAACATTTTCACGTACATCTAATAAAGAATATCGAAACTTCGATTTTTATTAGTAGACGATTCATTGGAGACCACATACGTATGTACATACTGCGGCGCAAACGTTGGATCGTTGATGTGGCAAAGTACAAATTGAACTCCGAGCTTGGTTTGTTTCAAAGTAAACATTTGTGAACTTTTGGACAATACTTTCGTTGCTTTCCAGAAAATACTGACGTGAAAGTATGTCAAGAGCCGTGGACAGGATGATAGTCCCTCGGCGCGATAACACGCCGGCGCCACTCAAAGTATTATTAGATCGACCGCTGTTGCTATGTTCACGGAGGAGCATGAAACCGAAATCGAGGAGGCCACCGTGTAGCGTGGAAGTCCATTATCCGAGGTTGTCGATGAAAATGAGAAAGGCTGGGAAGGGGTCGGTCGTGCGGGCGAACGGAAAATGGCTCGTCGGAAAATAAAAGCCACGGGATCGTATCCAAGTGGCCGAGTTTTGCCCGTTTAGAAAGCAACACCGGCTACGAACGGTTCTGCGGGCCCGTGTGCTTTCGACAGACGCTATCGAAAATAAGATAGGTGGCAGATTTTACGAAGAGAAACCACCGACGTTGTAATGCAACCGGCGTCTCTTTTTCTCTGTATATGGTGGCGAAAAAGTAGGTCGAGCGGGTTAGCTTCAACGACAACACTTGTATGTCACCTGCTTTTTGATAACATAGCTGTTGCACGGCTGCTGCTCCCGGAGAAAATGTTTTGGCACTTGGTTGTGTTGAAATATTTAAACGGAGGTTTTTTCTAAAACCAACGTTAGGTCACTGACCGAGGGTCACAGAACTAGCGGCATGGAGAAGTCGACACTTTGAATTATGTGCAAAAAGTAAAGAGTCATCTTGGCTGAATTATAGAAATATTGATAAAAATGGGCTCTTTTAGCTTTGTGTTTAACATATTTTTCCAGCTATACTTGTTTTCGAGTTATTTGACATAACACATTTCCCCCCTAAACGTGAATATTATCTGAATCTATTCTATTTCATTTTTAATAAAAGTGCAATTATTAGTATGAAGTGTACGAAATATTTAAAACAGTGTTTCATATTAATTCACCTTCCTTTAATTCCTTCGTAATAACGTCAGTGAAAGAACACCTGGACGGTATAGAAGCTGAGTTGAGCAAATTTTAATCTAATTACTAATTACAAATTACGATTAAAATGTAATTGTGTAATCGTTAATTTAGGTAGTTGACAAAATTGTGGCCAACTACCTAAATTAACGATTACAGAAATTAATGTGTAATCAATTACACAATTACATTTTAATCGCAATTTGTAATTTGTAATTAGATTACATTTTGCCCAGCTCTGTACAGAAGAGAGGGGTTGAGGAATACTCTGGCATTGGATGGCCGTGTGTCACTACGTGAATTCTTCAGAAGGCCACATACTTTGTGCACAGTAAATGCTCAAATTATACAGAAGTATGTACCTGAATATAAATGAATGCCTTTTTAGGAATCCAGAAACGAGTGAACGGTTTTTTAGTCTGCGATTTACAAATGAAATGAACGAATGAATTAATTGTTGGATCATTTATGAGAACGTACTGATTCACAAAGTTTTATCTAGATGTATGAATCGATAAGAGTGGTTCATTTTTTCAATATAAGTACTAATAAATTGTAAATAAATAACCATTTAGAATTTATGAAGTAAATTATTTTGAACTTTTTAAATACCCCTAAAGAATCGAAAATTTACAAAAGTGTAGAACTTAGGAAAAGAAGTGCGATTTTGCAGGAAAATTTTTAATCTATTTATGCAACATTGAAGTATTAAAATTAATTTTTTTTTTAATACTAGAGGCCTGTTTTGTTGTTGCCTAAAGTATAACTCCCCTAAGGGGAGTTCTCACTCCCTAATACACTCGTCTAATACTTCTATTGAGGCCCTGTAAAAGCTAGAAATCTGCAAAGTTTAAAATAAATTCGGAAACTGGGATTACTAAAGCTCCCTTGTGAGCTGAATCGACTGATTAATCGTAGTATTATTTTTTAAAAGATCGGGAAACCTCGAACTGTAGATACATAAAAGTAATAACAGTATTATACATGTGTGGTTTTATTATCGAATTAACACGATAACATATTATACCACAAGCTTCGAGGCTTACAAACGATCTTGAGAATATGCTAACAATCCTCTCACGAACGATGTATCGCTAATGATAACAGAAAGCGTTTTCCTATATTCAACACGCACTAAACATTCATGCGTCGATAAATGTCCAATTACCATGGCATCAACATAATGTAGTCACTAATTACGTCACGGACCCCTCGTAACGACAATTGAATACAAGTGGAAGATTGATAACGTCTTGAACGAGCTGGTGCAACGATTGAAGGAATTCAATAATGGCAACTGTATTTTGTATTATTTAAACCTAACGTTTATACTGAATAGTACGGTAATTCAGGAAGGAAGATTACTCGTTTTTCCAGCCGAAAATTGTGGCTTCCGGAAAAGCGGCGACGATCTAATTACAACGAGACGATTAGAACGGAGGCGCGGACCTCCAGCCGTGAGAATCAGGCTGAGAACCGTGGGGAGTGCGCTCTCTTTTGTTGAGGAAAACTCCTGGGGTGGGATTTTAATTAAAGAAGAACACTGTTCGCTGGTACTGCTATGCGAAAAACGTCTGTCCTGTCCTCCACTAACTGAACCGTACGTTTGTACTCGCTGCGAATCGTTTTGCGAACGCGACAAATTTAGTGTCTGCCATTTCGTCGGGGTTTCAATTGCTTATTCCGATTACATTCGCCCAATTATTACTCCTTCAGTTTGCTTTCTAATATTTCGTACGTGAGATTGAAAGCATTGGACATTTTAACTGTCTTTATTCGAACTATAAAGTATTAATCTTAGGTATGATATTAACGTAGTTTCTGAAAATATTTGGAAAGTAGCAATAGTATTTTGAAGATTATGCCATCTTTGGTTTTATGTAAAATATTAGTTACATCGAGTTGGTTGAATATTGTGATGACCAAACACGAACAATGTACATAGATATTAATAATAATAAAATTTGTAAATTCTAGGACATTCATTTATATCATTCGAATGATCCTTTGACTAATAAAAATATGGAGTCCACTAAAATGAAATATGTAGTAGTATTTCTGACATATCTTTTCATCTACTCAATGTATTTCATTTTAATCGAAATTAACACAATCCTAAATTACGGATTTACAAGTTTAGCAGCTTCATTAGGTTGTCCAGAACAATGAACTGGTGGAGTCACGAAAAGGATCTTGAATTACGACAATCGAGAAGCGCGTTGGCGGAACAAGTGCAGTGAAAAGCTCGCGGTCATCCGCAAGATTGCACGTTTCTAACAGCCGCAAGCCGAAGGAGAGTGTTCTTTTCCTATTCATTGGAATTTATCAATGGTGGTTTGGTAATGACTGCGAAACCTACTGCAAATTACCAGTTTTCGTTATCTTTTGCTACTTTCTTTAAACACTTTTTAAATCGAATCTTATAATCTGTAAAACAATTGCAGACGATGATTAGCACTGACTAACATCGCGGAAAATTTAATGCGAAGATATCTAAAATCCTGTTAAGGTAAAAGGGACTCATACTATCGTATAAATTTGCAGCAAATAATAACTGCATATTACTGCCTTTGAAACCTTTCAAAAGTTATTTAAAGCAACGTCCAAAGAGCAAACAGCATACCCTCTATCCAGTACAATAAACTTTCACTAATAAGACACTGCAGGTCAGGTAACCCTTGAGCAGCGAACACCTTGATTCCATGACAAATACAGCATCAATGTTTACCTAAAACTTCACTCACATACCCCTCAGAATTATTATTTATATTATAATCCAATTCTGTTACGGTCTGACTTGATTTGTTCTTGAGAACAAGAGAAACTTATTTTCTCCGAGAAGTAAGACTAATAATACCTAAGATTTATAGTCTTATGTTTAGGATGGATTGAAATGGACCCCATATCCTCCAGTCGAGGGTTAAAACCCATGCGGCTTCGCATCAAAGTTTTCGAATCAAAGCTAACAAGCCACCCACCCTCCAAGCACCGCTATTAGCTATCATCAGAATGGCCCTTGCTAAGAAGAAACGGCCCCAGGAAGATAATCGACAGCGTCCCGGTTCAAAGCTTTTTTTCGATGGTAGAAGAGCTACTGTGGCAAGTCGTGCGACCAGGACAAGTGGGATCGTTTCGCGCTAAAAGGCCTGCAAGATCGGAAGCGAGACAAGACGAGGCGCGCCATGACGAGGCGCGACAGCGCGAGGGGACAAGGCGAGACGTTTCTCAGGAAAGAAAGCTGCGGATGGAAAAGAAGTCAATCCTTGGCTGGAACTTGACTAGAGGCTGACCCGCTACATATCGCCTCGCGGGCCGTTCCCTTGACAGTGAGGAACAGCGATAGAGAGGAATGGCAGGCAGAGAGAGAGAGAGAGAGAGAGAGACGAGGGACGAGAGAGGCAGAAAGAAGATCGTCTAGAGAGTGTATAGTCGAAAGAGGACAACGCGTCTGACGCGACGACCTACTATCTTCGCTTCGGCTGTTCAGTGGGTATAGTTAACACTGGATACTGTGTTGTTGGCAGGTACGTGTTTCTACGACGCTGCTACCAGGTGCACTAGGCGTTTTCATTCACCTCGCTCTCCTCGCGTTTTAGAGCAAGGAGTGGACAGGATCTCGCGGAACGAGACTATCCAGAACGCTTTGTCGCGTGGGCATGCGCGTTACGCTCATCGATCTATAGATTTCTGTGTTGAATTATGTTAAATATATTCTATGAATTGCGTGTGTCAAGGACTTTGAAAACATGATTTTGTGGAAAACGCGTTTAAAGTTTTGGGTCTGAACCCTACACCGAGGAACACCTACCTACCTACACGCGCATAACTTTGTTAATTTTGGTCGGAGTAACTTGACACTTCCAGGGAATATTTTCAAAATGTTGTACTTCAATAAAATATAAAAACCGATTTTTCGAAAATTTCTAGGTAGGCCTCCCCCTAAAGTAAAATAAGTTGGATACCAGCCACTTTATCAATCGCGAAGATATGAAAATTTTATATATTATGCAGATTTGCGAGTAATGCAATCAGTACTTCAGTAGAACAGCGTAATTTAAAGAGTTGATCAATAATCACTGTTAATTCATTTATGGAAGGATTTAAAAATTGTTTAAAAAGTTTCATTATCGAGATTACAATAATAACTATCCATTTCTTAAAGTCATTTCTGAGTAATAAAATAATAATTGTGGTCTACAATATGTATATACAAGAACTTTCTCCTACTTATATGATATAATTAAGTGAGTAGTGCATTGTTCAATGTTTCTTGATAAATTTTCATTCAAGAAGGAAGAAATAAAATACGCTGGATCATTTAACGTAAAATTTGCATCATTTGAGTAAATGATAAATAATTCTATTACATCTTTATTCCATTAAAAATACACAGTACAAGAGAACAACGTACTATTAACCTAATCTAGAATCCTATTCACACCGAGCTGATAAATGATGCAAACGCTATTCCGCAAAAATAAATCCACTTATGAATTATCTGCATAATTGCTGTTGCAAGGGTTTAACATTCAAATGATAAAACGGCGATGAATCGAAATATTAAATTAAGGGAATGCATTTGATTGCGTCGCTCATAAATATTAACAAACACTTGTCGAAATACCTTCTGGCGTCGACAAGGATATTTACATCGTTCAGATTTAACGGCGTCGCTGGAAAATTTAATTAGTTCACAGTCGAATAACAAAAACATCGCGCGTTTCATCAATGCGGGCTCGAAATTTATTTTCGAAAAAAAGTATTTTACGTGCTCTCGGTGAAATGAATTGCCTCGATCCCAGTTTCGTATATTTACAAGAAAAACACGCTGATAAACGCGATGCAAAATTACCGTCTACAAGCTGTAATGCATTCACGACTAGATGCAATGTTCATACGTAGATATGTATGTACATGATGTGCCTGCAAAAAAGAAGCACCGTCTCTTCGATAAAATATCTATTGGCGCGGGACTCGGTACGATTAAGCAATATAGCCGTCGAAACTGGCGAAATCCCTCTCTGAATTTCTTTTTAATACAAAACCAAATTGAATAGCAATCGAGGCATTAAAACGAGAAAAAAATTTGCTTGTTATTTTACTCAAAATAATTCTGTACCAAGTTCTAACAAGGGAAATGATTTAATAAATCTTTAATTTATAAACAATTTCTTGATTGATGTACTGCTACATTTCTTTATGAAATAATATAGTGCGGTTATTTTAGTCAATGGCGTATTCTTTTGTTTTAATGTTATTGTTTCATCAAAGATAATCATAGACAGTAGACTGAAAGTAGCTGTGCTTATGAGGTGTATTTTTACTATAATATTGTATAGTAAAATGTAGACTAAGCAGTACACTTTAATTAAATATCTCGTATAGTAATTGAAAGTTTATCAACGATTCTCCGGTTTCAAATTTAATCTCAGTCACAGCATTATTTTACCCCATTCTGTTCTATCCACAAGTACATTTCATAAAACCTCCTTCATAAATCCTCGATATCTGCACGAAGAAATCAATTACACACTACATACTCCTATATCTCCCTCAACTATATACCACATTATATATCAATAAGGCTCTCAATTAAAAACTACAAAGCGAGGAAAGTGTCCATATACGAGGACCTAATTTCTGTTAGATTTATTAATAGCGCCATTTTGTATAAATAGAAAGTATTAAAATTTTCAAATATTTCTCCTCTACCTGTTTATTTTTATTTAGTTCGACTCTACTTTCCTGTCATTTACTCATCATTTTCTATGGTGTAATAAAACGATACTGTTATTAAGATATTACACAATAGTCGACGTTTAGCGGTTACTTGTAACCACAATCATTCAAGTAGTACTTCTGTCACTAACTCCACACTTCTCCTGTTTCTTTCCCGTCCTACTCGAAGAAAAGAAAAACGGAAAACAGGGCGAGGGTGGTCGATTCGCGCACGCACGTCCCCCCAGCCCGTTCGGGGTGGCAACCGTTTCATTGAGCTTCCACTTCAAACCGATGAGCACCACAACAGACGACAATATGTAGCACAAGGAGGGCCCGCGGCGACGGTGATTCCTCTTAAGCATTAACGTCGCGTTGTGTCTCATCCAGCACGTGCGTCCCGCGAATAGCGGTCCAACCGAGAGCGTTTAAGCATCAATGAAACGCGCCCGTTCCTCCTTCATTCACCCCTTCTCCATCGATAGGACACACAGAATTTTTTAACGGTTATGAAAATATGTTTAACGGGACGCCCGATCTTTTCTTGGATCCTCGACGATTTTCACGAGAATCGTGTTCATAATAAAAAAAACGCCCAACGGTCACGTGATCTACTCATCGAATACGATGAAAAGAATAGATATTTCTGTCTTTTTACTCATTACGCACTCAGCCATGTAATTTCAGGAATTAACTCACACCATCATTTCTCCAATTTTGCACGTTTAATTTGAGAACATTTATAATGATAGTTCTTCATCAAGAATTTGTATCTGTCTTGGGATCAGATTGGACTCTCCTTACTACACTTCTTGCGGTATCGTTTGGGTTTAGCACTTCCATTCTACAGAAGTGCAGCTTGCAAATTTAAGAAACTTGAAGTTTTCGTTGTGCGTCTCTGTAGAGGTCTCTCCAATTATTTGTAGCAGTACGAATTAATGCGTATGCATGTTTGGAGCACTTTTCACGATCGTGGAAGAATACAGACAGGTACGTAAATAGATTCACCTGTTTTACGCAAGCGCGGCCTAACGGTCACCGTACAAGCCGTCTGTCACTTTAAACGCGGAGAACAGCCACTAACCACGAGCAGTAATCCCCATTCATTCGACGGCAAAATTGGTGGCTAGGAAATAATAATACAGATCGTGGTAATGCACGAATCGATTATTTGTCAGGGTGCAACCTATGCTTAAAGAGAACGAGGCAAGTGCAGCCCGCTGTCGAGAGTTGGCAATCGGTGTATCACATCCACGAGTTGCTTTCCCGATTGGCAATTTAATTGTACGATAGTTATTGAAACACGCGAATGTATGTTATATTTGTAGTTGTTTGTACGCGCATGAAACTTCAGGGAACTGTTAAGCCTTTCACACGGGACTGGTATTTCAAAAATATTCACTTGCCAGATAATAGCGTTTGGTTTACATGAGATAAAAAAGATACGAAATTTGAATGTGGCTAAAGTAGTCACGAAGCACGGCAGTGTTTCGCGTGAAACGACCTTTATCAATTTTTAATTTCAGTCTAATAGTTATGAAAACGACTATTTAACTTAGAAGGGATTTGTCTGTCTAAAATTAATTGTACAGTTTAAGAACAACCCTATGGAAGGTGAATTGAGAATTTTCCAATTCGAAAAGTTAGGAATCTTTCTTGAAAGAAAATATAAATATTGAAGTTCTTTGTAATACTCTTTCGAAATCCTCATTTGCAGTATTAAGCTGCAAGAATGATAGAAGCTGAGCAAAGTGTAACGTGAGTGACATGAACTTTAATTATTCGCGAAAGATTTGGTGTTATATGACGTCATCAATCATCTTTGACTACTTTGGAAGAAACCTTAAGTCGATTGACTGAGACGTATATCTCAAGAACAGTTGGAAACTTTACTCACAGCCAATAGCAAGGGCAGCAACAAGATTAAAGCTGTCTTCCGTATACTCCGCCTCGTCCTCTCCATCATGTGTGTATCCTTTCTGCAATAAAAGAAAAACAGAGCTCTCTATCAATGCGACCACGCTCAAGCAATCAATTGGATGAATAAAGGATTTATCATTTTTTCATTTATATCCCCTTTTTGCTGATTTGATGAATCGACGAAGTACTTCAATTTTGTGCAAGTAAATACATATCTAATTTGATTTACATTAATATATGTTTCATTAATATTTTTATAAACCTGACTGCGTAATTTATTGTCGTTTATTACTATTAGTAGAGCACAAGTGTCGAAGGGATCGGAAATATGCCTGACAAGAGAGACTCGCGGCGTTCATCGCCAGTCGAATGCACAAGTGGCACGTTTACTGTTCGGACCTCTGCAAAGGACGTTACGCAATGAGCATCTGAACCACACTCCAGAAACTTGAACTTCTTAATTAAAACCACGTTCGGGATGACATGCTGAAAGAAAAAGTTCGACCGCCCCGCCGCCGGGAAATTCAATTTCGCCAGATTCAAAGTACGCGCGGGAGGCTTCATTTCTGCTGAGATTGGCTGGGAAATAAAGTTTAAAGGGAAAGAAGGGGGCAACAAAAAGAGAAAAATTAAATGCCGGGACGCGGTACAGAGATAAAGGAACGAGTTCAGAGACGAAACATTGGAAAACTGGTGCTTTTGAATAAAGCCAGGCACGTCAAAGGGAAAAAGGGTATTAGACCGATGCAGGCCAGGAAATATGAAAACTCCGTGACAGAGGGGAAGAAAGCGTGAAAACAGCCGAGGCGGATGCAGGACAAATATTGCGGTTCCTTCCGCGGAGATCAGAGGAAACGATTCCCTTTGGAGACAGCGAGACAAGAGTTAGATCGGAAAGGAGAACGATCGATCGATGCACCTCTATGGGATCCTTTGGCCTTCCTCTCGCGACCTCTGCGCCCCAACCGAAACACTGTCGTCACCTCGAGGATCCTACGAGCTTCTTCGAGAGCTCGTTCCTTTTTCTTTCTTTACTTCTCTTTTAATCCCTTCTCGCCCCCCTTGAAGCACGCCGTCGGTCACACGAAATTACCCCGTGATTCGCGCGTCAGTTGTCCCTCATCGGGCCCGAGCGTGACCGTGCTTCCTTTTCCCGTGGAAGAAAAAAAAACGGGGGAACTGCGTCTGCCTGTCGCGACTCGACTCGACGGGCCCAGAGGTGGCTACCTTGGCCAACGAGGACTGACTGAAGGTGCAAGCCACGCTCGTCTCGGCCACGAGCCACGTCCTAGTGACCTACTGACGATCTCGATCGCTCGTGCTGTACACTCCACTCCTCCCCCTGCTCCTTCCGCCTTCTACGTAAAGAGTCCCAAACAGGCCCACCGTACTAGCGCGGCGTCCCCCTCCCTTTCCACCGCCGCTCTCTGCCACCGTTTCCATTCCTTCTTTTTCCTATCTCGCCGTCTCTCTTCGCCCCCCTGGTTCTCTTTCTCTGCCGCCTCTACTTTTATCCCCCAACGGGGCGAATGATGTTGCTCGGGCACAGGTGAAAGACGCTCAGTGCGAGGCGCGAGAGTCATTAAATAGGGAACGGGGAGAAGAGAGAGAGAGAAAGAGGGAGCGAGATAGAGAGAGTCGAGTTTATTTCAGTGGTCGTTGTTCTTTGCGAAGCGAGGAGAATGTTTGGGGACTTTTGATGGGCTCTTTTTGGCCGGTGTTACGCTGGAGATGGTAGTGCTTGTAGTTGTCAATCAGGGAGGATATTGAAAACGGATAATTGGGAGAACGAAATGCTTTCTGGGTGAAATGTAATTTCTCGGAGAATCGATTCAACATTTTTGGAATTATAATGGAACGTAGAAAGTGTCCGATGAGTTAAATGCTAAATGCTTAAATTTTCTTGTTATGAGAAGTTTGGGAAACGTATAAATGTGCCAAATAGTGCTTATCATCTCCAATTTTCTATTTTTTCCAAATTTAGTATTAACTTTACGTATACAGCTCGTTATTTCAAATATGGTGAAATGAAGTGCAAAATGATGTATGCGACATATTTTCACAAGCAAATTATGATCGATTACACTGTCCAACATAATTGAACTTTTTTTCTGTTCTGTAACATTCAATAGCCGTTTCTTATAGATTTTTGTGCACTGAAAACGAATCCGCAAACCGTTGTTTTCCACCCCAATAACTATTATCTACTGTTTGCACACAAAAGTTGTTCAAATTTGAAAATTGACATTTTTTTCAAAATCGAATATCTCGAAAACAGAGGGTTATGGCGACAAATGGTTTGCAGATCCGTTCTCAACGTACAAAAGTCTATAAGAAACGGCTACTGAATGTTACAGACCAAAATGGCTGTTGGACAGTGTTATTTAAATTTGAACAAAATTAAATCTTTTACACTCTTGAACGCAAAGAATGAATTTTACTTCTCGAATTTTTTATTTCTATTTGAAACATTCCCCTAACTCCTTTATAACGACATACCTGAGGTAAACATTGCGATATAAATTACAATGCCACGGAATCTTCAATTGAAATAATCGAAAAATTTTCATTAATACGTCGTCAGCCCAACGAATAGGCGTTCCTCGAACACGATTACAGGGTTTCTTTCTCGAGTCTGTTGGATGTTCAAACCAGTGTCGCTCAGGTGGGAAACCGTTTTCACGAGGAAACTCATTTACGGGGCGACACGTAGCAAAACAACGAACGGCCCAGACTGCCCTGCGCACGTAACAATATCGTGGCGTCAGTTGGCTTGTCGACTAAAGCGCGGGGAAGGAACGTCTGAAAAATATTTCAGTTGTCTGTCACATGCATGGGTGAAACGGATGCCGAATCGTGACTCGAATAATGGTGCGGAAGCGCTGCATCTGTGCAGCCTCGGAGGAATCAGCGAATAAATTACCGCGGAGCAGTCGTTTCGTTCAACTAGGTTCGATTTCAATAAATCGTGAGGGAATAGGTTTAGGAAGGGGAGAGAGAAAACCAAAACGAGGACGTGTGGCTACTTTCCTATAAATCGATTCGAGGATCGTTCCGTCATTTTTCTTCGACGACCGGATAAACGCCTCACTACGAGTCATAGGACAAAATGAAAATCCGTGGTCTCGATCGTTTTCCCGGGGACGACATACCTAAGCGTTCTATTAGACGTGATTTATTACTTAGAACGGATATTATTATCTGTGTTTGTATTTGATGAGAAGTAATGTCGTTGACGGATTAATAATTGGCTGCTAAATACATTCTAAGATGACTGAAGTGGTATTTAAAAAATCAAGAGGATATCGCTGCGTAATCAATGGAAATTGGTTCCAATCTGAGGAGCAATTTAAATCGGGAAAATATTGGTTAAAGCGCAGAAATGTATCATGTGTTATTGCATTAAAGCAAAACAAGTTTCTTGGAACATCTTTTATCTGAAATGTAGAACGCAATTAGAGTCCAACACCGTTGATACATTTCACAGCACTAAAAATACATATATGAATGTACAGATATTACAGCAAGAATATACAAATTTCGTTTGCCACAACGTGTCGCGACAAGATACGTATAATTTGCATGATTATCATGGTATCGATTAATTGCTACGCGTCTGGAAATGCAAACGCCTGGCCGCAGAGAGATTATAAAACGCTCCACTTTCGTAGACGCGAAAGATTGCGGAGGCGATAAACTGGTATAGTGTGCAAGTGGTATGCCATGCTCCAGTGCATGTAGAACATAAAACAAATTAAATCTAAAATTAGTAGCAATCTCCAGCCGAGCCTTCGAAGATCCCACCTCCCCCGCATTCCCCACCCCGCCAAACTCATCCACCGAAATATGCAATAAAACCGTCGCCCTTAACGCGCCGTGCTCCTACTTTCCTTTTCGATCCTCGAAATCGCATCGCGAACCTGGATTTGCGTAACACCGCGACCGATAAGAACGGGACTAGAAAAGCCAACCAGCGGGCTGGCCCAGATTCCTCGCCCGCATGGCGTTAACTCGTCCATCCGGAAGTGGCTTATGACTGCCGCCGTACGCAGAGATAACGTCGAACGGTAGGTAGATAATACGTAAAAGTGCAAGTGAATGTTTTCCCTTTGTTGAGAAGAATTTCGACATTTGAATTCGACATAGATCGTTTTGTGTATTTTGAGTTTCGTCCACCCTATTTGCAATTGCTGTGTAATGTGGGCCTTAGGAAAAGGTTGCAAACGGTACCTATGCAGCGTATTTACAGACGAAGTAGGTTATTGGGTAAGTGAAAACAGTTTTGGATTGAAGTTGAATTCAAAGAGAGGGGAAATCAAATTCTATTGCAAAAAAAAATTACTTTTTCTTTCAAACGCTATAATTCCTTCAATTTTTCATTTTTTTTTCTTTAAATTGGGCTAATTCCAGCATAAACTATCTAACTATAAGAAACTTCTATTTTTTGTGCAATCAGATGACTGTGATAGGTGCTACACATTCCGCTAACAGGAGTTACATCGTCGAAGAGGTGAACTAGATGCCACAATAATTAATAAATAATAAGAAGGATTGATATAAAAATTATTTTCTGCAAGTCTAAAGATGCCTCCTTACATCCCAAATGAGAGTAATCCAATACGACCAACTATTTTTCCAAAAAAAATTCTAAAGTACCAGTTACTTTTGGGGCTGTTAAACGAGAATCCCCCCTTAATAATACTAATCGATCCACCCTTCTTGGATTCATCATCAATAACTATACCCACAACAAAAATCACTATAATCACAATACACTGTAATCTGTACAATATTATTTCCCTTCAAACGTAAATCAATAATATTTTATCCATGGAAAAAAGTAGAAACCCCCACAATTTACGTGAATGACATATGTAGATTTGCTGACATTTAAAAAGCAATCATTTCAAAGTTTCTCGCCAGACGCTTCTTGCCTTTCTGATACGTTTTTACCTGCGCACCAAAAGAACAGACACGCTACTCTCTTTCCGTTCATCGACTTCTTTTCGGTTCGATTGCATTTCCTGCTTCTTTCTCATCACGTTCTCTTTTCATCTGCGCCCCGAGCCACGAGCCATACAAAGGTTCCTTATTTTCGCCGAAATTCCGTGACCTAAGACGTTTCACGCGTCGAACATCGCCGATGGTCTCAGAGGGTAGTTGAAAAATCTATAAACAGCTTTCAGCCAGTCATCGCGGGCCAGCGCTTTGCTCTTCCAACCGTCTCATCTCCCCGGCTCACTGGCCAGTGTATCCTGCTCGAATCTTTGACAAATATTGCCCTTTATCAGCGATACTATACGAATTGGCTCGGATGACAAAATTTCTGCAGCACACACTGCAACGTAGCGTTTGATTCGGAACAAACTCGATCAACAAATTGCATCGTCTCTTTTGCTTGGCGTTCCCTGATTAAAAAGTCCAATCAAGCATCGCAGGACGGCCAGGGTGCAGTTTTATGGGCACGGCGAGGACAATAAAACGCGAATGAGAGGAACAGTTTTTGTAATTTTGCCGTTTAAACGACTGATAATTGCACGTTTTTAAAGGAGAAATGTCTGAATTGTGAGATTTTAATCGAATTGGTCAGTACATACAGTTCTAGAATTCTTATTGAATGAGCGACTTCAAATAAGAAGGTAGTCTTCTGTTCATATTTATATTTAGTTAAGAATTTTAATGAAGAATTGATATTTAATTAAGAAACTTTTTATCAATAATAAGATATTTTAAGAACATTTAAGAATTAGGTGGAAAAAATTTAAAAGCTTAAAATAAAGGGTTAAAAATATACAATTCTCATTGAATCACTTCAATATCTTAATAAAATAATTGAATTAATTACGTATGCGTTGAGTAAGATGTCACGACTTGAATATATTTATGTCAATTATCTAAAACAAAAAAACGAAATTTTTATTTCCAAAACTATGATTAGCTAATATTTAAAATAGATTACGACTTTACTTATTCATATATGTGTGTAGTAATCTTAGACGGTGTTCAAACTGAGATCTTTTGTAAGATCTCGCACTATGAAGTAAGAAAATAAAGAGAACTTCAAGGAGCACGAACAACAACATTCTCATTTCTATCGCTGGAAATGTAAGTGTTCTGACACGAATGATCCATCAACTGAGAAATATTTTCCCGTTTAATTAAGATAAGAAAAATGTTCTAGCCATCCAATACATCACGTTCACGAAAATATACTACCATAAAAACTAATTAGACCAAATGCACGCGAACATGATGTTAAGTGGCTTCTCGACTTTGAAATGCATAAAAGAACTGAAACGAGATCCGCATTAAGCATTCTCACTTCACGAAGAAAGTAGGTATCAAGAATTTGACTTTTTCAAATTTCTACGAATCACTCTATTGTTTTCCAAAATAAGATGGAAATATTTCCATATATATTGTATAATCAAGCAGAAGCAATTTGTACAAAGACTATGTGATACAAGTGTAGAAACACACTCCAGCAGAAATGCCAGATATAGGCCTGAAATAAGATTCGGTAGAAAGGTGGGCTATTAGGAGAAAGCGGCCCCAAAAATTAATCTCTCCACTTGGCATGGCAATAACTGATCGAAAATCGTAAATCTAGGAGGACGGTACCCTAGAATTTTGTTCCGAATACCCAAATCTTTGTCTGGTTACTCATGTGCTCGACAGAGATGACCCCCTCATCATCAGATAGCTTCTGTGTATTTTAAATTTACATACGCAGACACGTATCGAAATCTTAACCCATTTTGCGTTAGCATTTTTGCTTGGTCACGTGTTACTTAATGTGAGGAAGTGGGTCTCCAGTTATTTTGATCGCTATCTTGAAATTGATAAAATTAACATAGACTATCTTATCTTATCTTGGAACGTTTGTAATAATACTTGTCTCATAGGAACATTTGCTATTGGAACAATGCTATTCACTTTGTATCTCGGTTTTCAGATATTCCTTTTCTGTTCTAAAAATTTCTCCACTTCCAAATATCGATCCTGAGAATTAAATAAAATCATTCTTCAAGAAAAAAATACTGCACCGTATAATAAACATGAAAAATAATCAAGCTAACTAAATTCATAATGTATTGACTGCTTCTACAAATTACTTAAACAGTAATTCCAACAGGCGAAACAATAATCACACGAACTTCCTGTTCCACTGCAACTTCCGATAAAAAATCTCAATTATTCCACAGACAAATACGTAAACGACCCAAGAGTTCAGCCGCTGATAAAAACCTCGGGAAGTCGACCTTTCGACTACAATGAATCGACTTCTCTTCCGCTCCTTGGGACCAGGTTTTTTGCGAGCAGCATTTCTCCAATTACCGCGGCGGCCATTCGCGCCCCTTTATCTAGAATCTAGAGAAATGGCGGAAGAACGCGTGCGTGTCGAGAATGTGTCGTTTATGTCTCACGCCCCAAATACAACGCGTACAGTAGACGCTGTTACGAGCCGAGGGCTGCGGTCGAGAAGGGCGGCTGCAAAGTTGTTTTATAGAATTTGTTATTTGTGGACGAATCGGTGCCTGGTTAACACCATGAGCCACTGTTGTTAATTTGGTCTCGTAACGTTTTTAGCTTGATACACCTCGAGTGGTTAAAGTGCGTCGTTCTAGGATTACTACTGAACTGAAAATCACAGGTTGATTTGGTTTTCAAATGAAGGACTTCAAGATACAAAATATCAAGGGGCATTCAGGTTATTCATACGGTGGAATGTAATTTTGTTGCGGGAGCTGAGTCCACCTCTTCGTTTCGACGCAGTGTGAAATGCGGTAATCCCTTCAGACTTTAGGGGATGAAACTGAATACCCAGTGCCTAATAGTAAATTATGTAGGTACTGTATGGTTTGGAAAATGCTCAAAAAGGAATAGATCTCGATGAGGATATACCTTCGATCGTCTACGAACGTTAGACTAATTATAAGACTGTACTCCGAGCATACATTCGTACCCCCTTTTATCTGGCCATGTCGCGTCACCCCGTGGGCGACAGCTGCATTCAGTTCAGACTCGCCAAGAGGGTTAAACTAAACACGGGAAAATGACACCCAACCGAGTCGAGCTCACGTAGGACTCCGAAAGGGTATTCCGAAGGAGTTTCATCCTTGAGATCGTCTGAGATTGACAAGCCCGCGCATTAAACGCGACTAGGCTAATCGGTATGTGACCAAGAATAATCGTTAGTCGGAGAAACCACATTGCACAATTATGTCACGAAACCGCGTACCCTCATGTGCTTCCTTTATCCTTATTGTAAACTCTTCCAACGATTGTCTCACATAGGAAGGAATATTTACAAATAACGATACGCGTCGGTGCAATTATTATACATATAATAGTGGGACCTTAAGAGTGAGCCACCCATAAGCTGATTTTGACGCTCTGTACATTTTCCAACACGTAGATTTCCGTAGAATATTGTGGATATTCGTGGAATATTTCTACTTTTTTCAATTACCAAAATAGCCTACCTTCTATATGCAAAATAAAGACCTTTCTTCTATACTCGACTATTATTTTTCTCAAAGTATTATATCTGAACAACAACTATGTAGATTTCTAGCTTCTCAACCGGCTGCGCAGTTGTCCCAGCCAACCGCCTAGCAACACTTCTCTGGTAACGCTATGCCTCGCAGCACTTGTCTGGCAACGCTATGTCTGCCGCGATTCGAACTACTACACTTTTCGGAAAAAATGATATATTGCAACTACTTTCTTAAAACACAGCATATCATTGCACAGCTTAGCTTAGCTTGTGGTGAAAACTGTTCTATAAGAATGTATTAAAGCTAATTTTTTAAAACATAGCATAGCATAGCTTAGCTTAGTTTGTATAAGGATTCCCAGCTTTAGAGAAGAATCCACGCCCCGAAGTTGTATCAAGCCAAGATGAAACAGAGTATGAATCAAATTACTTGAATATATAAGAAGATCATGAAAGAAGATTAACATTCAAGGCGAGGGGTGCTGATCATGAGACTCAAACTTTAAGTCTTCACGCCACCATTGCTGAGCGCGTGTCGTCGGTACGTTCAATTCGCGTACTACGACGGAGCTTCTCCTCGGTTTGGAGCAGCTGTCACAAGGTATAATACATTCGTTCCACATTCGTTGGGCAAAGAATAAGTACCACCGGTTACTCCTACCACCTTGAGCGCCCTCTCGAAAACTCGTTGGGTCCGATATCCACGGAAATCGTGTGCACGTGTGGCGAGCACGAGCGTATCGGTGGACGACGTCGATAAATGTGATTTTCGCGACGGGCGTAATCTGAAATAATCAAGGTCTGGGGACAGTGGGTAGCCCTGGGCGTCGCAGCGCTCCGAATACGTCACTGCACGAAGGAAACGAGAAGGCGGCAGCCCCAGTTTCCTCGTCACGGAAATCAGATATCGGATAGCAGCGGCGCTACTTCCTCCTCGAGCATCGTATTTTTTCTCGCCTTGTTATTATTATTATCCGGCGTGGGGGACCGGTGGTGCAACCCTTTGTCCAGCCGAGGCGTGACAGGTGCGAGCGCCATGACGTAACCAGGTACCGTTATAGTTGCGCGGCGCGGGCATCAGGCGAAACCCCATAAGAATGCCAGGCGTCGCGATGTGGAACGCACCATGGGACGGTGCGGTGTACCGCGCGAAATTCTGCCCCTGTTGTGAAAGTGACGTACAGGAAAGGATGCGAAGGTAAAAAATAAAGGAAGATGGCTCGGGCATGTAAATGGTCACACTGGCCCACTTATCGATGGAAAGTTAATCGTACGATGACATTTTAGGGGAAACTGGAAAGTGGATTGGGCGAACTTCACGGCCTGTGTGGGAAGTCACTTGGCTCGCTTTCTTCTTTTCAACGTTTGCACCTTGGGGCGAAAGGTCGCTGAGGCCAATCTCGATTAGCTATTGCAATGTGGACGAGAAATCGGGAGCAAACAAGAGAGAGGTGTGTGGTTTGGTCTGGCTTAGGTCTGGAATGAAGGAAGAGATGTATTACTGTATCATATTTCTCATGTTTAACTCATTGCATGTCGAGTATACCTCTGAAGCATACCAAAGTTTAAATTAAGGCTATCTAATGATATCACTTAACCTTGTAATAGCGAAAGTCTGAACAATAATTTTGAAATTACTGTACTATATTTTTTTTATTTCAAAGTTGTAGTATTTCTGAGTACAAAGGGTTAAAGAAAGTAAAAAAGGGCGAACTTTTTCTCGACAAGGTGTATTCGTGAAAATGCGTTTCGAAATTTTTTCTGGGCCCAGTGTTCGTTCCTCCGTGGTTTCCTGCTGGGACGGGGCAGAAAGCGGGAAATTAAGGCGACGTCGCGCTGCGGAAAATTGATCCCACGTGGACACGAGTGGTTGCCCAGGAACTTTCATGAATATTCGTCTCGCTTGCTAAAAGGACAAACGTCCGTCGACGACAGAATGCTTTCGATGGTTCTAAATGCTATGAAATGACTAAGCAGCACCAAAGTTCGATGACGAACAGGCATTAACTATTTTGAAAGTGGTACTCCTCGATTTTGGGAAAAAGATCTGTCAAAGTTGATAAAGCAAGTGGAGAACTTGCAAGAAGGTAATATCCAATACGGGTATTATAGTAAAAATACTTTGCATCTCCACACATAGGCTTTTTAAAAAAATATTTTTAAAAAAATTGTCGCAAAAAAAGTTGACGTGGATTGAGGTAGTGTAGAGAAGCAAATCTAGCTATGTCAAATTCGAATTGCCTTTTTAACATTTCCACTTTCATTTTGTAATAAAACTAATACTGCCCAGTAGAAAAGAGATAGATTATAGATAGATTAAAAGATCTAATCTTGCTCATAAAAACTTCTCTACGAGTTAAAAATAGCACCAAGAAAATTACCAGCATCCACCAAACCTGATTATATAAACAAATAATTGAAATTTACCGTCACAACAAGTCTGATTCCAAACCATTGAAACAATAGCAAATATTCTTACGTAAAATAATAATACTACGTTCACTTAAAAGTCGATTGTCTTGATCCTAGAACTGATCTGGCATGCAGCTAGATCAAGCACAAATTCTCAACTATGCTCGTGAGATTCAGAATGAATTTATCTTTCTCTAACGGCCGTCGAGCGACAGACTCCTTCTCTCTCCATCATCCGTATGATGATCTTTCTCTGCCTACACGCGGCCTTATTCTCGACATAGACCCGGAGAAGGAAGGACGCCTCGAAGAGAGACGTGAGAACGCTGACACACTGACTCGCTACCCCACATACCCTTTTACCTTTTCAACGTGCGTTCAGAAGACGCAAAGTGGGGGGAAAAGAAGAAAGAAACGGAGAAGGGCACGGCTTCGTTTGGAGCACCTCTCCCAAAAATCTCACGTTTATGTAAAAAATTTAACCATAATTTGGGACAGAACAGCGGCAACTCTAATTTCAACAAATTTTACAGACGAGTTAAAGAAAATCCGTGACGATATAACTAACTGGTCACTAATAATCGAGACAATTTTGTAGTCAAATAGATTAATAAAAGGACCACGCCAAGTACTGTGCATCGATTTAACGAAACATTATAGGCGTATAGAGAGCCAAAAATATATGATCTATGCGTGGTCTTTCACGTGGACGCTCAATAGTTTACAAGACATTCAATAACAAAGATTGTCTGATAAAGCTTCCTAGAAAAAAGTGTATGTTTTTTTTGCCTCCCTTCCGAACGATGAAAATATTATTCACTGTACGAATTCAAACGAAAAAGTAAAATGGTAGTAAAACAAATGTTGAACTGGGGCTTCCTGGATCACAAAATGCTTCGACCCTACCCACTTGACTATATCACCTCGCTTGACTGAAGTTTGGGGTCGTAAGTATTTATACAAATAACGAAGTAGCAAATGTCAACTGTCTCGTAAACTATTAAGTATGTATGCGAAGAACCCAGCATAGGTAAAATATTCTTTACCTCTCTATCTACTTACAAAGTTGCATTAAAAACCCCTCGTAAGAATCCTGTCCTCTTCTACGATCAAATCGGACAGAACACCGGTCTTACGAAGACACAAGTCACCAAACGATACAGAGATGCACAAACAATTGAACATATTTATAACGAGCAGTATATGTACATTTTGGAGTATACAAAAATGGAAACCCCAAAAGCATGACCATCTAAAACGGTCAGAATTAATGGGTACAAATTATGCACCACCATGTGCAAATGTGAGTCCGTATCACTGTGCACAACATTGCCACAAACCTTGATTCTCCGTCGTACAGGGTAGCTTGATATAATCCTATTTGCACACACACTTGGCACTTGCGATTCTCTTCCCGCAGCTCGAAGTCTCGTTACTCTTGGTCCGTTTCAGTTTCGACGACACCGGACGTGATCCTCGCGAAGGGCTTGCGGAGAATAAACGAAAGGGAAGCCGTGTACCGTGAGACCAATTAACAAACGTGACGGGCAAAAGACACCGACGGGCTTGCCGTGTGAGTTCGTTGTGAGCCCGCCAGAAACGAAACGCAGCCTATATACTCTCCCCTCTCGGGGTCGTCTGCTTTCACCAAAAACCCTCGCTAGGTCTGTCGAGACCGTCACCTGCTGGAAAAATTGAGATTCCGTGGGCAGCCCGCGCGAAATCTTCAAGTAAACGATACGATCGTCGTTGCAAAACTTTTTCCACGCGGGAAAATTTCGTTCGACCAGTTTCCACGAGGATCCAGCGTCCCGCCGCTGGTATCCGTGATCGTTTTCGTGGATCCGGATCCACAGGCAGTGTGTACTTTAGCTGACGGCTGCATCGTGGGCTCGACTTTCTATTTTCTTAATCATCGGCGAGAGAGCCACAATGAGACGTAAACGGAGCGAGGTTGAATCACGACATTCGTCGGAGAATGACGCACAGTCGCGGTCTAGCTACTTCGAATACCGGAAGTCTAACAGTGACCGGATATCAGTGAAAGTTCCCAGGGCGTTTCAGGGTCGCCGAAATATTGCAGGAGGAACGGCACCGATCTTTATCCTGTTTCGCGTGCCACGTATAGGGAGTTACAAAAGAAAGGGGCTGTAGGGATTTGTAGATTGGAGTGCGTGTCGTACTGGATCTGTTAGTGGAAACGTTAGCAAGGAATATCTAGCAGACCCTTCCTCAGACGCTGAAGATTTTTCAGATAAGAATGAAGCTTTATTTACAAGAACAACTTTGGTCTTTGTACCTCATTAACCCCTCCCAACTGAAGAAAGACATGTTGAACATATCTTTTGAATATAAAAAACTTTTGCATTTTATACCGAAAAGATTGATTTTATAATTTATGTTGATAAATCCTTTTTTATTCGTCTCAGTGAGTAGGTATTGTAAGCTATATATATAACTGAGTATTATACTCAGAATCTATATAAATAAGTGAGTATTATAAATAAATTTTATTCTACATTTTCGATATGTCTTTATACGAAGAATCACCTTCTTCACGTTTGTAGGGTAAATGTACCGTTTGTGGCCATTGCACTGTTTTTGGCCATGTGCATAATTATCTTATTTTTAAATTGCTTGCAAATCATTATTCTGAGTATTTCACATTAAAAATATTTTGTTTAGTATACCACCCGAAATATATTACATTTATTGCCTACACAGTATTCCAAACCCCATATAATTATTTAATATAGGCAAACAATTCATACAACCCACATGAAATTATTATTAAGAACGAGATTAGATGGAATGAGTGCATATATGTAATTTTTGCTCTCTCGCCACTCACTCTCGCTCATTAATATGCATCCTGTTTGATGCTATGCATTACTGTGATTTACTTGAAGATAGGAACGAAAGCCAACGAATTTCTACAAATTTGAACGTCATTAGAAAAGTTTGCTTTTCTTATCTGAATGGCAGTTCATCTTTTTTTCAATTGTGTTATTGCAATCGCGATTCATAGAGAGTAATTTTTGAACATCTGCCTTGGACACTGTGCTAGCTCTCCTCCTCGTTCCTCTCCTTGGATACCGGAAGTGGAGCACGATCAAGATAGCAGTGAAAGTCTTCGACCAGGAGCATTCATGGCTACTGTAAGTTTTTAGACACTTTATCCTCAGTTGCGTAGTTTTCGGTAACCTTAATGGATAACATGAAGATCACAGAGATAAGTACCAATTTTTCTGGCTAATTGAAAATCAGGCTCGAAAACAGGCTGCATAGTGATAAAGATACGAGTTATGAAAAATAAAAAATGCAGTAGAATAGAAAGCTGTGCGTGTGGCAAAACGGACCATTTACAACGCTCATGTGGAGTTTCATTCATTGAATGAGTACAAACAAGTAGTTTTGTGTGCAAACGAGTTTTAATAATGATGTATGAAACCCCGTATCGCGAAAGTATTGAATAGTTACAGCCCGAACTATTATTATTTGAAAGCTTATATTGTATTGGGAGAATGCAAAGATTTCTAAAGATCTTTTGTATCATAAATAAATGTATGAATAAATAATAAAGTTTATCCAATTTTGCAGTTAACGTATGTAAAATAAAATTACTTGTTACATGCATGTTAAGAATCCGTTATTATTGTAGTTATATTACTCTGACATTTCTTGAACTATTGATGTTTCATTTGAAAAATTTATTATTTTCTACTGACATTTACTGATATTCACCGCTACAACCCTTCGACTAACAGCTTACTAATTTTTGCCACTACAGATAGCAAAATAAACAAATGTAATAAAAAACATTTTACCTCATAATTTATTTAACACTCTCTGTATCATCAAGTTCGATGTATCATGCTTATTAGCCCTAACGGATATAAAATTGCAATGATACTGTTTAACCCAAAAGCAAACAGCTATTGTTACAGTATAAATACAAGCTGAACTGAAAAATAAATCGAAACTGCGATGTCTAATTTTTTAATGGGGCCTCGTTTTAAAGAAATTTAATTTTGAACATTGATCATCTAGGCGCACTCAGTCATGCGATTAGTACTTGCTATTGCTATTAATTAAATATCTTATAGCTATTACTTAGTTTCAATTTCATTACCAACGACAACGGTCGCTATACTTCGTTCATTCCCGCGAAAGTGATATTCGAATGGATTCAACGGATCTAGGTCAATAATAATCTGGACTTCAGTTTGGAGCAAGTCTGCACATTCGAAACACGTTAGAATGTCAAATATTGATTTCGATCTACTTTATGCTACGACTGTGAAGTTAGCTTCACCTTCATTGCGACACACATATTAACACTTTCCGCACCAACGACGAGCGCTGGTCTTCATAATGCTCGCGTTGAACTGTACGACGAACTTCGGGTCTTTCTTGACCCACTTGCGTTTTCATTCCTTTGAGGACTCTTTGAAAGTAATATTAGAAAGTTGTCGATTATATGTGTAGCTCTCGGTCTTTGACGTCATGTTAAATGTATGACTGAACTAAAAACCATAACAGGGTTAACAATATTGTTTAAGACGCCGTAGTTTCTATCAATGCTTATTATATACTTTTATTTATCGTAGCACACTTGATTACAATCAACGTATGTGTGTGTACAGAATTGTAAACTTTAAAGTGTTGTGTGTTTTAAACAAAATTGTAACTTAATGCCCTCCCCCCCTTCTTTCACGTAGATTAGGTGGTATTTCAATTTCACTTGGGACTAATGATTCTGTCAACGAAACACAACCCAAACACAGTTAGGTATTAAAATCACAGGAACGTAGAAATACCATTTAATAGTGATGAATACTAGAGCGTAAGTGGAAGTAGTGAATAATAGACAGACACGCCAGCCAAACTGGACGGATTGAGGACCTTGCAGCAAAAGGGATGCACCTCCATTTTTGACAGTTTTTGACAGATTTACTGCAAATTTTGAACCTGTACCCATTACTGTTTTGTACAATATTTTTGTTTTAAGCAGGTCCAAAATTGAAAGATTCGCCAAAAATAGAAATAAAAACTTATCAACTGAATAGCTACTGTACTGATTGTGTGAAAATATATATTTTTCAATTAGTGTTCTCTTTTTAATGTTAAGTCAAAGAAATAATTTTATAAACAGTGTTTTTAATGTACTCTTGCTGGAAGGTCTTCAAAATTACACGTGTAACCAATAAATCTTTCAAAATCGACCATTTGGAAAATGAAGCCTTGCACAAAAAGGTATTTTATATTTTCGTCTTATTCTTAAACGTATAATTAATCTTTTAGAGGTTAGATCTAATTGCAGCAATTTCCTGTATCTCACCCTTTATATATTTTCATATGCATTCCCATATTATCATATTTATTTATGTATCTGTTCATTTATATCTAGTCTCTTCTTCTCTTCTCTCTATATATAAATATATAAAACGGAAGGTATTATTTTGTTTGAACCCAGTAAACTCGGAAACTAAACAACCAATTTTTCTACAGTTTTCATAGACTTGTAGAGAAAGCATTTGGGAAGGTTTTAGGCTATCATCTCGATATTGCTGAATGTTGGTAGGAGCTGATTAATAAGCGAAATAGTGAAACGAGGTAGATAGATCTTATCTCTTACATGATGTCCACCACTCTGCGTGCAACAGATGCGCGTGACAGTTCCCCGCACAGTGTTGGGGATACTCGAGGGTCACATCGTTAGCTGTTTGACGAGCGCTGGCATTCGCGTGAGAGCATTTATTTATTTATTTAGTAAAAAATAAGGCATTGAGAACAAAAACGGACTAACCCACATTGAGAAAAATTAGTCTTTCCTGTTTTATATGATTAGTACAGCCTGGTTGAATACATACTCAATACTAACTCAATTTCATAAAAAATGTGGGTTAATCCGTTTTTGTTCTCAATGTCCGTTTGTTCCGGTTAATCTCGGGAACCACTGGATATTAACCTTTTTCTTTTGCGAATTAGGTATCGAGGTGTATTAATGAAATAAATTAAACACCCTCATTACTGAGCACACATAGAGGGATGGATTTTTGTATAGGTTACGTAGGCTAGGGCCGAAAACTTTTGGGTGAAAGCAATCAAAAAATATTTGAACCCAGACGCTTCTGATAACTTCAAAAACGATTCACTCCTATTTCATGTAGCAAATTAGCAATAACTCAGGTGTGAGTTGAGCAGACGCTTGTTAACCTAGGGGCGCAAAATTTCCGAATCAGTCCCTGCATAAGGATATGATCACACAGGAAAAATTTATTTTTTATCGATACTTATATATTGTTTAAATATCTGAGACATGTTTATGCCCGCGTACAAAATGTGACTGCCACGTAACGAAATGGATGGCCGTAATATTCGTGGCGGAAGTGTAACTGAAAGTAAGCACTGAATTTCGAAATATTGTCTCTGAGCAGGAACTAGATTTCCCCCGGGGAAATTACAACGATTTCGCGCGTTGCAACGCAAATCGGTCGGTAATTAACGCGCATACCGAACAGCGACCCCGTTAATTTCCCCGGATTCTCGAGGCGCTCTTCCTCAGTGTCCCGCCTCCGCTGCGGTTCTGATTCCGGAAGAAAGCTAACCGAACGAATTTCGCGTCCGCAGGAACGGTGAAATTGCGCAATTTTTCCACGAGCATTGACGTCAGCGGCCATTCACGAGAGCCTAGCGCGGCTTTCACACGGATCTTATTTTGTCGCTGCGCGCCTACATACACTACATAGTTGTATATACATATACGCACGTTTGATACAAGAGGAAATAAAAAAAAACATGGTACAGATGATTATTTCCTGGCTTTATCAAATTGCTACTCTTTTTTTTTACTGTACAGGGAGTCCCATAACCGGTGGTACATGAAAAAATAAGTCGATAATATAGAATACAATTTTTTGACATCGCGTTTCATTTTCGAGAAAATTGACTTTGAATCTTAGTCGATTATGCGTGCACCAAAGTACATCGGTACTTCATAAAGATTTAGAAGGAGCTCCGGCTACCTACGAGCGGCCGATTTCCAGCGTTGTACTACCTGTACCAAACCATCTATGACTCCGTTATTTCTTCGAATTTTACTTTAATACTTTAATAGCACATTATTGAAACCCGAACCATTAAAAAAATACACAGAAAAAAATAAATATTTTCAAACTGTCACCCTGATTTCCCCCCTTGATTCTGGCCACGGAGTGGGGAAGGCGAGGATGCCTTCTGGTATATAAGTGGACTGTGATGAACCACACAGCACTTACCCCAGAACCTCGGAATTGGGCAGTCCTTCCAACATATTCCTAACAGACACAATTTCATGAAACACCCTGTATTTTGGGAACAAGTTGCGTAGCGATCGGTGTATCGGTTATTTCGAGACGATTTGAAATTGCCAAGGCACCTCTGCATCGTACGTGAAAGAATCCAATCCAATCGCGCGTTTGACCGATTTCTCGCTTCGAACCACCCAATCGTAGGAATTCGTGGAGCGTTCCGAGCGTCGATTCGCAGGCGATTTCGAAGGCAGCACCATCGATCGCTCATTTCGGGTTAAGTCGAACGAAAGATTTAGTTCTGGCACACTTTCAGCTGCCGAAACCGCATTGGTATGGCTGTTCCTACCGCGCCCACGGAATTAAATCAATCACGACGCGATGCAGCACCGCGAGTCGACGTAATACCTAAACCGTCGAATCACTTATTCGCGTGATGAACGGGAGAATACGTGATACGTTCAAAAAAGCCGGGCGCATCGACTCCTGGGAATTTATTATGTAGGATAATTTGGGGGATTCTGTAGCATGGCGCGAGGAATGTGAAAGTTATTCGAGGAATTAGCGGCATAGTGGCATTTAATCATTTGGTTATTCTGAGATAGAAATTGTTCGAAGTAATTGTTCCAAATAATACTACGCCGTTTATGTGTGTAGGTAAAGGTACTAACCTTAGTTAATTAGAACGATGGACGAAATAGGAATTGCAATTGTTATCTTTTACTTTAACGGTACAGCCTTAAAGGTTCATCAATAGGCTGTATTGCAATATTTAAATATAGGATAATTCCAGGGGCACGAAATTTTTTGCAGTTTCGGCCCCCTGTTATTCACGTTTCGTTTCAGGATGAAACCAAAGGATGCACAAGCCTCTTAGATGAGTGTTTTACACTGATCGTGTTAAATTAGTACGGGGTAAATTTACATATTTATTTATTTATATACAGGTGGGCACCCTTTGCTAAGAAATAAAATATACATGAATAGAACAGAATTATTATTATTATTATTATTATTATTATTATTATTATTATTATTGTTGTTGTTGGTATGAGCGGGAAATCCATTGAATACACGATAAGAATTAAAATTATAAGAATTAAATTGAAAACACCTCTACAATTTTCTATAGGTATTCTGTAATATTATTTTCACAATTGGTAAAATATCTTTTATTGCGATAAAGCAATAATTGTAACTACATTACGTATCAACGTATTTTCATAATTATTATTAATATTATGCTACTGCTATTGGAAGTGTAGCTTTTGTAATATAATAACAATTAATAACAAGTAACCCACTTGACGATAATTTATAATAATTATTATCACGTCATACTTATCATCATAAATTACTATTCAATGCAGTCGAACAGCTTTCTTCAGCATCGTTATATAGTTGATAGATTTTTAAGCTTTCGCTAAGCTGCCTTCACAGTGTCCAAGAGCTACACACTTTACGTGAATTACCTTCTACTTACGCGGGAACTACTTCTCGTTCCTCGGAAAGTTGAAAATTCAATGAGAACTTAATGAGGATTTAAAGTGATAACGATGATGTTATGCAAAATCAGATTAACCCACATAGCTGCGCTAATTTTACTCACATCGATGCTCATTTCAAAGTTACAAGAGATTCATTGCACATTTGATTTACGTAGAAGTACAAGAATTCTAGGAATAGATTTTACAATTCTCCATTTTGTACTTTGAAAAGGGGGAGCCGAATGCTGCTCGAAATTCTCCTGTTTTCCGATACCCTTGTGCAAACACGCTCCGGTATAGAGTCATTTCCTCAACATGCACACGCGTTCACCAAAAGCAAAAATGTCAACGTCACCTCGGATGACCAAAGCAAATTGAATTAAATTAATCCGCTCGAATCAATTGCATTAAATTGAATCAAATCGAAAGGATTAAACGGCAAGTCGGCCGTGAGTCGTAAAACGAAAACTACAGATACGTCCAGGGGCGTGCAGCCAGGGTTGGGGGGAGGACCAAGGAGGGGGGCAGAGAAAGAGCGACGAAAGAGGCACAGCGTCCGGGGCGCGTTACAGCGCGCTACACGCGCGACATCATTTCGTTCTCGCAGTTCACCTTGAACCAACTTTCTCCCGCCGCGTTAAATCCGAATCTCTTCGCCCGCTAATTAAGATGCACGCCTGTAAACGGGGAAAAGCCTCGCCCGTTCTAATAACCGGCGGCTAATTGCATATCCACGGCACTGCGTACCAATAGTTGCGAGTGTTGGGACTATTCGAATGATTGAATATTCTAGTGTTTTCTCAAATACGGCTGTACTTACTAAAAATTTTCTATGGGGGCGTAGGTAGTTTTCGATAATGTGACTGTATAAAATATATATCATACTCTTTTTTTCAAACAATAGTGGAGTATTTAAATAAAGTTTAATTTATAACAGAATTTATTTCACTCAAATGATATATGTATGTCAGATTATGTGTGGGGCGCTTGTTTTGATCTTTGAATGACTTATGACGCACTGCAATGTTAGAATTCTCAGCAAGGCACACCATGGAGTACTACAACATTCGAATTTCATTTGAGGCACACTCGAGTACTGCAACATTTGAATTTCATTCGAGGCATACTCGAATATTAGAATATTCGAATTTTATTCGAGGCAGACTCGAATATTAGAATATTCGAATTTTATTCGAGGTAGACTCGAATATTAGAATATTCGAATTTTATTCGAAGCAGACTCGAATATTAGAATATTCGAATTTTATTCGAGGCAGACTCGAATATTAGAATATTCGAATTTTATTCGAGGCAGACTCGAATATTAGAATATTCGAATTTTATTCGAGGCGGACTCGAATATTAGAATATTCGAATTTTATTCGAAGCAGACTCGAATATTAGAATATTCGAATTTTATTCGAGGCAGACTCGAATATTAGAATATTCGAATTTTATTCGAAGCAGACTCGAATATTAGAATATTCGAATTTTATTCGAGGCAGACTCGAATATTAGAATATTCGAATTTTATTCGAAGCAGACTCGAATATTAGAATATTCGAATTTTATTCGAGGCAGACTCGAATATTAGAATATTCGAATTTTATTCGAAGCAGACTCGAATATTAGAATATTCGAATTTTATTCGAAGCAGACTCGAATATTAGAATATTCGAATTTTATTCGAGGCAGACTCGAATATTAGAACATTCGAATTTTATTCGAGGCAGACTCGAATATTATTTACAATATTTGAATTCGGAGCATAGGTACTCGAATATTATTTACAATATTCCAATTCACCAGAAAAAAATTTGGCAAACACAACCCCAGCCCTTATTTAAACACGTGACCGAAGGAAATCCCTCTCGCTCGTCACGAAGAAGAAGACGCATCGGGGGCACACCTGGATGTGCCCGATTGTATCGTCGCTCGTTCGATCGCGCACGGACAGACGTCGCGTCGTCACGAAGACAATCGTTCGTGGGCGTTCTTCGCGGCGTACCGATACCTCCGATAATTTTGGGTCACTGAATCGTTGGCTTTCTTTTCCCGTTTCACCCTGTCGGCATCGTGAGCTGTGTATCCATATGCATTTCGCCGTGCGCGTCGTTCTCCACGGGTGCGGTGGTAATTATTGCGAGTGGAAATAAATCCTCGTCGGTCAGGGTGACCGACGCGCGTATCCTTTTAAGACTTATCGCTTCCCCGATACGGCGGCCGTGAGGAGCTTGAAGCGGGGTGGATTTAATCGGTCTAGCGCCGGAGTCTTCCACGGTTTGCGACGATCTAACACTTTCATTATTCAGCAAATAAAATGTTAGACGTAGAAGTACTTTTAAGGAATGGCGAAGAAGAGTGAAATAGTGATTCTGATGGTTTGAGTTATAAGAGGTTGGCGTTACGAAATTTTGCTTATGCTAAGAGGTAAATCAGAATTGGAATAAATGATAGTGCTGAAGGGAGAAACGATGTTTTGTACTTATTCTTCTTCAGAAAATATGAACTCGTGAAGATTAGTTTTACAGTAAACTATTACCAACTACAATATGTTTGTGTCTGAGGCGATTTCAAGTTAAAATGTTAACGTTTTTAATTTAAATAATTAATTCATTTTTCCATATTAATTCTAGTATATAAAACCGGTTTGTTTAAGTTTAAAAATTATTTTTAAGATTGTTACGTTGCATCAACTGCTTTTATTTATAATTAGCGACGTAACACATCCTTAACGGTAATATTATACAATATTTATAACGTGTGATCCAATAGTTTCATTCTTATGACAAAACAAAATTTGCATCAACTGCGAGCAATTACGACGAAACAAAACCTCGTGTTTTACGAACTGATCGTTAGTGAAATATTTCGTGAGAAGAAACACGCGCGGCCCGAAGTTCTCGTTCAAATGGAGTGAAAGCCGTGCTCGACTGTCACAATTGACGAAAGTTTCACGAAATTTCAGCGCGTTCTTTGCTCCCTGCGCCTCAAATCATTTCACTGGAAACCACATCCTTCCAAGAAAGAACTCGACCCGTCAGATCTGAAATTTGTGCAATCAGAATTCCACCAATTGTGCCTACCAAATCTATAAGTTGCAAATGCTAAAGTTAAGCGTAAAAATAAAAATAAATTCCCAACTTTGTATTACAACGAGAAATTGATGTAATCCATCGCAAATCGATCCACCTGTCTAAAACTGACACGATTTCCTGTTCTCCAGTTGAGTAGCAGGCTGCGCTCTAAACTCGCCCGCTGGGAGTCTCGTGGAGCCGAAAAGCGTGATCGTGGAAAAAAAAGGAAAGCACGTAGATACAGGATCTTAGTATGTCAGTGTGCCTATATGCTAATCGCGCGAAGAACAGTTTTAAACCGAAGGTGTCAGCGCCAACGGCGCCATGATCTCTGAAGAATGCCTCGGGAAGCTGCGCTTTTAACGCTTTTAGCGCGCCAATAAACGAGGGACTCGCCTGCAGGCTAACGCACGAATTATGGAAACGCTGCAAATGTACGAATTACAATAAAAATTGACTTGGAAAGGTACGAATAAGGACACAGAGGGGAATAATCGATATATGCAGTCTGACTTAAAATTAAGATCGAGAACTGAGGATCATACATATGTACAGTACTCAGAAAAGTATTGTAGTAAGATTGTAGAAAAAAATGAAATAATAAGAAATTGTGGTATTATACAATGGTATCAATTTTATATACAATAAAAGTTATTAATTATAAAACAGATAATTTTAAATTCAGAATTGATTGGGCTTAAATGAATTGCACATTTGTTTTCCGGATATTCGAGAACAAAACCTTGTTATTGCCACAAAGGTCGGTAGCGTATCCTCATTAACTGAATATTTCTTATCTGTTTTTTATGAATATTATATGCCCTCACATTCTGCTCACTATTTTAAAACACTTTGAACAGACAATAAACGAATGTTTCCGAGTGTTTACGAAACAGAATGTCCTTTATATTTATGAAAATTTTACTCCATAGTCGTGTTTAATGAAAGGTGTGCAAATTCATTATCGGCGAGATAAGATGGTGATGCGCTGACGAAATTACCACGATAACGCGCTGACGTAGAAATTAACGATTGTCAGTACCTAAATATTTTAAAAGAGGGAATTTACATAGTGGCTCGTGACTAATGGTGAACACTAATGTATATGTATTTCCTTATTGATATAAGGTTGTGTGTTAATAGCGCATTTGTTCACCCTTATATAGCATTGGTCTCGTCATCGTGACCAGGATATTTTGTTCCTGAAACTTTCTCTTTGATCAAGATTATAATAGCGAAAATTGACGCGATCGCTTTTAATTTTGACAGAGAAAGTGACTGTTTAGAAATAACTCACGATTAGTTTGCGATTCTAAACTGACGTTCACAGATAACGTAATTCAAATACATTATTGAATTTATAAATCTATCATTGCAAATTACACATGTAGATATTTTTTAACTGTAAATTTATGTTATCTACAACATCGAAAATCTACATAATTGCATTGTTATCTTCGATTGATATTTGACTTAATTGAAATCATTTCCGATCAATTCGTGTAATGTCATTAGATACGTAAAATGGCATCTGTACCTATAAAAAGGTCTATTCTACTGTTTAAAGATAGATACCGATATGTAACTTTTCTTTAATTGCATTGAATAAATAAATATTAAACGTTGAAAGAAATTTCCACAATAAGTACTGAGTAGGTACTTACGTAAGGTAAAATCTGCGTCGAGGCAAATGTTTCTGGTAGGTTTAAGTTTCATTATTGAAACTCAAAAGCAGTGTTCGAGGTCCAAGTCGACCGTTTTCACTATGTTAGCACTGGTGCTTAGCGGTGCCTAGCCGTTGTATGCGAACAGTAGAAAGTAATTTAAAATTTCGTGTGTTCGCAACTGTTTCCTACACATGCACAACCTCGTGCAATTAGGGAACGATTGAGAAAGTAAGAGGGGCAATTTATCTTTTGACCTCTCAAGTGTTGCTTGCTTTATTTTGAAATATACAACAGTTAGCTATCGCGAAACTTGTAATGAAGTTTGACCACATGTGTCACTCGAAAATAGTGGACAAATTCGGTCGTTCTACTTTAAGTCAATACTTTCTTTATTTTTTAAGAGCTCACTATATTTTATAGATTTCTTAAACATATATACATATTTTATGAGGTAAATTTCTTAAATTATTATAAAAAATGTTGTACAGTGTTGTTGAAACTTTTGCAACAAAATAAATAGTATAAAATTGGAATTTATTTATATTGTCATACAAGGAAAATCATCCAAAAAGTCAAATGCATGGTTAGACAATTAAAGCACAACTACCTATAACAGAAACATAAATTCATCATAATTTTATTCAATATCAGTTTAGTTTAATACAATATCATTGCAATTTAATATAATATGATAGAATTTGCAATATATGCACGGATACTAACCCCGTGAAAATGATCCACGTAATTAATTACAATATTAATGATCTCGTAATTAATTGTATCAGTTCATTTGAAATTGATTTATTCTAATTATACACACACATGAGAATTTTTAACAGAAAAGACATATTAGTTAAAATAGAAATAATAACAGTTTTTGTAGACATCACTCGAATTTAACATTTAAATATTGATTCCACATCCATCAGTTAATGGAATATACATATTATACATGCATCGCGTCCTAATAAGATGATTTAGAAATTTAAATGAAATTCCATACACGCTTAACTTGACATAGTTTATACCTTAATCACTATATAATCAATTAACCAAGTCGGCATGAAAATTAGAATATTTGAGTAGAAGGATGAAATATAATAAATAATAATTATACTTTGTACATTTCAAGCCGAAACATCTGTCGAACTAATAATTTTCCTCCACAAATGCTGTAATTCCTTTTAATTAAAAACTAAAAACTGCATCGAATAATTTATTAAAACATATGAATTTCCATCTGAAAGGAGCGTGTAACTGCACCTTGCAGGCACATAAAATATACATGAATACCTACATAGTCGTGGTACAGAATAGTAGAACATTTAAAAGCAATGAGGTTTTGCATTTACCCTTTTCCACATTTCAAACTGTTTCAATGATACTTCTCTAATTAATTTACCTTTGTAATAATGCGTTGAAACAAGAAACGACTAATTGTAAGTACTCTGTAAAATGAAATGCACAGCTGCCATTATAATGCACATATAATTAAACGAGCTTGAACAATCGATATGTTTTCATGGCCACTACGTAGGTATTTAAAATCCGATCGAAAAGAGAATATTACTCCCATTATTTCGAATTTCTGTTATTTTCGAGATATTGCACTCGTGGCATTTCCAATCATTTCCTCCACAAAATTAAAATTGATTACATTTTCGGATACATGGACCACTGAAATGTGACTATACCAAAACTACCTTGTATCATTACTACCCTGTATTGTCCTACATATTCCCAGTGCTTTGTCATCTAGTCGTCTATAATTATATTATCACGAAAAATAGCTCTTTAAAGACATAGTTTAGTATTTATTCACCCTTTTTTAAACTAATAGACGGTGTATATATCACAGAGATCTACAAACAAATTGAGAAATAATTACTACACTCCCGTAATACCTATAACCATTATTACAGAACAGAAATATGTATAACAATATTCATTCCAGTTCATAATGGTCAACATTTTTCAAGATAGCTGCCGCAACTCCCCAAACGGAATACTAAAAAGGACAAGCCAAGTGATAGATCGAAAATTTCTCTCAGCAAGAATGCAATCGTTTATCATCGTCACTCTGCTACCGCGAGGAAAGTACAGTTCAACCGTGTAGCCATACAAAAAAAAGGAACAATGGATTTTCCACGGGAATATGGATACGAAAACTTTCTCTTCGAACGCTCGAATCCTGAGGCATCGCCCATCGAGCCTCGCTCTATTTTCGCCTTTCTAGCGTCCACCAGACGGGCACGGTCTTGTTAAGTCATCCATCCACTCACTTTCACCACCTACACATGAATTTTCTGCCCGAACCAGCCCCCACCCGCGGACGAATTCGCGTGACAATGAGTCACTGCCGGATCTTCGGGTTCTTGCTTTCTCGCGGCGCGCGGTGCAGTTTTGAAATTGTCCCCCCGTTGATACTCGACCCACGGGCACACCTACTCTCGTTTTTCACTTTTGTTGGCCACCGTCTTGCATGCCAATGTCGTTAGTACCGGTACTCCTAATACGGGGGAAATTAATATCGATTGAATATTGAATAGCCTAAGTCACTCTCGCCATTTCTCTTCGCATCATCGTCTATTTTTGCCTGTTCCTTGCTCCTTTGCGCATTCTAAAATATCCGGAGAATGTAGGTGAAATGTCCGTGAAGTCCTTTCAATTTTTCATTCAACTTTTTCGTACCACCCTCTCTTTTGATTAACAGAAAAGCAAAAGAGTGCGGTGTAGAGAACATAATAGGTAACTTAAATGGCCTTGAGCAATCAAAATCTTGTACCGAGTATAACGTTTCTGTACTACGAAAACGGAGCCAGAGTGAAGGAGGAGGCTGCTTAGATCCCAGGAACAATTTTGGACAGAACTGCCTTGGGCTATTATATTATACGCTTGTTAGACCATATCGCTTCTGCGTCATGGTACCTCGTCGGACCATGTATCAATTACTTGTTCAACAGCATAACAAACTTTGAGATTTGTCATGAACAGATGGGGTTGGATGATCCGTGCAAAAAATCGAGAATTATTATCAACTGATTCAGTGTACCTCTATAACTTCGAATTTAATGGTAATTTTAAGACCTTGCATAATTGCAGCAGATTATAACTTCCATTGAAATTATTCACTATTCATTTCTTCTCAGTATTTCTTGTGGAAATGCGTATAAATACAATAGAGAAGTAGTAATAGGTAGAGAAATAGAATTAACTGAGTGATCATTGTAATTAGTTCTTTTAATAGATCACAACGCGTGTAATATAAATAATTCCACAAATCTGAATTTACGAGTGTCGTACATTTCGTAAGAGATAAGATGCCAATTAAAACCTCAGTGTTATACATAGTATGTATACCTATATATGTACTCGCGTTATGGAAAGTAGTATAAGATCGTTTTAGTCGGCCCATTTACGGTGACAGAAAAACGTATCGACACAGGTTGATCTATCGATTACATTACACACAACAATATTTTGTATGCAAAGTATACACAAAGCAGTTAACTATTATACAAAATTTGTTTTAGATACATCATATTTTTAAAATAGAAAAATATTGCTCCAACCCTACTATTTAATTCATAAATTTCTACAGTTAATATCAGCGTAGTTTCTGTCACTGTATCTACAATATACAATCTTCGAAGTCAGGTGCCTTTCTTACTAAGGTTTATACAAAAACAGACTTTTGAAAAAACTGGTTTTCGAATTCCACTATTCCCAGGAAACCGGTTAAACTGATTTTCGAATTTTCACAAAAAATATAATTAAAATAGAAAATAAATATCTGTACTTATTTTAAAATTGTTTAGTTTTTTTTAATATTTATGGATTTACAAAAATATAACAGAATAAAATACTCTCCATACAAAACCAAATAAAAAAAAAAAATCCGTACAAAATATAAATTATAAATCTTTATTTCATTTAATGAAATAAAACGCATATTTTAAACTGTTTTTCTCGTAAAATTCACATCTTTCTAGTTATGCTAAAAACATTTTTTAACACTATTTTTATTAGTTTTTCAAAAGTTAATACATTCGGAGCTGCCGCCTCCTTGCCGCAAAATCTTCAATTAAACCCGTGCCACCGAACGTCCGATCGGAAACCTTTGCTGGTCGCTTTCCTTTCGCCGTCCCTTCCCCTCCCCGCCTTTCCAAAGAGAGCGCTCCTTTAATCTTTCCAGGCAAGGCTACGCCCCTGAACTCACTTTCAGCGGCCGCATCCTGTGCATCCGGAATCGCCGAGATTCTGCGCGTAAATAGAATAACGGGCATAATACCAGCCAAGCCTCAACGAGGCGAGCCCGCCTTTCCTGCAACGGAGCTGGTCAGCGACGCTTCATTTCCCCGGAATCCCGTAGAAAATGTGAAAAGATAAACAAATATGTCTGGCAGCATAAAGAATTCAGTTTCTCATTCGACCTCGAAATAATATTCGGCACGATTCGGCCTAGTTTGAACAGAACCTTTTCTCTCCTTAACGCGGCACTCCTCGATAAAGTGAAGCCTCGATGAAACCGAGCTTCTTCTTAATCCGAACTTTAAAGCTTAAAGGTTTAAACCACTGCGCTGTGAAGTTCTCTAATTTAATGCATTTAATGCAGTAAATTGATAAATTGTTGAGCTTGATATTATAGGTCTGCAACATGGGAAATCTGCACTGCACCTTACATTCAAGCAGGAAAGGTTAGGATGGTGTTTTATTCAACATCTAGGATGCATGCCCCAAGGGGGTGGGCAAAGTGCAAAATTTACTTTGAGTTATACACATGCTCTTGAGGATCGTCCTTGACTCTGGCTTTTAGACACTTAAATTAAGTATGATTTTTTTTATCTTTCTGCATAAATAATGTATTTTATTATTTTTTTAACATTACGTCCAACTGAATCGCTTGGATAGGGATATTTTGTGTGTAGGGTATATTTAAGGGGTCATTCTACTTTGATCGGCCGAAAAATTAAGCTATTTGTAAAGATTATTTTCTCAATAAATACAACATACATAGACACAGTAGAGCCCTGGTAATTCGAGGTATGCGGGTCACGAACCAGCCCGAATTTTATCGGAAACTCGGAATTAGTGAAACACATATACCTACACACTTGATGCGATACAAAACAGCTCGAAGACCATTAATATATCTGTGAAAAGAATACGAATAATAAAAAGGAAGGAACTTATAAAACGGATCAGAAGCATATGTATTTTAAAATGGGAAAGTAAAGGATATTATAAAATCTGTATTTCTGAAGCCAATGCAACGTTCAAAGTTTAGAAAAAATAGCACAAAAAATGCTTAAAATTTCCCCAACGGTACATATTATGAAAAGCCTCTCGATTTTTGATGCAATATAATATTTTATAATGAAACCAAATTTAATATCTGTAATTGAAATGGATACATAAAAATATGGACAAAATCATACGATGAATTCAATCCAATAAAAATCTATGTGAAAAATGTTCTGACACACTGTATCTGTACATACCAAACAGCGATTGTCTATTATTAGGAACGCGTGTTATCCCATTTCTTGCACGGCATCCGCTTTTAAATAACGGATATAAGAATGCCACGCTCGCCGAGTTTTGCGTTAACGTTTAATTATTTATTCGCTGGACGTTCTTAAGGAGGTAGACCGGACACTGTTGGTAATTATTCACGCCCGTTCCAAACGTTTCCCCGGTGGTTAAAGACTTTCTTAATCATCCAGCGAGTTTCCTACAGTTTGTTCTCTTTAACTAGTATTTTTGCTTCGTACCTTTTATCGGGACCATTCACGGTGTCGAATAGGAAATGCAGTAGAATCGCGATCACTGCAGAAAAGTGGGATATAAATACGTGCAAATATCGCGCAATTATTGGGGTAGTCAATCAGGTATACAAAGATTGAAATCCGCGCTTCCCCTTCTACTATCCACTTTTTTTTTGTTTATTCTCTTTGCTACGTAACCATGTCTGGCAATTTCTGGCGAAATGCAACAAGCGAGGTTCGTGTGCACGTAAGTATCGAGGCTCTACTGTTTGGCGAAACTAACAGCGACGATAACGATCCGTCGTTATACTGATTTCTCTGTTTCTCGTGCTTTTCGTTTAAGACTGTTATTGCAATTAATCTGTCGTCGCCGCGTATGCGTGATTTCACAATTCCCATCTACATATCGCGCGGGAGCCAAAGAATTCGATCTCCTATTTTATATTTAAAATTAAAGAAACTACGTCATTGGTAGATCTCCGAAATATTTACGAAATGCAGTTGCATCTTCGAGAATCAATGAATTTGGAAATTTGAAAAAGATCAGTAGCGGGTGTGAGTTTACAATTAAATTTTAAGTTTTAAGATTTAACTCTGTGATCCTTAAATTGTTTATGAGGAATTTTATGGACAATGTAGAAAAGCACATTGTTATTCTGCTCGCTTTTTTGTATTGAGTGAAAAGAGAATGGGTAAGATTAAAAAAGCGAGATAAAGAGAAAATTAAAGTGGATTTTATTTGTTTTGTAGGGTGTTACGATTATGTTAAACTGTCTTTGAGATATAACAGAAGTAATTTGCAATTTATAAAAGTTCTTACGTCAAAGTAACAGTACATCGAGTAAAGAATGAAAAATTAAAATAACGGGACATTTTAGTTATTATCCGTGCGTAAATCTTTAATCGAGCAGAAATTCATTCCTGCAGTACGAGTAAATCAATATTAGTTTACTGCTGAATTAATCGTGTGTCGATTATTTAAATTGTCTGTTCCTTAAAGTTTGCATTCCACGTTATCCGCATCATTTATTATACTCGTGGAATCGTATTTGTTTCATACCAGTTAATATTAATTTTTTGCAAAAATATACTGTATTGAAGACTTTTCTTATTATGTTATATAATTTTCTACCTACAATTTTATTCCTTTTGTACTACTTTCGGTAAAAAGAAATAGGTATGTACCAATACTAATGTATAATGTTGTTTGAATAATTTCCTTAAAAGTTATTCAATCAGATAGGGAAAAAATATTACATTATATGAATAAATGTTTACATAAATAATTTCTTCTGAATATTACCTAAAATTCTAACTCCTAGCTAAATAAAGTAAATCATTTAAATAACTCAGTTAATAACATTAATGGAAAATTTTATCAATTGCCTAAAAAGGAAACCTTAATTATAATGACTTGAGCCGCGAACAATTGGACACGGTTTCAGGGGTTCAAAGCCAACGTCGAAAGGTCCGCGAACATTTGAACGCCTTCTCTTCTTAAACCGTGATAGAAGCGTGATTTCACCAAGACACGACTAGGTCGTCGTATTCGCCAACAATAGACAACCATGCGCATTTCTCCGCGTGGAATTCGAGTTGCGTTAGAAGAGAATCGCATCCACTTCTCTCGGCTGCTTTCGCGTGCCGCATCCGGAATCGATCGATGGGAGGCCTGCTGGAAGATACAAGGTAAACAGGATACAATCACTGACTCAGACGACGTAAACTCACCGGTCATTAGACCCGTTTGTAGACTAACCAACAACATCCACTAATTGTAAGTGACAGATGTAATATTGCGCGAAAATTCATGCACGATTAGAAGCCAGCGGCCTCAAGTACGACTACGTTGTACTGCGAGGCTGCAATTAATATCTGATCAGCACCAATCGCAAGGCCCCCAGGGTCTCATCTTCACAAAAATTACGATTTTATCCAAACACTACGTTTTTTTCTGTACTACACTTGGCCCGTTTTTAGTAAATGACCTCCTAAATTTCCCGAAAAATGGGCCCCTCGGAACGCTTGCCACCTGGGCCTTTTTCCTTAGGGGGTTACATACGTTCACGGCGCCTAATAATTGATCACTTTTGGGATATTTTTGTTCTTGAGACCTTTATTCATAAAGGTTTAAAAGAATTACATATACAGTAATTGTAGAAAATTGAATGCTCTTTTAATAATATTTGAACCAAAAAAATTACGATACTTATAAATAAGGACCACCCTAAGGATACATTCTCACGTCTCTCTTTTGGTATCTTCTTTGACAGTCTCCTTAACGAAAAAGTAAATATTTCAAAGGTACTATTAATGATCCAGAGAATTGTCTCGTGTGAAAGTCTTAAAACTTGAAATGGCCCATGAAGATCTGATACCAGTCAGATTTCTGCCCGACGACGAATCGACTAGCGGAGATCGCTTATAATCAAACGCGTTACCGACTTCATTTATTTCTCCAGTACGTCCAGGAATACCGTGACTCCATTCACCGGTGGCTAATTGCATGAACATTGTGTTGAAACGGTAGCTGAACGATGGTAGTGACTTGCTAAAATTTAATCTACTGCGGCCAGCGAGGAAGACGCTCTGATTCCTCCTGATTCCTCGGGTAATCAGAACATGGCGATCGGCAGGCTCTCGTCCTGAACGAAATACGAAAATGAATTTCGATGGCCAGCCGAGTAAAGGATTAGTGATAGGTGGGAATAGGCTGAAGAAACGCGGAGACAAGCGTCGCGATTAGGGGACGATCGATGGCAAGTCGAAAGCAGTATGTAGGTATTGCTGAATCGTTTCAATAGAGGAGAAAGTCGACTAAATATAAAACGAACAATAGATGAAAGTAGAGCTTAAAATTTTTTAGATAGTCTCTGGTAATTCCTATTCTATTGTAAATAACAGGACTGTCAGTTATTCCCAATGGTTATCCTTATTTTGTTACTTAAGGTGATATTGTTGTTGCGCGCCATTGTTATGCGTGTATTTTGGAATTTTTAATTGGGATGTAGAAAATGTAAATATGTAACTGCGTTTTTGGTTGGATAGTTTTCTTGTCACTCTTTGCGTATCGACCGAGTGTGTTAGAATTTTTCAATACGTAAATAATGCGTTCAGTGCACGGCTCGTATACAGAGTTTATGGATCGTGGCCCATGCTTGGATACGATGAATACTCGGCCAATGGAACGTCCCAAATAATACTTTTAGTTGCGCATCCTTCTTGCACGGGCATTCAGAAAACCTCTCTTAAGCACCGCTACTGCGGAAGAAAAAATGCGGAAAGTGTGCTCAGGGAAATAAGAGTGCAAGATTTTTGCAACAAATTCAGCTGAATGTTTACTCTGCCGAGTTTTGAACTAGGGCATTTGTGATTGAAAATAAAAGGAACTGAACGAACGAGAAGAATTTATACACGTGGAACGTTAACGAGTTTTCAAAGTTAGCAACTACCACAATATTACAAAAATTTTGCAAAAGAAAATTTATCCTCAATCGTCGTTGATGCAAACGATTTTTATCACTAATGCAAATGTCGGAAACTTGACTTTAAGAATATTCAAATTTGAAGTTGTCGTGACAGGAGAAATTTATTGATAAATTTTAAAAATTCAGTCATAGGATTATGTGTCAAAATCCAATTTCCATTTTTTTTCTCCAAGTGAAATATTGGGCAGACTCGATTCTTTTCGAAAAAGACCTTGTAATACTATTTTATTCAAACATATCCCAAAAGAGTACCTAAATACCTTCCTCAAAACTAATCCGATCCACCAAAATGAAATATGTAGATAGAAATGAATTAATGAAACACTATTTCCCCTCCTAAATCCATGCATATAAACTGTACTTATATCGATAACGTTAAAAAAAGTCTTGAAAAAATAGAAAAGCTTTACGAATTCGTTTGAAAAAGGGTAATCCACTGCCTTACAATTAGAAGTTCATTCCCGGGATTAATATCCGTGAAAATCGTTTTCCCAGTTGGCAAGCAGTTCCAGCATCTCTGGCGAATAAATCGCGATTCGTGATTGTCAAATCTGATACGGGGGAAACGCACGGTCGTGCGAGACTGCCATAATTAAAGATTATTAGCAGCCGTTGATTACACGCGAGCTGGCGACGCGATCGTCCAGATTACCACAGATAACGAGGATGAAACGCGGCATGAAATAATTACGCGCGACGACGCCGGGTGTAAAAAGCCTCTTTAATCATTCATTTGTAGCGTCATATATAATGCATATTTTTGACTAAACAAACATGTTTCTTAAAGCTTATGATGTTAATAAATTTCATGCCAAATAACAAGTCTCAGTTTGAATTTGTTTCTTTCTAATTAATTGGAACAGAAATGCTTCATTATAGATAGGAACGACTAGCTAGTACCCTTAATTGGGGTTGTAGAAATGTTATCAAATAAATGTAACCGCGTAATAGGTGACGAAGACCACATTTTGGGATTTGTATCTACGAGGTTATAATTTTACACATCACTTGAGTGGGCCTTAAATTAGTTACTATACCCCTGCAAGGAATGGTGTATATGTATAGTCGACGATAGAGAAATAATAACGTCGTAAATGGGATGAAGTAATAGACACCAGCAAGTGTTAATTATTCTTAATTACTCGACCCAAGGAGGGCCTAAGAGCCCAGCGCTGTATTGTATGCTGCCTTGCAGAGATATACCTATACATATAGTAACGTAGAATTAAGAGAGGCAAAATCGGTAGCATTTTTTAATACTTTGTCTGAGATAAAAAATCGGGAGTGTGCTTAGCATACTTTTTGGGCATTAAAACTTTAGGGTGTACATACGTTTATGAGGTTCAAAAATTCGATTTTTTAAATGCTTATGTACCTAATTGTATATAGTATGTAGGGGATTTTATAGAGGTTTTACTGGAAAATTCTAAAAATTGACAAAGTTATAGTAAAAATTTTAGGAGCCTGCAATACATTTGTCATGTAAAACTTTAAACCCGTTTTTCTCGAAACATACTTTTTGGAGACTACCGGCATGATAACTTTGTCAATTTTTAGTATTTTTCACGAAATTTGGTACACATAGATTCACTATATGCGAGGCACCTGCAAGGCGCAATGCAATATTTTCCGCCTCAGCTTCATCCTGTTCAAGGGAAACTGATTTAAAATAGGGGTGCTTCATGCAGCCCCGAATAAAGCCTGCATTACCTTTCTCCCTTGTCATTTAATTTTATCACTCAACCCAACAATAATTAAACCGTGCATTCCGCTTATACTCGTCCCTAATTTACGACTTCTCTATTTGCCTACCGTCGACGGCACGTTCAGTCCCCAGGAGGAAGAGGTGTCGCGCGTTTAGGACAACCCATAGCCGAGTGTGCGACGAGGAGAGAGGTGGTACACGTAGCCAAGATCGAATCGAGAGAGCCTCGAGCCGTTGGTGCTTACCCGTGAACGCACGAACGACGCCACGAGGAGAAAGTTCCGAAGGCAGGAAGTGAAGTAGGCCACGACTTTGACCGCTCGCAAGGTCCATACTCCCATGGCATGCCACTTTGATGTGTTCCCAGCGTCTACAAGCAAATTCGACGCCGTATCAGCCCGACACAGGCCTGCCACGCGGGAAGAAAAATGAAATGGAATGCCATCAATGTCTATCCACCCAACCACGCGTCATTCTCAGAAAACCTGAACACACGCCGGGAAAATCTAGGTAATGCCGGCGTGATCGCGCGTAACGCGTACACGATCGATTGTTCGACTCCTTTCGAACGAAACGGCGATTCACTGTTTCCGATTGGTGCCGGTTTTGAGTAAAAGGAGGCTGTTTTGTGAGCATACGCCGCAACTGGACCGCGCGGGCGCGATGGAAATCGAACAAAGTAACCGTGTTAAAATATTTGAAAGCTTCAGTTTCTCTGACGATACGGTGAGTGCACGCTTTGACGTCGCATATCGGCGCCGGTTATCAACAGTATCGTGGATGGTGGTAGTTTTTGCTCGCTGGGGAACATGTGTGCATACCTATGCTTCACTCCCGGCTCCGCGAAGCAACGAGCAATTATACAATAAAGAGAAGACTCGCGAACGGCAGGAATGGAAACTCGAATAATGTCGATATTTTCAGGAATACCGTATGCACGGTTAGATATCTACATATGTACGTGGACACACATGGCCGTCGTTTGACGTTTGCTATGGCACCGTGTCCGATGGTCCTGTTATTCCCCAACCTCTCAACGATTACACGTCACTGAGCTCAAACATTTTGTATTTACGCCTCTTTTACTACCTCGTCTCGCCAATCCTCTCTCGACTCTCGTTCCATTAACGCGACACGATTATCCACGGCTCAAGGACTCCCGGTAACCGCGTCAAAAGAGAAAGACACATCGATGCAATCGCGGACCGTCGCTCCCCTGTCGCGCTGTAAATTGCACGCGTCCACGCCGCTGGTCAATGACGCGAGGACGAACGTTTTAATAGACGAAGTTGGCAGTTGTCACCTAATCGAGGGGAAACACTTTGTTGGAACTCTAGAAGAGAAACGCTGTGAATCGATTATCGATCAACATGGTCAGTGTCACGTGCGCCACTAGGTGGATACAATTGATAGGGAGTGGAACTTTCATTTAAAAGAAACTCGTATTTCTCAATTCAATGTCGAAATTAGAATGGAATAATAGAAACTGAAATTAGGAGGATTGTAACACAATTGGTACTTTTTTGGAATTGAATATTGGGATCTGCTCTTCATGAGGTTTTTTGTAGTTCTTCAGAGAATTTGAATTTCCACCGTGGTTTGGAACGTGCTAATGACCTATTTTGGCAACGGTTCCTATTAACGGCCTGGCAAACAACTTAAGAATTATTCAGTTAATTTGAGCTGACTCTATGTGAATTATGCTCCCGCGGGAATAATTTGAAAGGGAGATCGATGATGTAGAAACTTTTATATCTTTTAATGTGAAATATTGGCCCCTTAAGAAAAGCCATTTTGGCAGACCAGGAGAATTGGGAAACTAAGAAGAATGTCAAACGATGGAGACTATTGATTTTCTTATCAATAGGTACTAGAAACTTGTGAATTACCAGTTTGCTTAAAATGCATTTGTTAGGATGAAAAGGAATTTAAAAAATATTTGCCACGTCATTTTTTATCTCCAGATACTCAATTCCAATGGATGGAAACTCCCTTCAAAATTGGAAATGGGAAAGATAATTATTCTAAGTATTAGAGGACTACAAGATGACAATAACTGCAGTGAAATTGCACTAAATCGGATTTAAGACTTAGGACAGAAAATGGTAGGAATTGGAACTGAACCAGTGTTCGATTGAGCCTGACTCTGCTTTGAAGTAGTAATAGATAAGACATTGGAAGGTGAAATGAGTTTTACAGCATTTGAAAATAGGAGAGGTGATCCTAGAGAAGGATAAGGTTTCAGGTGTCTCAGTGCAGGGCATGGAGGCTACGATGATTCAGGGTTCGTGGAATACGGGTGACACAGTTTTTAAGGGTATCGAGAAAGTCAGGATATCGAAACATATTCGTAGAGATGAGTAGCCATGCATATAGTAAGGGCAGTTACATTACAATGGTATATAATTATTTATGATTGCTGATTTCTAATACAGTCACTTATGGAAGTCTATGTACATCATGTAAATTTGAAATATCGCAAATCATGGTACTTTGGTAATTCTGATATGAATGAGTGTATGTCCACTTCTGTGACAATGTGAATGTTTTTCACATTGAAATATAACCTTTTCATTGCCCAGACATCTCAATTACCCAAACATCTTGTCTACCAATTATCTCGCATACTTTAACAATATAGGTACCATTTTTTGATGACGATTTCTACCTAAAATCACTGTAATTGAACTACTACAACGAATAATTATTCTACATATTGACAATTTGACATAGGTATATTTTACTGATTATTCAAACATAGGGTCTACCAATTACTTAGGATAACCAAAGTTTACTACATCATCATACGTATCTACATTTTAGTACTGCCTTCACATGAAAAATTTTACTGGATATCCATGTACTGACCACACCTTCGCTCTGTACAAATACACGAATAATAATTTACAAGAATAACGACCACTAAATAAAGCACAGCGGCACCGATTCGTCTATTAATAGTGCCGTCTTTGAAAAAGCTGTGTAAACGAGTTCGTTTCCTGACTCCCGTTGCCAAGCCGCGGAACAACATTACACAATTTGCCACGACACACCGCGCACAATGTGACGCCAACAAAAACGTTTGGCACGCGATCTTGCAACCAATATGAACGATCAAGTATTAGATTGTTGCATAAGTTCTGGCCGCTAGAGTACGTCTCCCACCAATTCGATTTTTCAAAACACTTTATATTTACGTTATACAATGTATTTTCCATCATTATTTATGACAGTTTACCAACTATGCAGAAGTTGTATTGTACTTCTTTTATAAAAATTTGCGGATCTATCATTAAAAAAAAACTTATTCCACTTTCTGTGGCCTCGAAATTATTGAAATTATTCCCGTCCAAACTGTTTTATAGTGACCAATAAAAGTGGAAATCAGTGGCGAATTGAACCGACTTAAATGAACATTTGTCGCCTGGACCTCTAAGCAGAAGGGCCCATCAAAAAGAAATTATAATTTTATCCAAACACTTCTTTTTTTGTACTACTACACTTAGCTCGTTTTTAATAAACTACCTCTTTATTTTCGCAAAAAATGGGCCTCTCAGAACGCTTGCCACCTTCTTCCTAAATCCGCTACTGAAAAAAATCTATTGGTACCAGATCCGGGGAATACGGTGGATGAGGAATAAGTTCCATTGCAACTCCGGTATTTATTTTTGTGTTGTTATCACCACGTGTGGTCTCGCATTGTCGTGAAGGTACGGAACACACTTTCGACTTTCGTTTCACAAGGGTTGGTGTTTTAATTTGGAGTTCTTGCTGCGCTCTTTCCAGTTGTTGACTATATAAATCAGCATTGAGAGTTGCATTTGGATTGAGTAACTGATAATATGTGCGCCTTGCATGAACGAAGCGGCGGACAGAACTTATGCGGGCATCTAATATTAATAGGTGTGTCTAAAGCTGAACGGTGTGGACGGCTGCCTACTTCCTAGCGGTGTTTTCCAGGTTGAAAAGCAGCCTTGACCTAGTGAGACGGCCACGTGGTGGTTGGATCATGCTATCGGGAAATGGTGATTTGCAGCATTACCTAGAGAGGCTCCATCTCTGCGCGTTTTGTCAGTTCTGGGCACAATAGGGGCGCATTCTCAGGGGTCTCGTAACGCGGATGAGCAATGACGTAAGAGGGGCCTTATTTATAAATTCCAGTCATTGCTACGCCCTTTTATGCTGGCCTTTTCACTTTCTGTCACGTAGTGGAAATTACGCAGCTAATAAATACCCGTTGTGATTTTTAATATCGATGCGTTGTTTACGATGAAGAGTATCGTGTAGGTACTACACTTGTGTTGGAACGTTTTTGTTTGAAAATCAGTGGATCGTTGCCATCAACGGTGTAAGTTGAAATTAATGTGATGTATAATCAGAGGTGCAAGAGTATTTTTTAATGATTAAGTTTCATTGGCTCATTTAAACGTACTATGAAGATATATATATGTGTATATTTTTTCATTTTTGTCAACTTCCAGAAGCACAAGTATTCGAATGAAATGTGTTCATTCATATAATACGTCAGTTACTTGTCACTATTTATAGTGTATACTCGATAAACTCCCAATTGAAATAACAAGTAGAACAAACTTGTCTTATCAACAAGGGCATCCGGAGATTTTTTCCAGGGGGGAGACAACTTTAGGATGATGGTACAGAAAAATATACCTCTCTTGCTCTTTTTAACCCATTTTTTAAAATGAGGCAATTTAGTTAAAAAGTTAAAGCCGAAAATTAAAAATATTCCCTTTTTTAGTATAATTTAATAAAAATCAGTTTTGACAAATAAGCAATTTTTTCTCAAAAGCCAGAGGAGGCAACTGCCTTTTTGCACCCCTCTCCAGACGCCCATGCTTATCAATCCATCTTATTGAATTACAATGTGCCCTATTACACATTTTCCATACCATTAATCAACAAACAATTACTGTCCAAGCAAAACATATTCATTCAGATAAAACCTCATTCGCTGATCACTATTTACAGGTTTCACTTTAGAAACTTCCAAATAAAATAATAAAAGGAAAAACCAAAGCAATCAAATCAATTATTCCATAATTTCACCCTACCCCCCACCCTAAAAGAAATAAAAGAAGACACCAATACTCGTTATTTGCGTGAACCCAATACATACCTACACGAACCGATTCTCAAAGCGTTCATTTGCGGCGGGGTCGACAAAAAGCAGTCGCCGAATTTCCAGCGAGTATTCGAATGAGACGGCTTTTTGCACGCTAGAAAGTTTTCGAGCCGTGCCATCAGCTTCCACGGAAATGGACTGAGCCGTATACGTGACCAGAGGCGTGCGCCAGAAAAACGTGAACAGACGTTGGGCGGGGCAAAAAAAAGAAGAAGAGTTGATAGAGCGGATTAAAGTATACTACAAAGGCCACGAAAAGAAACCGTGCTCGCTTTCGAATCTGTCGCGCCTCGTCAGTGAAGGGTGGGAGGGGGGTTCGATCGCAAAAATCGATCTGCCATACTTTTGCCGCGCATGCCTCGCTCAAAATCGCCAACATTCCCCGCTTATTCGGTCGAGATTCCATATTAACTGTTAATTTGAGCTGTGCACGACAGGAGCAACAGAGATGAAGAGATACAGAGCTGTGATAAAACCGGCGAAAGAGAACTCATCGCCTCCCGCTGGTAGTATACGTACCTATGTAGTAAATGTGTACGTTTCATGCGTGTGTACACGGGCATACATCGGCAACATCCCTCGTTCTTTGCTGTACGTGGGCATTAATGATCATCGATTTGGTTCAATCAATTACCGCGCTCTATCCTGTCGTTGCGCTGCTCTGTCTGATAAAGTACGAGAAGATATATGATACCACCTGACCCCATCGGGCGATGAACATGATATCAGTGAATATATTCTGTTTGTTGTTTATTCTTTTTTATTTCATTTTTGTTGGTGGTGACCCATGAGAGGAGTTGATAGAAATTGGGGTCCCATTTAAGGGGTTATTCATGCGGACATATTCATGTTATTTAAATCTGATTTGGTAAAAGAAATGTACAAGATACTGCAGAGCACTGTCATAAAGCATTTGCGGCGCAATAATATTGTCCATATTGTTTTCAGAAGCGTTATTACTAAATGGTTTCCAACATTTCTAGGATGAAGAAAACAGTATAGCTTTCGACAAATTACGTTTTCTTAACCGAAGCAAATAAAAAAGACAGTATTTAAAAAAATTCAAATTGAAATACCTACGGTCGTTTAATTGGTTAAAAGTAAAACGGGCAAACTCATTCCGTTGACAGTAAAATGAGGTACGATAATTGAGAAAATATCGAATTGATTTATAGTGTTCTTTAAAAGCATTAAAAATGAAATTAAGTGAAATGCACAGTAGGTACGGTGAGACGGTGAAATTGTGTATGTGTAGGAGTAATTGAAGAAACCAAAGTTGAAGGCTCGTGCGACGTTGAGTAATTTATAAGCGAAACTATTAGTGCTAAAAACTGCTTCTGCACGGGGTATGAATATTCAAACAAATTTTTAACTTAATACAAGTTTAACACACGTCAACTTTCTAATGAAAAGGATCTCAACAAAATCTAGCAGCACACTTTTCAGCACAGTACCGGGTACGTACGCTTATAAAAATATGGCGGGGCATAACTCTTCACGTTGACTGGTATTAATCAATCATCCCACACCAACCAGTGTAACATTCATGAGCGTAACATGGTCACATACATAGCTACGTAATTACAAGAAACGTGCTTTCATCTCGTTCCGACGAGAGAAGGGCAAATATCCCCGATAAAGCGGATTCTCGCGACGATTCTGAGGAGGGTTCTTGCGGTAATTGAAACGATCAACCCTGCAACTGGTACATTAGTGCCATTTTTGTCTAATTGAATTCTCCTTTACTTTATAAACTTTAAATTAATGAATAGTTTAGGAGATCTTTATGATAGGACAAATTTTAATGGATAATTACATTTTGTAATTCGTGTGGTCGTTTATTGTTTCTGGAGTAGTTTTGAAACGTTTCTTACCATGAGGGCCGTTAGAAGCTTCAGAATAAACTACATATGGGTACGTTTCATACAATGTTATTTGAAATACATATTATTTCAAGTAACACGTTATGCTATTTTAGGATTGCTCCGTTATCGAAGCACTGGTATGTTGTTTTATTTATTTTATACGTCGAGAAATAATTTTTGGAATAATAAACTCAGGGCTGAGTAAAAATATTTTCATAGCCAATGACATTCAAATAAAATTTGACCACTGTTTTGTAAACCTCTCTTGTCAATTGAACGTTTTCAATTACTTGACCATATACAAACGCTATTATCTAATATATGGTTAGAAGCATGAAAAAAATCATTTATACAGTAATTGTAGAAAATTGAATGCTCTTTTAATATTATTTAAACAAAATTTTGATAGGGCTCACCATTTTTGAGAATTTTTTTAAATCTAAACTATTGATGAATTCTAAACTTTAAATTCTAGTCAGCACCGCTTCCTGTAGCCCGATTACAATAAACTGTTTCAGGGACTATTTATTTATCAAATGACACCGTTCTAGGGGGTGAGACCAAACAAATACAAAAAAAAATTCGCCACATATAAATAAGGGCCACCCTACTATACATCCTTCCTTTCTTCAAAAAGAAACTCAATTACCAGTAAAAGCACTAAATCTCGATCTCCCCGACTCACACAATGAAAAGAACAAAAAAACACCTATGTCCAGAAATAAGACTACAAATTTTCTGAAATTGTTAAACACCTAAAAACACAAAGAAAATATTCCAAACCCAACTGACCACAACATATAGGTACATACTTCGCCTTACGTCTAGCACAGCTGTGCGCAGGTGGTACACGGGTGCATCTTCCCGGGTTAAACGGCCGTAATTCAAGCGGTCACTTCCGGGGCGTGACATTAGTTCGGACAAAACGAGTGGAAAAAAAAGGTTTATTTGATTGTCCTCCTTTCCACGACGAGGTATAGTTGGCAACGCTAGTTAACGCACACGCACCTGCACCGACGATCGGCTATAGTGAGTGATAATCGTAGAGTAGGTCACCGGAACAGCGCCTCTAGCAATCTGCGTTCTTCGGCTGCCCGACTCCGTGCATGTATGGGTGATCGTGCTGCATACACCGAGGTATCGCCGAGTGCCTGTACATACGTGAGAGAGCACGGATAAAGGTACGCCGACCGCGTGTGACAAGAAACGAGTCGGGAGACCCGGTGATGTCGTCTGGCCGAAACGGCCATCGACTTCGACTTCGTTTCTTCGACTGCAGCTTGGCATCAACGATCATCGTTTCGGCTCGTTGAACAAGAGCAACGGAATTTTTCATCCCGCGGCGCGATCTTTCCTTTCCTCAAAGGGAGTTTCAAAATACCGTTCCAGCAACCATAATATATTAGGTCACCCCATAAGTAATGGTTCTTTGGGCACGTGTGTTAGGCGGGAATGAACTAGTTCCTGCTAATCGATCGATTATATAGTTTTCGTTATATTCTGCAATCCTTTCACATTTGTCTGAATGTGTGCTAAGTTTTGTATTCCACTTCTCTGAGGTTTCTTTGACTCTGTTTGAAAAAGTTCTTCAAATATATTTTCAACATCCTTCTTGTGCTTGCTTCTTAAATTATCATTGATTTTGTTGATACGATTTTTAAATATTATGTATCCTGGGAAATTTTGAAAATTCTCAAACCTCAAATTAATTTGTCGAACTGTTTTTGTTCAAAAAATTCACAAAGAATTATGTACCTACTTTTGCGCAATCCCCCTCTTAAGAAAAATCGTTCAAATTTTGCCACATCGTTTCAATATGTGTGAAATTAAATTTTCATAAATTTTAGAAGCGTTTTCTTGTTGTAACAATTATAAATTTAAAAAATGTATGCATTTTTTAAATGGAAACTTCCTAGGTAAATACACAAAAAAGAATCGAAGATAATATATCATCATTCAAGAACATTCAGCGTTTGCCTCATTTCCAAGCAAATCAATTTCGTATCTCTAGATCATCGCGGCCAACGATTCTATCTACATAATGACTACATACTGACTCGAGACTTGTGAGATAGGTACTGTCGAAATGGAATTTTCTAATTGAACCGTACGAGGAATCTTTTGAATCTGGGCGACGATACATATCGTACATGGCACGTGCGCAAGCGTTTCGCATTTAATATAATCACAGTATTTTTTAAGCAGACAAGCAGCACGGTCAACGAATCTATTATACTTCTGCATCCTCGAACGTTTATTACCTACTTTCTAGAATCATTAAAAATGAAAATAAATTTCTCGCTGTTACCTTTAGACGCAACAGGTCTGTGTTTTATTAACCATTAATCGAACTCTATTTAACGTTCCAATCGTTGTGATTCCTACTTTATAAATCGTTAAAATCGGACACGCCTCATTTTAAGTTTTCTCCTGTATCGGCCATAATGTCAGACAGTCTTAAATTATCTTAATCCTGTCACTTACTAATGGCCATTCAAGGCACAGATAAGTTGGTTAAACAGCAATAACGGAAATTACTGGCATAGTGGTAATTAACTTCTGATGATTTGATCGTTGTATCATATATGTGTTAGATGTTCTATAATCGATTGTCATAGAAATTTATGGAACTGAATAGACTATGGTTTGATTTATTTATTACGCTAATGTATGCATACTGAATCAATTTTTGATATCGTGTGTCTAAAATTAAATAGATGAATTATTTTATAATTTATAACGCTATCAGCCAACAACTTGACTTCACTTGAGATTTATTTACCGCTGATAACAGTACCAAAGGTTTCTATTCTATTTACAAGGTACCTATCTTTAAAATTTTTGCGGGGTCTTTTTTGTTACAAAACCAGTTGGATTTTTATAAAAATGCGGTTATAAGTACAGCATTGTGTACTTTCACACCATTCTTAATCTTATTATATATTTTAAATAAATATTACTTGACTCTAACTAGGTACTAGGTGGTCAATACTCATTTTCAGCTGTACCAGATACGATCCACTGGAACATAAAACATAAAGCTAATGTAATATCTATTATACGTACTTAAAACCTCAACTAGTCACTGACTCCATAACAAAAAAGATCCAAATTTTTCAAGGATCAATAAATACGTCGGAATTTCGAAAAGCATCGTCAGCGTTAATAAGCTTGCTCCAGACCGCTCGCCAGACAAAGAGTTAATTTTTCAAAATTGGAGCCATTTACAATAACGCGCCACACCGCAAAAAAAATGAGCAAAGTACCCGGTTCAAAACGAACGAACACAAGTGGAGTGGATATGACTAAATAGGATTAGACTAACGCAATTTTCGCTGAACACCGTAGCGAATCCAAGGATCGACCGAGTGCTCAACAGCTCTCCCCAATAGACCACGAAAAAGGTAAGGATCGATCGGGAATGATAATCGACCGGAAGGGTGGAGCCAGGTGAGAGGTGCAGAAAAGCATAGAAAGTCCGTATCATGGAATTGCATTCCATAAAGAATGGAAAGTCGGTGCGTATTCCTTCTCCTGTTTTTTTTGCTCCCCCTCCCTTCCGCTCTCCTACCCCTACCCACTTGCCAGTTTGCTTGACGGAATGTGTGAACGTGAAGCGAATCACCGTGAAACACTGGAACGATTCCTGATCGAGCTTTTTTTTGCTAGAGACGTCGCTGGGGACTGCATACACCCGATCAGAAACATTACGAAGAGTACGACGACCGGCGGCGGCTGGGCTAGATTAAGGCAACGAGGTCACGTGCCACTGGTAGCACTGGTATGGTTACGTATGAGCCATTCCCCCTCAAATCGTCCGACCATCGGCACCCACAGTTGATAATTTATTGCAATAATTCGACAACCGCAGGTTTCGGAGCAGATGCTACCAAACTGTTCCTCGGTCTCAAGTTCTTAAATGTAATATAATACTTTATGAACGTTGAGATGATAGTTTTACTAGTAATACTCAGTTATCATGGGTTTAAGGAGATAAGTAATTTAAGGGTTTAAGGAGATAAATAAGTGAGATAAGGGGCGATATACATACACCTAGAGAGGCCTAAAAACTGACGTCCTTTTAGAATTATATTTTTAAGAAAGTATTAACATTATTGCACTCATCGTTTTTTTTTATTAATTATGTTATATCGGTTAGTTCATTGTACATTGTACTTTTATTACCTACATATTATTAACGACGGTGTGAATTTGAAGAAATTGGCGACACTCGATGGATTCGTTCCGCGTGATTTAACAGTGAAAACGATACGAGATAATTAGCAACCATTTGCGATTCTAATTCTACGATTACTGAAATTAACTTTACGGCTAGTTCGTGTGTATAATGTGATGTTTAGAGTGGCATTATCTTGAATTGTCAACGTTATTAAGAAAGTGAATTTATAAGCTGCTACTCAACGTCCAACTAACTGCGCTATAGTCGATCATCTCTTTGGACCTGATAACATTAGAAAGGATCTTTGTTAGAAAGGATCGACGAGGTGCACTTTCTAAATTTTACTTTACAAAAGAAAAGATTTCTGTATCATCCGTGCAATATTCTAATTTTTCTAATATTTTATACCTTCGTGTATTTGATAGCTTTCTACGAATTTTGGGTCACGTTAGATTTTCACTACATTACTGTCGGATTATTTCGGAAAAAGCTTGATCAAATTGAACTGCCAAAACTAACAAGGCCGCTTTACTGGCAAGTTAATTATATAGGTAATATAGAGTGAACCGTATGGCACTATTACTCCAAAATTCTATGTTGATTTTGGCAGTGTAGAAAAGCGTCTGAAGCTGAAACTATTTCGTTTGGAAGGCAAAGTGTTATGATTAACAGAGTATTTCTTCAGGGGTTATACTCTGCGAGATTTAGAAGTCATCAGTAATTTTTTACCTGGAACTATACTAATCATTATATTTGAGTCTCCAAATTAAACAATTTACTCCTCGCACATTTTGTGTATATGTCAAAACATAATATGCTTTCCACCCCAAACTCGCGGGTTGTTTTTACTCTCCACAGACCATTGTCAGTAAAAAAGTACATGTCAAATATCTTTTAAAGAATTACTTCCTTGAAAAGTTTCATAAAAATCGGGGTGTATCACATAACCCTTGTATTGCATTTAGCCAATAATTCTATTCGTACACACTTTTATATCAGATTCTAATCTCGTTACGATCTAAAATTCTTATCGTCTTCAAAAAGTAACCTTATCAATCATGTAGCTATAAAAATCCTGCGCACTACGTGGACTTTATCCGTGACTCTAACAATACTTATTTTCAGTAATGCAGCTTCATTGGAATGGACCAAGATAGACTCTGCAACCGGCAGTCAAGTGTCAAGTGACGCCCTTTGTAAAATTTGTAAATTATTTACACGATTTCCGCGGTCGTGTGTTGAAACGATGACGGTAAAGAAGCCCACGAGGCGAAACAGTGACAGTCACAACATATGTAAGTACGCAAGCAGAAACGTGAGAACGGTCGTCAGAAGGACGCGGCAGATCATTAATCATAACATCGGTATGGCGGTAGCGACGGTAACGATTTTACCAGAGGCTCGAATGTCAGCAGGTAAAATCGAGGCATCGCGTACTGGTCGGTGTGTGCGCGCGCCGCCGATGCTTCCTGCGATTAAAATCAGCCGTGAAGTGTGCTGAGCCGCTGAGCGCCAAAGAATAACGTCGATTAATGCGACTATGTGCACATCCGACATGCGGCTGGAGCGCCTTGTTAAAATGATCCTTCCTGAGTGAAACGCATGCGACTCGACGCAATTCGAGGTTGCCTCCTCGGATTCGTGCACTAATTAACCCATTTTCGTCGAGATCGGTGATCCAGATTAGTCTTGAAACGTAAATCGCGATTGTTTCAACGACAAAACTAAGATAGGGATCATGGGTGACGCGACAACCTCTTTTCTAATCTTGCGACATCATTGTAGGAAATATTAGAGCAGCCTGAGCGGGAACGTTAACCCTAAAATTGCACGCCATTTGAATTGTAACGTAAGCCGTATGTAGCGGGTCATCAACAATTGCAGACAAGTTGATTAATAATTGTAAGCTCAAAAAGTACGTATGTAAACAAAAATTCTTAAAAATTCGTCTGCGTTGTTATCAAGAGTAGAAAGAAATCTTATATTATGATTAAATGTTTTCAACAACTAGAAGCTCGTTCACGACCTTGAGAACCTGTAATTATGACATTTATTCTCTCAACACCTGAAACCTCCCGCACATGCTAGCAAATAACTGGCAAAGACTACACAGTTTCTCGTCGAAACCTAACTAGTAACTTCCCACTGCAAGAAATACCTAAATTACCCATAATCCTGAGAACAAAAGAGGAGGGCAAACATCGTTCGAAGAAAATAATTTCAGTTATATATTTCTAAGATAAAAAACCCGACTTCTTAATTAAATGCGAAATACGATTTTACATTACGCGCTTGTTGCCTGAAACGGGTTAGCAAAATCATCGTGATACTTCCAGACTTGTCGCCGTCTTTCATTCCGATAGGTTCTCTAGAAAAAGGTGTTCGCAAAATGACGAAACAGGCGCTGCCTCGCGCGATAACACAAAACCGGTAGACAGTGTCGAGCTGTCCGGATATTTTCCTCGATTGTTGACTAGGTTACCGAACCACGAAATCAGCCGAAGAGCCAGGAATTCTAAACTCCGTCGAAGAAGTCGCGCTTGGCAACCGTACCGCGCTGTCGCATTCCGACGGTTACATCTATTTCCGTCTTTCAGGTATCACAGTCTTCCCCACCTGCGACAATTCCCTGTATCTACATATGATTGAGCAGCAACGCTACGTTGCGTGCCCCAAGCATGAATGATAAAACCACAGCCGCACGGGGTCCCTTCATCCCCTCGCGGCCGAGCGCACGCAAAGAAGAAGAGACAGACAAACAGTGATAGTTCGACGAACGCGGCGTGCGCGCACTTGTCGCTCGAAGCCGAGCCGAACTCACTTGGGTGCCCGAACTACGGCAATAACGAGGGCTACGTGCTCCGTGTATAAATAGCGGGCATCGGGAAGCCATGTAACCGACGCGGCAGGAAAAGAGATAAACGGATCGCGATCTCATTGTCAGAGTGCGTGCGGGTCGGTAGGCTTCGATCGCCGATCGCCAGATTGAGCGATAATAGGAAATGCACCACGCGGGTTAATAGTCACGGAGGAACGTCGAAACACCGCAGACGGCTGGCGGCGCACTGACTTAAATCGCCCGCCGTACGAAGCGCCAATCGTCGAGCACCGTAGGTCGTAGCTGCGTACTCCGCCAATCGTCCGTGATGCTGCACACGAGGCCCCTCGCTGTCGTTGCAGCATCTTCTCTGATCACTGAGAATGTCCTGCCATCGTGGCTCCTCCGTGTGTCCAGCTGCCGTGTCGCGTTCTCGCGCTTAAGCGGTGACCGAGCCTTTTACCATGGCCCCATCACGCGCGAGGTTATGCTCGAGAATTATGCGAAGACGCTCGAAAAATACAAATGTAAGTACCAACACTGGCTACGGCCATTTTACCGCCTCGGTCTCCCTCTCACCCATGCTGGCGAGCCAGCAGTGCCAGACACTCTGCTCGCTCGCGCACGCTCAGTAGCGCCGCACCAGAGGCTCGCGCATGCGCATCAGCTGTCCACAACGCATGCTTCGATATATGTTTCGAATCGATGGCACTGATGCGGGACCTTGATAGCAATGCTAGCTAGTAGATCGTGCGTCCGCGCGGATATTATAATTGACATGTCAATGAATCCCCCTCCTCAGGAAGCATTCGATTTATGTTTAATCTTAAGGGCAATGTTGCTATCAACTGTTGCGGGAACGCTCGCGCGCGAGTAATTGCCTGTTCCTCGCCCATACTTCCAACATTGTTATTATAAATTCCACCGAATTTTGGCAGGTTCCCAAAATCTTTGATAGGTATGACGCGTATTGTACACTGAAGAGCCCGCTGTCTCGAGAAATCGTGGTAATTTATAGACTCCGAAGGAAACATAACCTTACACTTGGAATTTAATCAAGTACGATTGTGGTACTATCTTACGCTAATCAGTACTAAACATAGGGTTCGAATACGTTCGATTTAATCTATCGATGTTTTATTCGGCGAGGTAATTAGAGGAAAGGTCGCATCAGAAATTTGTATCTAAGGTTAATTAGTAACAGAATACGGGACGGGCGAGAGAAACGGATAAACAGAAAAATTTGGATTGGTGGGACGCATCTCGTATTAAGCAGCATGCGGAACAAAACGAGAGCATAGACTTATCGTGAATTGAACAGGGTGAAATAACGCTATCCTGCTACGTGGCTAAAAGTGTCCTGGTACAAGGTCGCGCGAGCGTAGTCACGTGCACACGGATCGTATTCTGCGCGAGCGTTTATTCATCTTGATAGGCATATGTATCCGAGGAAACGCAAAACGTTGAATGGAGAGAGATAGCGCTGGTCTGTTTTCACATTTACCACGCCTGATGCACAGAATGATAAGAGAAATAGACACATTAACGAGCATGCAAATAATCGCGATATCATGCACGATTCGGATACCTCACTTTGAATTATTCGCGTCAGATTTACGCTAAACATGCATTAAGAGGGAATTCCTTCTAACAGCCCCAAAAGCAACTGGTATTTAAATTTTTTTTAAAAAACTTTTGGTTGTATTGGATTAAACTCTGTTGAAATATAAAGTTTTTAATAGCATATTTACGCGAATAAACTATGGAAAATCTTTTAGCCTATTTGAGAAGTAGCTACCTACAGCTCGTGAAATACGATATTTACGCTATCTTACTCGTTTTTAGCAAATTTTATAAGGTATGATTCCGTCGCTCTTCCCGAACATACCTACAAAATCTGATAAAAATTGATCAGTTCGTTATTAGTTTATCAGGTACTACATCTCGGCCTTGAAATCCTGACGCCGTTCTTTATCACTCTATATACATCACAGATAAAACTAATCGGTGAAACGTCTTATACAGCAAAGAAACTTCCCCAAGACGTGAACCCAAAAGGGGTGTTTGCTTGCAACGAGCTCGACTTAAAGGAAGTGCAGGTCTATGGATTCGATTATGATTACACGCTGGCCTGTTACAAGCCGTCGATGGACTACCTGCTTTACAACCTCGGCCGTGACATGCTTATCCAGAGATACAAGGTACATGATTGTGTCTTAACCCCTTGAGTGGCATCCACTTCGGTGAAATACCACTCTAAATTAGTCCGTCCTTCTCGAGCGATTGCTTCAAAGAGGAAAGTTTTATCCAGCTGGCTCTCGTGCTTTGAATATACACAGATATACTGACACTAAGGAATGTTTAAATTTCTATATGTTCTATCACATCTTCGTGAGAATACTACCAATCGATAGGCGAGGATTTTTCGATAAAAACGAGTCCCAACACGACTATAATCGGACTATTCTTTGTATACAGGGTGGCCCAATAATTTCTGTTCATTTGTAATATCTTCGTTTCTTTTAAAGATACGGAAAAATTTTATTTACCAAAATTGTGTGGTACAGGTGGGGCTATAACTTGCCAGTAATGTTTGTTTTGTAAGCAGTGGCGGATTTAAGAAAAGCGGCTCAGGTGGCAAACGTTCTGAGGGGCCCATTTTTGGGGGAAAATGGGGAGGTAGTTTACTAAAAACGGGAGAAGTGTAGTAGTACGAAGAAAATGTAGTGTTTGGATACCTATACCTAATCATAATTTTTTTTGGAGGTGGGGCCCTTGGGGGGCCTTCTGGGCACGGGCCCAGGAGGCAACTGCTCATCAGCCACTCTGTTTATAGGTGGACGGTTTTCGGAGATGTCAAGGTGACCCATATTTTTTAAATGGCGTGCTATACTCTTTTATCCCTAGTAAATTAGCGGATGTTTACATACAAGGTCATTCGGCAATAGATAAAGGAGTAAATCAACAAGTCTTACATCATAAGAGGTACTCGATGTGGTGTCCGTTTGCATCGGCGCAATATACCAATCGTTGAATTGCTGAAGCCCGTACAGTTCGATCGATGAAAACTGATACCATTTCGAACACCTCCTATGACACAATAGTCGTCCGTTTACTCCATTATTTAATGTCGAATGACCTTGTATTATAGGTCATCGAAGTCGTCTAAAGTTTCGCTATTATACTCGGGATAAGAAAGTACTTATAATATGGCGTTTAAAAAAATAGGGATGACCTTAAAATCTCCGAAAACCCTCCACCTACAAAAATATTATTACTGGCATGTTATGGCCCTCTCTGTACCACACAACTATTGTATATAAAACTTTTACCATATCTCTAAAAATAACAGAAATATCCCAGGTGAACAGAGTTATGGAGCCACCCTGTATAATTCGAATCACTTCTAAATTTCGTGTGAGGTCGATTTTAGATTCATTTTAGACTTGAAATTAACGATGATAAATTTGCGCGACGCCGCGCCGGCGGGTCGCGCAAGTGGCGAGGCACAAGGTGACCTCCAAGCTTGTTTTAAAAGCAAAGTTTCCAGGAAATATCGACGCGAAAGCACGCCAGAGCCAAATAACGGCTGGAATTTTATCGACACGATAAGACGCCGATACCACGGGAATGGTTAAACGTGAGTGCGTTAATCGGGGAACGCAAAAAATATTCATGCGTCTACCCCCGAACTGAAACGACGAGAAACTTTCGAAACCATGTCCCGGCGAGACTAATTCGAACGAGCGCACGAAACTTCCTAACTCGTTTCTGTTCGCGAGCTCGGCTCGTCAGCAGCGTTTTCTCGAAAATCAAGCGACAATTACGGGCGAAACGAGAATTTCAATTGAAACTTGACGGAAACTCGTTTAATCGGCTGTACAGTACCCCGAGGGAATCGCCAACCTCGAGTACAAGAAGGATTTCGCCGTTCGCGGCCTCCATTACGACATCGAAAAGGGTCTGTTGCTGAAACTCGACAGCTTCTTGCAAATCCAATTTGGCGCCGTTTACCGCGGTTTGCACCCAGTACCCGACGACGAGGTCCTACGGCTCTATAAAAACAGGATAATACCCATCGCCTATGTAGAGGCTCCTCATAAGCACTCTCACGTAAGCACACACGAGATATATCAATATTATTTTGTTTAACCGAGCATTTCTGACTCCTGTTTTTTGGTTGTGTAAGCGATACGGAGTGTTGGAAGATGAATAACACCAATTTTTGCACGCGTGTAGTATTCACCCAAATATATGGACAAATCAAAAGTGCAAAGGGTGAATCGTAAGCTTTTGCCCAGTTTATGCACAAAGTTTGTTCTTGATACATTCGTAAAATCAATTATAGTCTTCGAAATAAAGGCTGTTGTTTTTTATGGTCATCTTTCTGGTCATTGTGTGATTTCTCGTATGTACATATTAGGTTTTATTGCTCGTTAAAGGTTGTGTCACAGCATGAACATAAGTGATAAACGATATCGGTTTTCCAGTTTTGAAATATTAGGTTCAAATATTCGTGTCAAATAACATAATTCGGTGTTTAAGTCCTGTCGTCAAAAAATTTGTTCCGCTATAAATGGATATTTTTACTTGCAATTTTTTTTGTAGTCTTCAAAGATAATCGAATAAAGCTACAAATGTCCTAAAAGATACGAGTAATACTTGATTCTTTTTTTAATTCCCGAAAAATTAAGATTTTTTTAATAAGCTCATACATAGTTAGATATTTTGGGTCAAACACTTCGTTTGGTTTCCTTAATGGCAATCTAATCTCCCTTTGGTATATATTTTTTTAACAAATTTTAGTCGTTACCCCGTATTACTTTTGCTTACATTTGAATCATGTGGTTTCTGGCGACGCTGCTGTTATTGCAGTGCTATCGAAGCATTCGTCGTACCGCCCCAGGAAAACCTTATTTCAGAAAAATGTTCAAGTATTGTATTTAAATTCAAAACACGGATTCTAGGATTTTCTTTTCTTTGTTTCGCACCAAGAAACATACTGATGCATTCAATAACTTCTGTTTGCCGTAACCGCAGTTCTTCTAGCCCGATTTCTTGTAGGATACTTCTTATATGTATTACATTCGTTTCTTATCCTTTTGAAATTGATTTTCATCATTTCCCCAATTTCTCTATGATGAGTTTCTCTTTCCATTAAAAAATTATAATTCTTGTGACTTCTGCCACTCTTTTTTCATATTTTTCAATTAGGCTATAGAGTACAATAGTGCAGTTTATACTTAGTATTTTTGACACGGCAGTATTAAGAACCCACGATAATAACAAATTTGATGAAATCCTATTTATTTTTAATATAAAATATTGACTCTTAGTATTATTATATTAATATAGATAGTATATACGCACTATACTTACATTCTAAAATAAGACACATCGAAAGTATTATATTTCATTTCAAACTTCAGTGTAAAGTTCCTACATATGCAAATAATTTTGTAAATCAATTGAGATCAGCAGGTTAACAATCAACTCAACAGATAAACGATTTCTAATAGGGGAGATATAACAGAAGTGACTTGCGACCTAGAAATGGTTGGATTACAAATCTATATTTACTAACACTTTTCTTGTTTATTTAATACGTACTATACGGTTGCAAAATTTGCCGCATGAATTTACAAAGTTTCTGTAATAGGCAGACATTCTGTAAATTCGCGATGATAAATGGCCTCTAAAATCTTATAAATTACGCCCATAGCTATCCTATTTTACCTGCGGTATCGTTCGAATGCAGAGAACGATGTTCTAAAAGTAGCAAAAGAATTAAAAAGAACAATCCAAACACATGATGCACAGCAATCATGACCTGTTCTATTTTTGAGGCTTCGTATTGACAACAACAAAGAGTACAATCCACTGTAAAGTATTTTAAAAGAGTCACACAGAAATGCGAGGTGATAACAGCAATGTTCAATGATGTAATCAAGTGCATGATTGTTTTGGCCTTCCTCCAAGGTTCATATCACGCATGTACACACACGTATTCTTATATTCTGCATCCCCGAGCAAGCAGCGTAAAACGTACGAAATTAAACGTCTAAAACGTTAATTTAAACGTCTTCTATTTGTTTGCATGCCTCCACACGTGTGTTTTTCACGATGGATTTTTTCAACGGTAAATACAGAAGGTAAGCACATATAACGTGTGCCTCCATCGAATGCACATAAAGCCTCTAACGTGTGTAAATAAAACGAAATGTCACTTCAGGAAGCGTTGCACCGAACAAAAATGGTTCAACTGGCGGATTTATTCTCCGTGCCGGAAATGGGTCTTCTGTGCAACGTCACAGGCTACTTCCTGCGAAATCACATCGACTATCACCCTGAAATCCTCTTCAGAGACGTGAAGGTAACTGAATAGCAATTCATGAATGCTAAATCCAGTGGCGGATTTAAGAAAAAAGGCCCAGATGGCAAACGTTGTGGGGCCCATTTTTCGGGGAAATGAAGTGGTAGTTTACAAAAAGGGGGTAAATGTAAAAAGTGATTGGATAAAATCATAATTTATTTTTGTAGATAGGGCCCTAGGGGGGGCCTTCTGAGCTGGGCCCATTTTTTGGGAAACTAAAGCGGTAGTTTACTGAAAACGGGCCCAGTGTAATAATACAGAAAAAGAATATAGTTTGGATAAAATCATAATTTCTTTTTAAGGATGGGGCCCTGGTGGCAACTGCTCATCGGCCGCCCTGTTAAATCTGTCACTGGCCAAACCCCCTCCCTAAAATTATTGTCTTCCTAAAAATGGGCTTTACTGTTCTCTTGTTTAGAACTCTGTGCAAAGTTGCCATCCTATAATGCACGGAATGGTGGTGCAAAATGTGTCGGACTATTTGGAGCAAAATAAGGAATTAAAGAGGTTCTTCGATAGACTTAAAAAAGCCAATAAGAAGATGTTCCTGGTAACCAATAGTCCTTTCCACTTTGTGTAAGTGAAATATAAATATTGGAAGTTTTGAGTTCGTGCGTATGAAAACAAAAGTGAAGAGTTAAATTTTCCTAGATTTTTGACACGCACCACTTTCGTAATCACCAGCACGTGCGATATTGCGTACGATTGATAGAATTTGACGTTATTTTATAGTGACACGGGTATGAGATTCTTGGTTGGAGACGATTGGAAGGATTACTTCGATGTGGTGATAGTACAAGCGAGGAAACCGAAATTCTTCACTGAAGAATCTCGACCCCTTCGAATATACGACGAAATCAATAGAACTCAGCTGTGGGATAGAGTTACCAAACTTGAAAAAGGGATTATCTACCTAGAGGTGAGTCGATATTTTTCGTTTTGAAATGGAAGTATACGAAGGATATACAGGGTGGTGTGAAAATCAGCTTTTCATTTTAAATCTAAATCCCGAGAGAAATATAAAGTGAAAAGAAATTTTGAAATTTACACAATAAACTACAATACGTGGAGTTTTGTTTGCACTACTTTCTAAAAATTATACCCACCAAATGACGTCCCACTTTGCAGATACAAAGTTTCTTGTTAAGATATATTTTACAACGTTTAAAGTCTTTTCAGTGATTCTAAAAATTTCGTGAAAAATATGTTTTCCGCAAGTTTTTCAATGCTTGTAGATTACTCATATAAATTTTTTTCTTCAAATAATATCAAAAGAGAAAATCCAAATTTATTCCATTAGAAAGTTAAAGGTAATTATTCGATTAGGAAAATACTTCTTTTCTCTGCGAAATAAATTATTACAATTTTCATTCAGTTGTTAAACAATTAGTGATCCGTAAAAGTTAGTCCCCCTTTCATAGTTTAATCCAGATTAAACCAAAATCAAATTAGTCACTTTTCAAATGGGGAATCGATTTTTGTGCCATCTTGAAAATAAGAATTTAAATAATATTTGGATAGTACGAATGACAATAATAATTTAAAATGCAGGGTACGGTTAAGCAATTGCAAGATATGACTGGCTGGCGAGGACATCAAGTATTATACTTTGGGGACCACCCTTATAGCGATTTAGCAGACGTAACTTTGGAGCATGGCTGGCGAACAGGAGCCATAATTAAAGAATTAACGGTAGATATGCAACCAATATCATGACGCTTCTAAAATACCATTTTAGACTAAGCTTTCTTCATATTAGATTTTTAACCCTTCGTGGTCACACGGAGTGTATCGCACCCCAGGCAATTTTTTTGCCAATATTTCCGTAAATTTTTAGATCTTAATAATAAACTTTAAATACTTGGTGAATTTTAGCAAAAAAGCGCTTCTATCCACAAGTATTTTTTCAATTACAAATTTCATTATATCAACATTTACATTTCTAGAAAAAGACCATTAGAGCATAATTGTACGAGTATTACAAATGTACAATTATCACTCAAAAATGAAAAAGATTAAAAAATACGAAAATGGTAACTCAAAAATGACGTTAGGATGCAGTGAATCCCATGTGACCAATTTGTGATTATACGAAAGTCTGACCACGAAGGGTTAATATGTATCTGGCGATTCTGAGTGCGAAAATAATTAAAACAGTTTTTTTTCTACAAATTTTGTAGTATAATTTTGTAATATTAAATGTCAGTGTTAATATGAATATAAAATACACATAAGTATTAGATATTATAAGATATTCTATTAGCGTGTTTATTGGCGTTACAGCACGAAATCTCAACCCTGAACAACCCCAAGTTCAAGGAAAACGCGAATTGGTTACAAATGCTGACTGGATTGATCGAGGAGCATCAAGATTACGAGGGGCCGGATGTGGAGACAGTGCTCAACGAATGGATCAAGGAGAGAGATGAATTAAGGAACGAGATAAAACGTGTGTTTAACGAGCAATTTGGCTCCGTATTTAGAACATATCACAATCCCACGTACTTCTCGAGGAGACTTTTTAGGTTTGCCGATATTTACATGAGCTCGATCACGAACCTGTTGGAATACGCAACGAGTCACACGTTTTATCCAAGGAGAGGCGTAATGCCACACGAGTATACAAGTTATTTCGTCTAATACAGTCATAAATTTAGATTTAAAAGTAGATATATATATATGCTACGTTTCTTGAAACACATTAAAAGCTTACCGAGCAATAGATCAAAAATATTCTTGACAAACTAGGTATCTCTGTAAAATAGAAATCTCCAAGGTCAGATACTCAAAACGCATTTTCGTTTCCTGCAAATCAAAGAGACTGCCAGACTGCTTAAAATGATCATGGATTAGGGAAGAGTGAACCAGTAACCGTGGATTAGTTACTTCGTTCAAGTGTATTTTATATAGATAAAGTATATAAACCCATAATTATGTAGATGAAATAAATTGAATAGTTAATCTACTTAATAGTACCGCTGCGCATGTCTTGCCAATGTATAATAATAATTTAACTGTTATATGTATACTATATAATATATGAAGATTTCTCTAATTGGCACGACAAGTTTTAGTGCAGAGGTCACGATGGTACAAAAAAATTATAGACATTACGTAGTTCGTAGCTAAAGTGGGGAAATAAAAGCTTCGAGCAAAGAAGAGTGAGATTATTGAAAAAACGATAAAAGAAGATTACTGCTTGTTGAACATTTAAAATTCTGCTGTAATTCATATGTTTTATTCTTCGTGGTAAATAGATATATGTATAGTTTATTCAGGTACAAAAATTTATCGTATTAAGTATTAAAAATGACAAAGTCTATTATCAAAGCGCATATATATATGTATACCTACGATATATAATATATATATACACATATAGTATATAAATGTTTTTATATATATATATCGTAGGTGAGATTATTGCAAAAATGAACGTGTGAAACTTATTTTCTGATGTTCTCGATTAGTATAGTACAATTTACGCTAAATAGGATACAAAAGTTTAAGTTGATAGAGTTGTTCCTAAGTAGTAACTGTGATTATACTTTGACCGAACATATCTTCGTCTTTATCATAACAAACTTCTAATATCCGGATATACAATATACGTTGAATGAATTTGTAAGAAAAAAATTATATCGAATAGCAAGATTTGTCTCACATTTTTCGCTTTCTCCGAAAACGAATATAGTGTCTACAATGAATGTGTTCAGTGTTTACAAATGATTATAATAGTCAATAAAGGTAATTACCTATATCAAATTATTACAGTGTAATACCTCTACTTGCTTCTTTCTAAAGCTAATTTGTTCACCAAAGTATGTTAATCGATTTTATAATCAATAATTATAATCATTTTATAACTAATTTCGTTTTATAATTAATTAAATTTCGTTCTGGATACAAAATATATGTATATTGATTTATAAATTACATCACTTCCACATCATTCATCAACTCCTCTCACTTGTTCTTGTTTACTGACTTTTAAATTACAACCATTTTCTTGTAAAATTCTGATTTTACGAAATAACACGGAACAATCTTGTGCTAATATTCTGCGCAAGAATGTTTGTATCATACTTAATAAAATGCAAAGTAAACAGCCGCAATCATTAGCAAATAACAAAACGAAAGAAAGTGAAAGGATGTGTAAATTATTATTGAATTTTCGTGACACAAACGAATGATTCGTAAAGCAATTCTAGAGTTATAATATCTTTAACCCTATTGTATGAGCAAATAAAATTTGTAGGAAAACTTATCATCTTATAGGATTTAATTTATAAATAATATTACTTTATGATAAATAAATAATACACCTACGAACATAAAAAATTAATGGAGGGAAGTTACACATAGTATATCATAACTTATTTCATTAGGATATTTATAATTGAAACAGAATTAACAAATTCAAAGGCAACGAAATATATAATGAAATCAATTCTGAAATTGAATGCGTTATGCTCAACATTACAAATTCATGTATCAAATAACATCATACATTCATATCCTTGTTTTTCTGACACAAACAAATTGCGGATGTATCATAACATAAATTAATTATATTCATACAATAATATCCGTTATAAACTAATTATTCACTATAACTCCGTCACGTCGTGCACCTAATTGCAGAATTCAAATGATTGCAGAAATTAATTATGAAACAATTAAAGAATAGCTCGAAAGAATTACTATTTGGAAGAAAGTTTTAATATATCTACATTGATACATATTTAAAAAAAAACTGCAGAAACTGTAACGAGTGTTGAAGAGCATTATGTGCAACACATTTCGTGTATTTTATATAAAAATGCCCGCAGATCTCATACACAAATGATACCAGTGTGGTTGTATAAATTATTCAAATATATTTAAACAAATATCAGAGATTACAGTATTTACATAAAGTTCTCTCACATTCATGCGAACACAACACGGGCACAGCATTGTCCTACATGTTTTTATGAATATCGAAAACAGCCACTGCACAGTGTACATACTACGCTATCCATACTTAACGAGTGGATCTGCACTCGACCACTGCGTCGCCGAAAGATGACACTCGTAGTGTATTTATTTGTTCTAATCATCGCACTATCTCAAGCTAAACTCAATAAATCCACAGCCCGCCGCAACATTCAGATGGCAGTGTCACCGCCATACATCCTATGGTTTTATTAAAATGCAACTTTAATACGATTTTCGTTTCACACGTTGACGGTACGAAATTTCCACGGAGGACTAAATATCTACGTATTCAGTCTGTATCAAGTACAATGTTTCTATTGATTGTTCAGTAAGCCATCTACTCAAAGTTATATTTTACATACCTTTTCTTATAAATTATCATAAATAACTTATCAAGTTTACGTATACATATTATTTGCGTCATATGTATATGCTAAATTTTAATAGCTACCTTAATAAGTTATTGACTGAGAAATCATAGCGAAACCATTATGATGAGCAATGATACAGACAGCAATTTAGTTTGTAATAATCGTCGCGATATTTTGCGATGCGTTCCCGCTTTTTATTGGTCGTCTATTTGAATTACTGACTGATTAACATATTCTATGAACAATAAGTTATAAACTATCGACCGTATTCTTTAAATATAAATGCTATCGGCGCACAGGTTCGGTCCACAAACAACTATCTTAATTAATCAATAACACATTTGCTTTAATTAACTGAAAATTTTCCAACGTTTCGGTCTGACTTTAGACCCTTATCAAGGAAAGTGATAAAATTTCAGAAAAATAACGCGAGTGAAATTTATCCGGTCGGAACGTTAAAACACGTCCGATACCGAGAGCCGGTGGAATAGTGACTGAAGTAAACATAGGACAAAGCCAACGATCATCTCGAAGGTGAACACAGCCGTTTAGACGCAGAGACCGTTTTCAAAATATTTAACGGTCTCTGTTAAATATTTTGAAAACGGTCTCTGCGTCTAAACGGCTGTGTTCACCTTCGAGATGATCGTTGGCTTTGTCCTATGTTTACTTCAGTCACTATTCCACCGGCTCTCGGTATCGGACGTGTTTTAACGTTCCGACCGGATAAATTTCACTCGCGTTATTTTTCTGAAATTTTATCACTTTCCTTGATAAGGGTCTAAAGTCAGACCGAAACGTTGGAAAATTTTCAGTTAATTAAAGCAAATGTGTTATTGATTAATTAAGATAGTTGTTTGTGGACCGAACCTGTGCGCCGATAGCATTTATATATTCTATGAACAATCTTCCGATTCCATTATGATGCAAGGCGTACGGCTACCGACGAGGTAGATTAGCAAAATTAAATCTCCGCTAAAGTAGCAAACATTATGTCGCGTATAAAGCGACAATATGATAATTTAAGAATTTTACTTGGGCTAGTACCATGAGATTGAAATAACGGCTAATTGAAATGGAACTTAAATTGGAAGGGAGAACCATGGAAGTGATGGAATTCTTGGAAGGAATTGAAACCTTGTTGATGCTTTCCGGACTCCGGATCTAAAGGATCTTCTCCTTGGTCAAACTTCGCTCTTTTCTCATCGTCAGTCAATACTTCTTTGGCAGCGGCAATATCAATAAATTTCTTCTCCGCGCGTTTCTTTTCCTCTCCTTCTTGAAAGTTATCAGGATGCCACTTCTGTGCAGCTTTTCTATACGCTTTAATAATGTCCCGTTTCGATGCTGTTCTTGGCACACCTAGAATTTCGTAATAATCTCGCGATTCGGAAAACTTTTGGCGTTGTTGAGCTTTAAGAAGACCCTGCTTTGCCCTCTGCAGACTCGGTTCCATTTCTAACGCATCTTTAAAGCCTCGTATTGCTTCGTAAAAGAAGTAAATTACGTTAGTATATTATATCAGCGACAAATAAATCTAATCTATTACACAGATATAACTTACCATCATCGTACATTTCAGCTGCAAGATATGCTTCTGCACGATAACAATATATCGTAGGATTTTTTCGTATATCCAGTGCTTCTTGGCAACTCTTAAATGCCTGATTTAGTTTCGAGCTACTAGCGTAGCATTTGCAAAGCAGTTCGTGCGCAGTAAAACGCACGTTATCCACAGTTGGTTCAAGTTTAAGTATACGCGTAGCCAGGCGTATGCACGTATCGTGATCCGCAGTGTTTTCTGAATCTTTTAGCAGCTTTGCTATTTCTTTGACTTTCTTGTAAAATGAAAAACACTTTGTGTGTTCTGGATCGAGTTTTAAACATTCTCGAATTTCCCTAAACGATTACAGTATTTATTATAATGCTCTATAATGCGAAAAAGAATGCGATCCTGTAAATATATAATAGAGCATTGTGACTTACTTTAATGATTCTGTTACTTCTCCAAGACGATAGTGCAGAGTAGCTAACTTAAAAAATCCTTGCGTATTATCGGACTGCAACTTAGTTGTAGAACGCACATCGGAAATAGCACTGATGTAGTTCTCTAGAGCTTCGTAGCATTCTGCTCTACGTTCCCTGAGCTCAGCAGCCCATGGACATACCTCAATAATTCTGGAAAGTTGCTGTACAGCTTCTGCATATTCGCCATTCTTCATTAATCTATCTACAGTATTTAAATCTTCTTGTGCAGGTGCTACCTTATATAAGCTATTTAAGGCATCTACATTCTGTGGTTCAACTGCCAACTGTAAAATAGTGAAAGCAATAGATTGTAGTACAATATCCTAATTCTTAATATTTACAGTTGCATAGAATATTCTATTACTAATATTATTCATAAAAAAATTTTTGCCATTTATACTCTGTCAATTCTACTAACACTCAAAGATAGCAATCAAAATATAAAAATCGTGTATGTTAAGTTGTAGTTTCTCTTATTATAATCAGGGCCGCCGAGGAACCCATTATGCAAGTTATGCGCCACATAAAGGTCTGGGCACACGTATCAGTTCCGTGACGACACAATGCCGGTGTGCCAGTGATATGAAGAAGAGGCACGCCAGCACTAATAAGTGTATTTAGACCTTAATGGCGCCAGTCGAAGCTCGCGCAAACATTTGATAATATAATTCCCAAATAACGAAAATTTGTTTAGGTCGCTAGATCCAGTAGTAATAACGAACATTCGTTATTCGGTACCAGCCGAATATGTGGTTCCGCCTTTACGTGTATATAATAATAAAATGATTTATACAGGTTTGCAAGAATATCATGCAAAACTTTAGAAATTTCATTAACAGAATTTTAAAAACTTTCACATATTCAACTTATTTTCACGCAATACATAGCTCCCTTTTTAGTTATACCACAACTAAAATTTTACCGTTTATGATACAGGACTTGTATACGCAAACACGATATATGGAATGCTTCAGAGGTTTTCATATAAACTTTGCCCATGTGTTCTACATAAATGATTTGTTACAAAGTTATAACAAAAATATGAAACGTGAAGAAAACACTAAACTTATGTTTACATTTCAAAGTGTTGCCCACCTTTATCAACACAAGTCTGATATCAACATATCGTTGAATTTATATCCACAGATAATGTAAACATTACATATCTAGCTTTATCCTGTATTGAACTAAGAAAAAGAGTAGTATCGTGTCCTTTGTGTTGTATATTTTTCTTATAACTGTATAATAAATCATTTACACATTTTATCAGCTGTAAAACACACTGACAAAGTTTGTACGGAAACCTCTGGACACCCTGTGTAATAAATTACCGTGCAATGAAGAAATATATAATATTTCAAACTATACTTACCACATTTCGAAAATCTGCTTTTGCTTTATCAAATTGAGCTTGTTTAAGTAACACATTACCGCGCTGCAATCTCGCAGAAGTAAAGTCTGGCTTCAATTCCAAAACCTTGTCAAGATCGAGAAGCGCAAATTTAGCTTTACCTAATGCTAAATAAACTGTACCTCTCTTATAGTATGTCAGATAATTATTTGGATCTCCCTCTGGAATAATAACTTGCTTTAACATTCTAAACGAAAGAAACTTAAAAATTTGCCGTTAATTTTCGTAAATTTGTAGCGGAAAATAAATAATTACGAAACGTACGAAGAAAAACGATCGTGAGCAGAACTTACCAACAGCTGCATGATAATGCGACAATGCATCTTGCAACTGACCCTTCGCTAGGAATTCTCTACCTAATTCCAAGTGCCTGTCAATCTCTAATTGAGAGACACTTCCAACCACTGTAACACAAGCTGATTAAGTATTGCATTCGTAAAATAGTTAGTTGAATCGTGGATACCACAGGTTAGGATTATTTACCGTCTAAAGACAGATCCAGCAAGACGAGTAGTAAACCACAATGGTACATGACTGAATTCACAATTGAGCCGCGATGATACGACTCACTTCAATAAATTAGAAAACAGACTTGCTGGCTTTAGAAGCTCCACTCAACCACCAGATAACACAAAACTATTCAGCCACACCGCCATTGCGATCGTGGTCTTATACGATTGGTCCAAGTTGCTCGAACAGGAATCGGCTTCCCCCACCACTGCCGCATACTACTCACTATAAAATTTTAGATACCATACCTCATAAAGTCATAAGTACTTCCACCATTAGCAGATCCATAAAGCAGATCTGAGCAGATCATCCAAGATCATCTATGATTGTCCACAATTATCCGTTCGGTCAGCTCTCATTCATTGGGAGTGATCAAAGAGGAATTTACTCCGTGTAGTAACTCGTACAAATTGTCACAGACGCAGCAACCAATGGCACAATATCTCGTAGAGGTTGTTCCACGAAATACGAAATTATAAAAATCAAAGAATTCGCGAATGAAGGTTTGTTGAAAATTTATTTCTTCCAGACATGTTTCACGCTTTTTAAAATGTATAAAATAATAAAATACATATTCCGTGAGATTATAAGATTGCTATTAAAATATTGACGATGTTCATGCTTGAATTTTTTGGGGAACAGATCTGGCATACATACTTATTTGTTTGCATCTACATACTGATATGCACGCGTTTAATAATAGTTTGAGATTTTTCCTACAAATTGACATTATTTCTTCGTGTCTATTAATAGTAAACATTGCATAATTCTTTCTATTGCTGTTGCAACGAGTAAAAAAGTACGTCAAGCAAGGCAAGGAACATATTTTGAATCTGGACTAATGTAAAGTTGCTCAGTACAAAAGATTATGCAATTTCTGCAATGACTCAACGTAAAAAGGGATTGTTAATGTTTCGCATTCAATGTACATTACGTAAAAGTGTCAGGTAAAATAATTCCATCAAATGTTTCGATTAAAAAGTGTTCAAGAGTGTTGCAAAGCATTTAAATTTCGATGTAAACTGCAGGGTTAAGAGGCATACACGTACGAAAAGACTCTAACATCGCATAATCTTTTTCCCTCGTTTATTAGATGGTTCATTTTATAGAATTCTCCTGTCATTTTTTTTGCATAATACTATAAATAAACGAATGAATCACCAAATGAACGGACATTTAAATAATATAGACGTGATCCATCGTCTCTTATGAGGTATTTGTAACAATATTGACACTCTACATCATTCTCCGCGGAACACACGTGTTGTTGGTTTATTTTGCTTCTCTCTTGACCTAAGCACAGGTTGCACATGGTTTCGATAATGCGGCTGTAACTTATTGCTAATGAACGATAAGTGCATACACATCGTGTATAATATATGTGTACGTATATATCATACAGTTCGCAAGGTAAAGGTGACTTACCCCCTTTGAATTTGAGACACTTTATTTTTATTGATTCATTCAATAGCCGTACGACGTACAGTTGTTTGCAGATTTTTCCCCTACTTCTCGCAATTTTTTTTTTCTCGGTTCACCTAATGTAGCGTGTAAATGTGCAATTACTAATAAGAGACCGACAGAATGGTACGTTCACCGTTCCGTTTCTTTAACTCTTTCACACCATTGCCATTCCCTCGCCAGTTCCAGTGAAGCGGATACATAGCAGTATCGTTAGTGTTACAAGTTGAATAATACGGGCGAGCATCATTGGCTGCAGGAAAAATTAGACGCAGCCATTGAGACTCGCGTCGGAAAAGCGGCAAAGTCCGCCGCGATTCCCTTCTACAATTTCCTCTTTGTACGGGACGTCTTGCCTTCGTTCCGCGTTTCGACGACAAGCGACGCATCTCGATTAAATAACATTCGTAAAAGTTAGAAGACATTTCCGTTTGCCATCCCACTTTGTTCGCCTCCTACGCGTGTGCTTTTATCTCTCACTTCGCTCTCATTCCCACCCGCCCTTTCTTTCCTCCTTTCTCTCGCTCATCCTCCTCCTCCACTCTCACTCTCTCTCATTCGTATATATTGCGCGTAGCCGCGTACTATTACTCAACACTTGCCTCGTTTCTGTTTCCCTTCCGAGTATTAGCTTTTACCATCTCGCGTTAAACAGAATAGCTGCTCGCGGCAGACGCACATAAACGCTGTACAATTTTTTTTCTCTCGTTCCCTTACCAGGAGCAAATCGGGGAAGATTGTTCGTTGAGAATTTGACGTGAACGCGCGTAACGCATGACATATCGAAAAAAGAAAAGAAAAAGAAACTATGACCTACAGCACGCGACAAGAATTTTATTCGGCGACGCTTTCGCTCCCATTCTCGAGACACTGTTGCGTGTTGTATGCGATAATATGGCTTACAATATGTTTCTCTCTTTTGTGTGTATGTGTGCTTCGTAATTGCGCATTCTTTTTTCGTAGTAATGATTGCAGTCACAGTCAAACGCCATTTTCTTTCTTTCTTATTATTTCCCTCTCTATTACACATGTAATGTGGTTAGTATTCGTAGCCCCTCTCTCGTTTCTTCGCACTTATAATTGTTCTTTTGTCTAATCATTCCACTCTGCGTAAATTCCATAAATGTTTACCTAAGGCTGCTCGTCCGATATACTTTAGAGGACCAAACATAATGTTCAAGGTACATGTACAAACACATGACTGTCCTTCCGAGAGAAGTAACGTAAAAAATAAATACTTAACACGTTAATAAATAGTCTCGTTTATTATACCATTCTCCTATTTCCTCTAAAGACGCTAATACGTTCCTAAATTATAATGCCGTACGTGAATTTATACGTGTCCAGTTACGAAACGGTGGACATCTGACTATAGCGCGAAAATATATTCCATTAATTTGTCGTATGAAAATGTACAATAGGCGTAATTAGTTTAGATTCGATCGTGATACTCGACCACCAACGGGTTCGTAATAATATAGGAAAGAAGAAGAACAAAAAGAAACGAAATATACACATGGAATCAATGATACCGTGGCTGACTGCTAGACACCACCAACAACTGTTACGTATAAAAATATCGTTACAACTAGGAGAGAAATAAGTATAAAAATATCGTTTTCGTGTATAACTGTCATTACTTGCATAATCTCTGTCCACCATGTTACTCGTAAATGAACATATTATTTCCAACTGCACAGGACTAATAACTTACATCGACGCGTCATATGTATTCGTTGCCCTGGCGAACAATTGGACACTAGTATCGGGAATTGGATTAATTTGAAATACAGTTGTTCAATTTAACGAACAAAAATCCAGCGTACAGATACCGCCGCCCACGATTCCGTGAATTATCATATAATAATTTTGTACATAAAGGGAAAATTACATAAAATACTTGGGGATAGTAGTGTCCAACAGCCGCCTACTCTTTCTTTTTCTTATTACAATAAAATTATACGCAACGCAACACAGCAAAGCCGTAATGCATAACCTTGCGCCTACGAGTACCACACCTACGAAACCGACACAGACGTTATCCAAAAACGAAATAATAGTAAATGGTAGTAAATAATCGTAATAGCAATCGTGGTACTAGTAGTAGTAATAGTAATAGAATTACGACAAGACCTGTACGATCCCTTTTGTAGAGCAAGGTCCAACTGAACAATTTTGCCGTAAATGTACACTATTAACGGAAAAGTGTTCGATCACTTTTCATTGTGGGGCTCGTGTAATGTTCTTGGCAGGGCCTCCGTGTTGACAAATGGACTGGACGATAAATCATATTAGAATTTGAAAACCACACGCACCATGGTCGGAAGCCAACAATATTACTCGTAACACTATTTGAAAAGTTCTAGTTGAAATAATTGTCCCCTCCGTAAAGAGGCATTCACACCTTGGTCCACGGTCACACGGCATACGATTCACGCACGCGATTGCACTATAAATCTATTAATATAACAGGTATAAGTATGACATGTCTAAAAATCCTGTCAGTTGTCACGCAAATCGAATTTGTACTTTTTCTCACATAGATCAGGTAAGAATCCGACGTTTGCACAAAAGATATCGACATTCTATAAAGCCCTACCAACATCATCAACCAGTAATGACGCGTTCCGCCGTTATCGTACTATCATTTAATGCGCGTTATTTTAAGTAGAAACAATGCCCCAAAAAACGTGTTTTTTCAGGACTGTAAGAGCTAGCGTTCAGCCCTCCCCGATCGGACAACAGCCACGTAGTTCTTTCTTGGTGTGTTACTTTAACGACTTAATATTCCCATTCTCGGCTCAAATTAACTGAGCTCATGCTTTCCTGACATTCAATACCGATTAATTAATACGTTTAGTATTTGCATTTCGTTAAATTGTTCGTTCATCAATTCGCGTGGAAATTGAATGTCACAAGATCGTTCGATATCACAGTCGTTTTTCAATTATTTTAATGTTTATGTATTTACGAATATTACTTAGCGTGTATATATATATAGCGTATCGTACTGATAAATACAGTTATAAAATATGAGTGCGCCTTATGCCTCCTTATTTCAAAGGGCTTGCTTTTTTGTATATTTTTCTTTCCTTTTCTCTTTGTTTAGTGAGGTTGAGCCAACTAGCAGTGTATGTGTTTTCGCTCATTCGTTTCTTCCCCATTTGAAGTTCCCCTCTGTAACTGCAACCGTATCTTTTTTACCCGTTTTTGTTTTTATTTATTTACTCTTTTTTTTTTAGTAATGCTAGAGCTTCCGTCCTAGAGCACTCGCATCCAGTACTGCGATCTAAAATTTTTATAACGCACCATACCATTTTTACAGGACAACGTCTTTGTTACATTTAGAAATTCTAATCAGAGTAGATTAAAATTCAGGTACAAACATACCTGATACTTGCTGAAATCCTCCAGCCTACTCTACATACGGTGACCAAACTTTTAAATAAAAAACAACTCTTCGAATTAAGTTAAGACAAGCAACGTGTTTACAGCATCCGACTTTTAAACTTACTTATCTGTTAGCAGGACGTGACAGAAATATAAACGAGATTTCTAAAAGTATCCTAAGACGCAGCCTGTGTCCTTTTCATAATATCAAAGCTCTCGACTATTGGAAATTTTACGTGCTTTAGTCGATTAAACCATGATATTGCCGGCGCAACGTCGTCTGTGTCTGGGGACGGCAAAACAACAAAGTACCATTCGTCGCTGGACTATAGTAAATTTAAAACAGGAGTCGTCACGAAAATCTATGGCGATGGCGATATGGCGTATCCTAGGCGCCTAGTCAGACATATGTATGTATATATAAGCATTGCGTTTATAAAGAAAAAAGAATAGACGAACAAAGAAACGGCGCCATTAGTTTAAATCAAATTACACAAGTTAGTGGCCATCCAGGCAAGAATAATAAAGCACTTGTGCATTTAAAGCTCTGTGATTACTCGAATCTAGACGCCACGTTCCTCGAAGATACGCCCACCACGTCCTTCAAAAATTTAAATAATGAAGCCACAACGAGCCCCATAGTCTCGACAGGAGTTCTAAAAAATTTCACTAAGTTTCTCCACCTACTATGTGTTGTACCGCAATGTCCTACCTAGACATTAACGATCGATCGATTTGATTCATTAGTGGTTATACTACTTGTGTTCATCAACACGCACGGCAACGAAACTTTGGATGGATCTTATATCTTTGTCTAGTATCTAGCAAATCCTGATCATGACTCCTTCGATTCATTAAAAATGAGATCATTGTCTTCCACGGCCATCTCAACTTGCGTTCGCGGATGGTAATGCTCGAATTATTCATAGGATTTGTCAACGTTTCGTCGCACGCGAATAAAAATATTTCGAAATTGAATAAACACAGTTATTTTGTTTTCGTTCGGAAATTGTAGTGCACAGGCAGTCAACGAACGTGATGTGTTTATACGTGATACTGTCTGTCTTTTGTTGTGTGTGTGTGTATGTGTTTGTACGTGTACATATACGCGCGCAAATACGTGCGTGTTGTATCCGATGTGTATGTCGTACGTGTCTTTCTTACATATATTTGAATTTACGTGTACAGTAGTAATAATGGTAAAAGTGGAAATTGTTGAGATGGTAGTAATGATTTACTTGTCCCTTGAATCCCACCAATCAGTGCCATTACTGCTGCCGTTGTTAGCTGAATTATTATACGCTGAATTATTATAGTTACCTCCGTAATTCCCGTAACTTCCTATAGAAACAAAAGCGATGCATACATAGAAGTATATACGTTTCCTTTGTTATCCGTTCTAAAGAATTTGAAATTAATTTTAAGTAAATGTATACAAACCTCCATAACCGCCAGCTCTGTTAGAGGAACCATTATTACGAGGAGGTCCAGAGCTAGGCTGTTGACGATAATCTCTTGCACCGAATCCAGCGCTAAATCGCCCTTTAGTATTGGTAGTTCTACGAGATCCACCTCCAGAATGTCTTGCGTCAGTAAACATATCGTCCAGCCACGGTGGAAGTTCTTGATTAGCTTCGATCAACAGGGACACTAAATCGCGCACCAGATTCTGATTCTTACCGTTGAAGAAGGATGTTGCTAGACCTATTGCGTGGATAAAATTGCATTAGCATTACTGGCGCACAAGATACACAAGACAGCGAGAAATAGGAAAAGACAAACCTAAATTCCCCATACGACCGGTACGACCGATTCGGTGCACGTACTCTTCCACGTCGTTTGGTAAATCAAAGTTTATCACGTGCTTCACATGTGGAATATCAAGCCCACGGGCAGCAACGGCAGTCGCGACAAGTATTGGCGCTTTACCAGCACGGAAACGACGCAAGGCGTCTTCGCGTTCACGCTGACTTCGATCACCATGAATGCTGGTAACTGGATATCCCATCTGATGCAAATATTCTTCTAACATGTCCGCGCCCTTCTTTGTTTCCACGAACACCAAAGTTAATGACTCAGCAGCTGAAATTTTAATACAATCACGTATGTAACACTGTACTTAGCATTGCAATCGTTACACGTACACAGAGAGATTTTTATAACTTACAAGGATCTATTAAATTGCTAGGTTGGAGAAGATCAAGCAAGTAAGAACGCTTTTCATGTTCCTCCACCCATACGATCTTCTGAGTAATATTCTCAGATGTAGAGCCGACACGGCCCACAGCTAAGAAGATATAGTTACTAAGGAAATCCCTTGCCAACATTTGAATCTCTTTCGGGAACGTAGCCGAAAACATAAGTGTCTGACGTTCGCCAGTAGGAGGCATTGTGTCTTCTTGCACTATACGTCTTATCTGTGGCTCGAAACCCATATCCAACATACGATCTGCTTCATCCAATACTAGATAACTGTAAAACAACGTTCGACGTTTCGTTGTAAATTAATTATTTAGAATCGATTATATATTCATTAGAAACTTCACTACGCACCGGCAATTATGTAAGCCAATTTTACCGCGGCCCAACATGTCTACGAGACGACCGGGTGTTGCTACTAGAAGATGGCAGCCACGATCTAATTCTCGCATTTGCTCTACGATGTTTGAACCTCCATAGACGACAGCAGGGCGCATACGCGATCTGTACGCGAACTTCCTTGCTTCGTCATAGATCTGAGTAGCAAGCTCTCTTGTAGGTGCTAACACTAGACCTAATGGGTATTGTTTACGCTTGCCAAACGTATTGGCGTTTGTTGGCGGTTGACGTGGCCCGCTTTCATAAATCTGATTCAATATTGGCACTAAAAAGGCCGCTGTTTTACCAGACCCTGTTTGGGCACAGGCCATAACATCACGGCGTCCGATGATGATCGGTATCGCGTACTTCTGTACTGGTGTAGGTTTGTCGTAGCCAGCCAGAGTTATGCTGTTCTTTATTATCTCCGTCAGCTTAACCTCGTCAAACTAAAGAAAGATTTAATGTATAAAGTACAACATCGCATTATGCCATCGGATTGAAATATTTTCTTTGTTAACTCTTTTATACTTACAGATGTGATGTGTGGAGGTATGTTGTCTCCAGTAGCCTCAACTGGGATATCCTCATATTTACTAAAGTTAATACCAGTATTGCCAGTACCAAACAAATCCACCTCCACACGTTCATCTCTGGCAGTGGGAATTGTCCAGTCGATTTCAGAGTTTCTTCTGCTCCCCTCCCTCTCTTCCTTCCATTTACCAGCACTGGCCATTCTATGGTCGTTTCTAGCCTCTGGCCAACGGTTAGGTGCTCTAGACTCTTGCCAGCGATCATTGCCGGAGCTAGCGGGACGCTCCCTCTCTCGTTCGCGTTCCCCACCGGGATATCTGAAATCTCTTCCATTTTCTTGAACGCCGCCACGTCTATTGCGTCCACCAAAGTTTCCAAAATTTCCAAAATCGACATCGCGAGAACTACCACGAGGTGCCTCTCTCGGTGCACCATAAGTGGCACCACCGCCCCTTCCCCTATCGCGATCGCGCTCCCTCTCACGTTCACGGTCGCGCTCTCCTCCTCTATCTCTCTCAGGATAAGCTGATCTTGAGTTGGAAGATGAATGTTGCTCCCCGCCGGAAGGTGCGTTACCTGCAAATAATTACAGTTCACATTACGGGCAGTTAAGCATCACAGTCTTTCGTGTACTATTTCATTAACATCCAACATGATTAATTAATATGTACGTGGCACAGAGACAGTATTGCCAGGAGGTTCTACTGACGCAAGCATTTTATCAGTAGCAATACCTTCCAAATTATTAAATGTTCAATATTATAATTAAATATATCATCGTTCTTTAATCTTAAATACACAAGTTTAACATAAAATCTTTTAACTCAATTTTCCATGTTGAAGTTGAAATATATAATAAAATAAAGATCTAAGTTTCTCTCAGTTTGGTACTCACACTCAAGTAAATACTCACTTCCGGATTTATTTCTTAGGTGCGGTGGAACGTAGCGGCCCCCACTTGGTTGGCGGGAGCCCGACAAGTCCAGACCAGCTAACTAAAATTTAAAACATAACTAATTAATATCACCGTCCATCGCTATTACATATGGCTAATCTTTGTTCGCGCGATTAATCTCTCAAGGATATAACGTATAAATTTCAAGCTACCAAGTTAGATAACTGCATTTCGAAACTTTAAAGCTACATGATGTTTACACAAAAAAAATCTATAATTTTGAAGTACAAATAAAGTTGAAAAACGTGAAACACGAAAATTTCATAGTCATAATTAATGAGGCGATAAACGAGAAAAGCGATAAGTACATATTATATTGTGCGTAATTCGCCTAATCGCAAGAATTTGAACGTGATAAAAAAGCAAAGCGAGACTGCGTCATGGCACGAGGCATGCTGTTCCGGGAATTGGTTGCCGCCATTACAAAGCAGTACGTCACAAACGAACTCAACGACGACCCGAGTCTATCTAATTTCTCGATATAGGAAAAAAGACGCGGGATCGAATGAATCCTAACGTAGGTTATGAATTAATGCGAACAAGCACTTGAACAAGGCTGCGTACAGGAAAATTCGATGATAACGTGGAACAATGAAATATTCAAATAGAAGGGGAGAAAAAGAAAGATGGTACATCGGGGAACAACGGTTGTCAGAAGTACAAAACACGAAATCCTTTGTCTATTTTACCTGCTGCTCTAGACCTGATCCATTCTGGTTGGCTGCATTACTCATATTACTCCGCCTCGGTGCGTATTTTTCGTGGCTCTGCCGCAGAAGCTCTTTAGCTGTTTCTCGCCTAGACAATCACCAAGCAAAAAATTTCAATTGTTCGCTCCTCTTCTCTCTTCTTCCGTCCCCTGTTGATCTACGAACGAAACTTGTCGATTAAGTCGAGTAGTTATAATTACAGTTTCTGCCTGTCGCTATTTCGATACAAAGGAAATTCGAAGACTGGCTACTATGAAAGGCCTCTGGCCACACTTGACGTCGACGCAACAAAAATGGCCGAGCGCCGAAATATTGCTAGCAAGATGGCTGACAACGTATTTCCGCCGGATATTAGGAAAACTGAAAGAGCACACTCTGCTGGACAATTTTCTCGCGTTTATCGTCCCCACTCTCGCGTATTAAACTCTGAAACGTAGATTTATAGCTTTGCACATGATATTGAAATGGAGTCTATGAGCACGTTCGCGTTACTCCTTCAATTTACTGTCCGTTGGCATCCATGTTCGATATATTGACAATATCCAGATTTCAGAGCATATTGCAAAGCCAGACTCGAACGTTCCGAGCGATAAAATTTAAAGAACTATAAAATCACTATATAGTATTTTTTGAAAATTTTCTAGCTAATAAGGTGACATTCGTGTATGAATTTGAATAATGATATACGCAGAACAATAATCTGTTTTTTTTCACGTTTTTATTGTACAAGTCCCAAAATTTAATCAGCGTTTATTCTAATCGTCCTTCTTGGTATCGGTTTTTCCTCCTCTGATTCTTCCCGTACGACGGGCAGCAATAAGACCAATCTTACGACCAGCGCTGGTTCCACGTTTAACCGTAGATGCTTTACCAATGTGTTGATGGTTACCACCACCGTGAGGATGCTCGACGGGGTTCATAGCAACACCACGAACCTGCAAATATTAAATTTCCCTCAAACATCGTACATCAACGGTATTACCGTATAATAAGCTTTAAACAGCTCAGTAAAAGATTGTCAACAACAAATTATTCAGGTTTCAAATGTCTAGAAACATCATGCATATCCATCGTAATATAATCTTGAATTTTATGTGTATTTCTGAATACTGTACCTTAGGCCAGCAGTTCCTCTTTGCTTTGTATTTGTGATAAGCACGACCAGCTTTAAGTATCGGCTTATCGATACGTCCACCACCAGCGACAATGCCAACCATTGCTCTGTTGTTGGATGGAATGACTTTCTTCGCGCCAGATGGCAATTTCACTCTGGTTTTCTTTGTGTCAGGATTATGTGCTATAACAGTGGCATAGTTTCCAGAGGCCCTAGCCAATCGACCTCTGTCGCCAGTCTTTTCCTCCAAATTGCAGACAATGGTACCTTCAGGCATTTGACCAACAGGCATCACATTTCCAATTTGAAGATTTGCTGCAATATAAAATATTGTATTTTATTCATTTTTCAACATTTCTAGTATTACACGAAGCTTACGTGTGTTTCAAGTAATAATTCTCTCACCTTTCTTTCCACAATAAAGGAACTGTCCAGTGTACATTCCCTCGGGTGCAATAAATAATTCCTTACGCGTTTTGAATTTGTAAGGATCGCGGAAGTGAACGAGAGCTAGAGGTGCTCCACGACCAGGGTCGTGAATAATATCCTGTGAAAAAAGAATCACTGTTTTAATGAATTATTTAAAATAGCTACTGCTTTACGAATTATGTAAAATTGTTCAGAAAGAGCCTCTAGTGTTTACTCTTCATTCGTGATCAGAAGTAGGTGTACTAGAATTCATCATGAGTGTTCTAGATTAATAAATAGGTTTCGATATATTTTTAAGCTGGAAAAGGTTCACAGAGTTTACACATACCTTCACAACACCCTTGATATATCCATGCCTTTCAGAGAAATCCAAGGACCTAAGTTTAGGTGCGCCCTTCCTCCTTTTGGTATGAGACCTGAAGACGGACCCAGCTCCCTTACGCTGAGCACGAATTACTCGACCCATGGTTCAAAACCTATGCAGAAGTTATTTGAAACGTTAGAATATAGCACTACAGACCTTACGAAACGTGTCGCTATGATCTGTTACTTGCGCGACATAACCTCGAAACGAAACAATGGAAATATAATACAATTTTCCTTTGATAAATTAAAATATTTATTGAAACGTATATAGAATCGGCTAAATTGACTTAATCATAATTGCTCCACATTAGATGCATTTCAATTTTACGAATTTAAGACGATTCTAAGAGGGAGAAATTCTCATGTCACGTACCCAACAAACCGATATCAAACAGAGAAAGACGCAGCCGGAAGCGGTCTATCGTGCGCACTTTAAATTGGCTGCACTGTTTGCCCGCCAAAGTATTCAAATACGTACTAGTATTGACTGAAAATATTGAGCATAAATTCTATTAGTGTAGAAATACTAAATGGTTTTTGAAATTGTTATTGAAATATAAATTCCGTTCTATTTAAACCGCATAAAAAACTTCAAAAAAGTAAAAAAATTACGCCAAGTACATGAGAAGATCAAGGACGGAAAAGAGTATTATAAAATAAATATAAATTATCTTTACGTGTGCAAGTACATATATGTTATTAATATGTAAGTAGTAGACCATACAGAGGAACGGACACATCGCTTATTTTAGCACGGGTGTCCGAAATGTACAGACGTGTTTGTGTGATCCTAATTATTTTATTCTGTGTAACGGTATCGTAACGACGAGAACTATTACTGGCGAAGCACTGCGTAATGTTGATGAGCTACATGAGGACGTCAGAATTCGTCAGATATGAAGAACATAAAGCTGTTCCATTTCAAAATGGTATGTAGTGTGTTTTTCAATATAATGCCGACTTTTACTAGCGAAACTAATTCATTTATTAGCATTATTTAAAGCCTGTGTATATTGACACAGTTCAGGTAATTAATGTAAGTGCAAGGTATTACGATATAAGTTTTCGCTTCGTAAATAACATTCCAGAGATTTTGAAACGAGTTTGTGGATTTCCTCATAAAACGATTATAGGCAGCTATATGTGATCTTTTTAAAACCACTTTGGATATTATACATAGACTACGGTACTTAAATTGAAAATCTTGTTAAACCGTTTGAGGAAGTTGCTATAAGTTATTATATGTTATACTTTCCTACAAATCTTCGATTTCAAAGAAAGAAACAAAAAAATATAAATGTCGATGGTCCTAGAAGAAACCAATAGAAAGTAAATAATATATCTCCAAACTTATCTCCATTACGAATTTTCTAGGATCGTAAGCAACAAAAAATCTGAGTGTATAATAGCAACATGTTTAATTTGTGTTTAAAGTACATAAAATTCATATAATTAAATATCATCTTTCGTTATATCTTGAAAACATTGCAAAAACTCTTCCTCCTCCCCTTCATTTTCTGTTGATAAATGCTCCTGATCTGCTACAGTCATCTCGGAATTGCTTTCTGGATTTGTATTAGTTTCTTCTAACGTGTCCAATTTTTCCACCTGGGTATCTTTATTTTGTGTATCAACATGTGACGCAGATGATGCTAGTTCCATGGAAGAACTTGTCAACGGTTCGCTTAAGTCTTGCATACATTGTTCTTCCTTTGTTGTGCTATCCGATTCCTTTGGTAAACATTCACTCGATTCTTCTAAATGCAATTCGATTTCCATGTTTTGTGAAGTATCCAGTACACTAACGTTTTCTACGGCAGATTCAGTAGACTCATTCGGATTGGAATTTGTTATTTTTACTCTCTTGTTCGAAGATGGTGCCATATCATTATCTATACTATCTTCAGTATCAGGTGGCGACGCCTCTTCTAATGTCTCAGTATGTTCTATGCATGGGCTATCAGCAACAAATTCCTTCTGCATGATCCTGAAAAATTTTCATGCCTTTAACTTACACTGACAGTAGTCCAACAAATTAGAATAAAATTGTTTTCTAAATTCGTTAACAGAAGTATTCGTCTTTATAACTTACTCCACTTGGGCCAGTTCTATGGTTGGCGCATAAGGATGCACAATCTTATCGAGTTCCGCTAATGCAATTTTGGCTTCTTGTGTAATACATAAATTACTATCACTTAAAGCCATTTCAAATATTTCTACAGAATATTGCGTTGGCAACGGCACCAAAGAATGCGGATTCATTTGCACAGCTCTTAAAACTCTAAATAATAACAAACGACATTGGGTGTTCTCTTTGTAAAATTTCTGTTCAACAGAACTCAAATAACAGTCGTATAAAAGGGGTATTATAATACTTTGTATAGTCTGAAAAAAGATAACACCATTACGTTAAACATCGAATTCAATAGCACGGTGTAAAAATACAAGACTTACTTTAAAAAACATTTGTTTTAAGAGTGATCCACCATTGAAAAATATATTTTGCAAGGCAATGAGAGCTCCTTTACAAATATCCGCATCCAGGCTATATTCTTTACTAGATCCTATTTCATTATTCAGGTATGCACCTTTTTCGTACTGGCTATCACGGAGACGCTTTAACGCCCGTTTCGATAAATTGTCGGTTTTTTGGATCTGGAGCAGAAATGTTAAAATATACTCACTAATTCCAATCGAATTTACATTTGATCAAAATCGGATTAAGTAATTAAAATACTTTGAACTCACAGTTAATAATACACGATCTCTCTCTGGTACTATATCTTTTAATATAGAAGGAAGATACTCGTCTGCGACTGTTTCTATACCTGACAACGAATTAGTATTCAACAGCCATGATGTAAGACATTTATAAACAGATATTCTCACGTTTCTAAAAGGCCTATTGCCACTAATAGTTGTTTCATTTTCTAAAATTGTTTCTGTCCATTGTAATGTTTGAAGAAACACTTGTAATATCGTCGACCCAAATGGTATCAACTGTTCCTTAAATCTAAATATTTTAAGCCAATTAATTTCATTTTAGTCATCAAGTCATTATTATTTTACCTTAATTGTATTCTTACCCATGTATTAATGCGTCTAACACACTAAACAAAGCAATGTGTAATTTTGGTACAATAAGGTATAACATCTGCTCTCCGATAGAATTCTGATTTTTTAAATTCGACGGTTGTATTGCTAATCCTCTGTATAAAACTTTTAAAATCTCGTTTGGTAACACTGAGTTTTTCTTATCGAATCCACTGGAAAATATAAATTATAAACGTGACAATATGTTTTTAAGATATTGTGGAGATTTATATATTATTCTCTTACCATAGCATACAACACAGATAAGAACATAAATTTAAAAATCTCTGTTTTTGCTTAAAGTAGAATTGGATAATATTCTCTTTAGATATATTAGGTAATTCTAATTTATCCCCAATGTTCACATTTTCTAATTCCATCAAATTAGAAAATAATTCATCCATTATAGTGTGTAAACTATTACATATAAGGGCCTGATTATACGTCCAGTTAGTATGAGTAAGGTTCGAAGCTGGTGGTTTAAACGATCGCGCCGTTGCTTTAGCTAAAAGAGCATAACACCTCGCGCTCGAGTTAACTAAATTCTCCTGTTCAGAGTCAATTTGTAATAGTATGATTTTTTTAATGGACATCTGGAACAGCAGAAGATGTAATATTTCTCTTAAATTTTCCCTCCGTCGTACTAAAGAAGTTTCATTACTTGGAAACGCTCGCAGACTTCGGGATACTGAAGCAATAATACAGCAATCAAATAATATACTGGACCACATTTCTTCTCCAGACTCAAGTTTCCAATTGCATTAATAAGTTGCTTCACATTTTGCATAGACACTTGTTTCTGTATTTCGGAAATCTCTTTCGATTGTATAATCAAACAGCCAAGAACTTTGCAAGAAATATTTAGTTCTTGGGGAATACTATGAACACTTTCCAATACTTGAGTAGCCTTTGACATCCATAACATACAATATTTAGAAAGTATATCTTTTGAACACTGTGGTAATACTTTGTTCAACATTAATAATCCACTGTATCGCGTGTGTGATCGATTCAAGTGAGTATTAATTGTTGATACAAGAGCACTTTGTGTTCTATCAACCTGAAACAAGGAGAATATATTTAAGTTGTATTGCATTCAATATGATCAATTCATTTTCAAATAAAAATGCTACGTTCTTGTTGATACTCTATTCTATTAAGTATGCTTAGAACTGTAATACAAGGTTAATTTCAAAAACTTCTTTTTACCTCTTCTATATTGAATGGAATATCGCCGTTAAAACATATTAACTCTTGCAAGAATTCTTCGTATTCCTTCGAATTGTTATCGTAAAAATTAATCAACTCCGTTATTGTTGCCATTTCGTTCCTATATATATATAGCACTACACGTGTTTTTAGTAGTTTTGTTAGTGAGGTTAGGTATAAAAGGGTTTATACCTAAGAATTCAGTAGTAAAATATAGGTACGACACAATGAACGAAAATTGTTAATTATATCTCTTCTCATGTAACATGAACTGTTAAATAAAATCTAAATAAATATATATATGTTATTAAATATGAAAATATTTCACAGGTATCTAGATCATATTTTTTTATTGCATTGACGACCGTGCTAATGTCAAATACAAATTGATGAATTTAACACCTTTGACCGCCCACTAGAGAAATACAAATAAAATAAACCTTTATTTAACAACTTTGGAAATATTTATACATAAAGTTATAATACTCAAAGTGTTTTGTTCAATTTGATTGCTTTAATAAATTTGATACTATTAATGATACGAAGAAACGTAAGGAAAAGTCATTTCTTTAGATAGCAGGAATATTATGATTGTAATTTTTTTTTACTGTAATTTTTTCAATATTTCAAGCTTATCTAGGTATACTTCCTAAGGTCTGATATGACATATTAGTACTAACAAGTACGTAATGTACGATATATTGGCCTTCGGATGACCTCGAATAAAAAACTCATGATAGCTTAAAAAAAAGAACATGTGAGCGGCAAAGCCTGGCTTTAAACGTATAGGAAAAATTGGCTGCAATTAGCTGCTACTGGGGTAGTTACAGGGGTGAGAAGAGGTATAAGACGCGCTTTTTTTTACAAAAATGCCTTTCTTGACATTGAAATTTAAAAGAATTTCTGCCGACATAATTTTCTAACAATGAGGACGAGGAGGAAGATGAGGACGAAGAAGAAGATGATGACGAAGAGGAAGATGAGAACGAACACGTGCGACTTGCGACTCGCAAGAATTGATATTAAACATCGATATGGTTGTTGTACATGGTAAAATTGACTACAAAAATTTAAAATTAACACTAAAATTTACACTATGCAAAAAGTATATTAAAATTTTTGCACATGGCTGTAGCTCGCATGTTTTGGCCCTCACATATGATGGAAAGGTATTTGCAGATTACGTGCAACAACATATCTTAAATTTGTGCCACAATGTTTAATAGAGTTCTAAATAAAATGATTTAAAATTTCGACCGTAAAGAATTTGTATGATGATGCCTAAATTGAACTCGAGCCTTAATTTCATATCAGGCGAATTTGCTGGCCATTGCCCAAATTTGCGAAATTTTTATTGTTTTTAAAGACGAAGGCATGGGTTGTCACTGCTAATGATAGTTTTGTATTCTTATAATCTTGGAATCTCTTAACTACGAATGAGTCGTGAAGAAAAGGAAATGTTAGTCACGCATTGTTCACACGAACAAGGGGATTACCTTGCCCGTAAGTATTTTAGAATAAATCCTTCATGGGTAGATTATTGCATCACAATTGTATTCACGGATATAAATTTATAATTCTCCTAGTATATTTTTAACAACAAATAATGTGCTATGCCCTCCAAATATATGCAAGTACGAATGCATAAATAATGTGCAGTAATTCCCAAAAGGTATTAATACGTGCAATGTAGAACATATTGAGCGATAAGAAACAGTACGGTTTTTAATATTAATTGTAATTCCAATTAAATGGACTTTAACTTCCGGAAGTCCCATGACTGGAAAATTTTTCGATAATGAGATATGCATATCAATTTGACTTTCATCTGTTGATAGGAGATAAACGTTACAAAAGCTAAGAGGCGCCTGATAAAGGTAAGCTTATCGTGATTATCCGAATGCGAGTCGTGTGCCGCACTTCGGACAACGTTCATATTACAGATAAAACAGTTGCATATTGAAAAAAACTTGTCATATACTCCTTCGGTGTGCACCTTGCTCTTACGAGAATATTTCACGTATAAACATATACCGAGTCTTAAAATTATTAGCATTGATAATTTTCTATTTAGGTTGAATTCTTTGTTTGGCTTCCTTGATATTTTTACACGATACTATCAGAAGGATTCAGTTATTATTTTTCTATCAATTTATAAATAATATATTGCAAGAGTATTCAAATATTTAGAATCGTAGTATCGTGCCGTTATTCACACATTCCGCTATCAGTCGCTAATTCAACTTCCAAAATTAAATTTATACTTTTTTTCATTTCTTTCAATTACAAAAATAAATCACATATCTATTAAAAAAATGTATGACCATTGGCGCATTACTACGACCTTCAGTTTGGAAAAGTGGGGCGTCATTGACGCACCGCTACGCACTTCCGGTAAGCTGAAACTGACAGCCGTTGACGTAGTGAATCTTTTGTTATACATTTCCCCATGCGAGATAAAAGATAAAATAAGAGATACCCCAAGTGAGTTTCCTCGACTACGTAACAAATTACCTCGTCTTATTCTTTTTCCTTTAAACACACTCTACACTGATAAATTAAAATGGTGTTCATTTGTCTCCAGCAGACAAGTAGCGCACAAGTATTAACAACAAAATGGGAAATATTTTTTAGCGATGACACAAGCAAAAAACGCACAATATATTAAAGAAGATGCGCAGAGAAGATCGAGCTCGTCTCGTTTCGTCCACCTGTGCGTCCTATGTAAACATCCCAGAAAAAGTATAAAGTGACTGCCGATAGTTCGGGGAACTGCTCGGAAGCTACATCGGCTAGATATCAGCGTGGCGAGTAAAAATCGAGCCAGGGATATCCGCGGGAGCTGCGGAAAAAGAGGTCTGAAAGAAAACAAGGATATTTCAATTACATTCACGCGCGTACAGAGAGAGAGAGACTCGTGCACAGGCGCGGAACTGTGTTAGGGCCCTAACGCCTACCGGTCATCCTCCTTCCTGACCAAGCCAGAGGTATTCCCCCCTTCTGCCCGCTCAACCGTTCCGCCCACCCGAAGCCAGGACCCTACGTCCTTCCTCTCCGTTCCTCGAGTCCCGTCTACTCGTTCCACCTCGGTTCAGTTCCCCTACCTACCGGTGTCCAGTTATGTTGTCGTGGCGAACGTTCTCGAGGCGACAATTCGTTTGGACATTTGTGTCGCGAGAAACGCGTAGGATCCTTTGTTTGGCAACAATAACACGAGCCTCGCCGTACCGTCGATAGTGCGCGAGTAATCGGTGAACCGTTCGTGGAAAACTCTTTCGATTCCCCCCGGCATTTCGACACAGTTGTCGAAACCATTCGCGTTCCAGACCCACGCGTGGTCCCCAGTACGAAAGGATCTGGTACTCGGTGAACGTGCACATTCGCGCGAAATCCTTGGGCCCTCCTTGCAAGAGCCGACAGCGGCGATACTGAAGGAACGGTTTCGAGCAAGGAATCATCAGCGCACCGATCAGGGATGCAGCGCAAATCGTCGGTGGAAAATGGACATTAGAGAGGTATGCGAGTCTTAGAGTGCAAGTGGAATGGGACCTATGTGCACTGCCATATTGAAAACGGCCGTTTTCTCGGGGACGGTTGCCGCGACAGTTACGGCGGAAACCTTTTGGGAAGCGGTTCGTTGCCTGCCATCAGCGGCTTCGGCGCTTCCTTTACGGCCCGTGAGAGAGCGGGCCCACCTTTTGACAGGTGGAATGCGGGGCCCAACGTAGCCGTGGGGCTTGACGGTCGCGATCGCAGCGACGCGAAGCGGCTCGTTCTAGTATCTGTGTGCTTTGCTTTGCCCGCGACTCCTACTTGTTGCCTTTGCTTCGCTCTGATCGTGCTTCACCATGGTTTTCGTTGTTTTAGAATACGAAGGGCAACTTTGGGGGACAAACTTTTGCTTCTGATGTCAAAGTTTATGTGGCTCTCGTGTTTTTCTACTGTTCATTTGTACGTTGAGTCAATTTTAGATGATTACTGATTACCTGATTGATTCTGTTTACCTGTACATGATGATTTATAGTCAAAGCCAGGCCGCACGGTGATTTCAGTAACTTTGATAGGGAGAAGTGTATATGAAGTATACAAGAGTTATATAGTTCACTCTAATGCTTAATTCAGGATATTGATGTACATATTATATACCGTGCGAGATTGACAATCTACACTTATTTCATAATTAGGTATATCAATAAAATCGTATGGCCGGAACATTTCTTTCCTATTTACGAGATGCAGTTGCAAAGGTTTTCCAGGATCAAAGAATAGTTTGGAAATTTAGAAAAGATGGGATAAAATCTACATTATTTCTTAAATATCAACAAATCTGAAATAATATCCGGGATTCAGTTACACTGTAACGAATTTTGTATAATATTTTCTTATTTTGCAAATGGAAAAGTAGACGCGACACTGCAACCGTAAATAGAAGTCTCGTACGATAGTTTTATATATCCTACAAAATGTTTAAAATAATCTGGATTAATAGTGGAATAGAAAGAAGTTAGATTTTAATATAGACGTACGAAAACTTGTTGCGCAAGTAGAAGAATATTTACATAAGAATCACTTAACAGGTTCACCTTGAAAATATAAGTTGAGTTTTAAACAGAAATAATATGCACCGGTGAAAAATTGTAAAATAACTTTGTTTCCAAATGAGCCTTCATTTTCGGGGAAACCGATTCTGAGAAAAAGATTCGACAAAAGCTATTGTACAGTTTCCAGGAATGTTTACATAAAAATTTATTACATTCAGCGTTACATAATATGTACTTACCTACTACTTACATACTGCATCCTTCCAATTCAGTTTTGAAAATCGATTTTCTTCAAAACGATGCCTTCTGCGAACAAATTTTATTCCACATTTCGTAATAATTTTTTTCATGAAGAATCACACCGTATCCTTTCGATTGTACCATCTATTACGAAACACTCTGTATAATATAAGAAAGCATGGATTCATCTGTTCTTAAAAGATTCTTGAGGTGAGTGATTACTCCAAATATGGATCTAATGGAGTAACATTCACCTGGATCGTTTTACGAGTCTCAATGGTCAGCTTGCACGACGTTCAATATAAACGCGTTAATATCTAAACAAGGCACGATATGCACTTGTATCAACTAGTATCGTCCACGTTCAAGTGTGAATAATCTTATCCAGAGATTCCTAAGCGGCCAATGAAGAAAGCGAACGGTTTCCCAGGTATAGCTGACGTTTCGAGGTTTCAGGAAGGAAGCTGTTATTCTGTAAACGGTTTCATTAGTCTGCTCCTTCGTTTAATTAATCATTCGCGTGTATTTCCATGGGTTCGACGCGGTGAATTTGACTTTCACTCGGGTGCACTACTTTCACCCAGTGTCCGTTTCACGTAAGAGAATTTCGAAACGAAAAATCCCGCTGGTAATCTTGACCGTGCCTTGTTTCATTACCTCTATCAAACTTGAATTTATTATGAAAGTAGAAAATATATAATTCGTATCACAGATTATTTATCGGTATTGACCTTGAAGGAAACAGAATTATAAGAGAAACGAGAGTTTGCGTTATGTGTTGTGATAAAATGGAATAAAACGGAAGAAGTAGAAGCATAGTGAAACTAAATTGACTATTATTAAACCACCCGTTTAATTAATAATAATAATAATAATAATAATAATAATAATAATAATAATAGTAGTAGTAGTAAAGAAACTCCTATGACGTGTTCAAATTATTTCTTATTTCGTTGACATAATCTTGATAGTCGCTTTCATGCGATATAAAAAAGTAGGTAGTAGATATAGCTTTCCATTTAAATAATTAAAGGTCACCTTCGCTGCTCGGAAGTTATTGCAAATATTAAGTAATTGATATAACCAGTAAATAGTGTTGCATATAAGAAATAGTGCAACTTTTTCTTCTTACATTTTTTTATACACTTGCTATTTAGTACGAGAAAAATGCAGGATAGTATTAACATAAGTATCTCGTGTAAAGAAAATTTCTAATGAGGTGTCTTTACGAAAGAGATATGGTTAAACTTTAAAGTATATAGGTACATATAAGCACATATGATTATTTAGAAGGAAATTACTGTTTGATAAGAATACCAGTTTAACTGACCTGCTATTTTTTAAGTCTTGGCTATTAAAAATTAAATAAAATTAAGCATTGATTAAAGTTATTAATTCGTGTTCTTTACATGCACCCAATGATTTTCGGAGACATTCACTGATCAAGAGATTATTCTTACAGTAAAACTTCAAAATTGTGTCTATTGCGATGGGCGCAAGATCTCCAAGGCTTGAATAATGGAAATGTTTTTAGCATTAAAATCGTAGAAGTACAGCAGTCAAATTAATTATTCAATTTTAATTAGAGCATCGAAGGTGAACAAAAGAGTGAAAATATGAATTTGTACACTGGAGGATGAGATTAGGAACTAATTTATTATTCGGTATATGTATAGTTTTCCTTGAATCGTAGTCTTATTCTGAGGAGAAAGTAGTTTTCTCTGTTGGGTTGTTAATTCAGAGGTGATTATAGGGTATGCTATATTATAGTGGTCACAAGGCAATTTAAAAATGATACTGTACTTTAGGAGTTTTTTCATAAAAAACGAATATGTACTAAGAAACTTACTTAGAGTGATGTATTATTTAAACTTGGGCAGGATAATAGAAATAGAATAGAACAGCACTAAAAATATACTTATCATTTATAGCATAAGGATCGTTCAAACACATAAGTGTTAGATAAGAACGATAAGAAAAGTACAAATTGAGCATTGGAATATGTTAATATATAAAGCAGGAAGCTTCTATATGTTGTGTTTGTCTGTCGCCTAAAAAGTTTCGAACGATAAACTCTGGGATCACGAAATGTGACTCAGCTTATTATGCGTGACTAATCCAGATGAATGTGACCATTTTCACAAAAAAAAACTTAAAAAAACTTAATTGTTTTCGGGTGAAGCCGAGTCGTAAAGCTAGTAAGTAGATAAACAAATACTATAGAAGCATTTGAATAGACTTTTCTTCATCCAATTTCTTTTCATTTCAAAGAAAACGTATTAAAGTGTATCTACCGAAGTACCGAAGTAAAATTTTATAGAAAAATTTCTTGAAATGTCGGCAATATACAGAGTAGTCGTTACGGCTGAATGCATTTGAGTACCTACCCATGTTCTCGGATGTCGATTCGCTTAAAATTTCATAACTTCATTAATTATGCAGATGTGGGCGTAATATTCTTAGTACACGTTCTCAAGGCTTCATACTTTAAGAAAATGGAAAATGTTAAAGGTTATATTAAAGTCTGTGGATGCATACTGTAACGTTAAGTAGATGCGTACGGTATGTAGTCAGACATACATAGATTAGCAGTTCAACTCTGTAGATGGTACGCTTCAAATTCAATTTATCATATGCACATACTCTACCTCTCGAAATTTTGGCTACGCTTGTTATATTTGTATTCTGCATTTGAATACAAAATGTGAGTTATACTTTAACCCCTACAGAGTTGTTGAACGATTCTTGTACAATAAGAGCATTTAATTTACCTCCGGTTGTAGGTGAAATCATTTTGTGACGTTATAATTATTTATGTATGTTAAATGTAGTTTACATTCAATCTAACTCTGAATCGTAAAAATTATATTACAGTGATTATCGGAGCGTAACGCGGCATATTTAGTTAAGAAACTTATTTGGCACAGATTCGATCGAACTGTCCAGATTGTTTCTCGTTTTGCTTCGTGTCGTCGTATCGAGAGTCGGAAGGCAGATCCTTGCGAAGTAGCACTTCGCGATAACGACCCACGCCTTAAGGCTTCGCGTATCTTACCTACCTTCGTTTATCGGGCACCGTTTTATCGGTCACAATAATGTATTTTCATATCCAGTTCACTGAAGCACTCGCGAAGCAACTGTGACTTTCTTAAATCTTGGGTGAAGATCTTTCTTAATGGAAATCTGTTGATTTCTTACAAGGGCAGCGACAATTTGTCGAATTTTTCGCTATTCGAGTATATGACTAATTTGTGTATTTGAATATTACATTTGAATAAAATTGGAATATTATAGTAGTATTCGAATATTACATTTGAATAAAATTGGAATATTATAGTAGTATTCGAATATTACATTTGAATAGAATTCGAATATTATATTTGAATAGAATTCGAATATTACATTTGAATAGAATTCAAATATTACATTAGAATAGAATTCGAATATTCCATTCGAATAGTTGTGTACTTACAAGAGAATCTCCCAAGGGGTGAATTTTGTTTCTATTCAAGCTTGCATAAATTTGTAGAGCATTAAAAAATGTACTGAACGTATTTTCTGTGCTAAATTGACACGAGGGATGGATAGGGGTTGAAAATATACTCTCGATTAACATAAGACGACCAAAAATGTAGCATGGCGTGCAACAGGCGTTTCTCCAAACGCAGTCTGCATGGAAAAGGTCACATCGTACGGAATTATTCAAATAATAGGGGATGGAAATCGTACTTGGACGTTCTTCCTAATTCCCTGATGATCATAAAGTCTTCAGAGTGCATCGATGGAACGGAAGATGTAGCAGATCGATCGTATACTTCGGAGAAGTTAGACGTTATCTCGTGCATCGTTCGGTTAGAACGATTACGTGTTGCTTAATGAATCTTATATCGTAAATGCCAATCTTCTTTGGTCGTTGCAATCTATATCCTCCGGTTGTCGGAGATGAGGAACCGACAGAAGCTCGGCAATATTCATAGGATTTTAAATTAAAATACACATATACCTACCAGATACAAATGTGTTTACATCGTTCGTAGGGTACTTGGCTCACATCACGCGAGATTTCCTTATTTCCTCATGCGCAGTGGCGGATTTAAGGACAAAGACCCAGGTGGCAAACGTTCTGGGACACTTTGTATACATTGAGTCCTTGATTTAAAAACTAGAAACTTCAAGCGTTAAAATGCGTTTTTTAAATATTTTCTGCGACCATTTTTCGCAAAAATACAGCCATTCCATCGCTTAAACTTACAAAATCTCAAACCTTTTTGTTTGAGTATAATAATTAATTTGACCACCCACTGTAAGTAATCATTATACTAGAAGCTATTGAATTTTCTCCGTAGTAAGCCGTCTTCTAATTAAAATTGCATTCTGTTCGCAAGCAAGAAATTGTTTATACAGGAACTTGATCACCCTTCACAGTTTCTTGTCTCGTTTCTTTCCTGACAAGGTTCATGTCGCACAAGAACTTTGGTCATCTTCGCACGTTGCTAAAAAACTGAAGGTTAAGTAAACTGCTACACGTAACCAGCTCTTGCAAATAAAATACTCAACACTACTCGTTTAGGCGTAAGCTTACAAAACGGCATCAAGCTTAAAAAATTATTTCCACAGGTTATACATATGTATCCGCAAGTTTTTGCAGGCTAATTTATAAAACGCGTGAAAAACGACTGCCACGAGTCATTGGGACGTTGATAAAACGAAATTCTATAAGACTTTTGTTTGACTTTTGATTTCATCAGCACGGTCATTAAGTCTGTGCCAAATTTGAAGATACAACAAGTGTATAAATCATGTTCGGATTTCGATGTGCCTATAATCGTGCATCTAAATTATTCCCTCTGATTTGACGTTCCACACGGAAGTGGGCAGAAGTTGCGCAAGTCTGAAGGACAGGAGAGGCGATAGGGAATTGCATATTTTTTTCTGGGTGTCTGAAACGCGAATGGAAAGTCGCGGTTCCATAGTCGGTTAAAAAATATCGTACCGACAAATATAAATTATATTTATATACAGGGTGGCCCATTTGAAGCTTCGCACGCAATTATCTCTTCAAGCATTTGTTATTGTAAGAAATGTTTCAAGGAAAATTTAGTTTTTTTCGAGGGGGACATTTTAGGATCGTCAGAAATCTTATCTAGGTGGAGGTTCCTTCGAAATTTCAAGGTGACCGTTGTTTTTTTAAATAGAACTATATTGCGTAAAGAATTCATCGATCTATAATATGTTGGTGCTTCAAGGTCATTCAAGGTCATTTATTACTGTTCAAAACTTTCCTTCGTTGAACGTCCAGAAATTGGTCCTTATCTTCGGTATTCGAATTGGGGCTTGGCAATAAATAGTACGGCTATGGAGGCGGTTATTTGATGTGCAATTATAAATCGAAAATGTGGAATAAAATGTTTTTGTAGGAGCCTCCCTTTTGGAGAAGCTCGAGTTTGGAACGGGTTTCGAGAAGCAACGGTAAATATGTCACAATTTCAGATGGAATGAATAATTGTGCAAGGATAATTCGAAATTGTAGAATAACCTTTTTTCGGATGGCGTTTTTGAGAAAATGGATTACGAGAATCGGTCGCACGATCGAAACTGAATTTCTAGAAAACATAGGCTCGTATAAAAAAATTCTGTTCTACATTTTCGGCTTTCTTTTCCGCATAGAGCCTTTATTTTTGTTGTACGTTTCATTCCGTGGTACCCTAATTAATACTCATTCATTATTTAGGCGCATATAGTCTCTAATTCTTGACACAATCCTAGTTTATAACACATTCTGAATACAGTAGTAGAAGCTCTTTAACTGAACCCCTGTTGGTCCCGTTATCCGAACACTCCACTATGGGTTCGTCCTCAGGTTACATAAAGCTTTTCGGGGGAAGGAGGGGATCGCGAATTTCTTACTTTTTCTTATAGGGGGGATTCAGCTAGCGTTTTACGTAATATTTTTTTAACCTAGTTATCAATACGAGCAGTTTAAAAAATGATGTTTCATCACACACATGAAACTGCATAAAATGAATTATATAATCCTAACTGGAATAATTAATAACTGGAAAAATGTAATGTAAACAATATTACGCAAGGAAGGGGAGGAAGGGTGTTGGAATATAATATCTTACGAATTCTTATACTTGAAGAGGGAGGGGGTAAAAAATCGTCAAACTTGCCCTTACGTAATTTAAGGACGGCCCCTATTCGAATAGTCTGCTATTGAAAGATGTTGACATAACAAATGTACAGTGCCTGACAAAAATATTGGGACGCCCTTTAAAACAGAATAACTTTTTTAAAATTGATGTAAACGACTTTGTTTTTTTAAAAGCGAGAAGGATTAGTTTCCTAAGTAGGTGACGTGTTTCGTCGTTTTGAAAAAAAATGCAATTGGTTGGAGAAAATAGTGAAGGTTGCTTTTTCAACTTTTTTACCTAAGCCTGTAATGAAAATTTAAAAATCTGGTTTGTAGATTTAAGTAAGTTGTCTGAAATCGGTTAACGTAGCTATTAGTTACAAAGAGTTCAATGTTTTATTATTAACTAATTATGAAATTTATGATTATTGAAATGATATTCTTGAGTCATTAGCACCTCGTCGATAAGAAAATGAAATACGTTCGTTGCCTACGTTTTGGAGTGCCATGGTCCAATAGCACTGTTATCGATGGATAATTAAAAAACTGATACACATTATTATTAAATGGAATCAGCAGCGATCTCGAGTACGTTAAAATCTTAAAATACTTTGTGACTATCGATCATTTTTAAATGGCAGGTGTTCTTTGAATTGGGGTTGGAGACTAACCTCGGTTGATGGCACGCGTATCGTCGTTGAATTAGATTGTCTGATACGCTGCCGCGAGTTATACGACTCACGTTGCGCGGCTTGTTATCGTGCACGACACCAATCGCGATCGGTCACATTCATAACTGCGAATATGTTTATTCAAACCTCGCAGACTGTTGACTACGACGGGGGTTAATACGTATGTAATCGTTTGATTCTGTTGTCCACTGTTTCATCGAGATCGAATTAAGTGACCTGGAAGGTTCAACAGGTTCTGGGCGCAACCTTAACTGGTGAATGTGTAACAATGTGCAATAATAATTAAAAAAAAAAATTTATTGAATCACATATAAGTACATTTTTTAATTAAAATGCTTATTGTTAGTGGAACACAGTCACCATCGTTCCTATGGTGATTTTAGAATTATATATACAGTGGGGGACAACACTATGTGGACACTTTTAAAATCGTGTTAATTTTAAAGTCGTTTAAAATCGCTGATTTCCGGGAATTTCACGATTTTCGACCTTATTTTGCGATCTTCAAGCTCAGAGCAACATTAACCGATTTTGATGAAATTGTAGGTGTGTGTACAACTTATTTCAATCTACAAAAGGCATTTTTTAAATTTACATTACGAGCACAGACAAAAAGTTGAAAAAATGATCTTTCCTATTTTTTTTGATATTCCGACCAATTGCAACTTTTTTCAAAACGACGAAACACGTCACTTAGCAAAGTAATCCTTCTAGCTTCTCAAAAACACTCAAGTTGCTTGGACAAATTTTGAACAAGTTATACGATTTTAAATGTGTCCACATACTTTTGTCCCCCACTGTATGTATAGGTATTAGCAATTGTGGGGTTTGCAATGTTCATGTCTGAATACAAGGAAGTGACGATTAGTGACTTGTCATAGGATACTTCTCAGAATTAGTGTCAATTATATTTACATTCATTTAATAGAGATAGCAAACGTTTAATAAATACAGAATGAGATAGGAAATATTGGAATATGTTTGAAATGCCTATCGCGAGTCCTAAAATTGTTTAGTGTCCAAAGGTCCTTAGACTTTACATTTAAGGGGGGAGACCACTGTCTCAAATCTGAAAAAATTTTTTTTTTCTTTTTACATTTTCTGAAAGACGTGTGTTTCAAGAATGTTCGCTCCAAATTTTATGAAGAAATTCTCAAAATTGATGGAGATGTGGTGTTTTTCGTAAAGCGGTGTCAAACGCGCGACTGAGCCACGCGGAACTTTAAACGCGTTTTCCTCACAATGACATCGGAAAAATCGATTTCTTTTTTACATTTTTTGAAAGACGTATGTTTCAAGAATGTTCTCTCCAAATTTTATTAAGAAATTCGCAAAATTGACGGAGATATGGTGTTTTTCATGAAGCGGTGTCAAACGCGCGACTGAGCCACGCGGAGCATTGGACGCGTTTTCCACAGAATGACATTTTTCAACCGCGTTGACAGTCTACAGAAAAAACTATACGTCCAATTGGCATGATCAAGGACATTTATTGTACGGAAAACCCGTCGCTATTACGTGACGATCAGACATTTTCAATTTTCGACTTGCTTCTATTTTTTTTAGCAACATTTCCCAAATTTTGTACCCCGAAAACATGACTTTTTTCTTCAGTGGTCCGCCATTTTGTTATTTTTTACAATTTTGACATTTTTCGATCGTCACGTAATAGAGGCAAGCTTCTAGTTCCTAAATATTATTGTTTTTTTTAATTTCGATGAACCATATGGCCTGGGGACTGTCAACGCGACTAGCATGTTTTTGCCGGAGCGCAAATTTTGACGAAGAGTATACAGGAAACGGATTTATGAATTTGATTGAAAAAAAATTTTTCTTACCCTTCGATATGTACACTATTAACTATACTAAGCAATAAATTGATTTCCTTGTGTTGTTTGGTTGAAATAAATTCCCGAAAACACCCTTACATTTCGGACCGAGACAGTGGTCTCCCCCCTTAATGAGCTATCTATGTAAATAGTCTTGAGACATTACTATCGGACGGTTAGCAACCAAATATGTTTTGCAAACTTTTTTGATTTCCACCTCCTTCTCGTAACTCCACCTACAAATTTCATTATTGCTTAGGTTAAAAGTTTTCGGAGGCCCTGAACTTTACATATGGTTCTCTAAATTATTTTAAATTAAATCAAATCAAAAATACAGCGGTAGCACGCGATGTGAATAAGTATTAAAACAATTAAATAAATAAGATTAAACGTGCGAAAAAGAGCCTCATTTTAAAATCTAAATTTTGATATATTCTTTAAAATCTAAATGTAGTGGGTACTTAATTGGTTGCATATTGCCATTTGTTCATATTTCCTTTTAGTACACCCTCGTCACACAATAGCAACCCAGTACAAAATGGAGAAGAATAAAAAACCAAGACTAATAATTAATACTCTATGACAAGTTATTACTATCAAAGTTGAATTTAACCTGTTAGATTGCCAAAATGAGTTAATCCCTCATTAGAAATACAATTCATACACAAATATTAACTTACATATTTATGTAATCTTTCCTAAATATAAAATTTTAAATAAATTCTAGCCATCTGCTATCGACGTCTATAATTTTGAACTGTTCCAATAATTTAAAGCGTAGATATTTTCTTCACGCCTTATCGTGTCGCAAATATTGGAAACAAATGATAGTATTCATTGTAGTAATTATGGTTATCTATGAATGTACCTTGGTCACGCTTAATTGAAAATTCAACTGAGTTCGCTTGGAAATTGCTGGAATCACGAAGAAGTTGCTAGCTCGATATCGTAGGAGTACCACGCCTATCCGGATAAATATGCATGGCGTAGATCGTGGATTGTAGATTAAGGCTCGTTAAATTCTGAAAACCTGTTACACTCATTTTCTTTTTTCTGTATCTAGCTACCTAAGCTTTCATAAATCTCGGCGTACCACGTGAACCATCTTTCAAGCACTGGTACAGGAAGCCACGAAATTCCAACACAACGTTCACTGTCGTGAACATCAAGGAGATGTCATGGCTGAGAGTCATCCACGAGACCTTCCAATTTGGCTAATCGTCTCATAGGGTCAATTTGATTACGCGAGGTTACTTGTCCGTCCGAGAATTTCTCCTCGTGTTTCTTTGCTTTTCTTCATCTTTCGTACATTGTTTCGAGTGAAAGGGATCTTGATTCTTTCGAGGTACCGAGATTATTCTTGCCTTGTGGCAACGATCAGATACATCGAACATTTTTATTTGTTACTTGGAAGACTACTTTACACTGGAAGGCAATGTCTGGGCGTAAAAATAAGTCCACGCAATTTAAAGTGAAATATATTAATTAAAGTCAAGTCTGAGTAAGGGATACACAGAAAAATTAGACAAAGTTGCTAAGTTAAATTGAAAAATTTACCGAAAGTGGAATTGATTCGCCTGGCTTCTAAAAGATTCATCTAATAGAGTAGAAATATTGAAAAATTATGTATAATGACAGGTGGGTGGAATGTTTGTGTGTGAAAAATAGGAATCTATACTTGAATGAGGTGATTTAATAAACTGTTTATTTGTAAATCTAACGAAACTGTGGTTTAAGACGGTGAAATTTATAGCTGCAATTCTGAAATGTGTAATCTGCAGGTACTTACATACATCGTAAACGACTTTCAATCTACTGTTCATATTACTCATAATTTGCTCTTGATTTAAGTTTCCATACATATGACTGGAGTATCACTTGTCAAACAGTTGAGATAATAGGAATTCAGTAATGAGTTTATCAATTGGTCCAATAGTTGCAACAATTGTGAATTAGATGGAATAGTTTTTCCAATTTATTCAATTAATAGCAGCTGTTTAGTAATTCTATCGCACTGCTTCCTCATAAAATTCAATATTCCAAGTAAAAACTTTCGAAATTGGAGTTTCCTTTATTACAAAAAAGTAAATCCGCTGATAAACCTTATATGATACCAAGGAAAATCATAAGTGCCTGATAATTTTATCACGCTGCTTCCACGTAAAATACAAAATTTCAAGTAAACACATTTTAAACTGGAGCTCTCAAAATGTTTACACTAAAGCACAAACATTTGCAACGGTATTCTTATTACGTTAGTGAATTTTCTTGACGTCTACGAAATTTACAAGTGCCTCGTGTTCTTGTCGCAAGTGTACAGCAATTTCAAGTCAAACAACAGAGCTTACAAAAACAGCGTCGACACGCGTACACAGCGAAGGCAGGCCTTATACCTTTCAAAGTCACGAGAGTTATCAAGCAAACGTCATCCAAGCACGAAGTATGACTCAATTTATTCATAAGAGCGAATAATCCCAAGAACACCACGAAACGAACAATCTATTCGTAAAATGAAACATCAGCCAAAAGACATTCGCGTTATTTCGTAATTTTGATTATCCCGCACAGAGAGATGAATTCCGTGGTCTACGTACACTGTGTTTAGGAATGCTAAATTGGACGCTTCTACTGATATCGAAATAAGGCTGTTTTCGCACGCAACGGTTTTTCGCCGGACGGTCTGCGCCCGGGGAAACCCATTTCACGCGAAATGGTTTTTCCTAACTTTCTACTATGCACATTGAATGACCTAAGTAGTGTGGCATACTGTTGGACTCATCTTAACACATGTTATCATATTATGAATAAAGATGTTCCTATAATATTCCACTCAAAAATAATAGATAAGTTTATCAATTAAGTATCAATGCGGACTCGGATTAAAGGAGGGCTAGGGGGTCTGCAGCCCCGGGCCCCAGTTTCCAGGGGGGGGATCGTTCTAAGCCTTCAGTTCTAAGCGATTAACTCACTTTTTCTTCATTGAAAATTTTGTATCAAATAAATTGTCTAAGAGCTCCACAACTTCCGATTTTATGTTTTTATTTTAAAATATCATTGTTTAAAATTTAAATCTCCGTTATGATATCTATTTAAATTTGTACAATTTTTTAGAATTATATATTTTTAGGCATACATATACACGGTATCCCATTTGAAATTTCGCACGCAATTACCGTGAATTCTCGTTACACGAGAATTATAAACTCGTTATTTCAATTTTTTACTTCCCCTCCCGCTTTTCAACCACGGGGGCCCTCGAAGATTTGATAAACTATATGTTGTTAAGCAACGTTACTCTTTTTATAAAATAATAATTGGTAGGCAAGGAAGGATTAATTAAAAAAGAAAGTGTATTTATCAGTTTATAAATTTATTTAATAAATTTTATTTAATAACTTTATGTAATAAATAGTGTTAATTTGAAGTATGGTAATTGAGTTCATTGTAACTAAATACATATTAAAAATTGGAGTGTCCGTATAAACGGGCTTGTGTCTCCATATCCTACCGGACGGCATGAACCGTCCGGCGAAAAACCGTTGCGTGTGAAAACACCGTAACGCGATTACTTGTTTCAATGATCGACCAGTCACGTTATACCTATGCACGGTTGGCTAGCTGCCTGCCTGGTAGCTGGCAATCTACGGGGTGTTTCGTAACATATAGTACACACGAAGGGCCAATAATTCTACATGAAAAAATAAATAGGATCTGGGGGGTAAAACTTGTTCATAGGAATTTAAATACAAAACTAAATATCAGTAGAATTTATCAATAAATGTAGCACACCTAGAAATGAAGCATTGTTAAAAAATAAGTTGAAATTGTGACATAACTCTTTCGAATGGCGCTTTCGTTTTGAGAAAATCGATACTAAATAAGTAGACATCCGCCTGGTACCTACACTTGATTAAAAATCGTTTCTACTTTCAACTCGATTTTATAAAAAACAAGATCTCATTCAACAAACCCTTGTTTTCCACAATGTCGACTTATTTCTACACAAGGATTCATTACGCTCACACCTATACAATATTTACTGCTGCACCCTATCAATTTTTAGCCTCGCACATGCGCACCAAACGTATTTACTATTTACAAAATCGATTTTCTCGAAAACAGTCTTCTACAAAAAATTGTTATTCTACCTTTTCGAGTTATTTATACGGAAAGCATCACCCCCTTTCCGGCTGTACCATCTAGTACCAAACACCTTATATATCAGCCGAGGACTAGCTCGTATATTTTCTCGTACATATCTCTGGTCGTGACAGTGTATGTACCCGTGACAGAGTACGAAACAGTTACAACTTGGTGCCACGGGACGAAGCCGACATAACTCTCTGTCCAGGCTCCAGTGTCGTATTTAATCGGGAGCAGGGTGATTTATGCGTTTCTTATGCGGCCCTTCGTCGACGTCATCCGCAACGGAATCGCCCCCCGAGGAACGAGTTTCGCGTTTTTACGAATCCATCGAAACACGATAATTGTTACCTGGCGGATTAGACGACAGACGCCACCCTGCATTGCCAACCGCGAGATCTATAAATATAGCGGGAAAACAGGCGATTTGACGATACCAACAACCTTCCGACAGATAACAGGTGGTACGAAAATAATTATTACCAAGCTGGTCGTAGCGATCGCGCGCGAGATTCCACTGTTTATCGATGCACGTTGCTAGATACAGGAGGCTGGCGACGATAATGACGATGACGACGGCGATTGTCACGATAAGCCTTTGTTCTTTCTGTACTCGAGCCACCGTTAGGATTTTTCTCCTGGTAGGAGTTCTAGGAAATGTGCGCCTCCGGCTCCGCCTATCGCGCTGTGCCGATTGGGGAACTTATTTTAGAATTTAGACTATTCGATACTTATGCGTTGCCGTGGAATTGACAGAAAGTTTCTTGGACTTAGGAGTACCTACTTAAAACTTGAGGAGATATTTGTTAATGAAGGGTAGGGCGGAAAGCAAAGAGAAAATCAAGATTGAATACTTTAGTCCATTAGTAAAGAAACAAGGTTCAATGAACTTAACTGCATAGGCCATAGTTCATAACATGGACAGTTTATACTCTATTTAGACATCTGAAAATAACTGATTGTGAGCAACAAAGGTAATTGTTTTAATATCTTTCAAGTGGAACACTGCAGAATACTGTAACTAAATAAATATCCACTTCTACTCTTATGAAAATAAGGATGTGTAGACAGTGATGTCCGAGGACTCCTGACGTAGTGCAAGATTACACTAATCAGAAATACATAGTGCAAGTAGGAAGACTACGGACATACCTTGTTTTGTTCCAGTGGAGGGTGGATATTAGGGTGGACCTTAGTTACTCTAGTCGAAAAATAATTTCGAGACTTTCCATATATTAAAAATTGCAGAAGTTATTTATGCGGCATAAATTATGCCATTTGTTTCTAACGCACCACCCCTATAACCCCGCTTCTCTCGTACAAGTGTTTTTCTAATTCTTGTCGTTGGCAAAAGTGCCGCCCGTTTTCACAGCAAATCCAGCAGAGAATGAACCAATTGGTGTTTTGCAAAAAAGTGAAAATGACCGTTTCTATTTTAACATTCAGCCCGCACCCCATTATCGTTTGTACGTGCAACGTGGAGCGTCCTCGCGCGATATTCCGCGCACAACGCGGGAGTTTCGCGATTTCATGGTTTTGCAATAGTACATACGTGCATTAATGTATCAACGGGCGGGTGAACCCGCGGCGTGTGCCCGATGAGAATTAATGACAATCAGTTTGGCGCGATGAAACGGCAGATAGCACGCGGTGAAAAATGCGTAAGAAAAACACGTGTGACTGAATCGATGTGAAAAAGAAGTCGGCGGTAGATATTTGCAGGATTCCGAGCCTCATTAAACCGAACGATCTACCTCGGCAGTAAAGACTAATGGACGACTTCGAAAACGAAGAAAATTCGAACGGAAGGTATGCTGTGCACTTTCGCCAAATAACAAACGATCGGGCGGCGAAAGTTGTTATTCTTTATGTCGCCGTGTAAACACTGCTGGGGATGATGTAATGTCACGAGCTTTCTTTCGAGGAATTCGTTTCTTTCTTTGCTTACTTCGTGCAGCCATCACGTATACTGTGTGTATACTTTGCCTACTGAATAGCATCGGCGGATACAGTTGAGGAATCTCGGGGAACGTGATATCTGTGGAAGGATCTGGTACCGTTGTCTGTTCCTCACTGACGACTTTGACGAGATAATTGGGATACAGAGTGTATTCATGCATCGCTTTGCTTCTTTCGACTAACCACAGTACCTACCACTTTCATTCACATTTAGTACCAAGTTCAAGATATTACTGAGGATAAGGCTACTTCAACTGTGTTGCGATAAACGAGCTCGCGTGACTTTGTGTTATTTAAATTTCACGAACTTAGATTAGGGACATAAACGTAAATATTGCTTGGAGGTAGATTCGTGTCATGATATTTACTGACACGAGCTCTCCGTTGTGCTTTCTGAATATTTGATATGTACTCCTGACTTTTACGTAGCAACAACGATTCTCCGATTGATTTCTATTTTTGTCGCCATAATTATAGTAAATTTGCTTACCAAGCACGCATGGGTGTATTGATGACGTCAAATAAAAAGCAATTGCGGTGTTCCTTCGTTACATGCACGCGAGCAGGATTAGTTGGCATATAAAAAAGGAATACTGTGTACTACATCTGGTAGAATGTTGAATTTAAACAGTTTGATAGTCCTAGTTACGATAGCTTGAAAACCTGTGTTGCTTTCTTATTACTATGTCAATAAAATTGATACAGCTGACGATTGTTGAATTCATCTTCATATTCTCTGATTTATACAAAAAGAACAACCGTGTGGCTTCATGTAATACATTCAAAGTGTGTAACTTTGATTTTGATCGGATCCACCGATCCACCGATCCAGAGATTCACGGATCCACGGATCCACCGATCCAGAGATTCACGGATCCACGGATCCACCGATCCAGAGATTCACGGATCCATCGATCCAGAGATTCACGGATCCACCGATCCACCGATCCACCGATCCAGAGATTCACGGATCCACCGATCCAGAGATTCACGGATCCACCGATCCACCGATCCAGAGATTCACGGATCCACCGATCCAGAGATTCACGGATCCACCGATCCACCGATCCACCGATCCAGAGATTCACGGATCCACCGATCCAGAGATTCACGGATCCACCGATCCAGAGATTCATGGATCCACCGATCCACCGATTCAGAGATTCACGGATCCACCGATCCAGAGATTCACGGATCCACCGGTCCTGCGATTCACGGATCCAGCGATCCATCGATCCAGCGATCCACCGATCCACCGATCTACCGATCCACGAATCTATACCGTAGCGCACAGACTCTCTAGTTGGAACGTGAGCGGGCGAGCGCATCTCATTCATTCGCCGTGGAAGAAAAAAGGAGTACGCTCGGTACCAGTTCCACCTCTATTGTTCCTGGTCGCGCGTACGAACGCATACGAATACGAAGAGACGAGCAATGCGCGGATTCAGCCAGGTGTACACGGTATACGTGCAAGGTGGTCGGTCGACGGCGGACCAATCGCGTGGCGAGCAGTTAGGCGCCGTCCGTAGTCGGGGGTTAATGTTGCGGGCGAGCGGCGCACAGTCGCGTCAGTCAGTGTTCGAACGTCGCGCGTAGTACGCGTCTGTTCCGTCAATTTTCCCGCGAGAAACGGTGCTCACCCTCTCAAATTGAACGTGACGAGAGAAGTTTAGTGATCTGTCGTGACTGCTGCATCCGCGCTGAGCGAATATTGAAGTCTGTGCAACGCCTGAAGCGACAGGTAGGCACTCTCCCTGTTATTGTATTTAGCGTTGAAAAGGGTGAATTCTAGTATCGGGGGAGAGACTGCCACTCGTCCTCGAAGCACTTGTTGCGTTTGGTGGTTTCCGTAAACATGACACGTCGTGCTCTCTTTTTGGTGTTGCGGTTCTGTTGCTGGCTCGTTGACAGAGTGTAGGGGATTAGTATTCTTTCCTGGACGAATATAATGGGTACTTTACCTTATAATACTGGAATATTGTCATATTTAACCGTCGACCTTCTCCAATTTTCATTTCTACTCGCACAGTGAAAGTTTGAGGTTTTCGCTGAAACAGAGCATTCGAGTATTTTCAGTAAGCACATTAAAACAAGTTATACGGGAAAGTCTTATTTGTAAAGAATATAAAATTACAATTAGTTGTTTTTTATTCTAAAAATCGTCGAAATTATCCAGCGTCTCAAGTATCATCATTGAATCCATTGGGATCCCGCTTCACCAATTAAGGGGGAACACCACTGTGACGGCCGGAAAAATGAGCCCATTTTTAAGATTTTTTTAAGGGACAACTTACAGTTTTATTATAAAATTGTTATTACCTATCTTTAGTACAATGTCTTAAGAGACTATAAAAAAAAAAGTAATAGAAAAACATGCATAGATTTCCATATACAGTTAATCTCCTACATCCCTCACAAGAAAACATAGGTCGCTTATCGAAACGATATCTTTGGAACGGCAACTCTGAAATCAATTTTTTTTTTTTAATATAATCGGTATGAGTGTAGTTTCCGTTGTACGTACCGATTTTTAAAAAAAATTATTTTTGTAAAAATGGTGCGCTTGGGAAGAAAAAGTTTCGAAAATCCGCAAAAAAATGGATAGTTTTTCGAGCGTATTTAAAAAAATATGTTTTCGATCAAAAAATCGGTACGTACAACTGAAGATACTCTTGTTTTAAAGATCCTATCAAAATTTCAAGTCGATCGGATAAAAATTGACAGAGCTATTGATTCGATCAGTTAGAAAAATGTCGTTTCGAGAAAATCGCGTTTAAAGTTTGCACGGGAAAAATCACACTTCCGTTCGTGACGTTCACTGTCACTCGAATGCCCGATCAACGGTTGCATTTCTTCGATTCTCGAACGAACAGCGTACCGTGCGTAAAAACGGGAAAAACCCAAAATATATAACCTTTAACAATGTGGGGGAACAGTGGGTAAGAAAAATGTCGGCGCGCTATTTGCCGCTAACATAGCGCGCTCGGAACGGCATCGTGACGCGTCTCACAAAATGCACTGTATCTTCGTCAATTCTTCGAATATCAACTTGAAATTTTCAGAGAGTATTTTTGAAGAGTTAAACATTAAGAAAGTGAAGAAAAAAAAATCGAAATTTTTTCAACTTTCACAGTGGTGTTCCCCCTTAAGGGGCCAGGTGTTATATAGTCTTGGAGTAGGTTTAATGCGAAGAACTATGTTTGCAAAATTTCAATATATTATTTTACTATTTCGTTTAGACTTAGCCTGAATTTAAGAAGAAGGAAAAATATAGCTGAAGTAGGATAAGGGAAGTCACCCAGTATTATAGGTGAATAAGAGAATTTGAAGGTAGTGTAATTTCTAGGACCGTTTAATGATTCTGGAATGTCACTTTCAAGTGTCAGAAAGGTTTGTGAATCTCTGAATCTTCGCACAGGGCTGCCATCTTTTCACATTAAAGTAATATAAAGAATCTAACTGTTTACATGAACTGCACGTAAATTCGAAAAATAGTGGTGTTAGGAAAAAGATCTTAAAGTATGTAGGTATACATTTTCAAATACGGTTATCTACCTCCGGTGATAAACCGGAAGCTGGTGTTAGGACATTAACTTCGTCTTTTTTGAGTGATTCCATCCAAAATAATTTTAATTTGTCTGTAAATACAGGAATATAACAAGTGGATAGAGTCATAAAAAGTTGAAACAAGTTTTTTTGGGATTAAACAGACTCGTATAGAACAGCAGAGTTGTTGAAAATTAATTAAGTGATCAGAAATTTGGATAATCCTCGAATAAATATGTTTCAACTATTTCATTTGAAAAGTAGCTCTTTAAATAATGCTAAAATAAAGCGATATCTAATAACGCGTTCAAAATAGTTTCTGAATCCATACTCCATTGACTCTTTCATAAAAGGTGTAACCAGAGGTCAGGTGCATAGAAATTGGACTAAAGGAATTCGCAATCGGGTGACAAGAAACGATTGATCATTAAACTCGTGCATAATAGACGTGATTTACATTGGCTATTATAATATATGTAGCCGGGAGCCCGCCAATTCACATTCATTTAGATAAATGGTATAAAAATACTATGGATAGCGAAGGAGATATCAGAGACAAAGGTGTTCTACTGTTATCATTTCAATAATATCATTCCACTTCTAAAATTAGAAAAGGAACGTATCTTTTTATCTGCACCACACATGGCACGAAGATGTATGTTTACATTATGTACATAATCATGGCTTTGCTTAATGACTTCTTTAGAACATGATTGCTGAAATTGATAAAATTGCAGTTTGCTATAACGCGACGATCTCACTTACAAGGAAAGATCTCGAACCCGGAAATTTAAAAATTTTGTGAGACATTGTGAATATGTAGAGGATTCCCTCTCGATTACAATGCAATTTTTATTTTCTGCCAAAATTCACTCTGAAGGGGTGAAATTGACCCCTTAAATTCCGGTTATCCTAATTAAAAGAAGTAACTTTTGTCTTGAAACTTTTTTCTATCTTTTACGGAATGCGAATTACAAAGTAAAATCGGAAAATAACCGAGTTTTCAGGGGTTAATTTCACCCCCTTAGAGTAAATTTGGGCAGGAAAAAATTTGCCTTGTAATCAGGAGGAAATCCCTTACATATTCACACAGTTTCAGATTTTTTGAATTTCCGAGTTCATTATCTTCCCTTATTAGAGTAGATATATAGAAAATCATGTTTTAGTATTAATACAGCTGTTTACTTTAAATAACGTTAGCGCCAGCGGAATTTCTTTTGCATTCGAATATACGAGTAACTGCATAATAATGTAATACATACATTCTTGTTCCTCCTCTATTGCGGGTGATATTGGATATATTACCGTGTCCTCGAGTGTCGTGTTTTGTTCTTGCAACTTCGAAAATTATTTTCTGCCATTATTCGTGCTACTTCATTGTCTAAGATAAGTTTGTCTTCCCTCCAGTTTTTGGTTTGAGATTTTCCATTGCTTTCCTATTTCCGGTTAAGGATTAGAGCCAATAAATTTTAATGTTCTGCAGAATATTTTCGAACACATGTGCAAATTATTCCATGTTTACTGCTAGATAGTGATGGTCAGTAAAGCTCAAAATGTACACGAGTAAAAATCTCCTAATTTGATAACGTGGAACTATATTCTGCAATACTATACAGTCAACTTATCGTAAAAATACGCACAAGATGAATCGACAATTAGAAGAATAAAATTTCTTTGGGCTTACTGTTTTGTAAATTCACGATTATTTTATTCTCCATTCGCATTATTCTCTATCGCCGGTCATAGTTTTTTGAAGTTTCTTCATATTTCAGAAAACAAATTGTTGTGGCCGTGAACAAGTCCCATCAGGATTCAGCAAATATTTCACGACTCTTATCTATGTATATCTAATTTACTACTTAGATATGTTCACTAGATACATTACGTTGGATATCGCACGAACTCAGATTTCTTGACTAGATAAATTTAGCCAAGATTTAGGATAATACGCGCTGCTCCAAGTGATAAAACTTCTGGGAGATCGCCTTTAACGTTCTCATTACTTAAACACTTCTCATCCGCCGACATTTTGCAAAATTCCGAGTGTTTTCATCTACCAAATTTTTAGGAACGCCTGCCAATCTTTTTTTCCTCAAATTATTAATTAATTAAATCCACTATTACACAAACTAGAAAATATTCTGTGCTTTCTATACAATTATTTATGAATCGAAGAAAATTTTTATTTCTTTTTATGCATAGTTTTCTATTAATAACGTTAATACAAACGCAAGAAACCCAGCCAAGTGCAATACATTATAAAAGACATTACTCTTCGCTCAAATTACCTACTTAAAATTGTATATGCATATCTAAACCACTCGACATTAAAATGTTAAATATCGACAGAAGCGCATTTTGCTATCACAACAGGAGAATTTTTTGCTTTAAAGAACGAAAAGTCCAAAGTTGGATAATTTTCTGTTACAAAAAGCGGCAGGATTAAAAGAGCGATCGAAGCAAAAACACTGCTCCGCGATAATAAACTTTGGCGACGGAGAAACGGAAGGACGTGATAGATTTACGAACGATAAATGTTAACATCGCCAGATGTGGTTTATTACTTGGTGCTTGTCGTCTGTTTGACACCGTTCGTTTAACGCTGCCACGCGGACATCTGTCATCGGTGGGGAACGAGAAATATCTACGTTAGCAGGTGGGGTCCTTGATTACCCTAGTTCAGATCGGTGTCACTGATGGGATAGTTTCTCGTTGCACAACGCTCCCTGCAGCATCGCATCGTTATTTCGATCGTTTTGATGAATACCCCTTTCTTTTCCCATACGCGATGCTGCAAGGACATACAAGATGAGTCACTATAGCTTAGCACATCCAGGATCACCTTTACTCTTCATAGTAATAGAAAAAAATGTCTCAGGAAATAGTCGGAATGCACAGAATACTCTGAAGCAATCTTTAACTAGTCCCATAGGTTTTAAAAATCTTGGGTCACTGATTTTACAGAGTGTAAAGGAGGATTCAGTGTTCTGCAGTATCATGGCATTGAAATAATATTCACAAATTATTAAAAATATACATCGCATTTTTTTATGATTAAAAAATTTCCTCATTTTACTGTAAATCGCTCGATCTTTGATGATATCAAAGTTAATTTATGGTATCCCATTTAACGTTTACAAAATACGATGCACAATCTGAGAATTCACAATTGAAGCCTCATCACTTCTTCCGCAATGATCAAAACTGCGAATTCTGTCGAGCAAAATTCCTTTTCATGTTAGATCGTGACTCACCGTAATATTGTGATAATGAGATCACCAAGGCGTAAGCTCAAACAAATGACAGCTGTATCACGTGAATTCGGCTGGGTATATCGATTATAATTATATTCTATATTTGTCGTATGATCCAGTATCGAATAATTACTTCAAGTATCTGGAATTGGAGACCTCCCACTGACTCACCCACCTCAGTCTTAACTCCACCTACAAATTTCACCTATAATTCAGTTCTTCGAACTTGACGGGATCGTTGAGTGGTCTGCGAATGCGAAGCATCGAAGATCGCTCGCGCAAAGCTCGAATCGAGAAGGGAATCAGCCCCGTCGGATTGTAATTAATAATCGCGGGATAGATGGAGGATCTCTAGAATTACACACGCCACGGAATGGTCGGTCGGGAATGGGTATGGTCGGTAGCGACGATTATGGAGCGCTTTATACGCTAGATGTGACTGAAATAGAATCTGATGGATCTTCGCGCGAGTTCTTCCTGCATAAACGCGTAATTTCGCGACGACCCGTCATCGACGATGGTGGTGGCGCGTTTCGTTTTAGGGTAATAAGTGACGGAGCGTGTTTCCTAATGCTCAATATTATTCGCCGTCGCGGTTGAAGCGTGATATCGGATGCCGTTATAACCCGCGGCTGTTCACTCGTAAGTATATACATGTACAGGGTGCTCCGTTATTGATGGCAATTCTTCACAAAAAACTGAGTCGAAAATGTAATATGATATTTTCTGATTTTTGGGCTTTGCTTTCGAGAAAAATTGTTTTGAATATCTCTTAAATATGCGTGTAGACAATGACTTGCCGAATGCTTGTGCGAATATGGTGCTAATATAAGTTGAAAGTGAGGCATACCTTTTTTTTCGAATGGGGCTTTGTTTTTAAGCAAACTCAATTTTAAACATTTATCCCTACGCGTATCCTTGACTAAAACTCAATGCCATGTTCGAAACTAATTTTCTTGAGAAGGACGTTTCGTTGGAATAAAAATTACTTTAAAATTTCATTGAATGAAATTTCTTATATTCCTTATCATTCTCCAGACGAACTGCTTATTATTTTTGGCTCTTAGTTTTTGTCAGACGCTACTATGATTTAATTAAATGTTGTTTTTTTTGTATCGTTTCTTGGTTAAATTAATAGTGGTCTACAGCTACACGTCACATTTTGCACTGTATTTATTTCTAGTATAATAAATACCGTATTATAATAATAAGAATAATAACAACGGCAATAATAATAATCATTATCGTGTTGCTTGTTAAAAAGTAGTGAAACTGTTTCCTCTTCCTCATATACTTACCACTTACAAGAAAATCGCTGGAGAGTACTTAATAACACGAACACCCTGTACCCTCGATATCCACGTCGGCTAATAACAAGCCCCAAACGCGAAGATGGATCGTCCAATTGTAACGGAGGAGGTCGTCGCATAATTTGTTACGCCACGCAACCAGAGGAATCGGTACGCAATGACCAGCGCGCGAAAATATTCTGGGATAATTTCTCGCATGCCGTGCGAGCTCCATGCAGATGATTCCTGCCTTACGTCATTGACCGTGATGTAATTAACCGCGGAAGTTAACGAGCGGCGATCATGGAGAGATGGAGCGCTCGAAGAGCGGCATGGATCGACGTTCGCTCGGTATGTCGCGGAATTCCGTATTGGATCACGCGGTTCTTTCTTCCCTATGGAGACGAAACGATGGAATAGTAGCGATGCTGACAATAGCATCACACGTTTGTTTAATTGTCATGAAACAATAGAGGGTGTTTCTGAAAAAGGCTTTAGGACTTAGAGGTGTAGACAGTGATTACCGATTGAAAGCTGAGGAGAAGGGAGCATAAGGTTCGGACACCAATTATTATTGGTCTCAGATTTCGCGTACTGTTGGTGTTTTGTTGCAACAAAATTTTGTTTTGTTTGGTGTACTGTTGGAAAAAGTTCTGGAACTCTCGTTTTTAAAAAAATTTTGTCAGAAGATATATTTTAGATAGGTTTTATTTAATAATATCATATTATTCATGTTTATTTAATAAAAGGTAGGAAAAGGATAACATAAGTAATTAATAGTTTTATAAGAATTATTGAACAGAAAAGAGAACTTATCAAGAATAATACTTAAATAACAGTTTTGTATAATTTACACGAACCAAAATACATCAAAATTCTATAATAGCTGCGTAGATAAATATTACAAATAACTAACAGATTCAGAATATCAATTTAACTGTACCTAATAATTATTTATTATTGTTGAAGCACTATTCATTGAATAGTATTCAGTATTTGTTACAACAATTGAGAACTTTTTTTAATATTAATGAACAGAATATCTGTTGCTGTTATAGAAAAAGTATTATTTTTATATTTTATAAATTCCATTCCAACTAAAACTTTTATGTTTAAGAATTCTTACTTTATCGGTTTTCGTGGAACTTATAATTTGAGAATATTTTTAAAAAAGTTCCACGGTCGATGTTTTAAATAGAATCTGTTGAAAAGTTCCAGAACACTTTCCAACCGTGGTTTATAATAATGTACGAACAGTATACAGCGCAATATTGAAATTTTTATGATAAAATCGAGTTTAATGTTGCGATTTTTGCAGAGCCTCGCTATATGTCCATACGGAAGAACGAATCAAATGGTAATTAAAGTGCATTTGTACCGCGTTTGAATTAAACAAAATAAAAATACTGTTTTGGCGTGGGTATATGCTTTATTTATGATTAATTACTCCAGGTGGATTTCGTTGTTATGTACTGGTTCACGTACAGGTTTTAAGAAAGACGAATTTTCTTGTGAAACTTTGAGTAATGCATCCTATGCGTTTGATACATTATTACACTGGCTGTGGACTAAGTATACGCAGAGACAAATCGGTATCCCGAATTTCGTACACTTTCTTCGTGAGTAAAAAATGTTTCGTTAACGTGGGTTGAAAAAATGGATCCTGTTGTACTTAGTATCGATTTTTATTTATATTAAAATTAATGATTATTGGTGGGCTATAAGTATAGGTGGGCTTCAGTAAGTAGAACATGCCTGTCAAGAGCAGACCTGGAATTTCTGAAGGAGTTCGCTATTACATACCTACGTAGATGTGAAGTATGCGGAGAAATGGAAGGAGGACGCGTAGAACGTGTTTCTAACATGAAAGTAAGAATGTGGTATGATGATCCGTTTGTTTTTACTTCGCATTCGATAAATAGCAGTAGGCAAATCGCTTGTATTACTAACGTTAAAAATTGCTGCAAATTCTGACGGGGATACTTTTGCGAACCTGAGTATGTCAAACTGTAAAAAGATACAAGCTTCAATTTTTTATTGTATACCCGTTTATAAAAGCATTGATTGATAAATTCATTTATTGTTTTACGAACATTCATCGACCTATGCAGGTGTGTATCATCAATAAGGGACCACTCTGTGTACTACTAAGTAGTTAGCCAATTAATACGATATTTTACATTGATAATAACATTAACATAATTTTTTAACGTTTAAGTGCCTTGGACACATATATGCGTTCGTTTTGTGCGTAGAACGCCCATAGGCGTGCAACCAATATGGTTAGCAAATGTAGCTAGATGGTTTCCGCACACTGGGTACTGAAACAGTGTAGAGTAAGGTTTAACGTTACTGCTTCGCCTGACTTATTTACGTATGCAAATTAATTCATCCAGTCTTAACCACTAAAACGCAAGCTAATAAAATGAAAAAAAAATGAAGAATCCTACGAGTATAGTAGTTTGAGGAAACGATGCAGTAAAACTCCAACTAGGGTCGAAGCACGTTAACGGGCCACGCACATACGTATAAAGTACAAGCGTATTACTTACGGATAAATAAAAAGCATTCTTCTAACAGATTTATCTATCCGACAAGTACCAAATCCAGAACACTAGCGCAATGAAAACGCAGAACTATGGCCACCAGATGGCGGAAGGAGTAAAACAAATGATGCATCAAGATAAAGTTGTAATCCCCATAATATTCGCCATGAGAGTAGGAGCCATAAGCTTCCGTGCAAGCGTAAGCACACTTAAACTCGCACACGCGTGTAATCGCGAAGGACAATGATCATAAATTTTTTTTCGTTCTAAACAGAGTACCATAATACTAAATTAAGTAAATTCCATGAACAGAGACTGTACCGAGTAAATAGCACAGGATTATAGATAGGTACTACTAATAAGAGAAGATCCTCAACCCGGAAATTCAAAAAATTATGAAACTTTGAGGATATGTAGAGAATACATAGGTACATATCTCGCAATTTTTTTTTGGTGCCAAAATTCAATCCTAGGGGGTGGAATTGACCCCTAAAAATCAGGTTTTTCCGATTTTTAAAAGACTTCAAAAAGGAGGAAGTTATAGATTCGACACGTATGTATTTTTTTTATTTTTTTTATGTTTGTCCGTGCATGACTCCTCAGCATATGGATCGATTTTGATCTTTTCTTTTATTCGAAAGAGGGCGATGTCCCAGTAGTCCCATACAAGGACAGTAACACTAATCACTATTTTCGCTGTCCTATATCGAGCTGCATACAGAAACCTAAATAAATGGAATCGAAAATTTTTAACATCTTTCATACATGGTACAGTATAATAATCAAGGTTTATACTAACGTGATCAATAATCCGTTATTTTCACTTTAACATTGATTAATTATGTAAAATTCTGGCGTACGCATGCGCATTGGCAGATATTCTTGTCAGTGTTTGTACGTGTATATCAACGTATGTTATTGTTTCTAACAATAAGTGCTGACTCCATCCAGCAAGTAGATGAACAAATGTAATGTTAGAACCTATATTTTTGTAATTCTACTGCGATGAATTGGAGAAATCGCAGTTTTGGCCGGCGTTCGCGCTACGTCAATGAAAACGGTGGCGTTTTTCCGGTGGCACACTTCTTCAATGGAAAAATGCCAGCCGGTCGAGGGGGATTCGATCTTCCTGCCGTACGGGCCCGACAAGTTGCAACGGGGAACCGTTACGTCGGCGAGACGGGGCAAAATGCAGAGGAAACCGCGAAAAAGCTATGCGCGGCAGTCGTGCAGCGCTCGTAAAGTCAAGTTTACGGTAGACTGACAACGAGATAAGGACAGTGCGCAACAGTTATGCCCGCTATTTCTCGCGTCCCATGAAAGGGGGTAGAGAAAAATGACGTCGACTCGCTCACCATGGAGAGAAACACTCTATTGTCGTCTTCGATACTCATCGACGTCGAACAAGTTCGTTGTTAAATCTTTGCAGACAAGATACCAATAAAGTAGCGACACATAGTACAATAAAAAGGGGCGACTTTTAAAGGGTTATGCCTACCTGTGAGATCTGAAAAAAACATGTATATTCGGGAACTCTTTGCGGGAAAACTTGAAAGCTTTTTTAAATAAACAATTTTTCGAATTTTTTATTTCTGATGAACCAGGTCAAAACTACAGCGGTCATCGTAAAGTGCTTAAATGAAAAATCGCTGGCGGGAGATCGCCTATAATTCAATTATTTATTTAGACTTCGCATTGCGAAAAACTACAAGAACTTTGAACTTGCGAATATACAACCGTTTATTTAAAAAAAACTTCAAGTTTTCAAAAAAAAAATCCCAAAAATATTTGTTTTCAGACCTTACAAGTAGGCATAACCCCTTAATGCGACAATAAGTCGGAAACGTGGAATCAAATTTTTGTGTATAAGGCTTTTCGAGAACACCACCTTTGAATCCACTTTTGTTAATTCTGATTTCGTTTAATATTCCTGGCGTAATTCGAATACTTTTGTGTCTGTGCATAATTCGTTATCTGTGTTGAGCAAGGAGGAGTGCGCGAAGTGGACGATGAAGGGAGTCTGTGCTTAGGTCACGATGACTGTGAAGAACCGGGATAGGAAGCAACTCATTACATGAAACGAATAAAGAGGCAGCTTATAGACTGTCAATAAGCCCTACATAGCGTGTGTGTCTAGTGTCTAGTGAAATGCTGACGGTGTATACCGTTAACCAAACGAGTAATGTAACTAAATGCAAGTTTCTCATCTACGTTTTTCCAGTTTTGGCCTCTGCACCCGGTAATCTTTGAGCACGCACATATTTTTCTTCAAGACCTGATTTTTACGAGAAAGTGGTAGCTCTTCTTTAGACTAATAGAAGTTTCAAACGCAACCGTATTCCAGATTTGGACGTTTAAATTATGTCCAGCAACCATGACGGATAAAAGGAATTTCTTGTTAAAATTTAATACTCGGTGAAACTTGATTAGCACGAATTGCGTACCTGAAATAATCACGTTTTTTCGCGGGATACAAAAGGTTATTATTCGGTCATCGATGTTTAAAAAGGCTGTTTAAGGAGCGTGTGTGGTCGCGTGATTAGCAGCTGAATTGCATGGTCGATGAAGAGATATGAATAAAAACATGCAATAAGTACCATTATTAAATACGAGATGAGGCGCAATTAAAATTTACATCTCGTAGAATCCAGTATTTCGAGGAGCAATTAAAGAGGATAATTACTGTGCTGGTTTGAGACGTGTGGTTCTCTTTACAATTATTTATTTTTTAGTTCAATAATGTTTCTTTTATTGAGATGTTTTAATGGAAGGAAAATGAATTTTTTGAAGAGTGAAGTAAAATAAAAGTCCACAATTGCAAAACGAAACGCCGCAATTGCACTGTAAACAGTACACCTTACGACGTACTGTCAAGATTTTAAAATCAATTATTTCATTACAATTCAAGACATCTTGACAACCACGAAGCAACTTCATCTAAAATTAGTAGTTTGTCACGATTTTCGTTTCATTTCACTCTTCGAAAAATGCACTTTTAGTAATAGGTTGTAGAAAACTAAGTCCTAAAATGAGTTTCGAAATTTAAAAGTGTCGTTTATTTGCACGGCACGCAATCCTGTTTCCAGCTTGCGCGAAATAAAGGCGTTTGGGATAGAAGAGTGTCTCGATTTTTTCATTAGATCGCACGAGCCATGAAGTCTAGTCGCTACGACCATCGAACAAACTTCATTCTCTGGGGGTAGATTCAATTATCGAAAGTTTAATCTTCCGATCCCTTCTCCTTCCCTCGAGTCCTTGCTTTGCAGCGAGATAAATTCGGCGTGGGGACGAAAAAAGGTCGTCCAGACCCATCCAGCAATCAATCGTGGCTCCGTGGGTCCTCATTTCGTGTTAATTAATAAGACTGTGGCGTAACTGCCGTGGGGAACCCGAATCTTCATTCCTCGGGTTTACGATCACTTCCGAGGTTCAATGGCTTTCTCTTTTATCAGCTCTTTTATCAAGCTTTTTGGTTACTTTCCTTTTGCCCATCATTCTAATGGGCTGTGAATGAAACATTCGTTTTTTTACTATATAATAATTAGCGTTATCACACGAATACGAGTCTTAATGTTAGGGGCGTACGGAGTTACGCGACAGCAAAGGATTAAATTGTTCCGCAGCTAAAAGAAATCTGATCTCTCTATACTTTGGTGAACTTTTTCAGATGTCTAAGAGAGTTTAACAATGGTTTAACTATTGAATATTGATCCATAAATTTTAGTAGAAATGGTGAAGGAAATGGTGAAAGTCGAGGTCTCACGCTATTGTTATGATTTGCTTTGAAGAATTAGTACCTACTCTGCTTTGCAGAGCTATAACGTAAATATTTTTCTACAAAAAAGTTACCAAATGTTCTTTAAATGTTGCTCTTTTGAATGCAAAATGTTTTGTAAAAATATATGCTTTTGCTTTTTCAAAAAAAAAAAAAAAAAAAAATCACAAGCATTGGCCACTTTTCGGCAACCTGACTAGGTATAACCCGTTAATGTAGTTTTGAACGACTCTATCTACTTGCTCCATTTAAGTTCACTGTAACGTTTGCAAGTTTTAGAAGAATCCTAAGGCAGGGGGTAACTTTCGTCTCTAAAATATGATGAATAAGTCTCTGGGCTGTTGACTTGTCTTCAAGACACCCAGGGGTATTATCAAATTCACCCTCTATTGATTTTATTTATATCGCTAAATCTCTGCAAGGTATACTTGCTGGTACAGCCATAGCGAACTCATAAAATTATAGAGGAGTCAAAATAAGCATATCTAAAGCACCAGGACATTCCTCTTGAGAATATATAAAGAGTTGAGAAGTTGGGCCTCACTTAGGGACATCCTGCATCCCACCTCTCATTCAGTCCCCACTAATCATAATGCAGAATGCACAAAATCAAAAATAGGATTCGAATGGAAAATGTATGGACCTTCGACTTTGGGATAAGACCTGTTAGGAGAAACTGTAGGGTGTTGAAGGTTATACTTCATGAATAATGCACCTAAAGCAAGTAGAAGTAGACTTTCAACACCATTCCACCGCACCACAGTGGTTCGAGTATACTACATACTAGTTGGACAAAATTATTTTTTCGCGGGTTTGGGTTTATATGGGGTTCAAATTGCTTGAAAACAAACCTGATTCGTATTACAGTTTATTATTTCAATAAAAATATCAATAAAATAAAAATATGACTAATTCAATTAAGGGGAAAGAACAAAACGACAGTATTGTACTTTAAATATAATTAAAGTCTCTACTTTCCGTACATTCAACCCTTGTCGCGTGGATCGACGTGGAACATATAGTAAAACACTATTTTAATAGCGATGCAGGGAAAACTTATTTCAAAAAGCAGGTTTTAAACTTAGAAACTCAGAAATTACGGGAATAGACATAATGTTATAACTGTTAATTATATTTAAAGTACAATATTGTTGTTTTGTTATTTTTCCTTTATTGAATTAGTCATATTTTTATTTTATTGATATTTTTATTGAAATAATAAACTGTAATACGAATCAGGTTTGTTTTTTAACAATTTGAACCCCATATAAACCCAAACCCGCGAAAAAATAATTTTGTCCAGCTAGCATGTAGTATACTCGAACCACTGTGCGCACGTGCGAAGATAGAAAATAGCATTGAAGTCCTCTTGATATTGTCAACCCCCAAGAATTATTTAATTATTGTAATATTCGAGAAAACACGAGATTCAGAATACTAAATCTGATTAGCATCGCGTGTCACGATTGAAAAATGCAATTGAAGATACTGAATGCGATCAACCGCAATTGTTCGCAGCGAAAGAATGCAGGGCGGAAAAAGAGTCGTAAACTACGAGAGCCGTCATAAAAGAAGTCGTGAAGAGAGTATAAAACGCGCCGTAAAATACGTGTTACTCGAAGGTATGAGAAATTCATGGTCTGGGTAAGGTCGAGGAATGGGTACAATAGAACCTCGATCCTTGCGAAACTATGGGGCTGAAAATGCGTGCAAGTATCGGGGTAACCAATCAGGTGCATAACCCCTTCTACTGTCACTTTGTGCTTGGTTTATTCTCCCTACGAAATGCAACACATAAGAGTTATTTGCAAGCGTCGATGGGACTATTATCGAGTGAGCTAGTATCGAGGTGACTATGACGGAGGTCAAATATATTGGCCGGTCTAAAGTTGTTACAGCGATCGAGGGGAAATCGGTCCCCTCCCGTGAGCCTGACGCGTGTTCGTGGCGTAGCACCAGAGGGAGCGAGAATGTTAAGAAAAGGAGCGCTGAGACAAGGGTATGTGTCATGGTGGGAGTTAGTCCTCACTCGCATTGAAAATATCTGACCTCCACCTTAGTATCGAGGAGACTAATATCGGGAGGACTATATAATATCGTGGGAATTAGTATAGAGGTGATTAGTATCGAGGTGACAGGTATCGGGGTTCTATTGTACCTACTATCATCGCTGTGGATGCGGTCTAAAGCGATTCTCTCTGACTGTCGTCGTTGCGTACCCGTTGGCCGTTACACCATGTTACACCGCGTTACAACGGGCACGCACACGTGGAGCTGTACGGAAAATATCGGGGCTATCGTTACGCCTAATGAATATTGTAACGTTAAACCGGTACAGCGTGACTTCGCCGGCTATCGAACCGACGTGTTCAGCCGCCAATTATTAATCCCGTGCTCGCCGCTCGCTGTCGGCTGCCTCGCTGAGGGAGAAGAATATTTTTGTCGCTGTGGCAACTTGAAACTAATATATTAATTAACACATAATACAGGTTGAATCTTAATTACGCGTCAGTATTGCAGGGAGGTAATCTACAGTACGAAATATGATGTAAAAGTTATGAGCGTGAACGGTAGATCGTAGAGGTGTACCTAACAATAGTGAGGGCTTTGAGTGTCACGGCGCAGAGAGGGAGAGCTTCGTGGCGCGAAGTATGTAGGGATAGCGATGAATAAATTTGAGGTTTGGCAAGTGATCTAGTGTGGCTTGTTTAGTGCACTATTAAACTTTTGAAAAAAAAAATTTCTGTCTCTTATATATTAGGAGTTATTCGCGAAAATGTGGGAGTGCCTATTTGATCTTGAGGTTAGTTTTCACACCCTTAAAAGGCGGTTGGGCACGAATATGTCGTTGTTCTTGTCTTCAGTAACTCTATAAACCCACAAAGTGGCGTTCCAATCGGCGAGTGCAGGTTCGAGGGGTTCTTTTGTTAGTAACAGGTACCCCCTAACTAAGTAGAGGCCAACAGTAGTATTTAGGTACCACACTCTATTCGATATTTCGACAGTTCGACAATCGTTATTGTTACCAAAATTTTAAATCACGACCAGGGGCGTCCGTACACTTTTTTCCAGGAGTGGGGGCAACTTTGGGATGATGGTAAAGAAAAATATACCTCTCTTGCTTTTTTATAGTGCCAATTTAATTAAAAATTTAAAACAGAAATTTAAAAATTTTCCCTTTTTTAGTATAAACTTAATAAAGATCAGTTTTGAAAAATAAGCGATTTTTTCTCAAAAGCCAGAGGGTACCCCTTTGCACTCCCCTCTGGATCACATGATCACGACAGGATCCAACGTTTTAGTGGATGCTACTTTTCGATCGATTCATCAGAATCGCACATTTTTCACTGCTAGTACGCGCAAATCTTTCGCTGTTACTCCGTGCGTACTTACATAGGTAGGTATGAATTGTACGTAGCATCGTATGCTCCACTTTTCGCGAGCATATACCTGCAGGACGAACGGTCGAAGCGATACCTGTTTCTCACAAAAGGGAGCACTAAAATCACGGGATCTCTTAACTTTTTTCCTCTGCCTCGGCGACGATGGCGAAGAAAAATACAACATATTGTAGGGTGAAAATCACTGGACTGGCAGTTGGCTGGACGCCGCGAGTCATAATTTGCGCAGCTGCGGCGACGGCCGTCCCTTTAATCTAATGCTGCTGCGATCGATTAATGATTGGGAAACGATCGTGTCTGGTAGCTCGTATACGAAGAAGACGCGCTGGTGCATTATGCATTAACGACACGAACGCGCGGAACAGATACAGGGCCCGTAGCACCGCGGGACGCAGTACGTATTACGCATTTTTCACGATTACACGATGAAGCCGTTTGCCATCGAGCCCCTCATACAGCGCGTTAATTTATTCCAATATAGGCCCTCGCCGGTGATAATAATTTCCATCCTACCTTTCGTTGGGTCCACGAACGCCGTGATGGAAATTGAAATTGCCGCGGTACGGCGTGCGGCGCTACATGATCGCACGCTTTTTCTACCAACACTTTGTTTTGAACCTCTGTTTCGAGATGAAAGATAAATCTTTGGATGCTCTTGTTTCATGGTGGAACGTTTTCAGATAATTTTGCTGCATGAGGTCGTTCAGAAAATCGAGTGCATGTTTTCCGAAGAAGAAATACTTGTAGGTATAGGTCGTTGTATCTGTTGAGACAATTTTAATTGGGGGTTTCGAATTTGGGATTATACAAATTGTCAGTTTACAATGTTTCGACAGTTTTATGTTATTTAATGAGTAGCATAACAGATTTCCTTTAAAATCTTCAGGGAACTTGTTTTATTTGTTAAAAGTTTATATCGTAGATATAAATGTTACAGTTTATTGGTAAATGATTACCTGATCAAAGGATAAAGATAAAAGTTAAGCAAATTTTTTAAGAATTCACATAATAAACTAGGAATAAACTTGGAAGCTAATGAAAGCATTAGAAATGTAAAATTTTCATAACACGTGTTACATGCTTTATGAATAATGATATATATGCGTTTAAAAAGGAAATTAATCGATAAATCGAAACTGATACTGCAGGAAATCGTTCGTCAATGTTAATAGTTTTTTCCAGAAAGTTCCTGGGTTTCTATATGCAAAACATAAGAACGCAAAGAATTATTGAAGTTATTATTAATGGCGGTGCATTAGTTGTTGTCAAGATATTAATCTATGTAATGGAAAACGGGGTGGTTCGAAGGAGGCGTAACGCTAGAAAATGTGTAACAAGTTTTTCAATGTATAGGATGTATCAGAATTATAAGTGCAAACGTAACTGGTTAAACTCGTGACCGAAATTAAAAATTTTGAGGTACTCAGACTTGTATGTCGAAAACCAATAATTCCGCATTAATATTGTTAAGATATCTTGTAAATCCATTGTGTAAATAGCTGATTACGTACTTTGAAATAAGTGTGCCTTATTACAGGTTAATTTCATGTTACGTATTTCAATACCTAACTTCACTCCTAGTAATCATGGCTTTTGCAAATTGTTATGGTTTATGTTACTCGCAGTCATTTTTGGGAGGCTTAATGGATTTGCAAACTGTAATGTGTGGTACTTTCGTAAAAAAAAGTACTACGAAGCGAAATATCTCAAAGTCTTCGTTGATTACATACAAGTTGTTGATTTTGTTTTGTCATATTCTTCTGAAACTCATGCCGTTTCACACATTCACGGCACGGCACCGTGTTCATGGTAAAAAGTGCGACGATCATATAGAAATCTTCCTTGTATGCGGCGACGGCAAGTGCAAAAGATCTCATAAGATCTTCGTTCCTTTTACCGTATAAACGTTGCCGTGCCGTGAATGTGTGAAACCGGGCTAAGAAAGTTATATAAATGATTTGTATAACATTTTTGTGGCATTTTATATTTAAGTAGAATTATGCCTCACTTCTGTTCAAAACTACCCCGTACCGCGGCACAATTGAACAAAATATAGAAATCAATTAATAAAAAAAAATCGTGGAAGACACTGTACAAAAATGTCAGAAGAATTCATTTAATTAAAAATATGTCTAAAGCTTACCTGTGCATGAAACAAAAGTTGTTTTTCCAGTGTATAACAAAAATATGTCCCAATTTCAAAAAATGTCCAATTATTGTGCCTCGGTCTCTCCTATAAACTAAATAGAATTAAAATGACACAATAAGCCAAGCGCTTTGTAATCCATCCACCAAAATCTATAAATCACAAATTCTGGTGGTAGTTTCTCACACCCCCGACAGTGGAAAAGACACAAACGCAGAGGTAGATAAGTGACTATTTAGTACACGCGCGGAAGTAGCCTGGAAGGACAAACTACAGGGTGTATTTATCGTGCGCATCGTAAGTCTTCCACGCATATTTTTTTCGGGTGGTCGTGTATCACTGGATCATGATTCAGCGATGACTAACAGGCAGCGTACGGCAGGGATCGTTATGCGAGGATGCTGCTGCTGCTGTTGGCAGCACCGTGTATCGCGTATAGTTAGTTGGGTCGTTAGGCTCGTCGATTAGACGTTAGTTAGTCCCCGCCTTTAACGATACGCGTACGTACACGTACACGTCGTCGCTGCCTTCTGTATCCCCCCTTACAGTGTACGTATGTAGTGCGCGTGTCGGTGGAGATTCACGATGGAAATCGAAAGCATCCTCGTGGGGAGGGAATTAAAGTCGGGATTCTTATCGGTCTCGAGTCGCATACCTGCCCCTGGAAAATATTCCCACGGCTTTCGTGGGACGTTAACTCCGAGTTTTCATCGGTTAACCCTTGAACGGCGGATAGCTTGACAGTGGATGGCGAACGCGGGGTCCATTTTTACCGGTAATATAATTTCGTTTATACGACCTTCAGAATAAGTTTTTCATATTAGATTCTGATGCCGCTGTAGTGTAATACTTTTAATCTTCTGAAGCAGAAATACGAATTATTATTATGTTGCCTTTATTGCGCAAAAAAAGATAGTGTAGATACTAGTTAGAGGGTAGAACTGTTATACTACTCAACCCTAATACCTAAGTCGCTAATGAGTGATTAGTTAATTTAATATAAGTAATTTTAGATTGGTCAAGTGAGAGGGTTACTTTGATGACTAGGGTGGCCTTTATTTATACCTGTAGAAATATTTTTCTTTTGTATTTCATCGCAATCATCGCGCCGCGCCGCGGCCCCACGAAATTCAAATTGACTTGAGGAAAATCGACGCTAGCATTCGCCTCGGCATAGATACCGTACGGAATTTCGTAATGGGCGAAACAGAATTCGCAAACGGATTGAAAGCTGCGGCATTGTATGTGGAAGGCGCTCGACTCAGTCGTTGGAACGGAGAAACAATGGCGATTCGCCGTTTTATGGAAAGACGGTTTGGCACTCGTGTGCAGCGCGTGGAAACGAGTCGCTTCGCGGCGATAAGACAGATGGGATGTTGAACGCATTGCGGGAAATTTGTCTCTAATTGCGTGCACCTGATTATCTGGCTATGGATCCGTGGTACATATTTCATTGTTTGGCCTTTGAAATGCCCGCCGATACGCGCTCGTACGGTATTTCCTATAAGGATAATTAATTAAAGCGTACAAATATATCAATTAAGAAATTTTATGTTTAGATTGAAGAAGAATATTTTTCGAGGCAATTAGTTTCGCAGTTAAAGTGAATTTTTCTTTTTATATGCGTACGGAGAATGTTTTACTCAGTTCGTTACAGGAGATTCTTACAAATGAGTTCATAATGTTGGAGAAATTTTTTGAGCTTCGTTATGTAAGCGATTTTTTCGTTTCGTATGGTTGAGCAAATTTGAAATAGTTCATAATAAGACAAATGGTGATGTAACTGGAGAATTTTAAACAGAATCGTTGATAAATATACTATTGTTTATGAAACCCTTGAAGGTCTGAACAATATCTACTTGAAAATGTTATTAAAATAGTAAATACATATGCTGAATAATGCTAACAGTGCGAAGTGGAATAAATTAGGAGATTCTATGGTCAGACGTGTTTTGGAAATCAATATGACTGGGACCACAAAACCTCAAATCTGCATTATTTTAAAAATTATTTCGAGTAATCCTTCAATTTTAAAGATGTGTATAAATTTAGTAGCAACTTCATTTATGATTCTTAATTCACACTCTTGTTTACATTTTTAAATCCCCGTTTCAGTGTGAAACGAAAGGTCTTGCAGCATGAGACTTGATAAGCAAATTATGCCAATAGCATTAATGCATTCTCAACGAACTTTGTGTTCCAGGAAAGACTTAAAGAGTTAGTAGAACAGTCTGTACATTTAACAATTACCATCGTGCATGCGCTTAAACAGTTTTGTTATACAAAATTTATGCTCTTTGATGAGTCTCATACATTATCGTTCCTCAGATCTTGACGGAAGTAAAGGAGATAATTAAAAATTCCATCTGATGGACTACCGTTATATGATTTGCTGGAATGCTAGTACATTGAACACATAAATACATGAAAATTACCATTTGAAATAATTTCTCGTTCGTTGATTCTAGCAAGAAAAATCTTTTAATAGAACTGAATTGTATTTGAAGAGTCCCTTTTTCGGTTGTGAGTATTCTAGTTTTTTTTCGAAAGCGTAAAAGTGTTCTTAACTAGTGAAGAAAAAGTAGAATTTCACACGTTCATATCAAATAAATTTCACTTGTAATTAAGTTACGCTAAACTGTTTTACCTTTTCCAATTTTAATTTAATATTGAATTGAAGAATATGCTTGTCCACGTGAGATAAGTTTAATATTGATAAATAGTATAGGTCACTAGTCAAATAACGTGCAAATACTAAGAAATGAGTTTCAGAAAACGATATAAGTAATAGTTTTCAAACATATCGATATCACTTGTTGCACTCCAATAGTTTTTTCAAATTGATAAAATCACAGAAACATTTTTATTTTTTAATCTGTCTCCGTCTTCAAAAATCCTAGTTTTCACATCTTCATCTATGCATAAGCATTCACAACAAATACAAGTCACTTCGTATGTTTCTTTGTCTTCGTAAGAATTTTTTATATTTTTACCCAAAATTCTCCTGCAACTAACACTACTTAGTCATGGTGCCATATTCTTTAAATTACATTACTCTACAAGTTACCCACGTAAAGTTTAATCACGAGCACGCACGACCGTATAAGTTGCAACCTTGAAATCAATATTTCGCAGAAAGGTATCCACGCCAAGGACTTTCTGTCCCATAAATCCCAATATGAACGTGAGCACATGAACTTTCAATTTGTTCCTCGAGACAGAAACGAAAATACGTTTCGCTTCTTCTGCAAAATGATAAATAGTGCTCTTCTTATTTGTCATTATCACGAGGTTAGCACTTTGCCAGCCGATCTCGCCAATGCGACCGTTCGGTAAGGATTTTTACAATTTTCAAGATTTTTACGATTTTTACGATTTTTACGATTTTTACGATTTTTACGATTTTTACGATTTTACGATTTTTATGATTTTTACGATTTTTACGACACTTGTACGATTTGCATAGTAGAAGTCGTTAAGAAACAACGAGAGCGTGCCTGAGATGTTTAACGATCAGGAGTGAAGGAGAAAGAGGAGGGCATTAATCGAGCTGGGATGTAAAAAGTACGTCGAAGAACAGAACGATGGGAGATTGACGCTAAAAAGGGGAGGATTTAATTACCACTCGTCAAATTATCGAAGATACCAGTTCCAATGCGGATAAAAAAGACTGAAATATTCGTGTTAATTTTTGAATGGCAGGTATAGGGCCACTTTTGACACATACCTTCGTTTGGTGATCGTTTTATAATCTAGAATCTTTATATTTTTAAAGAAGTAATGAGTGCCATAAGCAATATTCGGTACTGGAAATATTTATTATATTACTTGAATATTTAGAGTGAATTCACTTCCACCTCATTTAGTATTATTAGTATTTGGAAAGCATTCTGGCGTCATTGTTGAAGGGGCATATAATGATTGATACCTTGGCCAAAATAACTACCAATTACTTTATCAAACATGTAGTTATGAAGATTGTTTCACAGGACGTGGATTTGGAGGTGATGCAATAAATATTTTCAGTACTGTAGTTTGACGTACCTATATTAAGGTTATAAATGCAGTTCTGCCTCTATAAATGATCGATCCTGGGGACCGCTGTGATCAATTTTCGAGACGAGTAGTATATTCGGCCTGCCTCTGCTCTTTGCTGTTGTGAGCGAGAGGGACTGAACGTGTGAAAAGGCCCGCGATAGCGACAAGTCATGAATTATTACCCTCTCACTCGCTGCAGCAATTACGAGAGAAGTGGAGGGGACAGCGGATGATCACTTTTGGAGACAGGAGTGAAGTTTCGGATCAATTGTGAAGGTAGACTACTGTAGACTAAGGTGGCCCTTATTTCAACCTGCGATTTCTTTTGCTCTCATCCCCTAATATGGTTCCGTTTCATAAAAAATAGTCCTTGGAAAAGATTATTACAATCGGACAACAGGAAAGTGTGCCGACCAAGCCTAAAGTTTAGAATTCATCAATGGTTTGAATTTGAAGAATTTCTAAAAAATAGTAATCCCTACCAAAATTTTGTTCAAATAATATTAAAAGAACATTCAATTTTCTACAATTACTGAATATATAATTTTTTCGTGCTTCCAACTATTTTTTTAGATAACAGCGTTTGAATATAGAGAGATCCGAACTTCACGTGTCCCACGTATCCACGCTCGCACGCGCATTCCGCGAATAGAGCGCGTTACTTATTACCTAGATTAAAGACTCCTTTCGAGCGAGGCAAAAACGTTTCACGCGATGGTCACGGTTTTACAAGGAATCCATTTTTTGTTCACGAACTTTCTAACGCTGCGTGTAAGCGCGTTTTTCAGCAGCACTCGAGAACGCTTAACAATCGTGACCGATATTTAAATTATGTACCACGGAACCACGGCCACGAGCGACCTTCCTGAAAAAACAGAATTTGCATTTGCATGGAATAGAAAACGGGGTTTACAAGAAAGGAGGCCTTATTCCATATACTCTTCTGAAACACAAAGTTCCATTGTCAATGAAAAAATGTGAGCTTTTGTCTTGCTTGATGATTCAAACAAATGACTCAGATTTTACGATGAGTTATAATAATAACCACGTATGCAGTGTTGGGAAAAATATAAATCGTGGGGGTGAAAGTTAAACAAACAAGCCTGCCACGAATAACAACTAAAAGCAGTTTGTTTATACAGCTTGGGAAGCCGCTCGCTACGTAAGAATTGTACGCCACGAACAAATCAGTAATTGGAAATCGTTAATGATAAAATCGACGAGCGTAATGCAATTTGCGCTGGCATGATTTCCAACGTGGGCATTTCGCAAATCGACTTTCGTCGTGCAAATGGAACCATGCTGGGAATATCGAGTGGTTCGAGCTTCTGCGACAGAATTTCTAATGATATCTTCCTGTCAGGTGTGAAAACGCCAAACACAGGAAAGAAAGGAACGCACTTTCCTGCAGGTGCACGCGCCAACCGGAAAAAGATTAAGAGAGTTTAGTCACGAGGCGCGCATCCTATGCATTTTCTCCAATACGCTTCGTGAATTCTTCGCGTTACATATCAACGTATTGAGACCGTCCAAGTCACGCGTTTGTTATTAGCGAAAGTCGTCATTTTCTCCAAGAAGCGATGCTTCTTTCTATAAAATGCTGAATTTTCAAATGCATGCAGTTGAATGGCCCCATTAACGACCGTGTCCCCTTTATCGGCCTCCGTTTTGTATTCTCCGTCAAAAATAATTAATAAACTATGACTGCGAAGTAGTCTAATATGAAGTTTAATAATATTTCAACCGTTGGTGTATTTGTGATTTGATTTATTATGATTTGTATAAGCAATTTTAGTGGTTGAAGCGAGATTAACGATCAGAGATCATGGCAGATGGAGTAATAGGGTGAAAAAACGTATATATTAAGTTGTAGGATTTAATAACAGAAAATTAGCAAACTGTAAAGTAATTTGTCAAGATTATGTAGTCTGAGAAGGAAATTGAAGAATTAATTAATGATTGCGTAGATGTAGACTAGAAATATTGTGAATCATGAAATGTAATTAGTGTGACATCCACAGAATTTACATTTAGTTTTTTACTTGTCTCTATTAAGTCATTTTAGAATAGTAGATACCATTCAAAAATGATAAGGGAAGAACCGACCTTCACCGAATACTTACCTACTTAGCTGATATCTCGGGTAATTAAATTTACATTTCACATTTCGAAGGCAAGTTTGCGTCCCAGTTTAATCTTCGGGGCCTTGGATTGTATCGGTCAAGGTTCTATGGAGTAATATCTACTTCTGTAATAATAAAAATTTGGGATTTAAAACCGATATGCACTTTCGTGTTCGGTATGGTAATGCCATGTGAGTGAATAGGAAAGAGGATGACTAAAACATGACATGAATAAAATTCCAATTTTATTCATCAATTAATGCACTCGTACGACAAAAAATTTCGATGAAACGAAAATTTGGTTCTTGGATATTTAAATTTTGCATAAGTAGGTATACTTTTATGATCGCAATAAGACATAGTTTTTTTATGTATTAATGATAGCCATATAGATGAGCCAAAAGCAACGTTTCATTTTTAATTTACATTTTTTGAAAGTTGAATTCATTATTTGTAAGTACATATTATATCTCTAAAATCATCTTAAGTAGACAGGTAATATATTGTACCTCAGTTTAGACATAAATTTGAAGAAAAAAAGACTATTATTATGCACCAAGCTTAAGACTGAATCATATTTCACAAAGTTTTATCATCAAAAAGTCATATTTTCTGCTCTGCATATTTCAGAACTGCTTTGCTTAGACAAGCGCTGAGAATATTATAGCAGTTTATTTTGTCCATGTATGTGTTACAAATATGCAGGGAAACTTTGAAACTTGTGCTTGAAACTGTTTCTCATCAAATTTACTTAGTCGTATTTCATAATCATATTCCACTCGCTATAATTGTCCTTAATTGCAAACAGCATTAACGTACGCAGTTATGAATGACTTTAATAAGACTTTCAAATGAAGGTTATTCGCACAAACAAGCACCCTCAAATCTGCAAAACAAAAATGCATTAAAAACAGGTTCATTTACACATACAATCATTTCCTCATAAAACCTTCTATAGAACTTCTGGCAAATATTGGGACGAGGTGGAGTCATCTCGAAATTAAGCCCTGAAAAACGGGATGGTAGAGTTAACTTTCATCGAAGAATCATTTATTCGGTCGACGCCTCGAGAAATTAATTTTACATTCGGTTTCGAAGTGAAATTTCTATCCCGTCTCAATTCAATTCTCAGAGGCCTTGATTCCACGGATCAAAGTTCGCCTGAGAGAGCCTGACCTCTCCTTCGCAATGGTGGTGGGTAAATTTAGCCAATCGCGGTGTCGAGTGGCAAACGCGACAAGGGTCCTTTGAACGACCGTATTAACATCAATAAAACGTGACGCGCGCCCGCGCGCGTAAAGAGCGCGCCGATGCGCGGCTCAGAGGCTCGCATAAACGACTCTGACGAATGTCTCGTGGATTGGCACATAATTGCACGGCAATAAACCGGGCGAACGTTTTACTCGCGTGACACACTTGACATCGCGCTGTCCCGCTCCTTTCGTTACGACGCATTGGTCGCACCCACCTGTGTGTGCTTGCTTATCCTGCGGCGAGTTCAAGGCTAGTTGGAAACGCTCCAATGGGGGACAAATCTCCTCTTCCTTCGCCAACTATTAAATGGACACCACGAATCTACTGAAATTGCAGTCCGGGAAAATTGCAATTCTGTTATATGAATTAAAATTCAAAGGGAGATATTCGGAGCAAAATTAATCGGTCTATAAAGCCGAGTATCTAACAGCCGCGCAAAATGCTCGCGAACGTTGCGGACGTTCCGGCCAATGTACATGAAAAGAAATTCGCTGATCGTGCTCGTTCAGTGGAGGCAAATGACCTAAGCATCGTCATTGACGGACCAACGACGAATGCTCGCGAATACGTTTTTGCTGGCAAGCATAGACACTCGGCAAATGTTTCAACGCAAACGTTTGGCAGAAATGCGCGTTTGATGGATACCTGGCTTAAGGGATCAACTCGCACGAAAATCAAGTATTTTTTGCGAATTAATTATAAGGAGATGAAAGCAAGTACAGACATTTCATTTTATATAATGTTTATTCCAATCGCGTAGAGTAAAAATATTTTTTTTCATACATATAGAGGGTGGTCAAATTATTATACTCAAAAAATTTGTCCTCAATATCTGTTAATGTTGTGGATGTAAGTAAAGTAAGAATGGATGAATGTTATTGTTTTTCATTTACTGATTAGCTACAATATTTGGCAACAGTGTGAGTAATTTTGCAACATATAAATCTCATTTGTTTTTAAAAGGGCGGGGATAGAATTATTACAAATAAGACGGAAATAATAGAGAATATCATCAGAGTATGACGGAATATTCCAAAACTGCGGGAAGTAGTCACAGAATGCATTGAAAGCATACCACGCCGAATCCAAGCCGTCATAAAAGCTAAAGGCGGAGTCAGCAAATATTTAGTAATTGTATTTCTCGTACAATATAGTCTTAAACCTAATGTAAATGTATTTAATTTGCATTCTTAAATACATAGACTTGTATTAAAAAATAATATTATAACATTAAAAATGACACATCTATTTTATTCCATCGGTTAAACTTAGAAAATATAAATCTTTTTGTTTGAGTATAATAATTTGGCTACCCACTGTATCTATTTTACAAATGGAACATTGAACTCTTCCATCGGATAAATTTATTTCAAACAGTTCACACGAGACCCAAATACCAACATTAAAAAATATATGAGGCGTATAATGTAATCTACAATTGTTGTTTAATGCATTCTAAACTTTCCAGAAATAACAAACTCGAACTTCCCTCCTATGTTCTTGGCAAATTATCAGAAACCTAGATAAGCATCCGTGTCGTCGTCCACGTTGAAGACTCAAATAATCAAGTGAAAATTTCGAGAACAATATCCAATTATTTCTGTGAAACTACATATCAATTTTTGCCAGTTGCTAACACTCATAAAATAGACACTGACAAGGGAAAATCCCGAACCCGGAAATTCATAAAGTTATGAAACTCTGTGAATATGTGGGGGATTTTTACCTGATTATAACGCAATTTTTGTTTGCTGCTTAAAGTCACTCGAAGGAGCTGAAATTAACCCCTGAAGATTTGGCTATTTTCCGATTTTGTGTTATTTCTTGCAAACTGTAAGAGATAGAAAAAAACGTCTCAAGGCAAATGTTACTTCTTTTAATTAGATCTATCATTCGGTAAAAAAAATTATTTTACAGTTCACAAGTTATAACACAAAATAGGAAAATGACCGGATTTTCAGGGCTCAATTACACCCCCTTAGAGTGAATTTGAGCAACAAACAAAAATTCCGTTGTAATCAGTAGGCATTCCCTTACATATTCACAAAGTTTCAGAATTTTTTTAATTTCCGAGTTTGGGATGATTCCTTTAAGAATCATTCTACGCTAAATACATTACTTATGGAACTTAACGTCAGGGAGTTAAATGACATTAAAAATATGACATTTTCCATATAAAATTCGGGGAGGTTACCTCATCATTTTATTCACTCCAAAATTTGTTTCAAAAAGACTTATTACAAGTAGGTACACTTTGTCTGTGGATATCTTGACTCCACAAAATTCCCCCAGAAATGTTTCATTCTTCATACCGACCCAGTACCGATTACAGGTTGGCCGGTTTATTTCGAGTAGGTCGTTGCATGACTAAATGTCACGGAACTTCTTCCACGGAGCTAATAACGTATCACCATAAAACATTCTTCTGTCCCACGACTCTAATTGGGGACAATTTAAGAGGTTCTACGAGAGTTTGTTGGTAATGGTTGTTCTCAAACACGAAAGAAAGAACCGGAGGGGAAAGAAGAGAGGCCGGAAGAGAGTCGACTTTTTCGCGGTTAATCTGTTGTCCTCGTTGAAGCAAAAATCGACGAACGAGTTTATAAGTCTGCGCGGTTCGAGGACGATGACCTCGCGCGTTGATCCTTTCGTAACCTTGCCAAGATACGAAATGTGTACCCAAAGAAATTCAGCAGGAAATGATCTTGACTGGCCGTTCGAGGTCAGACGTACATTTCATGTACATACGTCGGCGAAACTTGTTTAATGCAAATTGCGCAGTCAGATTTGTCTGTGCGGTGTGCCTTACAGAGACACTATTATTCAAAAAGGCCAAACTTCCTCGGTGAAAACATAAGAAGCATGAATTTCGTGCGATTGACAGTTTCGGAGATAAAGATTCATTTTCAGAGAGCCTGTTTCTAGTCAAATGAGCAGAGATTGCAAACTTTGGTGGCCTTTATTTTTTACAAAAATTCGAAACTAGCGAAATGATGACTTAAACCCCCCTTAATTTCACATGGACTACATTATGTCCCAATTTCAGAAAAATCCCTGACATCAACCGTAAATTATTTTTTTTTATATGAATTATAAACAGTATTATAGGATCTTAATCCAGACCTGGGATCCAGTCAAGAGGTGTGAAAATTGAGGGTTTCACGATACCAGCCACTGAATATATTCTTTGCCACTTATTACAGAGCTGCATTTACATATTTGGTGACATTCGTACCCCATTTAAGATTTAAAGTCTTAACCCTCGCCTGACAAATGCAGGGTCTATTTTGGCTTACCTTAATTATCAAATTTTATACATCACTTATTATTAGTATTCCTTTTTGAAAAAGATAACAATTTAGATCCTAAAGACATCAGATTCTAATATAAAAGTTTATTACGTATTGTATATGAAGAAAGTCCAATTAAGGATTAAAGAAGTATGTTGAATACATGCGTAAATTGTTCACTTGTCATCGAAACACTTGAGCGCTCTACCAACTTTTCCCCTTGATATTTTTACAACTGCAAGGCAAAGTACTGCAGATTATTCGAAAGCAATTTAAAAATTCATCATTTTTATGATGCATTGTCCACGATAAATTCAGCGATGCATCGTACGAAGCCTTTAAAGGTATTCAAGGGCGAAGAGAAACGCAGAGAGTTCGCTTGCTCGTTTTTCGTAAGGGGGTCCATGATCTTGCACCTCGATCGCTTTATAACCGCATAAAGGTACAGCGTGTCTCGATTGTAACTGGAGCAAACGTTGTAGAAAGTGGTCTTGATTTTTTATCCTGCTGGTGCCGAGCGACTTCTTCGTAAGCCGCTTGTTACACGATTTTTTGAATCGAGGACATCCAATCACTGTCATCGATTTCGGTGCCAGAGGGGAATCGTTATACGATCGAAGGAAAGTCTTTGCCGGTTCGACGGCAAAGTATAAATTCATTTGTCTTGCTATGTGTACAATAAGCGCTGCAAACTTGTGTTAACAAAATTTTGAAAAGAGTTTAAAAGAAATACCTGACAAAATTTTGTTTTCTGTCTCTTATAGTTTAGGAGTTGTACGCGAAAAAGTGGAAGCGCCTATTTGATTCTGTGGTTAGTTAAGGTTAGTAGAATGAAACATATCTGTTCTTGTCTTTAGTCACTCTATAAACCCACAAAGTTGAGGTCCAATTGGTGAGTTCAGTTTCGCGGTGTCCCTTGTCAGAATTCTAACGTCAAGTGTTGGAATTAAAGTAAAGCAAGACAATTGAAAGCCAATTACGGTACTACCCGACAATATAATTTCTGCTCGAAACGTTATTTCACGAAGCAAACAACTCGTTTTAAACTCGCCGGATGCTGTAACTAACCCTGACTAGAGAAAAGGGAATCTTATGCGAAGAATCTTAATATATAAAGCAGAAAGCTTCTATATGTTGTGTGTTTGTCCGTCGCCTAAAAACTTTCGAACGCTAAACTCTTAGATCACGAGATATGCCTCGGCTCATTACGCCTAACTAATCCAGATGAATGTGACCATTTTTACAAAGCGAAACTAAAACAATTTTTTTTATCTAACTTTCAAGCGATGCCGAGTCGTAAAGCTAGTATTATTATATTTTCTTGTTTATATCAGAATAGCAATTAGGATAAGTGCATCATTAAGATAATGGCCACAGCTTCATTGTACAAGGATAATACACCTTGTCAGATTCAAGAAGTATTCGCAGAATTCTTTCGTACTCTGCCACGCAACAGGGGAAAGTAACGTCTGTTTGGCTCTCTAGCAATTAATTCCCTTTCACAATAGAAGTCATCCGTGTTTCGTGGTTTTCCTTCAGTTTACAGACATTCGCCTACCTACGCCCAATCTTATCGTCGGATCAGGCTTTTCAACCAAAATCCGTATCCGTTACGAGGGATCGCGGTAGTTGCGGCTGTGGCGACAGAGGCGCGTGACTTTTAACCGGGGAGCGCTGGGCCAGTGGCTGTAGTCCCACGTTACAAACAGGCCCCGCCGGCGCGCGCAGAACGTAATGGCGCAAATTTAAATGACTGCGGTTGCTCGTAGGTGGCTATAGAGATTGCAGCTAGAATCCAGCGAGAGAGAAAGAGATTCGCGATAGCAAAGTACGATGCCTTCGTCGTGAGAAAGTCTCGGTACCTGGCTGGGCTTCCTTCCTTCCTTCCTTGAGAAGACTCTGCTTCGAGGAATTTCCGCCTCGCCTCCCTTCGCGTTGCCTCTATTAGCGGGGTTTAATTGATTACGTTGGGGTCAGAGTTTATTCTCTGACGCGATCGTCCATTCGACGCCCGACGGTGTTTGATTAGCTCGAAGGCTTCTACCCCGAAAATCGACGCTCGGAGTTTCGATCTGCTATGCGAACTTGCCTTATCAAAAACAGGGGCTCTGACAGAGGCGCAGGTTTTTGTTTCTAGCTCCATGCACTGCTGACGTTTTGTCTGCTACCGAATCCACTTGACTGGTTTCATTGGTGTGATGTTAATTTCAGCAAGCAGGCGGAGGATTAATGGCTTTTAATGTGGGTTTTGGTACGATTCTCTTGATTTTGATATGAGTCAGCTGCAGGCTTGGGCATTATTTGAAGAACATATTTTAAAAACGATTATTTAAATTATATATTATCTTATTTGACTGAAAGTCATTTTCAAATACTCGTAGGTCAGTGTATTTACACACGCAAATGATTTTCCTTTGAATTATTTTGTCATTTGGTTGCTAATCAAAGTATTTTATATTTGAGTACGTGTCTTCTGAAATAATCTCGCAAATATTTTGTGATACCTACAGCTGTCTTTCAGACGAGATACTTGAAACGAGAATATTCTTGAAAGCGGTTATCTAAAATGCAAAATCTTTTTAATATAGTGAGTTCAAAATTGAAGAATACGCTTCGTCACGAGATTCATTTTGAATTTGCCAACATTCAAATAAATACATTGTAGAGGTGATTACACATAAACGTTGCACAAAGAATTGTTCCAAGACTTCGATAGTTTTATAATGCACGAAGAGAGTTGAGTCCCACGATGACGAATTTGAACGATGATCCAACTGTCGTGTACTTTTTACCGTGTTCTCGATGAGCCTTTATGTCTGCTCCACATGAAAGTGCCAGGCGAAAGTTTCATAGAGTCAATGGCCTTCGAGCGCCCGCAACGTCGCTCGTTACACGGGTCTATTTACTTGTTACTTTTTTATTACGTCTACACCGTTGACGTACTATTTCGTTTCGCTTTCCTCGGATGTATTTTTCTTTATCATAAAGCCATCAACACAACATACTGCTTTGAAGTGATAAGAAAAACTTTACTCCGACAAGGACGAATGAAGCTTGTAGATACATTTTTTATTTCAATGTTTACATTTCCGAGGCTTTTTATTTTATCGCACAAAGTACTTTTAAAGATATATATAGTTGGAGACTAAATGAAGTCCTTAATCAGGTGATGTTAACATAAAACTAAGGTCCAATGAGGGGGGCCAAATGGGTCTTAACGCCCCCCCCCCCCGAAGAGAGGGCTTCGTAAAAAGAAAAGAAAGCCGGATTTTCTTTAAAAAAAATTGTTATAAGCCGCACATGAATTTCATTAAATTCGCATTTAAAACATTTTTAGCCCTTTAACTCGGCTCCCGCCAAAATTAAATCCCACATGTTAAAAATGTGTATTATGAAGGTTTAAGCCATTTTACAACACCTCTTGTTTATTTCGACGGTTTTGTCTCGAAAAGAACCCGCATCTCGGATGTGAACTTTTTCCGAGACGGATAGTTTATTCGACTTGTCTTTGCTCTGTGCGCTGGTAAGTGGAAGAGATTGAGAATGAATGAAAGAACACGCGACAGTGACAAGCCATAAATTATCGAGAAGAAAAAACGGAATAGATCCCTCTGACGGCACTGTAATTAAAGTCTCACATTCTTTATAAATAAGATATTATTCGTATTATTTGTATTAATATACTTACTGAGGAGTCTTGAACGCTTTGTTCTAAAGAAAAAGTCAAAATTCAAATTACTGTGTACGAAAGAATAAAAATTGGGGTAGGTATATTAGACCTCAGCTCACTAATTATGTAACAAAGTTTCCAACTCAGCAGTTAAGAGTTAAGAATAATAGTTTAATATATACGAAGTATAGAAGTTTAACAAAATATTTCAATTTTGGCAACAATCAAATAGAACATGCGAGAAATATATTTGAAAAATTTTGGATCAAGAAATGAGTTTTAATAAATAAACATATCTCGAACAATACATTTAAAATAGGGTTTGTCGTTTTTTATATATTTATAAAATTCGAAAACCGGCTTTATATACTAGAATTAATATGTAAAAAATAAATTAATTAAAGCGTTAACATTTTGACTTGAAATTGAAATCGCCACGGACAAACACTTTACTAAGACAATATTCAAAAACGAATTATTACAAATGAAGAGCAAAAATGATGCAATTCCACGTAAAGCTCCTTTGAAAACATTATCCCAGGCTGAGTTATAAATCAAAGATACATCTGCACTTTATATCGGTTAATATAATCCTTAGTCTCTCTATTTTCTGTAACGCTTCTCTAAATTGTATTGTTTATGTAACTCCCGTGGGCACAGATTAATAACACATTTTCCCGCGTGCGTTGCCCTCGATTCTTTTCAGTTTCTTCTCAGCGAGCCCAGAAAATAGGCTAACAATAAGTTCCGCACTTTTGTCTTCTTCTTCCACTAACAATGAAGTCTTGTAAGGAGTCTCGACGCACCGATGAAGACATCCTCTCGTTTCTGCTATCTATGAGCCGCGAAATGACGAAAGTGCGATCGAGTCTCCTCGCGTACAAGATACACAAGGCGAATTTTCAGACGGTGCTCTCGTAACCGCTACTTTAGCATACAATCGTGGGAGGTTCCGTCGCGAGGCTATGCTCCATTTCCCTTCGCCCCATCTTCCTTTCTTCCCCGCCGTTTCCTACTCTTTTTGCCCACCAACATACCGCAATAATTACACCGCGCGGCGAAAACGCCACTGACTTTTTCCTCTCTTCCACGCTTTTCCTGCTCCTTTTTCCCTCTGGCTCGACCAGACCAGCAGCTTTCGCGGGCAAAGAGAGGAGCAACGAAGAGTAGCACGCTCGTGGCGTTGGAGTTGCTCGTAGGGGGAGCCCACGCTCTCTTGTCGAGTGAATATCGTCAGACGTCGTCAGAGGGTGGCTGAGGCAGTGATGGGCAAAATTTCTCTGGAAATAAGAACTCTATTTGGTCTACCTGGGACATTTATTTGGATAATGAAATTATTTTTGAGAACATTTGTGTGGATAATGAAATTTTCTGTGAAAGAGTTATCTAGATAATTGGATTTTTAAGGGATGTTTGTCTAGATAATAAAAATTTCGAAAGAATATTTATTTAAGTAATCAAGATTTCTAAGAAATCATTTGGGTACCTACACAATTTGTTAAAATTTATACTGATAACACTAAAGGTTTCTGTGCAACGGTTATATAGATTTTAAATATCTGATTGAATTGAGAAATATTTTGAGTAACGACTGAGACGAAAAAAATCCTAATCATTGTTCGTCGAATAAATATAGCTAACTTCTTTAGACGATTCGTATGAAAAGTGGAGATAGTTAAGGCTTGTTTCATTCATTATCTATATAATAACTTTGTTATCTAGGTGACGGCAAACTTTGCCAGACTAATCAAAGACGGAGGAAAGTTTGATGTACATTTTCAGGGGGCTACCGTGTCCGGCAAACTTTCATAATTGGTTTGATTCTGCCATCGATACTGTGTGTTATTCATCTTTGTTAGGTTGCCAAGAAATTCTTTATACAATATTATTTTATTAAATATTATTTAGAGGCTACCTAGCACGCGTTTTCTACAGCTGTATCCTATTATGTAGATACTAAATACACTATAGTGAGTGTTTCCTAAAATCGGCCAACGGATCGCTGGAAAGATTTCTTCTTACGGAATGTTTTAATTAAGATAAGACTAAATAGTGTGGAGATGAATACTGTAGCCTGTTTCTACAAGTGATGAAACTTTATTTATGCTAAATAAATTCAAGACATTTGAGAGTTAGGAACAGAACTCAGCAGCTGATCAAAATGATACATTTGAAACGGAATGTACGTACCTATTTATAATATTTATACACAACTTTACCGAGTTAAGTTTAGTAAAGTTCACTCATTGTCAGTGAAATTTGAAGGTGTCTTGAGGCTAGAATTTTGTGTTATCAAGTAACTGACTTGGAGAAAGTTTGCGCCAGAAGTAACTTTTTCCTTCTTCCTGAGCTAAGTCTAGCTTATTAACTCTCCTTATCCTTTCACTATTAAGATCTGTTAAACGATCTTTGTTAGGAATGTGGCTTGGACATTCTCCCAAGTTGGCGCCTTCAATAGTATGCAAGCATTTCCAAGTGGTCTTAACAAAAAATCTCGAAAAACACAGCGCGAAAGATAAACAGTCACGTGGTCAGCCACCGGAACGATTAGAAAGAATTTTTTCCTCACGAATAGTGTTATTGGAAATGTAGTGCACTAAAAATGCACTGATTCGATTTATTGCCTTGTGCATAGCGAAAGTTACGTTCATTTATCCAATAAAATATTTCAAATTGGTATCAACTGCAGCGATGTCTGTTTATTTTATTACTTATTTAGTTAAACTTCGTGTACTTCATTAAGACTACAGTGGTCGAAAGGGAGATAAAAGGTGAACGATAGCAAATATACCATAATTTGACAGAAAGCAATTTTGTTGTTTGGGAATGACTGTCAGGTTTTTCTATCCAAAGTTATCCAGTATCTTCAGTAGGTACTAATTTCCGTTTGGAGTACACTATTTTCACTTTTCAACTTCCCACAGAAGATGAAGAAATACCTATATTAAGTTTTATAATAACAAAATGCTTTACATTAACAAATTGCATTTTATTAAAAAATTTAATAAAATTTTCTGATCCACCTAATATAGATATATCTCGCGTTGTGCGGCAGACATTCTTATAAGAATTCCCCATAATAGTCAATAATACCAATGTGATAAGCAAAAGTAGTAGCAGTATATACATAAAACAAAAAAATATCAGCGTAATTAAACTTCACGTGTTTCATAGTGATGGTCGAAAGTACTTGAAATCTAAGTGGTGACAAACTACAATAACTTTATCAAAAGCAACTATGATGTGTATATAAACAAGCACAATCTGGCAATGCAGTTATTTATACACATGAAAATGTCCATTGTAAAATTAGTTTTGATTACCACTTTAATTAATTACATATTACGCAATTTCGTTTAAAAACACCGTTTCGATAAACATACATGTAATTTCAGAGACAGATGCTTTATCGACAGGCAACGTGTTATCAATAACAACGTATTTCTTACTGCCACGTGCAGGCCTAACAAGTACCTACATCGAAGGAGACATAAAAAGCACACGGTCGGGACAAACGTTCCATTAATCTGCTCCGATCACCCGATCGGAGAGACGTGTGAAGTCACTGATGCCACTAATCATCGTATCAAATCGATTCTACTAGTTTCTTTAATAGCTGTTTGCCCTGAGTTTTTTGCGATTTAAAAAGTGTTCGCCGAGAAAAGCACCCAGAAAATTACACGTAATGTCGACGATTTGGTAGAATTAGTTGAAGCTTAGATTTTCTGCTCTAAATTACCTCCGAACGACCATGTAATTACGAATTCATGAGAGTGAATAGCGTGATGATTACTCGAGGAAAATAGTCTGTTTTCTTTGAAATATTTTATGCAGTATGGTTTTTCTCCGCAACGAGGTGGTAGCCTTGGCTCATTATCGTAAAAGAAGAGTTTTTGAAATTTTAATTAATTTCTTACTCGCTTGTTGCGGATGAAATTATTTTTGCAACTGTTCTTTCGTTGCGTTACGTCAAAGCCTCAAAGAATGGTTACTATATGACATGGAAAACTGTTACCAAAATTGTACACCCTAGTCAAGGCACTAAACGTAGTACTGTGACGTTCATGCATTTAGATGAGCAAGTGTATATTCAGATGAGACGCTACTGCGACTCGCGACTGGTATTTTAAATCTATTCGTTGGAAAACTCAAGCGTTTTCTTAAAAGAGATAAAGAAGCATGGAGAATGTGTGAATATGTCTAAATCACCGATCGCGAATCATAGAGAGAGTGTCACGTGTGAAAAGGACTTAATTGCCCACCTTCTAAAAACTCACAATCAGAATCGGTCGACGAAACGGTGGAAAACATGAATTCATCTTCATTTCTTTTCATGCACACGTTGAGGGATATAATCCTAGTCCCAGATACCGATATTTTACCAGTGTTCTTTTCTTCTGACACATTTCTCACAATGTCAGGCGCGTTTGTCGACCCAAGGCACGTTCGAGGTCACCTGAATTTTACGAACACAGGTCTCGTTGTTTCACGAAAAAAAATGCGAAACCAGAGGCCAGGCTACTTTGCTGTTCTTATGATTCGTCAGGACAGCAGCTGGATTAATCGGCGATTATCCTGGTAAAATGTATGGCGTCCTTGGCAGTGCCATTAGTCGCGGTCAAAAAGTACCATAATAATTCATTGACATTGAAAACAGCGCTCTGGATCCTTGATCGTGTTGAGTCGCTCGAGACCCTGGAAAAGAACGCTATTTGTAGTGGCAGAGCCTAGAAGAGGAAGAATAATCGTCTCGATTATATTATTATCCGCTGACAGGACGGTCGATCTTCGACGGCTCGTATCCTCGACGTGGTGTAATGATAATGAGTAATTGCGTAACAGTCATTGTATTTTACAATCATTTATTCAGAAAGATCTTTCTCGAATCTCAAATGTTGCGACACTTGGTACTTGGCTAACGATAATTAGTGCAACCCTTCCGCGGATTTTCGGTCGCCACTGTAAATTTTTGTGGTTCGACTTGCGTGATATTTTTTAAATTAGGTAAGGGCACTAGTAGTTGACCATGTATTAGTAGTTGACTAATTTTCAGAAAAACACACATACCTGTTTAATGGATTATTTGGTACTTGATAATGACGATCCATGATATTTATGGTGAATTATAATAATTTTTCCACGTATTTTTAGCCAGATTTTGAAATAAAATAGAGGAAATGAAAGGGAAGTTTTTTGTTAAATTCCTTTGGAGCCTGCTTAGCTGGCGGTCCAGTTTTTTAAATTGTCAAACTGGTCACTAGCCTTTGAAAACTTTTGCGGCTGCATTCTGTAAACGGAATAGAGATTTCTCAGTAGTACAGCCTTGTCAGAGATGGATATGAAATAAAATATAATTCTGAGGCCCACGCACCGTACCTATCTACATAATATGTAGATCGGAATCACGAAATCACGCATACGTGACAGCGGGAGATAAACTGTTCAGGTTCTATATGGAAAAATTGAAATTCTACAATGGTGCGGAACGTGTTTAGCATGAATCTTCCTCTGTTTTGCATCTTAAACTTTACTTTCGAACGAATTCAAAATATTGAGCGACTGACCTAGCAAATAGGAATAACGAAGTTGGTAAAGTAGCAACTAGAACTACATCACGTTCAGAGAAAAATAATTGTAATTGTCTCCTTGTAGATTAAATGATAAAATAATTTATTATTTTATTAGGATAATTTGTACCTATCACTACATTTTATGATAAATATGTTGATACTCATCTAGTAAATTGTAATTTGGTTTGGATAGTAACGTGCATTAGTACGTACTTCGTATTTATATTGGACACGCAAATCGAACATGATTTATTTCCAGATTATGACAAAATGATGTACCTACATAATCATTTTTTTCCAAGCAAAGTATATATCTTCGAACACAAAACATACATAATATTTCTGTTAAAAAAATTATTCGAGGAACTTCATTCATTTGCAAGTATCTGCGAAGAAGCGAGTCAACGATAACTAATAATTGCGTTGCATCGCACACGATAATAACCTGCAATTACTTGTGTAGACTAATGGTTCGTTTATTCATACGGACCGCGTATTTTTCCAAAGTTAAAAGGCCACTTGCTATCTTAGCAAGTTTCATTTACTCCATTCCTCGTTGCATGCAGCTATGCACGCTGCCTGTCACGCACACAGTGTTTGAACCGAAATATCCAGAATATTCTGCACCTTTAATACTGACAAAAATGAACAAAAGATATCCAGTTAATTTAAAATCAGAAATCAATTTCCTCCAGACGGAATGCAACTTCTTCTCCTTATCTCGCAATTTTTCAACGTTATCAGTAGTTCTCAGACACTATATGCTTGCAACACTGCCGTGTGGCGTGTGATAACTAAAATTTGTTTATGGGCACATAATTTCGAAAGATAGTAAGGTCTGACGCAATTCGTGATAATTTTTTTCGTCCACGTGTACCTTTTGACGTTAAGTCGTGTTAAATGAGGGGACGTTAGCGATTTGCATTAGTATTGTACCAAGGAATCGTACATTGTAAACCCAAGTTTACGTTTTCTGTTCATTTTTATGAGTAGATGCCACAGTTGGAAGATTTTCATTTTTTTTTTGACAAATATTTTGTGTTTGTTCAATTATTCAAATTATATAAAATTAGTTCCTACAGTTAGAAGAAATTTTAAGTGGTTAAGAAATACTTTAAAAGGCCATTTCTTTTTAAGTAAAGAAAGATTCGAGCAGTAGGTGATTCAGACACTAGAATATCTGAATATAAGAGGTTCTACTGTACTATTGACGTGAAATTCACAAAATAACTCGCCATTATACAAACAGGAAGCAGAATAATAATAATTATCCTTTTTACTTTATCAATTATTATGAACTCCCTTTCTATTTTAACTATACCTGTGTTAAAAAACATAACTAGAAAGAAAAGCATTTGCAAAAGTACATACTACATTCGTTCATCAATATGATTATATAGTAAAATACGTTAATAGCTTTACTCAACCATTTTGAAGACTCTTTGGTTGCACTTTGAATGTATTATTGAATCACTACTATATATTTAGTTGGATGAGCTCGTTTCCATGTTTGTCTCCATTGGTGCAGGCTCCTACATGTAGTTCCTCAATTTGGCACGTCACACAGTAAGATATTCCTATGCGCGTATTAAGTAGAGTAATTACGGAGGTTGGACGCATAATTCGCAGTTAGCGTTGTGGGACACGACGCTCGGAAGTTTCTTTCCTGACGTATATATCATGGGAGGTAATAAGCAGTGGAATAAGTAAATCGGCGTCATAAATACACATCACCAGAATGATGTTGGGTGATAGGTACAGTCACGGACATTTCTAGAGTAACCTGGCCAACTGTGAAGGGGGAAAATTTGGTACTGACCACTGTCATGGAACTGGACAGTGAGGATTTAACAAATGCTTAATATTTTAGTCATTATGATATGTAATGTTTCATATTTTAATATGTATAATTTTTAATATTTTATTATTTATTCTCAAGTCAATTTTCTTGAAAACTTGAGACTTGGCACGAGAAGCTTTATTTTACATTTTCCACTACTTTGTTCATGATTAATTAATTCCCCGGTTATACCATCAGATTTCCCGCTTTTAAGCATTACATTCTACTGAATTACCATCGAGAAATATTTCTCTAGTAAATAATGCCGCTTGATAAAAATTTGAGGTATACTAAACACTCCTGTATTGGGTATGCTAACGAGTCTATCCTCTATCAGCCATTTCCATACATTTTTTCATAAATTGGTTTCACGTATGTAGGGTTGCCATCCGTAAAATCAATAATCTGGGAAAGAGAGCTATTTCTTACATTAAATCAAGAAATACAGGGGTTTCCAGGTTGGACATGTGTACAAACTCTGTTCTTTTACTATCTGTATGTGGTATATTATCTTAGTTTCTATTTTATTTACCTGTTCGAATCTGAACGAAGAAATGACTCAAGACGATACAAATGCACGCCAAGCTTACGAAAATATAATTTACACTCCTTGACACAATAAAAACATGAGAGAGGTCTATGTACTTAGCCACAATGTAAACTGTGCCTCTTATTGTCAGTTACAATAAAAAATGTTTCGAAATAGCTGCATTAGAACATCAAATAGTCTCTCCTGTTTTCAGTGGCACAATGGTCGACGACCATTGTTTACTCCGATTAACGATTATATAATCCAAATAAAAGAATGACGATCCATGCGTTCCAGATCCAAGCACATTGACCATGTAAAAAGTACTATTTCTTGCGCAACCAGCGCTTAATCCAGTATTCCCAATCACTGTTATTTAGAATGGTTTACGCAACGATTCGGTCATCTAGATTTTCAACCGATCCCGCAAAAACAGATATGTTCCATTATCGCATTACGGATTCAGAGGCGGACGTCATAAACGTTCTGGCCTAGTATTTACATAGGAATCATTGACATTTCTCTCATTGAATGCGTCATATTAATCTCCCATCACGTGATTTTTTCTAAGCGTCCTTTTTTACTTACTGCTTCTTTCTTGAGAATTATGTATCTTCGTCAATATTCCTACACACACTAAATACTTCATTAACTCGCACAACTATCGATATTCCAGTTTGAAAGGAATTCCGAGATTCAGATGAAAATTGATAATTCTGGAGGGAAATGTGTAATTTCTGTCGAAATTAGAAATTTAATTAGTATTCTACTTAGTATGTAACCATATTGGCATCTCTACAATAATTAACATAATATCGGGCTTCACTAAATTGCAAATTGGAGTAATTTGAAAAGCGAATATCGTGTACGTGCCATTATGCGACAAAGGTACACGTGACAGCAATTCATGCTTTTCATGTTTATTCATCTGCTTATTGTACCAGATAATCCAGGAGAGAATATTAATACTGGCACAGTGCATTCTAAGTGGAACTTTGAATGAACTACGTCGTATCAGCACAAATTTAATTTACAATGATTATCAGGATATGAACGTCCTAACGTTTAGATTAGCGAGTAGTGCACAGTAGATTTCAAATGGCCACGTTAATCACCGATTTAAATCCATGGAAATTATACTAAACTGTTTTTAACGAAAATTTGAGAAAATCGTTTTTAAGCCGATAAGGGATTTTTGTATATACATAGTGTAATAAAAGGTCAGTCACCAAATGGACAGGGACGAATTCTTTTGATATAGGTACAACATTTATTAGAATGGCAATTTTGAGATGTTCATACATTCCTAAACATTGGTAATCAGATTTATGTCGACTCAAAATAATTTCAATTTAAATTATCTCTGTAATCCACTCAAGGATATTTACATTTTCTTTTCGCCCACCCCGTATACTGTGCACCATCATTCTCTTGAGCTTTTCCTGTGCTATCGGTTACCCTGTAATTATCCAATTAGGTGCATGGCTGTTCAAACGTTCTGTATTTAGTCCATTGTAGTAGATAGTTACACCTGCCTTCGTCTATATTACATTGAATACAGCAAGAACGATTATTTGCGCCACAGAATATCGTTAATTTACTCGCGAAACTGCCTTGCAGATCGGTGCATGCCTTAGGGCCATTTCACGCGTGACGTTTCTGTGGTTTGGGATTAATATTTTGGATGTATTGACTTGGAGAAGATGGTGGTGGTTTAAAATAGATAAAAAGGGTAAAAAATGTGTGAATTTATTTGAAATGCCTGTTGACGCAAAAGTTAAATTGGAGATATTATTTATTTTTCATTTCTAGAAAGTTATGGAATAATCATTTTAGCCGATTAATGATTGGCTCCGCTGAAGGTGTAATAAATTTTAAATACAAATTTTTTTGCAGAAATAGAAAATCCCTATGACACAGGAAATTCTTGAGTATAAAAGAAGATACTGCTTAACTATAGTAATAAGGCAAACATTTTGGAATCACTCTTTGAATTAAGGGATTCGGAGGTTTTTTTATTAAAAAAAACCTTGAGTAAACTTTTCATTTGATAACATAAAATTTGTTAAAATCATGAATATTCCAATCATCGCTGAAAGTATAGCGGAGAATATTTATTATACGATGTGATTTTCATAAAAAGCGACAAGTGATTGCCAACTCTTGGCTGGTAGTGTATTTCTGTTGCTAAATTATTATTATTATTATTATTATATACTCTTTGGTACGCAGAAAAGGAATGTGGTATAGATATACAACATTTTGGGAAAAATGTTCCTCGTCAGGAACCGTGACATTTAATGGCTGTAGAAAATTCTATTATACGCGTACTACTATTTTTTGTAAGATCAACCTGTGCTTTCTTAGCGTACAAAAATATTTCGTATTAAAAAGCCTTAATATTGTGCAATAGTGAAGGCATTTAAAAAAGTTATAATACACACAATTGAACACTTATATTGACACCTTAGATTCCGTAGAACGTCGATTTATCTGTACGATACATAAACAGCACGTTATCAGGCCCATTATAAAACTCACACTGACGAAAGTGTCAGACTACGATTCCAAAAGGTCTCTAAAGCCTTAAACAGTTTAAATTATAAGAACTAATGTTATGATAGCCTGCAATCATAATTGCTGGTCACACTCAAACTGTCTCGATTTAGAAATATATAGACATTCAAATAATTAACCCTTCGTTGACACTCTAGGTGTGAGACACCCAGGTATGTCAAAATTGATCGAAAAAAGAGGTGTGTCAACGAAGAGTTGAGAGTGTTGAAAATCAGTGTTTATATCGTGCTCTTCGTTCTCTTATTAATTATCATTATAAATATTTCAAACAATAGACAAACCATAATTTCTCAGTGGGAGTACCACCTATGAATAGAATTTGATGCCTCCATTAGGATCTTTTGTCACGAGACATTTCTGTGATATCTGTGACAACAGCTATTTTGAATATAACTAATTTGCAAAAAAAAAATAAGAATGGGTTCTTAATATAGGTACTTTCGGTGTACCATTTTTACATTTCACATTCATGCCAATCAAGTAGATCTCGCTTTATAACATCAACAGCTACATATATGCATGTAAATAAAATTGAATAATGCCATAATTGTAATTCTTGCTATAGAAGTATCTCGTGTGAAAAGGCCGTAATCTCCTTTAACAAATACATACATCGTAATCTATCGAAATATTGAACAGAATCCCAGAAACGTGTGATACGACGTGGCTATAAATTGCCACGGTTTCGTGGAAATCTTATCTATCTGTAATCGAATAGAACAACGGTTTATCCACACACTTCCTCTGGCAACCTTTTTTCCATGACGAATCAACTCGAACACAGTACATTGACTTACATTGTTTATTACTTCCTATATTTTTCCTTTTTATTCGTTTCGTTTTTGGAAAGGAAATGTACATAAGTACATATGTCGCAAATGTCAATCGCAAACCATAGGAGAATGTCTCTGATGAAAAGGTCCTAACTTCACTTTCTGCGGCCAATAGAAATGGCAAAAGGAAATTCTGCGTTCAAATGTCACAATGTAGAAGCGAATAAGACTGAGACACAAAATTCGAAGAAAAGAATTTGGATTCCTCCAAAATGCGACCGTCTGACCTTTACCAATATGGGACAACGCTTCGTATTAGACTGACCGCAACACTTCCGTTGAAAACCGTAATATCCGGTAAGATATAAGTCAACCAGCTAAAAACGTGGGCAATTCGTACAGTTCAATTTATAACGAAGTGCAAGAAGGAAGCCTTGGGCTCAAAATTCAGTAAACCGTGCACCAACTTCTACGCTTTTGTCCTCGTCCATCCTTGTAATCGTTTTCCTTCTACACGCCACCCACGGCTCGCAGTCAATGAAAGTTCGCGAAGACGTGGAAAACCATTACAATCATCTGAATGAATGAATGGTGAGTTTCTAAACGTTAAATGATACAGCCATTAACGTGAGCTGCGCGTTTTAATTTTTTCTTTGTGATAATTTAATTGTTTATTTCAATATTATACAAGTAGACGAAGCGATGTAATTAATAATTGTTTATGATTGTTATGGGAGTATGTAACACGACTACAGTGGTCTGAAAGGAGAATATTTTAGAAAACTAAATTTTGTTTTTCAGTAAATATATATTTTTACCATTGAAATGTTTGGAATGGGGGAGGGTCATATGAAATCCATAAATAATTGTGAAGCAGTCTGCGTCATACACTGAAATCTTTTTCTGTCCCAGTAATATTGACAAGTGCAGGGAAAACCCCAAAAACGTCAGGCAGATAAAAAAGAACATAACTATTTGGAACAAGTTTTTTCATGAATATGCAATGAGAGTACATGTATATTCATCTAACGAGATAAGGCCACGTGTCTGTAATAGCTTATTTTACAAATCCCTCTTTGAGGGGCAGTTCCGGTCTAGAGCCCATAAAAATACGTGATTTATAGGAATCAATTAAAGGAAAACTACTGCATACAATTTAATGGGAACATTTGCAATGTATTAAGGATGTATTAAACTATAGAAATAATTGTTTCTTTTATAATCAATCATTCCAGACGGTACTGGGGGGTCCTTAATGTCGGGGCGTCAAAAAATTAATTTAAAACGGGGGAACCTGTAGCACCTAAACCATTGGTTTGAAATAAAAAACAATGCCAAATTATTAAAAGGCATGAAACTCACTTGTGGAGTTAGCAGTAAAAATTAGAAAAAATACATTTTTTGAGAAAATAACGTCACTTGAATTTTGAAATCATTTATTATCTATATTTTTCGTCCCTTTAACGCCTTTAAAAATTACAAATTTTAAATTTATTTTTTTAAATTTTATTGGGCTCACCACGAACCAGAAGTATATTCTTCAAAATAGATAACGTTTCTCCCCTTAAATTAATCAGAAAGATTACTGAAATGCAGGAAATTTGCTCTGCGAGGAATTATTTTTGGAAAGTTTAAAACAATGGAAGCGGTGTTGTCAGCACGCAGTACGTTTACCCATCCGTTACATTACACTTTCACTCTGTCTCTCTTTTAACGCATTACGCGCGAATTATGTATTTCGCCAGCGTCTGTTAACGAGGAAGCAATAAATTTCACGAAACTTAGTATTCTACAAGTGACATGATTACCTCACGAAATCGTGCGTAGATCGAATTTTCGGTTCCAAAAATCGTTATAAAACGACCCCGGTGTTACTGCCAGCTCATTCTCTTGTACAGATAGGTACTACTTGAAAACGGGAATATAGAGTAACGACAGTTCCAAGAGAAACAATTACTTGGTAATTGGGAGCATTCTAGAGAGGTTGGGTAATATCCTGAAAACAATCAATTTATTGATTTGTATATACATTTTACACTTTTATTCTATGTATTCGTCAATTCAAAGAAGAATTGTTTGTACAAACTATTCGCATGTGCTGAGGGTTGCAAAAAAAATGTCGCGACGTGACTATCGAGCAATTAAATTGTATAGCTTTAAGCGTGATTTATCACCTATAGAGTATCACGAAAAAACGTTTCAGACATTCTGGTGACAACAGACAAGAAACGCGTAATGATGACGGAAGGATTTGCAATATTGCTATTCTGACGTAAAAGATCATACAAGTTCTGAACACCCACGTAAAGAATTTACTATAAAAAGTGTTAGTGTTTGCAATGGAATTAAACAACCTCAAGTATCACACACGCAAGTCGAGGAAACACTAAAAATTAAATACACTACCATCAAATCAGAGTTGGAAAAAATTTAATCTACTTATGTACTAATTATTAATTACGCTTGAAATGTAGTTGTCAATTAAATTACGAAATACTTTTCATAATCACAGAACAATTACAATTACATGATTCGTCATTGTAATTGTACAAAACGATTGCAATACGTCTAAAAATGAAGGTTTGTAAATATGTATTTTGAATGATGAAACCGTTTATAAACATTTTGTTGTCAATCATTGAACAAACCAAATTACAAATTTTTACAAAAATAGTAGATCTTGTAACCAATGTGCAAATAAGTAAATAGTTACTTACACTTCAATATTCACAGGGAACAAAATTTTTCTTCAATATTTCTACTTTGGAAGGGAAGGAATTTAAATAATCATAATAGCATTACCATTTTTCTATCTATTGTTGTGTAACACAAACCATACATTACAGTATCTTCTATGTAATTGTAATGGCCCTCCAATTACACTTGGCAATCGCAATTATTGTAATTGAGGTGTGCAGCAATTAACGATTACAGAAATTGCTTTATAATTCATTTGGCAATTACATTGAATTGCAATTACTTTCAAATTGAAATTAGACTGTAATTACAATTAACGTAGTCGATTACATACTTAAGGGGGTACATGGGTATTGCATAGCTCAAATCAACGATTTCTCTTGGGCTAGATTGTAGAGCCAATAGTAATTTAAACCATTTGCTTTTTTAACAACTCTTTTTTAAGAATACAGTACGTATTTTCAAATATTAAAAATTAATATACAAAACATCAAAGTGAGTGCTTGCATAATGCGCGCCTCCATGTGGTGAACACGATTCCGATTGACCGATTCATCTAAAAGAAAAATCGCTGTATATCTATGAGTATTCTTTAACTCAAAACCTACAAGGTGGAACTCGGATGAACAATTTGAATAAAAATTCACGGAGTTATACAACAAATATCAACTTTGAAGGATTTTCCTGAAATAATTCTGTGTTAAATGTTATCTTAAATATTGTTAAACTCATACGACCTTAGTGAGCGAGTTCCACCTTGTGGAGAAAAGTGTTTTGTAGGTTCAGTTAAAATTTCAATAAAAAATCGATTCGTTCTCGAGTTACGATATTCACTGTCTTGAGAATCATAGTAATTAAAAAAACGGTACATAGTAATTAAAATAAAATCCGTTACTTTTTACGCTGTAACTCTCGCAATTTTTCGAATTCTTCAATGCTATCTTTTTTAAAATACTTTTCTGTACATAAGTGGTGTGTGTTAAGCGGCCTGTAGACGGTCAATATTATTGTGCAATATTCAATATTGCAGGGTTGTACAATATATTGTGTGAATGAAGAAGAAAATCGGCCCCCTAGGCGCTCAATATATTGTTCAATATTCATATTGCACAATAATATTGACCGTCTGTGGATCATGTTGGAAGATTATAGAAAATATTGTGTAAATCAAAACGATTTTGATATTTATTGTCCAATATTGAATATTGCACAATAATATTGACTGTCTGTCCGAAATATGTGTACAGTTCGCATCGTGTATGACCGCGTCGGATGGCATAGCGTAGATATCTATACAAGTATGTTCCCACCATAACACGATCCAACATTTTTCGCTGATATAGACGGTTTCGCGTCTGGTTCATATTGCATGACAATGACCCTTCTCATAATTCGACTATCGTTCAGGAATTTCTTGCAAAGAGTAGCGTTACATTTCTCACCTACCCCCCTTATTCGCCGGATTTGGCACCCACAGACTATTTTCTGTTTCCTAAGTCGTAATCTTACTCGAAAGGGCATCATTTCGACTCCATCGAAGACATTCGAACCAACGTAATGCACAAGTTAAATAGTATTCCGACATCTGATTTCTACGCAGGAATTCAGAAAATTTACTACCGTGCTATTCGGTGCATAGATTTAAAAGGAGGCTCTGTTGAAAACTAAAGAGGAGTAAAGTTGCTTTCTTGAGAGTTTAATTTTTTATTATCTAATCTAATCCTGAAACTTTGTAGACGCACCGTATATATTGCAATGTGGAAAATTTTTCTCCAACGCATATTGTGGCTTATTTTTCGATTTCGTTGCAAAGTTGTGGCAGTTATCGTGGAACATGGCCGAGCATGTGCCACGTCCAGGATACGTTGGTCACGTGCTTATCATTTGTGGTCTCGGCGCGTTAATATCGATTCAACGTAAAGTCCAGAAGAACGTTTGGAAAACACTGTTTTTGTGCTGTCGCCACGTGACTATTTGTGTTATTGAAAACGAACGAGGTCGTATTTAAATGGGGAAGGTTCCTTTCCGGTGTCCTTCGGGTGTATTTTCATCGAATACGCTATACAGGGTGTTTATATAAGTGTAGGACATTTTTTCAGGATCGGTTCTACTCAGCAAAATAATAATAAAAAAACAAAATGATACATATATGCATATATATTATATATGCATTGAGTACAATGTTAATGTTATTTTTATGTGTTGTTACTGGATCCGGAGTAGTTTGGGATATATTTATTTGAAAATTCCTTTTTTTATTACTAACTTCCACTTTGTTGTGCGCATTATTTTCTTATGCTTTCAACAATTTCCGTAAAAGCAAGATAAAAGGAAAGGTGATAAATATGTGACGAAATAAACTAACCATAGTTTAAATAATACTTGCGACCGTTAAAAAATTGAAGATCAGCTCAAGTGTACTTAAATAAGAAAATCAGATTTTCTTTTCACAGCATTGTAGGAAATATCATGACTAATTCAACAACTACTTCCATTCAATTATAGTATAAAACTAACGATATTGCTTAAGATAGCGTTATTTAACTAAACTGTGTTCTGTTCAAGTGCCACAAATAGCTCTGTATCATTTAAATTTGGTAAATAGTGACTGAACATAGAGACACGAATACTGCTTATATTAGAGAAGTATTCGTATGATAATATCTACTGCTATGAAAGCCACCAATGACGGTTTCCTGAAAATGGTAGATTTTAAATTCCTTATTTGCATAAATCACTTATCGTTTTTAGTTCGGCATCAATAAAAGCAATGTCACCTTCTCTATCTACGTAGCAATTCCATTTAAAACACGTAAGGTAACCTGAACATTTGACTGAAAAACTATATTATTATAAATTCTTAATCGAATTTATTGCTTGTCCAAACTACGTACATATATATTATATAGATATTTCTTTTACGTTATCACAAGAATCCTCCAAACTCGTTACATTCTTTGTTTCGTCACACGACGTTTAAGGAGGTCCCACCGCCTCAAAAATAGTCCCACATCCAATTCCAAACCGCCTTGATCTGCACCTCCCGCATCGTTCCCAGCCTTGCCATCTCCACGCATGCACGCTTCGTGTTTACAAAACATGACGTTCGTTTTCACCGCGACATGCCATTACGTATCCTTATTTACTATTATTAAACATCAATTACTATTATTCACGCGATCCACATTGATCCGTAACTGGAGTTCAACTACATATTACGCAACCCCTTGTAGCACACCAGAGACAGCGACCAGTAATTAGCGCGTCTTAATTAGCACAGAACGTGTCAATTAAACAAGAGTCTGATTTCAGAATGTTGGTTTCTGTTCTAGAAACCGAGGGAGACCGTGGTTCGCAGTGGCAAGAGAAGACGGGAGGTGGTCCCGGAAGATATCCCCGGCTTTTCAGCAGAGCTACCGACCTTCCTTCTAACGTGAGAATAACGACAAGGGGTCGGTCGGCCTTGAGGCGTGGAGCCGCGCGGAGCGATAGTAGCACCGGGAGAGATTAATCGGAGTTTCACAACCTCTCTCGATCAGCAGCACCGGTCGTGACCTCGATAGAGCTCATCCACCTGGTCGGATAACTCCAGCCAGACCCTTCGAGAAAGGGAAAGAGAGACAGAGAAACAGAGAGAGAGAGAGCTGTTTGCGAAGGCTGTGCACCTCTCCGGCTGACGATTCTCACTCGTCCGTACAACGAGCTACCGGAAATCGCGCGATGTAGCGGCCCTGGCTGGCGGTCCTATGATTTTTCGTCGATCGCCCGTTGAAGGAGAACGGGACTCTTGAACAAGACCGAGGAACACGTTCCGGGGACTTTCCTGTCAGCTGGACAGAGTGCTCACGCGCAGAGGGCAATGAAAACGATGGGAGACGTGGTGGCGGATCCTGTGGATGAACAGAACGGTGCACCGGATTCGGGGCAGAATGCGACTACTGGCAAGGAATTCGGACAGAGGACCCTGCGCTCGTTAAAACGGGGCCTGGGCAGGCTGTGGAGGAGGCACAGGGGTAACGCCTCCATCACCGAGTACGACCCTTGTTATAAGGTCGCTTATCTCGGGAACGTTCTTACTGGATGGGCCAAGGGTAAGTGAGTCGGCTTTATCTGATTCCCTTTGTCTCGTTGCGCGTGCCTGGTCATTAAAGCCGTCGACGCGAGCTCCGCGTGAGATGCGCGCTGACTGATTCCCCGCTATGTGCCCGCGATGCTCCTTCTAATCGACGGCACGCTCACTTTTCCAAACGATCGTGAATCTTAACGTCTCACTGGTCCTCTGAAGAGAGAAAGCTCCGGGGTTCTGTTTCTGTTGTTGACGATTGGGAACGTGTTGTGACGTGGTTGGTGTTTACGTTGCTTAGTTGAAAAAGGGCTGTCGGCGAAATCGTGTGTTTTGATTATTTTTACGACACTGATGCTGAAGAGTAACGTTTCACCTATTCCTTTTTTCCAACTGGTTTTTGAGCTTGAATTTTATAGCTTTTGTAATTCGTTAGACATATCAACATGAAAAGACTTAAGAACTATTCGCAGTTTGAATTAACTTTATTATCTCAATTTTCTAATCGTGTATTTAATTTTACAATTAATTGCAGGAATAAAATTAAAAGCTTAGGTGCGTTTACTTCTTACACATAATAAATCTCACACGTAGACGGTGTCCTGCGTTAGTTGATCTATGAGTGTTGCCGAAGGTGTTAATATAAAATATTGTTTAGGGGCCATATGGAATAGGGTCATGTGATGGTGAATGGCTTCGACTATAATGTAGGATAGGTCATTAGTCTAAACTCTAATCTATTCTGAGGCTATACTATCTACGAAAATAATATACGATTGAATCTTGAAAAATGGCGACCTTCGTGCGTCTAATTTGCCTCTATTTAAAGAACCTATATTGACTATGCGATGTACTCCTTGGCATGAGTAATAATTTAGACGATATTCGAGAGTATTGGTTAAAACGGGACACTTAGTATACTAATATACATACTTAACGTTTATTTATTCCATTCGTCGTCCCATAAATTTGCTATTAATACGCCGTCGCAGACGATAATATTCCAACGAAAGTAAACTTTTCCACATCATTCTGTCAGCTATGAATAATATTACAATGAAAGTCAATGTGGCGAATGTAAAGTGGAATTGTTTAAAAACCAACTTCGTTAATTAACGTCTCTAGGGAGCTTACAGTTGCTGGCATTAAATCACCCATTAATTGGTATTGCACATTTTATATATATAAAAAATTGTATAACCAGTTTGTAATAATTAATGTAGGAATATTTCAAGTTTCCCATTAGGCTACCTAAAATGAAAATAATTTTTTTGTGCAATAATAATAGAAATACAAATGCTACAAAATCTGCAGATGCACCTACCTATTATAAAACTCAAAACTACCAAAAAAAGTTTAGGAAAATGGAAAACTTGTTGCCATTTTCAGTAAGACAAAATTGTTAACAAAATTTTCTACGATTCATTCTACTTCCTATATAAATTTAAAAATTGCACAGAACTCATGCTATAACATTTATAAAGTATGGACAATCGGTGGTACATTTAATAAATGAATAAATAAATAGAGCGTCAATTATCCGAACTGCTTGGGACCGACGTGGTTCGGAAATTCGAATTGTTCGGATAATCGAACAATTCGGAGAATGACGCATGCACGTACTTTACACAGTTTTACTAAAATTATTTATTAAATACAAGAATGCTACTGCATTAATTTATATTACGCAAAAGTCAATCAATCAATCGGTACCGCTACATTGGTTCGAAGAAGCGGTGAGGATGGAGACGATGCAGTACTGGTTCAGATAATCGACGGTTCGGTTAATCGAGGTTCGGATAATTAACGTTCTACTGTAAATAACTGAAACTGATGGTATTTTAAAAAGTAATGGTTAGAAGAACCATCTTTACCAAGCCTTTTCTGTTATATTGGATCTCTAAAACACGTCAACAAATGTGATGACAGTATTTCCATCCTGTATATTACATATTTTGAGGAAAAATAAAGAGCAACGCGATGGCAAACGATTGCGAAGTCACTGTACTTCTGTAGTCAGTATCACTGGTTACAAGTATAGCCTCTCATGAACCTAAGCTTCCTGAGGTCTTTAATTATTACGTAGGTCGTAGGACGTCGAGTCCCCAGCGTGGCACGAGCAGATAATTAAGTTTCACTGGCAAACACCAATTAAAGGACGGTTAGACAGGGGCCTGCGTGTCTTGTGCGTATGTAGCGCCAATCGCGAAGCAGAGACACGTGAATGATCAGCCGGAAGTGCGCAATACTACTTCTTGCAGTTAGCGAACGAGCAAGGTTAACGTCTAACTAGCGCGATCATCCGATCCAGTGGTAACGGGTGCCTTAAAAAGAAGCCGTAAGACCTATAAATAATCCGACATCATCCATCTATCGCGAATTCATGCGCTCCAACGTGTGCGTATCAGAGAAGCCATATTAGCCACGAGTCTCGTAAAACACATTAATTACTTCCCTGGTATGATAAGGGGAGGGAATGTACGCTTGATTTAAAATTGATATGAGCCTCGATTTATCCCCGTGAATTCTGTCACTGTAACTTAATTCCTACTTAATCATTGTTTCTATTTTGTCGGTGAGCCTATATCGAGACTCTGGGGAAAGTAAAATTTTGGACTGAATTTTGTCGAAAAATTTTGTGTCGTACGATGTATGCGTTTAACATATTGTCATGCATCCTGTTGACTAACTACACTCATTATATTAATTAAAGGATCATCTCTAAGAACCCGAAAAATAGGGGCAAGTTCAACATGGTCATAACTCCGGCAAAAATAGTGGTATCGACATTTTGAAAATATCGTGTGAAAGTGCGGAACCTCTACTTTCAGCTGCTCTTTTCATATTTTAGCTGTATTATTACTCGGCAAAGTGATAACAATTAAAGAGCACTTGGTCAATTTTAAAAAATTTCCTTCAACTTGTGAATGTTCCACGGGATGCTTAAAATTTTTTACACAAATTTCATTTACACCAGTTGAAAGCGACGACTTTTCTGTGTAAAAACAGAGTAATAGATTTCTTGTGTGATTTTTTGAGGGGAATTAAATCGGCGACTGAAAAATCATGCACTATGCTCGTAAGAAAGAACTACACAGCGATAGTCGAAAAGTTTAATTTCTACGGTGTTACTATTCATCTCACATCAGAATCGACCGACAACGTTTATAAATGCTGGGCTAGACGATCGTTGCGCAATTAAGAATTAGGTAGTCTATGAATATGTAAGTACATATTCAAAGCCCGACAATTTAAACGTGCTGCGCGTAATTTCTGTTGCTCAGGTCGCTATCGTCATGGAACAGTGGGAGTGTATAGCACTCCATTCCTACACGGCATATTTGCATATACGCGATTGATCGCAAGCGTTCCCTACTACAATGGAAACCCGTTAAAACGTATGGCGTTTCTTTCTTTTTCGTGAATAATTTCAGTAGCCTTTTATCCACGCGCCACAGAATACCATGTATGTCTCATTTCTGTAGGCATTTGCTGACCATAGGATATTAATCCACAGTACCCAATTTACAATGGCGGACGAAAAATCGCTGATTTCGGGTATTTCACAATTTTCGACCTTATTCTGCGATCTTTAAGCGTTTGTAGCTCAGAGCAACGTTAATCGATTTTTATGAAATTTTCAGCATGTTCGACTCCAGCAAAAAGAAAGACTTGTATTAGATTTCAGCCTTTTATGGCATTTCTTGTCATTCATTTTTGAATTTTCTATTCTTACCATTAGTGTTATCAATAAAGATGCTTACTTGTTAATTGTCGTAAATCCAATATTTTTTTTTAACTTGGGGCATTGAATAAAAAATCGAAGAACCTATTTAAACTTAACACGCGTAATGTTGATAAATGTGAAGAAAAAAAGCGATAAAATTGAAATCCTCTTCTACAAGATTTGAACACCGGTCCTCCAGTTTCACAGTTCACAACGTTCATATTGTGAATACTGTGGTGGTTGGATGCTACCCCTCCAGTTACTGTAACTCCACTGACAAAGAGTCACAATAGACATTATCTTCTGTAAACCCATTTATAAAAATAACTAAGCCTTATTGGCTAAATTCTAAAACTTTTGTATGCTCGTTCTCCCCTACAGTTTAAATCATATTTTAATGCAAAAATCTAGTGTAGAATAGACGTTGCGGATGAATGGTTTTCTTGTGGGTCACAGAAACCACAAGTATGTCCTATATCGTAGCGAACGTGTTAAGAAGGAAGAAATAAGAGGAAAAAACCGATCGAATGCTAGACTGAATTTTACATTGGTCAGTGTTGCGAGTGGTTAAAAAGAAAGACGCGTATTGCGCGCGGTGCAACGACCGGACATAGGCGTACATACGTATAAGCGGAGGGGACTCCTACTTTCTCTGCATACCTTTGTCGCGGACTGGGTCGGCCTTAATCATCGGGAACGCCATTATTACGGTACGTTTATTCGCGACCACCTATTTTATCGTGATTAATTAATTCCGGGCTGTCCCCCGTGACCAGACGTTGGCAGTTTTCTTCCACGGAAGGTCGCGTTCCGCATACTAAACGCCTCCTCCACCGTGTTTTCCGCGAAATCGATCAGCGTCCTACGCTTCCATCTGTGCTGAAAACAGTTTAGGTAACACAGCAGGATACGCGACGACCGACACTTTCGCCGAAGAAAGATCGATAACAGGGAAATGTCTTGATAGCCCGTGATTGATTTCCAAGAAAGATTACCAATCTTTTGATGAAATTCATTAATTTATGCTCGATTATCTCTTATAGCTACGTTGGATAACGTTGATAAGCACTGCTGGGTGGTGATATTGTGTTAATTGTATTTCTTCTGCTGTGAGGTATACTGAAGATTTAGTCAATTTCTAAATGGAAATTAAAGTTGTCTTGGGGGACGATATTTATTGGTACCGGGTGATTCAACATGAGTGGTTTAACTTGGAGTATAATATTCTGCTTGATGAAGTAAATTGGAATAGTACAAAGCAAAGTGAAGTGTTCTTATTAATCTTCGTTTTTTGAAGAAATTGATTTGCAATGAATTCTAACTTATGAACAGTGATCAAATTTTTTCCACCACCTTCGACATTAAAAATGATTTTTTTTTCATTATTTACTGTTACACTCATTAATTTTTTAAAACTTTCTTGGACGGGATTCATCTTTAAAACTAAAGACATCAGCCTAAAATCGTAAGAAATCCAAACACCGTGTCACCCAGTCAGTTGGGATAATCGAGTTTCTACTGTGCCAAGTTTTAAATCTGTTGGAATATATGCTATACCAAGAGATGAATCATACACTGCCTCCTTTTTACAATATCAGTTGCAGAGCAGTAAGTGAAACGTCCAATGTCAATACACATTCTCAAAGAATCAGGATTTTCCATCTTGTATGCCAAAATTACTTGCAACAATATTTGCGCATTAGGATTCTACAACTGGGACATCCATCACAGCTAATGTTTACTGACAAAAGCCAGATGTTTTCTGTAACACTTTTACCATCGTTTTTTACAGACATACGATAAACTACAACAAAAATTAACACTTTGAGTGACGCAAGATTCTGAAAAATGCCCCTTCAAGTCGGTCAAGCGTTTTCGAGCGATCGCTACTACCGAGAAAGTTTTGCTTAACTAGCCCGAGCAAACACTCGGGGACACTCGGGCAATATTTTCAATGCTTTCCGAAGAATATCAATGTAAAAGCACATCATGAATGGAAATCTCATGGCGTGAAAACACACCGGCGTCACTCGAAGTGTGAAATTATCGTAAACCGGAGTTACTTTGCACCTAAATTTGAAAAAAAAATAATCCTACTGCCCCCTTATTGGTATTGTACCCATTATGTACCCATAAAAATATATACAATGTATATTTATACATATATTATTACTGTTGCTTGCGTTTGCACTGCTATTGTATTTAAAGCAGCTGGTCTTGTTTATAACCGCAATAATATTCACAACTTTGCGAAATCTCATGAGTCAATGAAACGAGCAAAATGTCCCAGTCAATTCAACATTCGTCCGTTCAAACGTGAATTGAAGAGACATTTCCAACAAACTCTGTGCCCGTAAGGAATGAAGGTCAAGTGTTCGTCGTACTCGTTTGGGAATGACACGTGACTGGAATGGATTTATGGAACTGCATTCACTTGTGTTTCGCGATATAGGTACGCGCGTACGTGGCTATGTGCACGACTAGAAGAATCCTTGTCAAACTCCGAAACTAGATCACTAGGCCTGTGAAAATAAAGGAATCTAGATTTGTAGCTGGTGACTGACGGCATGCAAGGCACTGGTCCTTCATGGAATTCACATTCACAGTTTCCAGTTTAGCCGCGAACTCGTTCTCGCCGACCTTCGCGCCACTTTCGGGAAGAATGCAAATAGATTTTGCCAGATATCGGCGTATTCTATGATCCTCCTCTTTCCCAATCTCTGAAATGTCCCGTGTTTTTTACACAACGTTGTAAATATATCTTTATCTTAATTTCTTTCCTATATAATTTATATTTAATTCCCAAGCTGTGTAAGTCCCTTTCGCTAACTATTGTATATGAGACGCTTTGCGTTCGGTTTTATTAGAAATTGTATATCAATTACATTCGATTGGAAAAACAAGCTTTTGTAAGGCCAGCGAAAATTATTTACTATAAATTATATACTTGTTTTGTCACAAAATGATATTATTATTATTTCTCACAAATGGCTTATTAATAAGCTTTGAGAATTTAATGTTTTGTGTAACTAATTATTAAAAACAAATCATAGAAAGGAATTAGTGTTAAATATTAAAATACATCTTGAAATATAATTTAATGTCAATCGTAAAAGAAGTGAACATTATTTTGTTTTCGAAAGATGGTGGGTAATTACTTGCAGATGGTTGCAACATTAATACCTACTGGATGTTTTTTAGAATTTATAGAAAAACTGGCTCTCAATGCGGAACTGACAATAAGTAAAGTTATGTTGATGGCAGAATAGCTGGACTTGCACCACTTGTTCCTTAACCGTCTGCCTGATTCATCCTCTATGTCTACTTTGTTTTTAGCGTCATAAATGTGAATTAGCACTTAGCTCACTAAAACTATCAACAGATTTTCATATTTTAAAACGATTCGCAAATCAAATACAGAATCGAATTTTTAGACTTATACTATTTGGGAACCGATAAATCATTATATAATTTCTGACTTATAGGATCAAGGAAATATATCTACGGTATTTTTTATTTAAAAAAAACTGTTCCGATTCTTAAATAATAATGACTCAGTACCCGTGTAGAAGGAATAACGAAAAGATTTTCCAGCATAATTTCTCTCGTAACGCAGAGATTTTTCTATCTTGCGTATCTGCTTCATTAAAGCCTGCACAATCGTTTCCTACACGCCACGCACAATTAACAACACTCCTTCAGATAATATCAATGAAATTCTTGAGAAGATCGCGATTCAAATCAGTGGAATGTTCCGTAATTGCTGGTTGACTTTGATGTCAACGATACTGTGTGAGAAATTGGCAGTATTTTTAATCGGGTTGTATTTTGATCTCGTGTTACGATTAATTGGTAGTTTGAGATCGTTACGGCGCCTCAGTACTTATCTCGTGCACCATCAATTTAAAGCACAGTAGGAACAAGGATCGAGGTATTCGTAAAGGTGTCAAACGATTATCCTCATCCTCACGCGTGAATTATTCATTTTACACATAACTGCAGTCGATTCGACGATACGCATTTGCGTCTACTTTTAGCTGGAATTCATTAAGTCTCGGTAGGTGCAACCGGTACAGGAAAGATGCGCCGTTTCGCAATATGTACTCTGCGTTCTGGAATGTGTCGAAGACAAAGAGCCTCGGAATGGAAATGCACAAGCGTCAGTAGTATGTATAATTATATATTAAATGCATAAAACGCAGTGCTCAGAAATTTATGAGAAAATCGAGTTCGAACTTCAAAGTTTTGTTTTTATAGATTTGCAATATAAATAATTGATCGTAAAAATATAACCAAAAAATGAAAACGTGTTTGTATATAGATGCTACTTACAATTAGTATATACGGTTGTAAAAAGAAACTGAATACCAACTGACTCGAACAAAATACATAGGTACTTACATACCAAGCTTTAACTTACAAGGGAAGATCGCGAACCCAGAAATTCAAAAAATTGTGAGACTCTGTAAGTATGTAGGGGATTTCCTCCTGATTATGATCTTTACATGTGGGCATAGGTATCGAAGTAACAGAGAAGGCAAAATTCGGATTTCGATTTTCTCGATGAATTTTTCAATAATGTTTCCTACGCGTTTAATATATTATTATACGTGGCGAGTACTACTAAGTCTACGCAAAGTTTAACCGAATTTCGTTACTTGATTCTAATGTACAATACTTCTCTCGTTAGACAAATTGACTAAGAAAACGATTTATGGTTTATCGTGAAAATTGTGAGATAGGTAGAAATAACTAAACGTATATGTAATTCAAAATTAGTAAAAGTGTATATATAGGTATGTTTGAAAGACTTGAAAGTATTACGCGGATCGCAGTTGAGCTGCCACTGCCACTTAATTACGGTTTCGTTTTTACGCGTGGGCACATATCAAGGCTCTGGAAAAAGCAAAACTTTGAACTCGATTTTACCGTAAACTTTTAAATAATACGTCTTATGCGTTTAACATGTTATAGTTTTAGGCATACAGGCTATCTCATTTGTAAATACAAACTGCTATTGCGCGTGACATTTGCTTTTATCATTTTGTATTTCCCTTTTTTTTGTTTAGGCTGTTAATATTATAATTTTCGGTTTTAAATTTATAATTAAATTGGAACAACAAAATTGGTTTAAAAAAAGGGGGATATAGTTTACTTTACCATCATCCCAAAGCCCCCCCTGGAAAAAAGTCTCTGGACGCCATTGATTGTAAATCAGGTTATGTTATGCTTTGTAATAAAAGTTGGGCAGCATTCGCCAAAGCGAAGTTATACTATGCTATGCTATGCCGTCTCTAAGAAAATTTTGGAACCTCACTATATCCACTGTCAGTTTGAGAGAAGATGTGGGGTAGAGAACGTGTGCGACCTCGGCTAGATCTGAGTTTGGAGGAGGAGGATTCGGACTTTGAAGAACTGGTAGAAACAACTCTTTTTTTGTCTGACAAAACAAAAAGAAAACATCGATCCATTCAAAACATTCAGCATTCCATGTTTTACTGCAATCCGTTCCCAGGCTTCTCCTTTGCGTTCGTTGTCTTCAGTGGTGGATTTAAGAAAAAAGGCCCAGGTAGCAAACCTTTTGAGGGGCCCATATTTTCGGCGAAATGAAGAGGTAGTTTACTAAAAACATGCTAAGAGTAGTAGTGCAGAAAAAAATATAGTGTTTGGATAAAAGCATAATTTTCTTTTTCGAAAATGGGGGCGTGGGGAGAGGTCTTCTGGACCGGGGCCCAGGCGACAAGTGCTCATCGGCCGCTCGTTGAATGCGTCACTGGTTGTCTTTGTAGACTGTTGTTTCTATATCCCATATATATGGGTATTTTCTGACAGTCTCAATAAATTCTCCAATTTCCATCACACATAAGTACGTTAATACGTAGTCGTTACTATTTAAAGGGGTATTTGCTGAGAAGGGTGTTAAGGCAGGTTCTCACTATGCATAGCCTTGGCTGATTTTATTCTTCCTATGCTTTTCTTACGTAGTTTGACAATTTGACCTCGACGCGACTCCGAGCCGCGATTCTTCCTCGAGAATATTTTGAGGATGGAGGAGGAGGCGATTCACAGTGTGAGTGAATGCAATGTCACCGCACAGGAAGAGGTTCTCTGAGCAACTGACTAACCACATGAACCGAGTCAAGCTCAGATAATTTCAGGTACGGAAAAACCGAGGCGACGCGAGCCTAGATGTGAATGCAAAAAGAAGTTACGCCGAGGCGAGCCGTAGTGAGAGCCTACTTTTTTAGGGGTGCTTTCACCCTGAAGAACCGAAAGTGGGGACAAACGAAAAATTGCCTGATACTTCTATTGAGGTCCTCTGCAACCCTGCACAATTTCAAAAAAATTAGAATGTTCGGGTGACTGAACTTCCCTTTTAGCTTGCACAAAAACATAGCCAGGCTTAGTTTACCTTTTGGTGGAAACAATCCCGTATAAACTATGAACGTATTGAAGCAAATATTTTTTAACCCAGCATAGCATAGTTTACCTTAGTTCTCCGGTGGATCCTGGGCTTAATCCTGGCCGACTTAAAACGTTATTTTGTAAAATCTTGCATCACTCAAGGCGTTAATTTACATTACAATTTTGTTCTTTACTATCTTATTAATCGACTTACGTTTCAACATTGTTTTAACCAGTCAAATTTATGCCTACAGTACTGCATAAACCTGTACGTACTATGCGAACACCATAAATGGACTAGGTGTAAACGATAACTACTATCATTTAGTGTACAGCGTTCAAGCTGTCATGCAGCTTTTAAAGTCGTGCTTTACAACTTTCCAGTTTCAAAGAACCGTTCATTATTTTCAATTATATTACACTTTTGTACTACAGTATCCGATCGATCGGATTATCGTCCACCATTGTATTAACCGCATTGTTGGTTGATAAATAAATGTCCAGCACGCAGTTAATTTTAGACTCCCCGTGGTGGCAGTGCTCAAGGACGGAGCGCAAAAATGTCGCTGGACTATTATACAAGCAAATGACGCTACTACGTTGCGTCTAAAACAAGGCAATTACACAGAGGCTGGCGCATCTGGAAGGCACAGTTGACTTCGATTATAATCTTCGATTATAAGCCTAGCGTCGATCGCTGGCGCAGCAACGGCTCGCAGCCCGATAATTTCACGTCGTTAATATTAATTCTATTAAAGAGGAGGACTAATCGATAGTGCCAGTTTATCATGATGTTTATCGAACCGCCCGTGCATCGTGCTCGATTGGTGAAGAGATATCGTGAATCCTGTGCCTGTTCGATGGTCAACGATGGGAGAGGGATGGATGTAAAACTTCACCAAAGATATACCTACGTAGGATATACCCAGATATACCTTTTTAATTTGACGATTTCAGGCCTAGATTAATTCTATGGGGGGCTAAAAAATTCAAGGAACAAACTTTGAACGCGTCTAGTATTTCTCATATTAAACAAAATGGTACATACTTATCTACACACAACGTTTATTTTATGCTTTCCCTATCAACGATTCAAACGCTCAGTGTATGCCGCACAGTGGTACATAATGTCATTTTTTGTTCAAATCACCCCCCAAGGTCGTAATTTTTCAGTAACCTTGAAGGTTTTTTTTAAAATTCTTCGCAATTAAATATTCTATCGATCTGTCTGGCCGCAATTTTGAATTTCGTTGTTTTTTTTGTATTTAGCGAAATATACAGCACTTTTAAAAGATCAGTATCTGTGGGCTTTTTTGGTCGCCGGTTCCGAATTTAGAGTTAGATTTTCAAAATTGAAGATGGTGAATCCAAAATGTGTGTCTATAGGCGTTCCTAAATTTCTACGGTAACAGAAATTTGTTTTTTTCATTAATTTTATTTTATTTATAGTAAAGAATAGTAGTCAAATTTACGATATTATTTATTAAAAGGGATCATTTACTGACACGATAGTACTTGAGATTATAGAGGCTTTCGGAGAACAAAAATGTGTTTGTGTTGCACATCATAACATAATGAACACATGTTTTTCATTCGCTAACAGGTGCTTTGCATCTTATAGCTTCTTCTTAATCATTATACCCCGACATATGCACAACCTGTACGTATCTAATTAAATATAAGAAGGGCCGTAAAACATTTATTTTCAAACTTACATGTTTCTAATATGCGACCATTGATCACAGTGTAATAATTTCGCAAACATAACTAACTGAAGCTCCATTCCCTACCCTTTTAAAATCAGAGCGTTGGAGCGGAGCTTGGAGTTGGAGCGCGGAGCAGTGGAGCAATGGTGTTTTGCCCGAAGCAGGAGCGAGCCGGAGCACGGAAAATATTCACTGCCCCACTGCTCCAAATTTTTTTTTAATTTTTTTTCTTTCTATAAGAGAAGATGAATGAAATGTTTTTAATAAATACCAATTCTCAATTTTTCATCATTGAAAAAATATGATATTGTAGGGCTGCGCAGTCCAATGTTAAGGAGGCATAGTACTTCCTTTACCCGAAAATTAAGCATTCTTATAAATTTTTTTCTATATAAAAATGAAAATCTAGAAAGATGGGGTTTGTTGCAAATGAAAGGCCACTGTTTGAAAGTATTAAAAGAATTTTTATTTTAAAAAAAGGAGCTGGAGCAAGTTTTTTGATGTCGAAGCGGAGCAGGAGCGTAGCAAATAAAAAATTAGTCTGCTCCACTTCCCTGATTAAAATGAAAAAATTTACTCGTTGTTCTAATCCACGTAATTTGTACACTCTGTCCAACACGAGAATGGAATGTAAATTTTAAATCAAACTCATTGTCAGACAAAAATGTCTGTTTCAGTGGTCGACTAATTGCTCGCGCGTATTAGCGACAACAGTTTTCATTTAAGTCCTCCACGTCAGAATACATGTAGCTTGAAATCGAGTTCTTTCCAAGCCTTGATCACTCGCGCATATGCACACGATTCAATGTAATTCTCTCGTGCAACCAGTCGTTTGCGAAACCGCATTACGTAAAAAAAACATGTGAAGATCACGTTGAAAAAGCTAAATCGCGGCTACGAGATGGTAATAACGACACGTGCTTATTGTTATAATTTGTAGATTCTTTATTAATCGTTAGTGACAGCTCGACACCTCTTATGCCCATTCGCGCAAACGGCGTCACTCGCGGAAGAGGTAGAACATATCGCACGTACGCTTAGAATAACTACCAGTCTCATAATCAGACGCAGATGCGACTGAGAGATTGCATTTGCATTGCTTGAGGCGCGCACTAGCATTCCTCTTTTGTAATTTCTCGTGGAAATTTTTTAATCACTTCACGTATGACGAGCACGTGTTTCCTTCGCGATAAGTATCTCAAGGTATGTTTACATTTTGCTTGAGAATATGGAGCTATTTAGTATTTTGACAATTTTTAGAAAGAATTAAGGCTACATATATCTTGTACATTGAGTACGGTGATCTGTGTTTTGGGTCTGGGAACCTTTTGGGATCCGTAAAATGCTATAAATTTAAAAAATATTCAAACGATTAAGTTTAAATTTTGAGTAGGTAGGTGAAATGCAGATTATTCTATTGAAATTATTAAGGGGAGAAGATTAGACGTAACCTGAGTTTCGCCTTTGCATATTCAGTTTTTTTTATCATTAGCAAAGTGTACCTATAATAGACACTGTCCCCATTATGCTTAAAAAAAGAAGGAAACGAAAATAGTCACAAAAGTGAAAAACAGGCACTTTTACTAATAAAGTGCCCCTTGTCACTTTCTTGTTACTACTACCTCATAAATTATGTACACACATGACTGCATTGTTCTGTGTCTAATACATCTATCGCTGACCGACTCCTCAGCTTTCTTAGCTACCTGCTCTATAGTTTTTCTGTATCTATTTCGAATTTGGGACTATACCGTTGTCGCGGTCAGTTTCGAGCAATTAGTACTACTCGGGCCGTTATAGCCAGAGGATCTCTCTCGAAGGACATGTGCAAGCTACACTGTTGTTAGCCTAATAATATTAGGTGCTACACCGAAGTACAGAACTAGAATTTGAGTGATATGATTGTGACTTAAAATTTTGGTTAATTATTGCTCCAATATTGAACGTTAATCAGTGTAGAATTTTATTGCGATAAATTGCAAAAATGCCATACCTGACCTAGGATATCTCGCCTCCTTTTGCTACGACCGTGGTAGTTGAAAGCTATACCCAAACATAATTTAAAGACCCAAAGTACTTTCGAGTCCATAAGATAAGAATATAGGTATATATCACAAAAACAAACCAAGAGATAAAAATAACTCTTATCATTAATAACTCTTATCATAATATTACATAAGTAATCCAAACAATTAAATTTCGTCGAAGGTGTATCCACAAAATATGGAGATCATTGATCTACCACGATTTCAAGACCGACGATTATTATTCTAAGCCGTTCATATCTTTAGATCCATTTGGACATCCACGTTAAAATCAACACTGGAATTTTACTCGCGCTTAGTCAGACAAGATTTTCGTTCGGTTTTTTTTACCACGCCACCTATCACCTTATCATTTTAATTTCCGTGTTCGATATACAATTCAACACTGGAGATTGCGGTAGAACGTACACCGAGAAGCTTTCAAGAATTTATCGGTCAGGTCCAACGCTCGACGATACCGCGTAACATTAATTTTCCATTAAAGATACGATGTACGGTGGAAACACACTCCGAAAATGCGGAGCGAACGAAGAATGGTAAATATCTTACATAACACGATTATATTATGTGCAACGCTGTCTTTTTATTGGTCGTTATTCCGATACTTTAAATGCGGAGCCAGTAATAGGGGCGAATTCGTGATCAACCGATATTCTAAGGGTACATTTATGTTAGAGTTGCGGTGGAAGATAAAAGCTACTCAAAAATATCTTTCCTTAGTGTATTTATAGTCGAGCTGCGATAATAGTACAGTTTCAGTTATTAATTTGTCTATATTAATCGTCAAGAAGATTATGTATCAACGATGAGAACGGCGATAATAGCGAAGAACAAGTAATATTTAGTTCTCAACGCTTGTATCGTCACCTAGTAAGCGTAGCTCTGCTCGCTGCTTCAATGTAAACACTTCCATTATGAAACTATGGAATGTATTTCTACGCTTCGTTCTCATCGCCGCGTCACTTTGATCGTTTATCGCAGTTCCTCAACATAAACATACATAGGTATTTGAAATTCGTGACTAATTCATTTTGGAAGAAGCAAGTAGGGCATGAGGAATAGGTGAGCTTTTCGCGAAACCCTTCGTTTATAGGAATAATGGCATGCGATGAGCAGAAGGAAACAAATTTAACTGCGTTAGGAAATTCGAGCAGCAATGCTAATTTGAACAGTGTTTATTTTTTACTCACGTAGATTAAATATTTTTCATCGGTTTAGCTCTGAATTTAATTGGAAAAGCGAGGGGCTTGATCGATCTTAAATTGCGAGAGTTTAAAGCGTACTAATTGTAAGCAAGGGGACGCAGATTTTCGAGAAAAACGATCGCATGTTGGAGTTGATTATTTATGATTTCTCAGATTGTACGGTTTTCGAGAAGTCTAAAATAAGAACAGCGATTGTCGGTAATTGCGAATCACAGAAATGAGATTCGTGGGAAGATTCTTGAAACGACAGAATATTTATCTTTACTTTGGTGCGAAACGAGAAAAAGAAGTAAGAGAACGGTCACGTAGGCGCTTAAGTTGCGTCTGAAAATATACAGAACCGCCTGTAAATACTAGCTGGCCAGTTGTAAGCCTGTTCAACTTTCGTCATTGATGCACATTTTCAACACAAACCTGACCCAGCACAACTTTAACTTTTGGTAGCAAAATACAGGTTTCCAGAAGAAACTAATTATAAAATGAATTGTTGCGGTGTATTATCCTACTCATTTTATGTGAAATAATTTCTTGAAATAAATACCTACATCGCTGCCATGTAGATACGCGCGACTGAACACTTTACCATCATTGCATTGTCTTTTTAAATTATTTCACTGTTTGGTTAGACTTAGACCTTGTGTTGAATGTTAGTTATGTTAGTCACGTTCATATACCCTTATAATACTATTTCCAGCATCTTCTTACTTCGGACCAAGATGCATTGTCAGTCGCTTCAAGAAAGTGTTCCAATTCATTCAATAGTGCTACACTTTCGAAAATAATTTCTAATTTGTTCATAAAAGTTTCCTTGAGTTTGTATAAATTCATAATTCAAGAGTTGTTTATGTGGGAATGAGAAACTGGGAGATACTCCACTACACTTTATACTTAATCAAATAATATACTAGAAAGATAGATCGTTAATAGTGCAGAACAAATACATCACGCAAGTGGTTTCTCTCGACTAGAGCTGGGATTATTATTTATTTGTCGAATTTTTCGATATTCGAATATTCGAATACTTCAGTTGCTCAATTATTTGGCGAATATAATTCAAATATCCGAGTATCCAAATACTATTGGAATATTATTTGAATATTGAAGTATTCGAATACTATTCGAATATTTAAGTATTCGAATACTGATGTATTTGTGTACTGAAATCTTGTAAGTTAATTTGGGCCCACTTCAACATATCCGATTGATTTGAAACTTTGCACACATACATAGCTCCAAAGACAATACAATATATATTACAATGACAGTACAATAGTATTCTAATACTGAAATATTCGAATAGTATTTGAATAGGTACTTAGTAAAAGTATGTATTGGGGATATTTTAATATTCACAAGATGTTGGATTTAAAAGTTTAAGGCGGAGGAGCAGTTTGGAGATAGTCGCTATAAAATCTGCGGCCATTAATGTCTTATTCGGCCCGGATTTTAAACTGAAATTCGTGCAAGGTGCATTTAAAAATGAATTACATAAGGGCGATACTTTCAAAAGTGAAACTTCTTGCCACATAAATTAATGTGGTGCACTAAATCCTGAAAGTCTCTGAATGATCATTTTATTATTTGTCGTTACTGAAGTGTGTTAAAATTTTCCTTACGAAGAATATAGGTATCTTTATACCTTTTATCGTTACAATTAAATTTCAAATTACAATCTTTTTTACATCATACTTATATGTATATCAGAAATTATATTACAATTTCATCAATTTCTTCGTATTAATATTTTTGGCCTACTAGACTAGGTACTCTTGATTTTCGTCTTAGTTTTGCCTGAATAATCTCTCTCTAGCATATTGACTATAGGTAGAGGAACATACTGTATACTACTCCTACAAACAGTAGAAACATCTATAATTCTTCTCATACCTACTTACTTGTTATGTATTCCACGTTTCGTTACTTCTTCCCATTATTGTATCCAAATATTTCGAATGAAATTATAATTTCATATTACTCCAATCCTTCTGGCCACCACAGTATACACCCCATAAAATCCTTAACCACTGTTTCACATCATCCTGCATTCGTAGAAAGCCACAGCAAGCTGCAGACTCATCATTTTGACCTCAAATATCGGTGAATTGTTTTCAAGTAGCAGGAATTATAATTCTCGAACGATCTTAGTAGCAGAACGATGTAATAGACCAATCAGGTCAATTTGCATACGCGTCGCCAATGGCGTACGCCGATCTATATTATCCAAGTTCGCCAGCTTCCCCCGGTTCTCGCGCAACATTGGCGAGAGTACATAGTCCAAACAATCGTGGACTTTTTTCATGTCCTACAACGCGGTGACGACACGAGCGACGAATGGGGCCGAATGCGAGCCGCGAATATCTTCTCTGGTACCCGGTGGCTCTTTCATTTTCTGGAAAACACGGTGAACTGGATGCCGCCTCACAATGGCTGAGCTAACGGAGGGAAAATTAACGGGCTGCCAGCATTACCTTTAATTGGATAATACCGAACGGAGTGTTACGGCCTAGCGGTCGTTCCCTTGCTCTATACCCGTCCTGGAACCGACGCGACGGCTGGCTCTCTCGGCACCGACTTCCTGTTCCGCGTCGTTCCAGATCGTCCGTTTTTCCGCCCGCGATTCGATACCGAGCCGCGTCGCGACACACGTATCGCCCCGTGGTGACGATCACTGTCAGCGACGTGGCTGCTTTCTCTCGACGTACCAGGAATCATACGACACGAGAGAAAATGAATATCAACTGGTACTTTTGAAATATTAACAAGCTGACGTCCTTATCAGAGTGTAAATGATCGTGATCATTTTTTTGCATTCGATGTCAGGGATTTTAACGAAATTCACATATTACGTAGTTTACGTGAAATTAAAAGGGGTTTAAGTTATCATTTTGCTGGTCACGAATTTTTTTAAAAAATACAGGCTACCAAAGTTTTGCTATTTTCATGACTCATAGATACAATTTGTAGATTGAAAAACATCTGCAGTAGAATGCTGGAAATAAGTGGAATATCCTGTAGAATTGTCTCTCCTGAGCAGCAAGAAAATAATTGCTAGCTGTAAATACTTAACGAAAAACCGACGTGCGATGTTTTCCTGCTTCCATCGGAATCTATTAATCTATATTCTATACCAATATAATGATTCAGAATTTTAACCTTTGATTCTACTTATTTGAAAAAAAGTTTTAACAAAAAGGGAAGTGATTCTTGCACCACTCAACTAGACCACTCAACCTCTTCGCAATAAAGGCGCGTTTTTACTTCTCGTTTTCTCTTCGTTCGGATTTTAAGTTGACACTGATGGGCAGCTTGGCACTGAAAAGCGAGTTGTAGTCCATGACACTGGGGAAATGAGTGTTGATAAGGTCGTCTACAATAAAAAGATGATCAGTTTCTATTATGATTTCTATGCAAAAAAGAAGTAACTCATAGTTATATTGTCTAGAAGACATAGATCTTGCAAGAAACGCAGTCCACAAGGGTTGGATGAAAAAGGATTCGAGCAAGTAATCTAATCGTGATTTTTTCCCAATGATTACTTGCGGGGCTCAAACGAATATATAGCTTTACAATGATTACTCCTAAGACAGCTTCGATAAACGTATGTGGGGACTTACGTCAGAGAAAATGACGAGTTCGTTTAGATTTATCTCTAGCTAAAACGTATGATTGATAAATGAGTTGCTGATAACATTGATTATTTTAATCCCCTGATTTGACGTTCAAATTTATCAAAGGAAGTTGCCATTGAACTTCAATCAGCCTTGCAACTTGATAATATTTAAAGATTTGATATTATTATTCTGATTATTACCGTCATTTATCACTGTTACTTTAATATCACAAATGAGTTTATGATTCAAAGTTCCCAAAGTTGTTATAAGTAATCGAACGTAATTGAAATTTAAAAATTTGAGAGCGAGAAATTTATACATAGGTACTAGTAGTTGTTGATGACCTCGATTTTCGCCTTTTTGTTTTGCAAGTTGGTAAGTTGTCCATTCGTGAATCTCAAATGTTTCATCGAGTATCTGAAAGTGTCATTATTTCCAGTAAATTCGAACCGGAAATGGAAAACAACTCTTCTTACTGCAAGTATAAAGTTACTATAGAGTAGCAAAACATATAATACAGAGATATGCAAGAATCTGGACAAGGAATTTACTTAAGTAGGGGAAAAACGAACCTTAAGATTTACGGCACGTCGGTTCTTCAGATTGCAAGCATACAAAGTTCACACTAATAAGTTTCACGTAATTGCCGTAGGGTATTCATGTCATTATAAAAATCTGATAATAAATTATCATTTCGACGCAACTTCGGTTGCGTACTACGTCACTTTAATACTTTGTTGCAAGCACTTTCATGTTAAACGAGATTTTGTTATAAAATGCAAAATCGTCCAACACCCTTCATCTATTTTTGCTCCTACAGAGTAATGTACCTACTATACATGATGCCCTTGCACTCGATGTAACAATATTTCTCTTGTACAAGTGAATCAAAATGATATAATAAGCAGTTGAGATTCTTTGAGATATTGTCGAGAAAATCCATCTTAAGGTGGAAGTTGATGAATTATCAAACTCGATGTTTTTCGAAGAGAATAAGTCATTTTTGCACAATGGTTCATTTCATTCATAACTGTAGCATGAAAACAGTGTTCCCTCATATCTGAGTAAACAAAACAGATATCATCAACCATGTGAAAGTATAAATTGTCGTTGGAAAATTGTGGGAAAGACGAGTAAAAAATTTATACCAAATCTTGCTTGTCCCACTAATCTGATTGTGAGAACAGGCCAATTAATGGCACGAAGTAAGTACTGCAGCTATTCGCACAGTTCATTTTTTATTGATTGTGCTCTCTTACAGGTGAACAGTGCGAGATGCATGTTGTATAATCCACCGCGATTTCTAGATTACGCGTATCACTTGTCTAGCGCGAGTCGTTCGAAATCCAGTTATCTCCGTTGGATCCGTTATCTCAGAGAAAAGATAAATATGTGTCAATTCCATCAGACTTAATTAGAGAATCTGAATCGTTGGTTTACGCTTTGTTCGTATGCATCATCTTTTTTCGAAAACAATAAATATCTTATCAAAAGAAACGATTTGTTTTTCCGAAAATTTTCTCCTAGTTACGAGTTGTTTCATATTAGGCAAGATAATAACACGTGGTTGAAAAAACTGAATCACACATCCGTTTCAGGATCAATTTACAATGTTTCGCGACGTCGTTTACGATACTACATATTTGTTTGTACAATCGCTGCATATATCTCAACATGCGCAATAAATTTTTATTACACCTGTGGTCGTTGCAAGGATAACAGCATTTGTATTTATAAGCACTTTATCCTATAAAATACCATGCACAAGCGATGATCATAGGTTAGCGTTCCTGCTTGTTGATATCGTTCCGCAAAAAAAAAGTTATCTCGAAATATCTGCGGAGTTTCTTTTTGCTCTATATATCGATTCATTCTCGCAGGATTTCAAGAAACACTTGATTGAAGTTCGGAAAATCTAGAGCGACGACAGTGCTTAAAATAATATTAATAATTAGTTAATAATATAATTAATAATAATCTGTAGCAGTACTTTCATTATGTTTAGTTTCCCATATAAATGATAACTTGGATAGTTTCTCCTACAACTATTGTTTGCTAGAGTGTCAAGAAGGGTGAAATAAAGCGGAAGGGGTGGGATGTCCAGGTTTCATAGCAGCCTATATTTTCCGCAGGGTTCATGATAGGCGTATTTCGTATTTATTATATTAGTAGGAAGTAGGATTATGTATCTGCCCCCTAATTCCCCAATCCTCCCTTCACAACGCCCCGTAGATCAGAAACCCGCGGGAGAGTGCAGTGAGCGCATAATTTATGTTATATCATAACGAAATATCCTAATTTCGAAGAAACATCAATAAAATATCCTTCCCCACGGTACTTGTTATCACGAAAGTTTCACAGCGCAAAGTTTGAGGGTGGAATGAAGGCCAAGTCGCGATGGAGGCATGGCAACGATACTGGCAACATTGTGGTTAAGGATATTCTACCAGGGTTCGTGATAGGCTTCAAGCTGCGCGCTATCGCTACGAAACGGTGCAAGATAACTAACACAGTGCTGAAAATAAAACACTAACGAAATACCGCAGGGGGTGGGTATGGCGTGTCTGCAAACTCTGCATGCACTTTCCTTGGCAAGTTCGGAAGTGCTACCGACGTACTTCTGCTACACCGTACACCCTCGTTCGTCTTCTTTCCCTCGTGCTTCACCCCCTCCACCCTCCTATCCTTTCGAACTCTGAGGTAACTGTACCAGCGTTTCCTGTATCTCTAAATTGGTAACGCGATCCGAACGGCAACGGGGAACGGCGAATCGAACTGTATCGAAGGTCAGGATATGCCTGTCCCTCGATTTAGTCCCACCAGTGTGTACTTATTCCAGTCGCGTATAGAAGTTGGAATGCCCAGCTGAAGAGTGTATATACGTGTGCGAGCATGCAATGGTAACGGGCATTTGATGCGAATTCTTGCAAGCAATGCGAAACTTTGGTTTATTCTGCTGCAAAGATGTAGCATTTTCAGAGTATCGCTTACACTCCTCGGTTTTCTCTCAAGTGGCAACTTGAGGTCCCTCGGACCAAATGGGATTTTACTACCGGTTTCATTTGCTCAAGAATGTAAAATCTTTAACTTTCAGGACATTTTTCGAAGTGATTCCATCTGATTTCGAAGTTAAAAATGATATCAATCGAGATTCGTATTGACGACATTATTCGAATTTATGCGGATATAAATCACGTCTTGAATTTAACCCTGCAGGAAGCCACTTTGTTTGCACCTATGTAATACAAGTATGTAATAGGTATTATGTGTACCGTGCAATTGTAGTGAATGTAATTGTACGCGGAAACGAGCATCGAAACTCGCGCGCACGTAGCGTTTGTCCCGATTACTGTTAGCCGCTGATGGCACTCTTAATAATAGTGTAACATCGGCATTGAATAATGATAGTGTATTATAACAGTATAGCGCAATTATTACGTTAAAATACGTAATAAAATGTTTGAAACATAAAAACCAGCTGTAACCGCAGAGCCTGTATAGCGCACATAATATAGTAACAGGATAATACACTAGTACGAATAATAGGATATTATTACTCTTTAGGGGGGTTAAAATAGACGCACGCGAAGGATTCCAAATTACTATAACACTGAGTTCCATTTTTTCTCTTTGTGCTCGTAGTTCCAAAACGGAAACAGATGATTTCTTTAAATTGGACTCGTATTGTGCTGTAGACACAATGGGCACACTTTCTGGGGCCTACGAAATGTTTCTGGTTTCAAAATTACCTACAGGTATATAGTTTTCGTTTTCGAATCAGAAGTAACGAGGTAGTCTAAATTTATAATATTCTCTTTAATGTTATGGGAAATAACTGTTGTTAACATCTGTTGGATATTTTATGAACAAGATTGGCGATTACCAAACCGATTGTGATTCTATGTTTTTTTTATGTATTTTAAAGTAATGAAATGTCCTTTGAAATTTATAATTTACTGTTTTATAATTGACTAGCAAAATACACTCGCGCTTCGCTTCGGGTCTAAGAGATATTAAGGACTCCTTAGGAGTTGGTTAGGGAAAAATCCTGAAATTGGTTTTTAGTCATTTATGTGGGTAACCTCTCGAAGTAAAACCCAAGTTGATATCTAATCAGGCCTAATAGATATTAACCTTTAGAGGGCCGGGATTTTTTCATTGAAATCGTAAATTTTATTTACTAAAAATTTATGCATATATACCATCAAAATGGCCCGCAAAGTATCCAAATTCTTAGGTGGCCACTATAGTGGCCAGCCCGGCCCTCTAAAGGTTAACTGAACATAAACACCAAAATATTGAATTACGATCAACAAACAGCCCTTTTACGTTTATTATTATAGCAACAAACAGCGACCTTGGCACGATAAATAAAAAAACGTCCCAGTCAACAAAAGAATTTAGAAATCGCAACCATTGAAAAGTAGTCGTAACATTTCAGCATGTCGCATCTTCTGGAGTAAACTGCGCAGACTGTCAATTGTTTTTAAAAACTATTCATTGATTCTTCTAACAAGGAAACGTCACCCAACCCGAAAATTCTAATTTTAATGAAACTTGGTATGAATGTAGAGCATATCGGAATATGCATAATATGTTCTTGTGGAAATTCACTCTGAACGGATAAAATCTGCCTTTATATTTATCGCGTTTTTTTCATTTTCTAATATAACTTTATTTATCATCTCACAACAATACTTATATTCAAAGTTTTGTCCAAACTCTCACCGTTACAAAATTATACCTATTAAAAAACGACAAAACCGCGATAACTTTAAGGGCTAATTTCACCCCTTCAGAGTGAATTGTTGTAGAAAACAAATCCCCCCTTACAAACTCCAATATGTTCAACATTCGCCCGAACTTTCATTAAAATCAGAATTTTCATGTTGGGAACGATTTCTTGTAAGTAGAATGTATGTACAGATGTAGGTACATTTTCCCATGGTGCAGTTTTATCTATGATAAGCAAGAGATGATATCGTATTTTTCGAATCACACGCGATAATAGATCGCGAACTCGCTGATACATGAGAGCGGCAGATAATGTATTAAACAGGCTGAAAGGGTTAAAGAATCGAAATCCCCCTTAGCTGCTGCGTGCGGCAGAAAAACGATCTCGATTCCGCCAGTTTTACAAGATTTACTGATTGCGATCGTAGGGGAGGGCTGCGTGGAGAAACCAGTGTCGACCTTGTGGCGCAATTACGTTACCAGCAACAGGCCGGACGTGTCGATGAGGCTGACGGTCACGAACGGTGGTTTGACCGCCACGACGAAGGACCACGGCCTGACGGAGTACTGGGCGCACAGGGTGACCTATTGTACAGCGCCTGCATCCCACCCGCGCCTCTTCGTCTGGGTCTATAGACACGAGGGACGCAGGCTGAGGCCCGAGCTCAGGTGTCATGCCGCCCTCTGCAGCAAGGAGTCCACCGCCAGGAGGCTAGCCTCGACCTTGAACGCCAGGCTACAACAGGCGCTTCTGGAATTCCGACGGGACAAGGTCTCCAGGCAAAATGCTAGGTAAGCAGATCGATCGTGAACGCACTGAGGACGTTCGAACGCATGCCTATACTGCGATCGGCTCGAGTTCCTCTCAACCCGTTAACTGGGCCGTTTCTTCAACAAAAACGCTTCGACGACACATAAAAATATGTACATATTTAATCAGGATTAACCTATTTAGAGAGAATGACAAGTTAGCTCGTCATGTGAAAATGTACGCAGGTTGTATATAACTCGTCATGTGAAAGGTTAGACGACTCGCGTATAAAGAATTTACTCGTCAGGAAAGCTTCAACCTTTTAAAGATACACGATAAATCTAGTGAATTACCTACATCAACCGCATTTTTCATTACTGCCGTTGCTAAATTCTTCAGCTTGCTTTTCAATACACCGTTTGCGCAGTACCGTAAACTAAGTAGGGTAATATTGGTACTTAGTATGTAATAAAGAAGGAAAAGGACAAAAGTTTTATGCAGTTTCACAGCAAATGTAAAATTAAATTTACAAGCAAATGTCAAATTTTTAATTTTTATATTATATAATAAAATTTTACAAAAACATGTCAATGTTCCCCCGGTTTGCGGTATATGTGCGTTATTGAAAAATAAATGTTTCATTTAACAGATTACGGTTTAACGCGATTAATATTCTCTCCTTTTGGTTCAGCGTAATTGTAAAACTTTTGGCCTCTGCAAAAACTTTTCTGAACGGCGATTTATCTTCCCCAGTTAACAGGTTGACAGTCTATGTTATTTAATTACCAGCAGAGTGTTCGAAGAAAAGGGCTGAAATGGTGATGTGTATTACGGAAAGTCAGTTGGAGATCTCTCACAATGTATTAGTTTCACTCTCACTGATAAATTGAGTTTAGGTACAGTTACTTTAAGCGGTAATAACGTCGAATGTATTTGAAGTATTTAAATAATCTATCTCTGTAAACAATAAAATACTTGCTGAGATGGCGCCAAATAATAATACATTTTTATTACAATATATACTATATAACACAAATGTAACGTAACAGACTAAATTCAACAGTGAGTATTTTCAGCCATTCATCTTAACTCTGAATCGATAGTCAACTGAAGTATCGATACAATCAAGAATATTGTGAACTACTACGCGAAAACTATGCTTAGCAATACTGTAAAGGAGAAACTTTTTAATTTATCCTCATTTTTCTGATTCTCATACAGAACATGGCACCATCATATTTTACATATGTAATATTCTTTGAAATATTCACTTATCCTCAAACTACCGCTAATAATTTATAGACGTTGATCGAAATTTTCCTATAAATCTTGCCACTAAATTTATCTCCAACAACTCACGAGGCAAGATCCGAGAAGTACGAGCCCAGTTCAAAGCTAATGGAAAGGTCGTACACTGTCGCTTGCCTTGGCACACGAAAGTCAAGGATAGTAGCTTCCTCGATTAATTCGATAACGGGGAAATCGGTCGCTTTTCTATGCTGGCAGACACGAGCTACCGTAAGACCGCGACCTCTCCGTTTCGAGACAATTTGGGTCACGCCCGTAGATCACGATGCACACGACTAAGTCACGATCCAGGTTGTACAGATCGTCCAACAACTCGTGTTTGACTCACAATCAGTATATGTATGTATCTAAGAAAATCACGAGAGGTCAATAGGCTTTTTCCCTCAATGTATCGTCGGCGCAAGTGACGTTAGAAATGTCAGTCGTAAATCACAGACGCCGTCCTGAATATCTAAGCCCTCACGCGAGAAATCGAATAATATACTGCGACAAGGAAAAACGAGAATTCAAGTATCAAAGTATAATCTTTATTTATTTGAGAACCTGTTGCTTTCAGATTATCCCTAGCAAACGCCCTGTACGAGAACCCTTCGTTACCACGGCGAAAGCTACTGCTAAGCACCGGTGGGCAAAATTATCGGCCACCCCTCGAGAGATCCAAAAGCGCGCCGAAACTTTCAGCGATCGAGGAGGACATCGTTGCCGAAGAGATAGAGCAGGAGAGGATCCTCGAAGAGTTGAGGACCCTGGAGAGCGTGGCGTGCAGCTGGCAGGAACAAGACAGCTGGAGGCTTGCTCGACTCTTGGACGCTCTGAATCGTGAATCCTCCGATGAGAACGGAAGCATATCCAGCGGATGCGAGACAGCTAGTACAGCGACGAGCGAAGAAAGGGCTCCTGGACCGGAAGATAATCACGCTACAGGTTAATAGACTGCTTTAATACAATAGTCCCTGGGTTTAAACGCACTCCTCCCTCTCTCGCTATATGCACGAATACCATGCTTGCCATATTTATGCGTTACTCGGTCTAGGTAATGAGCCCTTCGCCCATATACAGCTGAGAACAACTTAGAGGTTAGAAAGATAAACACTGAAAATTGGAATTTTTATATTTTTCACTAGATTCTTCGCGAATGCGTTAGCAGTCTAAACCTGAGATGAATAATATTTTTATTTAAATAAAAATATCGAATAACGAATAAAAGATACAAAAAGTTATTCGTCATGTGGTGAATAAAGATAACCCGGGTTAAGTAATGTTCTCCCAAACTATATAATCAAAAGTTTTTAATATTTTTACTTTAAATCCACTCACCGTTGCAACATAAACAAACGTTCACTTAAGTGCGTTATCACTAATACCAAAATGATTCAAACAGATGTGGATAACGATTAATCTCTGCTTAACATGGTAAGAGAGTTTTACCCTCGTTCCATAACTCTGCAATGCGTGTGCTTCACAGGTGAAACAGAGCAACAGACGAACAGGAGGGTCATGTTTTCTGACGAGGTCGTGAGAAGGGGTCCAGGACCTCGAAGGAACTCCGAGGGTTCGCCAAATTTCATGACCTGCGCCGGGAGTCCGCGTTTTCACCGTCGCAACATCGCTGTCAGCCGCAAGAGGTTCTCGTCACGGAACGAGGAGGACGAGTCGATGGAGGAGGAAGAGGAGGAAGAGGAGGAAGAAGAAGAAGAGGAAGAGATAGAAGATGCGAGATCGCATGTGTTCGACTTTGAAGATGTCGAGGATTTCGACGACGTGGTCGACTACAGGCCGAGGGGCGAAATACTGCGTAGGATTGAGGATCCACAGGACAGAGAGAGACGCGCGATGGAGAAGTATCCCGGTAGGATGAGACACGACATGTTGCAAAATGACGAGTCTCCGTTCCTGACCTTGGATTCCCTCGACGAGGAAGTGGATAGCGACGAAAGTGGCTACGTGGAAGCTCCACCCAAGTCATTTCTGGGCCAGGATGACCGGAAGGACGAAGAGGAAACCAATAACAGCCGTGTGGAGTCACGTCAGGGTCAGACCCAATCACCAGACGTTCTCAGAGGGTCGAAAGCCAACGCGCAGGAGACTCAGAAATCGAAACACGATGATTCCAAAGGATCGATGGAGGGAGAAAGGGGCGAAGAGGATGTCGAGGCCAAGGACACCTCGTCGACGGTGGTCGTCGATGATAATCAGAGGATGAAGGAGAAGGAGAGGGAGAGGGCTGATTTCATCAAGTGTCCTATCTCAGAGACAATAAAGAAGCTGGCGAACGCGTCGCTGAAGAGCTCCAAGTCCTTGGAGATGACCACAAATAACTGCCTAAAGGCACTGAATAATTTGAAGGCGTCGAAATCTTTCGAGGGTGTTAAAACTGTCGAGATGGATGGAGAATCGCCGAGCCTTCACCAGAGGAAGCAGCTGTTAGCTCAGCAGGGTGTTGTCGTTTGAACACTCCCCTGAATACGAACGTCAGCCTGAAGACGCTCGAGCGGTTTATCCTTTTCCGATCTCTAATGTTCCAGCATCGGAACGGGTAGACTGATGCACACCATGTATTGTAGATTCAAATTCTAAGGCGAATAGGAAACTTTGTAAAGAAATAGCAACATACGCTGTTTGTCAGACACACCCGCGGAGTTCGTTTTGTTCAATCAATAAGAGTCTTTTAGCGAAGTCGAGGTTCGTTGTATGCGTGTTGTTGATTTAACAGAAACGAAACGTCGCTTCGAGGATCGAACGAAATGCGTAACGTTCTAACTTGAGAAAATACGTATTGTTCTACCGAATTGTTGGAAGTCATGGCGAGTTTTCAACGTTTTCCCGAGGAGAGTGTCGCGAGAGATAATTTTAATATAGCGTGGTCCATTGTTATAAGACCCCTCGATCGTCACGTTAAAGTTCTGATTAATAAAATTATTTGTTACATCGGCACACTAATAGTAGAGTGAATGTTGCGCGAAGTTGTAAATTTATCAATGGTTATCGATTTATGAGTGTGTACTTACGAAGAGAGGGAGAGTCGAGTGAGTTTTATTCGTGGTTGGAGGAATCTTCGAATTAAAGGAATACCATCGATTAATGGGAAATGGATACCTTCGTGAAGTTAATTACCGTAAACTTGCACAATTAGCTGCAACGAAAGCAAAGATCTTGTAAATACATTTAGAGAACGTTAAGAATAATAGAATTTAAAGTTTCGTTATCCAAATTCTGTATCCAGTGTTTTCAAAGTGAAATAAACTCTTTTTTCCATAACGTTACGAGAAATTGGCCTCTTCAACACATTTCTCTAAAATTAGATTAAATGTTACGTCCTGTGTTAGTCACGTGTAATTTATTTGTGAAATTCATTTATAAAGTCTGAGCAGTCCCCATTCGAAATAGTAACAATAATTTATTAATTAACCACGATTCTTGAAGCAAGAACGTGCTGTACACGTGCTACAAATCAGACACCTTTACTCATATTTTTATTACAGTTTCTACTCTCTTGCGCACTGAAGATTCATTGAAATGTACCTAGAACGAGCAGTCCGGATTGAATATTTTGAAAACCGGTGTTTTAATAAAATCTGAAACGCTCGTCGGCTACGATAATATCACGCGAGATAGAAAAATGTCCGGAGATAATTGCTAATTGTGATAATCGCTGTACGAGAAAGATTCGAGGAACAATAAAAAAATCTTTAAAAATCAAGAATCGTCCTTTCCTCTCGTTCCATGACCTGTGTACGCGTGGGCCTTCTTGAACTTATTCAAAATGGCGGTGGAGCATGTAGCAATACAGTTACGAATTGGTCGATCATCACATACATCGCGTGCAGAATCAGCAGAAAACGCGAACTTGCTGATCCCTAAGGTGTAAATCTCTAGCTACGGATTCGGGTCAATCGATAGACATGGAACTACTCCATGGCCAATAACCCCGCGCCATCTTCTAAACGGCTATACGATGATAACGTTTTTTTGAAAAATATAGCATATTATGCAACATGCCTATTTGAAAATATCCTATTTTACTGTTACATAAATAATCCGAATGTCAGTTACATAACTTGCATCAAAGTACCACCATTAGGAAAATATCGTTTCTGCAAGTAGCAAAATTGGGATATAGTATATTTTTATTGAGAATATTCTTTAATAATTATAATTTGTATTAAAAGGCACATAGGCTATGACAGTTCTGGCTCATTGGTTAGGGGAGTTACCCCAGTTTTTTGGCGTGGGGTGAAGCAGGGAGGGTGAACTGCATTTTATCGGCACGGTGGTGGGTGGGGAGGGGATTTCCAGTTCACGGAAGAGGGGCATGACGCTACAGAGGAGGGGGTGTAGTTTGATTGGTTGAAGAGTTGTTGTTGTTGGTGGTGGTGGGGGTAATTGGGGAGTAAAAGTCCCTAGATTCGATCTAGTGTCACCGCTGGTCGCCGCAAATTTCCTAGGTTTCTCATAGTGTGGGCAACCATTGATAGGATAGGGTTGCCGGAAGATGAAGGAAAGGGCAGAACGTTTCGTCCCGGACCCGCCAGAGGACTCACCGGTAAGGCTTATCTAGAGACCCTTTAAGTAGAGTCACGCAATCACGTCTAAGTTAGGTCGGTTTGACGCCATGTTTTGTCAAAGGTGTGAAAATATAAATGTCGGTATAGTGGCGGTATATACAACGTTGCTTGAAAGCATTATTTTGATTGGTGCCGCCATTTGTATTTTCACACCTTTGACAAAAAATGGCGGCACCAATCAAAATCGAGGCTGTGTTTGCGTGACTCTACTTAAAGGGTCTCTAGGCTTATCTAGAAACACTATAGCACAGCCGACTCTACTGGTGGAAGTTCACCTTTTAAGCCTAAGGACACATTACTTGAGTGTTCCCTATCCGTTGCATGCCCACCGCTTCATTGGTTTCGAGCACCCCCTTCCGCGTGGCTCGAAAAAACGCTATGGATACCCGCGTCCTCGGACCGCCCATCAGGGCATCACTGCCATATAGTCTTCGGATCCCCGAAATAAATTTTTGCACAAAAATCCGCGTGAGCTGTTGGCAAAGCGAGTCAAAGTGCAGCGTAACGAATGCCTGCTTCCTATGTCAAACTCTCCCTCTAAACAAGTCACAGGTATACAAGCAAGTAAACACCTTGCAGCATTTCAAAAAATTTCAAAGTATTTCCTGAGCTGGACGCTGTTCATGAGGAGAGGCCGCTAAATTCAGTCCTCAAGCACAGACGAGGTATAGAATAAACCTATCACCTAATGGAACTTTGTGTCACCACCCGAACTGTGTTACCGACCCATAATTTGACGACTGAATTTAGCGACCTCTGCCCATGAAGAGCGTCCAACTCAACAAATACTCTGAAATGTATTGAAATGCTGAACGGTGTGTTGCGTGCTTGTATACGTGTGATTTGTTTAAAGTGTGAGTTTGACATAGGCTTTCGCTACGCTACGCTTTGACTCGGTTTGTCAACGACTCATGCGGATTTCTCTTCAATAATCCATTTCGGGGATCAAGACACTATGGCGCTCAAAATCTAATTCTTATAAGCCTCGCAGAAAGGTGCATGATGCATGAGTGTCGTAGGGTGCATGGATGCAACTGCAAATCGAGCATTGTTTAATTTCACAATCATACGGGATGCTTAATGTGTCTGTTCGCGAAAGAGCTCGCGATGAGCGTGAGATGCCGGTGAGGTTATGTAAAGAACGCACAGTATTTATGAGCAATGTTTATTGTACACTCGCTGAGTGAGTCCGAACATAAAAGAATTATGTGTGAGAATGAGCAGATGCACGTTGTGCAGAGAGTGTACAGTTCCTGTCTCGTTGAGACGAATCGCAAAACGACGCACACGTGGCCGCGTAACTGACCACGATCCACAATCGATACACGACGAGTCTGAGCACGAGATATTGAATTGAGCGGTGAGATACAAAACGGTTGAGCGTTAGCACGAGCAGAACAATGAGCCTTCACGAGTTGAGAAAAACGTTCAGTAAAACCGACGCGTCTACCTTCGTACTCTGCGTGAACAAGAGCAATCGCAATATGGCCGATCGATTTCCGTTAGTCGTCTTCTCCAAAAGTCTGGAGGATCGAGCGACGTGGGGAAATGCGATTGGCTGAGCATTCTGTCGCTGACACCTGATTGGTCGATCGATTGTGGATCGGGCTTGTCGATCCGCTGTCCAGGAGGTGCTGCGATGAGTTGGGTGTGGCGGAGATCGGAACTACCGAATCTCAAACATCTGTAACATTCAAAACAGCCAATTTTGCGATTGGCCTGGTTAAGATGGTAGTGGCGGTCTTGAGCGTCACCACCCTGGTCAGTCCATCCTTCCCTGAGTGAAGGGTGAGAACCCGAGCAAGTGGCCACTTGCTAGGGGGAAACCGCTCATCGGTGATGAGCACCAGAGAGCCGACCTTGATGGCGTTGGATGGATGATGCCACTTCGAGATTGAGAGCTGACGTTGCAGATAATGAGCAACTGAGTTTGGTGATCTTAAGAGCCCTGAGTGAAGATCCTCTTGAGCGTGGCATCGGCTCCGATGAAGTTGGTGCCACAATCTGAGTAGAGTGAGTGAGGGATTCCTCTCCGTGAGATGAAACGCCTGTACGTTGCTATGAAACCTTCTGTGGAGTAGTCTGTGACTAGTTCGAGATGAACAGCTGAGGTGGTGAGACAGACGAACACACAGATCCATCCCTTGTGAGTCTTGGCGCCTCGCCCTTTCCACGTCCTTAAGGTGATAGGACCAGCATAGTCCAGTCCAGTGTTGGTGAATGGGCGTATGGGTGTGACTCGTGAAAGAGGTAGTTGGCCCATCAGTTGATGGGCACGGATCCCCCTTTGCCGAGCACACACAACACACCGTAGAATGTGAGATTTCACTGGAGCTCGACCACCGATGATCCAGTAGGTCTGTCTGATTTGAGCGAGCGTGAGCTGAGTCCCTCCATGGAGAGTTTCTCGGTGAGCTTGATCTATAATCAGATCGGACAGACGTGAGTGACGAGGCAAAATTGCAGGATTGTAGGAAACAAGGTTTCCCAAGGTTTCAATATAAGTATAAACTTTATTAAAACAAGTAAAATAAGTAAAATAAGTAAAATACAGACAAGATCTAAATAAGCTACACACGTACACAGCGTCTATCGTCACACAACTCTCAAATCGTCTCAAACTCTCTACAACCGTCTTCGATCGTCTACCACTCGTCACACCCAACGCACTGTCCTTCGACCGTCACCAACGCCTCGACACTCCCCTCACTTTCACTCTCTCCCCCACACTTGTTGCCAAGTCAAACGTCTTCCAACGTCGTCAAGCGATCCTCTGTTCTCCCGCGACCCAAGCCGACAAAGCGGCAACCCCGCCCGTGGCCTGCTACGCGTTACCGTCGTCGTTTCGGCCGTTCGGCGTGCCCGGAACTCTATCGTTCCTACACTCGGCCCCTCCCCAAAAGATATCTGACCTCAGATATCTGATGTATCCTCGCCATCTGATGACAGATCGCTACAGTCTTCGAGCCATGGCTTCATAAACTCCGCAGAGCTTGAAGTTTGACGAGGACCCTCGTGCTCACCCACTTTCTCCACCACGTATCTGTCGTTACGCAGCACACGAACAACGCGATACGGACCCAAGAATTTATGTGCAAACTTCAGACCCGGGCCCATCTGTGTCCTCTTAATGGCGACTAGATCGTCCTCTTCATAATAGCGAGCCTCTCTACGATTTCGGTTGAAGCTGCGCCTATTTTCCTGCTGGACCTTCAGGATACTTTCCTTGGCCTGTCGTCTCAGTTCCTCGCGAGCTTCCTGAAACATCTCGTTCCACTCCACGCGTATCATCTCCTGTACCTCAGGGTTACTTCTAAGTCTCATGTTCACGCCAAACAGAATTTTAAATGGTGTGGCACCAATGCTGCGATGATGTGTCGCATTCAGGTACCTCTGACACACTTCCAAATATTTGTGCCATTCTTCGGGCTTCGGCGCGGCTAATTTGGTTAGCATCGGGATGATCGTCCTGTTGACCCTCTCTACCTGGCCATTCGCCCTCGGCATCCCCGTCGTAATGTGGCTAAGTTCAATGTCTTCTGACCTACAATATTCCCTAAATTCCTCCGAAGTAAACGCGGCTCCCCGGTCCGAAACAATCTTCCGAGGATTCCCGAAAATTGTCGCTTGTCTTTTCAACCGGTCAACAACCTCAGCCGCACTGGTCGTCCTCGTCGCATAGAACCACACGAACTTCGCGAACGCGTCTATTACCACGAATATGTGTCGATATTTTTTCCGCGTCGAAGGGAGCGGCCCCAGATGATCCACGTGATATACATCCAACGGAACCTCACCCTTCTCGATGGGATATAGCAAACCATCACGAATCCCACTTTTCCTCTCTGCCAAGATGCACGCGACACAGTTTCGCACCACTTTTTCTACTTTAGCCCTCAGGTTTGTGAACCAATAGTCTTTCCTGACAAGAGCCTCAGTTTTACCCTTTGAAAAGTGTCCGTTCTCGTGCAATTGTCGTACGATCTGTCCCTGCATAGCTCGTGGCACTACTATGCGAACGTCGTCGTCCATTGCTTTAAACAAAAGTCCGTTTTTCACCACATATTCCCCACTAGCGTTCTGCCCTCTGTTCACCGATTCCAGTATGCCCTTCAAATCACTGTCTTCTCGTTGCGCTTTTCCCAATCTTACAAGCACACTCGTCTCACACTCGTTCACTAACATACACATCGAAACAGGATTTCGACTCAGTGCGTCAACATGCCTCATACTCTGCCCTGGACGATGCTCAATCTTATGATTAAACTCCCCCAACAATATCGCCCATCTCGCTACACGCACACACAAATCTCTTTTCTTCATCGTGAGAGTGAACGCACGACAGTCCGTTACTATTGTGAACGGAATTCCCAAAAGATAAACTCTAAATTTACTCACGGCTTTAATTATCGCTAATACCTCTAGTTCGTAACTAGTATATCGCGACTCTGCATCTGACGTCTTCCAACTCGCATAATAAATTGGATGGAACCGCTGATCCACGTCGTCTCTTTGCAATAAAATAGCACCAAGACCAATACTCGACGCATCGGTATGAAGCTCTGTATCTGCGCCTACACGATACAATTTTAACACTGGTTCGTTTATTAAAGCTAATTTTAACTGCTGACATGCCATTTTCTGCTCTTCACCAAATACAAACTTCGCGTCTTTCTTCAACAAACTAGATAAAGGATAAGCTATCGTCGAATATTGCGGTATAAACTTCCTAAAATACCCAGTCAAACCCAGAAAACTCTGAACATCTTTAGCATTCTTTAGGGGTGGAAAATTCATAACAGCTAACGTCTTACGCTTTGACGGACGCACGCAACCACCCTCAATCACATGACCTAGGAATTCGACACGGCTTTGAAGAAAGCGGCACTTCTTCCAGTTCAAGCGCAACCCGTAGTCACTTGCAGTGGACAGCACTTCTCGCAATTTCGAAACTGCTTCCCCCATACTGCGCGAAGGAATGATCAAATCGTCCATGTATGTTAGAACTGTACCCGTTCTTATTAGATCACGAAATACCGCATTAATAAATTTCTGAAACACAGCCGGAGCATTGCAGAGCCCAAACGGTGTTCTTAAAAATTCATAATGGCCATCCGGCACCACAAACGCAGTATACTTGCGACTCTTTTCGTCTATCGGGACATGGAAAAACCCATTCTTCAAGTCAAGCACGCTAAATATCGTCGAACCCTGCAAACGATCCAATTGATCCTCTATCAGCGGCAGGGGATAACGGTCCTTACACATCTTTTTGTTGACGCCCCTAAGGTCCACGCACACCCGCACTCCACCATCTTCTTTCTCCACAGGTACAACCGGACTACCATACTCCGAATCACTTTCCTGAATGATACCTTCTCGCATCCACTCGTCTATTTGCCGGTTCACCTTCTCCCTCAGTACCGGCGCTAGCCTACGCGGAGGCTGATATACAGGTGTGTCGTCTTTCAACACGATTTTCGTCCTAATGTTCGTATCCCTGATCGCCTTCGGCTCATAACCCTCCACAAGACTCTCTATTTCGCGTCTAACATCCCGGTCTTCAACATGTCGCAAATCTACTAAAGGACTATCGACGGTTTTCTCGTCTTCAGCTTCGTCGAAAGTGCTTATGCAAAATATTGCCGGAACATCGTAACACTTATCCGCTGCAGTATCGCGCCTTGATACTTCCGCGCTCCCGCCGTCTAAAATAATTCTAGCTTCCCTCAATAACCCACAACCGATCAAAAACCCATATTTCAAACACGCGTCAGGCACCACATGGATTAACAACCGATAAATACTTCCATCAATCTGTACATCCGCACAAAACCCTCCTCGAGTGGTGACTCCACTCGATCCGAAACCCTCACACGGTACTCCTGGGACGGACAACAATGGGTCCCCTAATTTACTGTATTGCTTGACCCCCATTAAATGCAAGTCGCTACCCGTGTCCAGAAACGCAACTACCTGCTTACCCATAACGGTTACGGATTTGTACACTCTGTTACCTCGGCACGCGGCCGAGGTACACACGTTTACCTGCTTCTCTCGCCCCTTCTTACAATCTACAGCCCTATGCCCGAACTCTTGGCAGGCAAAACATCGCGGACCCTTATTCCTCGCAGGGCACTTCGCGCTGAAATGGTCAAAGTCTCCGCAATTGAAGCATCGTCTCTCGTTCCTCGGTGCCTCCTTTCCGTCCCGTCCTTCCGTCTTGGCTGGATATGCTTGTGGAGACTTCTTTGGGTCCTTCTCCAGATGTTTCTCCGAACTCTTCTCCGGATGCTTCTCCGAACTCCTCTCCGGATACCTGGTATCCTTGGGCTTAGTCCCCGTGCTGGCCGGCAACGATCTTTCCCGCAACGAAATCATCTTGAACGTCTCGAGCAGATCTCCCTTGGTTTTAGCCTTCAACGATCGCGCAAGGTCTCTCAACCCGACATCGGGAATTCCATCAATGATGTAATGAATAATCTCCCTATCACTGATCGGCACCCGATTTCCCAACAGAACCTTCTGGTGCAAGTACTCACCGAAAGATTCTTCCCTCTTCCAAACACGAACTTCAAAACGCCGTCTCAGTACAAGTACGTTCTCGGGGTGAAAAAACATCTCTCGTAAATTCCGAAACAGTTCCTCAACCGACATTGCGATATTCTCCGGTTTTGAATGTAACCACTCGCGTGCGCTTCCTTTTAATCGCGATCCAATTAATAACTTCGTCAGATCATCCGTCAACTGGTATGCCGTCTTTAGGGTGTGAACCTCTTGTTCCCACGTCTCATACGTATCGCTGCTTCCGTCAAAATAACCTAACAACTCCGCAATGGTCGATATAGCCGGAGGTCGCAGTCGTCCTTCAGTCACAACTCCCCGCACTGATCCCTCTGTACCAACTGGACTAGAATTCAGTCTCTGCATCTCTCTCAACAGCTCAATTTGTTGACGAGCTACCTCAAGCTCTCTCTCCATCACTTGCTTTTCTCGCTGCACCAATTCCATCTCACGTCGCATGTGCGCCATTTCCCTCACGTTCCCAGACGCATTATTTTCACCTTCACTAGCTTCACTCGCAGATTCTTCTTCCAATGCACTCGCCTGGATCTTCAACCATTCTCCTGACGGATCAGCCTGGTTCAACCGTTGGATCAATTCAGCTTTCAGGCCTGACGTTTTCAACCCTTTATTCCGCAGTATCTTCTTCAACTCCGCAATGCAGAAGTCATTCGGGTCCCTTTGCGTATCACTCATCTTGTCTGCTTCTACCACAATCGCGAACCAACGCTTCGTCTTTTGTCGTCGCACGTCACACACGTCGCTATTGCACTTAAGCCTTCCTTAAGTGAACCCTACACGAATTAGTTCTCGTCACAAATGTTTGTGCACACACCTGCGCAATGTCCACACTGTTCACGTCTAAAGTCTCACTGCACTACTCGACTCTGTTAACTATTCACATCCCGGACGAGCCCCCAAATTGTAGGAAACAAGGTTTCCCAAGGTTTCAATATAAGTATAAACTTTATTAAAACAAGTAAAATAAGTAAAATAAGTAAAATACAGACAAGATCTAAATAAGCTACACACGTACACAGCGTCTATCGTCACACAACTCTCAAATCGTCTCAAACTCTCTACAACCGTCTTCGATCGTCTACCACTCGTCACACCCAACGCACTGTCCTTCGACCGTCACCAACGCCTCGACACTCCCCTCACTTTCACTCTCTCCCCCACACTTGTTGCCAAGTCAAACGTCTTCCAACGTCGTCAAGCGATCCTCTGTTCTCCCGCGACCCAAGCCGACAAAGCGGCAACCCCGCCCGTGGCCTGCTACGCGTTACCGTCGTCGTTTCGGCCGTTCGGCGTGCCCGGAACTCTATCGTTCCTACAGGATGCTTACTTCCATATGCAAGGTGAGCGTTGTTGAGTCGGCCCCCGACTCGGATCACTCCTTCTTGGTCGATAAAGGCCGTGAGCCTGTTGAAGGTGTGAGAAGATGGCAGCGTCGTGCGAAGTAAAGGGACTGCGTCGCTTTAATCCAGAAGATCCTGGCCCTCTCCAGATCCTCGGGCGACTGAACGATGAGTGGTAAGGAAATCGTTGACCTCCTTAAATGTGACAGAATTCTGAAACAAACTGAAGTGATACGAAAGAGTTTGTTGAGAGATGAGTATTTGTAAATGAGGTCCCAGTGATATTCGAGTTTTCGAATGTTGAGCAGATTTGAGATTCCAGGACGAGCTTCCTGCATGCTTGGACTGTCCTTCAATGTAGGTTGAGAGGGCCATGAGTCACTGGGTTGAGTGAGCCAAGATGGTCCCGTCCATCAAAGCTCATGGTGTTCAAGCTGATGTGTTGTTAGGCCTCGAGAGGCACAGTCAGCTGGATTCGCCGTTCCAGGAACGTGTCTCCAATGTGCGTGTGGGGTGAGCTCTTGAATTTGGGAGACACGATTCCGTACATAATCCTTCCAGCGTGAAGCATGTGATTTGATCCATGAGAGTGATATTTGAGAGTCTGTCCACAGATGAGTTGTAGAAATGTTGAGTTGAAGAGTAGCTTGAACATACTTCGTGAGCTTTGCCAGCATTAAAGCTGCAGTGAGTTCGAGCCTTGGGATTGTGAGTTTCTTGAGTGGTGCTACCTTGGTTTTGGAGCACACTAGTGTCGACACTTTGTGAGCTGTGGACGGTAATGTAAATTACCGCTGCCATGGCGAGCTGAGAGGCATCAGAGAATCCATGTAATTCCACTGTCGAGTAGGAGAAGGTGTTGAACCACCTTGGTATTGAGAGTCTGGCCAGACTTGTTAGATCTTCTCTGATGGTGAGCCAGTGAGCAGTGACTTGGGAAGGCAGTGGGTCGTCCCAGTTCAGTTAGTGAAGCCACAATTCCTGCAAAAGTGCTTTTGCCCGAATGATGACTGGAGCTAAGAAGCCGATTGGATCAAATATCTTTGCTACTTCAGAGAGAATGAGACGTTTAGTGAGCCTTGAGTCGCTGAGAGGTTTTGTCGAGAATGAGAAGTTGTCAGTGAGAGCGTTCCATTGTAATCCGAGGATTTTGGTATTGCAGTCGTCAAGTGCTATGAACGAGTTGCTAGCTCGCACGTCATGAGAAATTGATTCAAGCAATGGAGGGTAGGTTGATTGCCACTTGGCAAGTGGAAAACCTCCCGCCTTGCACAGGTCATTTAATTGTTGAGCAATTGTAATGAGCGTCTCACCTGTATCGGCGCCGCCGAATATGTCGTCGACGTATCTAGCATGAGTGATTGACGGTACTGCCAGGGGAAAACGATGTCCATCGTCTTCGACCAACTGCAGTAGTACTCTGACAGCGAGAAACGGCGCAGCCTTGGTTCCATAAGTGACCGTAGTGAGTTTGTAGGGCACCTCCTTTGAATCCTCGTCAATCCACAGTATCCTCTAGAGGTCCTGGTCGTCTTCGTAAACCTTGATTTGTCTGTACATTTTTGTCACGTCTGTGGCGAAAATGTACTTGTGCTGGCGAATCCACAGCAGCACATCCGTGATGTTGAGTAGAAGGTTCGCACCAGTGTGCATGAGATCGTTGATCGAGTGCCCCGTTGTGGTCGGGCTTGAGCCATTGAAGACGACCCTCAACTTCGTGGTCTGACTGTCGAGCTTGAGTACTCCATGATGTGGAAGATAGAAAACAGAGTGAGTATTAGGTGAGAGTGAGGGAGCTCTTACCATATGATGGAGTGCCTCATATTCCTTCATGAACCCTTGGTAGAGATTGCGATATTCAGAATCTTTGTTGAGCTTGTTGAGTGTTCGCTTCAGACAGGCATGGGCTGTCTGGTAGGAATTGCCCAACAGACTTCGAGATGACTTGAGAGGGATGCGTACGATGTACCTTCCTGTAGAATCACGAGTGTGTATCGCCCGAAAGTGATCCTCACATTCTTGTTTTTCAGGGGTGAGCTTTGAGGGCGTATCTGTCGGGAGCTCTTCTTGAATCCAGAATTTTGCCAATAAATCTTGTATTGTTCTGTCGCTGTGCTGCATGACTGCAGCTGTGTGCGACGAGCTGAATTGAGACTGAGGTGTTTTAACTGGCCCAAGAACGAGCCACCCAAAGATTGAGAACTGGGCAATTGGCATTGAAGGGTCACCCCTTTTGAGGTTAGGTTTTATGATTTTTCCATATGAGTCTGCACCAATAATTATGTCAATAGGCCTAGGTTTTAGAAAATCTGGATCAGCTAACCTTAACCTGGTGAGATGTGGCCATTCTTGACGTGGCGCTTCAACGGATGGTAGACTGGATGTGAGAGTTCGCAGAACATGAGCTTGAGTGGAGACCGTGGAGGAGTCGTAGCTTGATCGTAGAGTGATTGACAAGACGCCTCGAGTGTGAGTAGTTTTGTTGCCTCCAATGCCAATAATTGAGATGGATGAGTGGGTTCTTTGAAGGTTAAGTTGAGTGATGAGCTCCTCCTTGATGAAGGTGAGCTCTGAGCCTGAGTCGATGAGTAGCCTGACTGGCAGCGAGGCCACAGGTGAGACGAGCTGTGCGTTAGCTGTTACTAACAGGGTGAGCGTGAGCGAGGTTGCGTGGCAACCAGTGGCTGGGTGAGATAGAGACGTATGAGTGTGACCGGTTGTGCTTGAGCTTGGTGATTTGGGTGAGAGTGAGTTGACGACTGCACCAACGCTTCAGAAATCAGTGTCATCTTCTGACTTCTTCCCTTCCATTGAAGGGGCTTGTTGAGCAGAGATGGGCTCGGTCGTCGACCTGGGCTTAACTTGAGTTGAGCCTTGAGCAACCGTAGGTTGAGAAGGGTGCAGCATCGAATGGTGCTTGGCCCCACAAATCTTGCACCGGTGCGCCGATCTGCACACATCTGTGTCGTGTCGACCACAGCAGTTCTTGCAGAGTGATCGAGCGACGATGAAGTTCCGGCGCTCGGTCACTGGCGATTCCCTAAACTTAGGGCACATGACCATGAAGTGGTCGCCGTGGCACCAGTCGCATGGATATTGCGACGTCTGAGCTTTTGACGCCGGTTGAGCCTGCTTTTTTGTCTGCGTCGCAGGGTGAGCGGTAGACCTCCTCTGAGATGAGCGAGCAGTGGAGTTTGAAGGGGTCGCTGGCTTCTTCGATGTGGCCTCCATCTGCTCTAAGGCGCCACCTTTGGTTTCGACGAACGCCAGTAGGTCCTGATACCGAGGGCAATCCGGTGAGTTGGCCAGCGATGTCTCCCAGGCCTCTCTCGTGACCTTGTCCAAGCTATTGGTGAGAATGTGCACTAGGAGGCAATTGTGCATCTCCTTGTCAGCACCCAGAGCGATGAGCGTCTCGTTGACCTCGTTTATGGTGGCAGCCAGGTCGTGGAGAGCAGGCGCTGACCGGGTTGAAATCGGCGAGATGGAGAGCAGCTTGTCAAACTGCTCCTTGATGAGTAGCCGCTTGTTGGAGAATCGCTTCTCCAAATATTCCCAAGCGGCTGGGAAGGATGAGCCTCGCAGAGGGAAGGCATTGACCCGCCTGTCAGGCTCGCTCTCAGGTAGTACAGGCGGTCAATATCCCCGAGTTGTGAGTCCTTAATAATGAGCGAGGTGAATAACTCACTGAAAGCGGGCCACTCCACGAACTTGCCCCCAAATTTGGGGATGGCTAAATCTGGAATCTTGGCCGCTCTGCTGCTCATCTTCCCTGAGATTGTGTCGGTGTGAGTGGATGAGCTGAGTTGAGCTGAATTTAAGCGTTGAGAAATGATATGTTTGAGTGCCCTTTTGAGTTGAGCCACGAGAGTCGTCTCACGACCCAGGATATCTGAGGCGAAGTACTCGTGCGAGAGGCACTTGACGGGCCAAAATTCCTCTAGGTGAGCGTGCTCGGAGAGGAACGCTTTGTGCAGCTCTGTTATGCTGTCCAGCAGCGACTGCACCTCGCCGAGGGACGTCGTCTTTGAGTCCTTCGGAATTTCGTCCTGCAGGCCTTGTAGTGCCTCAAATCGACTGACCTGCGATCTCGACTTGATGACGAGCGGAGCAGGTATCGTCGCTGGGGACGAGGATCTCGTCCTGCCGGCTGGTTGAGCCGGTTGGTGGAGTTGTTCTCTCCGTCAGACATGATGAGCACTGAGCGATGAGAGTGAACTGTTCTCGGTGAGCACTGCACAGAACTTCACACAACAATCCGGCTCGAAGGACCAAAAAATGTTCGCGAAAGAGCTCGCGATGAGCGTGAGATGCCGGTGAGGTTATGTAAAGAACGCACAGTATTTATGAGCAATGTTTATTGTACACTCGCTGAGTGAGTCCGAACATAAAAGAATTATGAGTGAGAATGAGCGGATGCACGTTGTGCAGAGAGTGTACAGTTCCTGTCTCGTTGAGACGAATCGCAAAACGACGCACACGTGGCCGCGTAACTGACCACGATCCACAATCGATACACGACGAGTCTGAGCACGAGATATTGAATTGAGCGGTGAGATACAAAACGGTTGAGCGTTAGCACGAGCAGAACAATGAGCCTTCACGAGTTACTTGAGAAAAACGTTCAGTAAAACCGACGCGTCTACCTTCGTACTCTGCGTGAACAAGAAGAGCAATCGCAACATGGCCGATCGATTTCCGTTAGTCGTCTTCTCCAAAAGTCTGGAGGATCGAGCGACGTGGGGAAATGCGATTGGCTGAGCATTCTGTCGCTGACACCTGATTGGTCGATCGATTTTGGATCGGGCTTGTCGATCCGCTGTCCAGGAGGTGCTGCGATGAGTTGGGTGTGGCGGAGATCGGAACTACCGAATCTCAAACAGTGTCGAATACGAGTTACATTTCTGAAATTGAACTCTCTCGTGTGAGTTCTTTCAAATCTTCTCTCTTAACAGTAATTATTACATTCGAGTCATTAGAAATTGAGAAATTTCAACTTGCATGGGAAACAGTTGAGGTCTCGATTTCTCGATTCCTACACCAATTAGTTCGACTACTGGACTAAATAGAAAACCGTTTAACATTTCACTGAAATATATTATCATCTAGAAGATTTTTTGACGAAGCGTTGCCTAGTGTTTGATCATATATCGCAGTGATAAAAATACGTGTAGAATGTACGGGGTGCACGACTGTAGTTGTGAAAAGTGAATATTTTGCAATGGACATTGCTATATAATATTATTTCTGGCCTTGATGAATTTCAAGTTAGCTGGGAGTCGGCCGAGCGCGACAAAACACCGACAAAAGTATTTCATAGTGGACAATGATCGACCTGCGTGTTAGTAATGTTAACACGAACGTAGAGTCAGTGATTTTAACGCATCTAGAACTATTTCCGAGCACTGGTGCTCTTATTGTTTCTTCATCGCGAAATTAATGCGACATAATTGACACGTTCTATTCGATACTGAAGCTGCAGCTGCGGGACATTGGCCTCCAGATCGAATAGCTACTGCTGAAGGAAGATGCTTGTCTGCATGGATAGCAGTGAGACTGTTTTCAACGAACGGTGAGTGATACTTTATCAATTTTTCAATCTTTCTGCATGCTATCGAACAAAATGATTGTTGTAGCGAGCATAGTGACCACGAATACCTATATACTTAGTACTCGCGAATAGTAACGTTAATACGTGTGCTAATAAATATATTTTAAATTCGCGATAGAAGTTTTAATTTATTTCGTTTCAAACATTCTAAACTACTTTTCTGTAATTTCTCAATCATTCGGGATGCTTAATGTATCGAATGCGAGTTACATTTCTGAAGTTGAACCCTTTCGTTTGAGATCCTTCAAATTTTCTCTAAATTTCTGAAACTTGGTTTCCAGCGCTTCATCTTAATAAAACAGTATCATAATGAATGAACAAAAAATTGAGTCCTTGAGTCAAATTCTAGAAACTCGAAGCGTTCAAAATCCGTTTTTAAATATTTTGTGGACCATTTATCGCAGAGATACAGCCGTTTGAAAATATCGAAAATTTTTGGGAAAATATAGCGTTGCTTTAATTTTGATGCAGAGTGTAGTTGGCCATGAATTTTCATTAATGACAAATAAAGGCACGAGAGAGAGAGAGAGAGAGAGAGAGAGAGAGAGAGAGAGAGAGAGAGAAAGAGAGAGAGAGAGAGAGAGTGGCAGGTGTACCTTAAGGGTTCGTACTTCAGGGTTTCTTCAGATCTACTTCAGATTAATTAATAAATTAATTTCAAAGGTCGCGAATCGTTTGAAATCTCTGCAAAATCGACAGTCGCGAATCGTTTAAAATCTCTCTAATTTCGATAGTCGCTACGCGTTTTCAATCACTACAATTTCAACAGTCGCGAATCGTTTAAAATCTCTGTAACTTCGAGAGTCGCGATTCGTTTACAATCTCTACAGTTTCTTTATTCGCGATTCGTTTAAAAATTCTGTAATTTCAATAGTCGCTAATCGTTTACAAACTCTCCAGTTTTCTTAGTGGCTACACATTTTTTGGATGTAGAAATTTTCCACTTTCGTTGTTCCACTACTAACTATTGTGATTGAACAAAAGTAATTTTGCAATTAGAATTTGTTTGGAAGCAGTTATATCGACTTTCTTCATTGTGTTTGAATTTGAACTATCACAATTATTGCAAGGATCTTTCAGAATTTTTCCATCCTGTGAAATCGTGTTTTACTGTACCTTGAAATGCAAATGATTTTTTATTCATCTCGGTCACTGCCAGATGGGCCACACAATTTGTACCGATATTAGTACTTGTGTAATTTCACGTTAAAAATCTTAATACCGTTGTTATTTCGGGTTGTACCGGATTCTTTTCATTATCACAGAGAGAGGTAATAAACTCAGTTGCATCATTATACCTTCTCTATTTGGCTGATAATAATTTTTTCGCCACATTTTAGTCACATGTTAACGTAGAACTCGTAGAAATAGGGTGGCCTTTTGCGATAGTAAGCGTAGAGACTACATAACGTGTTCGAAGGAGGTAAGAACGTATGGTGGAAAGTCTTGCTGCACGAAATTTAAATGTTAATGGTAGTTTAGGGAAAAAGAACGAAGAGATGCAATATTTTTAACGCACAATTTATCGGCGTTGGAATAAAATTAATCGAGTATGTTTATGGGTGAATCGAAATATTGTTAATGGGAAGCTAATAAAATTAACGAATAGTGTGGGAACTATCGTGGATTATAATATATTACGAATATCTTTCCCAAAAGATTGCAAGTCACTAATGTGACTTGCTCTACACTGCAAGTAGTCGACCATAATTTTTATAATTCTTAGTGCTATGTATTTTCACAAATTTTGTCGATTTACATTAGTTGACAAATTTGCAGAAATTTGTGCAAAAGAAGATGCTTCATTTCTATCGAAACCTGTGCGTCCCCTTCATTTCTATAAACTCTATATAAAAATTTTCACTATTCACAATTACGACTGTAGTGGTGAAAAGTGAATTGATATATAATATTATTTCTGGCCTCGACGAATTTCATGTTCATATTCCCGCGCTCGGCCGACTCCCGGTTCCCGCGCTCGGCGCGACAATAACGTTTGTCAAATTCAAAACATTGAAATACGTCACGAGTCGCGAGGTGCGAGTCGCGACTTCGCCAGTCTGTTCCCAAACGCGATCGTGGTCGGACGTGAACTAGTTTAACGTGTCATGATGAATCTTAATTCGTAATATCTTGCTTCGTGCATTAATTCCATCGGTTACTGGACTATATGGGAGGCCTTTAAACATGATATCACTGTGATATACCCTTAATCTCGGAGACTTTTGAGAAAACTCTTTTCACTTGGCTGCGTGGATAGCAGTGAGACTGTTCTCAACGAACGGTGAGTGACACTCTTTTAATTCTTTCAATCATTCTGCCTGCTATGAAGTAAAATAATTGCTGTACCGAGCTAACAGTGTCATTAATGCGTGAATAAATTAATTTTAAAATCGGGAAAATGTTTTCATATCGCGCCTTTAAGATTCTAAACTATTCTGTTTTTAATTTCACAATCATTCGGGATGCTTGACGTATTAAATACGTTTTACATTTTTGAAGTTGAACCCTTTCGCGTGAGTTTTTCCACATCTTCTCTCTTAACTTATCTTTATTTCAATTGTTGGGGGGGGGGGGAGGGGGGGGTGGATAATAATTATATTTTGTATTTTACCAGAATAATTAACAACTACCCATCAAAAATTAAAATAAGTGAATCTCTTACTATTATCTATCTATTTTAATAAATTGTAGTAAATAGGTTTATTTTTCGCCTTTCGGCCTCAAAATGGGGTTACATGTGTTATGTGTGTAAGTGGTTCTGGGACTGTTAATTCAAGATTGTGCTTTCGTTTTGACTTCTTCCTTCATCTTGTTCTTCTTTTCTTCTCCTTTTTTCTAGATCCATGCGCAATCCAATCCGCTCCTTTTTCTTCTCGCTTTAGTATCCCCCTGATCGTTGAGTTTTCTCTTGTCAGATCCGTACAGTCTTGTAGCATGTGACCCAGCGTCTCTCTAGCCCCATTACATAGTCTGCATACTGTCTCTTTTTCCTCCTTCCAGTACTTGCTTCCCCGCTCTTCGTTCCCACATCTGAACCTTGCAATCATGCTTTGGTCTCTGCCTCTGTAGTTTCCGTTTAGGTAATTCGCTCTCTGGTTATCCCTGATTTCTGTGTAATGTGCGTTGTATCTGCCTCCTTGTATTCTGTCGTATTGCCATTGGACCTGCTTCGCCCTGTCTCTTTGCGCTAATTCCTCAGCAAACTCTCTTCCTCTCCTTCTTTCGATTTCCATTTCTTGTATATCCATCATTTTTTGCCTGTAGTATGAGTCTCTCATTTCCTTCCATTTCGACTTTTTCTCTGCTTGCTTCGCGTCTATTTCCCTCCAGCATTCTTGTACTATTTTATTCTTATTCAGCCGTTTCGCTTTCTCCTCTTTTCCCAGCTTTTATCCTTATTTTGTCCGTTTTTGTTTCCTCCAAAATTAGATCTGCTGGTGTATTGAAGTCCAAACCTAAAGTCCACCTTATGTATGTATTTCTCCTGTATTTTCTCTACTTTTTCTGCTTCCATCCATTCCCAAATTTCTGACGCATACAGGAAGATACTTTTCACTATGCTTCTGAATATTCTCATTCTTCTCACAAAATTGTTCTTGAACATTCTTTGTCCTATTCCCCATATCTGCGCCATTGCTATTCTAGCTTTCTTTATGACTTCCCTTATATGCATCTCTCTGCCCCCATTTTTCTGGAAATTATACCCTAAGTATTTGAATTCCTTTACTTCTTCCAGGCTGTGCTCCTGCCAGCCCCATTCTTCTCTCACTTTAATAAATAGATAGACTACACTATCTACATTAACATTACATATATTTCTACCAGCCCACCCAGAATTTTTTTTAAACAATAAATTTACCTCTATTAACATCCTCATTTACCAAATTTATTTCTATCCCCTAAGACATTAGTAAACAATAGTTACAATTTTAAATTTATTATACCGTTTCTTCAAAATGCAAATATAAATTTAAATTTATCTTTTCGATAAAAAAGATTCTTTATTTAATAATTTAATAACATCACTAAAAAGTTGTAATAACCCTGCCGCTCCAACCTTATTTGGCCCCTTTCAATCCTGAATATACTCCAAAATTTGACGTCCAAATAAAGTTAAAAAAGCTATACCAATTATTATCGGCAACAATAAAACAATTATATAAAATGTATTGAAAAAAAATATATAAATAATGAATAAATTACTACCAATAATTTATATACATATTTTAAATTCTAAATTTGATTTCAGGGTTGCTGGTCCGAGGGGTAACAAGTGTGCAGAGATGCAGTACTCTTGATGACAGCGAACGCTAAGTCACTTTATAATTTCTTGGACGTGGGTGCACGCAATAGAACAAAATGTTTTTTGTAGAAAACGTTGGGTAGCCAGCTCTTTCGATTCTGACCGTTCCAACACAAATGCGCGACATGCGGGAACACTTGTGCACTATTTTGCGAAGTAGCCTCGTGACGTGGCTCTTTTCTAAACCATATTCACGAAATATCGTAGAAATATTCCTAAAACGAATGCCAATTATATGAAACGGGCCACTAACCGTCGCGCATATGTGTTGGAAAGGGAGCAGAATCCAATGAGCTGATCAGACAAGGTACTCGTAGATAGTGACATGCATGTGTCTGTCTAAATCAGAAAATTAAATTGATACAACATTTGCTCGCGATTTTAATAATTCCGATTAATAATTCGTATCTAAGATTCGTTCAGAGCACCGAAGCTCCAGTTGAATTTTCTTCGCGAAACAAGAGCCAATTTTTTGCGCATACAAAGTTCGTCCAGAGCACCGGTGCTCTAATTGCTTTTTTAACGCGGAAGTACAGTCAAATTTTCGCTTAGCTTCAATTTTCAGCTTGGACTTGCCAACGAGATTCTAGGCCCTAGAGAACAGGGCCAGACAATTAAATCCATACAACAGTTGCTCGCGATTTTTACAATTCCGATTAATAATTCGTAAAATAACGCGAATCGATCGAGTCGAATAGAGTCGCCGCGAAAAATTTGAAAAGGTTCCTGAAGTGGAACCTCAGTCTTCCTAGCAATCTTGCAGTCTAGCAAGATCCTTTTTGATCGCGCGTAACGCGATCGTAGAGTCCCCGCTTTTTTCGCGACCATCTACATATTTTGCAGAGCACCGCGGTTCTTACTTAGAGTAACTTTACCGCGAATCTAGAGTGAAATTTTTGCATATCTAAGACTCGTTCAGAGCACCGAAGCTCCAGTTGAATTTTCTTCGCGAAACTAGAGCCATTTTTTTACGCATACTAGGTTCGTCCAGAGCACCGGTGCTCTAATCGCTTTTTTTCGCGGAAGTAGAGTCCAATTTTCGCTTAGCTTCAATTTTCAGATTCCAGGCCCTAGAAAGGGCCTAGTGCGTGGGCCCTAGAGAAGGCCCAAGGGACCTTAGAGAGGGCCCAGCATAGGCCCTAGAGAGGGTCTAGGTCCACAGGATGGAGGACCGGATTCACTGACGCTGCAGCTGCGGCATATTGGCCTGTTGATCGAGTAGCAGTAGCGAAGGGGGATGCTTGCCGCGTGGATAGCAGTGAGACTGTTTGCATGCAACGGTCTGTGAGTGTGTTATACTTTCCCATTCTTTCTTTGCAATAGTAGACACGAGTACCTTGTATTTCTGTTACATTTTATCTTTACATTATTAAAATGTCTGTGTATATGTATTTTTTCAATACCTGCATGAAAATGTGTGTTTTTTACGCCTGCTGAGCGGGAGAAAAATGACCAATTTCAGACGTATTCGCGTTTTCTATTTTTCTCCTAAGGGAAAAAGACTTTATGCGCATGCGTATTCGCATAATTTTTTACTTTCCTCTAGGGTTTGAAACGGTTCCGAAAATAAGTGTTTAAAACTGGTATATAAAGGTTCTGATTAAAACGGTTATGGAAAACCTTTATTCTGAATAACTGTTATGAAGAACCCAAATTTCCTGCTATTATCTGTTTCGGTTACGGTTCCTATTTCCCTCCTTATATCGGTTCCATAACCGTTATTTTTTCGGTTCTATATCGGTTCCGAAACGGTTCCAGAACTAATTCTTATATCGACTTTGTGCAGATTACTTTATATGTGCATATTTTTTACAAAATCCTTATAGAAACAGGAGAAACATTCAACTTCCTATTCTGAATAATATAGTGTGTGTGTAAATGTAAAAAATATGTAGCTGATTTATTTATTTCAACGCTTTATTATAAATCAATGATATGTACCTATAAATGTTTCTCCTTTTTCTATAAGGATTTTGTAAAAAATATGCGCATATACAGTAATCTGCAGTTACAATAATTAATGATATCAATTAGGGAAAAGTCGATACAAAAAATAGGAACCGTAACCGCAAGAGATAATAGTTGGAAATTTTGGTTCTTCATAACAGTTATTCCGAATAAAGGTTCTTTATAACCGTTTGGAGAACCGAAATCGATATTATAACAGTTTTCAAGCCCTGCAGTTTCCTCCCAAGGAAACTGGAGTTTGGCGTTACCGTATGGTATGAAGATGCAGTTGTTCGACTAATCGTTATCGAGCATGCGTGTTTTATTTGATATTACAACTGTCACAGCACCATTTTTCATTAAAAGAAAATGCATAGGTATTTTTTGCGAATCACTCAGCAGGCTTTCAAAAACACACCTTTCATGCAGGTGTTGAAAAAAAAATATAGTGCGTGACACGGGAGAGAAGCGATTTCGCCTCGCTACGCTCGGGCAGCAAACTTCACGCTCGTCGGAATCGCTTACTTCTCTCCCTTGTCACGCAATATACTATTTTGTCATTTTGATTTCACATGTGCTTTTATATTGAAATTGTTATTATCTTCTATTCTTTTGTGACTTACAGTGGGTAAAAAAAGTATTGGCACACTTTTTAAAATCGCATAACTTTTTTAGTATTGGCCCAAACGACATGAGTTTTTTTGGAAGCTAGGAGGATTAGTGTTCTAAGTGACGTGTTTCGTAGTTTTGAAAAAAAATGCAATTTGTCGGACTAGCAAAAAAAAAATAGTAAAGGCAGTTTTTTCAACTATTTTTTCTGAGCCTGTAATGAAAATTTAAAAAACCCGTTTGTAGACTTAAGTAAGCTGTACACATGCTGACAATTTCATCAAAATCGGTTAACGGTGCCCTGAGCTATAAATGCTTAAATATCGTAGAATAAGGTCGAGAATCGCGAAAATTCCCGAAATCAGCCTCCTAGCTTCTAAAAAAAATCATGTCGTTTGGACCAATTCTAAAAAAGTTATGCGATTTTAAAAAGTGTGCCAATACTTTTTTTACATTTTCTTAGACATTATTAAAATGTCTGTGTATATGTATTTTTGTCATTTTGATTTCACATGTGCTTTTATATTGAAATTGTTATTATCTTCTATTCTTTTGTGACTTATTTGATAATAGGTATTCTTAGACATTATTAAAATGTCTGTGTATATGTATTTTTGTCATTTTGATTTTACATGTGCTTTTATATTGAAATTGTTATTATCTTCTATTCTTTTGTGACTTATTTGATAATAGGTATTCTTAGACATTATTAAAATGTCTGTGTATATGTATCTTTGTCATTTTGATTTCACATGTGCTTTTATATTGAAATTGTTATTATCTTTTATTCTTTTGTGACTTATTTGATAATAGGTATTCTTAGACATTATTAAAATGTCTGTGTATATGTATTTTTGTCATTTTGATTTCACATGTGCTTTTATACTGAAATTGTTATTATCTTCTATTCTTTTGTGACTTATTTGATAATAGGTATTCTTTTCCACGCTCGACTTTTTCACGTACTTGACGTAATTTTTTACTATTTGAAGATTTTTATGAGTTTGTTATTAGTGAAAATTCATGGCAACTTGATTGCCATCCAGAAGTACTTAACGTATTTGTAATTTCAAAATTTTAATTAAATAATTGGTCAGAAACTTTAAAAATAAGTCTCGGTCCGACCGACGCAGGAGACCGTGGAATGTGTCCCGGGCCGAAGCTTATTTTCAAAGTTTCTGACAAATTATTTACGTTATTAAAAGTTTGAAATCCCAAATACGTAGGTGTACCTCTGAATTGTAGCGTTATACAAGTTGCTAAGATTGGGACCTACTGGACTTCCTGGGGACCTGGTCAGGGTTCGAAGTCCTGATCCTTCGTGCACTCCCTCGGCCCCCTGACCTACTTAGGTTAACTTATTCGGTTGGTGCCGATGAAATTTTCGGGTTCGTTAAAAGCCATTCAAAATGTTATTATTCTGCCAAGGCCAAAACCGATTTCTCATCCTTTTTAGCTGATTTCTTCGATTCATTTTCATCATCTGTCCTATTTCATACATTCCTTCGTGGATTTTTGCACGTGTCGTTTTATTTCGTGTATTTCTTCGATGAGTTTACATCATTTATTTTATTTCATGTATTTCTCCGATGGGTTTACATTATTTATTTTAAATGATGCGTTTGTTCGATGGGTTTACATGATATATTTTATTTGATGCATTTCTTTAATGGGATTACATGATTTATTTTACATGAAGTTAATAAGATAACATATTTGAAAGAAAATAGTGAACAGTGGTAGTGAAAGAAGACATCTAAGGAAGCCTTAGGTTAATTTATTATAGCATCAAGTATTTAAGGCCCCATGTAAAATTGCCAAGTAGACACAGAATTTTATTAGCTGTGTTGCTCTTTCGTTGGCTGTTCATTTTCGATGAGGAAGTAGCAGCTGCTTCTGTTTCCGGGAGCATGCGACTGAGCATGGAATGGGTATGGGTGGACCAGTTTCACCCCCTGGTGTACTTGTCGAAAGGGAAACGTTTCGTGCGTAGGGGGTGTATCTTTTGGTACACTGCCCGCGTAAGTCACCCGGTCCGATTTCCCAGTCTCCGTGATAGACGGCTCCAATTGCATCCGAGCAAGAGGAATCGTCTCGGAGACGCCGAGCGCTTTTTAAACCGAAAGGATCGATGGAACTTTGTTTCCATCCATCTCTTTGGTTTAGTTGGCTAAGGTTTTCATGTACAGGGAGATGGATGGAACTTTGATTCCATCCATCTCTCTACGGGTCTCGAAACGCAGCAACCTCCTCGCGGTGAGACCTGGAAATCGGTGAGGACCACCGAACCGATAGCTGTGATTGTCAAATATCCTAATTAAATATAAGAATTGCTTTAGTTGTAAGACTTTTTCCAAATTTTTTAAAATGCACAAAGCATTGGTCAAATATGGGCCAGAAATATTTCATAGAAATGGGTCACTTTCGTAAGTACCTCCGCGTCGGTGTGCGGCTCCTTGGTAACGTTTCCCAAGCATTGCGACTTGCGAAACGGAATCAAGCTAAAGCCTACGATCTAGATTAACATAATTTTATTATGTTTATTTAATTTCCTTCCATGCTGGTCTCACTATTACTAACATAACGTAGTTGATTGTTTCAGCTTTCAGCACCTTTTTCAAATATACCAAGTTACAATTCCTTCATGAGGCTTTCCACGTTACGCCATGAAAGCATGTCTTCCACAAATAATGGTGTTGTTTATATAAATTTTTATGTTCAATAAATTTTTTTTTGCGTTAAATAAACTCGAATAGAACAGCAAGGATAAAAGGCGTATGTGTTCTTGTTTTGTTGCGATCCTTTTTTCTCTGCCATTGCACGGAATACGTTTATAAAACGATCTTTATAGTGTTACTCCAACAGAATCATTTGTAAATCGCGGGTTTCAAATGATCTAAGTTTTACCCGTGTTGAATTTTAATTCCTGCCACGCGTAGCGTTACAATCTTATTTTAGACTCAATCGATAACGTTGGGTGTGACATGAAAATGGTAAGGGGGCTTGCGAGCCCCCCGAGCGTGTGACACAAAATTACATTGCGTGATAGGTCTATCCTATACTTCGTCGATGCCTCAAGTTATATGTCGGTAACACAGTTTGAGTGGCGACACGAACATCCATAAGGTGATAGGTCAATCCTATACGTGGTCTGTGGCAGAACCAACTCCCTGACAGACGGTAACGTACGTGTACCGTGGTCAAAAACGCGTCGGACAAACAAAGAACCGATCGTAAGTAGAGCCGATATCTACAATCGAGTCGGAATTGCCGATTGCGACCCGGGATGTGACATAAGTTTATCCTGTACCTCGTCTGTGCTAGTAGTGCTGCATTCTCATTCCATGCTTAGCCGCTAACGTTGGACGTGACACGGAAATGGTACTGAGGCTCATGAGCCCCAAAACCGGGGGCATTAACGAATTATAGTCACCGACGAGGTATAATATACAATATTATTGTATATGATAGAGCAGGCCTATCCGGTAAGGCACAAGTTCTGGGACCCGGTAAAAATTGTGCGTGGAACTGTTACGTTGCTAACCACAGCATAGGTTGTGAAAAAACTATGAGACTGTGCGTTGGCTCATACCACGAGTCTATGTAGCTAGGGCTCACGCGTATGGTTGCACACGTACTCTTGCAGTTCTCCCAACCCACGCAACGGTTAGCAAGGTAACAGTTCAGCACTCGGCTGTTATCCGGGCTCCAGAACTAAAGGAGGTATTTGCTCCTTACCGGGCATAGTTGGTCTACCCTATTCATTTGTCACTGTGATTTGTATAAAATATCATTAATTTTACGTGCTAACACTCAATATTACACATGGGTACCTACTCTCATTGCATTCAGTTTTGTTTTTAAGTCTCACGCCTCCTACTATTATGTGTCCACCCTTCTACATTTTACATTTTACACCATTTACAAAAATACATTTTTTAATACTTTTCTTTGTTTCGGTTTGAAAAAATTGTGTTTGTTTTTGTTAAAGAATAGAATGTTGAATGTAGGTAAATGTTCGAAAAGATCATTAAAATATTATTTAGTTTTGTTTACAATCTTTTTTTTTCCAAAAAACGTATCAATCTCTTAAAATCATATACAAATCATTCAAGACTTCACAATGTACCCCCAACATGAAATGATTTTATGGGATGACAGAAATTATCTCACAGGAAAATTGAATGAGTGTGAGTGCAAAAAGAAGAATATAGAAATATTGATACTCAAACAGTGTGACAGGAAGTGACATAATTTCTATATAATATAATGTTGAATCGTGCATTAGTACCCTCATTCTGGTCATTAATAAAGGATTCTTCCATTAACTTTCTAACGAGCGTGGTAGCCATGTACAATTTAATTACACTTATGTTGGGATCTACTTTGCTACAGAATCACAAGCGGTTCCGTAATTAATGTGAGCATCCTTGTGGCTGCTAGCTCACTGCATTCTGTGAAAACGGCTCGTAGCATTCGCCAACTTTCGCGAGCTTTGCAGGAGTATTACCTGGTATCTTTATAATATTCATAGCGCATATTGTTTATGTCCATTTCAGTCGGGCTTGCACCGTTTACGTACTACTGCGGAGGCATAAACTCAGTTACAGTACGTTACCAGCCATATTGTAGTTGAGTCTTTTATACGTGTACGTCTTGACGGTGTTACTGCGTAAAAAGGAGATGTTATATCTAGTATGTACGGTAACGATCACCCTCCGTTTTATAATCTTTTATGGCCGTGTTGAAAAGTTTTCTTATCAAGATGCCACCCAAATAGAGAGAGAGTGTACTTTTTTATATCCTATAATATGTTTGTCGGAAAAATTAGCAAACTGGTATGAATAGGAGTATTACTAAATTTTTTCATACGTGTATTTCATTTTTAAAGTTACATCCGCTCAAGTAAATTGTTAGCAGACATATTTATTTGCAGATTGTGTCATTAAATTTAAGCTATTAAATAAACAGCAATAAGTTTATATTTTTCCGTAAAAGTAAAATTCACAGTAAAAGAAAAATTATTTTCTCACAGTACAGTATTCTTTTCCGTTGATATTTTAAACAAGAACTAATAATATTTTCCACTCTTATATAATAACATGTTAATTATTGTCTATGTAATTTCGTAATTTTCATTTAGTCCTTCTCTCTAGAATATTCAAAGTTTATACGGACATAAATTTGGGCGAAAATAATTGTTTGTACGTATTTTGTATGAAAAGTACATTTGAGGATAGACTGTGATTGGTAAAACGGGCATATTTTGTGACAGTCGACCAACTTCTAGGGTCTTGATTCTGTTTGGCTATAAATTTGAACCAATCGACAAACACGGAGGTAAATTCGACCCAGCTCGGTCAACGGTATATACGTGTGCGAACGTGCATTTACACGTGTTTCTCCTGGCAATGTGCATGTACATACTGTTGTGCACTCGGCCGTTTGATACTTAAACATCCCACCCTGTAACTCGAACGACTGAATGTTTTAGAGCATTTATTTTAATTTGTAACTTCGAAGTTAGAACTGGAATGAAACAAATACATGTCATTAAGTCTTTGTCATAGGTTTAGCAAAATACAAGTTTAATTAATAACAGTTATGAAAAACAGGGTTAGTGAAATACAGGGTAGTATGTAATCGCTAATTTCTTTATACATAATCTCTATATTATTGTATCACTAGAATTCACTTATGATACAGTTGTAAAATGCGATTGCAACGTCTTTTAAACGAAATTCCATATTTTTCAGGACAATAATCGATGTAGTTCTTCATTCTCTGCGAAAAAATATTAAAATAATTATATTGGAAAACTATTAAGGAGTCTCTCTACCTTGACGGACGAAAAATGATGCGAACTTTGGGGATGTTTTAAAAGAAAATCATTAAATATATTTACTTCCAGCATTGAGCCTTCTTTTGTCAATTTTTAGAGAATATGAAAAAAGAATGCATGCAAAAATAGTGGTTATATCCGGAGTTATAGTGCTTCAAATAGAGCGCTTTACAAAAGTCATATACACATGGTTAGCATAAAATCAGCCGCTGTAGTTGTCTGAAATAGAAAAATTAAAAATTTGTGTAATCTGTATGAGTGTGGCTATCGTCTGAACGAGATTAAATGAGAACTACTGGAGAGTAACAAAAAATGGCAGCGTTTAAAACAGACATCGATTTCTGCATGTAGGTACCTACATGTACACCCTTGTTTATGTTACCATATTCACTACGTTAACTGTATAAGTATCGGTCTGTTTCTAATATTTCGGAGTTTAAGATACCCCATCGTTACTTTTAAACGTGCTATCAATACGAAATCATATCAGAAATTTTATCGTTACGAGTTGCGAGGAAATATAAATATTTTATATCCTTATTTACCTTTTTAATATATAGGATACCAAAGGGTGTGTAATTCTACAGATACAGTGACTCACAGAGTTGTTTACATAATTTTATCTACAAGTCGTTTAGTAAAGAATCTTCTAAGATTACCGGTTTCATCAGTTTCAGGACGGTCTTTATGGTGGACATTACAAAAAATGCGGATACAATACTATTATGTAATGTGTTTGTACTTGTTTGTCTACAGACGTAGACCTAATTAGTAATATTTTAAAACCATTCTTCTCACTTCTGAATCACAAAAGTCACAAAAACAGAAATAGTTGCCTGAAACTTGCACTGATACTGTTTTATAAAATTTCCATCAATACGAACGTGCAAAAATGTATCACTCTGCCCCGTGAAAATAAAGTGGCGTGCAGGTCGAAAATATACATTATTGGACATCTTGTTTAACTGATTGGCAGCAGTGCCAATTATTTTTGTATCAACGAATACCATCCAGCTACAGTTATTAAAAATAAAACCAACAGCTCGTTGCTCTTCATAAATCCGCTAAATATTTATTATATTTTCCATATGTTGCGGAACGCTGTCCACGTTTCGATCACACGTTCATGAAATATCGCGAACAGTCCATTACTGTTTATGATGGATACGCGAATGGTTTATACGTTCTCTCGTTTTAATCTTCGATCATGCATTTTTGTCTCCCGTTTATCGTTAACGATTAATCCACTTGCAATCCTTTTTCATTCTACTGCACGCGAAACGCGTATGCAGTTTGTAAAAGTATTCAGCCGGGTAGGAACCAGAGATTTTCTAGTTCGTCCAAGAGGGGAATCTTGTGTTTGAAAATCCAAGGTCCAAAAAATCGAAATTTTTTTTAGGCTCAATGGATAGTAGGTATGTCATGTGGAAAACATGTTCATAAAGCGTCCGGCCGAAATTCAAACTGTGAAGCCTCGTACAGACCATTTTTGTACGCGCACGCGGCAAGAGCGAAACCTTTCACTGCGTTTTTCTCGGAAACACTTTTTTCACGTTTATACAACACGGTGTACACGATAGCACAAAAGCTATTCAACCCATCAAGTTACGTTTGTGCATACATATACTCTATTGCATCACCTCGACGATGAACCTCCCCTAAAAAAAATTTCCACCGATTTTTTTCGGTACAGCGTAATTTGATACAGACTAAGAAACTGCTTGGTTCTCTCGTTGTAGTTGAGTGCAACGGACGCCAGAACCTACACACATTTGCAGTTCTGGTGACGAAACCACGGAGAAATTTGTTAATTTCTCCATAACCAGCGGTCATTTTATAACATAACAAATTTTGTTTATTTGTCATTGCTTATTTGGGAACATATCCCTAAAGTTTTAAAACAGATTCATTGCATTGGCTCTTTAAAAAGAAATCCCAATCTTGTCCCTTTTATACATTTTACACAATGTTCCCCGGTTACAGGAGGCACAGGAACACATAATCAGTTTCTGCAAATAATGCCAAGATTTCTAGTAAACTACTTGGCAAAAATATGTCTTTCCTGGTAATTGGCCAAGAATCAATCGTCTGTATGATTTACGTTTCCAGACACGCGAGACTTCCATTATTTATTGTTCCTCGTTATTTATGAGCATCGAAAAACGCGACAAAATGGATTAGCCGTATGACCAACGCCAAATAACTTAGCCCACATCAGGGAATCCGTTTTGTTTATGATGAGTTCTGCGAAAATATTGAATATGCACGGTTTATACGGTTATCCGACAAATCGATAAAGAATCGTCTTAAAGGTGGAATATGATGCACAAGATCGTATAAAGAACGATTCAGATATGATAATATTGCTGGTAAAAATTCCGGTTGCGTCGCTAGCGTGCAAAAATTTCGCATAAACTTTAAAACGTTATGGTGGGGATATTTGATATCGTGGTAATAATCCTAGCTAAGTTTCGAATATTCGATCGCTCCCATACGATCGCGCCGTGTTAGAGTTATGTTAATGGCAGTGTGACTGCTTCTGCGATCCGTTGGATATTTTATATGACATATGTTAAGATGCAGTATTTTACAAAACAAGATTACTAGTACCAAAGACTGAAAATGCACACTCGCTTGAATTATGTATCCCATCTCCGATACCTGTTCGTTTATGTAAGATACCTATGCATTGAAATTCGCTGTTGTCCGTATAAATTTTCATTAAGAACAGTGACTGAATGAAATTCTGCTAATTATTTCTGTCATTTGATTAAATTTTCGCTATTTACGTATGTGAAAATAAAGTAGTTTGTTTGTTGTTGGAACTAAATGTTTGCTACCTATACATACACATATATTAAAAGTGCAATAAAATTCAGAGCAGAACGACTGAAATTATTATTGCCAAGACACAGAGAAACGTTTTGCATATAGTTTACTTTTTATTATGTTAAATGGGAGGAATGGGGTGCTTTTGCTAGAACGCCTCAGATAAACTGTAACTTCGTATCCGTTTCTATGTAGGTAATTCTATCCGGGAATTCCTTTCGAGAATGTCAGACACTTGTAACAAAGGATTGTTCCGATAAACCAAGAAAAGCGGCAGTGAAGGTAAATGTAAGATCGTAAGGAAGTAAAGTAAAAGCGCGACAAGTGCAGAGTTATGAATACTACGCTGGGACATTACTGAACCGATAACGTTTTATCCTCCACTTGTAAATGAACTTTATCTTTTTTCATCTGCCTTTGCTGTTTCGTAAAGTGCCCAGAAGGAGTAGAAAAGTTTTATCATTCTATAAGTGCTGCATAGCGTTGTTGAATCAAACTTGCGAGCAAAACTCTGTATAAAATTATTCTGTTACTAACGACATTATGTTAACAAACCATTGATAACGACAGCATTAAAGTAACATCATTATGAAGAGAAGTATCCTTCAGTAAATCAAAATAAAAATCAAATACACAAAAGGTATTATCAGCTACGAAGGGTACCTACGACAATAAATGTTATGAAGAAACAAACAATGACACTAAATAATCATACAACAGCTATAATACAATCAAAGGTATACCAGAATTAATTATTTTACTGTTACGATTGAATTAAAATCAATCATTTTATTTAATAACGACAAGACAATTGGAATATGATATTTGATTTTCCATTATTCTTGTGCATGATAGGAAAATAGTGGAATCGTTTGATCGATTGAAATCAGTACGTTGAGTAAAGCTATTCCGCGACAATAAATCAGCTCTTTTAGAAAATATTTCCCGATATTGTCAAGCACTCGTAACAAAGCGTTCTTTCGATAAACCAAGAAAAGTGGGCGGGTGGCCGTGAAAATAAGGGATGGAGGTGACACAGAGGGCAGGGTTACGGATACGGGGTTACAGCATTACTATCCTGATAATGGAGTAGCGGTCAATGGGGCGATAGATCGCGCCATAGAGACGGTGCTGTAACACGCGGGAGCAGAGCAAGCTCCCAAGGGAACCGCTCAACCCCTTTGACTGCTTGCTGCTAGCTGCTAGCTAGCCTTCTATACTGCCTGCCTACCACTTTCAGCATGCGCTATAGCTATAGCCGTTTCAGCTGCTGTCTTATTCCTAGCTATAACCGAGGCCCCTTTCTTCGTGTCAACCGTCTCGATCCTTATCGTGCCAAAGATATCTCTACACTCAATGCGCGTTTAGGCGACAATATAATGTTGTTGCTTTGTACCAAAAGGAAGATCGAGGAATTTTCTGAAGTGTAGAGAATATGAGCTTTAGAAATCTCCCTGTCGTGCTAATTTTCTTGTTAATTTCTTAATTGGCTGGTAAAGTTAGACGTGTTTTGGTGAGAGGAAGCAGTTAGAAAAGATTGCGAAGAAGTTTAGTTTCGATCTACAATCGTCGTACAGATATTATCAGAAAATGAAGGTTCTTTTAGCTGTGGTCGGGTGAGCAAAGTTAACGAAATTTGGGAGGAAGGAATTAATCGTAATAAAGACGCAGAACGAAGTTAAATGACCCTTCGGTCAAAACGCTTGAAAAGTAGGTGATCTTTATGATTTTTGCAAGAAGAGGTTATAACATATCCTAAGAAATATTTTTGGCATTTAATGATGCACTCGTTAGGGTGCAAAAAAATTTTTTATTTCATGTTTTTGGTATTGATGCATTTTCTAGGTGGCACTTAGTGCAGCGCTGCCAAAAAATATATCAAAACGATAACCACGAAATTTACTCACAGGATCATCCAAACTACGATGATTGGTGCACATTTGAACGAAGTAGTGTAAAAAGCGGGTCGTTTTCCGCACAACTGTGCAGATAAAAAAGAAACCCGGGATTAATAAAATTATGGTATTGGGTGCTATACCGCAATCAAATGCCGCAAGGTTTTTTTGAATATGTTCATTAGTTTTTCTGAAATCGTGGTTGTTGTTTCGAAATATCGTGTTTCGAGAAAAACGTGTTCAAAATGTTCTCGACTCATATCTGCGTTCGGAGCCTGAATTGGTTATGCAACTATAGAATCTATACCGTTACGAATTTTGGTGTTAAACTTTGACAGGTTATTCTCGCGATGTTATACTAAAAAAAATATATATAAAAAAAATTCTGAAAAATTGTACCCGTGGGTCCCCCCTTGAGGGTGTATTTGTTGGTACATATAGATTGGTACCGGTAGATCGCACCACCGATCAATATTCGGGTAAATATGTACGGGATCGCCCCCTGCCGGCGGCGATGATTGTTACGCGCAGCGTTAAGTTCTGCGCACACATATCAGTTCCGTGTCAGTACCGTTCCGGTTTGTCAGTGGTAAGAAGAAGAGGGACGGAGAGGGTCTCTTCTTCTTACCACTGGTACGCCGGAACGGTACTGACACGGAACGAATATGTGCGTTGGACCTTTAGGGTATATTCGTTGTTCTTTACGAACAGTAAGCTTTAGGCCGGCGCCACATTTGTGTTTTATCCACGCGGACCGATTGCTCGCGGTTTGCCCACGCCGGCGCCACATTTGTGTTTTGTCGACGCGGACCGACAGCTTGCACTGCTTGTATTAAACGGGCGGATGAACCGCTTCAGTTATATGTGGTCACATGTAGGGCAATTCCGGAGCAGTTGGCGATACTTTTTTTGTAAGGCCCTCACACGAAAAGTTTTATGATTTAAATAAAAACAATTATGTCACAAGATACTTTAATAATCTGTCTTTACAACTGGCTACAAATGTTAAACAAAAACGAAGACAAAATTACAGAAAATTTAAAATTTAAAAAATCATCGGTGGGCCATCTGTCCCTAAGTCTCCGGCAGAGGTGGCCATAGGTGTCCAGGGCAGATGGCCAGACTTAGTGTTACCTTTTTCTTCTCTTTCCTTTGCTGTTACTTTTATTATTCACTAGCTTAAAGCACCCGGCGTTGCCCGGATACAACTTTGATTGTGAATAATGGGGACGGGGTGGGATGTCCATGGTAGTCCATACTTTTCGCAGGGTTCTAGAGAGTGATTATGCAAAATTTGGTCGAGTACGGTTAAAAAACGGGATTAAAAGTATACTATATGTTATTCCTGGTCCTAGATTACGTGTTTACAAAATTCCAATAAGATCCGTTGCGTAGTAGTCATTTCTACGGGTGAATTCCTGCCCTAAGGACACTTGATACATATGGTAATGGTAAACTAACGCTTTAAAGTTCGCGAAAAAGCCCACAAATGACGCGCAGGATTTTTTCAATTCGTGTAACACGGGTGTTACACTATGATACTGCGGGTTAATGCACTTCGGTAAATTAATTTTTGTACATAATTTATGCAGGCATAACAAGTCAATAAAATCTAATTTAAATAATCTAATCTATTTTCATATAAGTACTTATTTAAGAAATAAAGCGCATCGCAATGTCAATACTACTACAATCTTTATAGAATGCTCAAATCGTTTCATGGCAATTTGAAAAGAAGCCTGAAAAGACATTGGTTAAGATAGAAATAAATGGTCTCTGCGATAGAAGATGGAAGAGAGACGTTAACGTGATGGAGGTTGTATTCGTCGTAGTTTTATTCTGATGTTGGGCTCACGTTCAATCGTGAAGGTGGAAGGACAAGGAGGGATGAAGGGGAGTGCTGCAGACTTAGAGCTGGCTCAGTCTGCCGATTGCTAAAAAGAGAAACTAAAGAGGCGGTTTCTTTGCAAGTTGGAATGGACATTCTTGCATATTGTATGCCTTACTTCTAACGCGTTTTATCAGCTATTCGTAATAACTTTAGGTATAAAGGAATCGTGTATTCACTTTCTGTACAAATTTATCGCAGGCAATTTACAGTATTTTATCATTACTCGATTACACCTATGTTTTGTAAGACGTGTGACATACAACTGTATAAATATTAAATATATACTCACAAAAATATCTGTCCACCCTATACGTAATATATTTATTTACTTATTCAAAGTATTTTATGAGTTTAAAGTAAGACTTCACAATTCTAATTCACATTAATTTAAACTTTGATTGATATACTTTTATTTTGAGTGCATTGAATTGAAAAATTGTACACAATTTATTTAAAAAGTATTATCCATGGAAGTAGCACAGATTATGTAAAAATATATACGTCCCAACTCGATATTTAATTTATACGAACGTAATTACAGTAAGTTAGTATTCTTTGAATATTCCTGCGATTTTATTATAAGCTTTAATCTATTATGCACAGATTCAACTAATCCTTTGTGAAATTCGGGCTTACCTTGTTCCTCTCTTCTAGTAAAATTGCTTTGAACATTTCTTTGGTGGAGGGAACTAATTAAAAATATGTTAATCAAGGCGTATATTAATGTAAATTATAATGGAGAATTCTGATTTTAATATTACATAAATAAGTAAAATACGTTATACATATGCATGGGGTGGGCGGATACTTTTATGAGTAGTAACACTATTATGTACTTCATCAAATGTAAATTTGAATAAATTTTAGTGGAACCCAATTTATAAAATAATGTATGGAAATCCATAAACATTCATTTGTCTCGAAATGGTGAACATGCTGAGAAAAAGTGATACGTATTACGTACTTCTCCAGTTTCATTTATTTACATAATTTTTTATTTTTAAAAAGCGTAGTTTTTAAATATTTTTAATTTAAATATTTGTGTTATTTTATTATGAGGAAATGTTTGTTTCTTGAAAATGGAGGCGATTAATAAAATGCATGCTTCCGAAATCTTGGAATCGCTTCTTGGAAATATGTTGGGTGCACGTGAATGGGCTTTTCATCAAGCAACGTCCTCGAAACTCCAAAGCTATTTACAAGTTGACGGTATTTTTTGAATAACTGAATACGTCAGTAATTAGTTCTCATAGCCAGCCTTATCTTGAAAGGATTATCCTTTAAATCGCTAAAAATTTAATTGTAAGACCCTAAACTGGTGATATGCTTGGGAATATTCATTTCTTTTATTATAACGTTTTCACTTGCATTCTAATATTCCACCACAAATATTATAAATCATTATCAAACACCATTTGTATTTTATAAAAAGTGTAAAATCAATATTTTCATCTCGCTTTTCGAATGTGATTCCAGATATACTGTTCGTGGAATCTGTTATTTTACATTTGTAGAATTGTAATTTTATGTTAAGACCTAATACTATTAGCTAGGACGTACTAATACTATAATTTTAAGTTGCGATTGTACAAGATATGTTTTTAGGGGGCATTTATTTAGTGTTTATCTTAATCTATTATGGTGAAGATAGAATTCGTTTTGGTCATTATAGTACATTAAATTGGTACAATGTGCGGATAATGGAGTGCCTGCTGTACCAGAAAGTTCATTGAGTTCTTCCGGTTTGTATTGACAACAAAAAATATCAGTAGGTACTTGCTAGGAACTGCATGTATATGTAGATATACACTAATGAATCAAAATTTCAATGCGTAGCAATCAAAATTATTAGTTTAATGCAACAGTAATCTCCCGTACTCTAGATAAAATTTTACATGTGCAAATGACTTTTACAATTCCCTTTTATAGAATCTAAGGCTTCTAGAATATTTATGAACTGTGGAATTGCATTTTCAGTGAATTTTCTGCTAGAGTTCCTTTTGGATGAAAGAAGTGGTCGAGATGCTTCAGCAAATGCAAATCAGGGCGCCAAAGATCAGAAGAGTACGGTACATGGCTACGTATCTCACATCTTTAAATTCTAAACTATATGATACAGCATTCGCGTAGTTTCATAAAAAACTTCTTTGCCATTGATAACTTTTCGCCCAAGTTCTATTTGACCATATCAAGTTGCAAACAATAATATTGTTCATTTATACATAATATTTCTCGTTCAACAGAAATTAATAGTTCTGTTTAAAGCAAGGTTCCATGTACAGGATGATACTCTCGCGACTTGACTCAAACAGCAACTCGATGCATCCCCGAGTGTTATGGCTGTCCACCCTCGAAGGGGTTAGAATTCTTTAACCATACAGATGAAAGTAAATGTAATACTGAAGGCTAAGTCAGTCATGAACAGTCAAGTAAAAGTTCTATTGTAAGACAACGAAAGCGTCTCCCATTTTTCCTTATTGAACTTTTATTCTAACATCTTACAATTAGTCAGTAAACGGCACTATTATTTAGCGGTTTTTGTTTATTGTACAGTGACAATCCATTTCTAGAGTTAGGTAAGGCTCCTTTCACTGGAAAAGGAAACCACAGTCATAGAAACCACACTCCGCGGATTGAGTTGGTGTATGTACCGAATAGCTATTTGGGAAGGGAAAGGAGAGGGATATTTTAGAGCAGTTGAGTGGTAATGAAGGTGTTTACATGCAAGCAAGAAGGCAGCCCGCCGGACCGTACGTAATTAGGGCAGCCACGTCTACCTACGCGATAGGCATTGCCAGAGGAAACTGTGGACGGGCGTACATGGAACTGTGCGCCGCGCACTCGTTATTTCAGGGCTTCCAGTACTTGTGTAATGTACTGGGGTAATTAGCGTTATCTGATCTGCAGACAAAGAGGAGTCATTCGTTTATAGAACCGCGGTAGTTGTCGAAATGCCACTCGATTATGCGTAAAAGCGGAACGCTTCGCGCAATCTCTGCATCTGATTCGATATACATAAGTGATCGCGTTCAATGGATGAGGTAGCGCATTGTTATCATATCGCTACGATGAAATCGATACCACGAGTCGTAATAACATCATTCACAATTGATCTTAACAAAGAAGAAGGTTTACAGATTTTCAATAATTTTTGTCATCTAAGTGGATTTTGCTGCAGATTTTGTAAGACAAAAATGCTTTGTAGCAAACATCGATTTTCAATTTTTAACCGATTTAAAAAAGGAGGAGGATATATATGCGACCCGTATGTATTTATTTTATGTTTATCCGCACATAACTCTTCAATATATGGACCGATTTGAATGAACTTTTTATTCGAAAGATGGGGGGTGTGGTTCTATCCTAAACTGCACATTCTTATTCGCACTTTTTCTGGTCACATATTTTGGGAATCTTCTGTTTCTAGCAAACGGTTCTTTTTTTACGAGCAGCTCCTTTTGTAGATCTGTCAATTTTTTAAAATAATTATAATTATATAACTTAAATATCCAGAAAGTAAACGATAAAAAAATTAAATAATTAAAACCAACTTCAAAAAATAGAAATGCTTTAAAAAGTAAAAAATAATTTCATTCACAGTGCAAATGGTGAGGCGAGTTAAACGAGACTTGTATTGAAAAATATAAAAATATCGTCCTTTAGTTATGTTGGGATAATTTTATTCTTGTATTTAGACACCATCTTTTAATTCCACGATTGTATTTCTACAAACTGTGGATTTACATCAATGAGGTATTAATGTGACAGGTAATGATTCTAACGTACTTCGTTTAATATTTGTGTGCTTATTTTATTACATATGCCTACAGCTTGCATATTTTTCTGAAATCTCTCGTTTTGAACATGAGGTATTTGAACTACGAAGAGAGTGGTTGAAATGTGAAGCAGTATTTATATGCAGTATTTATATAGTATTAATGTTTAGTGTGATTAGGAGTAAGGTGCAAACAGGTTTACACTTTAATTAAATTATACCACAATTTTTTAAGCATGGAAGATTGCAGAATCAAATTGAAGTTCCATATTTTTTTGGTGTGTTTAAAACTGATTTTACTTAAATACGATAAGCGTATCAGAAGTTATGGAAGCATGAATATTTTATATGACAGCTAGTTTGATGCTTCCTCTTTCTTTCTCGAGCGACTTTCAAGCGACACTCTGACCAGAAATCGATACTCACTGTGAGGTACGTTTTGCTCCGAATAATGTGAACTTAAATTTTTAAACACAGAGAATAGGATAATATATCTCATTGTCCAAAGAATTTTTTGCAAACTTGATGTAGCAATTGTTTTCTGGGACAAACGGTTCCAGTCACGAATGTAATGAGTACTCGCTTAGACGTTTACATATACATGAAATTTGGATGTTACTGCAATGAGACAGATAAATAATTGACCGTACCTACGTGTTTTCGTTAACACTGAATATTTAAAAATAATATTCTATATTTCAGATGATCAGAAATTAATAAATACACATTCGTTTTTTTATATTCCAGTTAAATATCTGAAAGCTTGCAAACATTTATGTACGATATGGATCATATTTTACTGATTTATTTACATTTTATATCGAAACATATTCATGAACTTATTTACAACTTGTTCATTGTTATCTCAACTTTATTAATAAATTTACGTGGAACAGGTATTGAAATGGGCAGAGAATCGAAATGTAGAATTATTTTATGTTATGAAAAGTGCTAAATATTACTGTATATAACGTACGGGGACAATTTACAATTCGGCGGATTGAATAAATTGTACAGGACTGCCAATCAACGATCGACAAATATAGTTAACAACAACTGAAATAAAGTAACCAGGGCCACGTGATACTGTACCTACATATATCATAAGCTTTTTCGCCTTCTACATTGTTATAAACAATTCTCATAACTAAACTGCGCACGCCATTTTATCAATAGGCTCTCTTATCATTATTTTTATTAAACTAATTAAAAACGCCAAATTTCTTTGACATGCTGCATGCATCTCTTATACATATAGACGTACTCTCTTAATACTTAAACCTAAATATACATTTAAATCTTCGGAAATTGTAACCCAGATCAGTCACAATAGGTCAGCGCACTCCGGCATTGTCTTTCATAATATTGTTAATCGCTAAAATTCGCCGCTAATTTTGTTAATCGCTAATATTTTTTTTATGTTTGTCCCCGCATAACTCCTCAGCACATGGACCAAATTTGATAATCTTTTTTCATTCGAAAATCGTAAATTTTCTATTTTTATAGAGGAAAAAATAGAGGAAAAAATTATTTTTTACTTTTTAGTGCATTTTTACTTTTTTTTAAGTATTCTTTCTTACGTCAATCGAAGCAGTCAGAAAAGTTTCTAGCCTTGAATCTCTTAAAATAAATCGTGTATGAAGAAAACAATACCTATTTACAAATTTGTGTATTCATGTTTGAACGTGTGACTCTTCATACCATTAATTAAAAACGTATAGCAATAATTTTAGATGTAACTAGAAAGCATATAATCGAGAGTACAATATCATTAAATAAACGTTTTTAGGCCAAATATTTCGTATAAAAGTATTTCTGATAAAAAAATTTGTACAACAGGTAACTGTAATAGAAGTTGATTTAAAGAAGTTTAGTGTATATCTTTTTTGAAGACTTTAACTTATCATGCTCAAACTATTATCTGCTCTATGCTGCCGGCAGAAAGGTATTAGGAGAAATTTATTGCAATGGAAGGGAATAGACTCGCATGATTCGTCAAAAATTTCAGCGGATCCCTGCAGATAGGATGTATATCTTTGAGTATCAGAAAGACTTCTCCCCGCAGTCAAAGGCATCGACTGCGGCTGCGGCTGCTACGGAACAGAAACTTTTCCTCGGACATGAAATAGAGAACGGTTGGTTCGAGGTCGTTTACTCGTTGATACGGAAAAGCTGGATAGTATCTGGCTAGGGAGCCAAGATATTTTCCTGATCCCGAATTCCCCGTTTCGCTGGCTCGTTAAAGTCACTCCGCCGTATCACTTTTCCTGCTAGAGAAAGAGATTTCTTAGAAGTGGCCGACTATAAACGATCGACTCCACTGACTAGGCGCATTCAAAGGTTTCCACAAGTGTGCGCGTTTCGATAATACACTTCGCACCGAGCAATTTCTGGGAAAACTATGTACGACATGTATGTAGAGTTCAACACAATTGACTTTAAATTTATTTCATAGTAAGCTACATATTTGTAATATTTTACAATTCACTGATTTTACGTTCATTTGCATAGCGCCCATTTATCTATGTAGTAAGAACTAGAGGCGTTTATGCATGCATAATTTCACATTACGCATATGTTATGGTGGAACCTTGGTAAACATTCTAATCAATATTTATTTCAGGTAATTATATCCACTTGTAAAATTATCGCAATTGTCATACATGTAATTTATTGACATAATTACGATAAGGACGATTAAGGTTTTAGGAAACACGTTGTGTACTACACTTACTTTGATTGTTCATAAAAAATTTTGAAATGTGGTCCTGAAACTCGCGCGCTACACCAGAATACCCCCTTAATGTGATTATTTCGGTGACCCTTCTCTCTGTTGAGGTTTCATATAATCGCAATACCGTTTTCAAAGCAGTGAATGCTTGAACATTCCTTCTTGATCGCTCCCTTTGTGCCCGCTTTGATATGAACCCCACAGGGTTCGCTAACGAAATCTGATCTGTGATTGCTAAATAGAAAAGTATAAAACATAGTATATAATGAAGTATGGTGATTTATACATTTATAGGAAGCGAAAGTGTGAGTGAAATGAATATATTTTAGGCATTTGTTTTCTTTGCTTCGGAAAAGCTGAATGATGAAATTTTAACAACTATTTAATTGAAATGGTTTTTCATTAGTTGGATGATGTAGTTAGTAGTATTATGGCCATCGTAATTTCGTATAAAATATACATGAGCCAAATTGGTGTTAATTTCAATTAATACGAATTACTCAAATTCTCATTTAATCGTTATGGACATTTATGGATGAATTTTGTCTTTGAGTAGATTAGCTCGGTTTTAATATTTTTTGTGTATCACGAATTCATTCAACTAATTATAAGGTCACTTTTGAATAGTGACGCAAGAAAAGAAAAAAATATATTGAGTGAACCGATATAAAGGAGCTTTCCTTGTAGGAGAAGCACTTAATGATCGGTGAAAAATTTAATTAGGTTGCTGCCTGATGAACACAGGGAAGACTTTCTATATATGCGCCGACAGTAATGTATTTAGAAGCACTTCAAAGAATTGGCAAAATTATATTATTGCCACGGGGCTAATAATACCAAAAAAGTTGAAACATATCAGGAAATTCGGATCCTTTGAAATTCAATCTTGCAATCGAAAATCACTTCTAAATTTCTTTAAATATTTCCAAACATGAAGAAGCAAAATCCAATATAAAGATATTTTCATTTTAGAATTACAACAGATAAAAAACCAGGTAAGGACTCACCGAGTACAGAAATAATACTCCTAGAGTTGAGTAAAAACGACTTAATAATGAATATAGGTCGAAAACTCAATTCTGTACAAGTTAGAAGCGATTTTTAATTTTGGTAACGCAAATGCATATATACCTATTCAATACACGCGGAGTTAAAATTAGAGACTACAACATTAAAAGTTATCTATCATTCGTATTACAAATAATAGCCACTGTTGTGCTATAATTTGCTAATATCAGAAGACACAGTGCTACGCGGTTTCTTTCAGTAAGTAGAAAATACATGCCATGACCAGACCAGGATTTTTTTTAAAAAAACTCATTATGTAGATACGAAGTGTAGGTATGTGGAAATGGAGGGAGGACACAGAGAGCATTTTCCGTATGTACCTAAACATCAAAGTAACGATGTGGTAAGATAACCCTGTTTCCACTCTGCATGCACTGAATAGAAGTAGCCAGTAGGCAAATTACTCACATTGCTAACATCGGAAATCGCTTTTAACTCTGACAGGGTCGAATTTTCGACCTACGTTCATTAAGATTTTTTATTCACCTTTTACTCAAATTTTTTATGTACTAACTATTATCGACCCCGTAAGTGAACCCTTTTTTAAATACTCCCTGTATTTTTATAGTTATGTATAAGTATTTAAATAGATCTATTTTTACTTGCAGAAATCGTATCAGTAATATTTCTATCCTCCGAGTAGCTGGAACACGCTCTGGAAACGTGCCTGAGGAGAAGGGGCAAAATCGTTCTGGATTGAAAATTGAAGCTTTTATTATACGTCGTCCCTATTGGAGGAAACGCCACCGTTTTCTGAGTAAGCAATCTATATATATATGCTCCGTTGTTATCCTTATTGCTTGGAGCTTGAATAAAGGACAGCATGTTGCAACTCAAGTTATTACCTATATGGTACAGCTATCTTATCTCTAGTGAGAAACCTCCGAGACTAGGAACGTAGGAATCTATTTCACCCAAGGGGCATTAGGATAAACGTTGCTTATGTTAATATTTACTGTTGCTTGCTAGATTTTTCCCAATACAGAACTGATAAGCCTCTTTTAAGGTTATCGATTGAAAGTGTGTTTGGACATTTTGCGTAAAATATACAACCCGGTGCTTAGTCGTTTATAAGATTCATAAAATGAACACTTTATCACGTTATTGCATTATATATGCACATTATTTTGAATGGATGGCTAATTTTTATTTCGTAATATTAATTTAAAATGTCAAATATCCATAGTATTCAACCATATTTTAGTTATACAATATTATAAATTGTAGAAGTTCTGTGAAATCTCTTTCCTTCCAATCGAATCAATAACGTATGTTTATTAAAAAGCAAATTACACTGTCCAACAGCCATTTTGAACTGTAACATTCAATAGCCGTTTCTGATAGAATTTTGTGTGGTGAAAACGTATCCGTAAACCGTTTGTCGCCACCACCCTCAGTTTTCGAGAAATTCGATTGAAACAAAAAATGCAAATTTTCAAATTTGAACCTTTTTTGCGAACCCTCGTGAACATAACGATATAAGTTAGTATTGAATTGTAAACATTTAAATATGTTTAAACAACGATCAAAGGGAAAAGTTCACCCGAAACGCACCAATTTGTGCAGATATATTTTTATACATTTCAAAGTGTCTAGGAGAAAATCTAACTACTCCACGCGATAAAGCAGGCATTTTTCCTCTGGAAACCATCAACAGAAGTGGTAAAGCACCTTTTGTTTCGAATACAGAAACGAAAGAGTTTGGGAAAACGTGCGGCGCAGACAGTGGTAGTCACGCGCGTTATGCGATTCTATGACGCTGAGCGGTCCACGCGACGTTGACTACCACTTTCGGCGCCGCACGTTTTGCCAAACTCTTTCGTTTCTGTATTGGTGTCTTACCACTTCTGATGATGGTTTCCGAAGGAAAAATGTCTGCTACATCCCATGGAGCAGTTAGATTTTCTCTTAGACCCTTAGTTTTTTAAATATATAGAAAGAAATCTACAAAAATTGGTGCATTTCGGGTGTCCTTTTCCCTTTGATAGTTGTTTAAAAATATATAAATATATATGTTTATAATTCAATAATAACTTATATCGTTGTGTTCGCAATAGTTCATAAAATAATTTGACGCAACATGCAACCGAATAACTATTACTCTTTGAACACAAATAATGTTCAAAGTTGAAAACTTGCATTTTTTCAAAATTGAATTTTTCGACAACTGAGGGTGATGGCGACAAATGGTTTCGGGATTCGTTTTCAGTGCACAAAAATCTATAAGAAACGGCTATTGAGTGTTACAAAACAGAAAAAAGTTCATTTTTGTTGGACAGTGTTATCGGTGTTTTCAAAAGATCTAAACTGTTGCTAAACAATTATTCATACACCGCATCATTACAGTACCAACGTGTTACTATTTTAATAACGCTGTACTCGCACTACGAAATGTTTTAGTAGAACTACTATTTAATGCTGGTGGCTGATGAAAATCTGTATTCAACATTAATGCTGTACCATATACTGTCGTGCAGTTATTGCAAAACTATTTCCAATACACATAACGATCCGTACTTGGCACGTATTGATAATGTGACATGTATAGAGTTCCACTGTAATCAACGAAACGAAAGGTGAATATGCACTTTAAAATCGCAGCCGGGGTTGAGAGGAGACTTATTGCCGCAGCGCAATTGTTCTCCTTTAAGTATCGTCTCGCATTAGCAAGCGGAGGAAAGGCGGACAATTTAAATTATAGGTACGCTCGACCGACACTACTCTCTCTTATCGCATTAACGTGAGAACATCGTAAAATGCGCAAGGCACAGCAGCACACCACCCAACAACTTCCAGTATAACCGTGTTCATTATGAAGAAGAATCTCACCGAATTCCCCATTTACATTCCAGCATCGTGTGCGACTCTTGGCACGGACGGTTATGTGCTCCTATTCTGCTCCCTTCACGCGGATTAACTTGTTTTCTTGTAATCGTTGCATCGTCTTCCGATAGAGCAGGCCTGCCCCATCGGGTGCAAATACCTCCTGAATTTCTGGGACCCGGGCAACAGCCGAGCGCGGGACTGTTCCATTGCTACCCGTTGCGAGATTTGTGAGAGAACTGCATGAGTGTGCGAGTATCAGGACGGCCGCACACTCATGCAGTTCTCCCGCAACCCATGTTGTGGTTAGCAACGTAAACGGTCCCGCGCTTGGCTGCTACCCGGGTCCCAGAAATTCAGGAGGTATTTGCACCCGATGGGGCAGGCCTGCGATAGAGACTCTCTAAGCGACTCTGGAACACTAGCAGCTTTATCGGTGAACTGTGTGGTGCGTGCTTATAACAATATATTCAGAGTCTCGCAAATGTTACAGGAAAGGGGCCGTAAAATGCAATTTTGCTCGAGAAAATAACGTATATAGGGCCACGAATGAAGCGCTATTGAACTTGATTATTCAAATATTTCTGTTTGCGGTGATATGGGATTTTATTGCCTTTGTTACAATGTACTGCAGTTTTTAAAGCTTCAGTCATGATTACATCACTTTTGACTTACATCAGATTTTGACGAAATTCGGCATACAGATAGAATACCTAAAAATATTAGGCTTATTTTTTTAGCGATGGAAATTCACGTTTAAGGGGTGAAACTACTCTTCACTGCTAGGGGTTGGAATTTTTTTTTAGACGAATAACTCGAAAATGATTAGGAATAGAAAAAATGATAAACAAGATATTTGAATGGCTTTTGTGAGGGATAACATGGCATAAGCAGAACTTCTGCAGAATTCTGAAAGCCATATTAGCAATGTGATCTAAAAATATCAACCAAATTACGGGAAGTTTGACTATGAGGAATGTTAAAAAGAGTACAAAATATTACTTTCATTCCAATTATTTCCTAAATTTGACAACAGTGACAACACCACATAAATATTGCCTTTAGTATTAAAAAAAAAATTCAATGTCAACAGGTATTCACACTTTTCACTATTGTACAAAAAAGTAATTTATTTATGATTGTTTGATACACATTTTCGCATATTGATTGCAGCATGTACCTACTGTTCTCAAATACTTTTTTTTTCTGATCGTGAGATGTACAGAATTCGAAATACAGTATGTACAATCTGATAAATTGATTTCATTTAAAGTTAGCAATAAGTGTTGAAAGGGGAAAATAATTGTGGGTGTAAGAAACTATATGATAATTAAAATGAGAAGAATAAAAAAGCTTAACGAAATTGTACTCTAAACTCGCATATTTCTTGCCAACAGCTTTACTGCTTTATTCTATAGCGGCAATGCGCATAAATCGTGTGGTTCTGGTTGACATTATTTTATACAAACTGCACCAAATGCTGCACATGGTCTCGTTAGATTTGATGTGCAAACGTTGGTGCCTTATAAATACTGTAAACGTTACATGGAAATGAGCCGCTTGCCTGTTTGAATTGTTTGTTCATATTTATAGCACATGGGAAAGATGGAAAATTATTAATAAAAACGTAATTTCATTATTTTGCTACCATAACGTATAAATGTATCTACACAATGCACATAACATTGTTATTACATTTTCGATTGAACGACATTAACAATAATTTGCATTGAACCATTTTTTCTTAATCATAATATTTTATCAGTAAAAGTAGAAAATTAAAGAATTTGATAGGTATATTATAAATAAAACATTTTATATCGTATTTTATCGCTTGGATATCGATGGATGTATAGTAGATAATATAAGCACATTATCATGCGGTTACCGTCTTTAAAAAAAAGTGTAAGAAAAGATACATTTATCGAATTTATTCAAGATCACGTTTAAAGAAGAAAATAATATTTATAACAATAATTATATAATAATTCCGAAGTAAAATCGTCCTTCATCAACTTATTGTTAGATAACGTTCCCTGGAAAATATAAATAGCAAATTTTCCATTTAATTGGACATTAAATCAATGTAAACGTCACCATCCTGGATAAACAATGCTTTTTAATATTCAATCCCCTCGCTTACATTTGCATCATTGATTGTCTTAGGTGACCAGTTACAGAGAAAATTTCGCAAGGATTATAAACGTATTGTGGAAAGAAATATATTACAATAAAGGTACAGCTCTTTAGTTTTTATTACAGATTCACTTTACAGAAACAAATGATAAAACATTTTTCCTTCGCAATACATTATGTAGAAGGTGTCAATATATTTGTTATAAAATGCTTGTTCAGACTTTACTACTGCCTTTATTAATATATAATGATTTTCTTTTCTAACTTCATGATATGAAGAAACCTGCTGAATTACTTAAAAATATTGTGAAGAAGATTTTACATTTTTTTGCCCATATAAAATGATAGAAGGAAAGAGAAATACAGCTTGTTGGTGTGACGATCATAAACGCACCTGTAACAAAAAAGTAAATGATAAATTTAAAATCGTTTGAGAAAATGTTTTTCAAGAAAAAGTAAAAATACCAATGCACGATTTGAGTCTAGTACATAGGTATTCACAATATGGATGGTGGTTTAATTCCAACGATACAATAAATTTGACAGATTGTTAATATTTTAGTATTCCAAAAATTGTTATTTGAATTGGTCACCCTGGCACCATAATTTGGCTTTCACAACAATCAGATTAAGGATATTACTAATAATAATTTATTAAAGATATAGATTCTATATATCTATAGATTTATAGATATAGAGAAAGTGTGCAAAGAAAATGTTGAAAATAAATGTTCAAAAACAATAAAATAAAGAAAGTATCAAAAGGCTGTCGCACTTTTGCAGATTTGATTATAGGGGGATCTATCAAATCTAATGAAATCAGCTAAAACTACCTGCAGTATACATAACATAATAATGATCCTTTATTCGAACTGAACGAAAGTACAAAATATACAATGCAAATTTGATACATATCTTCCTTAAAAAATGTATTTTACTGCTGTCCTATAATTTCATATCAATATTAAACATTGTCATTAGGCATAATACGATTGAATACGAAGGTTTCAGTAAAAATTTTAGAATCTTTTCTTGTAAGGGAAGATGGTTGTACTTACATTTCTGGGCACCCCTGGCCATTGAATTTTCGGATTGAATGGTCCGTGTCCTGGGAAAGTAGGAAACGAAACGCCAGGTCGTGGTCTTTGCACAGGTGCTACATATGCAAATGCCATGCACACGATGGCAAGTAACGTAACGATGAACATTCCCATCTTCATCTTGTATGTATGTATATTCTTCGCTGTAACGTAAAACTAAGTACCTTAACGAACAATGAATACAATACAACTGTAGTACTTATGAGCTCATTGTGCCTTATTGCAGATTATATTATTATAAGAATCTAAATATTTATTGCAACCTATGTATTGTGACTTTCATTAAATTTATTATAAATAAAATAGGTTCATAGACAAGTAAATAATATGTCCTCTAATTAAAGTACCGAACATTACTTTTGTAATCAAGATACCAATTTATTTATTGGAATATATCATTTTCATGAAATAAGTATAAGTTTTGGATAGTCTGTAAATAAATGTGGTACCTAGAGCTGTTTTTAATTGTTTTAAATTTTGATGGCCTTTATAGTAGTCAAATTTTTGACGAAATTTGATATAGTTTAAATTATTGTCAGTTTATTTCTTAAAATATTTTCTTAATCATTAAGAAAGATGTGATCCAATTTCCAAATATGACCAGGTGAACAATCTAATTTTACACATTCAGTCGTTATTAATTAAGACATGGAAACAAAAAATATAAAATGTGTAGACATATAATCGGTTAGAAATAAAAAATATTATATTGTAGAATTACCTCTTTGCAGCTACAGAAGACGCTTCAACTTGATGCCAAAAGACTGTTTCAGCTCTTATATACCATTCTCATTGTATCCGAGATGATACACACTCACAGTAGATTGTTGATTCTATATTGCAGAAAGAGTATATGAAAAGGGAGGGAGGAGGAATACCGGGGAATACCGTCATGACTCTTATCGTGCGCAGTTCACTGCAAGTCAGTGATACCCGGTGACCCAACTTGTTCCCTTAATGTTATCTCACATTACACACTTATATGCATGTTTGTATAATTGGGAGTCCCCCAAGAGTGTATTTTCCTCAAGTGCTCTGTCTTGCGACATGTAACTAAACACGTGCGTGTGTGTACAGGTGTAAGAGTCAGAATTTTTTTCATCGCCCACTTATTGTATGTGTTACTATTATTTATATTTTATGGGAAAGGGATTTTTTAAGTGAAATTAGATTTTCTATTGAGTTAAAATAGTTTAAAATAGTTTTTTTATAAAGCATAATGCGTCTAATGTAGCGTAGGCCAATCTATTTCTTTTTTTGTGACAAAATCTGTAGTTGTAGAAAAATTTCTAACGTTTTGAGTGGATGTTGGCTTGACCGTACGTAGCACATCTAAAGGAAATTCCTTTGTTAAAGTTTGGAATTTATCTTGTTCTTGGTTGGCACTAAATTTGTGGAGGCTGTCTGTGATTAATAATTCTAATTGTTTTCTTAATGGTAATTCTACATTTTGTGGATCCGTAAGATTTTCATTATTTTCAGAAGAATCGTGGTTACTGTTATATTTTCCAAAAAGTCTAGCTACTTAGAATTTGTTTTGCCGTTTTATACATACCTATATTGGATGTTAAACGAAAAATGCGTCTTTTGAATCTTTTTGAAGAGATTCTGGATTATGCAAAAATTGTATAAAGGATACAATAGCCATTAGGGGAAAATGGGGCAAAACCGGGTACGCGGGTCAGACCGGATATCATTGTTTTTCTAAGACAACAGCTGCGATATGCATCCAATATTACATTCGGCTGGACCTCACGACGGTATGAGATCAATCGCAGCGCAAAGCAGACTTTCGTAGTTTTTCACCCAGAGAAGTTTAAAAATTTCTAGTTGAAAAGTTCCAGTGTTGCGTTGGTGAATTGCATTTTTTATACCACTTGAATTTAAAGAATCCATTACGGTAAGTACTGCATTGTATTCTGTAGTCTTTACTCAGTATTTTTACGTTTTATCCGGTTTTTTATCGCATGTTGAAGTGTAAATATTTAATATTTAGTAAATTATCTAAATTGGGGCAAAACCGGGTATTTGATTTAGGCACCCGGTTTTGCCCCACTTTCCCCTACCTACTTAATTCAGTATACAGTTTTTCTAAATTTTTAAATAAGAATTTAAGAGCACCGTCAGCAGCGAATAATGTCGAATCTTCTCTACTGAGATATTCTATTGCAATTTATATAAGTAGGTTCTGATGTTACCAGTAAGATTTATTATAAATTGCAGATGTGTTTATACGTTGGTGATTAACTAACAATAAGTAATGCATAATTTGAACTAACTGAAAATTCATTTCCGAAAATAAATGAGATTTATAATAATTTTCCTAGACTTAAGTTTCTCGGGAAATTACAGTATTTCTCGAGAAATAAGAAATAAGCAATTATAACATTTCTCGAGAAATTCTCGAGAGAAAATTCTCGCGAAGGGACACTAATTACGGGACATTCCCGTATTAGCACACTGCTAGTATAGTATTATTAAGTAGTATATATTGCTATAATATAGTACACTTTTAGTATATTATCATTGGTACAGTATTCTCTACTGGGTTTGATGCAGGTAAAATATAATTTCACCTCTGAAATTGATAAATAATGAGTATACATACATAGAGTGTACCACATTATTATGAGGTGACTGATGCAATTATCTACGAAATTTAAGGAAATATGAGAAAATTAATATACGCTTTTCGGGAGTATAAAACTCATTTCATTCCAAGGTGTATAGTCTGTGATAGAAACGATTAATATTCGAAATCTTAAATCGTAAGTGATGGCTTCGAGGATATTTCAAGGTCTATTTTATTTTTCTTTTATAAGGCCATACGATTTTATTGTCGTATTCTTGTAGCTGAGAAGATAGATTTGACTTTCCGATGACTTTAGACAGGAGAATTTCGAATTCAATCGATTACAAATGTAGCAGAAAAGGAGCGCCACTCGCATTGTTCTCCCATTTGCCTCTCTCCTCACCTTTCGCTGTCTGTTTGCACTGTGCACTGGGGGCTGCTTCAATGTAAAATTTTTTGTTAAGTCATCCGAAAATGAACATGTCATAATGTACATTAATGAATTGGCTTCTGGTGAACTACAAGAATTTGGTAATAAAAATGAATGATTCCATTGGAAAAAAGAGTGTTATGCCCAAGTATCTTTAATGTCTCCTCTTGTAAAATAATCGTTTTAATTACCAGATGTCCACTTCGAAATCCAAGGATTTTCTATACAGGGTGTAACCGAAATAACTGGTCAAATTTTAGCATCGTATTCTGATTTTTCTAAGGATGAAAAAAGGTCGTATAAACATAGGGAATTTTCGGAAATTCTTCCTTTCCGAGGTATACATAAACACTTTTTGGTTACATTGAAATTTTTCTTACATGAATAGCTGTCACACGTAGAACTACAGGCACTGGCATAATTTTTTCTGTTAATAGTGAATAATGTAGTAGAGCAAGTCACATTGCAGCCAGTGTATGTCGTAGTAAATCAGTCTCTGTCTAAAGTTTGATAGTTAAGAAGGTGTTGTCAGGATGATTTATTCTAATATCGAGTGGATGGATATTCACAATTCGGAATAGACCAGGAACGTTTGAACGTCTTCGACAGTTTCTGAAACATCGATGAGAAACGTGTATTGAGGCAGAAGCAAAGCATTTTCAGCAATTTCTATAAGTAAGTTTAAAGCATTCTTACAACATAAATTTAGTTTAGGTACTTGTAGGTGGCACGCGTAGAGAAAATCAATCATGTAAACCCTTTCTCTAGATTTTTTTATATTCGCTTGGAACAAAACTAAAACTACTACAAATACTGGTACATTAATAAAAAATTCGCATATGAATTTGCAAAGCAGAGAATTTGGGGAATTAACTCGAAACTAATTTTTTCATTGAAAAAGTGAATGAAATCGAGCACAAAACTTGTTCATGTTATGAGTTTAGACGACAAATTCTGTCTCCGTGATTTCAGAGGTATGCCGCAATGGGATGGGCACTGACAAGTACTTACATGAGAGTAAAAGAGCATTGCAAGAGGCTCGATGCAACTTGAAACGAGGAGCAATGTGTAGTATCATTATACCATGTTTGCTCCTCTGAATCTTGGAGATGCAATTAGGAACAGCAATAGTGAACATCGGGAAACGCGAGTGAAACAGAGTAGACGCTCGCAAATATAACCTTTTCTGATTTTTGTACGCAAGCGGGTTGTCCCAGGCTCCGTTTTGCATTATTCATGACAACCCACTTATATGTATACCACTTCCTGCTACGCTAGTATCTTTTTTTGCTCCATCGTTCCGGTACTTATCATGAAACGGCACATTAATATTGCATTTTCAACGCGTTTAAAACTACTTATGATACCTGTTACACGTGGTCGCTATTCTTTCTCAAGTCTTGCAACCATAGATTTGCATCTTGTTTTTGTTTTATCTTTTCACAAGCTACATGTGGGTCATGAATTATATTAACATTATATAGAGTGCTTCAGAATGATAAGTACAAACTTAGAGGGACAAACTTAAACTCTGATCGCTTATGCAATACTGGTTCTATAGTCATACTTTGTATCGGATAGTAACACAGCCAGTTTATAAGACGAATTAAGTAATATCTATTTAATGAATATGCTACGATTTGGCATTACTTTTACGTGAATTTTGAAATGTTACGCACAGGCAGCGATGTTAGTTGAAAAAAACTATTGCATAAAGTGTAGTCGTTCCCATTTGGTTTTTAGGCTCCATGGTTGATCTAAAACAAAATTCTTTTGTACATTTATGCACGCATTGTACAAATATTTGTTAACTTTGCCAAGCTACAAATGGTCGGTCAATTCTTTTAGTTTATATTTTTTGTTCTTATCGAAATTTAAAATTATTTCGTAGCAGCAGCCCAAATATTCTTTCTAGTAGTAACAGAGATCTTGGTAGTAGAAAATTCCCGTTTTATGCAGCGTTCTAAGAATGGCATGTTCTATTAAATCAGAACGTGACGCTTTATTTATACATACTGAGAAATAATTTAAAGGGTGCTATGATGTGACATGATGTGAATAATAAATATGTCGACATACCTATTTGGCAATGGGGGAAATTTCATTTTTAATATCTTTTCACGTTTTGGAGATAAATGACGAAATCTTTTCTCCAGTCTGTTTAATAAGACGTTGGAAGTTCATTTTCAACACGCTTTCAAATGGTAGACGACACGAAGAGATAGATGAACTCGGTCGAAAGACAAAGCTCAGAATGGATGGATCTATAGTTCTTAAAGGAGTTCTGAGCAGACTATAGGGTACGCTCCCGCAGGCGTGCCTTGGCGGACAAGGGGCTGAAATTAAAAGTATTCTAGCTAGTTATGCTGTTCTCTATTTCACAGATTCTACAATTAAATAATATTCACGAAATTATATTAATTTTGTACTGTACAGAGAAAAAATTTATTAAATCCCTAGTGGCATTTTTCGGTGGCCCACAGTATCTTCAAGTTGGGAATTAGTTGGCCATAAAAATGCCAACAATAAATGCTACCACGGATATGCCCTATTTGAGACAATCTTATTAGAAAAAAAATGGTATATTTTTTCCTCGACTCTTATATAAAATTATTAAACTTGTAATAGAATTCTGTCATCTTTATCATTCATCTTTTGTAGTGTCACAACAACAGCAAGCACATAATATACTTTGCTTACTTACAATTAGAAAAACTATTGATGATTTACGTTAGAATTGTTATTTAGAATTGTTAGACACTTTGCAGTGAATTTATTTATCACATTTGTGTACAAATTTACCTTGCCTAACTGTAAATATCTGAACACCGCATCCATATATTTTTCATGATTACTGTATGTAAATAGGTGCTGTATGCTGTATTATTTTAAACAATTTGTAATAATCGATACATATCTGAATGATAAAAAAGTGACAAATAGGGCAAACGACTAACTACTTTTAAATTCGATTTATAGGTACCGTTTTTCCTTAATGTTGAAGGTTCAGTGAAAGTAAAACATTAATCATGAAACGCTTCGTGTTGCCAGTAAAATGTGCAACATATGACTCCCAGCATTTTGATATTCGCATGCACCCGATAACAATCAATCAAAGGAAACAAAGGGAACGTTTACTCGTCTCTAGCGAACCTTGCCACCCCCGACAATAAAGCAGATTCATATATGGGTGCAATATATTCATACAGTCGCGCGTATTATTTTTGCGCGTAAAAGAAATAAGCCCCTGTAACGGATTGCGCATGAAGCTTAAAAACGGCATGAACGAAATTCTTTCATCGAGGTCCAGTCTTTTGATAGGCCCTTTTGTTTATCATTCCTTGAATGTCAGTTCAGATAAATGGATTATGCAGTTGCTATCGAATCCATATCCCATTGTATCTCTCCATTTAATTATACTCTACGCACCCATGGATTTTTCTGTCTTCCATTCTCCGAAACATATTGTTCGAAGTACCTACTGCTGCACAATGTAAATATGAAACTTTAAAGAGATATAATATTTACTTAATTTTTAACCTGTATTTTAAACTTCATTATTTTACACAGAATTATAGAATTTTCACTGATTTTATTCTGTCATTTTGACAGTGCTACTTATAATTGTTTTATAGGAAATACAAATTAAACAAGTTATTGTGATAGGTGCCATGGCATGTAAATAATAGCGGCTGACAGATTTGCATTGAAAATGTTGCCAACTTCTTTACCTTAAAGAACTTTTAATCGTTTCTCTGGGATCAAGATAGATGACTTTCGGTCTGACATCTATAAATTCCAATATGTCAATAAAAATGTATAAACTTGCACAATTTTGGGGGTTTGAACAATTTGAAACATTTTTCGACAAACATTCTTAATCCGTATCCGCAAGTTTCTATTTCAAATTTCCAAACTCACAGCGGTTCGCTACCATGCCTTACGCGCCCCCGCACTAATCTAGCCCCAACCAATACTAATATCCAGAGCAAGTTAGAAAGTGGAATGCGTTGCGTCGGAATAAGTTAATAGAAATACTAAAAGTTTTTTAGTAATATCTCGGAAACTAATAAATTCCCGAAACCACTGTCTGTGATTTAGGGTTCACACACTCTCCCCACCCCTCAAACCTCATGTCGATCGCCCACTGGGGCCATTCGGAATCACAGCCAAAATATCTACCTATATTTTTTGGTCCTCCGAAGGGCCCCCTCCCCTTACCCATTTTACATTGAAGTTTCGTTTCCGAGTTATTAATTGTTAAAGATTATATGCTAACATGCTAACAATACTTTGGTTTTCATAACCGTACTTTTTTGCAATATACTGGTACCTATTTAAATTCTCAATAGACATTCTGCATATACAACAGACGATGACACCAAGCAATTGGTACCAGGCACGTACTATAATCCGCGTGATAAATCTTATTACGCGTCTCTGTCGCTCTGGCAGGTACAAATAATAATTATTCTATTTCAAGGGTCACCGTGTATCATCCATAGATTGGCTTATAAAGATTAATGTCTGTTTGCTCGTGTATGTACGTCAAGTGTATGCACGAGGCGACATGCCGCGTATAATTGTACGGTCGCTACTCAGTATCACCGTTCCATTTTACTCCGTAGTGGGGATCAATATTAACGATGATATTGGTCCTGGAAATTGGAGGTACCTTGTTGTCGAACAAACAAAATGGAATAAACAAAACTGCGGTGGCAGGGTCGGAACGTACCCACGCGCCGTATTTGTGGCGTTCTCGGATGTGTCATATTATTTTATGTGTTTGCGATCAGCTATGCGCGTAAACAATTTCGAAGGGTAACCTCGTTCATTTCTCGCCAGCTCTTCGCGAAAGAGAAAGAAAAACGTTGACAGGGAAACAGAAACTTTTTCATTGTTTTGCTAAAAATCATTACCTGAAATATGGCAAAATGAAAATAAGTGGCTATGTTACATGCAATTTATTTTATAAATAAATTTTTTATAGTGATATAAAGATATAATATTATGATGAATACGAATAATTACTTAAGTATCAAGAAAAAATTAGAAAATGATTACATTGCCCGAAAGATAATATTGGCTCTGAGAGTGTTGAGAGCATTTACAATGCATTGTGGGAAACCATAAGATATTGTTCTAATTAAAGAAGTTTGACTGGTCAGTTTTATGTCATTTCTAAAGTCGTCTTCGACTATTTGTTGCACGAAGAAGCTTCCTTGCGAAACTAATACGAAAATGTAAGACAAAGTGTTCGGAAGTCCGATAACGGGAAATGAAATGTGAAAGTGAATTGGAGAAGAACTTTTGTACACCAATGTTAGTAGTAAATATATTGTGAAATGCTGAAAAGCATGAGTGTTTTCTGTATGAGAGAAAAAGGAAGTTTGACACCGTCAGAAACGCGTACAGCGATTTGTTGGAGCGTTCCGTGCTGAGAAAGGCGCGGTAGTCGGCGAGGCAAAATGCGAAAGGAGTACGAGGGTGATAGGAGATGAAGGGGGAAACAGTGCATTTGACTTTCCTATCAGCGTCAAGTGCTCATAAGCGTTTAAATGACTCCTCGTTTGCGAAATACCACTGATGGAACTATTCACGCAGATTTTTGAAACCAATATTTTTTGTATAACAACGTTCTATCATCTCTCTTTACTGCTTTCCAATCTGTTTTGGTACATACTCCCACGTTGCCGAATAAAATTTAGTTCAACATTCATTCGATTTCGTTTGATTGAAATTTCGAATGGGTAGGTCTACAATATTTATTTCGTTGTATAGATGTGTTATGGATTTGATAATTAACCTCTCTATTAATAACTAAAACGTTCACGATTGCTCAATAGTCGGGGTATCCATACGCTCCATTATGTTCGACATGAAAAAGCTTCCATTTAAATCTAAAAGTTCTAACATAGGCCATTAGTAAAATAGTTTATCTAATACATATCATAATTCTACAGGACATACAGCCCCTTAACTCATATTTGCCACGCGATCTTAAAACTGTCCAATTTCTGTTTTCACCCAACTGCGTAAAGTGATGTGAAGGGTCTTGGAGATCAATTCGAAATAGAGGTTGTATACTTGCGTAGTTCACATGCACATATATGCATGCGTGTGCCACTACTTCCAGGGAATAGGGTAGTTATAGACCAGGTGGATAGTGTCGTAGGTCGAGCCATCATACCACAAAGGCAGGTTTGTACACGAGGACGTTAAGGTTGCTGAAGCTAAAACGGCAGAAACGCTGGTGGAAACAGAGGGTCAGAAGGGGCACGAGTCAAGTAGGATGGAGGCAGTGACGTGTAGGAGGAGAGGAGAAGGATGAGGTTGGTAGCACCCGGTATAGGCAGTATTCCGTTGAAAGCCTGTCCTTGCATTCCTTCGTAACCTCGTTATGTCACCCACTCAAGTTAACCACTAGATCGCGTATATACTGTGGAAGAGGTGCCTTTCCGGAACCAGGATTACTGTTTCCGTGTCTATAGGAAGTTACGTATCGCCCATTGTTGACGCGCAGGAACCGTTAACGTTGTGTATTACATTTAGGAAGCATTTGATGGATTACAACTTTGGGAAGAAACAAACTGATGTTTCATGAACTTAGGGAATAATATTGAAATATTAGTTAGTTAGTTCGATCAGTTGCTTGCAATTCGTTATTGGCCCCATATGTTTAATAATATACAAGAGAAAAACAGTTTCCATTTGCCAGTTGACACACATTTGGAATTTATAAAGTATACACTTTCATGATAGATGTATAAAACGAAAAGAATTATTATAGCAGAATAATAATTGTGTACACAGTTATTTGCTATGATAAATATTCATCCCGATCGAGTTATTCATGAAATATATTTGATTTAGTACCTAACATATAATTATTTTAAAATTAAAATTATGTAATGTGAAATATAAGTTGCGATTGCACTATAGTACTAATACAAAATTAACAGTTACAGATGTAACTGTTAATTTTGTATATTTTTCTTTTTCCCAAAGTGCATTAGGAATTATTGTTATTAATATAGGATTTCGATGTTTTACATGAGGTTATTATCAAAGCGTTGCTATCTGTCATCGCAATTACCCGTTTATTTCTATAGTTGCATATTCAGATACCCATACATATGTGCCTCTGCGAATGTAAATTTACACGAGTACATAAATAGATTCCTGCACCGAAATAATCCTATTTTAATAGGTTAATGTAACAGGAAAGATATACTGTAAATTATTCATATTATCCATAAACTGCTTAAGCATAAGTTGGTGTATTGGAAATGGAATAATCCAGAAAGCTGCGAATGGCAGGGGCAGTAATGAATTTGTGTCACTAATGGACACATTGTCGTGATTTGAAAGACCATCGTAATCTTGTTAAGGGGAGTAATTCTTGGACAATTCTGTACTTAAATTTCATGAGAATTTCGCTATTTATGATTTAACGATAGGATTCTAATACCGGAAATACCACCGACGTATATTTGTATTAAAACGTAAAACGGAATGAAGCAACTAAAGGTTCGACTTTTAATTCTGAATAATTTACTGTGTATATAATAACTATGTTTTATAACAGATAGTCTTCGTTTACGTAGTTACATATGGATGCTGTAAATATTTATATTTGCATAAAGCCAAGGAACCGAACGGGATTTTCGACAGTTGAGGTACTGAAAGATACACTAACCACCAATCAGTTACAAGAAACAAAAGAACAGCTAAATAGTTAGACAACTTTGTTTACATGAAATGTTCCAGGTTTCAGGTCTCTTAGGATATGTTTTCCTGTAATCTGATCGATCCCATCTTTTACAGATGCTATTTCTTATGGATTCGAACTCAATTTTATTTAGATGTAACTTAAATTTCTCCTCTATGCTCCTTTTATCTCTTTATAGTTCTGTTTATAATAACAATCACATTGCAATTGTACAAAACAGTTTCGATGAGTAACAATAGGCGATCTTGAAAATTATTAATAATTGTGGACTCTTCAGAAACAAATGATCTACTATAAAAAATTTAGACTGGCTATGTTGTCATGCAATGTTTATCATGCTATGTTTATCCTACACTTTTTCCAAATACCGAAGATTACAACATGCCATTAACACTACAGACTTATAGACTGTAACGGTTCCTGTGAGGCCTTTAAAAATTGGGCATTCAACTCATTGATATCAATAATAACATTGATAACAATTTTTCAATACAAAAAGTAATGTGTGCGCGTCTAAAATTTGTTATAATTCTGAGAAACGTTCACCTAGGATATTTTCAAGCTTACGAGTTCACGATATTTGAAATCAATGACAATTCCAGCTTCTTTGTGTTTATGCACGACAAATAATTGAATTTCCCAATGTTCCATCGCCCTAATTATGAGGCTGTTCATAGTTGAGTAACATTCCCTGAGGCAATTAGCCGTTGTTGACAAACGCAATTTACGACATGTAACTTTGTGGCCATACAGGCAGACAGAAGCGGGCGTGCCTTGTGTCGCGTTTCTAAATACATTGGCACCGTATCTGCCTGTGCACCCTTGCTAGCGAGCATCGGTTGTTGCTTTCGAAGTAGCCAAGCGTCATGTCCTCTGCATCCTTGTTTACTAACACGAAGGTGCGTTACCCATACTCTTCCTCTAATGTGTTTAGGTCAAAATGGAGACGGTGTTATTAGGCCTTTATTCGTTGCATTAGGATACTTAGCATGTGATACTACATATTTCTGCCGAATACTTATGTTCATGACGTGTTCTAAAAGAAAACAATTATGTATATTCCATTTATGAGGATGTTCTAGTTATTATGTACAATCTATACTCTATAGAATAGTGCAGGCTTTTAAAGGAGGTTTTTTAAGGCCCCAAAAGGAACTGACATTTATGATTTTTTTTTATAAAAAATTGTTAATATTGGATTGAACTTTTTAGCGATATAAAGAGGCATCTGTAAACTTGTATTATTTATTAATTATTGTGGAATCTTGTTAACCTCTTCGTATTGAAATTCTGTATAACTGAACTGTTGCAAACTGTTGAACTGTGCAATTTTTCAAACGTATTTTATTGGTTTAGTGATGAAACGCTGTGCTCAAACTAATTCTCTTCGCATTCACAATATTTTGGAATTCAACACTTTTCGATCATATCAGACGTTGTCTTAAAGTGTCGTATTTGTTGCGAAAAAACTTAGCCGTACGAACAGGAATTTGTTCACTTTTTTGCGTTAATTAATTATGTACTAAGTTTAAAAAGCTATGTTAACAATGGAGAAAATCACGGGCTGCTCTTAAGGCTAAAAGGTGTGTAATCGTTAACAGTAGAAGAACCGTTTTTCACCATGATAATGTGCGCTCATGTACAGTAATCGCGGTTAAAAAGAAACGTGGAATCATTAATTTGCAAGTATTTAATCATTTATTATATTCTCCAGGCGCCATGCATCTATCATCTATTTTCATTGCTAGAAAATTGACTTAATTATACGAATTTCATCAAGATACTCTCCGAGTATTTTTAATTGGAAAGTGCAGATATTCTAGCATGTGGGATAATTGTTTACAGTGTAATAAACAGTTTTCTATTGCAATGGATATTATATTAGAAATTAGATCTTATTACGCTACCACAAATTACGAATAAAACGAATGATAAAACTTATTTACACACACATTAATAAATATTAAAACAAGTATACGTATGCAATTAAATTATATTAATGCTGTGCTGATTTATTTAAAAGACAAAACATACACTAAAAATATTTTTAAGAAAAATTTTTTCCGTGGGAGCTTTCACCGCATTCGGTCGATATACAATATACAATTATACAGAATGATTTAGAACGAGTGTAAAAACAGATTACTTGGGAAGATTATTTGGGAACAAACATAGATACATGACATATACACATATATGATAAATAGTATGAGAGCAGTACAATTTTGAACTGTTATAACTACGTAAATAGTGAGAAACATATATGTTGATATAACACATTTTACTCAGAATGGCCTTCAAAGCAATCGGTTAAAATTTTTTACACTCATCCTGAATCATGCTATGCTGAAGAATGTATTGAGAGTATTAAAAAGTATAACTAATAGGAATATACTAGGAGTGTATTACAGTTATTCAATTTATCAGTGGTGTAAAGTGAACGATTGTATCGCTTGCTTAGTCGGAATTGCTTTAACGTATTGGGAGTACAGTATATGGGCAAACTTCAAACTGATATAGACATTTCTCTCCTTGAATTGAGTTCTGCTCCCTCGTAATGCTCCGGGCTTTATTTTATCCGGGTAATCGTCTGTTGTATTGGTTACTACAAAGAAGAGTGTTGTTTCTACACTTGATACACTGTGTGGTTAACCACTCTGCCGACAACGCACATTACTTGGGTATCAATTTGTGTTAATTTATTTTGCATTCATACAAATTTCCTTCATTTATTTTCTATTTTTAAATGGTTATCTATTATATGCTAAATGAACTATTTAATCTCTAGCAAATTACACTAACACAAAATAAAATTTACTTAAGGAAGTAAAAATGTTTCATTGACGGGGTATATTATAATGATTCATGACTGAAATGACTTCTTATTTTTTTAGAAAACCTAACAAAAACGCTTTACTCTAGAAATACACTGGTTTCTGTATTAATTGTATAATTTAACAGTGTCCCAATCATATTCGATTTCAAATTTAATATAATATTCAAACAAGTTAATTTTTTTTATCAAACATTGACGCGATATAAATTAATTACTGATAGTATTTAAGAATTCTGCTCGTATCGGTTCTCCCAAAATGTTGCAGAAGTAAGCTGTCTAATTGTAAGTAGATTCCTTCATTGCCTAACATTATTCGTCTTCCTACCTTTCGAATTGGCCTTCATGGATACTATTTGTATTGTATTAAACGATATATAAAGCATAACATTTTCCTAGGTCCCCGTAAATTAAAATCCTTCGATAGGGTGTGTAGATACAGGAAAGCAGAGGGGACAAGTGAGACGTCATGAGGGAATGCAAAGTATGGATGGGCGACTCGTAGCGCGGCACGGTCGATTGGCCTCAGAATCGACGAAAGGAAAAAGGGAGGAGAATTTTCGCTTGCACTCGAGGATTCAAGGGCTAGCATGATACTGGCAGGCGACAGTCGTGCGGCAAGGGGTGCGCGAGAGCGTAAGAGGAGAGGAGAGCAGAGGTCGTGTTGGCGGCAGGACGTAGGAAGAAGAGGATGTGAGGGAAGAAGAAAGGAGGAGCAGCATCGTCAGAAGTTGGAAGCTACAATGGTAGTGTGTCTTCTGGCGCCTTCGAGTCTCTCAGACACGCCTTCCAACATGCGCATCTGCAAGAACTTACCCCCTACACAACGCTCTTCCATATGTCACGATTCTGTAATTCGCACCTCCGAAACATCATTATTCACTCTCGGCGAGTCCGTCGTTTGTAGGCGTGGAAACACAGATTACAAATGTATTTACATGTTACTTTCGGGTATAGCAAACGGGGGATAATAGCTTCTTATAGGTAGGGGAAGGTTGATCTTGATTAAGCACATGGCAAACTATAATTTTTAGGTCAGACCAACCGTCTTCAAACCTTGCATGCTTCTTTGTCACAGTCTTTTCTACAGCTTAGTACAACAAAACTTAAATATCAACTTGTTAAAATTTTATGAGGTTGTGTGAAAATAGAAGAATACTTACTTTTTCCTTATGAAATTGAATAATATTTTTCTGTGATTACATGAACCGCGATGTACTTACAACATGCCATTAAATTACGAATCTGATGGATAACAGATGCACTAAAATTTTTATTTTCACATACGTTTAACAGATGGCTCCGTAGCACATGGTGGTCCAAGGTACAACTGGTGAAAGGTACAACACCTTCCCCTACTACATATTCTATACACCTTAACGCTTCTTTACGTTTTATTTATGTTATCAATGTTACCCACACGTCATTAAATGTCTCTTTTGAGACCTGGCATGTTTGTGCAGCGAACCAGGTTATATCGGGGGCCATTGGAGACCACTCCATCTTCAGCATAGGTTTCACCAGGTTTGATGTGGGTGAATTTCTTACACCTATAGAAGCAAACTAATCCCATTTGTACAGAATATAGGTACTTTATTATTACTGTATATTATAAACTGAAACAACGGAAAAAGTATCAATGAGAATGCCTAGGATTAATCCCAGCGTTAGGCAAGGCCTCTCAAGATTAAAACAGTAATTATATTTAATAATTATGTATACAATTATGATTAATATAATAATTAAAGTAACTGATAGTAAGAATAAAATACAAAGACGAAGTTATATAAATAAATTGAGTTACATGCAATTTAAGTTTGGCAGTACATGTTGCAGCACAGAGATAATCTTTAGCACACTTTCCCCCGAGGGGGCGAACGCGTGAGGAGACCTGCTTCCTTTAAGATAATAGCCCCGTGCGTCACCTTGACGCTAGTCAAAGTGTTATATGTATTAAGAAAGTTCTTCATACAATTTTAATTTTACTAAAATCCTCGTATGACATACGTAATTTAACTCGCATATTATTATTATTATTATTATTAAACGTCTTTATTGCAAAACAAAACACAGCAGATAGTAACGTAAAGAAAGAAAACAAACACAAAAGCAAAGGCGAAGTTCAGTCAGGGACTGTTTTTCAACTTAACCTATCCCATATAAATAAAGTTCCAACAATACTATTGAATATAGAAAAAATAGCACTGATAAAGTAGCTAGTAAGTCTTTTAAGAACATTAAAAATCTTTACATAGTATAAAAAAAAATTCCCCGGTAGGCGTCTGTCTGTTTGTTCGGGTTAATCTAGAGAACCACCGAACGGATTGTGATGCGGGCTTCGTCGTTTTATAGAGCATTTCTCGAGGAAGGTGTAGGTGTATGAAGCATTTACTCATGACAAAAGGAAGCCGAGCAGTGACGATTTTAGTGAAGCACTCCTCGAGAATGCTCTATGTGGTGGTGGGAGCCGCAACGCAGTCCGTCAAGTGGTTCCCGAGATTAGCCCGAACAAACAGACAGACACCTACCGGGGACTTTATTTTATACGACATGTGTAGATATATGTACATACATATATTGTAAGAAGCCCGGGTACTTTAAGCTAATCTATACTTATATAATCGTTGTGTCTCTGATTCATCACCGCCCAGCTCAAACCGCTGACTCTTGATACATGAAAAAGGGGTGAAATAAGTTTTCTGAGTTACATTTTCCTCAAAGAATTATTAAAGGTTGGACACACTTACTTATTAATTTAAGGGATGATTCTACATGACAAAATAATTCGAAAATGTAGAATAAAACTTTTTGATATCGCGCTTCGTTTTTGAGAAAATTGACTTTGAATTTTAACCAACTACTCGTTTTTGGCGCCCGAGGGACACGCATAGGTAAGCGGAACGCATCCCGCTTTTCGGACGCAGTTCAAAGTTCAATTGATGTCCTAAAATTCAATGTCAATTCTCTCGAATACGAAGCGCGATATCAAAAAATTTTATTCTATATTTTCGACTCCTTTTTCATGTAGAATCTTAAATTTTCTTCCACATGTAACCGAACACCCTGTATAATGTCCCATTCAAAAGGGCATTTGTATGTACATGACGGAGCTCCTCCATAGTGCGAATATGATATTAAAAAATACTTTTGGTGTTGCTATTAATTTCTAATAATTTAAAACAGTTTTTAAATAATCTTCACGATACATTAGACAGAGCTGAATAAATATTATACAAGTGTTTAAGGGGTTAGAAGTGTGTCCTGGTTATCAGTTTTCAGAGATTATTTAGCTTATATTTCAGAGGATGCAAAGGAACTTCTTATTTTCAAAACAAGAATACAATAAATAAGACCAAAATTTAGTCCATGAGCATCACGTAACACAACACAAACCCAGTGGATTACCATTATTTCGTTTAGTATTTTTATTTATTGCTTACATTATGTAAAAAATTATGCAAAATCAAATACAAAATTTATACATATTATACTTCACCTGTCAACAATAAAAAAATGTTCAAAAATTTAAACACACTATTTGGAGAGTAAAATCAAATGACTTACACTGATTGGCCTAACTGCCGCATATACGTATGAGGTGTGCCGTGGGGTTTATCACTAGTGGATCTAACCGTCGTTTTTGTAGCTTATAATGAACACAAGGTTTAGGCCTATCTAATGCAAGTGTTCAATATATAATCCTGATCGTTTCACGTTTATGGGCTCAATTCAGTTCAGTTGGTAGATGATTAATATCGCTTAACGGTCCACCGTAATCACAATAGACGCAGCCTCGATGATCCCTAATCTTAGTCATTAAGTGTACCATGGTTCCCGTTGATTGAATAATCGACATTCCTTGTCAACTGATGAATATTCAGAATAGCGCATCAAAATATTTTAAGCACTTGTATAGGCTTCAATTTAACAAATGGTCACGCATTTAAATTTTATCTTTATGAATGTTAGAAATGTATAAATAGTTACTAATAGCAACGATCGTCATGCAATAAGTTCACTCGGATATTACGTGACAATGGAAAAATTAGTTGAATAGTAAATGCACTTTGGCAAAGTTTAAACTATAGCAGTGAGAAGTTCAATAGTAATCTGCCATCTCGACTTGTTTACCGTCTGCTTCAAATTCAGAGTTGGGAAACACTTCGAATGTTGGGAACCAGAGAGGAGGAGCAACAATAAAGATGTACTTAGAATTCTAATTAGCATTTATGGAATCGGGATAATTAATTGATACCAAAATTTCATTCACTGCTAATCTTTCTTTAATAAAGTTTTTACTAGATTATTTAGTAATATTCTCTTCAGAAATAAAAGAGGTTACATAGTACCTATATAATATTCTTTACGCCGAATTCTTACAGATATTCTGTACAAATATGGTTTGTGCAATCTATGCATTTTTATGTAGCAAAACGAAAGGTATAATGTTTTGTAAAAATCAACGGGGATATGACGAAGTTCTCTATTGATGTAGGTCAATGTTTTTTACTCGAAGGGATTTAACGAGGGAAAAGTATATCAAGATAAACATATTGTGAGTTTCAGACCATTTTATTGCTATATGCAAAATATAAAAATGTTATTGGAGCTATCCAGTTTTAAGAGATCTACCCACAAATGTAAAAATTGATATGGCTTTTCATTAAAGAACAAGGTGACTCACACTTCTAATTTCTATCTTGAAATACCAAAAGGAAACTTTACCGCCTCTCTCAATCTAATTCTCCAAGAAGTAGCAATTTTTACCTGTCCTACTCTGTATTGCTCAGTTCCCGATGCATTTAATATTTTTTTTTATGTTTTCTCCTTTTCCTTTGTTGTATTTCTGTTTCGTCAATACCACCGACTAATGAATACCTATCTATTTTCTATAAAATAACCTATATACATATATAGCTGTATAATATGTATGATATATACATATTTTGGATTTATGAAATTAGCAAGAAATTTGATATCGTGTAATGTAAACTATATGCACAATTAACATGGTTCTAATAAATTCATGAAAATATTCCGAAACGAAAAAATAAAATAATGTTTCGAAGTACGTACTTTTATCACACAATCCGTATTGTTAAGTATCTTGTTAATTATTGCATACCTACGCATTTGGCCGAGCATGAGTCCAATATCTTTCGACTGTTTATCTACCATCACAGTTCCAGCAAAATCGATGCGTAAAACTCTATCATTGAATTATTCACTGTGTTGTTTACGAACAAAACGTATCACCATCATTGAATTTTTTGTAAACAAGGGAAGTAACCAAGAGAATTTTAACTAGACGTTGCAGAGAGGGTGAAACGAGTGTCTCTTGTGACGTTGTGTACGTGAGGAGTATAATGTCTTTTACAAAGGATATTGAAAACTTCATCAAACTGACGCAATTAACGTTGATTCGCTTTAGATAAAACAGATAGTCAATGGTGACTACAACACACCACTATTGGCAATTAAAATGCTCGTTGAAAACACATGTACCAAGAACACATCAGCTTGTTTCAGAACAATGCCACTTTTGTCACAACAAGAAACTACAAGCCACTCGAAAAGTAATATAAGAAGTTATATTACATTCAATCTTTCGGACATAATTTAATGTACCTGCAATGACCGTTTTTTTAACCCTTCGTGGTTACACATCTGTACAGTTCCACGGTGGTCGCACTGGGTCCAATGGACCCGGCCAATTTTTAAACGGTTACCATACGAACTGTATCAGTCCAATTGAGTCCCAAAAATTATATTACACACTTTGAACATTGTAGAATATGGAATAGTCGCGTTTTACTAAGAAATTAAATAGCAAAATGTACCAAAAAAATCGGAAAGGGAAACCAGGAGCTTACCGGTATATTAACCATAGTTAAAAAGAGGGTCTAGTAGACCCAGTGTGACCTAGAAGGGTTAATAGGATGCGGTGTTACCCTTGCCCCCTTCAAAAGAGGACATTTCAACAGATCCCGGCTCTTGCAAGTCCTCATTAGCGACTCCCAACTATCGATTCCTACGTATACTTGTTTCATCCTACATCCTAACATCCCCGCATCTAACAATGGATGTTAGGCAACTCGAAACTTCGGAAAAAATTTGTACCCTTGCAGAAATGTAGTTTAAGTGATGCTATTATATAACGTAACCATATTTGTTTTCGGCACTGAAACGGTCCTAGGGGTGAAAATACCCCCTCAATGAAACTGAGTTTTCATATTATCGTGAATATCTGCGAAACCGTAAAAAATATCGATGAACGTTTACCTCGAAAGTTGTATGGTTTTTGATATTTTACAGTACGGTGATAAAGAATTTTCGAATAAAAATAATTTTTTAAAAATTTTTCACCATTACTCTTTTTAAAACAAATTTTTTATAACATTCCCATCATATTTTCGATAAATAATTGTATTTTTGCGATTCTTTGGAACGTATACAATGATGCCTTATTAATATTTTAGGTGCTGGAGGTATCCAAATTTTGGCCATTTTTTACCAACCATTAAAAAGATTGTGAAGCTGTTGCATAGAATATCCGATTGAGAGGTTTATAGGCTACTAACTCTACAACTAAACGGGATATCAAACATTTTCTAGTGTATCTTAAGTGTATAGTTAATTACTTAGAAAGTAAAATAGTTACACACTGTCAAAGTCATAACGTTAAATTTATGAATCAAGAGTAAGCGACTTTCAAACATTGTTACGGAAAAGAAGCCACGATATTTTTAAATAATACATTTCCAACATTAGGTATACGCAATATTAAAATGCTCTACTTACTAATGGTATGTTTGTAACTGGACTTAAAATACATATAACATCCAGCAAGTACATAATGCATTCATGGCGTAAGTGCGTGGTCCGTGTCTGACCATACACTAGGCATTTCTACTTGCGCGTCTTACAAAGGAAGGAAACAGTAGTCGGCGAGGAAAACCGAAGAAAGCTTTTTCCTGCTCTTTACTCACTATTTCTCCCTTGTGTCTTTGGCATGGCCGTGAGAATGTATGGTTATTTTATTCATAGAGAAATAAATTACAAACGTACGTTTCTGAAAATACGCTACACATATTTACAGAAATTATAATTACCTTACTATAATCTACTAAAAATTTCATATCTCACATAATTGTAATCACGTTAACCGATAACACATTCAATTGTGCACATTGTATAAAGACGTCCAACTTCACTAAAAACCAAAGAAATGTTCTCAACCACTACGACAGTGTGTATTGGAAAGAGTATTGTCTTTATTACAAAAGGAGTTTAGAAAAGAGTAGGTATGTACATACGTGTTACAAAATTAAGAGACTTATTCTAGAGTTCGGATCCGAGAAAGAAGTCATAATAAGTATGACTTTGTAATGTTCTTGTTCCCAAGATAAAGCTGATTTAAGTTTCAATATTTCGCGTAGCTTACTCCAACAAAATTTCACTTTTTTCTGTTTTGTAACATTCAATAGCCGTTTCTTATATATTTTTGTGCGTTGAAAACGAATCCGCAAACCGTTTGTCGCCATCACCCTCGGTTCTTGAGGATTTCGATTTTGAAAAAAAATGCAAATTTTTGAACATGCACTTTGAACATTTTTTGTTTTCAAACTGTAATAGATAATCGGCTGTTTGTTCCGTCAAATTATCCTATGAACCCTCGCGAACACAACGATATAAGTTATTATTGAATTAAAAACATTTAAATATGTTTAAACAACGATCAAAGAGAAAAGAACACCCGAAATGTATAAATTTCTGCAGATATCTTTCTATATATTTCAAAAACTAAGGGTCTGGGAGAAAATCTGACTAGTCCACGCGATGCAGCAGACATTTTACTTCGAAAACCCTCAACAGATGTGGTAAAACACATTTTGTTTTCAATACAGATAAATAATATACATAATAAATGGTTACTCCTGATAATATTATGCACAATTGTAAAATGTTATGAAAACTTCATGACGTGTTAAAGCTTAATTTTGCGTAATCGATGAAGACACGATTGACCTTTTTACTGGACTTGTGTACATACATATGTATTCCGAAATGCGGCTACGTTACAATTTTGAAGCGGAACACATTAAATGTGCAATCGTACACTTGCTCTTTTATGAGTTATGTGCATAAATTTACCCATTGGACGTTTATTAATCATTCAAACCAGTGCTGCTGTATTCCGGGAATGAAGGAATGGGAGCACACGTCGTGTACGAGCATTTTCACATGTCCAGTAACCGGGTCATTATAATTATTATGCCATACTTGTATATAATAGTCTGAACTTCATATTGTCAAAATTTTTTCCAATAAATAAATGAACTCAACAAATTGATACATACCGTAAAATGGGAGAACATTGGCAGGTTTTTGATACATTTTGTTATATAATGTAAAAATTAAAATGTTTACAGTTGCTTTAAGTATCCTATCATAACATTGCATGTTTCGTGATTGTACTACAAGTGTTAAAATGCATAAAATTTTTGTCATTTTCTTCTTTAATAGATGTTAAATACCAGCCGGTACGGGGTAACATTGGCACATCATATAAATAGCAGTAACAGGTTAATTTTTACTACTCTGAAGTCAGTAAAGACTGGTTCAGACACGTCCAGTAGTTTAATCGATTAGCAAATAATTTAATCATTTTTCGTGTGTGGATATTAAAATTTAGTCGAGTAGTTTAATAAAACAATCGTAAATTACTAAATTACTCATTAATTACTTATTAATAATATAATGTATAACGTAACAAAGTTATCTATTTGACAGGCGATTATTAGATATCTAACCGCAAACGTTGAAACAATTGAGTACCTAAAATCTCGATCTCGAATGCGACTTTATATGTTCATTCGTATAGGTGCCAATGTAACCCCGGCATGTGCCAATGTTATCTCCTGCTGCCAATGTTCCCCCATTTTACGGTACTTGTAATCATCTCAAATACATATCTATTGTAATCTGTATTAAAAATGCCCGTAATGTAAAAACAAAACTCTCTGCAGAGTATAAATTCATTTAATGTGACCCAATATACAAAATAGACTGTGATAGCTTCAGGAATTATGGTGACCGAGCAATAATTCCGTCACCGCGACCAATTCTATATATGTAGGTATTGCTCAGTAAAGGAAAACATGAAAGCTCAGTCCTGTTTATAAATTACAATTCTTCGAATTGTTAATGGGTCACTTTCCAATGTAGGTAATTTGTTCTAATCGAAAATGCAAGTATGACGTAATATTTGAAGTAACTGGAAAGAAAGAAGAACCATTAATTTCAGAACCAAGTATTTTCATTCACATTCCGTATATGCTAAAGAATTGTTTCGTTGGTATCCTGAGAACTTTCGAATGCCCATCATTGAGTACTATGACGGTGATTTAAAACAGTGTCTCGTGTAAATTTTGATTCATCTGTTTATAAAAGGCATGCTAAAAATCGTGGACTATAAAGATTTTAATTTACCAAATGGTAAGAAGCCATTCGTGGAACAATTTCAGTCCAAGAGTTCCTACATTGTGGTGAGAGAATAGGGATCCATTTTATTGTTATGAAATATGGTGCCAACCACTGACTTGGAGCTACGATGTGCCAAAGAAAAATTTTCTATACTGAAGTCAAGAATGTTATCTATTTCAACCTAGAGTGCTACTTCCACATTCTGATGAATTTGTTGATGACTACGGTTTTCATGAAAAGATCAGAACGAATCGCATTCAGTGAGCGTCTGTTCCACTCGTTGAATCGTTTGTCTGTTAGCATGACACTGATTAGAGTGCGACTCCTCGTTATATATAGATACGGTTGAAACGTTACTACCGCAAACTCCTAATGCTAGAAGCATATGAGCGGTGCTGCGATGGCTATATTTTTACGTCTGGATAAGTTGGTGATAGCTAGCAAATGTGTCAATGCTAGGTAGTTATCCTGATAGTTACGTAATGTAATGAAAATAAAATAGTACGGTCTTGTGTAAGAAGTACCTATCGTACAGATGTGTGAGTACATTTAGGGTGGCTTTTATTTTTGACTTTTTGAATTTTCTTCGAGGCACCCCCACAATATGTAGTTACAAATAATAAAAAAAATCTGTGTAAAGTTTGAGCCCAATCTTATAAAAGGAAAATGTGCCTCTGGGCCCTTGAACATTTAAATAATTGTTTAACAGTTTAATAGTTTAATGTTTTATTGTTCTTTCAAAGTGTTAAACATTCGCGGAAATATACTCCATAATTTTCATTTCGAATCATTTCCTCGCCAATTGACCATGATGTATCAGACACCCTGTATTTTATTAGATTTGTAAAAATAAGGTGCCTGTAAATGATAATAAATAAGGTTTTTTTAAGGATCAAATTCTCATATTATTAATTGATCAATAGCTTATAATGTACTATTCTTTATCCATTTTGTGCTTACACGGGAACATATCGAACCCGCACACACCGATTTTGATGAGACTCTGCAGATTTGCAGAATAGTGACAAATATTTGACACGTATTTTTTGTTATCAGCAATTGTCCATGTTGAAGGGATGAACGTAGCCCCTAAAGCTGGGGATTGAAAACTAATTGTTTGGAGTATCTCGAGAACTATTAGGCATGGGACAAATTTTTTTTATCAAGTGTGAGTTTTTCAAAGACGAATCAAATTATCGACAGTTGCGAAGGTAAGTAAGAAATGTCATCCGGATAAGGGCTACCGTTTGGTGGTAGAATGGAAGTCTTAATCAATTCAGCTTTTTAAAGCTGGCGACGAGAATCGTGGCAGAGATGGATTTCAAACAAATTAAATGAATGCATTTAAGGTTAGCAGAAAAAGAGCCTGCATTAATGAATAGGAGAGAACTGATCTTCACAAGCGATTACACAAGATGTTATGCATCAATACCTACTGAAGATGGAAAGCTTTAATAAATTACACTATCAAATTTGAAATGTATAAAGAATAGTGTACAATAATAATAATAATAAGAAGAAGAACAATTCCAATTTATTAATAGAATTTGTTTGTACACTATTCTTTATACGTTACGTTTTTATTAAATAAAATAAATAAAGCGTTAGTAATAGGATCACTGGCAATAATTGGGACATCTATCCTAATTCCATTTAGAAAAACAAAAGCTGAAACCCATATCTCCTCCATGTTCACCTACAAAAAACTACTGACATTAAATTATATTCCCCTCGAAACCATTCAACTTTTCTCTGATATATTTTCTTATATCATGAACAATTACGAGATATATTCATAAGGATCGATTTAAATTAGACACCCTACCTACGATTATACTTTAAAAGAATTTTCTTTACCGGTGACATTCAAAGTCTCCCATTTTCTTCCCCTCGTCCATTACACGTGTTCAGTAAACAGCAACATGTTTATGTCTCGAGAAGAGATTCTTATCACACTACAATTAATGGGAAAAATTACATACCAACCATTTCGTTGAAGTATGCCAATACCGTCAGGATTTACGTAGCTTGATGTTTTATTAAAGGGAACGGCATCTCGTGCGCGCCAACCTGCCACTTTTCACACTGAATTTCTGCAAATCGTTGGGGCTACCATTATCCTGTAAGCATCGTTCGGCGTTGGGATTCGTCGATGAAACGTTCGCGATTCCAGGCACCTGAAATTCTACTACACTCTTGCTGTCCCGTCGATAGTTTGGAATTTGAAATACGAGGGACGAAAAGACAGTCCAAAGAACGTTCTACAGGTGCTTCCATCGGTTAACAAGCAAGTACCTACAGTCTTGGCTTAGACTCGGGGTGGTATAGCGATAATTAATCGTCACTTATTGATAAGAGATAAGTGAGTAGGTTTAAGAGGGTGGGTGGGGGCTGGGGTGAGCTCGGGAATTAGAAACCCCTGAACGTCGAAGCGTCTGCGCGCGGCGGGAAAGGAAATGTGGTAGGGAGAACGGTATGGTGAGAAAGCAGGAGAAGGGGCGAGGGGAGAGAGAAACACGCTCTTGGGGGTTCGCAAAGCGCGATCCGTCAGTCGGGATGCCGGTCGCGTATCCTCTCGTCCATTTAGTACCGTGATGATCAGTGAACGTGTGAAGCGTGTTCTAGGGACCATCGAGAACCGTTCGCGGTTCCTGACGACGGTTTTCCTGCTCTCGGCGGTCTCGGGAAGTGCTTGGACCGACAACTCCACCGGTTCCGGTGAGTGCGTAATTTATTAATTACACACGTTCAGCAACCTCGGCCTTCGGTGGTGGCAAACACTGGAGCAACGTCTACCCCTAAACGAATTTCGGGTGAACCGCAACAGAATTCGCGGCTCCTCGTCGTTCTCTGCTCGCCTTACCACGCGTGGCACGTGCAGTAATCGCGCGTGAGTTTAATTAGCACCGACGGCGTTAAAACTGTTTTCGTGTGGTGTCCTAAAATTCTTACGCAGAAATATCAGCCTTAATTTACGGCGTTTTACGAGCAAATTCATCGACGGGATCGACGTCGCTTTTCCAAAGCGGATTCGGTTTTACGGTGTACGCGTTGATACCAGATGAAGGCAAATGTAAATATACCCAGGTGGAATTTCTGCGACGTCTATCAACAGTGGCTTGTATGCTTTGTATTCACATCACATAATTTGTAATTCGTTACTTTAACGGATTGCTTTATGTGCACTGCTCGTGTATTCGAGGTGGAGTGTGTGTTTACATCGGGTTTGAAGTAAGTGTTAAAGGGATACGTCTCTGCTGGGAGTGGTTTTTCTTGTAAATACAAGTTTGAGTATTGTTCTGATTTGGTTATTGGGTGAACTGTTTGAAAAGAATGTTATTACGACGAACACTGGGAAGCAACCATATTTGATGCCCGTGGAATTATGAAATTGCGAAGGACAGGATAATTCAAATTGCCTCTTATGTTGGCCCCGCGACGTTGATTTGGATTTAAAATGTTTTCGTCTCCAAAAATATTTCTAACATTTTATATACACATATCGCAATACTCGTTAGGAGACAATAATAAACATTGACGGGATAATTATTAATTAGTGTATCATTTTATAAACTTCTTGTTTATGTACAAAATGCTTAATGAGCACTATGAACAAATAAAATTATAAAACTAACGTAGAAAATAGAAATGTCTTCTATAAAAGAGAAATTAAAATTCCTGAAAAATTAAACATGAAATATTAATTGTGTTAAAGCTTGAATGAAATAAGACATAACGGTATGATAAACATGAAATAAAACCTATGAAAGAGTAATAAAATAATATTAAAGAACAGTGCATAGAAATTCGAATGAAATAATTGCTTTTCATTGTACGAGCAACAGTTAATTAAAAGCGCGTTATGTACATATAGAATTGATAATCTTTCGATAATTTAGTTTGAGCTGTATGCAAACTGACATTTATCTTTTATATTAAGGCTGTTTTAAATGGAATGCTCGATTGAGAAATTAAAATAAAAAACGGGTAGGAACACAGATAACAGAAGTGTGAATCAAGAAAAGGCACAGAATAAGAGAAGAGAATCACAGAAAACTGTACACCGACCAAAGTTTGTAAAGTGAACACTATAACCTGCTGGATAAGGAAACATATTTACGTACATAGTAGAGTGCATACTAATGTGTATCCTACATAACCGTTTCTGCGGACTACATGTGAGATCCTAACCGACATCTCGAAAACGCGCGTTGTAGTATTCACCGATAACAACGTGAACCTGCATTTCTATCTGCAATGTTGTATCCGTCATATCGTGAACTAGATACAAGAAATAACTTGGAACAGGTAATGATGACAGTCACAGAATTGAAATTGAATGCAGGTATCTTGTATGTATCATTAACAGGGATTTTGCTGATGCTTTTCCACACATAAGCTCCAACAAGTCGTATTTAATAGGGAACTAAATTGAAATGGATATCCCTTAAATCTTTATAATAAATTGGTATACTACTAAATTGTATTAAATGAATTATAAAGTAATTTGAACTAGAGCTGGTACTTGCACTATAAATAAAATCATACGCTATTTAACTCTGCGTGGTCACATTTTATAATCACAAATTGGTTACATGGGGTTCACGGGAAAAAATATAGAAAAAACTGTCGAATTGAAGTTTTCTCCTGTATTTGACGAACAAATGATGATTGGCTCATGCAAGTTTCAAATAACAATCACTTAACGCTTCTGCAAAAAAAGACAGTGAAATGGGTACTTTTTCGTTCATTTAAAGCTCAATTGTTTGAACTATTTAACGAGTTTCACCGGAGTTATAATTGCTCGAAGTTGTTTGCCACTTGCCTGCTGCCAATCAATTTTGTTTCAAAATGTCGTGCACGCGTTTACATGTTTTTTATTGTTTAATGCTTTAATTCGACGCTGACTGAATACTTAAAGGATATAATTGAAAGTGTAAAACGTACGTAAACAATTTTCACTTCTTCCTACTATATCTGTTAATTATGTCTTCGAGATATTCCTAATCAGTGAAAGGGTATTTCATCTTAAAATTAAAATACATTTACGTTTCAAAGTGAAACTCAATTTTATTGCATTTTTGCCGTTTCATATTTTAATATCACGATTGAAAATTTCATAATAATATATACCGTTCGTTTAACTCTATGTTGAAAAAGGTGTACATTTTGCTCTTTTCATTTATTTTCACTGCAAAAATACTGGAGTAATATCCTTACATAATGAGGATTAACCACTCGCGTGAATTCTTCACGACTAGGTCATCTGTATTACTTAAGAAGTTTCACTTTTACATTATCGATATAAAAGTTTTTAACAAACTTCAATAATTAGATTAAACTACAATACAGTACGTTTTAATTTCTTTATTTAAAAGGATATTACAGAGTGAGTCACAAATCGGGCGACTTGTATAAAGCAGTCTTATCTCTATTTTCCCATAATATTCAACCTACAAAAATATTAAAAAAAAAATAAGTTCGGAAAATTTGCACTTTGTAGAATAATTCAAATTCTTTTGTTACATATATTTTTAATGTAAATCGTGCAAACGCATAAAGGCTTTTTTTAAAACTGTTTTAGTATAGTTTTCATGAGGTCACCAGTGTGTTTCCTGCTTACATTTAGGTAGTTTGTTATATATTGCTCCTTCAGAAATAAATGAATATGAACATATTGAATATATTGAAAAAATTTGCATTAACTATAATTTTCTAACGATTAGATTTATGTTTTGATATATAATTGCTGGAATCATTGTGGTCCATGAACTTTCTTTCACTGCTACCTACTTTCTCTGAGGTATAATAAACAATTCTACGTAAGTAGAAGAATACTCACGGTAGCAGTTATATTCGCGCTTGTCCGGTACTAACGGAGAATCACGAAACCTCTTGATGAAGGTACCAGAAGTAAATGGAAATAAGCTCAAGGAGATCAGTGGTTCTTTCAGCTCCAGAATAATATTGTCAAGTGGAGAAGCAAAGCATTTCTATCCACGTCTTTTCGTACCATAAACTACAATCAATTTGTGGATGTTAAATTGAGAATTGCGCTTTTCTGAGGAATACTTTCTTGAGGAGAATTCTTGAAATCTGTTCTTCAGAGCATCTTAATTAAAATATAGCTATTATTAAGATTTTGTAAATCCGTACTTCACGTAGAGTGGATAGTAAATTTTATTTTCAAATTGGATCACCTTTAAACCGGTTCTGTGGATATTATTACGCCTCTTCTACTAATTAACTATTACAAAATCTGTAATTAATAGAGCAAAATATCAGGTTTATAGATATTGTGGTTGCTTTAAAATAAACAGTTATGCTTACTCTCCTTAACGAACCTCTAGTTTACACGAGCATGAACTCGTTTAACTACCGAACTTTCATATAAAGTTACATGATCAAATTTTAAATATCTTAAGCGTTTTGGTAAATGAAAGGCATCAAGTAAGAAAGTATTACCGTAGTAATATAGGTACTGTGATAAAAGGGAAGTAGGACATTGTTGTTAACTACATTTTGAAATACTTCCATCATTTTATGATACAAGTTACAGCATGGGTATGTAAATTTCATAAATTGGATATGTCTGCTAGAAACTTTTTTATTGGCGCAGCCTTTTTTTACTGCTTTTATTGATATTTCTCTTTACTAAAAGGTGCAGATAAACTACTGTAAGTTAAGTGAATATTATGACTCGTTCAAGTGGATCTAAAGAAAGCAGACGATCCGCCAAATTCTCGTACTTTTCTTCAAGTCCCTATAACAGAAAAATACTTTCATTCTTATGCGCACGCGGTTACTTCGTTCTCTGTATTTTCATGCTTTCCATTGTTGACAGAAGAGTCTTTTTAAAGCAACAAGTGAAAGAGAGATAAAGCTTTGTTTAGTGAGTATTATACTTACAAATATTCTATTCTATGCTACGTCGGATTTGATATTGTAATTAAATGTAATGAACTGTACCATTAAATGATAGTGTGTACTGAGAAACCGTGTAAAGCAGATTTAAAAAAAATGAGTAAAATAATTAGAAACATATAGTTTGGCAAATATACCAGGTCATTATTTTTAAACGATCGTTTTTTTTCACAAAAGTTCTCTATACCGTAGGGATCCATAAATAGATTATTCTTGTATAAAAGTTAAATAAGTAAAAGTTAAATTAACTCTAAATCCGCCACGTTCCACTTGGGTTTAACTAGGGATCACACCTCAGAGCTAGAGTTGCTTCTTTCCCACAACGTGTAAATAGCGTAAGTAAGTTTGGTAGATTCGCAAAAACCTCAATAGGAAACTTGGCGCAAACTGTAGTTTATATGTGAAACAATTCGATGCGTCCCTATTTTTAAATTCTAGATACAGTTTTTTACTTAATGGTATGAAATTCTTTCTGTGGTAATATATTTTTGAAGTTTACACCTGCCATACACAAGACTAATTTAGTGAGGAAGTTACATACCTTGAAATTATGCTCAGCTACATGCGAATTAATTACTTCCTTCATCTTTAGCCTTATAAATTAATATTTCAGGAAAACCATATTACGTTCAGTAATGGTTAGGTGACATTAAGTGCTTTGAATTTCAACGTTATTTGAACTTCTTCATGTGTGGAATATGAGAAGTAGGTTTCTGAAATGTTTCTTGAATTTCATAATCAATGCAAGTAAGACTTCAATTGCCTCTAATGACTTCACCTTGAAATGATCTTAACTCTGAATATTCCATTAAAATAAAATAAATTCTTGGAAACGTTAGATATTGTCAACAATTACAGTTGTACGTGATATGCTCCAAGTTTGCAGTTATCAATTGATTTAAGATAAAATAAATTCTTTATACATAAATTACATAATTTGAAGATATTGCTACGACGCAATATCACACATTGCATTAGACATAATATTTTTAATACGTATTCTGCCCATTTAGCTTGAATAAAGAAATTTGTAAATTATAGATTGCATTATCACTTCGTAAATAATTGTGAATATTAAAGTGTGAAATAAGAGCGGCTAGTGTGTGGATAATAAAAATCGATTTTAAGAACAGATAAGACTAATTTACAGTTTATTGGACACTTAACATAAAATGTGTGCTCTGTTTACTTGGCAGCATGTAACACCAACTGAAACGGTCATATACAACTTGTGCATACATCAGACGCACGCTTCCTTTGCACATGACCGAAGAAAATGCAAGCTGATTTACAGCCAGCATTTACTTTGAGAGCATTCCCTTCGTACTGGAGATAAATCGGAAGGGTTTGTGATATTTACTTTTCCTGTCTTTTCTCCCACATTCTTAAGATTTACACTTAAAAGTACTTAAATTTACCGCGAGAAAAGTGCAATATTATTTTGCTTTTATTTCTTTGCGGTATTCGTCTCCGTAAACATATATGTAATGCTTGATACTAGCTATTGTTATCTCTGACAGTAAATCAGTGTCTAAAATCGAATAAATATACTTAGCATTGAGGTACACAAATTTTTGTTTGGAATCTTAAAATAATTTTAGTACAATTTTATACTAGTATCCGATTATTTATGTAATATTAAGTTGTTTTGTATTAACTATTAGCTGAAGCAGAGTCTGAATGATGCACACTGTTTCTTCAACGTCATGTTTGTGATCGAATACAGACCTTATCTACTTCACACTTTTCGTACTCTATCCTTCAGTCTGCTATTAAACTTTAGGTGATGTGCAGAAAGATTGAATTCTAAAAAGCAATGCCTGAAATTTGTGTTTTATTAAGAATCTTCTATGTTGATAGTTTAATTCGTTGTTTCGTGATAAAGTTATTCTGACTTTAATGCAAACATAATCGAATGGAGATAGGATTGATTTTGTATTACAATTTATCTAGCAAATCACTGGTCCAGTGTGTCATTATATTAGTTAAGGAATAAGAATTCATGTTATTTTTAATATTTTATAACGATTTTATTCGACATTGCGAAGGTGAGAGCAATTAAAAGTTTTTATATTAACGGAGTTTTACTCCTAAAGCTCTGAAAACTTACGAATTCTACGTCCTCTGAACATTTAACTACGCTACATGTAGGTACTGCTTTGTTATAAATGAATCTATACATTTGGATCAATACATATTTGTTAAGAAAACTTACTCCCGAAGCTCGCGTTAAGCTTGAAACGCATCAACTTATTTCTACATGTATTATACAAAATTATTATAGATTTTTCATATATATAGAAGTTATACTGATAACTGTTTCTTCTTTCACGTGAAATTACATAATATACAAAAATGTTCCCACTAAGATTACACGAGAGAATATCTCACCTGATTCCGGGTGCCATTAACATAATCCACGTGTTAAAATAAAGAGGAAAGCACATGTACCCAATGCTCAATAACCATTTGTTTTATAGTTATAAGCAAATTTCAAAATACAAGCGGAGACGCCTACAAAACTAATTCAGCGCGCCACAATTGCTTGCAATGTTATTTGTAAACGTGAGAGTGCTATATGTATCAATGATTTCACTGACAATTTGCTACGTTTTAACTTTAATAAATCTCACCTGAGACAGTTAATGTCTTACGAAATTAACATAATATATTGAAATAAATAAAATCATCCATATAATTAGATACGAAGCAATAATTATACAAAATGTATCCTGTAACCCAAGCATTTGAAATATCTTCGTTCCTTTTCGCGATAGGAAAAAAAAACAAAGAAGAATATTGTGCGTTTCGAGGGGCAAATATTTTCACACGCAAAAAATGTATTTTTACAGTCATATTTTACGAAATTCACAGTTCATCAACTGGAAATAAAATAACACATTTTCTCTAACGTGGTCAACCACCTCATACGAAACAAATTCATTCGCGTGTTAACATTCAAATGAAATTGACCAACAAAAATCACATTTATATGAACAAATGGAACTGTAAACAATTTACGTGTCCAATGCGAAGAAAACAACTGTTATTTGTGAGAATATTTGCGCTTCTGAATCAATGAAATCAAATTCAAATGAGAGGAAACACCTCTGTATTATGATTATTACATTATAATATTGTGGTGTCGCGTTCTGAAATCTCGTAACAGTACATGCAATTCCACATATTAAATAAGTAGCGGTTTGGGGAAGAAAGTCATGCTTAATGTACCCTAAACAGTGTGCCCCAATATGCATTACTTTATAATGGTTATATGAGCTGTGCGATACTATTAAACGGATGACAATGAAATTATTTGCTTGGTAGTTATTCCGCGCGTGCCGCAAACCCATTTGCGGCGCAACGGTGCACACTCTGTAGCAGAAGCGTGCATGCAAAATGAGAGAGTCCATCAGTCTGATTTAACTATCAGCAATTTCACAAATTCAAGTCAGCACGGAGTATTATCAATCGGATTCTAATTCATACAAATCTACAAACACGCGCACACACGCGCAATACGCTTATTGAATTTTCACAATCTTGAGAAATTATTTAAGGGGGTGTACACCCCTTCCCGATTACAAATGTCTGACAGTGCAATGTTCTTTGCGATTAGTAGACTCTTAAAACTTATTGCTTTAACTCGTGTTAATACAAATAGGTAAACAGGTGCTGATGCATATCTAAATAAAATTGAACGAAATATCAGATATTTTATAATATAGATTGATTAGCCATTCGGATATAGTTTTACTTGAACGATAATCGAAGTAATGAAAGCTTAACGTATTAGCTGGTGAAGCACGATATTTGCTGTTAAATGTTTTGTAAACTGTCTCGTAATCTATTGGTGTTTCGGCAAACCAGGTATGTACTAGGACAAAATTCGTTGGGAATTATTTCAATTACTTTATTATGTCTATTTTAAAAATAACTTAGAAAAGGTAACCTTATTTTAATGCAAAACCCGGTTAAACATTTCGAAATAACTTTTTGCTTCATTTAATTGTGTCAGATAAGTGATTCAAACGGACCGTCTGTGAAAATATTCGCTTTTAAAACTGTCGGCTGTCATCTGCCAGCCGTAAAAGGGAACTCCGACGGACAATTTGAATATCACCATACAGAATGTTGCGACGGATGGTTAACGGTTTATACTGCTCGACAGTATTTTTTGCCGGATATCTGATTATGTAGGGGAGACTGGGGCAGATTGTAACAAAAAAGTTTTCACATTTCTTTCTGTTCTTTTCCTCAATCAGGAAATAATTTGCGTGATTTACTACTTACATATGTGGTGAACAATTCGTGTGAAAATCTTAGGATATAGTAAGAGCTAAGTCAAAGTTCTATAATAATACTGTTAATTTTCTATATCTGTTTCCATTCACTAATCAAGTGACTTAACTCTCTTTGTGACGATACGAGAGTGTCACAATTATCAGTGGAGATTTTGGACAATCGGATGGATTTAAACTTGGAAATTTTAAGCAATTTTTGGTGCACTGCATTCGATGGTGACCTACTTCTTTGACTAACTAGGCATGTAAAGTAGGGTAGTAAAGGGGGCCTAATTAAGAAAGAATCAGCTCACTAATTCCTGAGTCTGTTCCAGTCGTCCTGTGTATATGTATGTGCATATGTCCGTTAGCTTAACGACGAAATTGCGATTATTACTGTAATAATATACGGCAGAAGAAGCCACACTATAGAAATTTTGACCGAGGTTCAGTTTTCTCTACTACTGTAGAGTATAAATTTATCATTTTTTTTTCAAGTATGCAAAAGTATTCTCAAAGTAGTAAAGTAATTCTATTGATATCATAAATTCAGTTCGATTCAACGTCCTTAATACCCTTTGTAATTTTCGTTGGTGTTCTTTTAACAATCCATCACCATGAATTAGATAATTACACTCGGTCTGAAAATACTAACAATCATAGACGGGGGAATAATGACAATTTTACAATAAAAAGAAGTGTTAATGCAATCATCGACATATTTTTTGTTTGCAACGTAATAAATTAACTTCATAGGTTATTACATTTCTAAATGTTATTTTTGATAATATGATGCAACTAGTGCGTCAAAATGGAAACATGACATACATGTAACTGCTAACATACCAATATATTAGCAATAGGCGAGTTATTAACATCTTTCTGCAATTTTTCTTTATAATATGTTCCCAGATCTAAGGTATGACCTAAGGTAAAAAGTAAAATTCCTGATATGTAGCTAGATAAACATGAATTCGACACTTTTAATTATTATTCCAAAATAATTAATACTGTTTCCTTAATACATAATTAATTTCTTATGGATTACATTCTGTCACTTCTGGCACAGAACAATGCAATTTAGAATTTTGATATAATTGCGATTCTAAACATTGATATATATAAAGTTGATTTTAGCAGCCCCGGGACGCCGGCCAATGTTGCAGTTGAAACAATTTCATGATAATCCTCTTAGTCGGGCCTAGATTAAGTTCAAACACATCTCCGTGTGACATTATTTTAGCTTGCTATGAAATGCAAATAGTACATGGTTCTCTCACGATACCGTAGAATCGCTGTTGCCCTGAAGAAATTCATCCAGTAAAGAGACATGTACACAATTGCATGCATAATGGGGCAACTTCTTCATAAAAATTTAATGCTATAGCACTGTTAGTTTCAGGAAAAATAGTTTGAGTTGTTCACTATTTACCACATATCATTAATTAAAATTCGAACTTAAATTATACAATGTGCTTTGTAATATATGGTTTGTAAAATATAGAGTAAGGTTTGTTCATAGGAGGATATTCTTCTAGAGTTCTATCTTTTTATTATTGTGTATGGTTTGATCTATCCGTTTTGCTTAATCGTTTTGAACAGGATTATCCCAAATTTTAAACATGGTAGTTTAATTATAACTGTCCTTCATTGTATACACAGCACACGTACAAGTTATTTCCTTCGGCATGACTTAGAAACTGCAATTTCGTTCGCGTTGTTTAATCCGGTTCAAAACTCAGTTTACTATGTGTGTGTTTGTGTGTAGTTCCAGTGGGAATGACTTGCATTATCATCCCAGCAAGCTTGTATTTCCCATGACTTTTACAAAGTAAAGGTTGCTTGAGTAATCACAAATTAGTGTTGCACCATTGCCCGAGCCTCAATTCAGGTGGAAAAAAATTTGATGATATCTACAAAACAATTTTAAAAAAAACTACTAATAACGTGAACACCATGAACATATTGTTACACAGATAAACTTATTCATAATAACTCTATTTACGAAGTTATTTATGCACGCATTTCACAATAGTTTCTTTCTAATGCTACACGTAACACTGAAAGTCAAAAGATTAAATACTGTATTTTGATTCTTTTATTAACATGTGAATGCATACGTACTATGTACTTTCTATTCTACACTTTTAATATTCATATCTTAAGATTAGTTTTAATGTTCAACCTAATCTGGTTTTAGCATTTACTTATCTAATGACATTAATAAAAGAAAATTTAGCACGTAGTTATCACACGGTATAGTGTTCTAATTTGACATGTAGGCAGCAATGAATCAAAATAATAGTATTATCGCTATAAAAGTGTTTTTTCATCGTTCTCGTGATAACACTGTGAGTGATATTCCCAATTTCGTTTTTAATATCATTGCGAAATTTCATGCAAGTTTTCGTACTAAAATGGAGAAAATTTCTGAGCATGACGTACGAAAGAGGCGAGGCGGCTTGCTGTTGTATTGCCAGAACCCCTCCGGGGAAATTGTACCGCATACGGGCCGAGCACGAAAGGGTGCAAAACGGTTTAGTGGTAAAACAGGAGTGTCACCAAGCGTGCTTAATAGCTCTAATTACGGGATATCTTCTTTGTTAGGTACTGCTAACTTTTATAAATTGTTACGCATCATATGTAGCTTTATCCACGATTTCATCCGTGTGAAACTTAGCTCACGTTCAATCGCTCAAACAAAAATAAGAATACGTGCTCTTTCATTTTCCGCTATTTGTCAGTGTTCTATTTCTGCGAACGACATTGCATTCTCATTTTACGTCGCTTCATTGTGACATTTGTAAGGAAAATGCATCCTTTAATCCTTTTTATGAATATTTATTAACTAAGTACACATCAGTTATTACGTGGCTTGTAGTTTGATTCATATTAATCTAAATTAAAATAAGATATTTAAATAATTACTAGTGTTTTATAGGGAGACATTCTTCGCTTGTTTTATATCGTTTCAGATGAGAAAAGATTTCAGTTTATTTCATGAATGATGAGTTTACAAGCAGGCCACAGAATTTCGTTTCATTTCGTCAAAATCGTTACAAAACAATGCATGCTGTATCACTGTAAAAACAAAATTCAGTTATGTACAAATTCACTACGAGTTCCGTTAACTTTTAATAAATTCTGACACTCCGTTTACCGAATACAGCAACGCACAATGAATAGAAGAACGATGTGGTTGGTATAAACCGAAAACATATACATATTCGGTTTTTTCGTGATATATATTAATTAGTGCCATTTCGATTATTTAAACTGTGAAATCGATATATTTCTGCGTATCAGAACTGCAAGAAATCGATCGGTTGAGCTATCGTCTACCTACGAGTTATCGCAGGGCTCATCGGAGTGTAGACAGTTTAATTAGATTTCACTACCTGAGCAAGGACAATTTCATGCTTCGTATATTGAATTGCAGTATCTGGAACAAAATTACGCCCCATGTGTCAGAGTAGTGTCGGTTATATTCAGGCCTTCTGTGGAATTGCGTGTTTTCTATTTATGAAAACCTGACAACCGTGTAATAAATCAAAACATCGAACTTTCGTAAATGAATCTCACAAAAATTAAACAAATTTTGGCGTTGCGCCGTTGTATGGAGGAACATATTCGATATCTTCAAATATATAATATGAATTATGATGTGTATGATAATAAATTTTATGTGATATGTTAATTAATGAAAGATGATATTTGCTCATTTAATAATACTGCTACCATTTACAATTATACTTTCTATAGTTTAGGAATGGTTTTATATTCATAAACATGGGCTTGTGAAGACAAAACGTCGAAAATTTGATAGCCGTAGAAGCATTTGGAACCGAGTTAACTTATCAACAATCTCGGTAGCTTGTGGATTTAGAAGATGTTCTATGAAACTGTTCTAGTTAAGCCAAAAGAGTGCAACGAACACACATATACTTAGCTATTGGATTTCAATTAATTCTTTTTGCCACAAGCTATCGTTTCATGCCGATCTATCTTTATAAAAAATTGATTCTACGTGCTATCCAATATATTGTCAAACCGCGAATGTCAGAGGCATCAATTAGCAATTAATTCAAGACGTCCATTAAATAGCCCTGTATGGTCGAAGCTGCGGTCGCTCTATACGTTTCTCGGTGTCGGTTGCGAACTTTGCAACAGGTCTAATGAGTCGTGGTCGATGTGTGTATAGAGATCTAGTGACGACTCAGCTTTACTCTATTCAAATGAAATTTCGAACTGCACCACGCCAAGTATGCGTGCAATTCATTAGTAATGAAGCAGGAGCCGATAAAACCGATTTAATTAGCAGAATACAGTGAATGTCAAATGAATGAAACTCTGCGTGGGGCGTTACACACAATTTAATACATTGGTGGTTCGTTGAATTCAGGAGAAAATCTGCATTTTATATAACGTTTTCCAATGAAGCAAACTTGTTCGTTTAGATTTTAAATTAGGTACATGCAGGGATTCTTCAATTTATTCTTGTCATTTTTTAAAGGTAACGAGTTACGAACAATTAAAGTTGAAGAGCGAATGACCTATTATATTTATCTTGTAATTTGACTATCACACAACAAAGAAGAAACCGAATGAAAGGTTTACGCGGTTCGCGATAATATTTGAGGAACAGTGTCATTTACATTATTATCCCCCTGCTGACCACCCTCACATCTCGTCAGTGCCAATAATCCTCTCACTAACCAATAAATTCTTTGGTCATCACGTTAGAGACAGTGTAACTGTATAATTTGAAAAAGTGTGGTCGTGCACCGTATCACTTATACCACCAGTTAAACAATACATCTTTTCTTTGTGTCGAATGTTGTTCACGTAGAGTCCATAAACAATTTGGAAATCCCATTTAAATGCGCTAGTGACGTTACCTTGCATTGTCATAGCGTATCATCTCCCTCTGATAACAGAGTACATAATCGTAAAAAACGGAGCTGGAGTAGTAGTGGTTACAGCGAAATGTCCTTTTCGCTTTTCTATTATAAATGTAGATTTACCTTCAAGAAGCACACCGGTATAAATGCGTTCTGAAATCCCAGAAGCCAGTAGGTAACTGTAACGCCGGTGGAACACTGGAACGCTCTTTCAAAAGGACGCAGCTTACACAAAAGCTTCAGACATCCAGTTTCGATTCTAAGAATACCTGAATCGTAAATCTTTTGAAAATTGTATTCTTATGTACTTATATACATATACGATTAAGTATTAACTGATCAATAGTAGAAATTTATTGGCAGTCTATACGCGTAGGTATTTGAATGAAGTAAGAAAGCACACATCGGAATTTTGTCGATAAAAGGTTCGAAGAGGCTACTCCGCGAAACTTAATTAAAATATTTCATTCTATTCTCCTGCTGTGCATACTATTCATGGTATTTACTCCGAATAATTCTCATTGCTTGTTTGTAATTTTACAGTGTTTGTCGAAAAATATCAAATTATAAGTTTACTAAATGAAAACAAAATCAATATCCAGAAATTTTAAAAGTCGAAAGTAAATATCATAGGATGATTAGTATATTCGTTAATTTTTCGTATTACGTACTGTTTCCTTCGTCATGTTTTTCTGTTGAAATAAATATTTGCAAAGATTGTTCCATCAGGTTCAGCATATTAATGAGAATGAAAAATTTATCATTACAGTAGTGCAACTAGCAATACTTAATTACAGTGCTGTACGTTTCTAGTGTTTTAACTGATTTCAGTTAGTATTAATAAATTCTATTACTCGTGCAATCTAACTGTAATTTACTATGAAAGCTGTAATTACTTTAGCAAGGGAAGAATTAAATTTTAACAGGGTTAAAAAGAGAAAAACACAGCAGCTCGGTTTCTTGAATCTAACGCTAAAAAAACTTTCTTCAGCGAGAAGAAATGTGCGCTGGCTGTAGGTGCATGTGAACTTAAAGTTCCTTAGGCAGAATTATGCGGTGTAAACGTTGAGGCTGGGTATTAAACTCGGAAAATTTCATTTCTTTCCTAATAAGCTTCACAGTGTCCATTTGTTTCTTTTAAGTCCGTCAGCTTTTTCCATCTCAGTTACTAAGATTTCCATTTTAATGGATTTTAATTTATCACACCTAGTAAGAAAAAATTCGCTTGAAATGTTGAAAAATATATATTAAATAAATTGTTGCGCGACAAACATTCTTATGCTCCTAACAGTACATATATATTAGGAAATTGGACTGACAATTTTTCCACCCCCTCGAGAGTCAGTTTTCTTTTTTAAATTTTATGTTGTCATCACAACTACGTACGCTTGCAAAGTTCCGAGTCTATTGGATTCGTGGAAGTGTATTAAAATTAATTTTCAAGATTTGAACCAAACATACAAACAAACAAACGGATAGAGAACTGGAGCTAATATAAAATCGTTTAAAAATGAAGGAAAAACACTGGAAAGGAACACGAGGGAAAGGTATGCATTGAGTGGATGAAACATAAATGCCAATGTGTCGAGAGGCCACCAACATTAGTTCCGCATGAAAGATTGAGGAAACACTTGAATCGCTGTCAGAATACTGAAGGAGACGAGTGACAGAGATCGACACCGAAAGAAGAAAATACGGGGAAACGTCGTAACGTTGCAAGTTGCAGTACACCAGAAGGAACTGAGATCGGCACAGTTAAGAACTTTTCGGCAAGAAAACGTATAAAGAAGTTTTGGAGAGGAAAACTCGAAGGAATCGTATCGAGGGTTCAAGGGACGTTTTAATAGAAGTAGGCGAAAACGCGCGCGAGCAACTCGGGGAAAAATCAACTAAAAGGGAAGCACAACGAAATGAAACAGGAAAACACTATGGCCGGCTATCAATGATACTTGGAAAATCTAAACTGACGATACTGTTAAACTTGCAGTAGTGTGTTGAGAGCTCTCGTAGTTGTGCAAACCAGACTGTTTTAAGCTACTCTTTCTTTTGTAGCAGTCGTTACCAACGATTATTAATAACTTTATAATAACTACGAATTTATCGATGACATAGTGAATAGAGTTTATTTCTTTTCTGAAAGTGAGCGTTCATTAAGGGCAACTATTGTAATACATATATACAATTGTAGTATTATACTGCATCTCTTAAAATCTGTGATGATGTTATTATTTTTCTCGAGGAAATTGGATAGAATTTTCTAATAATATTTTGTTAATAATAATAACAATATTGAATCACCATTATTACACACTGACAGACAAAGAGAAGGGAAAGAAAAGAAAAAAGTATGAAATTTCTAAAGTGGGTTTTACATGCAGCAGTTTGTAAAGAGTAAACTTCAACGAACTAAAACTTGTTGGCTAAAAATGCCCTGCTATTAAGTGCAGTAATTATCGAGAGTAGAAAAATTACTCAGGTGCAACGTAGGTATAGGTACTATTTAATACTAACGTAACTCGTTTAAAATTTCGGCTTGTGTATGGAATGGATTATACACGAAAATGCTATCAAAATACAACATAGATTAAACTCGCGCATAGGTAAACAATACTGTCTACTTTGCTTTCTTTTTCAAATAAAATTTCTGGGCCCTAAAATTATGTAAAATCATGAAATTAATATCTTTATTAATAATCCTTCATTTTATTTACTCTCGAAGATGTCATACTTTCCCTTGCTTTATTTTAATACCTGTTTCTTTGCTGAGTGCATAATAATGATTTTTTCTTAGATTACCCCTATATTAAAATTATTTTTTCTAGATATTATATTTTTGCTGTATTTACATCTGCTAATTAAATATATAGTTTTTCTCCTGATTTTTAATAATTTCGTTCTAATATACATAGTTACTCGTAGGAATCAACTTTACAAAATTATTTATAACATCTCTACTTAAAATCGTTTGAACCTGCGTACAGTGATTTTTATTTGCAACTGGAATTTTATATATAAGAATTTTCGATTAATTCCTTCATTGGCTGCAGAATATAAATTCAAAGTGAAATACAAAAACAGGTCACAGCTGTTGTGTCCCCGGTTTCAATCAAGTTCTTTCTAGTGCATTTAGAATGAAAATGAGGATTCAAGCCTTCCTTTTTAATGCGTATTAGTCACAAAGGCACTCAACGTTAAAGGGTTGTTAACGATGGCCCGTCTTGATTGCATAAATCACTATGAGAAAAAAACTGCTCATGTGTAAAAGTTTCGTAACTATGTCATGTATGACGATAAATATTTTTGTCATTCAATACTATCGCTATATAAACAATTGTAATAAAATGGTGATATAAAGATATTAAATTGATAGTAAAAAGATATTGTTTGCAGGTAAAGTTGCACTAGAATAAACTGGAAAAACTGTTGGATAAAATTTCCCTTATAAAGCCTATAAACGTATGCCGAGGGGTTTTAAGAGGGTTCTAAATGTGATAGGGACGGCTGTACCTTAAAGCATTAAAGCTAACATATCGATTTTGTGGTTTAAGTCTAAATTTTCCGTCACCTTCTTCTCTGCCCCACTTACATTGAAATCTATGAAATTATATAATTATATAAAGTGGTCCCTTAATGACAGGACAACCGTGAGAGAAGAAATTTTCTCTCCGCAAATTATTCACTTTTTTGTGGAAACCATTTTTGTGTAGACCATGGAGAGAGAACAAGTAGAATGATTTTTAGTTCACAATACGTTTATCTAAATTGTATTTCACTTTACTTTACGACATCTGCTTACTAAAAAACAAATGCAGAGAAGAATTTCAAGTAAACGTTATTTACTTTTACGGGAACCATTCAAAACTGCGAAAATATGGCGTTCCGATTAAAAGGAGATGCCACCTCCGCCTCCTAAGGGAGATAATACTTATGTACATATATTATGTAAAAGGACCGTGGCTGTCCCATTTACATATTCATGTGTATTAGAAATAATATGCGTACACAAAATATTATTACTATCCTTAAATAATAACAAAGAAAATATTTCCAACACTTTTTGTAGCTAACACCAACCTACCCATACGTATCTATGGTTATTTAAATTATTTAAATGGTAGATCGAATTTATATCCATTTTAAAATAATCTCACCAAATTTGAATCCTGTTACAGGGCAATATAGGGGAAGAATAATTACCACTGTATCGTCGATATTGGCGATAATACCGAAATTTGCGTAAACTGAACCAATATTTACATACGATTTATTACAAAGATATGCAGAAACGTCATGATTTGAAATGATATGTGATGGGTGAAATCGATCGATTCGAGTTTTCTATTAAGCTAGGTAAAAACATATCACGTGGAGTTTCTATTATCACGTTTCATTCGGGATAAATAAGAAGGGCTTTCTCTACATGCTACAAGCACGCTCTGGAAAAGAGGAAAACGAAAATTACATATGTAATGATAGGGGTTCAATTCTTTATTGCATTCTTTTGTGGACCATACTGTTGAATGCTGGTTCAGAAATAATGTTGTATGTATTTACAGCTTTGTATTTCGATGACATAGATACTTGCATCAAGGAGGTTGCTATCAAAATAAATAAATCACAGAAAATATATTTATATCTTTTACTATTTTGTAAAAATTATTTGAACAATAATAATTACGATTTGAGTGAAAATATTAATCCTTTATGATACTTTTTTTTAACACCTGCATAAAAATGAGTGTTTTTTTACGTCTGCTGAGCGGGAGCAAAATGACCAATTTCAGACGTATTCGCGTTTTCTACTTTTCTCCCATGGGAAAAAGACTTTACGCGCATGCGTATTCGCAATTGTTACTGTGCTCCCAAGGATACTGGTGTTTGGCGTTACCCTGTGGTATGAAGATGCAGTTGTTCAAATAATCGTCATCGATTATGTGTGTTTTAACCTGATACTACAACTGTCACAGCACCGCTTTTTATTAAAAGGTAGAATTAAAAGATAAAATGAGTAATAATGAGAGTGATAGCGATACGGGATACAACACGCCCGCCGAAGTAGCAGAAGGTGCAAAAGCTATTGAAGAAAATTTGCTGCCATCAAGATCACAACAAAAGTACGAGACGATATACAAAAAGTTTATGGAGTGGTGAGATAACCACAAATTAGAATCATTATCGGAAGCCGTTTTTTTAGTTTACTTCAACGAAAAAAAGAAAGATTTTAAGCCATCAATATGTTGGGCACAGTATTTCATATTTTTTTTGCGAATCGCTCAGCAGGCTATCAAAAACACACCTTTCATGCAGGTGTTGAAAAAAATATAGTGCGTGACAAGGGAGAGCCGCGATTTTGCCTCACGCGAAACTTCACGCTCGTCGAAATCGCTTACTTCTCTCCCTTGTCACGCAATGTATTATTATTACCTACTCTTGTTATTTACACTAGTACTCTTGTTTATGGAAGTAGTGAAGGTTGTTTAGTTATGTAACTTTAAAGAAGATCCTCATTCAAAATTCATAAAACTGAAGAAACGAGCAATAATTTATGTGCAACGGCGAGGCCTGTCATAAAGTATTTAATATAATTATTTAAATCGTTAAAATACGTCACCAGATAACACCCTTCATGACATTCGTATCAGACGAATTTTTAAATGCGACTTTTTCGAATATAAAACATCGCACGAAAATGTCTATTCTACGTTTACTACTTATTTCCGAGTATAAAATCATTTTCATTCGGCTGTAGTAGCCATTTTGCCTCACTCTGTATACACTCTCGTCAGTTACCTAGTCTGAAAGTAGAATGTACATAGTTGGAATACGGGTAATTGTAATGTCCAGCGTTTGCCCGCACACAATTGCTACGACAGTTTCTGTTATGAGTGGTGTGGCCATTATTATCAGTATTATTACCATTGTCATAAAGGTTAACGCTATTATATATAAAGATCACCTAAAGTTATTCACACGTAATACTGCATAGATTTACGCGCAGGAGCGTATTATACACTGTATTAACCAGCACGTGTTTCTATGCGTTACTACTTACAGCTTGTGTAAGGGCGACTAATTCTGTCTGCTACAATTAAATTTATCTCACTGATATAATGTAACCGTATACAATATGGAACGCTTGATTTCAAAAGCTTGACGAAGGTAGGGGAATCACACCCTATCGCATTGTTACCATCAGCTTGACGACACCCTGTATAGTTTACTAAACGTCAATGCTGAAACATTCCAGTCAGGATCACATAGATAATATTAGATATCGAACGTTTTCGATATTTATGTATGTAAATATTGTATTATATTTCTGGTGGGCGGGCAAACGAGTATAAGTCAAAATTCGTAATTTTCGTGGAAAGTACTTAGAATATTTTAAGTCCTATTGGACTTTCAAAATATACTTCATATCTGGAAAGAAATTAGAAAATTTGAATTAAATTACAAATTCAGCAGAAGCAACTTTTATTTTTTATTTGGATTCACAAAAAAAAACAAAGAAGAAACTGTTTAGCTTGGGATGAGATATTATTTTCTCCATCGTATTCGTCAACATAAATCAACTTAGACTGTTTTTCTCGCGATTATACATACTGTATTGTTGACATATACTATGTATTACGATCTGCGTCAAAAAAGCGGGAAAGAAAAATTATATGTCATGTACATAAGTATATCAAGTGGATGGATTATTTATATATATACTGGTAACAGCACTGATGTTATGTGAAGCTTAAATATCTGAGTGATCAAATTTGTTCTACACAAAAGTGCAGCATAATAGTGTTGGTATCATGGGCGTTCGGAATGGGGAGGGAGCAGTTACCCCTCTTGGCTTTTGTGAAGCAAATCGCTTATTTTTAAAAATTGATCTTTATTAAATTTGTACTAAAAAAGTGAATATTTTTTAATTCCGATTTTAAATTTTTAATTATATTGGCACTACAAAATGTGGGTTCAAAAGAGCAAGAGGGCTACTCCATTCGCACCGTGTGTTTCATAATCCGCTTCGTCGATGTCATCGGCAGGGTTGTTTTTTCATTACTACATTTTTCTTTACCGCCGCCCCAAAATCCCCCCCTCCTTGGGAAGAAATGTGCGGTCGCGATTGTTTGGTATAAGGATGTCTTTCATTTCCTGTAAACACTTCCTCTATCTCTAATAGAGCTGTACAATTTACGCTCCTAACAAAGATTTGTTAGTTTATTTTGATAGGTTTTGGTTAGTTACATGTCTATCCTTTAGTACACGAGGTACATGTATAGTGAACAATGAACATTGTTCACCACGATCACGGTTCTAAATACATAATCGACATTTTGCAACTGCTCGTGATTAAACCAGTTCACACTACTTAGTTACAGTATTTCCATTAACTAATGGCATATTCAAAATTCCACGCAGCTGTACTTCATTAATTTCAAATACATATAGCGATCCAAGAGACTGACATTGAACACATTCATATAGTAAAATATGTGTTTCATTATCAGGCGTTATTTAATGAATCGTTCCTTCTAATGGCTAAAACAAATGGGTGTATCGAAGGGTTTTAATTTGTGTGTTGAATATACACTGTCCAGCAATAAGTTGAAATTACACACCATATGTATTCAGGGGGTTAAGCTCCAATCGAAAACTGAAGACAACCTTAAAATGTAATTTCACATTCTATAAATGTATCGAAAATACATTTTTACAAGAGTAGAACAACATTAAAAATCATTGAAAAATATTAATGTATCGTGAAGTTATTACGCAGAATCTGAAGAACATATCGCTTTCAAATTGTAATATGTGGGAATTGTAGGTATAGGATTTAATTACCCTGGGTTTAATCGAACTGAAAAGGTGTGGCTATTTATTAAGAGAACTATTAATGAACTGTCATATAAAATGATATGACTAATATTAAACTGACAAAAAACTCGTCTCAGTGTCTTTGAATGTCTTTCGGTTTTGAATCTCACATGCCGACTAACAACTGGCTTTTCGAGGCATCGCCTTTGTTGCCATAGACTCACACGCAAATACACGCACACACATTGGCTTCAAGGAGAGCGCAGTGTCGACAAATGTTTGTGTTTGCCGCTTGTTTCGAGTATAGGTACTGCCTGTTATTCCGTTACCGCAAATAGTACATTGTAAATTGTCGTAATGTCTATCTTTCTGTCGTGCTTTTCGTATTGTCTAGTTTGTTCTCATTTTATCTTAACCAAGGGATTAACAACTTGATAAATTACAAACTGAACATTGGATTTTCAACTTTACATAGCATTTTGGTATAAATTATTGTTTCGCAAAAAGCAATTAAATTCACCGAGTGCAAATGATTTGCAGACTTTTGGCTCTCAGTGCAGAAGCGGATTCAGGAGCTTTTCTTGGAGGGGGCGAAATATATAAACATATATAAATACATTTTTTAAGCTTCTTTTACAAGATTCAAAATTTGCTGGTATGTAATTTATATTTTAATATCTCTATGTGATAATATAGCCTAAATAATTAAATTCACATGAATTATTTATGCAGAATAATACACAATGTCATAATATTATTCTATTTTATTACTCTTGGGGGGGGGGGAGTCGCCCCTATCGCACCCCTTTGAATCCATCCAGGCTGTCAGTGTATGTATATTTGCATTTAAAGCCATCAGCGCAATAGTGGCGTAAATCCAAAATTTTTGTTCTGAAATTACGGCTAATGAAATTATTGACTTTTTAAAGTCAAGCTTTAGTTTCTATTTTGGGACACGTAACTATAGGAATGATTTTTTCAAAAATTTAATTGCTAAGGCGTATATTATTAGTATACAAAGTAATGATCAATGCTGTATAGGCCAGTATTAAACGATGTAAATCAACAAAAACATGTTTTTGTGTTGCGATTTTGAGTATGTTTATGGAAGGTTGCTCAGGCCACTATAGAATTAAAATTTGTCTGTATAAGGGGTGGTTTAGGCTGAAATATCAATCCACCCAAAATTGTGAGTTAGGCCACCATTGCGCTGATTGACCCATTTATAAGCTGCTCTCCCTGTAGCATCACGTGATTAACAATCGAAGATCACGCGGCAGGTCGTGTAAATGCAGAATCACGTGATTGGTAGAAGACAATCGATCTCGCAATTACGCCATGAACGAACCAGCTACTGAGGCATTCGTAAGCAGACAGTCGGAAAACATACCACACTTAGTCACATCCAGGGATACAATTCCAGTCATTATTTACTACCCCGGGATTTTTTAAAGTCTATCTTGGGATTCCGGGACTAATCCTGGGATTGGGTAATAGAAAATTTTCGTAATTAAAATGATTTATAATATGTTAAAATTCTAACAAACATACTTTCTATCATTAGTCTGAAACATAAACTTAAATCATTTTTAACAATAAAACACAGTAGAACAATGACGAATAATAAAGCCTCAATAAGTTGATAATATCAGTAAACCATTATGAAAATTTTTGGAAATGCGAACAAAGAAACAGCAAAGCATTTAAATACATTATCTACACTGTTTCGACTTTATGTGTTTAGGGAAATTGTGATTTGCAACTCGCGCGATTTCGAAATAGCGGAAAGTGAGAATATCATTGTAAAAATAAATATAGTTTAGTTAGTTATATGCCACTTAATGTTATTATTTAAATAAACTATTATTATTATTACTGTCCTTATAATTAAGAAATGACTATATTTATTTATTCTGTTTACTTTGATATTTTTCAGGTGTTCATAAAGTAATTCACAGTTTTAAAAAAACCTAAAATTCTCGGGATTATTTATATCAAATCCCGGGATTTTTGGAACAAAAAAATCTCGCAGAATAGTTCCATGTAGTAGTTTATTTCCTTCTTTACAATGTTAAAATGTATTTCGAGACAATTTTGTTCAATTTTATCCGAAATATTCTCTACTTACCATTATTGGTAAAATTTCATTTAATGTGTATTATACACTTCGGTCCCAATGGAAAGACATACGACAGCGACGAGAACAATAAGGTGTCACTTCTTTTCAAATATCTATTACGAGAAAAAGATGGCAGAACCTTGGAGCCATTCATTGTACTCTTTGCCTCATTGTCAGTGTCGGGTAACTGACTGGCAGCTGTGGTTTTCAGCAGACTGTTTTCAGCGAACGCATTTTTCTTTAGATACAGAACAATTGCAATACATAGACATACAAAAAATGAAGAGACGATTACAAGACACGCAGAATAAATACATACTCCCAGCTAAAATATCATATACTGAGTATTTTACATTTTATTGTATTTATATTATAGTACAGCCTTAGTATCTCATTTTCCAGTATTACGGTTTCACATTCTTAAGTTCAAAACCTAGAAGTAGGGTATAAATACTGTGTCATCGGAAAACATAGTATAATAATATTTTGATGTCATAATCTACTACCAATATTTTAAACATTGCCGTTAACTGTGTAGAAATTTTTAAACTGATCTGATATTGTCTCGAGTGATTTAAACAAGAACTACGAATATTTGTTAGAAACACAAACGAAGAAAATATCTGAAAACTAACATTTTCCCTCTATCAACCCCTAAAGTCGGGGGGTGATGTTTTTATTATTACTAAAGTTCAAATATACCATATATACTCGTGCAGTGCGTATTGTAATCATGATCACAATCGCGTCTCGTTTTGGTCGAGGGGCAAAAACCCGAGCAAATGCACTGCACCTCCGACGCGTTATCCCTTCCATTTAGAAGACCATGGCTACTTAGGTGGGCGGCCAACGCGCTACCCCGATCCATCCAGTATGCTGAAGTTACTTAGGCGCGCGATTCGGCGTTCATGCTTGGAATTAATATTATCATGACTCACTAGAAAAATACAAGAATTCGAGCTGCCATTGAAAAGACGGTGAAAATGTAAGGGTGTGGGTGGACACTGAATATTGGTAGACAGATATATTGCTTTAACGATGAAACGAATCGACGAAGTTGTGCTAAAATACTTAACGAATAAATACAAACGCAGGCAGTATGAGTTGCTGGAAGAAATTTTAGATTGTAGCAAAATTATATGACATCTTGAAAAGATAGTATTGGTTAATGATATTAAAATATTAAAGTGAGTAATAATCAACGTGAGTAATAATTGTTAGGAAAATTGTGAAGGGTGATATACCCAAGTGAGTAACAATTTCAAAATTCAGTGATTTAGAAGAATGCACAAAATAGAACTGGAGAAAGTATAGTAAAAAAAGTTTGAAAAATTATTTAAATCACTGACGTGAAACATATGCAGGTATGAAAATTAAAGTGTAGTCAAGAAAATTAATCGAGGATGTATTAAATTATGAATTCTGATCCTCTGATTTTATAAAATATTTGCATTGTTATATGCACGACAAATAATATAAAATTACTATTTCTTAAAAATATTCAATATTTAATAATAAATTTCAATGAAAAATTTAAATTAAGTAATCCAGTTCATTATCTGTCCGTTCCAGACCTTATTACTTTATTAAGAGGAATGTACATGGTGGAGCACTCTAACACAAAATGTGTTAAATTAACAATAAGTACAAAATGATGAGTATGCAAAATAAGAACAAAATGAGAATAAAGTCTACGCAGGAGCTCCAACCATAGCAGCTAATATGAAAGATCGTATCATCGCCAAATGTGCTAAAATAACACCGCATACATTAGGTACATTACTGTAAGACAACCGTTACTGAACTGATTACGAAATGTAAATGATCAAACACTTTGTGTAAAAATAGCTGACATTACTTACAAGTAAGAGAGTGATGGCTTCTTCGTATTAACATTTTATTGTTCCCACAAACACCTACCAGAGCCCGACTATAAAAATCTATATGGTTGTATTAAAAAATCATACAATCCTACTATACGAAAAATATATCTTTCATTTAAAAGCACAAAAATCTCTGAAGTCTCTCCGTCTAGAAAGATTTCATTTGATCCATCTCATGTCTCCTTTAAAATCATGCAACTTTAATTTAACTTAAAATTAGTTTGCTTTACGGATAATCATATTTACGTAAATCCGGGTGCCTCTATAGGTAGTCACTAATTTAGTTCAATGTAAATAATGTAGGCTGATACTCAGGACTTGGTTTATACATTCGGAGCTTAACTCTTTTAGCGTACTGCTGCCATTAATTTACGTATTCGCTTCCTCGGAGTTGAGCTCTTTCGAAAGAAACTTAGTTCTTTAACTGTTCTCTAAGTGTTCAAGAGAGGAGATAAGTTTTCTGATAGGGCGACTGTGTAATACTGGCCATTTAAAGTATGCCGTGATTGAGATATTGTGCATATTTACCTATTAGTAGAAACTTATATTAACGGGGGACTCCACCATAAAACTACTAACAAAAGACAAAGTTAGGGAGTTTTTTGTTCGTATAAAGAAAAATATAACGCTTAGATATTTTATTGAATTTTAAAGCAACCTGTATTTTACTAGAAAATTTTCTTTTTAAAAAATTGTATAAAATGGCTTCCCGAAGCACTGCAAATAAACTGGCACACACTCTCGGGAATGACTGGATCTCCTGAGAAAGAAATACAATAAAATATATAAACAGGAATATATTATTTTTGACCTAGCGTAGGATTTTCTCAAAATTCTAATTATTTTGGAAATTATAGCAGTTTGAAGAATAGACTTAAATTTTTTACATAAAAATTTGCACTGAAACGCTCGTAAAAAATCGCATAATTGAAATATTCAGAAAATCCTACACTAAGTCAAAGATAGTATATTCACCAATAGTATCACCAATAAATTGATGAGATTTTCCTGATTTTCAATGACTCGAAAAGGCATTTCTTGCGCCACTAAAAGTGTTAAGTAAGTTCACTCGTAACAATGTCAAAAGTGACACTGATATCTACAAAACAATGTTTTGTGATTGTAAACAAAGTATCCGAAACATATGCTTTCCTTCTTACACGTTGAATTTTACAGGCCATTGAGTGTTTAGTGTGAAGACAAATCTGATTAAAATGAAATCGTGAAACCTGCATTTGTTTTCCTCTGCTGGCTCAATACCGCGGAAACTTTAAGGCAAGAGTTAACTGCAGATAAGTGGAGATTGGAAAAATGGTTCAGGGTAGAAGCAAAGTGACTTTGTGCAAGTAAGACTTAGAGATAGATAAGTGGAGATCAGGGAAATGGATCGAGGTAGAATACGGTTACGTATAGAGAGGATGGATCAGATTTGAAGCTCTACGATTTTAGAGATCTCACCGACGATAATCCAGGACTTTACGCGAAGCGGTAGCTGAGTATCTTCAAGAATTTTGAGAAACGTAATTTGCATAATGGCTAAGAAAACCAAGTTAAGATCAAATCTTTTCAAATCCATTTTACATACGTTTCTGGTCTCTAGTTTGAAGTTTTGTTAACATTCCAATTGGCACAACTAATAAGAAAAGTGACTATTTAAATTGTAGTTGTATTAACTAGCAATACTACAGAATTATTTAAAAAAAATTAAAAGGATTTTAATATTTATTCTCACCAGTACTATGCATTATGATAGAATAATACACTTAACAAAGTGAAGCATTGTGTGCAATCAATCAATAATGTTCATTCGTTAAAAATTGTCTATTAAAAAAACGAAACGATCAGAGTCGACTGAAAAAGTGTATGTACACTTATAAATTATACGTATTTTCGTGAGTGCTCACGGAGGTGAGTAGCAGCCAAAATTTACAGAGGAGCACTCCCACTGTGGTCTATTAATCCGTAGCTGTACTGTTATACACTTTTATTCCCAGACGTGGATAAACCGTTGATAAAAACGTGTAGGTATCGCAAAAGAGTTTCGCGAAGGGTATTCGCCGCTGTGGGAACTTCGCTACCGCGAAAACGCGTTCGGAGGATTGACAGTCATTGTAATGGAAGAATTAAAGTGTCCACTTTTCGCTATTTGGAAACTTTTCATCTGGCGGTACCTATTCGTTTGATTTATTTTTTCCCCCGTCGGTTTGTCGCTGGACAGGAAGAGAATATTCCAGTGCTTGTTCGACTGTGAAAATAAAAGTAAAATCGGGGGAATCGCGTGCACGCATGTGGATGTATGCGCATTCAGTATCCGTTAGGATTCGACGATACACGAGGAAAGTTTGATCAATCATGCAAAAGAGTAATTAAATTGAACCTTGAATGTACACTGCATCCAATATACAAGGCGTAACATAATGTGTGGAAGCCATTTCTTTAGGATAGATTTACCATTGAACAATAATAAAACTCTGATAAACTCGAAGAAATATGTTTATGTAAGTAGCATTTTTGTCATGCGCTGTTAAACCTAAGAAACATAAATGCGGGAGTGTGTGTACTTAACTAAAATTATGCTTCTCAGCGACAATATAATTTCCGAGGAGATTTAGAATCGTTTAGGAGACTTGAGATACATGACTGTTGCAAGCAGTGACACCTCATACTAATTGATTTATAAACTACCAGAGCACAGAACTGACTCGCAGGTTAACTTAACTACAACTAAAAGGTTAACACAACACTAAAGGCTAACACCTTGATATGTAGGTACTATCTAAAAGCTTGAGATTCACGGTTGACTTGAGGTTGACTCAGTCTTTGATTAACTTAAGACTGTTTTCACTTTCAAATTTAAGATAATTTGGACATCGTGAGTAAAGTTGAGCTGATCTTAACGGGAGAAGCCCGTATAAATGGCTTATTTTTGTATCAATTTTTAGGAATTTTTTGCAAAGATATCAATGCGCTAATCTTTTCGTAACTTTAAGAGTACTTTATTTAACATTATAACAAGGAAACAAAAATTTTATATGTATATATTTCCTTGATTACCGAGGAAAAACAAAGTCAAGGATTTTCGACTGTTCATTGGGCGCAATTAGCCCTGTTTACTTAAACACAATTAGGGACTTGAAAAAAACCTTCCCGGGCAAAGAAAACTGCCGCCTCGACTAAGAAAATTCATGTTCAAATGAGGTAATGCTGACGCGTAAAAGTATGAACATTTCTTTCCAATGTGCTAGATAAAAAATTCCGTTCAATGATGAAAAAAATTTCTTTTATCGTTTCTTAGTGTTAAATCCATGCTAGAAGTGGGTCCCACATATTACGATGCACCATGCATAATCTGATAGGTTTCAAAACATGCGCAATTGACATGTAGTGCCAGAAGGGAAAAGTTTTGTTAAATACGAGTGGCAAGTTTATTATAATGACAATCGTATAATTACTGTACAATTCGCACAACATCTGAATCGGAGGATTAGTTAAATTCATTTATAATACGGCCTTGTGCAGAACGAAGGAAATAGTTTTATTGATCCTTCTCTTAAAAACTGCCCGTTCAAGTACGTAAGCACAATTTCGTTTAGGCGCAATTTTATGTTTCCGGCGACACTTAAGAACTCTCTTCAAAAGTATAGAAGAGGTCTCAATGGAAAAGTTTCTTATGACGCAACAAATAGAAAGTTTATAGCTAACGAGTCTTTTCTGTGATTGGAAAGCAGAGTGAGGAAAATAACTAACAAGGGAAGTACACAAGTTATCCTCCACCGATTTCATCGTGTTTTTGTAGGATGATAGTCTACTGTTATAAGTAATTAAAGCGATGTGCAATATAACTTGCGTGATATAATATTCACCAAATATAAGTTCCTGTTATTTAATCCGCCATGACGCAAGTGATATAATCAGATAGTAGGTGGTATGCTCGAGATTGGCGAATGAAATTATATTCGCTAAATATTTTTTAATCGATTTTATTTATAACGTGGCTGTTATGTGCTTTATGTTCGATAGCAGTCATAATTAGGGAATACAATCCCGAGATTCCTACGATATCTGTTTCTTGGATTCCAAAAATCCTGGGAATTGATATAACTAATCTCGAGAAAATTTATATTTAGTACATTTTATATTTTCTATAAAATATAATTTACTGAACATGTATTTTGATGTAACCACATATACATTCAATTGAGGAATTAAATATTTATCCTTTGAGGTTAACAATACGCCTGAGTAAAGTTCATTTGAGTGCAGATATTATTTGTTTCATCGTATCGTGATGATGGCCAGGAAACAAACTTGAATACCAGGAAATTGATACGTCACAACTGATTAAATAACATAATTCGATATTATGATCTTTGTTGCATGCGTTAACGGTAACGCAACGATTCATCGCAGTATCGAAGCGATTAACTACGTAATTATTCAGTAATTAAGCAGTACTACGGTATTATGGTCCACTAAGGTCGCGCTGAGCAAATCTGATTTCTCGAGGCATTAATATTATAGATAACGGTATTGCCCTACGTGTGTTCCGTTTGTGGGCAGTAGTAACGGAAGGAATGCTCCATGGATCAGATCGCCCGTCATAGTAAAATTTGCCTGGATTTATTCATAATCTATACTATTGCATAAATTTGAACCTTGCATACTTTGAATTGCGTACTCTCAGTAAATATGAACTACCCTACCCACTTGTGTATTATGTCACTTTGTTCGTCTTGACAAGAGGAAGGTTTTAACGTTTATATATTTTTTTAATAATCTATCTATCTATATATGTACATATAAAATCCACATACCACTCACTCACTCACCACCTTCAAAAGGTAGATTCCTTTTAGCCCCAACGTGCTCGCTAAGAAATCTTTTTAAAAACTTCCTCCCCTTTACCGAAAAATAATACATGACCCGAGCAACGTCAAGAACTTTAAGCTGCTTAGTAATGTATAAAATATCGATACCACATATAATATGTTTCAGCTAACTATAGAGTTGACAAGACATTGCACAAGCTGTACGAAAATTATAATTATAATTAAATAGTAAACATAATTTTCGCAAATTTGTAAACAAAACAATATAAAGTTACGCGTTAAACTTTAATGCGTTTGCAAATAAGTGTAAAATTAAATAATTGCTTTATAATTGATAATAAAATCGAATTTGATATGAATGAGACCAAAATTTACAGAGACACAAAAGTTTGGAACTATACGTGGATACGTATATACACAGTGTGTCACCAGAAACAGGACACTTATATATCTCTGTAAGGATTGAAGATAGAAAAAAATGTCAGTGACAAACTTGTACTGCTCAAGGGGTTAAATCTTTTGATACAAACAGGTCCTCTGATTGATCTTACCTTCACATTTTTTAAAGGTCATTGATGGTTTCTCAAATGGCATCATCTATTTTTAATTTCATAGCTGATGTCAAGGCGAGTTCAACGACATAGGATACTATGACCTTGCAAATGTCCTTGGACTTAGAAATTGACAATCAAGCAATGACAACTTTACAGAGTGCAATTACTTTACTTGAATTAAATTAAATATTCAAAATGGTGACATTCATCAGTAATGCAAGTATTTAAACGTTCTGTAAGACTTTGAAGGGTCCTTTCAATCGTTTCCGATGAAAGTGATGCACAGGACCAAATTATATGACGCATCGTCAAACGTAGGTATATCGATAAACTGATACCCTATCACAATAATTCAATAACAGGCTCCTGTAGTGTGTTGATAACCGTGTTTGTGTACATTTAGAGATCACCTCTTGCTAATAGCACACACGTTATTACTAGGAATGACAGGATCGAATTCCGTTCGATCAACGGAACTAGATTTCTGAGTCCAAGGTCATTTGGAGATTATTTTAAAGGACATAATATGCTCTGTCATTGAAATTGCCTTGACATCAGCTACTAGGCTATGAAGTTAAAAATACATGAGGTCATATACGCAGTCATGGGGCCACATGGCACAGTTATTTTTTATTCTGTCGTACATATTTTAGTAAAAGTACAATTTTAGTTTAGCAAAAAATATACTCTTTCGGCGATAAGACTTTTATCGGGTGTCCATAAAGACTGTAGACATCTGGCGTCTTTTATGGCATTATTTTCTGTAATGTGTTAAAAGTGTGTGGTCCGTTGACCTATTCAACACAGTGTATGGATTACACGTGAATGATTTACGATTATGGTAACTGGTAACGCCTGCATCTCTCTTGAACCCACTTTTCATGTATGCCACGTGGTCTTCCAACCGGTGAATCCTTGCACGGTTGATCGCGCGCTTGGCAGCACCCATATTTTATTTTCTTCCTGCCTTGTACAGCTTGTACTCTGCATTTCATGACATCTTCTTCTTTATAAGCACAGGGCTGCTGGGAGTGTTTGATATTTAGATAAACTTACACCACTACGATTCTAAGCCCTCCAAATATTTGTATAAGGTTCAAAGCATTTTAGTGTTATTAATGGTTGAATACCGATAAAATCTCGGGAATTTCATTATGAATCAAAAGGATCAACTACTCCTAATATTTAATAGTGCGACCATCATTTGGAGGTCGCTCACCTTTTTGTTGTTTGTTAACATAGAATGAAAATCATCATAATTATGATGCAGTTGCACATAACCACGAGTACTTGCAATATGGAAATGCGATATAATTTTATTAGCTTACTAAATCATACATTTTTAATCAATTGATATCAATACTGGTTTCTTCGATTATGCATTCAATTTACGTTAAGCTTCAAGAGGAGAAAAGAATGAAAAAAATGAATAAGCCCTCACCGACTGCTTCACTGCATGAGTGCAGGTGATTCGAGGGAATCAAATGCACCCTATGTACCTATCACAATTCTTTACATAATTCTACAAATAAAAACGGCATATTTTCCATCCTCCAAAAACAGTAGACACTTCCATTTCTGGAATACCTCTTCAGTTTCCATACGATTTATCATCCCTTGATTTACGTGGAGTATTCGTTTCACGTGTTTTTTTACGCGGTTAGGGGTGGCACGAATAGAGTCTGCTAGTAGAAAAAAATATGTAAAAAATGACTCTATGTGTTGTAAAAACATTTAAGCAAATTAATCTTATTGGTATTCGTAAAATTGTACCAAGCAAATTGAGAGATGAGTGTACTTTGTATTTCGTTTCAAAAACTTCAATGTTACGTATAATAAGTAACGAACATCTGTATGTATGTATCTCGAAAGGTACATTGAAAAACATTTTTTCATAGTGGAACTATAACCATATCTTAAATATAATTTTTATTTTGTTTAAAAGTAGTTGCTATGTTGTAATTGCTTGCTCGATATTAGTACTGTATGAGGCTGATTTTAAATCATTCGAGCTCTCAACTTGCACGTACTATGTTTGCAACGTTTGCAAAGGACTCTATCCCATGGGAAATGACTGGCAGCATGGTTGTTTCATTTTTTTTAACTGTACGAACACAGCCATTTGCAACAACAAACAAACAAAACTTGTTAAAAGTGACGGAAACCTATTAACCAACGAACGAGACCCATAACTGCTAACATCCAAACCGTGTAGGTTGAGTTGAACAACGGGAAGCCGTGATATGGACAAATTTTTCTTTCGATAAAATCGGGCTTAAAATATAGAGGCTCATAGGTAAACTATGTACATATAAATAAATCGTACAATATTGAGGATTATTGCTGAACCACTGTTATACAAATTGGCTTTAATCATTAAACCTGTGGTCAGATTTACCTTATTTCTTTTGCAAATTATAGATCTTGATGAAAGGAATAAAAGAAGTCTTATATAGCAATGCTTCACGATCAATTTTATTAATGAAAGAATTGAGTTCTTTCTTGCACTGTGTCCACACCTACACCAAAATGACCTCCCAAGAGCCTAATAGTCACATTTCATGCTTTTCACATTGTGACAGAGAAATCTGATGAAGAGTTAGAACTGTGCAGGTGGCGTTTTTCTTTTTCTGATTCTGCTCCACTTTATGTGATACAATTTCAAATCAGATTTCAGACTTCTCAATTCATGATTTTAATATGCAAATGAGTCGAATTTATTAAATTATTAGAGGACCATTTCTCTAAAATTATTTACATTTATTTGCATTCATGAATTATTCAGTTATTATCTTATAATCTAAAAGACTTCAATTTAAAGGATTTTCTTTTTAATTAATAGTTACATTGTACTTTGAGAACAATATTCTCATGTGTAAAATGTCTAACGCACATTAAAGTACGAGATTGTTCTAATTGTAATGTTCTTAAATATAATACCTATTACACTTAAGACGCGGCAACATGGTTAAAAAAACTAAAGTAGAATTTTTGATGTAAAGTTTTTCAACTTGGAAATGATTACTTTTTTACCTCAAATTTATTGTAGTGCTTCTGCGCGCATCACACGTAACCTCGATTTTTAATTACAGCGATGACCTTAATTTCTTTGCGATATTCACTTGCTGATAATACCGTGTGTATGTAATCAATATCGAAGAAAATCAGAATACCGCTTATTTGCTTTCAGAGTCTGCTTCTATGCATTCTAAAGCACTTCATTTAACTTTTGAATTATATTTTTTAGTTCGTGTCAAAAAGAACTTTTAAGGAAGTTTCAAAACATGTTATATTCTTCTCTCTTATCATAAGCGTGGTTGGCACAGCGTCAACAACTTATTTAAGTGCCTATCCCACATAGCTAACTGATATTTAACTTTCAGTTTAATCGTTTAAGGGCATTATATTGCACGTCTCGTTCTCGATGATATTAACATGTAGTAATGCTTGTCATGCTACACTTCACAACATTCAGAGTATAAAAATTTAAATTTGGCGCCCCAGGGCCCCGCTCGCGGTCCCGCGGTGGTGGCTTCTGGCGCCCTCTTCGTCATATTTGTTTCGTTGTGCGAAAACTTCGGACGTTCAGAATAAAATTGTCATTTCCTTTGTGATTTAATTAATATTCAACGATGAAAGAAGCCAAGAGGAAAAGGAAAACACGTTCCAGATCAAGGGAGAGCGGTCAGACAAACAGGAAAATAGAAAAACTGCAGGAACAAATTCATAACCTGTCTGAGATCGTCACTCGCCTGGCCCAATCTAAGGAGAGGGAGAGCACGCTATCTTGTGCCTCCTTGAGAACATCGTCTCCAGAACATTTGGATGACAGAAATTCTCTTCAGGGTAAGCAAATAAAAACCTTCAGTCCACTCTGATTTTGGTTCCATACGAACCTTAGTCATTTGTTAGCATCAATAAGAAGCTAACAGGCCCACACGGCAAAACAGGAATTATTCAACAAGAATATCCTTGGTAACAAACCAAAAGAGGAACTATCCACAATAAGTGGTACTCTATAGATCCTATGGTTCTTTTTTCTTTGATAGGCGACTCCCAAGAATATCAAGGCGACAAAGAAAACCTATTAGGCGATATTAGGGAGATCTGCCCGGGCAGCCCACAGAAGGCTGGCCCATCCTCTGCCTGCTCAAAAGCTGCTGTACGCCCAGAATTACTGGAAATTTTGGGGGAGGACCCGAATGCGACAAATGAATTAAAAATACAATTCAATGCAGAGCTAAAAAACCGATGGCAGAAGTGGATGCAGGATGGCTTTCCTACGGACAACATGAAGCCATTAATGCAGAAATACCCTAAAAAAGGAGATTTTTATACTGAGGCACCAAAAGTCAACCCAGAAATAACGGCGCTAATGACAGAAATTTCTGTAAAGCGTGATAAACATTTTGAGGCTACACAAAACTGTGTTGGATCTGCATTATCTGCTCTAGGTGCTGCAGTTTCTTTGATTCTGGAAGACTCAGAGGAAGGGGTCGACCAGGAATCTCTTACACAATATTTGTGTGATGCTGGAAAACTAATATCGGATGTTTTCTACCGGCAAACAGTGGCTAGAAAATCGTTCATCACTCCAACACTAAACAAGGCTATTAGACCTACACTAGAAGCCACTAAGGCAGATGAGTGGTTGTATGGCTCAAAATTTGTGGAAAAAGTAAATGAGGTAAAGTCCGTCGAAAAGGCGTGCGCCTCCCTGAAAGCGCAAGAGAAACCTCTCGCAAAACTTGCTTCCCATAAGTATCGGGACCAGGGAAACTCGAAGCTCCCACCTGCCAAATACAAGCAGGTGGGGAATTACACGCAAAGACCACAAATAAAATTCAAGAACAGGTACCAGCGACCGAGCCAGAATGTCTTGAAGCCTCGGAATCAGAAACCATACCAGTCGTCGAGGAAATAGACACGGTAAATATCACAGCAGGGCGTTTAAAACATTTTACAGAACGTTGGAAGAACATTACAACAGATGTAAATGTTCTCGAATGGTTGAAGGGGTATAAGATTCCGTTTAGGGATTTTCCATACCAACATAACCTCTCAGGTGAACCTTGCTGGTCGGAATCAGAATTAGTCAGATTAAAAAAGGAAATTGATCTGTTATTATTAAAGAATGCTATTGAAGAATGTATGGACAGTGAGGGACAGTTCGTCTCTCCTTACTTTTTAGTTTCAAAACCAAATGGTTCTAACAGGTTCATCATAAATTTAAAAAACTTAAACAAATTCATTGACCCGCCTCATTTCAAAATGGAGGATATTCGTGCTGCTAAAAACCTAGTAACAAAAAAGGCATTTATGTGCACTGTCGATTTAAAGGATGCCTATTTTCTAATACCAATACACAGAGATTATAGGAAATTTTTAAGATTCAGACTTCAGAAGAAACTATACCAATTTACCTGTTTACCATTTGGCTTGTGCACTAGCCCATATGTTTATACAAAAGTCATGAAACCAGTAATGAATACCCTAAGAACTCAGGGAATCCTATCGATCATTTATATTGATGATATATTAATCATCAATAAATCATACACGCGTTGCACGAACCATGTAGAGAAAACGATAAATCTGTTAGAACATCTCGGCCTACTGATAAATTACGATAAAAGCTCGCTAATACCCAGTCAGAGATGCAAGTATCTAGGGTTCTATCTGAATTCAAAAGACTTCACTTTAGAATTAACAGATAAGAAAAAGCAGCAAATAGTAAACATGGCAAATTCTTTTCAAGAAGGCAAAGTTTACAAAATCCGCGATTTTGCAAAGTTACTGGGAGTGCTGACAGCAGCATGTCCTGCAGTAGCATACAGCTCTACGTTTTGCAAAAGATTAGAAAGACAGAAGTTTTTGGCATTAATGTTAAATGATAATGACTATGAAGGGAAAATTCTTATAAAGTATACCATGACAGAAGATTTACTATGGTGGAAAAAGAATGCACTAATAGGGACAAATCCAATTAGAACACATGAATTTGCGATTGAAATATCTTCAGACGCTTCTCTGACTGGGTGGGGAGCGTTTTGTAATGGTGTAAGTACCCACGGTTTCTGGACTGAAAAAGAGAAGCACTTCAGTATTAATTATCTAGAATTATTAGCAGCATTTTTTGCAATCAAATGCTTTGCGTCTCAACTGGGTAACTTGGAGATACTATTGAGAATAGATAACACCTCCGCAATATCTTATATAAATAAAGCGGGGGGTATACAACTTCCTCATCTAAGTGAATTATCAAGAAAAATTTGGAAATGGTGTGAGGAGAGGAAACTCTGGATTTTCGCGTCGTATATCCCTTCGGCAAAAAACATCGAGGCCGATACAGCGTCAAGATTTTCCAACATAGATACGGAATGGGAATTAAATGGCACAATTTTTAAGATAATAAACAAAAAATTTGGACCATTTACAATAGACCTGTTTGCTTCGAGACTGAATAAAAAATGTAATAGATTCTGCTCCAGATTTCCTCACCCTGACGCTACTGTCGTAGATGCATTTACGATGTCATGGAAGGGCGAAAGTTTCTATGCGTTTCCTCCTTTCGCACTCATTTCGAGGATCTTACGAAAAATAATTATAAACAAAGCAGAAGGTGTGCTGGTTGTACCACTATGGCCAAGCCAGCCGTGGTACCCTCTTTACAATTCACTTTTAAAGTCCCCACCGCTGATTTTTAAACCAGATGAAAATACTTTAGTTTCTCCGTGCAGACAAAAAATTCACCCACTAGCATCCAAACTCTCGCTGATGGCAGGGAATTTATACGGAGGGCTTTCCTGAACAAAGGCATCGATGAGGACTCAGTGGACACCATGCTAAAATCAATCACCGAATCAACCCTCAAGCAATACAAAAGTTCGCTCAAACTATGGGTAGAGTTTGCGTATGAAAAGAAAATAGATGTCTTCGGTGCCGGAGCGTTAGATATTATACAATTTCTAAACCAGCGATTTAAAAATGGCGCTAGCTACGCAACGCTAAATTCAACGAGATCAGCAATCGCGCTCATATCTCTACAAAAGGTAGGAAAAGACGAATTAATCTCACGCTTTTTAAGAGGCGTTTTTAAAACGAAACCGAACAAGCCCAAATACTCCAGCACTTGGGATACAGCACCAGTCTTGAAATACCTAGAAAAGCTGCACCCATTAAGCAATCTGAGCCACAAGCAAGTAGCCGAAAAAGTGGTAACCCTTCTGGCTCTAGCGACGGCACATAGACTCCAAACACTAGCTTTGATACGAACAGATAATATCATAGAGTCGGATACGGGTATAAGGATTAAAATCCCGGACATTATAAAAACTTCGAAACCAGGGCGATTCCAACCAGAACTGTTTCTACCTTTCTTTAAGGAGAAATCTAGTCTTTGTGTAGCTTCCACCGTCATAGAATACCTTAATTATACCAAAGAGTTTAGACCTAAGAACAACGTAAGACTTCTAATATCCACGGTTAAACCTTATAAAGACGTGTCATCTCAAACGATAGGACACTGGGTAAAATCCTTACTTACCAAGGCGGGAGTAGATACCAAGCCTTTTTCGGCATATAGCACTAGGCACGCGGCAGTATCTGCTGCATATAATAAAGGCGTAAATTTAGATACCATCCGCCGAACAGCCGGCTGGTCAGGCAATTCCCAAATGTTCGCTAGGTTTTACAATAGGCCTATCCAAACTCCAAATGATGAGTTTGCGCGGTCAATAATACAAGCGAAACAACATCGTGTTAAGAACAGCAATGTACAAATATAACAATATAATGTACAAATAAAATAACATAAAAACGTAAAACGAGGAGTTATCACAGGCGCTAAAGATCTACATGTTAATATCATCGAGAACGAGACGTGCAATATAATTGAGCGATCAAACGAGCCCGCCGAAGGCGGGCGAAGTTCGATCGTAATTATATGAAACGTCTCGTTCGAAGATGATCCATTCCCACCCATTCTGCGTAACATCAAAGTTAAATCTCCCCCTTTACATTCTACCCCGGATCATCACTAAACTTCTGTGAAAACTCCATTCCACATTTCTCTAAACAAAATATGACGAAGAGGGCGCCAGAAGCCACCACCGCGGGACCGCGAGCGGGGCCCTGGGGCGCCAAATTTAAATTTTTATACTCTGAATGTTGTGAAGTGTAGCATGACAAGCATTACTACATGTTAATATCATCTTCGAACGAGACGTTTCATATAATTACGATCGAACTTCGCCCGCCTTCGGCGGGCTCGTTTGATCGCTCAATTATATAAATCTCGTGTGTAGATTATTATTAAAAATGATTTGATACACGTGTAGCACAAATAACTTCATAAACGTTGCATCATGAGGCACGCAATAAGTAATTCCTACAAATATATAAATATAATTTATTATGGGAACTCTAGGAAGAAGTTCATACCAGAAGATGATGATAAATTTTATTTCGGAGCATTAGTATTAACATAACTTTTATTTATTTCGCACGTATAGTGTGCCTGTTATTACTGGAAGAACACGTGTTACTTTATTACAGTTTTTATTCCTTGACTATAAAATTTTATATGAAGAGCAGCTAATGCAAAGTTACGTTTCCTTGCTTCTAACAAATTTTGAATTTGCCATACATTTTTACAAGCAGTGAATTTTATGAAGAAGATAGCAAATAAATATGACTTTTTAAAAGGCTATTCAGGGAAACAAAATTTATTTGCTGTTCCATTTAAAAAAGAAGAAAAGAATGAGAGAGGATGTCATTCGGACCCCATGGGAGTGATTCGTTAGTAGTACCGCATACGTACATACATATGTATATGTATTGTATAAACGGTCCCAGCGATCTCTAAACTATAAAAAAGAAGAATTGTATTGTTATTTTTAACTCTCTCCATCCACGTCTGATTGTGAGATATTTTCATTTCTGGACTCAAAAACTCAGTTCTTGTACTCAAAACTAGGTTGAAAAATGTCACATGATAAAAAATATATCGTATTATGTTTTCGTAATATTAAAAATGAATCACATTTTATAAATATGTAGAGGTATATCATAATAAAATATAATTTATTGATCGTACGCTATATATTATAATTATGTGTTATACACGGTGTTGTTTACTGCAAAATAATTTCAAACGTAAGGAGATAGTTCCGAGCTTACAATATTGCATTTCACACACACTGTATAATACTGTGTAAAATGTTGAAAAACTAATTCTTTATATTTACATTTACATTCCAAGTAGTACTAGTAAATGGAAAAGTGTCGCAAGATGTTATTGACTACCGAAATAAATTAAGTTTAATAACTTAATAAGCTTTATATGTATGAATTATATTGTAGCAAACTTTACAGTTTTCGTTATTGTGATTAAGAATTTAATGATATACAATAATATGAAAATGCAAAAACTTACGTTGTTTAGCAATTTCGTACAAAGGGAGATTTCTTGGCAGATTCTATTTTTATATGGAAATGTGAAATGACATAAGTTTGAAGCAGACACAAAGTGCACACAACATCTACTCAGAATCTTTCTTTCTCTTCTTACAATTTATTCCTGTTTTCCATCTACATATATTATCTCTAGCACGAGTACATATTTACATTATTTTTTATATTTTACACCAACACCCTAAAATATTTAAAAATTCCTGTAATTTATTTATGCAGATTTCATAATATTCTTTTCGATGTATCCTTTTCACTGTCCACAAAGAGGGCAATTATCTTAGGTAATTACGGCTAATTGGCTTTCCACTTAAATCGTAAATTCTTAATTCTACCGTTTCTAGCAAGGTGTCCCTTAATTGTATTCGAATTAGAGCGGATTTTCTAGAATAGAAGTAGAACAGAACTCACATCTTCGTCAATAATTCATTATTTAAAATACAAACGGCAAGCTTCCTCAGACCCAGGTCGTCCAATGACATGCACAATGGCTCAACAGTGTAGTTCTTCTCCTTCTACTCAATTCACTTCCCCTTCAGCTGTGAAATCCCTCTTAAACCTCTACGCGAACATTAAATGAAGCGTACGGAGTTCCATCTCTTGTTATAATTCAATGTAACCTAGAATAGGTGAACATATTTCCGCACATGCGGTCGATGTCGTCAGACACATTGTTATTGAAATAAACTGCCGGTCATGTCGGGAAATGGATTTTAAATTTAACAAACGCATACAAACGATTTGTTAGACAGAAGATTACGATTAACCCTGAAACACCACATTATATTTTCCTAACGCTTCCACCACAATGAATCCACGCGACCCAGAATTTTCTTTCCTCTATATATCAATTTTTCACTCGACTATGTCCATATAAACAGTTGAAATCGATTTACTGGAATCATTTATTAAATATTGTCGTACATTTCATAAAGGGCGAATTAATCTAATGTAATAAATTGAATCACTACTATTCAAATTTATTAGAATGAAAGATTGCATGTTTAATCAGTTAAAGAAATATCTCTGAAGATATGTACCTATGTATATTACGCGTTATGTGGGCGAAATAAAAAATCGGAAAGGTGTTAGGACATATTTGAAAAGCTGCGGGGCCATTTTCGGAGCACCGTTTCGCAGGAAACAAAGACGGTTCGTGGTTTTCAGATACGAGGAAAGTGATCGTTGGAAGGAAAAGGGCCCCTTTGATCGTTAGGTCTGGTCCGTTTTCTCGTCGTCCGAACGGCGCTGCCTACCATATAACAAGTTCGTATGGGACAACAGGGGGAATACGATGGGAAAACGGTAAAACAACGCCGCGTGAAAATGGCTCGTAAACGCCGAACACAATTTGAATCGGTAATGTCGCTGGTATTGAAAGCTGGCTATAAAACTGAAGTCCCTGGTATCATAAAGCTTGGAAAATGTTGGTGAGCTCTTTCACGATAGCCGAGCCGTACAAGGTAGGAATGGTCAATGATAACGATCACGTGTAGGTAGACGATGATGTTCGTAACGCCAAAAATTTCATCCTGCTCCAATCGCGCACGATACGTACGTTGTGTGAGTAACATACATCAAAATGAAATTATAACCTAATATAATACTTACATCGTGCTATTCCGACGACAAAGAATCATTATTTACAGTGACACTGATTTTCTCGTTTCATGTCAGAGAATGGAGAACGATAGTTACGTAAAACTACAATATGGGATGATTCAGAACGAGTGTAAAAAGCTTTGACAGATTATTGAATAGATCATTCTGAAATTAGAATCTTTTATCCGTGTTCTAATAATCAGTTCGATGAAACAAGCAAGTTTTAGATGACATATGTATATGAACAGGAGTGTATATATATATCTTAATATATAAAGCAGAAAATGTTTGTGTGTTTATCTGTCGCCTAAAAACTTTCGAGCGGTAAACTCTGGGGTCACGAAATGTGCCTCAGCTCATTATGCCTGACTAATCCAGATGAATGTGACTATTTTCACAAAAAAATACTTGCTTTATAAAATCAGAATCTAATTTTGGACGAAGCCGAGTAGTAAAGCTTGTCAGGTACATAAATTCAGTTAGCATTTTTCATAAGAAATCATATGTGAAAGCAATAATTGTGTCAAAGTATTCAGTCTACGCAAACGAATATTCTCAACAGATTATTTTGCCATGATGTCAACATGCAACACGCATACGAAGCATTAGATTATGGGTGTATGTATATGTAGAACTTCATAGACAATCGATAAAATGACCACAATAACTATGTAATTATATTCGGTTACGTAAATTTCTTCTTCTCACTCTCTCCTATGTTCTCATCCAACGTTCACGCAGTGCACTATCGGTTTTAGACAAATGATTCAGTGTAAATTACATGTGCCAGCTAGGTTTGCGGTTTGTTCGGGTCAATAAATTATCGAGGTAATTCAAAACTGGAATGTCACCAAACCAATGCAATGATTTTGAGGATTGTGAGATGAATACTTCAAATAAAAGTCCAATACGCGTATTGTAAATATAAACGTTTTCGGGATTATCCTTTTTTTAAATTTACTACTAACACGAAAAATAGTGTGTTACCAAATTATTCGAGCATCGCATTTGGATCTTCTAACAGGTGAATGATAAGATTTTTCGGAATTTATATACATCTGTCTAGTTTCTTTGTTATGTGAAAATTCATCGAATATATTTTAACCCATATTTCCCCATCTGTACCAATTCTGCTACCTATTTAGCCACTGTACGTTTTAAATACATTTCGTTTAGCACTTGTAAGTTTTCTCGATTTCCACAAAACTTAAGTATAATAAGAATAATATCTTATTTAAAGCATTTGCAAAATTTTGGAGCAGTTATATTTGACTCTGAGAGTATGTATGTGACATTTGAACACTTGAAAGTAGTGGTAAATAAAAAAATTTGGTATTATATGCAATCGTAAGCAGAAATTGTTAAATCTGAAAATTGTTTTCCAACTATACCTACCTATTATCTTACCTTTTACAGTGCAAAATGGCGTTAAAAACATAATACTGGCACAGTAACAATAAGTCAACAGATAGTGAGGAAACAATGAAATAGGTACATGTGTACAACTTTCAGAAAAACTGTACTTACAAATAGTGATTTGATACAAATTATACGACTACCGTAGCAGTTAATAATAAAGTAGTGGCTCAGTTACAAATTGTACTAGTCACGTTTTTACAATAAAGTAGTGGTCAAGTTCTTAACGGAGTTTGAAACAATTTTCGTCCTTTGACAGTGAGAGTATTCAGACACATAAGTTGCAGCAGAACTTTCTTCCTGACCTTTCGTGTTCTTTATACCGGCTTCATAAAGAGAATCTCGTTAACCTGGAACTTTATAATCTGAACTTTTTGTGTAAGACGAAATTGCACAATGTCTCATAAGTCAGATTGATAACCTTCTTTCCCTTGTTCGGGAAAAGCTTGTTTATCGTAACGAGGTACAGCGATTCAGTCTATGTTTTATTCTAGAAGACGATGATGTAAAGATGCAGTGTACTGAGAATTGTTAAAATGAAAATTCTAAGAAAATTAATTATTTTTTTCAACATACCAGTCATACTCAAAAAAAAAAGATATTTATAATAGTTACAGAACAGTAAACACATTCTTATAAATTTACAACTTACCTAACAATCGTACAAACAAAATTATCGATTCATATTCTCTAACTAATTCGAAATCAAATTTTAAGAATAAACTGTCATAATATCTTTGCAATGAATTGTTCACATTAATGTAAAATTTACAATCTAATGATGCTGCATTTTTACAAAAATGCAATTTCAACACAATTAAAAAAAAAGGAAAGTAGAGTCACGTTGTTGCAATTACAAATTTTACTATCACTTCTGTTCCTGTTCATATTTCTATCACCCTATTGCAAATGTGTGGAAATTTATTTCTCGTGAGCGATCAATGGTGGAACTCGTCAAGTGGAAATCCAATGGGGGATTGTAGCCGTTTATTTTCCATGCGTTTCATGCAGATGTAATCCAATAAATCAAGAAATCGCACGTAAATGGTGAAAGGGCGAGCAGAAAGATCAGGGAGCAGTGCCGCGGTCGGAGCCCGTGTAATCATATAAAGAAGACGTGTGAATACGGGTGGGATTAAGTTGAGTGTGTAAAAATGTCGGTCGGTTTGTTGTGTAACAAGGGAAGTGCACAAGATTCGGTCCCCAATTTTGGCTAATATCTTGAGTGTAGTTGTTTATTTCATACCATGTATAATATGTTAAATGTGTAGAGCGCATTACTCACAATTTTCTGCGAAAATTCAGTTTAGATATTCACCTCTCCTAGATCCTGCATGTGGATGTATACATTGGAACAAATAGTTCTTGACTATTTCTTCATGGTTTATAAAAATCACATATATATCTTCCTCATAAATTTGTTAAAAATAATAATTTTGTTCACTGCATGCCCCTGAATCTCATGTACCATTGCATGTTGATATACAATATTTGTACACTAAGCCATCGATATATGGAAACTGTTACTCATTTTTAATCAAATTACAGGAAACGTAGAAACATATAAACATTACCTCAGATTACAATATAATTCATACAATTCTACACAAAACTATGAATTTGCGGTCAAATTATTACATTTTCAATGTGCCCTATCAGTGAAGTGAGTAAATACGCCTTATCAGTTGTCAAAAGTATTACTGTACACGTTTTGGAGAATTTTATTGACATGCTCTAAATTAATTGTCAAAGATAAAAAATTCGTTTCATATTTTTGATATGTTGAGACGGTTCCATAGAAAAGGAGCAAAAACACTGTGTATTACAAAGAACGATATCTACAAAGAGCCAGAAACTGCTGCCTAGTTAACAATTATGTCAGCTCTATATTAAAATGTGCACGTTAAACAACTTCTCTTTGACATAATACTTCTAAAGGAAATTGTACAATAAGCTGAGATTATCAGCTTTCGAGTACCTCGAGCTGGTGGCAGCTTTCTTTAAATTTAGATCAGAAATTACAAAAAATGAAGTATGGTATAAAGGATTAATTCAGCATGTTTTCATCTTGTCTTCATTATTCATAATCATACTGCGGAAGTTTTCACAAAAGTAACCTCGTACATAATACATTAAAATATGAGACTTAGACAAAATTTATTTTTTTATCTTTTAAAGATTTTAAATAGTGTAACGAGGACATCGTTAGGCGGAGTAGAGAGTCGTTGATATCACGTGGAATATTATCAAGATGGGCTGCGAAGAAAGCAGTCTAAAATTCGATGGCATTAGTCTGTCAGGGGGAGTTGGATGGGATAAGAAAAAGGGGAGTGTCATATACTGATGTCTTGGCAGGCTTGAATTCCTTCCTTGGTAAGGTTTGGGTGGAAGATTCAAAGCGAGATGGGAAGAAACAAAGACTTCCTCGTAAGCAGGGATTCTTTCACTACAGAGGGGTAGGAAAATTTGGGATACTCCGAGATCCCATTGCTCTTGATCGTTTCGAAACTATGTCGAGTTTCCCAACTACAAAAGTGTATACCCACTTTCTCGTTGCTCATACTTTCTTAGGAGTGGTTTATGTTTCATAGTTCTTACAAAAGTTGGGCATTAATTAAATTAAAAATTATTTAAATAACGGATCGAATAAAAGTTACTTTAACTTTAGATTATTCGACGAATAAAGTTAATTTTTTTATTCTTTTTGCAAGTTAATTTAATTGTTTTTACTTTTTAGACCTAATGCAGACCTAACTTGAGCAGATCAACTTTATTCGACACATGGCGAATAATTTTTTAATCTTTTATTCGATTCTACGGTAAAAGCAAATCAGACATGTGGAATGAAATGTGCTTATAACGGCTTTTGTTTTCGAAAAAATCGAATTTGATAACTCGTTTAGTACGCATGCACTTCATTAATCGTAAGAATTGTATAATGTATAATGTAACAATGCATGTAGTACAATTGTGGTGTAAATTGTAAAAATGAACTTTTTTGTTAACCAGATTTTGGAACCGTTTTGCAGTCACCTGTGCAAATATTTGACAGGTTGTCAAAATAATTTTTCTCGCGTCTCGTCCTTTGAAAGTTATTCTATAATTTCTACTTGTATTTTCAAAAGGTCATTTATGGGGCGTTCTTAAAGATTAAATTTAGATTAAGTTCGATTCTCATCTATCTGCCATCGATTTTTTCTTAAAAATGCATCGACATTAAACCCCGTTTCTCTCATTAAAATCAATAATTTCACTCAATCTGTTCGTTCGGAAGTCTAGCACGAAACGCTCCCAGCCATGAACTGCAAGCGCCTTTGTCTGCTCAGTAACAACCGATTGGCCGTGGTTTGTCGCGAATCGTTCGTCCAGCATTGTATGCAACACGTCCAAATCTACAATTCACTTACTGTAGGCCAGGTACAGACGGGTGTAACGCAACATGTAATGTAACATGTAATGCAATACGAACTATTTGGTCCTGTGCGAAACGTTTCACGAATTTAACTAGGAATCCGTGGTGTATTGCACGTTGCACTAGTTTCATACATATGCCATATTGAAATAAAAGATATGTAGAAATACTTATAATTTTACCACATGTTTAGTACGAAATGAAGATGCATTTTAAACAGAATATTTTTTAATCCATCATTCATTTTTCAGATCTCCATTATCTACTTTTAATAATCTGATTACCGATATATTCGCTTTAATACAAACAGTACTAAGAACAAAACGATGCTTTCGATTGTATTTCAACTTCACTTGAAAAAATGTACAGACCGAATTAAAATTAAAATAACACAATAAAATGAAAAAAAGGACACAAAAACCAAGAAAAAAATTAAATTTTAGTGTTTTCACACAACTGTCTCTAGCTTCGGTATTTATCCATAGATTTTCTGCAGTAGCAGCTTGTTTTCTTCGTAAAAGTGCAGACTCAACGTAATAAATGCGAAACTCGGCCCATTTTTACGATTTCGATTTTTCCCAGGTGATTAAATGAATTGTCGATTTCAATTTCGGTAAAAAAATGACTTTTTTTCGAAACTTTATTAAAAACCGTAAATGGTTCTCGAAATTGGTGAAGATTCCACTAGGAACTCGAAAAAAGAGAAACAAAGGCACATTAATTAGTGAATTAAATTACAGCAATGAAGCACACTGAAAGAATTAATTTTCTAATTTCGAGGACGTATGGGCAAAATCTACGTATAATATGAAACAATTAAAAAGAAACTTATTATATATCTTTGGGTATATTCCTACAATAAGAATTTATAAGTACCTCTAGTGGACGTAGTGGAATTTGTTTATTTGTTAGATATGTGCAATAAACCCTTTGCGCAATCAAATATTTAAAGTAGCTAATTGTGAAAAATTGTAGAAGAAATAAGATTCCAAATAGCAAAAGTTATAGGTAATCTAGAAAGTAAATACGATCTAGATTCTAGATGACCTTTAATTCTTTTATACTTGGATACATATGTCTCTGCTCTAGTGGATCATATCGTCTTACGTACTGTTGGAGAAATCAAGTTGATGGTATGATTCTAAAAATGGAAGAAGGAAATAGAATCGTCGAAACTAGGATACGAGTTTCATTTCCTTCGATGCAAACGTTCCTACATATTTTATGAAACAGCCGGGAGTGTAAAATGGAATGGGAGCAGTCGATTGTTATTACTAGCGCACTGAATAATTCTTTATCGGTTCCTGGCATTTGGTAAAATTTTATAAAACCCTTTTGAAATTAGGAAGATCGTTCCAAGGGTAGAAGTGTTCTCACTAAACTACCTGAAGATATAATGAAAATTTTACTACATTTACAGTTGAACTATTCATTTTTCCAATTCTGCTGTATTTCGATCTCGTTATCTATCTCGTAGTAGTGAACCAATTACAGTACCATATCAACCTCAGAAATCTTAGTATTTGAAATTCATAATCTGGTTTGAAACACAGTAACAACAGCTTGCAATGTTTTGAAAGTACTTGAAAATTTGCAAACGCATCAAAATTAACGTGGAATGTTTTCAAATTTTCTGGAAAAAGTCTAAGAATCTTAAAAAAAAATTTGCAATGTACCTTGAGTAAGTTTATAACTCTAACGAGCGAAACGTTCGATGTCACCGAAACCTCTTGTAAGGGAGAAAAGATATTTTGTGGGTATATAGGCGTATGGTGTTCAAAAGTTTGCGAAACGGAACTGATCTACATTTTAAAAGTTTCACGATATGATGTAGAAATATTATATACATATGTAGGTATTTGTGAAGAATCGTATCTTTTGCATTTTGGCGCACTAGTTTTTCCGAAAATTTCAATTTGCTATGCTAAATGCAAATAGAACAGGATAAAAGCAAAGGCAAATTGTAGAGAGGGTTGTTTCTTATACGATCCAAGTTCCGTAAACGATGCTACTTAGTACCTGATAAATTGAGTGAGAAACTTTTATCCATGACGGAGACTTACAAATTAACTACGAACATCCGCTATGGTCTGCTTAGGAAACAATAATAGGTCGTGATAAATCGTGGACACTCGGGGCTAACCTATATGTCCGTGCCTGAACTCGATGGAAAACTACTCTAAATAAATTGCTAAATCATGTTGCTGTTGACGGTGTCATGTTCCGACTAGATTAACGAATTATATGATTAATATGTGTAATATGAGAAAATTATACAATACTTTTTCTGGTGACTAAGTATCACACAATTTAAATGTTATTTAGAACTCGGGGTAGGTACCTACTTACATATAATTATTTACTTTATAATTACTTGAAATATTGTACGAAAAATATTTTTCATTCAAAGAATACTATGGCGAGAATAAAACGTGTCAAACCTGTTACTCTGAGTTAGGAATTATTTTATTAAATGTTCCAAATGCTATCCAGTTACTTCCAAACATTTATTAAAAATTCTTTTAACAATGCTGTTGATAACTACCAACATCGTTGGAGTTATTGATTCTGAAGCAACACAAATTCTTCTTGCTATATCTTCTCTTGCCGTAATGTCAGCGGCCATAACGCGGTGCTTTATATAGTCCCATAAAAAATGAAATATTTAATCAAATAATTTCTATTCAGAACGTAACAGTTTATGCAAGCTCTATTCTTACCTCAAGGTTTTTCAAGGAAAATATTATTCGTCATATATCGCCAGCTATTCAAAACATGAAAAAACATTTTACGTAAAGAACACTTATTTCTAAAAGAGCTAATTTCCACAGCTTTTTGATATAAAAGAGCTTATATCACACAAATGACCCCAGAAGACTTAATACGTGAAAAGAAATTGTCTCTGTCACTTCTTCAGAAAATGAATTCTAACAATTTATGTGGCCCATTCTATATAGAGTCAAATGTTATAAGCGAAGATGGCTTGCTCACGAAAGGGGGTGTTGAATAATATTATACTCCCTTTCTTAAGAGCGTCTCTAATATGGCTGACTAACCTGCAAGATGGCGCATGATAGAAAACCAGAGCCACCCCAGACACGTGTTTTGGCTGCTTGCCTACCCCTTATGCATACGTGGTGCTTATTTATTATCATAAGAAGAAGCTATGAAATATTGGTGTTTCTAAAGTAATCTCTATTGTTCATTGTATCAATTTCGTATCTAAATTGGACACTTACCTACTATGACCATAAGGTTCAAATTATGCTAAAAAGCTGAGAATAATAATCTAGAAAATTGAGTATTATTTTCTACCTTTCAAACAAAGGCTTTGGGTGTCATTTGTACGGTGTATTATTACTACATTTTATATGAGGCATTGATAGCAAAAAGGGACTAACCCACATTGAAAAAAAATAATTTTTCCTATTTTATATAATTAACATAGTGACTATATCATGAGCGCTAGAATACTTGAGCTAAGTAAGTAAGTTCTGTATACGCTAGAGACAAATAAACATAACATTTTCTAAAATAAGAAATATATTTTGGAAACCCTCTAATGACGAATCATATTTTTATCAAAGTTTCCCTTATTTAGTCTTTTTCTATAAAAATGTATATTTGCATAAACATCCGCAGTTTACTCATGTATTATGTTATAATATGTAAACGAATGAACGTAAATTACAAGAGACTATTTATGGGAACGTTATAAAGAAAAATACATAGTACAGAGAAAAATAACCTTTGTTAAGATTAAATTATTAATTCAATTCAATTTCCTCCGAACGGCAAACTTTTACTAAATAAACAATTGTAATTACACGAGACACGGTATACAATGAAATAACAGAATGATATTTATGAGGCGTACACGGAAACGCAGAAATTAAAATTTTATTAATTTTTTGTTAATAAACATTCATGTATTATCTTCACTGTGCCGGGCCGATATTTTTGCGTTACGCGATCACTGTTTTCTGATGATAAAGTTAAAATATTCCGGCATTCGACCCCGTAGCGCGATGCAAGCAACTGAAATTTTACGAGAGCCCCAGAATATTTGGATAACTCAATGGTTACATAATGCGGCTGCAGTTTGCTCATTTAATCACGATCGTTTTTTGGGATGGTATGCGAAGTAACGTTGCATATAGCAAGTATTAACATCGTTACCCAACAACGCCCGAAATTGGTCAGACTTCCTCCAAATTTAATGGCGGTTGGAGTCAGAAGCGATATGAAAGATATTCATCATCAAAACGTCTCATGCAAAACGGACTAGACTCTCACGTGCATTCGCACGTAAATCTCAGTGCCATTAATTAGGCATCTATGTTGCACCAACCCTTGTAATTAGATGCAGTTAATAGTTAGCTGTTGAGCTTCCGCAGCATCTTGGGCTGCAAGTGAAACTCGAGTAATCCTTGAGAGCCGCTTAACAATATATGCCTGTATGCGTTCGTTGGTAGCTGTGTATGCGCAGTACCTAAATACATGTATGCCTTAGGGCAAATACAAACGCACGTGCAGCAATACGTGGACATATTTATTTATTTGTGCATCACGTATCCGTACATGCACGTGATCCATGCATGTGCATATATCAGCATACAAATTTATGCACATGTACGAAAATAAGGTGGTCGTATGTGGCTAACAATGCACGTGCATCCGGTTGAAAATACGGACTGTTCAATCTTGGCTAGAGTTAACTATTCTCTTGTTCCTGATTTGCTTTGCATGCCGGAGGTATCTGTATAATAAAGCTACTATTTAGGTACAAAGCGTTCTCATTTGCTCATTGGAATCTACACGCTTCCGTTATAGTTCGTGGATTAACAAAATGTCGGCTGTCTAAATACCGCCCACTAAAGGAAAAGTTAAGCAATTGAAAATAAAGTTCCTCCAGATGAAACACCTTCGCTAATGGTGGCGTGATTTTAAATTTGTTATTTAATTGGTAAATGTTTGCTGTGCAATAAATTGATACCTAAGATTTTTTGGAAAGTAAGATTACCTACGTCTTTCAATTAATTGCATTATAAAAGTAATACCTACTATTTATGTTACGTTTTAGATACGTATGTGTTTATACTGCATCACGGTGTAAAATTTAGTATTGGTATTGGTCGCAGAAAAAAAAGGTTAAGGGGGAAAGCCAGTGTGCAAAATTTTTTCCTCGATTTTTCTTTTTGAATCAAAAATATACCTGCACAATTTCAAAGTGGATGTCGAAAAATTCTGGGAGCTACGGAAGGTTTTGTTTAGGTAGCGCAGCGCTCAAGATGGAGTGCACGCATAAGTAACTTGGTGTCAATCGCCTGAAAAGTTTATGTCCAACAATCCAAATGTATCTAATAAGAGGAATTATGAACTTATATATTATTTAGAACTAGGTAGAGAATCACTGGCCACGACGAGACTGTATACGGATCTTTGAGTTGCAGAAAATAACTTCTGTCAAAACTTTAAACGCGATTATCTCGAAACGGCATTTTTCAAACGGGCGGTTTAATTTAAACTCAGTCAACTTTTACCGGATTCATTTGAAATTTTCAGAGAATATTCGCAATAAAATTATCTGCAGTTAAGCTTACAAGTGTTTTAATCGAATAATTCATCTAATAGTAATATTGAAAAAAAAATGTTGGTTTTCTATACCTTATTATTTCAAAAATTAATATTTTTGTAAATTTATACGCTTAACTGAAGCAATTGTAATATACTTTAAGAAAACGTTCGAATTTTTTAATTCAGAGCAAACGTAGGAAAGTTACGCGACCGCCCAGTTTATAAACTTTTTTCCAGAGCCTAACGTTACCGTATGCTGTGGCTATACTAACCAAAAAATTTAAATCTAGAAGCATAAAATATTAGTTAAATATAAGTATTTTTAGTTGGTAATAAAGATTTTTCGTAGAAAGTTACATTTCATTTTAAAGGAATGCCTTGAAAATAGCCTTTATTTTCGGCTGCAACGGTGGCTTCCACCCTTAAAAATAAAGTATCCCATTTTTATAGGTACACTTTTTATGACGAATACAAAAGGTACAACCTTTTCTTATTTTTGGAAAAGATACCCTTTCGAGATCTAGTCTCGATAAAATATAATAGGAGTTTCTGTAATAGTACTAGAGTTCATAGAATAAGAGTTTCTAATACTGTCGTGGCGTGTACGTTTCTTGTCGAAATGAGGGTCGTGGAGTATACTTGGCACAAATCGATTCGTCTTGACGGAATGTTTCCAATGGTGTATAGAAATCCCTGCACGCTCTCAGACCAGTAATCATTCCACAGATTTAACAATAACATTCTCTTTTGGAAGAGGTAAAGTTTGGACACAGCATAAAAATGTGTTAAAAAAATAAAAACTAATAGAGAGGTAAATTTACTCATCAGCGTTACTGGAGAAGGTACAGAAGAGACGAAGAATGTAATTGGGGAGAGATAAAGGAAACTGGAAAAATGGGAGTGCGGCTAGAAAATGGATGGGAATATTGTAGATCCTCAAACGCAGACTGTTCTTGACTTACAGAGAAATATACTGTAAAAACTGTATGTCATATTACTTTGTGTAAAGAAATATGTATATAGAAACATGTACCTCGTTTCAAAGCCAAAAAGTACGGATAAGCCATGCATACAACAACGAATAAACGTAAAAGAATTTTTATAGGCCATTATTTTCCGTTTCACTCGACCTAAATGAAACTGAGTAGATCCCCTTAAAAGAGGATTTCACGGAGGGTAGTTACACTATTTTTTTGCGATATAGTTGAATACAATATTTTATTTAGATATGTGCGTGTTTAGAAAAATCACTACTACTAGGCTTGTCTATAAATTCGAATCATTTAATGTTGGAACAATATTTTAATCGTTTGTAAACTAACACATAATCCCACAGTCTTGTTAATAATTGTTACATCTAAAGACATGCAATATCAAATTTCCGCTAGTGATAGCTAGCGAAATATGCAAAAATGCTAAAAACCAATTTTCGAAAATTTTGGGGGTTACCTACCCCCAAAATTACAAACATCCAATGGGAATGCGGAAATTCTATGCTATAGACTATAGAGAAATAAATTTTGCACATCCAGGTAAAATTTCAAATGAAAATATTCATTCGTTCAAAAGTTATGGTGTACAAGGTGATGTACGGTGTTCAAAAATGTAGTTTCGAGACAAACGGCTTCAAAGTTAAGTCCCCTACGCTAATACCGTTCTGCGAGGCCGTTACTTGGCGGTGCCCTCAGTTACGTTAAGCGCTATAATTTCCGTAATTATTCGAATTTCCTCACGATACTTTGTTGTAAATGTTCACAAAGGATGACACTTTCAGAATGAATAGTAATATAAAAATCGATTTTTCGAGATTTCAATAGTTCTGTACCCCCTTAAGAAATTTACTCCGCACCAGGGACTTCGGTAGTTCGGATAACAATTGTACTAGCACGAGTAACTTGCTCGCTTCCAACTGAAAATGAAGACTAACCTCGTCCGCGCTAAAATACACGTATTTAAAACGCTAGGTACAGAGCTTTCACCCCTACCCTTGAATGGTCAAAACAGAAAACAGTCCCAGTTTAGTTTCCCACGATCACACGTAACTGACGAAGTCCAGACATGGGCATCGGCAGAAAGATATTGCAGTGTAGCCTTGAAGATCCTTGGGTGTCCACAACTTCGAGGATCGCACTCGTACCCAAGGATGCGGGCTTAGGCCCTAGTCCCTCATGAGATGAACGCGCTGAGTTTGAGGGTGACGTCTGCTTTTGCCGTTTAGAAAATGCCTGGTCAACACCTGGGACTGTATCTGGGTCTCCTCCCTAACTCTCGCTGGGACTGTAGGCAGCCATTCGAAATGTTAGTGGAATACAAGAGATGCAGTAAAATTTCATATTTTAAGTGTTAGTTTCAATTCAGTACGTTTTTTATCGTAATCTTCGATGTGTGTTTGTTATTTACATATTTTCACTATGACGGTGCTTCCTGTGTAAAGATAATTGTAATGAGTAAATTAAATGGCTATTACCAAACAGTCCAACTAAATAGAAACTATTGTCACGTTTGAATCGAATAATGCTTTCAGGATGGATTGTGTTTATTCTTCCTGCGACCATCATCCTAATCGTTCTCGATTGTGACGTGAAATCTAATTTTCATCCGGAGTGGCGAGCCGTTTCAAAAGCGAATTTGGTTTGTTCCTATGAAGTAACGAAGCAATTGTCTCTATTCGTTTCAACTTTTCAGAGTAGTTCAATTCTTTGGGAATTCATTTAGGTATCTATTTCCATAAAAGGATAAAGAATAAATAGTGGAGTGACATATATGGCTGTATATGTTATATTTATCAAGGCACCTTTGCTAGACTGTAACATAAATTATTTTCACCGATTTCTTTTGAAATAACATTGTTTCTGATTTCGATGATCCCTTGGTTCAGTTTCCTCTAATTATTCTTGAAATTGGAAAATCAACGAAGAATACATCCTACGTTGGTATAACATTTCTCAAATGGGGTAGTTGCGGCACTTCAATGCTAGGGGCACAATGAAACATTAATAGTAACTTAATATCTATAAACAGTTTAGAAGTTCAAAACATGAAACAAAACGACACATTATAAGCGATCGTTTTAATATAATGCGTGTCGCGCATAGTCAACGATGCATCAAGTGCAGGAGCGTAAATAATATTAATTCTTATGCGTTTATTCATACAGTTAATTTAAAGTCAGTAGCTAAGAATTTTTAATCTCAGCACTAACATAAGTAAAGCAATAATTTTGAAAATCCATGTTAATTTGAATTTTAATTTTACATTATCAAATGTAGTAACTATGTAGAAGAATATTATGGTAATTTTGTAAGTTTATCACGAATTTAATCGATTCTAAAGTTTAAAATGAAACTTATGATAAGTCACAGTGATTAAGAACCTTGAATATATTTTCTGTTCCTTCATAAGTCAAAAGTATAACGGTGCCCTAGATGCTTGATTACCTATTATCTATAACGAAGTGCAATGTCGAGGGTCATAAATTCACATGCAATTTTCCGAAAATAGCCAATTACATTGCACCATTAATTCCAGTCTTCTCTTTTCTTATCTGAACGTTCACAAATTACTACCTTATACGGGGACTGTTCGAACGTAAATGAGAATTCTGTTACTGCGTTGATAGAAATCGGTATATTTTACTGACCTGATAAATAAGAATAATCTCGATATAAATTTCGGTCAACTGTTTTTATACAATATACGATTATTAAAAATCGTGTGAGATGTACTTACTTTTAATTTCAGTCTAAAAATGTTCGTAGAATTACTAGATACGTAGGTAATAAAGACACTCTATAAAACACATTAAACGAATGTAAATAAGGTTCTGCTTATATCTAAATACTCTTTATATAATTTTAACACTTCATGTTACAGTTTAAGCAATTACGAAAATTATAATTGGCCAAACTCTAAGTGCATTTAAACAAAAATTTTCATTCTAAAGAAACGTTAAGAAATGGTTTCTGCATATATATTTTTAATAAAACTTATGGTATTGAAAGTATTATGAAGTATTATTAAAGAAAAGAGTAATCCTTCAAGAAAAGATGTATAAAGTTGGATTCCTAAACGTACAATATTTTCGATATGGGTTCAGACATTAATAATTTCATAGAAAGCTCATAGTTATTCATACACAAGTATGTTTTGTTGGTGATCTGACAGATTGAATTTACACACTTATAAATTTCCCCGATTAAATACTTATTAAAATATATAAAACATGTTGAACTTTATTTCTAAACCATTTTGCTACATGTATTTATTTTTGTGTTGCTCATGTAGGAAAAATAATTTCAATTGCCCAACAAAGAGGTCAGGATCAATCAGTACCTTATAATCCAATACCCCTTCTGTTATATTATTATATTATTTAGAATATTTGGAATTTATTCCATATTACAGCAAAACGACACTTGATATACATACGCCAACTGAGTAGTACCTAAGATCCTTTTCCCCCACATTTTTATAATACAATGAAGGAACTTCGAGATGGAAGGCATTCATTACTCGGCATTGCTTTATAAATGAGCGAAATCGCCGGGGTTTCTATGCGATGGAAGAAATACCGGTAGACAGATGGGACCGGAATGGATTTTCATGGTGTGAGAGGAAGCATCGACGGTCGTGGGAAGGGGAACATTGCACACCATTTCGAGCAGTTTTCACAATGGAGAATGCATTTATTCGCTGGACCCATTTTTATTGTCTCGCGAAAAGGGTTGGGCACCAAAACTTTGATAATATCCAGGAGCAAGTTCAGCGGTTTACAGACCGGAAGGAATAGATTCCTTCGGACGGGTTTCCGCGCTCTTAATTGAGTGTGTCGGTAAGCGAATATGAAATACACAATGTTTTCGTAGCCTGCCGAGTAACAGGATTTCGTAGAGATTTTACGAAGGTTACTTTTCAAAAACTTCTGCGCTCGAGCTCGAAGGGATGGTGTGCATGGTACAAGATATACAACTGCAACTTTTATTTCATAAATTCGAACCTAAGTTCGAACAGACCATTTATTTTTTTAGAAAATACAGATTTTTGCGGAACGTGCAGTAATATTCTTTAGAGTTTAGAATATAAACTGGGATAAATACTCACTATTACACAATTGATTTTTGGAAACGTTGAAATCTTTCACTACTCACGGGATTTCATTTATAGATAAGAATGTAGTAGTTATAGTGGGATTTTGAAAAGTATTTTTTTAAAAATATGTATTACTTCTTATTGACAGTAGAATGAATTAATGCCGTAAATGAGTTTGCCGTTAACATTTACCAGATTGAAAAAAATAGTCGCATACAATATGTAATGAGAAATAATTTCTGAGATTTCCGATCACTCAATACCTACTTGTGACGAATTTAACTGCACCATACATTGAAACTTGGAAATTTTGTTGGACAGCCTTGGCACTAATAAATATCTAAGTCGATGCTTCATACTGTATAATAATTTTCTAGTGACTTTTTTATCAAGGGATTTCCATATTCCTATAATTTTGAGTTTTAATAATTCTTGCAAGCTTCTCTGGAAATTATTTAATGTCCTTTTTATTTCAGCTCGTAAGAGTTCTACAGAAGTTCAGGAAGAGGCTGACTTTTCTGTACTGTCTTTAAAATTACTTACTAAACTATTTAAATACTTGTAATCATTGAAAATTTCATTTATAAACATAAGCTTTCCAGGGTGAGTCGTTGCCATGCAACCCCACGCACACTAGGTACGATGGAAGCTATCCTGTATTTTGCTCTCCAATTTGCTGCTCCTGTATTTGCATTTCGTTATTTGGTTTTCTCCATTATTGCTTCCGCCTAAAAATGTTAAATCTAGTCTTGTTTGGAAATATATTTTTATTATGGAAGAGACGCAATATTTAAAAATAATTGTACTCATTTGTCTAATTTATAATGTGGACATCATCGAGCAATAGTCCACAAGAAATATGTGTGGGTACTTTATGGGCGTGAAGGAAAATGTTTATTTAAATATAAATTTCGAATAACGAATAAAAGATAAAAAAGTTATTCGTCATCATTCGAATAAAGTTAACCCGGATTATTCGAGTCTCGAATAACGAGTAAAGTGAAACTAGCATTTATTTAAATAATTTTTTATTTAGTTGATGCCCAACTTTGCCAGTAAACCGTGGAACAACTGAACAGGAGATCAAATCTTATGTGACAGCAAATATTTAGGTACATGTAACTTACAAGATTTGACACTCTATACATATTTGGTAAAATCGTGGAAGTTTCAATTGTATGAACTGTTAAGTTAATTGGCATGACGCTTAGTGAAATTAATTCGACGTAATTGCACGTGCTTATTTGTTAAAATGCGCAATGGGTACATTCAATCCTAATTAATGATTAATGAAAATCATTGAAACACTTATAATTTCATCATACCTACAGTTTAACAGTAATATAATTAAAGACACAGAGTACTCAGAACAGTATATACATAAATTTCACAAAACAACGAATGTTGTATAATCTTAATTATTATATAATAAAAAAATTGTGGATAAACGTTGGAAAAAAGTTCCTTCTTGCACTCACTTTGTCTATTCATGTTTAAAAGACTGCACATAATTTTCACCATTTTGTTCGAAGACGGGCGATATTTCACTTTGTAAAAAGGAAAATAAATGAACTTTTGGAGGAAGAGATATTTTCACTGAACATAATATGTATTCCTTGTCTAAATGCCGTGAATAATGTTCCTTGATCGGCCCACTTCTTTCATGGTGGGGTATTTTTAGAACAGCTCATTTTCTTCAACGAGAACTGAATACGAGAAGACTCGTGACTCGTCTTTCACCTTTGCATTATTAAACACGAGAAATCCCGGGACCCGTCTAGTCGTCTGTGGTAGTAGATAAAATAGGCAAGTAGAAATGCTCAGTATGCGGTCAGATTCACGTCACTAAGTAGAAAAGTGCATGCTTGGGCCATGTCGAATGTTACATTTCAAATTGGGTTAGAAATAGCAATAATTTATTGTGCTACTATTTGAAATTTATTATTTCTTAGATTCAATTTAAAAAATGCAATAATATTACCACTCGATTGACTATTTCGCCATTGTGATTTTAATATACATGATTTTAAAAGTAAAATACACGTTGCTGTTAAAAAAAATCCTCATGACATTGGTGCGGGCTACACATATTCACCTACAAAAAATGAATTTTATCACATGATATCCCCCTCGATATCAATCAGTCCCTATAAGAACCACAAACTTTATAGTTCCTTAGTTTCCAAAATATTATCCTGTGGTGCTTTGAGTTTTATACATTGTATATTAATTCTACTATTAACTATGTAGTATCATGTAGTTATAAATATTCTAAATATTATTGTTTAAATATTTATACATAATCATCCTTTATCCTTTATCACTCTGGTACACAATGTTTTAAGTTAGAGAATACCAAATATAGATTATAAAGCAATTCAAGTTTTAATATTATTGCTAATCTATTTTTTTTATTCTAAGCTACTCTGTTTATTACTTCAATGTAAAACGAGATAGTCGAAATGTTCTTTTCTGTGACACAGTGCTTGCGATCTTCTGGGCAAAGGGTAAGTTTTTTCTACTACTTGAATACGCCCTAGAATGTCTATCAGCTTTATGCTTTCTTGCAATAACACGTAGACGGTCGCCGAGAGAAGCTTCAGAGCTCTCAGCTCGTAACAGGTGAAGCAGCACAAAGGAGCCGCGTGAGTGGTGAGGATCAACTTCTGTAACTGCTAGCGACCGCACATGTATAAACACAGGTGAAACTGCCTTCTAAAGTAAGCCGTAGAGATACTTGTTCCGTCTAGAGACCCCTCAACCTCTCATTTTGGTCCGGTACGCTTCTTTGCTTATACAGGGTGAGACGCACATACATTCGCGATATACCCAAACAGGACGGGATTCTGCATGCAAAAATAAATGGAAAATGGGAAATGAATTCTTTTTACACGAGCTTTTGGTTTCATCGAACACGTGTGTGATTGAATTCAACTTGAGTCACGTCTCTGTTTATCACTCATTATTTTTAATTTTGATTAGTACCTGTATACGTTGATGGTAGTATAATTTAAATACTATAAATGATTTTTGTAGACACTTTTTATTATATTAAAAATTGTCTTTGGTGTGTGCAAACTAGAATGCATTATACGCCTTGACTCTTGAAAGTATTTAGAGGCGTAGTAAGCAGGATATTTATAAAAAAGAAACAGTAAATCTCTTTCTGACTACAACAAAATATTACGCAAGTGTTTAAAAAATTGAAACAGCAACCGCTGAACAAATCGTATTATGCTACAAATAATTAACACAATAAAATTCACCTTTTCCTTTATAGGCACTAATACATTGGGGTGGCCCTTATTTATACGTGTCGAAATTTTTTTTATTTCATTGCTCTCATCCCCTACAACGGTGCTATTTCATAAAAAAATAGTCCCTGATAAAGATTATTGCAATGGGACAACAGGAAAGGGTGCCGATTAGAGCTGTTCGAGTAGCTCAAAATTCGAGTCGAGCCGGAACTCGGTTTCCGAGCCAAGCCGAGTATTCGAATGAAGCGAGTGGCTGGAAACAATCGGGTGGCTCGAACGATCCACATGTTTCATTCGTCAATCGCTACCTTCACTATGCAATCTACTCGCTTTTTAATCGAGCCGCTCGCTTTTTAATCGAACTGCTCGCTTTAATCAAACCGCTCGGTTCTTTCGAGCGCTCGGCTCGGATCAGTTATTCGAACCGAGTATATCCCGGCTCGCTTGGTCCGAATACTCGAACAGCTCTAGTGCCGACCAGGTCTTAAAGTTTAGAATTCATCAATGGTGTGAATTTGCAGAATTTCTAAATAATGGTGAGCTCCATCGAAATTTTGTTTAAATAAGATTAAAAGAGCATTAAATTTTCCACAATTACTGTATATATAATTTTTTCGTGCTTCCAACCATTTTTTAGATAATAGCGTTTAAATATAAAGAGGTCCACATTTTGCGCGTCTCATCTTAACAAAATTTCGATAGACTTTACCATTTTTGAGAAATTCTTCAAATTCAAAGCATTGATGAATTCTAAACTTTAAGGTCTGGACGGCACCCTTTCCTATGGTCCAATTGCAATAATCTTTCTCAGGGACTATTTTTTGATGAAATGGAACCATATTAGAAGGTGAGAGCAAAGAACATAGCGGATAGAAAATAAGGGCCACCCTGCTAATACATACCGTAAAATGGGGGAACATTGGCAGGTTTTTGAAACATTTTATTATATAATGTAAAAATTAACATGTTTACATTTGATTTAAGTATCTTATCATAACATTGCATATTTTGTGATTGTACTACAAGTGTCAAAATGCATAAAATTTGTGTCCTTTCCTTCTTTAATAAATGTTAAAAGCGTTACTGTACCGGGGTAACATTAGCACATCATGTAGATAGCATTAACGGGATAAGTTTTATTAATCTGAGGTCAGTAAACTTAAATTTCTTTATTTTATTTTATTTTTTGCATCTTAACTAAAATCAACTCGTAACATTGCCACATCATATAAATAGCATTAACAGGTTAAGTTTTACTAATCTGACGTAAAACAACGTAATTTCGGCGTATGCCAATGTTACCCTATGCTGCCAATGTTCCCCCATTTTACGGTATGTAGAATTAAAAACAAATTGACAGATACGTTATTCAATTTGTACCCAGTTACATGCACAACCCAAAGAACATTTAAAATCGATTTTCTCGTGAACGACACCTAGGAAAAGTTAAATCATATTTTGCACTTACTTTTCCAAGTCTAACCACCTCTTTGTGGCGGTACCATGAAAAGCATCCCGCCCTGTACAGGAGGACCTTCAAGTGTACCCTCATACCATCGTGATTCCGCTCTGTTCTACCAGCACTTTCTCTCTATAAACGAGGTGCGTATTGCCGTTGCGTACATTGCACCTGAATTGCACGTATTCCAGCCTGCAGTACACGTGACCGTGCTTTACACATATCATGCTTTTCCTGTCGAGATAGACCGCATTGTACAGTAAAACCGCGATTCCGCGATAGAACCGAGCCAGTTCGACCAAACCGATATAATGGGAATACTTATCTCGGGTGCATTCTGCCTTTTGCACATTAAACAAGTGCGCTGACCGCACTCGTGTTCACGATCGGTGGCCAGGCTTGTGTGCGAGCGCGTGAAACGCTCGGAGATATGTACAACCATCGAGTTAGGAGTTTGATTTACATGCGGCATTGGAGCGTGTCGCTTTACCGTATCACGCAGGTAAACCGTGAAGCAGAGTCGAGGGCTGCTCGTTAATACTTTCCGCCCCAACAAGAAACACGATGATGATACCTCTATTCGACACATTTTCGACGCGTTTTCGCAAGTAAACAATTTTTAAGATTTTTATCGTTAGCTGGTCGAAGAGTAAATATTGAAAAACAAGGTTTAACGACAGTAAAGGCTTCGATAAACTCGAGCTGCTTTGCTCTAACAAGCGCCGACGTTTTGGGTCTTTCAGAAAAATATGTCGCCGGCCTTCGTCAGCGTGTTAACTTTATTTTTGTCCAAAGCCTTTTCCGAAGATTTTACCGAAGCATTTTCTGTCGTTAATACTTATTTTTCGATGTTTAATGTTTTAAGCGGTTATGTACACATAGTTTTCAAACAGAAAATGATAAAATAGTGCAGTGATCCACCACCGGTGGGTCACGATGTGGATTTTCGCGTTTTCGGTGTTTATGCTAAAGTGACTCATGGGTGAGTCACTGTCACTATAATATTTCCGCTGTTCCCTGGCGATTTCCTTTACATTTAATTTCCTTGTGTATTCTATATGTATATGTAAGATAAGTGCGGGTAATAAGGGTTCCATACTTTTAAAAAAAAATTATACACAATTTTTGGGAACTTTTTATTTTATAGAAATTTATGAACATTAAACTGTAAACTGTGATATTTTGAATAATATATGAAAACAACAAATACTAAAACTTTTATGTTTTTAAAAAACTGGTAAATGGGCCTTGTGTCGTGTACTATTGTGATGCACCCAGATGGGCCACATAACACACTGACTCATATCACTTTCGAATTCAGTTCTGCATAATTTGCAAAACCAATTTTCTTCAGAATTGGTGCCTATGTTTTCTCTGGAAGTAGATAGAATGGGTCCTGTTCACAAACTTTTGATTTTTTTCTTCTGATTGAAGTGACACTTGCTTTGGAGCTCTTCCCAATATTGTCCCCACTTAATGTTTTGGTGAGCCTTATTATTTGTTTTGTCATTTCTTCATTCTTGAGATTATATGTTAAACGTGCACTTTACAAAATCATCAATTTTTTGGGAATACGTTCCCAACATATGCACTTGCTACATACCTGTAGTTGTATAGTAATGGGGTGATGGGTACTCACAACACAAACCCAGGAAAACGACGTAATTGTTATAATTCGAGCAACGAGAGTTCACGGGGGAACAGTTGTTGAATTTACAACCGGCAAATGTTATATCAACAGCGCGGATACTCTCCGAATGACATTTCGTATGTAATAAAATCAATACATAGCGCTACCAGTATTGTAGATTGACCTATCAGTGGAAAACGACAGCTGGGCATTTTTACTGGCTCTTACCTTACTTCCCTTTTTAATTAAACGATTGTATTCAGCTTGGATCCTCTGTATCTTTGTTTGGTCCAAATCTGGAAACTGAATTTTAATTCACTTCCAACTATCCAATTGTCTTGAATCTTTGCATAAATTATAAAAAAGAAACCGAGGGGTTTACAAAATTACCAAGTCATCAATAAATATAACACATAAACACAAATCCAAACGATTTAAAATTGGCTTATAACCACAAATAAAACTTAGACACTACAAAGTAACTAATAAAAAAAATATACAAGCCGTTTGGACCAATTTTAAAAAAGTTATTCTGTTTTAAAGGGTATCCCAATACTTTTATTCAGCACTGTATCTTTAATTTTTAATTTTTTAGTACTGTCAATTATTAAACTTGTAAAAAAGTAGAGTCCTATATGTTAAGCAATAAGTTGATTGAATGAATTTCAACAATACAGAAAAAAATAAAATTTCATTATCTTCCCATCTTTTCGATATCGCCGAGCACTGCAGGTTTATAAAGAGAATAGTTCACAAAAAAATGTTTGATACATGAAACACATTGGCTTCGTGACAAAAATGACTGATTGGCTGTATGAGAAGCTGCACATATGTGTATTACAAAACTACAATAGGGATGGTGCATATCGCATCGAAACAGAACTGCAACGTTCGTACTGGCGTCATGTCCATTGCAAGCTTCAGTTGAAACAAAAAATCCAGGACAAAGAAAGTTGCGCACATCGAAATCGGTAGAATCGATTACTGGTTTAAAAATGCCTCTATAGTTAAACAACTACATATCCCGTACAGATAACCACCGTACAACACGGTAGGGTTCCGAATCGATGCCGTGTTAAAGTCACTTTAAGATCGATTTACAGTATACGGTCTGTCACCGGCACGACAGAGCATTGAAACATGTGTTTTTAATGGGGCTGTCTACATATTCCGTCAACCGCATGTACCGACGTCGGGCGACATTCTCGCGAAGAATGTTTTGACAGTTCGTGACGACACGGAACGACGTATGTATTTGGTTTTTGTGACCCAGGTTCAATCCATTTTAGTAATTAAAAAAAAATGTATTTCGGCATTCTAAAGTATTGGTAGAACTTATCGTCGTATTTTAGTAAATTTTTTAATAAAGGGCAATGTTCCCTTTTGACTTTTCTCTCTTTTAATATTAGATGTACCCAAATTCAATCTCGTTTTTGCTCTCTTCGTCTAAATGTACGATGGCTATAAGAGCCAATTCCTCGTCGCTGTCTGATCACCTAATTTTGGTTGCGTAGCGTTTATAGACGGACTGTTGCGGAAGCAGTGTAGATACATGCGTAAAATTGGTTCCACAGTGGTGGAAGTTTTATATTTACATTATTCACAATATCTGTCACATAAATGCTCGCTTTGCAAATTTAAAGCACAGTTATGGAAAATATTTAAAATGGATTGTAACTGCTTAAACATTATTTCCATGTTGTGGATACAATAGCATGAATATATGAATACCTTGTACAATTCGAAAATTTTGCGACTTGTTTTAAAATGTAGTATTCAAGCTGTATAATACAATAATACTCTGAATATTATCTCATTATTTTGCTGTACAAAAAATTTTAAATGTATTGTTGATAATTAAAAAGTTTTCCATTGGAGCAATATTCCTTACTCCACCGAATCACAGTTTTTTGCACATTCGGAGATTACATGTCATTGGCAGAACCTTGAATATAGAAACGCAGTCACAAATTCGCTTTCACACGCTGCAGCACCTTAAATTTAATTCCGAGGTTTTTGTCGTGAGCTCATGTTACCTGAAGGGAGATTGAAGTCCCGAGCACAGATTCGTATACCATTCTGCCAGTCGTATATAAGTTGAATATATGTACCTTTCCGAAAATCTCGGCATCATAAAAGTATCGTTGAAGAAATTGAATTTAATCTCACACTTTCTTAGCTTAAATAGAATTAGAAACTATGTATTTTATATACAATTTCATAAATAAATTAAAATCTAACTTCTGATTTAGAAGATATAATATAACGCATTTCTAACAATTTATAAATTTTGAGAATGCTCTCATACCATAAAAACAAAAAATTACCAAAGGCAACGAACTCATAAAACGAGAAAGTAATTTGAAAATAATCAGGATCTGCGAATCTCATTTCAAATTGGATAACAACACAACTGATAACCAAGTTACAGAACAAATGTAATAACATTTATTGATTATATTTATTGGTTACTACAATGTGCCTTGAATAATCAACGTTATTCAAGCTTTGAATAACGGATAACCGTAAGTACCTTTTATCTAGATTTTATCTAGATATTATCTTTGTCCATCTCTGGTTTATAGTTGAGTCAGGACCAGGATTGAACCTTGACACGTGGGACTTAGATTTGGGGATCACACGATGATTATTGATTCAACGTCATACAGTTATTGAGTGTGATCTGATATTTATTACAATAAGAGAGAGTTTGGAAATGGCAAGTAACTCAATGTCGTAGATTACTAAAGAATAGGGACTTTGTTCTTAAAGGATCTAGTCACAGAGTGGAGAAGGCGAGGATGCCTTTTGGTAAGAGGATTGTGATGGACCCACACTGTACTTACCATCGCACCTCAGAGTAGAAATGTATTCCTTTCTCCTTACTGGCCTTGCCAGTAATCGCGTTCAATAAATAGCTACTGTAAAAGTTTAGATATTTTACTTATTTATTAATTCTATCAGGCGAGGAAATATTGAGAATGGTACCTATTCTTGTTACTCAATGTAAAAATCGCAAAACTCTCGTCAAAGCCTCGTGAGTTTGTAATATTCAAAAGCATTCAGTGATTCTCTGTCTCTTTGTATCAATTGCTGCAATACTATTTAATATCAACAATATAGTAGATACATATATAGAGAGAAACGCCCATCATCCAGGGTACGTAGGCACGTGTGTACTGAATTTTCAAAATTGATTTTCTCGAAAAGAAAACCTCGTATAAAGAAAAATGCGTTGTATTTTTTCGATTTATTTTAACACCAGTAATCACTCTATTCCCAGCTGTATGGTAAATTCCAACCAGATTTCGCATTTTGTTAAAAAAAACTGTACAGGCTGTGACCCCCCCCATGTTAGCAGCAACGCGATAGGTAATCTTCCCGAACAACCTTTTTCAAAATAACACTGTTGTGCAGTGTAAGGCATATGGACTAAAAAAACAACACTGAATATTTCCAAACATCCTGATGGAGCCATCGCAAACATTTCTAAAAACATTCATGGTATAGAAAATAATATAAGGCAAAGTTACAATATTTTAAATAACACGCATTCTGGATGCACTTGCTTTCTTGAATGAGATGACGACATGGAGTTTTCAAGATGCTCCAATTTTTTTTTAAATAAAATCATATATTTCTTCTGCTGTGATATCCTATCTTACAATTCTTTTGTTTTAAGCATTTTTTTAATTCTATAAAGAGTTTGAGATTAATTGTAGGAAAACTATATTCTTCAGTGAACTCCCAGGGGTGATTTATTCTCTCTAACCGTTTATTCGTGGAAATAAAAAATACCTGTCTAATTTCATTTAATGCTGAACAAAATGCCAGTTTGGACAAAAGGCAGTTCGGCACTCGGAATGTGGCCTTGTTAGTGTCTGGTGGTCGATGCTAAATGGAGAATTGTCGATTTGGCGATAAATGAGCTATACGAAAAGTCTTGGGAAACTGCATAGACGGCGGTGGGAGCACTGCGAGTGCTATGGAAACTATAAGCCCCTCGATTTCGCGTTCAATAAATATGGCTGTAAAAAGAGAAGCGCATCGGTACGAGCTGCATGAGCCATAAAGTAAGCACTTTCTGCGCGCGATTGATGAATTTCAATATTTTTTATGAATCCTGTGCAAAGACATTTTTCGATAAGTTCGGTGAAGCGCAATATTGGACGCCATACGTTTGAACTGTCTCTGACTGAATCGGTGTAACGTGATGTGTGTCATATCACTGTGCGTTGTTGTATCGTTAGATTCTGAAAATAAATCTATGGCAATGGTGACGGATAGAAATATTATTTTTCGCATTCTCGATAGCTGGCGTGGATCTCTATATTTGTCATGTCCATTCGACCTATAAATGATGCCAGAAAGGTAAATATTTGCTTTTTGAAAAACTCACACAGTTTTACGCTTGTATGTATAATACCTACATTATAGCTTCGTTATTAAAATCTTGTCCATGGTACAAATTATCATCATCTAAACACATTACCATTACTTCACACATTATCGCCCGTCGTGTATGTATCATGTTTTAAATTCATTGATTAATTCGCGAGTTAAATTTTCGCACAGTCAATTTTCGATATTTAAAACAAAAATTTTAGTGAAAAGTACTCGGAAAAAATACATGCGTTATATTTTTTTGTGGAGTGACAGCATGGTGACCTAACTGGTTAATGACGTATGACTAACTGTTGCTTACACTTTCTACAGCTAAGGGCGAGTGTGACTGTCTTAGGTTAAAAGAAACAGCGGTGATGCGATTTAGGCATAGGTACGAATTATGCAAGTTTACCCTACTTACAGTGATGCATAGATGTTGGTTTTGATGATTCGTTTGGGATGAACCCGTTGCCTTATCGAATTCTAATGCTAGGTACTAACTTACCTTATTCATGTTGCTAAAATCTGAAACCCTTCGAATACTACGTGATTTGCCTTTCGAACGTGCAGATCATTATTTCGTGCACGTCACTGCCATTTGGGATCACTCGCGGCTATACCAACGATTCCGAAGCGCCTGAAAATTGTATAGATATCGAAATGTAGCAGCACCTTTTCGGTTTTCTATTCGTAACGAAGCGAAAGGCCGCGCGTTCACATATTTCTAAAGATCCCTGACTTCTCCAGCTCATGGCTGCTGCCAAGGAAATCCTCGACAGACTGAAAGCAACCGGCTGGAAATAACGAATTCATGAGAGGATACGATTTATCGCCCATATTTACATAAACAGGAAACATGACACAAATGCGTCGGGCCGCGTGACTCTCGAAAAATTCGAGATTTATGCGGAGCGAATTGTATTTGCGCGTTCACCCCGTTAAATAGTAGGTATATTCTGTCAGATACAAGACTGACAGCGAAGGAGAGCTGAGGGAAAAAATAGAATATTAGTAAAACGTGGGCAAGTATTAGATTTGTTGGAAAGTCTTGCCGCATTCTGTCTTTTACTTGGTTTGTATTGAAATTGTGTTTCTTTTCACATTAGTCTAAGATATAATGGCCACCATTTTTTATGACCATGCTTCATCTTTCTGATACTTTGACAATGGTACGTGGTTTCCCTTGTGAGAAAATCAATTGTTTTGCAAATTTAGTTCAATTCAACAACGTTGAAGACATTGTGAAATCTTGTCAAAAATAAAATTTCATTTTATAATCTATAGGTATCCTCCACTTTTGACTTAATTTTTCATGTAAAGTTAAGTTCAACCCGATTTGATCCTGCATGAACAAATAGAATTGTAAATTGATTGAAATAAAGGATAATATAAATCATTGGTGGGACTTTTATGTAATAAATATTTATGACTATGAATGTGTGTGGTATAGAATAAAGTCAACGGCAAGTGTAAATAGTGCGAGACTAAAAACTAATTTGATTTCTTTATTTTAACAGCGACGTGTGAAATTTGTTTCGACGGTATGAAAGGAACGAATGATCGTCTGTAAAATGAAATGGTATTGGGTAACATAACGCAAATCTTATACATGTGCGGGGAATGGCGTATGCAAAATAGATGGCTGTCATTTTCCACGGTTATTGAAGACGGCTGCGTACGTCTGAACGTTGGAAGAGAAATCGAGAGATTCTGAATCGTTCTTCCATACGGAAAATTTAACTAACGATGTCAAGCATATAATGTAAAGGTTTATGGAAGACCAACATGGAATCATCAATTTATAGAGTAAAATCAGAATAGCGATTTCAGTACTCATATAAATATTTAGAGATATTGAATATACTTATTCAAAATTGACTGCTTTGGTATTTCATATAATTAGATTTCCTTTATATAGGTGTTAATAATTATATGAACCACACTTCTGTGGATTCTTTAATGGACAAGCAACGATTTGGTACAAATTCTAAAATTAAATATCGTTTCCCCACATGTATTTTCTAATTTTTTCTAGTGGCAAAAATATAGATAACAAAAATACATCAGTTTCAATGAATGCTGTTCATTGCATTAAGTTTTGTAATCCATGAAAGTGGCGCGCGTATTGTTCTTGCTCTTCTCTCAAAATTAAATGGATAAAGCTCAAAGGTAAATTAGATTTCTACGTGTTGTAACTGGAAGTGTAAACTTGATCGGGACCAGAAAAATATATGTGGAAATATATTGTTTACTGGATATTAAGACTATTAAGTATATGTATTATGGTGGCTCTTATTTTCGACTTTTAATTTTTCATAATATACATAAAACTAAAAATAGATTGCTCGCAAAACAATAAGATTTCTTCACGTAATATACATGTGTATATACGTGATTCTCGAGATGCATAGCTCTGATCAGGTACAGAGGAAAGTGGAAGTGCAGATCATATTAATCCTCTCAAAGAATCTGGGTATGTGTTCTAGTGCTGGCGTTACTTAGATATTAAAGGAAAATAGAGCAAACAGAAATGCCGAGGCCATGTTTAAAAATCACACTGCTGAAATAACGCGGCGGGCCATTAATTTTAATGCTGGACTTGGAGAAGAACGCGTTATACGTAGACGTACAAAGCACCCTCTGCATTTTCCGCGTCAGGGTTTCCGTAAACAGAGTTCCCCGGCCTGAACTTATGGGGCAGAATTTCGAGTTTTTATTTAGTGAGAAAGTTTCACGCCAGACCGCACCTTCCGACCACGCCGAGAAAAATATTCGTCTGTCTGTAACCACCCCAGGCTGCATGTATTGTGCAAGCTATACTTTACAACGTGTTAATGCAAAGTATTGTGTTTCATAATGAGAAAACAAGACAGGAGAATGTCACTAAATCGAAGAATATGTGCCAGTTGTAATATGAAATACAATTACTAGAAATCTTCATTTTAAGGGGTTCCATATACCAGCCGATTTTTTTATTCTTTAATACTTTTCTAAAGTATGGGGACTTGATAATATATTTCCAAAATATTGCGCTTCACTATACCTATGACTAATTGGGTTCTGGAATTTTAAACAAAACTATATTCAAATAGCCGAACGAATGGCGCCCCTTCGCCTTGCAGATCAGAAGTTAATAATCTTGAAAGGATTTAAAATATTTCTATGTTCTCTGGATTTGGTTTGACACTTGCTTCATACTGTATATACAGTTTTTAGATTTTTTACCTTTGTGTGATGAATATTGAATGATATAAAAAACCATAAAACATTGAATTAAATTTTTCTTCGAAAACTCATCATTTGTCTGAGGGGTTCTTTTCGCCTCTAGGACCGTTTCATTGCCGAAACAGAAAATAGTTACGTTATTAGGATCACCTGAACTACATTTATACAAAATGTGATTTTTTTTTAATTTAGGAGTTGTCGAATATCCCTTGTGAGCTTAGTAAATACTATCTAATATCTGTCTTGTAAAACCTGATTTCTTTTTTAAGAACACCCTATACGAATGACTTACTTAACATCTTAACGTGATGTTAGTAAGTAAAAGTGCATCTGTGTCAACTAACATTGTTCATAAGACGTAAAAATGAGACGTAAGTCATTTCCTTCATAAATATCAGCTTCACTTGCAAATTGTATGAGGAACCATCAAATAAGCATTACCTACCTCATCGCGGTTTGTGAAATCGCTAAGCTGGTGAAATATCTCCGTCACACTGTCTAGGAAGTCACGGTCTGGAAGGGAAACGAGAATCCTTCCTCCTCAGAAACTTTGCTTCACTGTTGCTGAGATATTTCAGTTTGTTTCGAATTTCTCTTAAGGAATGCAGACTGATATTATTTTCAAGCATACCGTCAGATGCGAAGGACAGGTAGAAGCACTAAGTACTAATATTTTCAAAATTTTAACGATTTTTTTGGAATGTAATTTACACTTAAACTGCAATGCAAGCAAACCTGGTATATTATAGAAATTTGTAGTCAATTTCAATCTCCCTGTGTTCACTTTTAATAAACGTTTTTTACATATATCTTTTTTCCATTTTTTAATATCATATTGGAAAGTCTGTTTGCTCGTATTAATCACTTTACCCAGTTTATACACGTGTTCTATAAAAATTCCAGCCATCGAAATAAAGGCCATTGTGTTCTATGCTACTTCATGTAAAATATACCTTTAACATTTTGTATGTTTAATTTGGCGTTTTTTCCCTTTGCATGGCGGTATGTTATAAAATTTTTTATTATTATTACCTCTCCAATAATTTCCCTGAAGAAGACTGCCTTCTTTTGAGACACCCTGTATAATCTGTCGGTGTTATTTATTCCGAGAGCAACAGAAGTAGTTTACTAGTAGAATCTCATGAAAACGCACTGCGCGTATGTTTTATTTTTCATCTGTTTAAATGATACACTTCCATGTTTGTACATATAATTATCATATCAAACAGTGTTTAATTGGTCAGTTAATCAAATACGGATGTGTGCCTTAATGATCTTATTTGCACATGCTAGTATATTCAATATTCCCTTTTGGCACTCATATTATTTTATTAACTGTATGTATGTACGTAGCATTTTGTTTCAGTAATCTCCTAATCGTTTTTAATCTTTCAAATTAATGATAAAATGACAAATAACTAGTAAAAAGAAATTTAAAATACCGCTCAAAAGTATTTTATCACTTGTTATATGTAGGTACGATTGATAAAAGAGAAAATAAAATGTTTTAAAATGATATTCCTTCGCACATAGCAATCATTTCATTCTATTTTGTTACCTTAACCCTCACCCGCCGAATGCCGGATCATTTTAACCCACAGCACGTGTCAGTCGTCTGCTCGGGAATCGGTTCTTATTGAGCCGAAATTGTAAGAGTGCGAAGAAGATGTCTTTTCTGCAATAGAATCTGGCGAAGGTAATACTGATGTTAGAAGTCATATTATTTCTGGCCGCAAATGGAAATATATTGCTCCTAAACCAACCAATACCGTAAAGTGCATTTCACACAGCACCCTTCGACAGAAAAAAGCGACAAAATAGAAACAATTCGAGATTGTTTTCATTTCTTCATAGATAACAATAAAATACGTATATAGAAACCTTGGTGGTAAAAATGTTAAGTTTTATTGTATTTGAACGGTAGTGTGTACTTGGTAAAATGTATGAGATTAATTGGTAAAACAGAGATGCTAAGACATTTAACTTGATAAATGTGTGAGAATATGTGACCGTTGTTGGAAGAAAATGGTACTTCCTTGGGTGAACAATTGTAGTTTCCTGCGATATCTCGCAGCCTTATTTCCCATTTTTGGGAGGACGGAAGACATCCAAGAGGGAAACGAACTAGCCTCTTTGTTGGCAGTTAAGAGGATGCTCAACTCGCCCTACACGAAACTCTTATGAACTCCTCAAAACTTGGCAGCCGTTGTCGTATATACTCCTACTACACTACACTTGTCTGCTGTTATTGGCATTTACTTTTTTAATGAGCATATTGTTATTACGATGAGAAGTATAGTTGTTAAAACTTCACTGGAATTCCTTTCGATTGAAAGTTGAGAGGTATTGAAGAATAATGCTAAGTTCGGAGCATCGCGTGCAATAAACTTATGGAATTAATTTTGCAGCTTCTGAGGTGCATTGTAATACCAATTACTCAATCAGATTACTTAGAAGGATTAAATAAATATATATTATTATTTACAGTGGAACAATATTTTGAATGTGCAAAATCTAAATTTGTGAAGTCAAAGAGTTAGATCATTCCAACATAAAATGATATTTCCGATTATAATCCTATGTAATGAAGTGTATGAGAATTAGTTCTTACCAAAGCCCCATTAAAATTGCCGAGTGTGAGTTCGATAGGGTAGATGTACCATTTGTAGCCACTTTAAGGTATTGTACCAGTTTTGGCCACTTCTTAAAAAATATAATATTTTTCCGTGTAAACAATAAATGTAACCTTATATTTCTGGCGGTATACTAAACAAAGTATTTATGATGTGATATTCTCCACATAATAATGATCTGCAAACAATTTAAAAATAAGATAATTATGCACATGGCCAAAAACAGTGCAATGGCCACAAATGGTACATCTACCCTATGTTCCCTTCTTAGACTACTGCCGGCGTGCAGTAGTACATTGTCAGGTGGGACCTGACAAGAGCGGTGCCATAGCCACGTAGAAAGACCTACTTGACGCGTGGCATCGTATGTCATCACTTCGACTTCGACTACAAGGTAAGGAGGTCTTTCTAGATGGCTACGACACTGTCTTCGCTGTGTCTGACATAGCTAACTATGTACTACTGCGCGCCGGCAGTAGCCTAACAATAAGATCCTCGCGTCAGAGACTTTTTTCGCGTTTGTTGCACAATTTATAATTCGGAACCGAAGTCTCAAACGCAATTTCGTCATTCTTGGTTTTCGTTCTATTTTGAAATGTAGAATTGTACCCTAAAAGGATGCCCATTTGTAGATGAATACTCTGAATTATAGGAATCGATAGTTAAAGGTACTATACTCAGTTCAACGCGTCGACTCACCAGCTATAAACAAAGACGACAATACTGCCTATCTCGCGTGCAGATTTTGTTTATAACTGGTTTACGAAATGACGATTTTTAAAAAAAGTACGTTTTTCCTGAATAAAAGATGAGATTTTAGTTCCTTTTCATAAAGACTAAAAGTTTTTATTAACTTCGATTTAGGTTCAGGTCGAAACTACATATTTTGTGAACATGGTCAAATTTGATTTGAATAGGGACGTCCGTTTTTGAGTTATTACTGCAAAATAAAAGAAACTTTTTTAAAAAACCTCTTTAAAGATCCATCTGCAGCGTCAAATAGGTACATGCATATTTTTTACTATCCACAAACATGATTTCTTAAAGCTTAAACTTTGTGCCAAAACTGTCGAAGTTCAAGTCTCAGTTTAAATTTATTTCTTTGTAATTAATTGAAAAAGAAATGCTCCATTTTCGACAAAAACGACTGCGTAGTACCCTGAAGGGGAAAATTGCGATAGAGCGGGATCGGTTTAAATGCCCACTTGTGGCAAGGGTAGAGGTATCGCTAGACTACTATACAAACTGATTAGCTTTTGTTATTAAATTCCCAGCATCCATGAATGTGGGTTAAATTTCAGTCTATTTAATACATCAGAATGATCTCCAAATGGAAAATTATCACCTCCATGTGGAAATTACTACTAAATACAGTTCTAGGATTTCAGAGTTCAACTGTATACTAGAAACACATTTGCTATTCTGACCCGTTTAATATACATTAATATCTACGTTTACACTCGCATTTCACTTGTTGTAATCGACCTTTTTTAATTACATGAGGAACGAACAAGTATAAATGCACTTCACTGGAAATGAAAGCATTCGCTGTAATCGATATTATTGCGATTTGGTTATATGTAAGGGTTTAAGGAGGTTCTCGGCTCTTTGCAGAAAAAGGTAGAGACATTAGAGGACGAAAGAGGGAACAAGGTGAGAAGAACGAGAGAAAAGGAAGGGGGAAGTCGCTGAAATTGAGATGCCTTATCTTGAGGATGAGAAAGGAGTCTCCCGGATAGAGTGCAGTTGGTAAAGTGAAGCCCCGCAAAAATCTCCCGGGGAATAAAAGAGGATACTGCTTGCGGGAACCAACCAGTTTCACTAGGTCGACTACATGGCTTGCTCGTATTGCGTATCTGAGATTCCATGTGGTTCCTGGAATTCGTCCTCGTGAAAGTGGAAGTTGAAGCTGACCGTTCGTCTGACGCGGAATATAAAATTGCCTCGCGGTCTCTCGAGGTTGTTAGAAAGCCCCAGGCGTTCCTTAGCCGTTTTTTGGCAACGCGACCACCCCTATACCATTCATAAGTGAGAGGACGTAGGGTATACGGGTACACATCCCATCTGCCCCATCGGTCATAAGAAACCTTGCACGATTCAAAAAGTGGGCCACGTTTTCTTATCACGATTCACATCACTTTCGTGTGCAATATTTAAATCTTCGCAAAAGCCACCAATTTTATGCATTCATAACTTCTATGGAAAGTTTTCACGTATATATGTCAAACAGGATGACATTATTATGAAGATAAAAATTATTTTATCCACGGGGGATGCAAAATGAAGCAAAGTGTGTATATACAAAATTTTTCAAATAACCTCAAGTGTATACACAGTGTACACATTCATTGTGCTAAAATATATTGTAATTTCGAACAGAATTATTGAAATTATTATATTCATACGCGAATACAACATACATTTAAATATCGAAGTAAATAAAAGTGATACATAGAAAGGTTTTCTTGTACTATCCGCACAATTGTTATGACATTTTGGTATAATTTATGTTTCTTCACCTTCGTTGGTCAGTTTGAATTTGAGCAATGATAAAATATTTCATAATTCATTTGAATTTATCGTGTAATTTATGCATGTTGCAGGAATCACTCAGTATGTTTATCATGTTCACTTTCTACCACTCATATGTGAGTCGGGACGTGAGGGACGTTTATACGACCATGTATTGTGGAATATGTGTCCCTTTCGGTAATTCAAAATTAAATGCATGTACCTGCACTGACGAACGTACGGGGAAGAATTTTAAAAAATGCTTGGTCAATGAGGACATTATCAAGAAGGCCACACGTTCTCGATTCAAAAAAAGGGGAATTTTAAACTTCGTACGATCGATAGTTTCAGATATGAAAATTCATTTATGTTAAAGTAAGCAAACTCGAAACCAACAAAGTGCTGACCTAAACTCCCCGTGATTTCATGCGAATTATATCACATTTCAGTTTTATAAAAGTTCCTGACATCAAGTGCAAGCAGAGGCTCGATTTGGTGTGGAATGACCGAATTGTACTAAATATTTCTTAAACGTACCTATTCAAAAGAAACTTATGTATACACCTCTTTCAAAGATTGGATAACACATTGAGACAAATATTTAGAATTTTAATATGTATTTAAATTTCGTTTATATAAATTTTGTATGCATACAAAGTAATTATATAAAATGGTCAACGTGATTATTTCTCAAATTTGATAAGATTTTGGAAAACTTAAAAGATGGTAAAGAGAATCTCGAAATCAACTTTTCTCGTGTTATTTCGTCGATTATTAAATGATACATCTAATATGTAGAATGTTCCAGATTCATCGGTTAAATTATGTAAGCATATGCATGTATTATTCAGTGAGTAAAAGTAATAAAAAAATATTATATTAAAATACGCCTAAAAATGTTCTAGTAATAACATTGGATTTTCGCATGTGGAAACACTGGATTCTCGATTTGTTAAAAAAGGCGATAAATTTAAAAAATTGCTTCAATAATAACTTTGCTTGTGAGAATCAATTCGCTGCAGCGAATTCAATTCCAGTAGTCAGACTGTTCGATACGTTAGTATTATATATCAGAAATTTTACGTTTCTCCCAAAAGTGCTCTTGTGGAAGCAGAACCTTACTCGGGGAATAAACTCGATGTGCATGCGCAAGCTAAAATTATATAGATTATCTATAAAAGTCACCTTATAAACTTTTATAACCTTCTTACGTATGCAAACTCGTAATTATAATAGAAACAACCTTACAGAATATGTAATGACATAGATGAAGAAACTGAAAGTAGAAAATAAAATATTCGTAAGATATTCGTAGATTTTAAAAAAAAATATCTTTCAGGTAAAATCAAATTTTAGAAAAAGAAAAGAACAAGGTACTTAATACTTTCATGAAACTATTTAATATCCTTCATGTTAGATATTCTAGTAAACAACGTAGTAAATTGTCACATGGGCATTAAACTGTCGAATAAATATTTTTACTGTACACGTGCATTCAAGTCACGCGTGCAACGTAAAATTCTATCCACGATACTTCGGAGTAACTGTTATTGACTTTTCCCAAAGTATTTCACGTTAGTGTCTTTATTTTAACTTTTATTTTCGCTTCTTCCTTCATCAAATGGCACAAAGCCTTTAAAGGTACACACGTAATAAAGCACCGTTGGAGTGAAGTCATCCTTCATTTTCGTCTATGAAATATAAACACTACTTTGCTGACTAGAAGGATTCGTTCAAAACTATTACCTAATGCTTAATCAACTACGGTGGTTGCACAGTCTAAACGAGCTTTGAAAGAGAGTTGAAAACGGTAACTCGTTAGAGTGCGCTGAGACTTGAGCTTTAAACCGAGCCTCATCAGTTAATACTGTTTGCCTACATGCACATCTACACTTGTGGCATTACAATGATGCTGAACCCAAAATTAACGCATCCGCTTTCTGTTGTTGAAGCACATGCCTAAAAAACAATGAGTAACTAAATTGTGCCCTATATTTATCCTTATTATCTTTCTTACGATGTCCATTGGAGGAATTAATTTTACTAACCTATTATAAATGCAATTCAGAATCCATACAACTTAGTTTGGTTAATTTTGTATTTGTTGAAATTTTAGAAGTTTGTTTTGGAGGGAATAAATTGATAAAGTTAAATGAAGAGGAAAGTTGGTAATTTTGTATTTGTTGAAATTTTAGACATTTGATTTGGAGGGAATAAATTGTTAAAGTTAAATGAAGAGGAAGGTTGGTTAATTTGAATTTGTTGAAATTTTAGAAATTTGTTTTGGAGGGAATAAATTGATAATCTAATGTGCCCCAAAATCTGAAAGTATGCACTACTACTATTATAATTGTATAACAATCGTTAAAAAATGAGAAGTGTAAAAGTTATTAATCACAAACACTATGGTTTTATTGTCCCACCACATTTGATACGAGAAGTATGTATATGTATGTGTTATCAGTGTATTTAGACAATTACTATAAACCTCTCCGATTGTTAAACTGTCTAAATCATTTGCAACTACATACCTATTAGGAAGCACAGCATTTATCAATCCTTGCTCAAATCTGTCAGTCAATGTGCCATGCACATCTGTTCTGAGAAATGTGGAATAATGGACAAACCTTCTCCTTTACATAATTTGGTACCTATTACAAATGGTTTGGTATTACAAACAGTTTGTATTGGTCATGCAAAAAGATGGTATTCCATTTAATCTTATTTTGAACTATAGGTACTTTTGTAGTAGACTGATACAAACATAACAGTAAGGAAAGAAGTTTTATTAAACTGCAATTGGAATGATATTTCAATATTGACACTACTGATAATGAGTTTTGTAACATATCGAATACTAAGTAGTCAAATTGCCAATGAGTGGAATTTAATTTTGAAAGCTTGTTATATAGTGTTACTCAACCTAATTAAATTCTGTTACGCTAAAAACATTGTTCTACTCGACAATATCTTCACACACTGGATCCACACATTTCACTTACATTTCATTTTAATTACAGTAGATTAAAGTTACCCCTACGTCAGAATCTAAATTAACATTTAAATATTCTCTCGTTGTGAATCTCAAGTGAAGATGTTTCCAGCTGCGGGTATGAAAACGCGTGAACGTCACTCACTTTGTCTATCTAAATAAACAAAGTAAAGATAAAACCTGTTCACTAAACGGACAGTCCAGTAATGTAGCATATGAAGTGCGCCGCGTAAAATTGTTTAAGGTGAAATGCCTGCCGGGTTGTAGCCGCAATGTTGGGGGTTTTAAGCCAAGTTTCTTCCTTTTACCCCACTTCTCTTTCAACGATCACCGGGCTCGTTAGCTATCACGCGAGACTGACCTCTGCCCCCTAGCATGGTAGCTCCTATCTGCCCGCTACTGAAATTTCAGCATCCCCGCATAGATATCCCAAGGTAATTCCTGGCTCACCTCGTGGCGTTCCAGGGGCTCCCGATTCCCTATAAAAACAAATTGCAATGACCCGCCGTATTTCTCCGCATTCACGAAGATTTACGAATCTAGATCTACACTGCTAACCAGCCACCTAGGAAGGTGGCCAAAGACATAGGTCCCGAATGGGCAGGGGCATGGATAACCGGGGTCTACTTGCTGATCACATTTAAACGCTAGATCGTTACTTTTTCACGGTTAGTTGACGGTGTCTCTTCGCTCAATCATTTTCTGCTTTCTATAGAACTGCTCGACTTATCTGGCCGAAAGAGGCACGGACTGAAGAGGGAGGAGAGTCAGGGATGCTTTCCCAAGAGTCTCGTCCTTCGTTCGGACTTAACAGCCTTTGGTGAGACGTGTCGCCCTGGTAGACTGCTTCAGCGATCATTCGTTCTTCTTGATCGATTCGTACTTCGTGCCCAATGCAGCTACCTTCTGCTTTTGCTCGAATAGGTCCCGTGGCCCGTGCTGCTTACACGCTGAGCTTCTGATGCGAATGCCACGGAATTTCGCCGGGAATTGATCGACTGGCTCTCATGTGTTTCCTGAACGTAACGAGAATTACGCTTATTTCGTTTCTTTGCAGAGGTTGGTGAGATTGCTTTTTTAATAAACATCGCCTTCTTGTACGTCGTATTAGATACATTCTTCACCACATTATGATCATAAACTTTGTCCTTTGGTCTCCATTTCATTGTACTTGAAATATATTTGTTATTTATAATTTCTTTTTATTGAATATAAAAAATAAAAATAAATCAGTTTTTGGGAGGATATTGAAATTGATTAAACTTTAAATAATTATAATCAATGAAACACTTTCGAGTAAACCAGTGGAGTGAAAGATTTTACTGTGATTAACACGTTGAATGTCAGTATTCTCGATGGGGCTTTGAAAATTAATTCACAAATTAAATACCCATATTCAATTACAGGCCAATTGAAATTGCGTTAAACTCTTCGTAGTTTCAGTTTCATTTCTCCCCTGTTTCATGTCGACACGTAGTCAAAGTATATACCTAATTTTCCTTTGATGGAGGCTTCACACGCGATAAATATCGTAGGCCATCAATAATCCAGCTGACACTAAATATGTTATGTAAGTTACTTTATTTTTAATGTAGGTAGGTTCTTCTGCCTTACTCCGTGTATACGGGGTGTTAAAAAAGTGTTGTTTAAATATTTAAAAACTTGTAAAACTCGATAAACTGAATAAACAATGACTTAGTCAACATATGATCGCAAATTGACGTTTTCACACTAACAAACGTTTCTGTATTATGGTAATGTAAGTTACTTATGTAAGAGCGTCTCTGTTTTAATTAGTTTGTTATTTCGTTATTTTAATTTCTTGCAAGAGACATCAATACATCTTTTCGTTTCAACCTACATTTAACTGCATCGTATCATCGAATTTCGAAATGTTTAGAAATCTTTTTATTTTAAACTAAACCGAGAGATTCACAAGCTTATACGACTGGACCTCTCATGCTATCGACTTTTAAAATAATCCTTTGTTTTCATATTACAAACGATCAACAAACGTGGATGAGTGACAGACAATCGCTGGTTTCGCTGAAAGGATTGGCTATACAAACCAATGTCGGGTTTCTACTTTTTATTCAGCTGAGTCAGTACTAAAGACCCGCTAGTTTTTAAACAATGCTTTTGAAATACATGATATACACGACATTTCTAAACTGTTAAACGGAACCGTTTGCAATATTATACAACAAACTAGAGGAGGAAAGTAATATACGGGTAGGAATAAAGGAAGTTAGAATAATTCTGTGGGTAATAAATTAACTAAGAACACGCGTGTATAAGTGTAATGGAAAGCACTTATATGTCAGTAACTTATGTTACTGAAAATAATACCCTACTCTCTACAAATGGAAACGAAAATTCAATTTTTTTTATAATAAATCATATTTTCTCTAGTCTAAATGGTTTCTACGTGTGCCAACCATATGTTAAACCACTTACAGTGTATTCATACATTTCATGCATAATATATTTTCACGAACTGTTAATGGCACATTTTTATTGAGTTAGTGTGTGACGAAGAGAAGTGATAAGAAAGAATTAAATCAGCCTTAAATTCCCTTAACTAGGGAAATATTCAGGTAACAAACCCTTACACTCTCCTTGTGAAATACACAACAAGATTTAGGTAGTACCTACTTCTTTTTTTACATATAATATACTTCTACAGAATTCATCGATCACTTCTGTTAAAAAGATTTTCAAAATTGCTGGACCGAATGGTTCAACAGTTCTACTACGATAATGGCAGTAACGTAATGTGGCGTGTGCGGCTGTAAGGATTATGATTTATAAACGTGCATAAATTAAATGTTTCCAAGAAATGACACATAATATGTATGTAACCTTCCATGCATTAGCAAATCCAGATTGGTGTTTTCCTTATTAAATCTTGGGCTTCGAAGCCATTTCCACGTATGGCAGCGCAGCGTAAGGGCGAGGTAGGTAGAGAATGTAGGAGATAGAGGCGAGGAGAAATTGAGGAAAGCTATGTATTGGTGTGACCCCAGTTTGACCGGAAATGATTCATACCCGTGGGACCACTGAATCTGCGCTTTCATCGGATTCTACAGATTTTCTGGCTATGGGTACATTTGTTTCCTATAATAAGACATCGGGGAAGGAACCCTTCATGACTTGTTATTAATGTCTTAGACAGAGTAAAATGTTACAATTAGTAACGAAATGGCGATTTACCTTATAACCTGCGATTGCGACAAGTGATAAGTGATAAGCCTAACACATGTCATCTGAATATCCTTTTGTTTTACATTTTTATATATTTTTATATTAGTATTTAAACGAGGATTGTGAAAGGAGAACATTTAAACCATACAATTATAATTATTATGTTGTAAATATATTCCTTGTAATTAAATTTGGTGATCATATAATTTGATATTCGAAGCTCTAATTTGGAAACCCTTGGTAGTCAATAATCATTCCAGTAAGTATGCTGATAAATGTTTGTGTACTGTATGTACAAAATATTCTAGCACACTAAATCAATATTATAACGTGATAATATAAATAACGGCTTGTTACTAGAATTTGTGTTAGGTTTTTGGAAAATTCTAACTGTTTGTATAGTTTTGTGCCGTATGAGATCAAATGGATGAACAAATAGGGTTTTGTAAAAAAGAACTATTGAATCCAGATATTAATCCCTTGTGAATTACTATATACATAAACCTCTTTACTTTCTGCAACTGGTTACCATTCCTCCTTACCATTTAAACGTAACCTAATGTAACTAAATTCTATTTACAACTCAGCTACTATTATCTAAACTACTCTTACCATGTCCATCTACCTCTAATTATTGTTTATACTTGTCCTCTTACTGTTTTTCACTGTTTTCTCGCCCTTACTCATACCAACTTTTTTATAATTCTCTTCTATCTCCTGATTCCCCCAGCCCTTCGCCCTTCCTCCCTTCTAATTCACTCATCCCTACCCCTACACCCTTACGGTATGAGGTATCCCCCGCACCCCTAAACCTATTCCCTATCATATTTACCCCGAATTTATATTGCATCATAAAATCGCAATATAGAATAGACTGTCAATAGTTTTACTTCATCAGGGTGCCAACTAGGGCTCTTACTATATCTCGGATTTACGGATATCCGAGTCTTGAGTATCCGAGTACTCGGATACCCACAAAATTTATATTCGGATATCGGGATACTTATTTAATTTAGATTCGAGTACCCGAGTATCAGGATATAATCGCATTTCTTGTTTTAAACACTTTAGTTAAATTTTCTCTCCTTAATTAGAATCGATATAAAAAGAGCTTCATTCAGCCATGATGAAATAGTTTCCGAAACCGGGAACTCGGATACTCAGATCCATGTACGGATAACCGGATACTCAGATCCAGATTTCGATTCTGATTTCGCGTTATAACGAGCATCCGGATACTCGGATATCCGAATAGTAAGAGCCCTAATACTCTCCCTTCAAATCTGACGTACGATAACTTGGTTTATCCACACCATATATTCACTCTTCTAAATTACATGAGCGTAGGATTTTGGCGCGGCAAACGTTTTTGAGAGCAGAGAAAACATGCTTTAAAATCGTCGAAAATCTATTACGGTATATACTGTTAACGGTACAATGCACATTCTGCTGTGATTTTATTTATTGCTGGTGTGCGCTTCGTCGCTTGGGATTGAAATAGTGCGCTCCGGAAATTAACTTCGGAAATCTCAATTGTTCGTGTTCTGTGAGCCAAGTCACAAATTCCTTAATGAAAAAACAACTTGTTCATTTCTTTTGATCCGTAGAATCTGTATCTTTTGGTTCGTCCCATAAATGTGAGATTATATAATATAATTAACTTAAAGTTGTGGGAGTTGCCTGGTGTTGTATGTACTATATCTTTTATCGGTGAATCCGAGGAAGTTTGTAAAAAGATTTCTTAGTGAGCACCTGGGGACTAAGAGGAATCTACCTACCTTTCATAGTCATAGGATCAGTGGTTCCATAGAAATCGTAATGAATCGTAAGTTGGATTTTATTTATATATATAAATGGATTATTTAAAAAAATAAAACCGCTAAAACCTTCCTCTTGCCAAGACGAACAAAGTTATGTAACACACTTGTGAGTACAGTTAATATCTATTGAGAAAACGGATTTCAAGTACAATACAATTTGAATTTGATATAATAGTATAGATTACATATTCATGATAAATTACATAGGAACCATGGCATCTGCAAAAATGAAATGTTTTAAATATTTGGGTATCAGAATATATTCTGCCTTAATTGAAAGGAATTACTAAACAAAATGAATTTTAGTATAAAAATGAATAAAAACAAATGCAATATTACAACACATGTCTTTCTAGGAATATTATTTTGTTTGTGTATACACTAAACATTTCATAGCGCATTCCAGTAGCATTTGCACAATTCTACGTCACCTTTGTTGAAAGAATTATTCCAACAGAAACCTCTCTGTAACTCCTAAATAAAATAAAAGAGAACATAAGTTTATACAAACTTCATTTGTTATTATCAACTGCTAAATCCATCACTGAAGTGGGTCTCACTTATTATACGACACCCAGTATATCCTACCGCATTTCATCGATTCCCGATCACTTGCACACGTTCATATTGAATACACAATGCTGTTTTTTTTTTTAAAAATCCCCGAACCAAGGAATGTTATTCTACATACTTATTCGTCTTATTTTTATGCTGTTTCGGGCTGTACCACCCGTTACTGGGCATCCTCTACAATCACTGCATCGGAAACCCAATTGATTTGTTGTTCTTCGTGCATTTGACTCGCGCCGCTTAACTTGTATCACGTCTTTGGATTTCTCAAAAGCGTTTGATACAATTGATCACGACTTGCTGGGTGCCAAGCTTAGTTACCTTGGGCTGTCGCCTAGTGCTTTGTTATTCCTCAAATCTTATCTTTCATCGCGCACTCAGCAGGTTGTGCTCAAACGATCTTTACCTCTAATCTCGTCTATTAGACAGACTTCTCGTGGAGTTCCACAAGGCTCTGTGCTTGGTCCTCTTTTATTCAGTATTTACGTGAGTGATCTGCCTGAGGTATGTAATCATTGCCAAGCTTATATGTATGCGGACGACACCCAGCTAATTAAGGTTTTTGATCCCGACTGTGCTGATCTAGCTAAAGCAGAAGTTGAATCTGATTTACGTCGACTTATTCACTGGTCTGACTCTCATGGCCTCCAGCTTAATCCTACCAAAACCACTGTTCTTGTTGCTGGTTCTCCTATCTTCCTCAGTAATCTGTCCTCTTTTAACATATCCTTTGGCTCCTCTGTCCTTGGTGTACAACCTGTGTTAAAAAACTTAGGTGTGACCTTTGATCCCCATTGGTGTTTTGACCGTCATGTTGCTGTGTTATGTCGATCTGCCTTCTCTCGCATGCGTTCCCTTTACCCTTCACGTCGTATATTGTCTACCAACACAAAGCTCTTGTTATGTCAAGCCTTAATTATTTCCATTTTTGATTATGCCGATGTAGTGTATGGTCCGTGTCTTTCCTCTTCACTTTTGTCTGTTGTCCAACGTGTGCAGAACTCATGTCTCCGTTTCTCCTATAATGTTCGTAAGTACGATCACATAACACCTTCTTTCCAACGTTCTGGCTGGCTAAAGATGAAGCAGAGATGGATTTTCCATCTCTGCTGTCATGTTTATAAGATACTTGCAACAGGTACGCCGAGCTATCTGTATGTTCTGCTGCGCTCCAATTTGTCCATGCGCTCGAGTGACTATATGTCAACGAGACGCTGTCTTGATTTGTCTGTACCTCACCATCGCTCCTGTAAATTCACTGCGTCCTTCTCCTACATATCTTCTTATTATTATAACCACATCCCGTCTAATATACATTCTCTGTCATCGTTTGCTGCATTTAAGCTGAGTGCTCGTTCTTTCATCCTCTCGCAGTTCCCTATGTAAATGGCTTTTTCTCTTGCTTTTTCTTATACTTTCCCTGTTCTTAGCTATTTTGTTTTATTTATTTAGTGTTAGTCTACTTGTTCTCTTTCTTTCTTCCATCTTTTTATGTATCAACAACTTTTTAGGTTAGGTTGTAAAGTAGCGGTTAATGCTGAACCTCGCCTACTCTCCATTGTAATTTTAATTGTAATGGTGCAATAAAGACATTTAATAATAATAATAATAATTTGTCAGGTATGAGCATATTCGACGGTCCGTATGTCGCAACATTCCAGACCATATCTAGGATTTGGTTGAAGCAGTGGAGTCAATATTTCGCGCTTTCACGGATCCTTCTGGCAAATAGCGATGGATTGGTTCTGGATGATGACAACCAACTAAGACGTGGATATACGTGCGTACGTCTCATTCCTCCCGATCTCGATTCGCATTCCCCGCGTACCTTCCACCAGCGAATGTAATATCGAAAGCGCAAAGTACATAGGACGTCGTCTGATCCGCCTTCTCAAGAGCCGAGCTATTCGAGCATACAAACCGCCCTGTCGAATCCAAAGGAAGGAAAGACGCGTTCTACCGTGTATAATGTCGGGAACGTTTCCGTAACACTATCGACGAATCAGGCAAGGATTACGGACGCGTATATATACCTGTTCGTATTCGATACTTGCCAGTAATAAGTTTCCGTCTTCTTCTAATATGCGGTGACTATTGTCACCGTCAGAAGGAGTGGTTCTGCTTCTGTGTCTGAATGTCCATTGTCATGGATATGAATAGTCTCCTTGTTGCGTTAGGTAATTTGACTTGATTTCGTGAAGATGTTCGTTTTATATAAATGATGTCTGCCTTAGGTTACTTTTAAGTCGAGAAATATTACCCTTATTTTATGTGTTCCACTGCTTCAACCCAAATTAAAAACAATTTCACAAACATAATTGAAGAGTCCCTGTAGAAGGCACTGTAAGTTCCAAAACTAAAAACAAACTATCGGAAAGTGTTTTGCGTGCCAATGGTAATACTATTATATAGAATTTTAATGCAATTTCCCTTTGTAAATAAGTTACTAATAGTACTAAGGGATTGTATCGCTGGTACGCCCAAAGCCACTTCTGTAGAAAACAATATAAGAGCAAAATATTTTTCAAAAAGCGTGTGTCGGTGTAGAAAAGGTCAATGTCGTTACTTCAAAGCGCGAGAATATACGGAATAGATAAAAAAGCTTTATTAAGATACATTAATAAAGAGAAGCAAGCATCTCATGTTAAAGTGGGATATTCCAGACATCCATCGTTTACTCATTAAACGGAAATTTTTTACAGACGTATCAACATGCCCCAGAGCAGTATCAACTTGCCCCGCAGTGGGGTAAGTTGATACAATTTACTTTCGTCCAAATAACATTTTTTCATTCATTTTGTATGTACTTTTTCAATTTTTCATTTACAATATATTAAAGAGGAAGGACCAAAGTATATTTTAGCCTATTTGTTATTAAGTAATTAATTAAAACAAAAATGAAAAAAATTTAAAACTGAAAAACGTATCAACTTGCCCCTGTCTCCCTACTGTTAGTATCTACGAACGTGTATATGTAGACACCAAACAATAATGACAGTTGTTAGTACAGGGCACCTACGATTTCATTGATCTGTAATTACGTTATACTTGTTATCATTCTTAGCGACCGATCGATATTTTGGCTGACATAGATCGTGTTTGACTTGCAATCGATGTCGAGTGGTATTACAGGTGATGGATACTCACCGGTAACATTAGGAATCACAGGCTGCGAATTCTGGAGATCTCTATTGACATTTATCGCCGTGAATTAGCATAGGAGCGTAACGTTCGTAATTCACGAGCTATACATTTGTCATTTCCAGCGATAAACGCGTGAAACATGAATTTATATGGTAGAGTGTGCTTCATATTTAGACTGATAATTTCGAGATAATTCAGTTTCATAGATTTAAATCTGGAAATGTGGTCTATCGTCAGAATTATGCTACCTACGCAATTTGATAAATATTTAATATAAGTCTTATATTAAACCATTATAACCACTGCATTTTCTATGAAATGTGAAATTATTATATAGTGTTACAATTTAAAATGGAATTCATTGATAGATTATACTCCGAATAAGAACACAACTTATTTTACTTTGCCTTCAAAAGTGTTAGTGGAATAACAACATAACATGTTTTTGTTAATGTAGGTACTACATAGTAATAGTTACGTAAACGTTCCACGAATATTTAATATCGTCAACATCAGGCCTGGCCAACCCAAATGGTTTCACGAGCCACTTTGATGACGCGTAACGTGACAGCGAGCCGCACTTTAGGTAAACATGCTTTTAAAAATTGTAATCCAAACACAAAATGAATAAAACTTTATTGGTATACTAAATTTTCATTTATTTAATATTTTTTGTATACATACAACGAGAAACAAAAGTTTCAATAGAAATATAAAATCGCTCGGCGGGCCGCACAATTTAACGTGGCGGGCTGCGTGTTGGCCAGGCTTGGTCAACATTTTGAACAATCTATACAAATCAAAACTGAATGATTTACGTTTATTTGTACGTCGTTGACGTTGTTTTTATGCAAAGTAATTGTACTATCAATGAAATTTAAAAATGTGTGCTGCCGTTTATTAGTTTATGAAGTTAGGAATTGTTCACCTGTTGTTCTCCTATTTTATTGATGAAATTTTATTACTTTGTCTTTATCTTTGGGCTAACTTATTTCTAAAAATATTCCATTTTTAGGTTTTATATGTTTACATTTTCTTACACTACTTTTTGTTTAGAATTTATTTTTCCACAGCGTAGCGTTAAATATTTCAAACAAAAGTAGATGCTGTATTTGATAAATGCTGTAGACACTTAGGTACATTCAATTTAACACTGTTTTATAAGATACATTAAATTCTGCAATTGCACTACTTTAGTCATATAATCACTATGTTATATTAATTGGAATAGTGCTATATAACCTACATACATTTGTATAACTCGATGCAATTATATTAATATATTTTGTTTAATTCATGTGACTGAAAGGTTATAATACATAATTATTATTACACTCAACGTATTGCATTCACTTCACAGAGAGCAGAGTGAAAGATATTTAATATTCAATAATAATTTCATTTCCTTTCAATGGAACACCAAATCGTTATCGAGTCGCTTTTGAAAGATTCATTATGAGCATTATTATATTATTCAGACACTATAGATCCTCAAGGAGGTCTTTAAAATTAATGGTTATTCTTCCGCCAATATAGAACCATTGAAAAAAAGCATTTGTTCGTTTCACCATTTCGATAATAAAATCACGAGATCTTTTATACGAATTAGTAGGTACCATATTGATTGAGTTCGTTCGACGATACAGAACATAAAATACGATAATATACCTATATATATATTATATATCTTATGCAAAAGCATACCTTGTATAAAATTTTGTTTGCACAGAGACTGTTTGACCTCAAAAGGAACATCGTGTGATGAAATTCTTTTTTCTAAATAGATGTATGTAGATCGTACCGAATTGTTTATAACATGTGATCATCTAATTATTTACAACATACAGTGGCTCACAACCCTAATCGTACACTCTTTAAAATCGCATAACATTTTTAAAATTGGTCGAAACGACTTGAATTTTTTTTTTTTGAGAAGCTAGAAAATTTTGAAGAAAATTTCGATGAAATTTCAGCATGTATACAACTCATTTAAATCTACAAAAGGGTTTTTCGAATTTTCATTACAGGCTGCGAAATAAGGTTGAAAAAACGACCATTACTAATTTGTTTTGCTATTCCGACCAATTGCATTTTTTTTCAAAACGACGAAACACCTCACTTAGCTAACTAATCCTTCTAGCTACTCAAAAGAAACTCAAGTTGTTTGGACCAATTTTAAAAATGTTATGCGATTTTAAAGAGTGTACGATTATGGCTGTGAGCCACTGTACATGCAAGTACAGCAGACACATATTTTCAAACAGAATACACTTCTTCCTGGTGAGTAAAATAATCTTATGCGAGCAAAGTACTTTGGAGATTGTATTGGAAAAAATTATGAGCCACAAAATTCTTTTTCTGTGCTCTTCAAGAGCCCCTTTCGCACCACATAAGGCAAGTAAGTAGAAATAACCAACGCATGGTCGGGCACACCTTACTCCTCGTATTTGTTTACCCACGTGATGTCACTGTTCTCAGGTCAATAATATGACAAATTTTTTGATAATACATACCTTCTCATATTAGAACAAGGACATTACAACAGAATAAACAATGCAAGATTCGTTCACACAAGTATCCTAAAACGAATATTTTTATAATAAATATTCATTTAATGTCAGTGTGATGGGGAGAGCAATAAAATGTACGTTAAAAAATGTCGTTTGCATAAAAGGTTTTGATATTATTCTTTTATTTATTTCCCTACGCGTAACGTATTCTCGTAACGTGAAAAAACTCTATACAGAATTTTGCGGTTACGTCATAAAGTGTCATTTCTATTTCGATTTCTTTCTATTTTACCCCTGCAGTCGATATCAGTTTTTCCAAGGGAATAAAAAAAATGTATTTCCGATATTTTCGACATATCGGATAGGTACCCTTGTTCTTGTTTGCCATACGTCGTGAACAGCAACATTTCGACTCTTTTCTTCGATTTTGTATACATACCTACTCGTTGGAGGATAGCGTAGAAACTTTTATATTATTACAGAGTAGCTACATATTATGGAAAGAATTAGTGAAGTAAGAAGGTACTTGATTAGTAATAATATTAAACTTCGGTAAGTATTATCAGCTGTTCGTAGTCCATGATATATGAAGTTATTCTCAAAAAAATAACGTGGTAAAGTGGTATTTGAAATATGATATGCTTTAATTTATTGTGTTGTTATTCAATGCAAATATTGCACGCCAGCTGATTTCAATCTTATCCCATAGACTTATGCAGCTAAGGATAAATTTTTTAGCAACTGAAACATTGGGATATTATGATATTAAACTTTTAACAAATTTAATCGTTTCATTATTCTTTTTATCTCTAAATTTATTTTTAAAACTCTAGTAGAATGAACCGTTTAAAATATAATTATCAAAAGAAATAAAAGTACGAAAGAGTAAATATGTTTCCTCCCATATTCAACATTTTCTTATTAACGAATTACAATTATATTGACATCGACTATAAAAAATTGATCACGATATAAGTGAACAGTATGCTGAAAAGTTGAATAACATCTTACAGCAAGTCTGAATGGTGTATGTTTAAATAATGAACCCTAAAGCCTAAAGTAGCTACGGCAATAATTGAACGAAATATTATTTCAAAAGATTTTACGCCAAGAACTAGCTTTCATGCTAAATATTAAAATAAAACATGGGAATTATTAATATGAGACTATAAATATGATAATAAGATAACCGAATTAGAAAATTAATTTAATACGTTAAGCGCGGCGTCAGTCCGTGGGGACTGACAGTGAACTTTCCGCTAGGCGTCGCGGCGTCAGTCCGCGGGGACTGACAGTGAACTTTTCGTTTGGGTGACGTCGTCCGTGGGACAGGCAGTATCAAGGTGAAAAAATAAATTTTATAAATTTAATGGAGATTATTCAAACATTGTAAGCAAAGATGTGATTTGGTTTTTCTCTACTCAAATGGTATTTAGTGTTTCATGCCTTTATTCTAAAAAGCGGCCTGTAGACGGTCAATATTCTTATGCAATATATTGCAGGATATATATTGACCGTCTAGGGGCTGCTTACGGTCAATATTATTTTGCTATATATTGCGCAATATTTATGGGTGTCCCTCACGTTCAATAGTATTGTGTAATATGAGTCACAGATCACCAGTTTGACTATTTCGTCAAAAAGCAATCAAGTATCAATTTGACTATTTTGTCAAGTCGACGTACAAGCGACAAGTATGTGCGCCCCCATATAAGCCCATACAATTTACGACATCGATTAAACTGTCGATCGACAGGAAGTCGATAGCATGCGCTAGGCCTAACAGGAGCCGTTTAAATAAATAATAGAACGTTAGGTTCATAGAAGTTTCGGATAATGGATGTTCCTAGAATGAAGATTCTACTATGATACAGTACTGGATATATTTATGACATCACTCGAATAGTTATATACTTCACTTCCCCTCAGTTAGTATTAATATTCGGAAAACATTTTTGCGCTATTGTTGACTAGACACACAGTGCCCGATATCTTGGTTAAGACACAAAGTTGGATACCAACTACTTTGTTAATCATGAGTTATGAAGATGTAGCTATGTCTCATAGGACGTGGATTTCAAGATGATGCAATAAATATTTCCAATCCCGTACATCCAACCTCGTCCATAAAACTCGAACTCTTATATTTGTGATGCAAGCATGAACCCCATTGCATGCGATATTTTGTTAAATTACGACATGATTCCATTCAGATAAGGTGTTCTAACTCCGAAATATTGTAACCTCAACGATTCCTGTACAAAGATCGTCTAGTCAACCGTACATGAAAGCGTCCCATGCGAAATGTAAGTTCGTCACGTTTTGGTTTCCACCCGGCCACCTTCGCCCGCTTGGACACACGTTCTCCCTTTATGACACCTGTTTGCCAGGGTCGCTTCCCTCGTTCTCTCCCCAAGCATGCCTGACCTTTCTGTCCACCCTTCACAATCTCCTCCACCGACATCACCAGTCTCAGCTCGCGTCCAATATGATGCTGCAGTCGATACGACGCGACGCCGCTGCTTTTGACACGTCGAAACTTTCCCGAAGAAATATTAGTACAGAGTATCTATCTTCCCCTTAAGCACCAAACCTCGCGCCCTCTTCTTCTGCCTGCTGCTCTCCTCGATATTTCGCGCCGTTCACTTCTATTCTGGCGCCTTTTCATCTTCGCCCATCGATTTCGCTACTTTTCATCAATGACCCCGGTTCCCTTGCGCCCCGTCACTCACGATGCAGCTTTTTCCCCAGTGGTCCAGGCTCCCTTCCGTCGACGTTGTCCTGTTGCGCGTATCATGAGGTCCGAGCGGTTTGGACTGATGCACTTACTTAGATTGAAAAGTGCCGCCGGTAATTTATCGTGTTCAGGAGACGTTTGCTGGCATACTTCGTTCATGGATGGACGATATATCCGTGGTCCGGAGATAGATCTTTCCACTGGCTCGTCGGTTTGCGGGCTTCGTGAAACCATAACGATGTTTCGAGTAAACGTCTTTGGCTATTGTCGATCTTATATTCCTATTGAATTTATGGATTTTCAGATGGTGGGGAATAAAATAAAGGATACCAGTTGGATACAATGGTTGAAAAGAAGCATGTCTTCTTCACTCTGTAGAATTTGTGTTCGCAGGGATATGAATACGTTCATATTAATGAAAAATAATTCATTATAACCACTTTTGCAAGAATCGGGTGGAGAGAATTTTGCAAACAGTATTTCAACATACGTTTGTGAGTAACCAGGAGAAAATTCAAATGTTATTTACGAAGGAAGAAATATTGGCTTAAAGATAGGCGGCAACTATTACCTAAGTAATTAAATCGGCATTTCCCACGTTAATGTAATATTAAGCACATGTAACGTGATTTCGGCAGTGATCGAAAAGAAGTGTCCACATGTTTTCTTCTCCAATTCCCACAAATTTTTCAAATTGGAATTCCGATTTTGGAGGAAAGGTTTTGCGTGTGTGCGTGACATGTTGCGTTAATAATACGCTCCTGTCGATAGTCCACTCCTATTGCGTTCGCGTTCCCTCCAATCTGGAATGTCAAGAGATAGAATTACGTGCAGTGTACCTACGGACTAATGGCTTCGAAATTCAAAGTATTACGAAAGACATAAACGTAAAAATGACTTTATTCATGACGTTATTCAGTTACTTCCAAACATCGGTGACTACCTATCGCGCCTTCGTTAAAAAATGTAATAGGTACTATTGTTAGGTATTATGTGATAAATCTTACGTTCAAAACGTGTATACTAACATTCGTCACTTGGCTTGAAATAATCGAAATAGGATTAAATCTTTGATTGATATCTCGTAGCATGCTGTTCAATGCAGATACAATATTTTCTCCATTTGCAATCGTCGATTTTGTGATACAACCAAGGGGTAAGCCTGCTTTATTCTCACAGTGATGATTTTATCAACCGTCAGATTAAGAAATTTCAAAATAAAAGAAATTTTTAAATAAACTACAAAAAGAATCATAACGACACACGTACGTATCGCTAAAAAAAATCAGGAATATTTATCAATTTTGCAGCGTTCACAGCGGAGTCACCCCTTAACTGAAGATCTAGTCCCAGTGGAGTTGTTACTGGAACGGCTGAATTCTGTCGACGTGATAATGTCAGTTGTGAGGTACTCGGTTACCTTTGTGTGTATGTATAATGCTGTAGTTCATTTTCAGGGTGTCTGGAATTACAAGTATAGTTCTGTCTCTCAAAGTGAAACTGGTTCAGGACCAGCCAGTATCAACTTTCGAATCGGGTGTTCTATTCGGCTTGCCTTTATCTGTACCGCGGCGTGTGAGAGTTGGCGACAGCGACGAGCTATAAATTACGGTGCCCTCGCACCTACATATGTATAACTCCATCTATAATGCATTATTTATTTGTCTTTTGACCAACATCGAATACTCAATAACGAATGTATTATCGAAAACCGTGAGTATTATGTATTCCATTTGGGAAAGCTTAATACATGTTCAGTTGGATGCAAAATGTACAGTTTGAAACATCAGAGAATGAAATAGGTGTACGAAGGAAAGTGGTATGCTTCTGTGGCGTGGTGACGTACGACAAATCGTTTGGCGTTTCGACAGGAATCTGAAGGTAAATTTATTGCCTGGTGGTGTAAAGGCAGTTGCTGGAGGCGTTTACACTCCCGTTGCTATTTCAGAATAGTCAGCATTGCGTCGCCTGCATTTCACTTGCCGTTCAAAGACGTTCAATCGTTACGTTCTAAGAATTTATTATAGAAAAAAAAGGATTACTTGATACATGGATAGGTACGTATTTCCTTCGTAAACTGAAATTCACGTTCGAAGATTCAAAACCACAGAAAACTCTGTTTAACCCTTTCGACCCGATTTTTTCCTACTTGGGTTTTATTATATTTCGTTGTAGAAATACTGAGCTACGGGTAGGTACAGATCAAATTTGAAAGTTGTATGACAATTTGAAAAATTAGGAAAAGTTAAATAGGTTTAAACACTTCCGATCTTCTGTCGGTATCTTATATATGTATTTTTATGATATTCCTCTCACTGAATATCTATTTTACATATTTCAGACGGGTAGTTTCTTCTTATACTTTTTATTGGGCTTTATTGGGATTTCGATTCGGTATGAGACGAAGTTGCTCGAATACTGAAGAATTTGGCTGACCACCGAAAAGAATCAGCATGCTCCTCACTGATGGCCGTTCAGTATTCTCTCCCAGTTGATCTCGGTTCAGATCGCGGTTTATACGAATGGAACCATTCTAAGAATGTTATTACAACTCGTAATCCAGAATGCGTGGAATATCAAGCCCGAGTCAACGGCCCACTAAAGCCTCCTTTAACCGCCGCTCCTCTGGGACCACTACTGCTTTTCTATCTTTATACGGTATTCAGGAAACGCTTACCTCTGTCTTACACATCTCTCCCTCTTTCACTTCTATTTTGAACGTCATAGTGTTTTCTTCTGACAAAAACACACTTCACCATGCAAACATCTTGCTCCGACAGCGATGTGCTAATGTTCCAGTGGTTACCGCATAAGAGTAACGTTGTTATAATGTAGTTTCAATTATAATAGTCTCAGTACCACCCACAATGAGACATGGAAAATATATTAGAACGAGTGATATTGTGACAAATGTGTGTAGGTACATTGTAGTGATTGATACTACATTAGGGAAGTTTGAAACATTGGGTGTAATCACCAGTAAGAAACGTTATAATACGATTATGTTTTAAAAATAGAGTATAGTTTGATAACGATTTCTATTAACATCATCGGTTACAACGTATTACTAGGTTAAATCGATCTAACGTGATGTGTGTTGTGCACTCGTAGTCAAATATTGATTTCCAGAATACCGATTGACCCAATGTCCAATTGGCTCAGCAGTATTTGCTGGGAAAAGAAAAATAGATGTCTACAATATAATACAGTAGGCGACTAAAACTGTACATACTTCGATGTACTCAGCGTATTTCGCTAAAATTCAAATGCAATTTTCTCGCAACCGGAGCGCAATATTAAAAAATTATATCCTATATTTTCGTCTTATTTTGATCTGTAGAATTTCCACCTATGCGGTTTACCACCTGCAGCTAAACACCCTGTATATTCATTTTGATAATATTTTTACTTGCTAGAAATCATTTTTTTAAGCTACAACGAGCATAAAGTAAGTGGTAGAGAAGAAGAAATTAAACAAAATTTAGGGAATATTCTCTACATATTCATAAGGATGCATTAACTACATACTTCGCGCGGCGAAACGCTGCGCATTTGTCAGAACAGGAAACTGACCATCCAACACATCAAATTATTCATAAAGCTCGTTGTCAGCTATCTGTCCCAATTCACTGTTTAGGGAATCCTGTTGCTTCTAAATGAGTTTTCATTCGAAATTAAACGCGTTGCGATCTCCTTTCCATTTGTGTCTTTAACAAGTTTTCCGTGAAGGGGGAGCGTAGTTCCACGAGCGAACCAGTTCCACGTTCGATGAAAGAAACTTTGTTACACCTACTTTTATGAACAAAGAGTTAAACGAACTTCATTCGTTTGTCAGTTCCTGAAAATCGATGCACACAATTTTTATTACGTTTACGAAAAAAACAGCGATTATGACCCTTTCATCGATATCGAGTATCGAATATCGAAAAACGTAAACTGTACAATCTGAGCAATACATTTTTGGAAACCTACCGTGAGAACATTCTGTACTGGTGTTAAATACGTGTCAAGTGAAATTAAAATTCTGAGAGGAACATTCAGCTTTGCGCATTATCTTTTGATCTGAAAACTATTTTTAAAAATGTTTTCTAGACAATGTTCAGGCTTGTAAAAAAACGATTAAAACTTCAATGTACTATTATTCTTAAAATAATAGTATAATACACGTGTAACCATAAATCTCTATTAATTTTATTATTAATAAAATACAATTAGGTACGTACGTAGGCGTCCGAGGCAGAAATCAAGGAGTAATACTGGATAGACAAGGTTTATTGATAGAAATATGTACATGGTTTGGTTGGTAGGGCAGGATTACAAATTCGAGATCGGACATTTTGTCTACCTACCGCATTCTACTTTATTCTAGTGAGGCATCCAGGAGTTACGCTGTACTCTCCTGTTCAATTCGCGTCCAGGTATTATCACCACAGTCTCCATATCGAACGGACGTCTAGGAATAATCTCCCATATTCACCTTTCCTAAAGCTGGGGCGTCTAGGATATGCTCTGTACTTTCTCGACCTATAGGCGTCCAGGTATTATCGTCGAACAGGGTTACCAAACGTACCGGGGCATATGACGTACCTATTAAGTTGTAGTGGAGGCGGAACCTCGCATGTATAGAGCTATATCATACAACTTGTGCAATCTACATATGCGAGGATTCCCCCTTTATTACTCTCTACTATAGTTCAAATTATGTCAAGTTTAGAATCGTTCCATCTTTTCTTCCTACACTTCCGAACCTCTATATCTTTCATTATTGCTACGTTCAGCGAGGCTCTGACGCTAGACGCAACTCTCGTGTCATATTCCTTCAAGACTTCTCGATAGAAATAGAGAACTCTGTGTCAACAGCGTGGTAGAGACAGAGAGGACAGAAGATGTGGCAGCTATACGTAAAAAGTTCGTCTACACAGAGTACCTGAAGATGTCACCTATGCACAATATGATAATATTATTATTCAAAACAGTTGTGTATGGCATCGTTGCACCCGGGTATTGTATCACCGACCGGAATCCCTACTCTGTTGCCCGAGAGTGACCAATGGCCATATCTCGTCCTCTCTTTCGGAAGAACGAAGAAAGAAATGCCTCAGGGAGCCCCTAATTTGTTATCCGCGGCCGCAGGAATCAACCAGCGCGATCTCGCGATTCGCGGTTCTGCGCCTCACGTCTGTGCCCACGGGGCCTACAAACTTACTCTGGAAACTTCTCGCTGCTCAACTTTTCTCGAAGTTCCTTTTTCCGCATGCTACAGTTATTAATAAATGCATTCGGCGTTTATTTATCCTGATTACATATATTCGAACTGTAGCTTCACATACCTATTTGTCAGTCAGTGTTTTGAGTTATAGTTTCTGTCTAAACTTTAATGTTTAATAGTTTATAGCTCACTTCACTTAAAAAATTATTTATTGTTTTATAAAAAGGCGGTTTATAAGGTGGGACGTACATAGTTGTGCATTTGAATTGCACAAAACAATGAGTGCAGATTTAAAAGTTGCAATAAAGCGCTCATTTGATATCGAATTTGCATCAAACGTGCACCAAAAGATGTAGATTTTTTTTAAGTATATTTCACGTTATAACTCAAAAACGATCCAAAATAGAATTGCTCCCCCCCCTTGCTCCAAAAAGCGGAAGGTGTTAACAGTTTTTTGCTATCTGATGAATAACGTTCGTGCTTATACTGCTTACACGAAGCGTGATTTATACTAATGAGGAGAAGCTCAAATGCTTTTGATTTATGGTGACTGGGAGCGCAATGCTGCAATGACACAGCTGTAATCTGAATGATTTCTTAATAGTAAAATCATTCATCGCATCGCATCTCCCAGCGGTTGCATAAAATACATCAGGTAATTTGTAGCTTTTATCGAGTCAACCGAAACCGTGCCAAAACTGTAACGCGAAACAATGAAATGAGCTGCTCTATACAACATTTTGTATGATGGATACTGATTATACATTGTTCATTGAAGCGTTCACAGGACGATTCTCGTATCGCGATACTGATTTCGTGTATATTTAAATCGCAATTATCACAACCGATTTCTAAAACAAATTATTTTTGTAGAAATGGTTCGCTTCAGAAGAAAAGCTTCGAAAATTTGCGAATAAGATGGATAGTTTCTCGAGCGTATTTAAAAAAATTTGTTTTCGATCAAAGAATCCTAACGTGCAACGAAAACTACACTGATATAGTTTATAAAAATAAAATGAAATTTGATGTCGGACTTGCTGTTCCATAGTTACTTATCCTACCGGCGCGCGTGAGGGGTCTAGAAGATTAATTAATATTTTAAATTATATGCATGTTTTTCTACTCATTGTTTTTATAGTTTCTTAAGATATTGTACTAAAGGTAGGAAATACAAATTTATATGAAAACTGGAAATTATTCCTGAAAAAATTCTTAAAAATGGCTTACTTTTCCCGCCGCACAGTGGTTCGAGTATACTACATGCTAGCTGGACAAAATTATTTTTTCGCGGGTTTGGGTTTATATGGGGTTCAAATTGTTAGAAAACAAACCTGATTCGTATTACAGTTCATTATTTCAATAAAAATATCAATAAAATAAAAATATGACTAATTCAATAAAGGAAAAATAACAAACCAACAGTATTGTACTTTAAATATAATTAACAGTTATAACATTATGTCTATTCCCGTAATTTCTGAGTTTCTAAGTTTAAAACCTGCTTTTTGAAATAAGTTTTCCCTGCATCGCTATTAAAATAGTGTTTTACTATATGTTCCACGTCGATCCACGCGACAAGGGTTGAATCTACGGAAAGTAGAGACTTTCTAGTTTATTTTAATCAAACAATCGATCTGCAAAAATTTGCAAAACCATATTTTTCTAATTGTTTTCGAGCGCGACGCTCGGTAGCACCACTCAGTGGATTAAAATAGTGTTTTACTATATGTTCCACGTCGATCCAGGCGACAAGGGTTGAATGTACGGAAAGTAGAGACTTTCTAGTTTATTTTAATCGATCGATCTGCAAAAATTTGCAAAACTATGCCGAGCGTCGCGCTCGAAAACAATTAGAAAAATATAGTTTTGCAAATTTTTGCAGATCGATCGATTGATTAAAATAAACTAGAAAGTCTCTACTTTCCGTACATTCAACCCTTGTCGCGTGGATCGACGTGGAACATATAGTAAAACACTATTTTAATAGCGATGCAGAGAAGACTGATTTCAAAAACCAGGTTTTAAACATAAAAACTCAGAAATTACAGGAATAGACATAATGTTATAACTGTTAATTATATTTAAAGTACAATATTGTCGTTTTGTTCTTTTCCCTTAATTGAATTAGTCATATTTTTATTTTATTGATATTTTTATTGAAATAATAAACTGTAATACGAATCAGGTTTGTTTTCAAGCAATTTGAACCCCATATAAACCCAAACCCGCGAAAAAATAATTTTGTCCAACTAGTATGTAGTATACTCGAACCACTGTGCGCCGTCACAAGTGGTGTTTACCCTTAAGGTCTGGGCTTGGGCACACATATAGGTAAGTTCCATATCAATACTCCTCCGCCAGTGTCAGTGGTAAAAAATACATAAGTATACTTTCCCTCTGTTTGAATGGAGCAATTCACACTTGTTTGTGTCAGTGACGTCCTTCTCCTTCAGTGTCGAATCCGTATCCGAACACTGAAATTAAAATTCCTGGGCCACGATATTATGGTTCTTTCACTGGCGCTGTCTTTAAATCGCTTGAATCGGACCTTTTTTATAACCCTGATGGGTTCTCAGGTCGAAGCTATCAAATGACGCGCTTCGAGGGTCATAAACCCTAGACTCATACGGAGAAAGATAGCAATATGCCATTCAGTACCTAACAAAAATCCAATTTTCTATATTTCGTGTTAGATCTTCATTGATACGATGCCAGTAATTTTAAATTTTATAATAAAAGTATAATACCGTTACTCAATCACAGTTCGAAATTTTTAAGCTTCAAATCATTCCCATTTTCTAATAACACGTGTATCTACAGTAGGGGAGACCGGGGCTAAAAGTTCCGGGGGTAAGTTGTTCCGACGGTTCTATCTTCAAAAGGAAAAGAGCGTTGTACTTCAAAATATTTTTTCCGTGTGAGCTGATCGCGCCACTCACACGGAAAAAATACTTTAAAGTACAACGCTCTTTTCATTTTGAAGATAGAACCATCGGAACAACTTACCCCCCGGAACTTTTAGCCCCGGTCTCCCCTACCATAACAGTACACGTCGTCGGCTTATTGGTAAAACTAACAAGTCCACTTTTGTTGAAAATTGAGATTTCGGTTTTTAGCAAATGCCAAGTGCATTCTCTTTTAGTAAAGACCAAAATCTTATTTTTTTAAAAAAAGTGGACTTGGTTAGATTTATCAATAAGCCAACGATATTATTATTCACTGTGCCAATTTATAAACTTATAATATATGTATGTGTTACTGTGTAGTCACTTTCTTCGAATAAATCGGTTCGTTTTGAGTTTCTAATTGATAGATATAGTTAAATATTTGAAAGAAGACGAATCGTTCAGTAGTGAGTTGCGACTCGTCGACCAGCTACGTATTTTTCTTCCCTGCCGCTCGACCTAGAAGAAAAGTGGCCATTGAAAGACATGTTGCTCGAACAGTACACACTCAATGAATGCCACTTTCCAGCTGGATACTAAAAGAAACTGCTCTTTCAGTCCCAACATCAGCTTTTTTATCGAGCTGGCAACTTCAAAGGCTTTCAAAAGCTTCGACATTCGTACCGCCTTTAGTAACACACCATCATCAAGCTGTTCTACAAAACTTAAGTCTATTGTAATGAACTGTACCTTATGTTATAATATACTGCGTCTTTATTACGCTGTCGCATAAAACGCTCATATCACGTTTCCATGATAATTTCTTTATCTTCTTATGGTAGACAGCTTTAAACTCTCTATCATAATTGAATTCACGTTATTCCTTGCGCAATGCTAGATTTTAATATTCCCTGATTTGTTTTCCGTTAAATATAGTCAGTAATAATATAACTAACGTCTTAACATTAAATAGTTAATATTTTATGCAATAGCAAGCTGAATTGGCCACATTGGTAATATAATCATGCGGTCTCACAAAATTACGAGTGTATATATACATATATATATATAGCACAATAAGAAAATCAACAGGAGTTTCCTGGCGGATTCCTAGTGGTTTCCGTATTCATCGTTTGCAAGAAATACTTGCAACATAGAACTATTTAGACTAATGCAATATATCTATAATTTGTAATTGGTCTATCGGAATATTTCTCCAGTCTTTCATAAAAAAGTATCTTATCTGCTTGTAAAAGTACACTTAAGAGGGTATACGAAACGGAGTACGAATAATTCTTACAAATGCTGATTTACATCAAAACTCTTAACGTTCACGATATAAGAAGCTCACATAAACCAGTATAATAAATTAAAAATTGATGTACAATCGCTAACGACTTCTACAACTGGATACGGCTTTAAATGTACTTTACCCATTTAAGATTAAAATACTTACGAGCTATTGCACAAGAGCATCTTAATTCAACTTTCTTTTGCAGAATGAAATATTAAAAAGTATGAAGTTTCATTAAACAGAAAGATGGAATTAACCTTTGGAACGGTATGCACACAGATATATAAGTTTATAGCGGTAATGTTGGAAAATGGATCATCCAAAGCCATTTGAAGTTTAATCTTGTCTTATAACTATTTTTCAATCTACAACCATTTCAGTGATATGCAGCTCATTTTCAGAGGAAACTATATTTCATTTCATTATGTTATCGTATTACTGACAAAGAACATGGTGAATATATTCCCTAACTTGCTTTGTTCCATTATCACTGTTCAATCTACAAGTGCGTAAATTGAAGTTAACATAATTTAAATACAAATGAATATTATTTTCCAAAATGAATTTCGCACATTGATCATCAAATAGTTCATCGTGTTAAAAAATGTTTGAAATGTGATTAAAACTTTTAATCACATTTAATCATGAGCTCTCGGTAAATTAAACTTCATTACTAATATTAAATATTATATATAGAGTGCAGCTAAATTCGTGATATGCAGTGGGGGACAAAAGTATACCTATGGACACTTTTAAAATCGTATAACTTATTCAAAGTTGGTCCAAATTACTTGAGTTTTTTTGAGAAGCTAGAAGGATTAGTTGGCTAAGTGACGTGTTTTGTCGTTTTGAAAAATGTTGCAATTGGTCGGAATAGCAAAAAAAAATAGGAAAGATCATTTTTTCACTCACTTTTTTGTCTGTGCTCGTAATGAAAATTGAAAAAATGCCTTTTGTAGGTCGAAGTAAGTTGTATACACGCCTAAAATTTCATCAAAATCGGTTAACGTTGCTCTGAGCTATAAACGCTTAAAGATCGCAGAATAAGGTCGAAAATCGCTGATTTCCGGGAATTTCGCGATATTCAAGCTTATTCTGCGATATTCAAGCGTTTATAACTGTTTGGACCAATTTTGAACAAGTTATACGATTTTAAAAGTGTCCACATACTTTTATCCCCCACTGCAACGGTGATGTAACGCTGTATTATTAACTGCGAAAATAAATTAAAAATGTGGAATAACATTTTTTCATACGAGACTTCGGTTCCGAGAAACACAGTTTTGAGAATTCGCGGAGTACACGTGCACTTAGCAGCTGAATAGATGTAGAAAGAACGGCATAAGTAAAAAAAACTAGGTTAACTAGAAGGTAGGTACAAGCGAAAGTAAAGGAGAGGAAAAAAGGAAGTTAGGATAAGTTTGAGAAGTAAGGTAGAATAAAAAAGTGTAATGGATGTAAATTTAGCAGATAAGAGATTTTCGTGTCTTTTGTTGGGAAATTGTAATCTCTAAAGGCATAAAAAACTTACCAGATATGTATACAGCAACAGATGTAGGTATGTTAAGCAAGGGGAGCATGTGTAATCAGGGAATTTTCAAAACTAGCTTTGTCGACACCGCAACCTCGTAGGAAAAAATATGATTCTGAGCTTTCAACTTATTTTTTAATAAGGAATCACCTTGCATAGCTGACCCACGAATTTGACTACGTCCTTCGCATGAAATTCTTGTTGAAGTTAAATTAATGCAACATTCAAAGGCGTATATTGCATCTTCAAACGTCTTTTATCAAATTGTCATGATTGGCGTCGTCAGAGTGTGTGCTGTTTACACTCCGATTTGGCAACGATCGTGCCAAGTGCCCCTAATTCGTGAGCCGAGACTTATGAATGTCGTCACCTTTGATCTATATTTGCTCGTACCTTTAACGCCTATTGCTGCCGTTCTAAGTCTTTAATCAACAGCTCAAAGCTGTTAATAGGATATACGAACAGAGCAACTTTAGCCCGGAATTAAATTTACTTGGAATTAATCCTATTTACGCTTTTGGCGTCTTCACCCTGATTTTCTCACGGCGACAGCAAATAAAAGATAATTACTGCGGCCGTTATAAATGCGAGTCATTTCAAAGTAATATGTAAGTGGCATAATATTAATGTAGTATTAGTAAACAATGTGAGTATTATTGTTTGCGATAAGCGTCAGAGAAGGATTAAAGAAAGTTGCGTATATTTTCCAGAAGTGTAAATATAAGGGTCGAATGAAATTGTTAACTTTTATAGATAAAAGTTATTTATCGAACTTTTAACTTTTAACTTCTAAATCATTTATTTTCTGTTTTAAGTTAACTTTGTACGATAACACTTTAATTCTATTGTAAGAGTTTTAATAGTTATTTTATGTTCGATTAATAAACGTTCTGGAGGATTATATACTTTTGAACAGATATTTTAGGGTAAAATATAAGGATTAGGAATATTTTTTTTAATTAATATTATTTACGGAATTGGAAGCAGGATCAATATGGATCATTTGATACCTGGTTTATATATTTAATAGTGAATCGTATGTACTGACCATTTAATTTAAATTCACTCTTTACTTTAGATTAACCTTTCCTTTACAGTGTTAATATATTTTAGTTGTTCTTCTAATAAAGAAAATTTTCAGTAATGGAATATTTACAGTAGAATATAGGTTTTCGTGAACACAACATAATTCGTAAAACAATTCTAGGTGTATACACTAAACTTTGCTTGTTATTAATGTTAGAACATTAAATTTCCCGCGGCATAATCAGCGCACCCTCTATAGCTAATTTACACATGCAGAGTGAGGTTGGCATTTGGTGTGGTAAGCGTGGAAGCGTTAGAGTTCATGCTGTTATATCGAAGACTCCTTCGCTTATCATATATTATTTTCTGCTATACAATAAACCTTTATTATTACGTCGACTATTGTAGTTGTCTCTACGTTCCCTGAAACAACCTGACAATGAATAAATAAAACTTTATCATGCAAATCTTGCTTGATGAATTATATTTAATCTTTAATATTTAGTTAAATGGGCTACAAGTGTTTTAAATTATAATCACGCGTACTTGTTTTACACGTTATACTTTTAATATGTGCAGCGGCACGTACTATCGAATTAAAACATCTGGCAGCAATGACATTAACACCGACGGAGGCTACATTAACGTGGTTTAATTTATTCCCTTCTTCCTTCATTCCATTAAAGGAATTCATGTAAATACAAATTGCCTGTTTCAAAAATAATCGTAAAATACCTTCTGAGTTTTCTGTTTCCATTCTTATATACGCTTTAATATTTTCTTATGACAGAAGATGAATTCCTGGTCTGTTCTTCACAGGCATCTTCCACTTACGGAAGTAAACCGTAGGTATAGTATCGCATCTTGCATCACTATAAATTGAGGAGGCATTTTTCAAAAGGGCACATTTCGACATAAGTAAAATTTATAATAACCGCAAAAAACTGTGGTACTTATGTTTATTAAAAAAAAGCTTTTTTTTCTTGCTAGTACACGTACATTTAATTTTTCCATCTAATAGCGGTAATGTTTTAAATTTGGCAACATTGTTTTAATAGTTATTTAAAAAACGTTTAGAAATAAGCCTTTTTGATGGAAACTATACAAAGTAAGCCCTTCTGTATGAAACCATTTGGAAATAAACCCTGGAACTTTCACAATCTTCTGCCATTTTCAAAATATAATATAATGTTTATGGTTACTTTGTTTTGCGACATTCAATTGTAAAGATACCATGACACTGGGTACATTTCTAAACTAATTTAGTAGGTATATGGTTGAGTAACCCTATGGAATTAAGTTCCATTTGTTTCGAATACATAACAATTTCATAGATTTTAATCGGAAGTAGGTATATCCGTTTTATTTCAGACGAAAAAATGATTTCACTGTCATCAGATATACTTGGAAATAAGATCTATTGTATGAAATATGTATTTTCACTTCATTTTTTCAAAAAGAAATTAAACCTATTTTGCTGTGTTTTGTGCCATTGGGGATGTAATTTAACATTATTATGGCGATGGCATCAAAATTTGCTTCAAAGTCAAAACTGGAAATATGTATGCCCTTTTGAAAAATCATTCCTCAAATATAAGATAATACTAGGTAATTATTCATTATGATACGAATCGAATACAAATTTTAATGTAGTAAGAATAGTCTCTTGGTTTCATTCTGCAATAAAAGCAGACAAATCAGTTAACTATATTGCTGACATCGAAAATCGCAGCTAACTCTGACAAGATTGATTTTTCAACTAATGTGCATCAAGGGGGTAGTCTATATACCATTCCATCTAAGAGTAGACCTACATTCCTACCGATTTGAGACCGATCTGCGCAGCTCCCACGGATCTGAACTACGCGATTCGTTTCCCTGTCGTTTTCCTACCTATCAACATTTTTCATATGTATCCGTACGCGAAACGAGTTTACTCACGATGCATGGCCAGACCGCCATGCACGACGCACGTTCAGACCGCCGTGTGCGACGCACGGACGACAAAATAGTAATAGGGGAAATGCAGCAACAGCGCGATACGACTCTCCATACGCATCGGTAACTATGTCTTTCCTGCATTTATCGGCAAGCTGGATTTGAACCAATGCTGGTGCTACGTGGCTCGAATACACCATCGTATACACATGTATACCATCAAATCCTCTGACGGAGAAGTCTTCTTGAAACCTCATTCTGTCACTATTCGAGCTGTCCTCAGTACACGATTCATAAATTCATTATTATTTCAACATACGGCGCTTATTAGCGTTCAAACGCACTAGATCCGCTTGCACGAATATCTACTGGAAGCAATTATACCCGCAAAACATCCTTTTTGTCGATTCCACGACGAAAGTTGTTTGAAACGGTTTGTTTACTTTACTACATCGCGTATACGTACATGTTTTTCCTAATTTGTGTGAGTGTGCGCACACAATCAAGGCCCAGTGAGACGGCAACGTTAGGGGTGTACAGGACTATTGGAATCTCGGAAATTGATTGTTTTAATACTATTAATTCTGAAAGTGTCATCCTTTGTGAACATTTACAACAAAGTTTCATGAGGAAATTCAAATTATTACGGAAATTATGGCGTTGAACGTAACTGAGTGCACCGTCGAGTAACGGCCTCGCAGAGCAGTATTGGCGTAGGGGACTTAGCTTTGAAGCCGTTTATCTCGAAACTACATTTTTAAACACCGTACATCACCGTGTACATCATAACTTTTAAACGAATGAATATTTTCACTTGAAATTTTAACTGAGGGTGTAGAATTCCTTTCTCTGAAGCAAGGAATTTCCGCATTCATATTGGATGTTTGTACAAAAATTTTATAAACGATTAAACACGATTTTGTTCCGTAAAAATGTAGGAAAAAATTGATTTGTGTGTAATTTTCACAATTTTTATTGAAATTCGCGAGTCAAGTTACATGCTGTAGATTTTGGTTTCGAAATTATTCAGGCCAAATCATTTTTCGACCGAGCTCCACATTATGAAGAAGAGTGTTTTGTAGGTTCAGTTAAAATTTCAACTAAAAATATTAATGGGTCCTCGACTTATGATGTTCACCGTTTAAACGCGTGCATTGCGCAGTGCCCTCTTTGACGCTTTGTAATTCCTTTAATATTTAATATTTTTCGGGTTTCCTCGTCTTAAAATGTGTGTTATATCCACAATAAAGTATTGTGAAATGTGCGAATGTTATGAACTATTAGTCGTCCTTCAATCCAACCCAAAAGGAACCGTTCATTTTAGCCGTCTAATACCCGTGTACCCCCTTAATCTCTATGATGTATCACTTTATTGATAATCCAAATCTATTGTTGTGTTAAGATTATGTCGCTGTGCAGTTCAACTTACAGCCGAAACATTATCATCTGACTAGAGTAATCCACAGGGAATGAAACATCGCATGGATGGAAATGATCCGTTCGAGTAATTGGTACTGATACGACAACCATTGTTCGCAGTGGTGCGGTTAGATTTCCTTTCATATCTTGAAAATGTAGGTATTACACCCAGTAATCCATATTCCCGGTTCCTGTGAACCACGTAACACGTATGCGTAACCGCAAAAGACGTATGCGAAAATTCCATAGTCTGTCATATTTATGATCGTTGGAACTTAATATCAAGAATTCTTGAGTTAGTATGCCATAGATAGAACCATTAAAGTAGCTTACAGCATTATCCTTAAATCGATGAATAAAGCCTTCCTGTGTTATATCACGGATATGTGCACTATGTACACACTAAAATGTTGAGATAGTTATTGGCAATTTTGGATTTATTAAAGTTTGATAAGTGTTACTGAAATCTTTCGGGCTATTACGTTTACGTAGGAAAATGTACAATAACTCTGAATTACTTAAATGCTTTGGTGACTACTGTTGACAATAATAATACACTATATATTGTTACCATAAATAATGACGAAGGTGTTGACAACAGTATGGTTTCGTTAGAATTATTAGATTATCCTATAAGTAGTACAATCATGTCTATAAAACTAATTTTTATTACAATGCAAAAATTCCAAATTCCAAAATGATTCTACTTCATGTTTCGATTTTTTTAATTTACACGGACAAAGTTACACGAAAGTGGATCAACGTTTTAAACAAAGAAGTAATACAAAATATGTTAACTTTGTATATATTACATACTCGAATGGATTGTTTTAGAAACTATACATAACTGAATTTTTCATTGAAAAGTAAACAATTTTCACATTTTAATTGTAGAAAATTAGAGGAAGCAGAATACAATATTCATATGTATATTGCAGATTAATCATCAAGAAAAATTTGTTGAAAAGGTACTTGCGACCCAATTATCTATGTACCTAGGGGTAAGCATGACAATCAATCGGTCAGTTGATTGCACACGATGAGAAAAGCTCCGCTATTAAATCTGTACGTACGTCTGGTTTAATTAAGACAAGCAATTCCCAGTAGACTCAATTTTATAAACTCGATAATACGGAATAAATCAATTGTCAAATTATTGAATTATTGCACAATATCGGGCACCAACGTTTTCATAATTTACACGACTGTTAATATCGGCAACGTTCACGAACGCCGAGCTTTGATGAATAATTTCTGCAACTTGTTGCCGTTGTAACGAGGCCGAAGTCAGTTTTCGTTAAAGGTTTTTAATGCAGCAGCAAATGTTCAGATATAATCGACTGAATAAATAGAATAAATTGTTATCGTGCCATCTTTCTCGATACATTTAATTCTACAATGAAGGATAGTAATATTCATATTAGTTCTCAAAGGTATAAACATTACGAATCACTGTTACGTCAGTAGGAACTTTTACTTTATCAGAAATCACATGAAATAAAATATATTCGTCCCGCAGGCGGAAATAGGAACATTTTAAGTGATGTATAATAAATGTGAGTAAAGTATCACGAGTCGAAGGCGTGTACAGTTTTACTAGATGGTACATTGCTAAAATGTGCGCAAATAAGCATTGGAAACCTTGAAAGCCCGATAGAACATTTACTAGTATGGGTAAAATGCATGGTCTTGACAGCTTTTGACACATTTAAACTACATGTGCTGGAAGTTGGCTCTCGAAAGTTTAATTACTCATATCTTGTAAATGGAGCCTCAGATTGCAAGATGTCGAAATATGGCTCGACTTCTGCTAGCATGTCATTCAACTTGTCTGAAAGACCGGCTTGTCACTAATATTTTCAAAAATATTCAGTTGCCATGCTTTACGTGCCTCACCTTGTATGCAAGTATAGTATATTACTATACTATATACTAATACAATTTGACAAATACCTACTAACGAATTAATATTCTATAAAATAATCGTACTTCCTAATAATATAATATATAATATATAATATATAATATATAATATATAATATATAATATATAATATATAATATATAATATATAATATATAATATATAATATATAATATATAATATATAATATATAATATATAATATATAATATATAATATATAATATATAATATATAATATATAATATATAATATATAATATATAATATATAATATATAATATATAATATATAATATATAATATATAATTATAATATATAATATATAATATATAACATATAACATATAACATATAACATATAACATATAACATATAACATAATTAATACCTTCTCTGAAAAATTTCATTTCATATCTCACGGCCCTTCATGTCCGTGTTTTACACGAATATTAAGTCCATATTAAAGAACACCTCTATTATAAAACACCTGGCTTTAGGTCCCACTTTAATTTTTGACAATGGCGTAAAGGTAACAGAATGAGCTTTATAATACTGTATAGAATATAACGTTACCTATTGGATTTGTGAAAACAGCAGTAATTTTTTTAAATTGATTGTTTATTGTTGTTAAAAGCCTTGTGGAACGCAGATAAACGCTTACATTCCTAAAAATTATTGATTTGCGAGAACACGCATGTACCAAGAATGCTTTGCGACAAATATATCACGAACGTTATTATCGATTTATGCATCCGCAAACATTGCCGATATTAACACTCATGTAAACGAGCAAATCGTCGAGACCCGGCGCTCAGCAATAATCCGATAATTCGATAATTGATTTATCATGTATTATCGGGTTTATAAAACTAATCCAACTGGGAGTTGCCAGCGTTAATTAAAACGAACATGCCTGCAGATTTAACGGCGAAACTTTTCTCATTGCGTATAACAACTTGAGCGATTGAATTCGTTGTTTGTAGCCAATTGAATAACCGAGTATATTTCAATTTATTTTTAACCCCTAGCCCAGCGGATACACTATGCATTTAGTCCCAACCAAAACAATTTATATTATTCATTATTAATGTTACTTTTTTTTAAATAAATGAGAACTTTAAACCACAAAATGTTTAAAATCTACTACAACCACATAGCCTGTGAATTGCACGAACAAAACTCTACATGAGTCAAAATGGACTCCGTATCCGTTTTCGACTGTCGAGCTATTCAAGGTTAAGCGATTATTCTGGTGTACTTTGTTGCTTTTGAACACTAAACAATGAAAGATATTTTCAGTTATGTTTCATCTAGATGGAAACACAGGAACTCATATCCATACATATATGTTGTATCAAATTATTTTTAACTATATTTAAATATTTAAGTACTATATAATTTGGTTTTATTGAAAATTTATTCATAAGTGGTTTTTGAATATTTATTCTTCCAATTTATATTATTTTCCAGAACGTCAATATTAGTTTATTATTGTAGCGTTATCGTCTAATGCTTCTCATTAGTTTGTATTGTAAGAACACTTTCTGAAGTGTTGCTTTTATTTATGATTCTAAAAAAGGTAATTTTCTTAAAAATACTATTTTATTAACGCCACGTGAATATTGAATTGTAATTTAGAGCATACGATCTACTCCTTTATACTCCTAACGATCTGTACACATAATTCGTTGTAGGTACATATTCACAACGTGTGTCGCTTGGAATTCTGTGGTAATCGAAATTTTATCCATCTGTAGTAAAGACTCTAATCACAACTGAGCGGAACACTATTTTCGTGAAAATTTAATTAGACTAATGTCTTTAATACTTAATTGAAAACTTTGTCAGGGGGCGCGGGTTGCGTTATCGCCTAAAGTTCGCTTTTCTGTCTCTGCAATCTGTCGAATAATTAGTAGACTTACAAGTTTTAATCAGTTCCTCTCTTCGATTCGACAAGTTCTACGTTTCCTTGAATAATAGCTTTGTAATATGCGATTCCTGTGACCCTCAAGGGAAACGCAGAACTGGCTGGTTGAAACGTCGCTACTAAACTAATTAAAGTGCCATCAAGCATACGTGAATATGGTCAGGAAACCTACTGTTTCGCACACGTTCAAGCATCAAATACTCCAATTAATTAATTTTGTAGATCTTAGCGCCCGGCTTATAACATTATTATTGTCCCGGACGTTAATATATTGTATTACAAACAGTATACCCACTTGTGTATACATATTTAAATACAGCAAAACATGTTTTAATTTTTCTTAGAATATAGCATTAGCATAAGAATGACAATTAAAAAAAAAAAAGAAATTGAAAATGCTATGAAGTAATTTGAAACTGGGTACATGGATATATTAAGTTAAACAATTTTTATTTTTAGTGAGGAAACATGAAAATAGTAGCACTAACCTCAGAGCACAGCCTGAGAACATTTTCCATTATGTAAACAAACACTTGATAAAGCGTTAAGAAATATTAAACACGTGTCTCCTTGTTTTTGTTATAAGAAACATTTCTCCAAATATTGGTGAACCAAAATATGTAGTCTTCCTATAATTAAATCCAAACTATTTTTCAAATCGAAAAATGTTATGGGCAAAACATACCTACTCAATTTTGCATGGTTTTGTAAAAAAATGTAAAAATCCATGTGAAACTTTATAACTTTCTATTGAAAGTTCCTTTGAGCTCAAATAAAAATAAAAAACCGAATTAGTTGGATGTTCAGGCGCCGATTGAAGCCGCCACGCGAGAAAGCAAAAGAAATCCAGCATACGCAGAGTGCGTTCAGCGCACTCAACCGCTACGTAGCCGCTCACTGATTTTGCACTGAACGCTACCGCTAGGTTGCTCAGCGCTCAACACGTTTAGTGAGCGGTCGCCATTTTTTCGAGCGTAGATAAACTCCGCTACTTTTACGGAACGTGTTGAGTTGCTACAAATATCGCTACTCTCACAAGTGTCGTTCAACGGAACCAGGACCGATCACAGTTGAGCTCCGCTGAACGCACACATTGTATTTCCACGGTTGCCTGTGCGATTGGGATACCGGGCGGCAATATCTTACAATTTTAAATTTACAATCATATTGGAATAGATAAAATTTTACTTTTAACTGTTTCCGGAAAATTTATTTTTTTGTACCATTTCATCAACAAAGAAAAGTAGTAATGAATAGAGACTCCAACAGCTTCAATTATCACGATTGGCATGTACGCTGCTGCCTAAAAGTTGAAAGCACCCGCTGGTTTTAAATAAATTATTACTTTTGGTTCTAAACACCAAGTAACGCAGTGAAATTCGCAGTGCTACAGTTTTTTAAACATTTTGACTACAATATTCTCTTAATGACTTACCTCGGAAACTCCAAAGCAGAAGTGAAACTTCGTTAACATAAACTGTTGCCCAAACACGGAAAATAATCTTTACTGATTTATAAAACAGCATCAGTGTTAAAACAATTAGAAACTTGTTCACAAACCAGGCATACCTACTAGGTCAAGAGATCAAAATTATTGCTACTTAACTAGTTTTCCCTAAGCTCTAAAGACACAGCTTCTCAAACTCATGCCTGTGTGTTTCTATAAAAATACATTTTTATTTTGATTTTTGCGTTGGCCTTAATTCATACTTACGTTACTAGGTTATAAAAAGCGCAAGTAATAATTATATCAAAGCCAGTATATGTATACGGTAACCTGGATTTATTTAAACACCGGTGCGTGCAGCATACTTTTGGGCGGTAGTGTATGTACAGTGGCGGACATATACTTATGAACACAGCGATAATTAAACTTCCAGGAACTGCATCATAAAAGCCATATTAGATTTAAAGATTTTCATCACGTACTTTGAAAGTGTAATTTATGTAATGGTTTCTGGGATATTTGTGATCGCCAAGGTGAACATAACTCACAATGTACTGGAGTTTGTAATGTTTACCTACGACACATCGGTGGACACATACTTATGAACACACGAACTGAACGACTTTCCTACAGTGTAAACAAACAATGTTCAGTTATCGTTGTGCCAGAAACGATCGTGGACGTTCTGTACATTACACAGTATACGTGAAAGTTATTTTAATTATGAGTAAAGGTAAAAATATTACACCAAAGCAACGGCTGCAAATACAGTTGCTTCGAAAGCACGGTAATACATATCGAAGCATTTCTAAGGAATTGGGAATATCTGTTGGAGCTTGTTACGCAGCTGTAAAGCATATAAAAGTGAATAAAACAGCAGATAATGTTCCTCGGAGAGAAAAACCACGTAAAACGGATGTTCACACTGACCGCGTGATTCACCGAACCTCCAAAGCTGATCGTTTTAAAACTGCTGTAGATATTCATAATGAAATATCACCGTATTTGAAGCAAACAATAAGTGTAAGAACGGTTCAACGTCGCTTAAATGAGTTTAATTTGATGGGGAGAGTAGCCCGAAAAAAACCTCTAATATCCGAAAAGAATCGACGTGCTAGACTTCAATTCGCAAAAACTCATATTACATGGACGGTAGAAAAATGGTCCAAAGTTGTGTTCACTGACGAAAGTAAGTTTAACCGATTTGGTTCTGATGGCAAATCTTATGTGAGACGTACAGCTGGAGAAGAATTTAAAAAAAATTGTACAAAACCAACCGTTAAAGGTGGTGGCGGGTCAGCACTAGTTTGGGGGTGTATGAGCATGAATGGTACTGGCCCAATACATCGGATTACAGGAATTATGGATCGTTTTGTTTATTTAGAGATTGTAAAAAATGTTCTTCTTCCATTTGCTAAAGATAAAATGCGTAAAAATTGGATTTACCAGGCAGATAACGATCCAAAACATACGGCACGTATTGTAAAAGAATTTTTAGCAAAGAAAAAAATAAATGTCATGAAATGGCCTGCTCAGTCCCCAGATCTCAATCCAATAGAGATGCTGTGGATTGATGTTGATCGTGAAATAAAACGGCAGAAACCAAAAAATATCCAGGATTTATTTAAAACAATTGAAGAAGCGTGGAAGTCCATTCCAATCGATAGGTGTATTCGTTTAATTAATTCTATGCCTCGACGGTGTGCCCAAGTTATCAAAAATAGGGGGAGAGCTACAAAATATTAGCTTAATAATGTTTGGTATTATTTAGACCTTTGAAAATGATTAGAAATTAAGAAAATCTTGTTCGACAATTATGTTCATAAGTGTGTGTCGCTGAAATCTGTAACCAGAAATGTTGTTCTTTTATTATGTTGCATTTGTTATCAATTTGAAATAAAATATATTATATGTATCCAAAGAACATAACTTGTGTTATTTATAATTCCAATATAAATACATGATCTATGTCCGTTTGATTGTAAAACGTAATAAAAGATTGAAAATGACTATGTTCATAAGTATATATCCGCCACTGTAAGCAACAAACCCCCTAGATTTTTATTTCAGAGAGTATAAAAAATCTTTCGTGTAGATACATTTTACAAATTAATGACGTTAACCTTTAGAGGACTGATTTTTTTTTAAAAAAACAGTGGTTTTCAGTTTCCAAAAATTGATATATATAATGTATATTTTGTGCAGAATTAGAGGACTTACACAGAGTCCCAAAAGGGGCTTTGCCGGTCCGGAAAGGTAATAAAAATTTTAACGTTTTTAATTTCAAAAACTCGGTATGTCTGGGGGTTTTTGACACCGCTGGTTATGAATCTGTAGTCGGATTGTAAAAATGTTTGACCTACATGCCAGTTTTACTGACCAAAACGAATGAACATATACGAAAATTCAGAGAACTTTCTATTAGCGTTACCCAGAGCTATCGACGTAAACATAGAAAGTTTTTATATTATCTTTCCTTTTTTTCCATGTTTTTATTATTATCTTTGGTATTTTTATGTTGTTTCAGGAATTACTTTATTTTGTCGTATTTTTTGTGTTCTTTTAGCAGAACGGATTTATAGTCGAACATACACAAAAAAAGCAGTCGAACACTAACAAACACATGCGTATTTATACTTCAAATCATTTTTAAGTAGTGTGCTTACTCAAAGCCCCAAAAAGGGCTTTGTTAGTCCCCTAAAGGTTAATATACTGCAAGAAGAAGTTTGAAATTATTTAAAAATTATTTAAATGACGATTGATATGTTTCAGTCATCACAAATTTCAATGTTAAAATAAAACACGAGTATTCCGTTTAATCCTTTATAACTCGAATCCTGTCATATATACGATCTATGTTTGTGTAACATTTTTTAATATACCTACATTGCAAAATTACACTGAATTGTTCAAGTGTATGTATGAATCACCATCTGTAATAAGATTCAAAGTCCCACATATTTAGTGTTAGAGAGATGATACTCGATGGAACTGTATGTGGAAATTGAAGCGACATTGGAAACGAATTACATTAGAGAGTCAAAGGAAGTTCTTCGTAACGACGTTTTATATTACTGAAACGCTTGATTTTCCAAGCAATTACCCCTGACATTAAATGTAGGAGCACTGGTACAGCATTTATTAAAATTCCCTTTCAACCTTACTTTTATTCACTGATATTTACCTTGTTAAAACTTCGTTATACTTTTCGCAAAAAATTGTTGTATGTTCCCTTATTTAATATTTGCAAATGGAGCATTCATTTAAATTTTCGATATCATAGAGATCATGGTTCCTATATGCGGTATTAATTGTTTAACGTTTCTTACTCGTTTCGCTTTTTGCTTATTTTTTGCAACATACTCTGTGAAGTACTCTACGTTCATGGCAATATTTCTTCGATAGGATGACTTAGATATTACTCGCAGTACCTTGTACTAAAAGAACCGAGAATTGAGTATAACGAAATAAAGATTTTAATTACAACCACAAATTAATTGAAACGATATTCGTTGTCAGAAAGGAATTAATACAAAAAAATTGTGTGTAATACTATGTATAGGCATTGAATTAGTACCTATATCAAATTTCACAAGCGAATATGCTACAACTTATAAAATATAGAGAGAGTTATTACGATTTAAAGATATGACAAATAATAAACGGCAGTATTCCAAAAAAATTTGTTTTAAGCTTGTGTCTAACATTTGCTAGATTCGATTCCTGGAAACACAGTTTTTGAAGAAAGAATACGTCTCTCTACGATTCTGATATTCTGGGGTAAGTTATAGTACGGTTCATTAGTTTTCTTACTCGAAAGCACCATCTTTCAGGAACAAGGTGCCTATTAGATTAGATAGTTATTCCCAAATTCTCTTTCAATCTAAACAATACCCGATCACCAGGTGACTTGGAATCACTTAGCCATAATCTGATACGTACCCACGAGGATATACGGCTCATGTTAGGACCTAACCTGGTCCTGACTCACAATCAAGTTGATCAAGTTATGATTGAATCAACCATAAACCCTCTGGACGCGGAATAGCGTCGAATTATCTGCGAGACATGTACAAAACACGTAGTTACTAGCACATTAATAATTCTAGAGAAACTATTTCATATTGATTATCTCTATGATTAACTACGATGTATCTACTATCTAGAAAAAACAGTTACATATTTTTAAGATTCCATTTGCGATAGCTAGAACTTGTCTTATTTCTCGCACGAATTCGATAACAGTACTGCTTCAAGAAACTTGAATAAAATTGTTTACTTTTGTTTTTGCTTTTCACCAGTATTTTGAGGTACTTTTTCTACTTCTCATTTTTATTGTACTGCAATAAAGCCGTATTATTAATATTATTACAATTAGAAGAGATGATTTCGGCGCATTGGTTCGGTCTATTGAATGATTAAATGAAAGTTATTTTGCAATTTTGAAAATTTTTATCAAATTCCAACGTTTCGGGTAATGATTATGACCATTATCAAGGAAAGTTAGATAAAAAGAAAAATACTGCGTGTGCTTTTAAACAAATATTACGTTCATTGCTGGAAACGTGCAACGTACGAGTCGGTTGACTGGTGACTTATGTACATTATTACATGTATATATAGTATCTCTTATCGTAGATGTAGTCCCTTGTTGTGTACACCAGTGCCAGATGAATCTTAAGTAGTGAGTGTCAAATGTAGAGTCAGGCGTGGATTACCGGACCAAGAGACACGGAAGAATCTTTCATTAAGTCTTCTGGTTTCAGTTAACTGCTGAAACTTTATGCGGTAACACTCTCAGAGGCAAACACGTCGTGTTCAATCTCTTGACGTGCAACAGAGTGTTCTTCACTCCTAATTGAAACAAAACCTCTCTCCTTCTGTTGAATAATTTAACGTATAATGACAATATTTACCATGACATTTCTCTGCAACGACTGCAACCAGCATGATATCTGTGACCGCGTTTTCCTCTTTAAAAAAATATTGCACTTTTTATCTGTAATATTTTCTCACTTCAGTTTAAAGTGATTTTAAAATTCTGCAATATTTTTCTTTTGTTGTAACTTCACCGATAGCTGTACTCACTACTCGTTCTACACACAATCATTTGCGATTTATTCGTATCCGATCAAACGAATTTAAAAAATCAAGGTCGCTATACTTTTCTTCACCGAAGCCTTATAATCAACGTATCTCTTCAGTGAATTAATATTTTTTTGTGTGAAAAAAGTATATTTTCGTGATGGATGTATGTCTTCGGGATGGAAATATCTATTGTAAACAATATTTTATTTTTAAGAGACGTTCACAAAGAAATGCCCATTTACCAGTGCTTCAGATCAATGCCAGAAAACTCCACTCCTGAATTTGGGGAATATTCAAAATGACGATGTATTTTATTAACTCTACATTAGCAACTCCAATCAATTTAATAAGATTTTCATTAGCATTTTCATGTTCACATAAAAACAATTTTTTGTTTGCTGCTTTCTAAACAATAACAGATATTTCCTATGGAAATACGTGAGTACCTACATATAATGAAATTTAATACTTAAGATTTTTGCTAATCATACAACAGATTATGAAAATTCTTTGTAATGGCATTTGTATTTTCGAGGGAGCAGAACATTTTTTTGGCGAGATCTTTGGCGAGGTAATCTTTTTTGGCGGCGTTCATGTTCAAGGCAGAAATTCGGCAAAAAATGTTATGAAATGTATTCATTCGAGGAATAACGCGGTTATGCCTAATTAACTGGCGAAAAAGAAAGCGATTTTCGGGATTTTTGTGGAATATGTACTATATATTTTTTTATAACTATTCGCTTATTTTAAAAGTACATATATGCACCAAGTTTCAGTAATTTGGTTTTTGAGAAACATGAAAAAATGAACGAACGGGTAGCAGCCATTCTCGCGGAAGCTGTTCTCATAAATGAGGTTGTGCGATGAACACGATTTCTCTGAGGCGGATGATCTAGAATTAAAAATTCAAAAAGATTATTTTAATATATAGTTGAATTCAGTAGACGAACAAAGAGTTATTCAAAAACTCGATATTTGACAAACTGGCGTCCGTTTAATGCAAAACCCCGATTTTTCGATGTCTGAAATGTCGACTGTCTGTTCGTTTTTCATTAATTAAAAATAAGAGTTTTTGTTGAAATAAAAAATCCCCCGTTTATCTGTTGAATACAACCATATATTAACAGAATCTTTTTGAATTTTTAATTCTAGATGATCCGCCTCAGAGAAATCGTGCTCACCGCACAGCGCCATTTATCAAAACTTATTCGTTCTTTTGTTAATGCTTTTATATAACAAAATTACTGATAGTTGCAGCATATATGTATCTACTTTTAAAATAAGCGAATAGTTGTAAAAAAATATACAGCAGATATTCCACAAGAAATTTCCAAAAATCGCGTTCTTTTTCGCCCGCTAACTAGGCATAACCCCTTACGGATTCTATTTACTCTCTATGCAGTCTGATGCACAATACAAAATTGAACAATTGGAGCACGTTACAATATTATTCAAAGGCATACATTCGCAATGTAGTGAAATGCTATTTAAGGAAACCTTTTGAACAACTAAGTAGCTTCGATTATCCTTTCAGCATGATGGTCTATATCATTATCGGTAGAATATTCTGCACGGAGGAAATTGAGGAGTTAAGTACACAGTCGGCAATTCGCAGAAATTCGCTGTGTTCGCAATAAAAATAATTGTAGTAAATAGTCATTAAGACAATTTTACACCCAGACGCACTAACGATTGTAACAGAGGTATCCAACATACTTTTAATGTTATATTACCATCATCCATTATACCATCATCTATTCCAAAGTTCTATGTTTAATAAGTCTCTAGACGATTTACAAAAAAATAAGTTAAGACGAGTGCAGAAGTTAAATGTTGTTTCAGTAAAAGACTGTGTTTTATTCAATACAATCGTTCAATTTGTTTTGAAAGTACATGCTCTTTCAGAGTGAGGAACCACTTTTGAAAAGGAATTAAACACATTTCGAAATTGAACATGCGGCTGACATTTACGTCAAAGTGAATGCTCATAGTTTGCGAAATTCGTGAAACGTAGGATTAAAGTTGTTGCTTCAGTTCGTATAGGCTAAAACTTGTGTGCCTCATGAATAGTGCTGGCACGTTTCTCGCGATTCTTTTTTTTACGGGTGAATGTCGAATTGGCGCGAGCTTATTTCACGATATGTAGTAGCAATTCACGTCAAATGTTTTGTATACCATTTATTTACACATTCCTCGTATAATCTCTACTTGGTAGGTATATTATTCCAGTGTAGAAAACAAATAGAGTACAGGCTGAGGCTACATGTATCTGAATAAATCAAACACAATAATTATATTAAGTGAGCATTGGATTGTATCTAAAAAGTTTCGCTAAAGAAAAGTAAAAAGTATCGTATACCTAAAAAATAGGTATCTAAACAAGTTTATATGATAATTAAGTATTTTTTGTTTATTTTTATGAACACTATAGGTCTATACATTTTGCCAACTGGGTTTTTAATCGCCCCGTATATTTAATTATAGTAACAGAGAAACATTTCCAACATTTCATTTTTCGTTTTATGTCTTACTCGTATATTTTGCAACGACTCATATTTATGTTAAGATGGTGAAACTACCCTTCAAAGTTCGTGACGGAAAAGCTATTTAACTACGTAACTATAAACTTAACAGAAGTCAGAGACCAAATCTACTCCTAAATTCGGCAGAGCAGTTGCCTTGTATCGATCCAAATATACTTTTTCAAAGGAGAAACAGTCCTGCGAGATTCATTCAGGCACAAGAAAGTAAATTAAGGTGAAACCATTGAAAAGGCTTTGCGTTTTTATCGATTCATCGTATTGTTTGTTTTGATCGACTAGGAATACGTTCAAACGAGCATATTGTGCTGCTCTATTTGTATTCAATGTTGAATTGAAAGAATGACTTTGTTACTATCCACTGCACTGTTGAGATTGCATGGCGCGACCATATTTTCAACGGTATGATCTTGCAGAAGGTAATGCCTACTTAATAGATTGGTTTATTTTACTTTCATTAAAAGTCAATAGTTAAGACCAAGCTGTATACACAAAGTAATAGAAACTAAGCAAGAGAACTTTGTTAGAGTGAGGTATGAAACAAATATGTACATGTATGTACATGTATAGTACAAGTAAAAAAAATATGAACCCAGAAGAAAAAGACAAAAAAATTTCTAATTTACACACTAAATACTAAAGAAGTACCCAAAATCTTGAAACAATGTGGACTTTTGAAGGAATGGGAAACCCCTTAAATCAATTAACCGAAAATGATGATTAAATCTAAATCGTCGGAGACCTGCGAAGGGATAGAATACTTTAGTGAAACGTATGAAATATTTGTTGTTAAAACGAGCTAATTCGCGTTTAATCATATCTCAATATACATACATATTTCAAAATACACACAAAACGTTTCTAACTGAGAAACGAACCAATTAACAAGCTTAACTAACGACCTAACTTTGAATCCCATTGTTATTTTAATACATTCTATGTCAGATTGTTTAAACCAGGACTACAGTTGCGTTGAAACTCTTTCTGACATATCTTGAAAAGTGCTTTACGAACTAATAAAATTAGCGATTGATGAGACCTCAACTCCAGGTAATGTTACTATTCCCACATGTCAGTACGTCTGACTACACACTACATGCATTTGATCGACGATCCGGTCTCCTTGCTTAATTCAATTTCCTTGAATCTGCACGAACGGATAGCACATGTAATGGATTATAGTAACTGATGGATCGTTCGTCATCCCTGCTTACCCCTTTAATGAACCTTAATTCTCAATTAACTCAATTATTAGCAAGAACGGCAGGAATAGTAATATTCGCTAACTAAATGCTTAAAGATGGATTTGAAAGTATAATAAAAGGAAATGGGAATACTCTTATTTTATCCAAAAATAGTTAGCCCAGAATCTTCTATAAGCATATTCAAAGATTTATGGACCACTCCGCGCTACATCTTTCAGTTTTTGCGACTGACATCCGAGATTCTTGTGAACTTGAAATATGGTACAGTACACGTGAAATTAGAGGAGCTTTAATTCATCATTTTGGTAGTTCCAAATTTGTTAGCAAAACACATGTCGTCAAAATTTGCAATTTTTGCCTATTTTTGCGAAGACAGGCTATATAACTGAATTTTTATTTCCGAAAATATCAATTGCGCGAAGTTTATTGTTGCTTCTTTTCGGAGAAAGTTGATTTTAAAAATGCGTCAGGACTCGTGCATTCCACTAATTGTATGAATCTGTTGTTTTCGGTTTATTGAATGCTTGATATAATGATAAAAATCTTGATATAATGTTCGTTTCAAATTACATTCACAATGTAGAAATACATTTTCACTGTACTGATCTGTGTTGTTCCGAATTTCAAAACTGGTTGCTGAGTAGAATAGGATACTGAGAAGCGCGGGGCAGCTATTTCCCAAGCGAGGTATGTACGCCAGAAATGAGCGAGAAGGCAAGTGGAAAGTGCAGGAGAGGACCTGAAATAAAATCTCACAAACTAGAAACGCTGACTCGACGTATTTTTGTCATCTGTGCTTATCCTGCAAATTCCAAGTTACGTCTTTTAAATGCATAATGTTGTAGCTAACATTGGCACACGTGATGAAACAGTTCACATATGTCAATTATAAAAGATGTTGATAAAATTTATAATAAATTAATAGTAGTAAAAAATGAGGTAGATTGTAGTAAACAACAATACTTTCCACTGTATCCTCTACTCTATTATGGTTCTTAAATTAATTTGCAATTTATAACTTCACAATAGAATGGTTTAATATTAACCTAACAATAAGTACAATGATACCTTTAGTTAAATGAAGTTGTACGTACGTTTATTTATACTATATCTACGTCTACGTTCCTTGATCGTGTTAACTGCTCCCGCTCGGTAATTTCTTTAATATATTTTATGACTTTTAACATAATAAAAATATCTACGTTCCGCAGTTGGAAATGGTGTAATACTGGTAAATCGCAATCTAAAATCCAGTTCCATGTTCTAATTGGATTTGGTCGATGATGAGACCCGTTCATCTAATCAATTAACCTAACCGAAAGCGAAGCGGATTCAATGCTTAAAACTTGGCGTCCGCGTCCATAATCTTAACCAGTGGATTCCAATCTACGGTTTATTACGTCTATAATATCTAATCCGATTATATCAATTTTACACACTCACTCAGATTTAAAGTTTCATATGAAGAACAATATTATTCGACAGTGGAACAACGATATATAAAATTGTCATAATTCAATAATTTAATAAGAGTAATTTATATTATTTCTATATCATCATTTCCAATATATTTTAAAAGTAAAAATCTTAGTAATTTTTCAACATTTTTTCATTATGCTGGTTCAGACGACAGCCACACATCTACAGATTACCAACCTTTTCGAATATTATGTTTGAGATAACTACAATTGCGGATATCAAGTCTGGCATCCGGAACGATATTTTTCTCTTCGTGATGTTCCTATTCCGCTATAAATGGATGTTTTTACTTGCAAAAAAAATTATTATACTACTCTAAGAGACTAATAAAGAATACCGAATACATAAGATGATCGTAAGAAAAAGTAACGACTGTGAATAGCGCCCTTAGTCTTAATAGGTGATGGAATAAAGTTGAAGACGTGCAAAGTGATGCGTGCAATACTTGTTACTTTTTTAATTCTTGAAAAATTATGTTTTTTTCAGTCGTCACACTAGGAAGCCCTCTTGAGAAATTACATTCAAAATGCGTTAAAGGATATCTAAACATTTTCAATGTTGACATGTTGTCAAGGAAAGAAGTAAATAGTCCATCAGCATAAACGGAACGTAGTTCGTGTACCGATAAAGTATAGGAAATTCAAGGTGTATCGATCGTTCAATTGTATTGACGGGAGCCAAGTAATCAAGATGGAGTCAATAATCCATGATCCGTTCAACCTGGGAACCGGTTTACCCAACGTGTAATTGGGATCAGTGCTTATCTGTTGGCGCACACCGGGTTTCAACCCTCTTGCCAACATCCCCGTTTTACCTTCCCATCGCCTTTATGCAATTCGTACATGCCTACTTGCCTACTTAGCGGAACAACCTCAAAGCATTTTGGACACCGACAAGTCGATAAATGGGGATAATAATTCAATTTGAACACATTTTCACTATTCATTATATTTTACATTTCAATTATTTAAGTAACCTATGCCACTAAAGAAACCCCGTATGAAATTGTAAGTTTGAAATAAAAAACAGAGATGGGAACAAAATTTTAGAGAAGACCGGCCCTGGTAATAGAACTGCGAAGTTTAAAGAAAATGATAACGAGTATAATTTTACCAGTATCGTCCATAATTATCATGTCACTCGATCTCCCGAGCGCGGAACTTTAAAAAACATGGTTATCTAACAAGAATTAATTGATACGCATCATGAACCATGGTGGAGATCACAGCTATTAGCGACGGTGTGTTTAGACCAAACGGACTAATGCTCATTCGTCTCTCCACTTCGACAAAATTCAAGTCTAAAGGAGCATTCGTGTATGCTTATTCGTCTATTTTGTCGAAATGGGAGGCAAACGAGCAATCGTTTGGCTTCCTAAACGCGCCGTGGGCGGTTTCACGAACAGTGATCAAGGGGAAATTAGCCCTCTCCAGTGGGCCTTACCCCGGGTCCATACCGAGACAAACACGAGCAAAAACACAGCATAAAAACGATCTCTCTCTGTCCACACTGAGACGAGCACAAACATAACTCCGCGTAAAAACGTTCTCTAGGATGCTCGCGTTGGTACGAATGCGCAGCGGATTATATTATCTGGTATTTTTCTATCGAAATCTGGTTGCTTGCTTCCATTTCTGGGACAACTCGAAAGCAAGCGACCCTTTACGACCACCCACTGGTAGGTACTGCACAGGGATAATACGCGAGGCAGAAGCTAATACATATTCACTTTTGAGTAATACCAAATTTGTATATTTTTCGTTCTATCTCGATGAAAATATTGCCAAGGTATTGGCGAGATTTTCCTGATAAAAATTAAACCAAACACGACACAATTCGGATAAGTTAGAGTTCGGCTTATAATATGTAAAGATATCAACAATTTTGTATACTATGTAGTAGGGTAATTTGCTAGGGAACTGTGTTATGTGTTTCGCATCCACGCGTAAAATGTTTGCTAACAATGTTCGCCTCAGGGTGGACCCGAGATAAAATTTTCCGGAACACAAGAAGAGATAATGCTTTTGATGGAAAGGAGATTTACAGTATATACAGTTCAGAATATTATGACAGTGTCTTTCTTCTCGCGGAAGAAAATAAAATTGCGACGTAGTGAAAAAATATTTAACTATCGAGGAAATTAAGACATTAAGGATGCCAATATTTTTATTCAAGGTGCTCAAAAAATTCTAAAATCATTGTGGTAGAATATTACATATATATAGTTTTTAAACGAATCAATCAATTGAACATATTCGCAATTCAGTAATTAGATGTTTTTCTGTAAAGAATATAATATATAAATGTAAATACTCGAATAAAATGTAGCTTTAAGCTAGTAGCATTCCTTTGAAGGTTTATACATCAAATGGAAGAATTTAAGGGGTCATTCTGGTTAACGCGCCGATAAATTCAGCGATTTTCGGGAATTTATTGCGACGAAAATAATTATAGTAATGGAATAAAATTATTTTCTTTTTACTAAACTACATTTCCACAATACATAAAACGCATAAAAGTAATAAAATTATTACTTTAAAAGACTTTTAAAAGCGGTCTTGTTGAAGGCGATTTCAGCTGTTAGACTTATCTAAACCCAAAAATCTAAACAGATTCTTGATTAGTGTGACTGTCGCTATCGATCGGGTTTTAATTAGTGATTTATCTTCAAAATTAGCAAAATGGCGGGCAAAATGCAAGAAAAATGTTTTTGGTTTTTTTCTTTTGCTATTTTTGCTAATTTTACACATATTCTTGAGGAGATGTACTTTCGAAAAATATTTGAAAAAAATAATCGATTTTTTTTTACAATTACAATGGCACATAGCATTCTTTTTCCATGTTTTTATATTCGATAAAGGCCTTCATTTGGCAAATGTAATTTCACCGATCGATATCTTAATCCCCAGAATTCAAATTATTTACTTTCGCTTGCATTGTAGGTATGTACTATTTAGGGTAGTATGGTAAAATATACTCTTCTCTAAAAGAAAATTAAATGTTTAGAATAATGTATGCGTACGTATAAATATTTGCAACCCTTTAACAGATGTTACTTCCAATATCTGGAATCCGATATTTGGAAACGCGAAATGTAAGCTTATATTATTTGAGTTCGTGATAAATGAAGCCGAATAAATTATTGATTTCACCCTGCATTTGCTTATCCCCCAACTTCCCTACTGTACAATATTTCAGAGACAGGTTAGCTGTTTTATGGGAATTATACAAAATGCACGAATACGCATAGAGTTTCGTTTAAAAAATAATCAAGTAGCAGCTTCGCTTTTTGCATTTTCCTCTGACTTGAATAACCGTTTTCAGCCTTAAATTTTTCTTGCATCCACTTACTTCGTGCACTTTGCGTGTTATACTTCGTACATATTAAGTTGACACTCATTAAATGCCGCGCCTCTAAAGTGCACAGTTTACATCACGGTAACGTGTACAGTGAAATATGTAATTATATCAAATAAATATGTAATTATATAACTCTACCAATTAGAAGCCGTGCTCCTATTCACATACGAGCATACGTTTATATTTCGACATTACCTATTTCAGAACGTGTATGATTTGGTCGTTCAAAAGAAATTTTGCCGTCGACTAAAGTTAACCCGGGGTTACAGTTACAGTTAAAGTTAAAAATGTATTCGACGTTGAAGTTAAAACGCTCGACGAATAAAAAAATTAATTTTATTTGTCGAATCAATCCTCGTGGAATAAATAAATTAACTTTATTTGTCGAATAAATTCTCGTGGAATAAAAAAATTAACTTTATTTGTCGAATAATCTACAGTTAAAGTAACTTTTATTTGATTCGTTATTTAAATAATTTTGTATTGAGTGAATGCTCAAATCTGATTAGAAGGCAACAGAAAGACATACAATTGTATTCCATTTAAAAATCGAATTTCTTCGTATCTCCTTTACACCCCCACTTAAAAGGACACAATGATCAGCAAATTATGTCCCACATGAAACTAAAGAATTTTTCCTTATTACTAAAAATAACGAGTTATTCAAATGGCCTGTTTTGATGCCTCACCCTGTAATCCGTTATTAGTGGTCAAATCGAAGGGTGTGTATTGCTAAACAATTCCAACTGGATCACATCAGAGGGCTTACGCAAGCGGGAACCAGGGGAATCGGTTCCCTCCATTCACGATGAATTTTAATCTATTGCGCGTTAAGCGACCGTAATCGTGAGAATCCCTGTTGAACAGAATTCCTCATGAGAGGAGAAGACAGATTTCCCCAGCTCCCGCTTGCGCAAGCGCGATAATTTGATCAGGGTGAAGTTGCTTAGCTATAATTCTACATGATTGAAAAGCGTGACACAGAATTCGTAAAAACATCATATGCAATTACTATTTATTTTTGCACAAATAATCATCCCCTCCACGATTATACTATTAATAACAACTCTATTAATAATGCTCTATATACGTTAAAGTGTTTATACATATAAATTTGAAATCAGTATCATGATAACTTAAATTTCCCCTAATTTCACGTGGACCACATTATATTTCAATTCCATCCAAATCCCTAAAACTGACAACAGCAATTGGTTAATTCGGCATGGAATTGATTTACATCCTACTGCAGGTTTATACAGTCGCACACAGTGCTTACAAGTCTAAAAAAATAAACGCGTTGTCTTACACAGAAAAGGCATACATAATGGTCAGAAATAATTACATACAATGGGTGTTTGATAAAGAATATCAGATTATGTTAACTACTTATTCGATGGTAACGAACAGCGCAAAGTGCCACGCACGGAGTCGCATTTAACCACACATGTTTCAGGTTGCACGCGTCTGCATTCTGTCGCATACCGTACGTCGTACAAAATCAAACCGTTTCGTGACAGTAAATTCTCAACGCTATGTCGATCCAGCAGAATGCGGGGTATGAGTTGCTTGGAGAACACGAGGCGTCACGTGTTTGTAGTGGAAACGATGTGTCCTATAGAAACTTTGCTCCGTATTTCGACTGGACACGTTCTTTTATTGAATCTCCCCGATCGATACAATCGTTCTAATAAATATCCCGAACTTGAAACTTTTTATTCGTTATTTAATTAGAACGGTATGCGAAAAGAATCGAAGCTGAACAATCAGGATGTAAGGGATATGTGCAGATTAATTAGAAATCGTTCTATTCCGATTAGCGAGCACAGGATTAAAATTCGGACTTAAATTTCTTTTTATTTTTCCTTTGATTAAATATATCGACGAGAATCGAAGTTATTACTGGGAAGCAATTAATAAGAACTAAGTAGCAAGAGGCATAAGTATTTGACAATTTGTACAAACTTCGATTAATTAATACGCTGTTACATAAAAATGATTCTAATGCCATTATATGAATTATGAACAAAGTGATGCCTGTTTCTAAATAAATAAGTTTTCTCAACGTGCAGATTATGCATGTGGTGTGAAAAATTAATACAACTATAAAATGGGATACAATTTCATTGAGGGAAAACTTTCAGTGATTTTTCCTTATACAATATTACCAACAGTTTCGATTCCACATAATAGAAAAAGTATTTGTAATTATCACGAAGCAGAATATACCATGTAGTAAAATATACACACAACATTTGTGCAAACTTTAGTTAGTTTAGTTTCGAAAATGAAACTCTTGTATTTCAGAGGGACCGAGCTTCACTGTGCCAATAACAAACGTGACGGTATCAATGGGCAGGGAAGCCGTGCTAGCTTGCGTCGTCGCGAACCTTTCTACGTACAAGGTAAATTCTCCAGTAACGATGTTTCCTAATCTCACACTCTCTTCCACAATTTCTTTCCCTAACAAAATTACATTACATAGTTCCGAACAAAAACATCTGGTACTCTGCAGGGTGCGGAATTGAAACCGGTACAATCTAATATCTGTATCTGAAATTCAGCGAGATGTAAAATTTTTGATTTCTGAGAATCAGTTCGGTTTCAATGGAGGCATTCATGGAACCAAAAAACTTTTTTCTAAATGAGAGCTGATAAATAATGTTTTACTGACAAATAAGATCGTTGATTTTCGCAGATGGTAATATTTATATTTAAATACCTATACGCGTTTGTAGTCAATATTTTGGGGAGTACATAATGAAGGTTACTTCTCATCGTGAAGGTCGTATGAAAGCCACAGCAAGGTCATAAAGGAAAAGTTAATAGTATGTACGAAGCAAAAATTTCTTCCTCGTCTCTTTTCGCGGACTCTTTCCTCACCCTGCAAATCCAGCAAGTAGAAATGCTCAATATGCAATCCGACACAGATAAGTAGTAGAACAGGTAAGTACAGTAGTAGTACAGATAAGTGTTTATCACGTCGTGCACGCATTTAGAGTTATATTCTAAACTGGATTGCAAATATGCCACTAATAAACAGACTAATTTCATAATGAACATCAAATTGGAAATTTATTGCTTCGAAATTTCATTGTTTCCCTTTCCTGTAAGCCTGTAAGGATTCAACATATGTATCTCGCACTTTATTCGCTGTTTCTTTGTCATTAATTCTCTTCTAAAAACATCAACTAAATGTCTATCTGTTTAAGAACATATATTATGATTTTAAAAAATGACGGTGAGTTAATCTACACACAAACAAAAAATGTATATTTCGTTTAATTTTTCTAATACCTATTTACCTGTAACAGTCTTAATTTCACACCTTGTATAAACTATAAACTATCTGTATTTCTTAAACTTTAATCTCTAGGTAGTCTATAATATAACGAAATTGATATAATTTCTTATGCAATGTTAATTTTTAACTACCTTGTCATTATTCACTGCATGATGTTCTAGGGGTTGGTGAGTGCATAAATATTTAACTACACACATGTTTCTAATATTTCCAAACACGTGGCAAATTTTTCAAAAGATATTCGTCGTAGAATTCTAGGAAATAATTGAAAGCAATGAAGCATGATTACTATTTAGTTGCTATATAAATCTGAACGTTCATCATTCGTCCCTTCTATTTGTGGGGAATATCCTTAGAATCAGTTACTTACACGTACCAAAAATATGCAGGACCTACCTATTTTATTAATGTCTCCCGATAACTGGTAAACTTCTATTTAACAAAAAGCACAAAAATATCACTAGAAAAAAAAGTATTTTCGAAAAGATTATACTTCGCTACTATTAGAAATAAAAGCACCAAAGTAAATAAAATTAAATTTTAAACGAACCAAAGACCCCGATTACTAATATGTATGTACAATTTCTCTTACCAAACACATTCTGCGTTGATTTTTTAGAACAATAATAATTTTGACGTTATTCAGAAGCGATATAAACTCTCCTCGCTCAGTCTATGAAAGCCTGACGGTATTAAATTAAAAAGAAGATTAATGAGAAAAAAATAGCCTGTATAATTTTCTTGACGTGTGATAGAAGAGTTAACTTAATTCCTAGGTTTATCGATTGAAGTAAATATGAACTCCATTGTCCGGAATGCATTCGCTGGCACGCTGCAGATTCTAAACGATTCTAAATGGATTTTGCGGCATAACGAACTCCTTCCATCGTGACGGTGCAAACTTCGGTAAATTAAAGTTTCTTCGTCATGGAATAATAATTTTTTCCAATCTGCTACGTGGCGTATTAACGAACCACCTGTCACTCACATGCAGAGAGAAATGGTGGGATTAAGATAAAAAGCGTTCACACGTGGATGTAGTAATTAATTCGCAAATTGCACTGAATGTGTTCAAAAATCGAGAAAACTATGTGAAAGCACGGATACGGTAATGTTGCCTTAATACCTAAAAGTAATGTAAGTACAGGGTTAAAAAAATTCTGCTGAAGATTCATTTAAAACTGTATAGTGTATAAAGAAGTTTATACATCGAGCTCATTTTCTATACAGAGATTTATAAAAACTTTTTTTAATTTGTAATTGAAATAATTTCGATAGCCTTAATTTTATATAGTCACTTGAAAAGGGAAACGCAAAGCTGGCAGAAACGAAATATCAAGGTAGACATCTTCATCTGTGGCGATCATTTTTCATTATCGAGTTATAATTAGATGATTTACATTCTACACAGAATATCAATTACTGTTATTACCCAAAAATCTCAAATTCTTTTGACAATATGGATCAATATCTGAGGAAGAAACTATTTACTTTCGAAGAGCAAATATTATGCTTCCAAAAACATTTTTTTTGTGCTAATTCTTTTTATGATTCGGGAAAGAACAATACTTTCTTAAATGCGATTATCTTCAATTTGTCGTCCGTAATACCAGGTTGATTTACAGAATTCAAAAGTGATTCGAATTACGTATAACTGTAAATTAGATCCTCATTTGTTTCATTTTCTGCGAAAAAATCTCGCCAACTCATTTGTAATATTCTTATGAAAATCTAATGCAAGCTATAAAATTTTTAATTTTCATCAGCTGGTGAGTAATTTCGCACGCGTAGTTTATCGATCTCGAGATGTCGTTTCGTGGTGTTCATGCCCGCGGGCTTAGAATTGTAGTTGAATGCTTCATCCTTCAAGTGAGAAACAAATGCATTGTCTTCGCTGGTGGATGGGTGGTGCAGTGACAAATGAAACATCAATCCATGTAAGTTGTGATTGCGCCAGTGTCGCATTACCTGCGAGGAGGTAGTTGGTCTTATAAATATAGAAAGGTTTTGGAATTATTAAAATTTTACATAGAGTCTGTGGCGGTCAACATGTTTGCACACTCTGTTTTGCAATTATTGAAATTACATATGTTACATGTCGTTTCAAATTGAAATAAAAATTCGACAAATGTCATTGAGGGTAATTTATTGTACTGGGGCATAAATGCCACTATTGGGTTCTTTATCCTGCTTAGATGTTAATTTAGAATTTTGGTAATGAGACGATAGTTTAAATGTAGGGCAAATTTTATAATATTATGAAATTGTAGTGATCTGTCCGTGGTCCGTTTTATCCTTCAAAAGTTATGTGATATTGTAAAATAGAATGCGTCGAAAGATGAACACTTCCTTTCATAAGAGGTGATATTCATTTGGACTGTTGGAGATGAGTAATGTTCATTGCTCGACTTACTTTTGGTTAAAAATACAAATTTCATAAAATGTCAGAGATGTGACTATCGCGGTTGAAAGTATTTTTGTCGGTTGATTTGCGGTAGACGCAGCACTGTCCAAACGATGGACCTGAAGTAAAAAAGGCAAACGAATTTTTGAAGTGCAATCGAGTAGTTGGTTCGCTACGAGGGAAAAGGTTTCAATTTTTTATTTAAAATGAAAAGGCGGCCTTTGAAATCGTAAAAATTGAGGTTCGCGAATTTCTTGTTGGTTTTCCGATTTAAAAGCAGAAATGAAAGCTGTTACATAAAAGATCTCGAATATCGATAACTGCAAACAGTGCTACAGAATATTTTCAGCAAAGCTTCAAGTAAATTGGTCATTTGAACGTCGTATGTACCAACTTAAAAAATATGGTTTCGAGAAAATCGTTAACTTTATTCGACACATGACGAATAATTTTTTGATCTTTTATTCGTTATACGAAATTTTTAATTAAATAAAATCGGTTTGTTTAAAAACATGAAGCATTAAGATAATATAAAATGCGAAAAATCAGCTTTCTTCAATGTGTGCAGGTGTATATAATCCCTTAGCTAATGATTTAATTGAAACTATGGGCCATGTATTAAATCTTTCGGGTGTTTTTGCGTGTTTTGTTTGTTGGAAGATGTAGAGCTAATTAAGTGTTTGAAGTCAAATGTATTGTGAACTCTGAACTATTCGATGTTCCAGAAAATTCGTACGGTTTTCGTAGCATTGCATGTTTTAATATCATTTTAATCGCTTTAATCGGTCCCGTTGATGAGAAAAACTGTCACAGTGTTGATTTTACATCGTTTTGGTGGCCAAAACAGCGGATAATCTGGAGAATATAAAGGATAAATTAAAAACCTTAAACCAAGTTCCAAAATTTTTTCCAGCTCAATTTTAAATGTAAAGTTTATTAAGTCACAAAGTTTTTTAGTTATTCAGATTTTATATTGTTTTTAAGAGAAATCAGAACAACTCCATGAAGTGCCTCAACAGCTTCAAGCTTATTCAATTAAAACAGAAGCACGTTTCATAGGGTTGCCCATTTCCGGAACAAAAATTTGACTTGTTAGTGAAGTTAATGAACGCCGATCCTGTATTCACTTGGATGGATGCTTTCGAAAGAGATGTAGCTGGTACGGATGAGAAAGAAGGACAATTGTATCGCGCGAATGTAACTTCTATGGCATATGAATAAAATTGCAAAGAGTTATTCACATAATTCAATTTCTAAGAAAAGACAATCAAGTGAAATCTTACAGCAGTAGAAAATAAAATAAGTTTACTTGGTTTTAAAAATAATTAAATATAAATGTTTACATTTCTGAAACCCCATTGCGGCTTGTTAGAAAAGAGTACCGAGTTCAAAAGTCGTCAATCAGAATAACATCCCTGTGATATAATTTCGGCACCTGTTTTGCAAATTTTACAAATCTACTCAATAGTACTGAATTAGAATGTGGCACAAGTGGCATTGAATACGATGATGTATTCATACAGAGTAAACTTAAGATGCTTAGCGATACAATTATTGTTATCGTTAAAATATAGAGTAGATCCTAAATCATTAAAACTGACAAGGGAAGTTAGGCAACCCAAAAATTAAAAAAATTATGTCACTTTGTGTGCAAGTAAAGTAGTTCATCCATAAGACAAACATATTTTTTGTTGGGTTTCGGTGTGTGAAATCACCCCACGAAAAAAATGCAGAATTTTATTTTTCGTGAAATACCTTGAGAACGGTGAGAGATATCGAAAAGAAGTATAAACAAAAGTTGCATGTTTTTTCTTATATCTACAAATAGGCGTAAAAATAATTATCGTATAATCCATACTTTTCATGTTACCCCCACCACCAATCCTTAATTCGATAATTGCTTTTACGCAGTTTTGTAGATATAAAAAAAGATAAAACTTTTATTTAAACTTCATTCCAATATCTCGCAGGGTTCTCGAGATATTCCACGAACAAGAAAATTCTGCACTTTTTTCAAGGGGTGATTTCACCAGCTAAAACTGTATTATGGCACCAACAAAAAAATAGGTTTATCTTACGCATGAACTACTCTACTTGCACACGAAGTTGCATAATTTTCTGAATTTCCGGGTTGCCTAACTTCCCTTGTGAGTTAGTTAAAGTCGTTTATTTTCTCTGCCAGTTTGCGATTTGAGGTGAAATGAAGCTTGAGCTTTGTCGTTAAGTGACACGATGAATCTTTTTTTGCAGAACTTAATTTTTAATGAATGTATTATAAGTGTCTTGTATTTGTGATGTCACTTCATCTTGTCGAAGATATTAATAATGGGAGATGTTAAATGTTTTGTAAGATCAATAACAGTTTCGTTTATAATGATTGATATAACCGTAGTTAAACCTGTATATACTTGATTTTGTGAAACATTTCCCAAAAACTGTATAAGCAGTTCGATGGCGTTGTGCGTGACAACCTGGCTTTTGATCGGTGATTATAGCGTTACCGTGTTGATAATTAAAGGGTGTGGTGTATTCATGTTGGAGGCAGTTTTCGACTCTTTGCTGTTAAATCCGTAAATATTTTGTGTTTGAGAATAATCAGCTTCCATCGTGAAATTATCTAATAATAACGTATTCTACGTAAACATGGGTTGTTTCTGAATTACAGACACTCTTGCCTTTCCATAATACTAGTTAGAAACTGAATTAGCGTAACTGATTCCCCGGAGGTTATACGTCATGCATTGGTAAACATCTCTGCAACGTTCCAGGACAATGTTTGGTTTTATTTCTTGCTAAAATCGATGCGCTAGAGCAGCAAGGATAGAAATATACTACCACTCATAAGTATTTAACCATCTACGACCTACGTGTTTCTATTGTTCGCAAACTGTTGACAATTTTCAATTAAACACAGGTGTACCTGATTCCGAATAAATACCAAAATATAGTTAAGAATATCTCGAAAACTAAGTTATATGTATAGGGAAAAATTATTCGGATTTTTGAGTTTCACAAAATATTTCATTTTCATCGAAATCGCTGAGGTGTACCCTTTTATGCACAATTACCGAAGATTTTATAATAAACACGTTTGGAACGTAACAGTAACTACGTGTGTATACATAAAATTTATGTAAGTTTCGTTACCCAAACGTCAAACTCTTCCCTCGTGAGAGTCGATTTTATTTAATAAGCTTTAGTATGCATTGTAGCGTTTGTAAAACGCTAAAATACAAGTCCCGCGCGAGCAATGAACGAACGCTGTGCATCGAAAAACTGGGGCGTAAACAAATTTCGTTAATTCGCGATCGAGTAATCGCGCACTGCTGCGGCAAAAAGTCGTTTGTCCGAAACAAATTGACAATAACATAAAAATTCCATTTCGACTGTCTGCCGGAAATGGAGATTTTATTATCAACATAAATACTTTAATGTATTTCAATTCCTAATAATATATATTTACACGATTTTTGCACAAACGTGTTACAAAGAAATGAGCTTTAAATATCGAGGAAATAAAATACTTTTGCGAGTAACTATGCATCAAACGTAATTATAAACATAGCTTCTGAGTTATAAAGAATTGAAACAAGTCCATTTAAACATAAATAATTATATCATAAAATACATAATATATATAAATACAAATTACAAGTACAATTAAGAGCACTGCAAGTTAAGTTTATACACATGCATCTTAAAACATTATTTATCCTAAAACAGCGGAGTCACCGTGTTCAGTTTGAACAATGTCTGTAAAACTTCACCGCAACTTAAATACATTCTGGCTAATTTCACCGAATTAGCTTTTTATCTGAAACATACTTACGTATTCGTTTGAAACACGCACGGTGGAGGGCATGAAATTTAAATAGAAGCCGAAACTAAAGAGAAAAACGTACAGACGCACTAAAAACTACCAGTGGCGTGGTATAATTTCTATTTAAATAAATTTAAATTTATTTAAACGAGGCAGTGCGGGATTGCTACGAATCGCGCGCTTCAGAGACAATCGGATTCGATGCAACCATTCGGAGAATAGGAATCTCTCTAATTATCACGAGTTTAGGAGCGAGTCAACGTAAGCAGAAGAGTGGAACGAGTGGTGAGAAAAGAGAAAGGCAAAGTGTCAGGTAGTAGAGGGTTAAAATGAGTATAGCGCGTCCCGAAATGAGCCCGCCAGCAGACGTAGACTTAGCTTAAGTGCGTCAGTTTAAGCCTTGGTATTGCGGAATAAAGGTTCACAGCGAGCGAAGACGCTTCCTGTCACCCCTGTACGTTTCCTCTTCGTTCCAAGTTACCGTCAAAATGCTCCTGTAGTCCAAGAACACTTTACACGAAATGGGAAGGTGCTCGCATTTTCGTTATTTCCCTTGTTATTTCAGTATCTCGCTGCGCGCACGGGAAAATTATTACCGGATGAACTTCTCAAGCGAGCATATCTGCAAACATTATTGTTAAGAAACATTGAAGTTAGCGGGAGATACTATTTGGCAGTAGAGCAGAGAATAATAAATATGAACTAAATATCGTTTCAAAGGATAAAGGCATTAATGACGTGTCGCATAACAGTAAAAATTAATGTTTATCGTTGAATAATACCTCACTTCTTAGAAGAAAGAATGTGCTTCGATACTAAAAGAAATGTTAATTTAATATTTTTAAAAGAGATGTAAGAAATTTAGTGATGCAACTTCAGTATAAAAGATGAAGGGCAACATAGAACATGAATTGGGATTGGCACTTCGATTGGCATTGTCATATTTTCACGCCGTAGGATTCACGCCGATCTATGACTTTGAGGTATTTACACGTCGATATTTTCTGGAAAGTATTGTTCGAGAATCCCTGAATGTTTGTTTTGCCATTGGAATCTACGGTGAAATTACATTTGAGGCATTGAGAACAAAAACAGACTACCTAACCCACATTTTTGCGAAATTAAATTTGTAGCAATAATGTATTCCAATAGGCGGTACTAATCATACAAAATACATATACAGAAAAATTAATTTTTTTTCGAAGTGGGTTAGTCCATTTTTGCTCTGAATACCTTATTTGATAGAGGTAGCAATGAAGTCGTGCACATGAAGTTTGCACATTACAAGGATGGTTGGGTTAGGCCAATTATCGCTTCTTTTTAAAAATCAATCTTTATTAAGGTTATATTAAAAAAGAGAATATTTTTCCATTTTTAATTAAATTGGCGTAACAAATTGGGTTCAAACAGGCAACCAATCGTCGGCTATCAACTTGACAGTTTTTCAAAGTAGCCCTTCCCACTGGAAAAAATCTGCACCGACACCCTTGTGAGCTATATTCATTATACATAACGGTGCAGAATCGAATTTCGAGAGTCAACGTAAGGGGGATGTGTTATGTTTCAAAGTTAAACATTTACTAATTACGGAACAGGATCATACCTACACAGTTGATCCATTACTGTTTATATAGGTAAATGTAATATCAATTCACTCTCTGCGAGGAAATCTCAATGAACTGAAGTATTATTTCACCTGATACTTTGTGTGTAATTAGTTCAAATGTTATAGAAATGAAGAAACAGAAATTTAGATACATACAATAATGAGATCCTCGCTTAATTTTGCGAATTCAATAAAGACCATATTAAAGCGTTTGCTTCCGGAATTTGAACATTTTCAAAATTACAAGAGCACATAAAGTTTAGTAATTCGACGATATTGTACAGAATTTAAAACAAATCTTCCAGAGAGTAGAACAACCATGTATGAAATTCACAAATTTGAATACCCGTTTGTTTGACAGACTTAGAGAAGACTTACCTTAACTACGTCAGATTAAGCGAGGATATTGCGCAATTACGACTCCTGGCGGACGGAAGCTGTTCCTATCGCATTCCACCTTCTCACTTCAGTAAATGCTAGAATTCCGAGAATCCTGCTTTAATTAGTCAAAAAGTACGTTACCCGAATTAATGCAGTATTACAGGTACAGAGCAATTCCATATATTACGGTGTTCATTGTTTTAATTTATTTATTATGCTTGCTATGTTTCGCCAGTATTATTTAATATTATAAGAATTTCTGAATAATCATTTTTATACACTTTGTGTTTGTTTCACAAGGTTATTGTTAACCAATTACATGATTTTTTTCTTATCAAGCTACGACAAGTAATTATTCGTAATATTATAGTGCTGATTTATACATTAAAAAGGAAAATAATTTTTTGCAGACTCAAACCCACAAATACCCCTTACAAATTTTGAATTAAGGTAATTAATTTGATAATATAAAGTATTTCAGTTAAATGTGAATATGGTAAATCAGAGATAAAATCTAATTTATATTGGATTGCGTAGTAATATTTACATAACGTAATCGATTGAGAAATAAATGCTTCGAGTAACAGTTCCTTGCGTGACTAAAATTTCGCATAGAAATGAACTCAAGAAGAAAGTGCAAGCTGTGTACTACACTTTGCGTGCGAATAATTCAGACCACCAAGTCGATCGAAGTTCGTGCGACTAAGTGTAACAGTATCATTTTGCGTTGTGTGATATTACAAAATGTGCGTACGTGCAGCGAATAATTGTATTTTGAGTAGATATACATTAATGATAATTAAATCTGATATTTTTTATATTAAAGAGTACGTGTTATTACTCGCGTTATAAATGTAAACATTACTCGTACATCACACATATTTACATATATTTTACATTACACTTCATTTTATGTGACAAATGGTGTTTTTATCTTAACAACAGTCAAAAAAGCAGAATCTTTTTTATACTGAATATTCCTATCTGCATAAATTTTTTCATACATATCTGTATCTTACGTTACGTACATCTAAAGACATACTTTAAAATTTATGATTATAATAAGTTACTAATTTCTATTCTTTGTTCGCCATTCTTTGAATTTATACATTCTACAATTTGTAAAAAAGTAGTTAAACGCTTGCGTTTATTTATATTTTATAAATCAATTTTAATTTAAAAAATTTGTTATCGAAGACTAGGTATAATTGTATGTATACGCATATACATATACAAGTTTATGTAAGTATAATGTACATTATACAACTTACATAATAAAATTATTTCTGCAATTATCATAAATATACTCGTACTGCTGCAACTGTTTTAATACGATTAAGCATTTCAATTACGATTGGGTGTTGTAACGTATTGCATTACTGCTTTGAATTAGTTGGTAATAGCTTAATATGTTCAACTGCATATCAAACTTCTCGCATTCATTGAAATTCAATCAAGTCGAAAACTTGCAAATTACATTCGTAGTTAATCAAATAATACAGGTTACTGATACATCGTGTACGAATGACTACATACTGTGAAACCGTTGTAGACAATTTATCAACGGAGCTTAGCGGTCGAGTTAAGCTCAACACATAAATTAACGCTCCGCTTGAAATGCATTCATGTGTATATGTATAATAAAAGATATCATATAACGCTGATTTATGGCGACTAAATATTAACAACAGTGCGTCATACTAATAATAATCATAGAATCGAAAGGCATAATTTAATATTAATATTGTTTACATCTTTCCTTATGTTTGAAATAATATGTAAATAAATTTTCATTTTAAATTTATCACTGACAAAATGAAATTTTAAATGACATCTACAATACTCGTCAATCACTAAACTCTAGACAGAACAGTACTGAAATCATCTTCTGCACCTCGAAGTCGAAGCCCTATGTTTTTATTTATATAATAAGTTTCGAATTAATTCCATCCTCTTAGAAATTCTTATAATGAATTTCTGTCACACTGATACATTCCAATTCAATCTCCGAGAGATACGTAGAGTTTTAATGTATTTACCAATACCTACCAAACCACCTGCAATCTGGCGCGACGGTATCAATAGAGTAAGTTTATTTTCGACAAGGACTCGCGAGCGGCGTGAATACACGAGAGAGTCTGCAGGAGATTTGCGACGCTTTAAAGAACAGCACACGCCGAACTTTACTGCCCGCGGTGAACGCGTTTTCTCTTCAGTCCCCTGTTCGTTCGCACATTTTCGCACCATCCCATTCTCTCGGCCGGACTAAGGTAACCTCGTTCACGAACCGCTTCAAATAGGAAAGGTATTTCTTCCGTGACAAGCGAAATTCATTTGGAAAAATATGAGCCACATTCCCAAAAGGATTCTCGGACGTACTAGAATGCGTCATTCAGAACCTCCTTCTTTCTGGCGGTATAACACCTCCAACGGCATCATAATTGCAGAATGATACCGAACTTCTTACTTCCAGAGTATTGTGGAAGTGCATCATATAATTATATGTATAATACAGTAAAACCTCAATTATCGGAACAATGATTTACCGAATGTTCGATTATCTGACCAGCGTGTTCTGAGAATGGCTAACAAATTCATGCAGCAGTGATTCCCAACCCACTAATCTTCGTTATCCACTGTGCCTTGAATGGACTATTTATTATTTACATTTCGGATTTCCCTAATGAAGCGTGTAGTGAATTGAACATGACAATGTCAGTGAACTGAAAACGTGTGGCATGTCCCGAATCCCCTGAAAATTTTAATAATATTTTCTGTACATAGTCAAGCAATGCACTGACAGTAAAAAAAATGTTAAGTTTGTATTTAAAGTGTCCGATTTTTATTCAGTATCGAAATACAGTGCAACATCCACTATCCAAATTAATAGGGAGACATGATCATTTGGATAAGGAAATTTTCAGACAGTGAAACATCCACTTTCTTCATGGTGATAGTGCTATATTTCAGAAAGTATCACACAAGTAACAATATTAAAAATGAAAAGAATGCACTATCATAGATCACAGATCTTTTAACATTGTACATATATTCTTAATAATTTTGCAACACGTTCACTATATTCTAGCCTCTGCAGTATCTCCTGTATCGTTATAAGAGTTAATACTACACATTTCCTCCTTGATAGCATTACAATGTGTATCAAATATACAGGGTGTTCTGCAACAGGTGTCAGAAACCATAAGGAATGATTCCACATACCAAAATAAGACCAAAATCAAGAATAATGAAATTGCGTTTGAGACTTCGTTTCCGAGTTATTAATTATTTTTGAACGCGTGTGACGCGAGTGACTTAGACTACTGCCGGCGCGCAGTAGTAGATAGTTAGCCAGGTCAGACACGATGAGGGCAGTGCCGTAGCCACCTAGAAAGACCCACTTACCTCGCAGTCGAAGTGCTGACATACGACGCCACGTTTCCAGAGGGTTTTTCTATATGTCTACGGCACTACCCCCCCCCCCCCCCAATGCCTGATCTGTGAAAGCACGCCGTCTTAAGTCCTTCGCGTCGGACGCTTTTTACGTGTTTTTTTGCAACAATTAATAACTCGGGAACGAAGCCTCAAACGCAATTTCGTCATTCTGGATTTTCGTGTTCTTTTGGTACATAGAATCATCCCATAAAGTTTCTGACACCTGTTGCCGGACATTCGTTATAAGGTGTTAACTCTTGCAATGTTAATTGTATCCTAAAGTAGTCGGAATAGGAGCTTTTGCGTCTCAAAGAGACAAATATTCTGAGGAGCAACAATTTTTTTCGCTATTATATTTTTTCGAGACTTCATGTTCATAGATTTTATTTTTACACGAATCGATATATATTCATTTGGACAAATTCAAGTATGCAGGCTAGGTTGGCGTTCAAGTGACCTCCATGTTCATATCACGCCTATCACATTTTTACTGTAAAAAAGAACACCAGAAATTGTCACCGTCACGCAACTCAAATTACATACATCGAATTTTTTAATTGACTCATAAGAGGTCAGTTCTGAATAAACTGTTATAAAATATAAAGAAAATAAAGATAAAGATATTTATGAAAAAGGTAGATGTATTTACATAAGAGATAGTATAGCTATAAACTGATACTAAAAATGTAGAAAAAATACATAACAAAACTTATGTGCCCTAAGTGAATATTTTGTACAACCAACTGAATGCGAACACAGACGCAAAAATTTATCATACGATACCTGTATGTGTCAGTAAATTATGTTTTTTTTCTCTTCTTCGGGGTATGCAAGCCCAAACGGCAAAACACGTCGAAATGAAAAATATTAGACTTACAAGGAAACGTTCCCAACCCGAAAATTCTGATTTTAAGGAATTCTGGATTGATTATATGTCAGATATCAATCTTTTTTAGCAATTACAATTATAGCGTTTTTCGGTTTTTTAATATAACCTTATTTTTCTTTAGTAGCGTGCTAGAGTATAAAAACCAGAAAAATTGTTATATTCAAAGTTTTGTTTTATAGCGCCCCGTTAGAAAGTTATATTAAAAAACGAACAAACGCGATAAAATTAAGACCTGCTTTCACCCCGGCACAGCGAGCTACCACGGAAAAAATGCTCCTTGCATATTTAAATATGCTCTAGATTCACACGAAATTTCATTAAAATCAATATTGCTCAGTATTAATCCACCAAAAAACCCTTCGCACGGTTGATTTCATAAACAATATGTTACGACGTGTTTGTTCATTCAACATCTAATTGGAAATATTTCCAACATTGCAATATTGCTAGTATGATTCAGCTTCGCAAACCGAGTTTTACTCTGCTTAGTTACCTGTTCAGCGAGGTCCCAGTGTAGTTCTACACGTACATACGACAAAATTTAGCTTATTTACTCCACGTATCAGTATCACCTGAGAATACATTTTTTTTTAAATCAATTCGCACCATTTTTCTTTTTTTTTGTTTCTTTGACGAAATTATCTAGATCCCAAGAATACTGTTACAAGAAGTTCCGCTATTTTCTCCAATATTCTGAATTCGAGTAAGTACTTGGAAAGAGCAAATTAAACTGGATTGGTGTACATTGTATATAATATAATTGCAGCATATTTTTCAAAAAAAGGATATAAAATGTTAGGATTTAAATTTAGTAATTTTTGCAATTACACTCAATTCATGAAAGATTCAATTATCCATTTACTTCGCAGAAATTACCTATTAGTCTCTTATGGAGGATTTTTATGGAATATCTTTCTGATTTGTCCAATTACGGAAAGAAAACCTCATAAGTCTTTTGTTTGGTATCCTTCTTCATTGTTGGTTTTAAAACGTAATTTGAGTTTTATTAATTTCAACGAAAAATGTGTAACTGAATTAAGTAGTAGTTCAAGGAACGTATTGTGTTGTTTTTATAACCATGCAAAATATTACAATGTTTAGTAAAACTGTCTGAAAACCGTCGAGCATACCATTACTTTTACCTCTCCCAAGAAATAGCTAATAATCATAATTATATTTATAATATATTTGTAAAGGAATTCATGAGCCATAAAATATAAAATCAACATGGGAGCATCTCTTTAATTAATATCGAGTACTAAGTGTCACTTCACTTAGATGCTTTAATATGTTAACAATGAAATTTACAACATTTGATATTTGTAACCCCTTCAGAATTCAATAAAATGTAATTGGGGCAGTGTTAAGTAGATAAAAGGCACTTTACTACGAACTAAACTAAGACTTTAATAGCACTTATAGATAACTACGTTAAGAGTAAAAGAAAGGTGTGGTTTAAGAGAGTAACGGAAACAGCGTGCTTTGCACATGGAAGCACATGACGAAGAAGGGCCGGAAAGATATAGCCCTCTCTTAGGTCTTTGGAAGAACTATATTTCTCATAAACTTTATTTCCAATGTTTCTGAATTTATCGTGTATTAAGAATGTGTTCTAATTAACTTCTTGACAATAATAAAAAAATTCTTTTAACTAAATGCATACAAAATTTACAAAATGTCCGAACGAAGTTTCGTGAAATGAAATAATTTTTTGATTTTATTAATCCAATATGTTCAATTAGCTCGTGGCTAATTGCAAAGGATTAAATAGAATTGGTCATAGCATCAAAGCCTATTTATATCAATATATCGTTCAAAATGGGCGTTTCAGAGAAACACACCACTACGTACTTTCACTTTTAAAAGATCAAGCATAATTACACGCTTGACATTGCTTGTCATTACATCTTTTTACTCACAAAAACGAATATTAAATATTTGTAATTAATTTTATTGACATAAGAAAATGGGGATCAGCTAAGTAGATTGCGTAGCTGGGATTTCCAATTAAACCGTCTGCTTGTCAAGCAACTGCTTCAGCAGGTTACGTTATTCATGTCGTTGACGAATTCCTTCTGTCAAGCCTCATATCTAAAATTGCAATTGCTGCAGGGAGGAGCTTAGAAATGGTGTTATAGTATTATATGGAAATTTACACCTGCCATGGAGTTTGGAATATCATTTAAACTTTATGCATAAATCTTTCTTATTACTCTATTACTACATATGAGGAAGAATGAAGAAATAAATAGAGTATCAATCCTTTTATTTTACATGTGTTCCATCAGTTCATGTCAGATGTACAACACTGCCTCTCTGTTTATGCAATGATGATGCATTACTGATTATATTGCAATACTCTTTGTGTCGTATTCTTATAGCAGAATTCCATTATCTTCTATAACAATTTCTATTATATTTTACTTGTTCACGAATGTATGTATATAAGATTCTCTTGCTCATTCTATTATAGAATAATACTAATATTAATAATATTCTACATCGGTTGTTAGTTGTGGATAAATATAAATTATTTAGAGATAGCTGCAATTAAATATTTATTATAGCTATTTGCAGGCTATAATCCAAATTATAAACGTAACGTTAAAACAGTGAAATTCAATCTTACAAGCGTTAATTTCGTATACGTTCTGAAACTGAAATTTTGTCGTTGTTTGATTATATATAGTAAGTTTCCTTTCAACCCTGATACTATAATTATTGCTCACGGGGTCTTTAATATGAAAAGGGGACGGTAATACCTTCTGTGACGATATTGGGAAGTCATGTCAGTCAGCAGCAAAATACCATAGGTATTAGAGGCTCTATTCACGTTAGAAGGCAGATACGCATCAAATATCCACTGGAAATTGCATTAAGAGTATTAGGACTAGCTTTCCAATATAGAAGTTTCCCGTCTTTCCATCTTCATGCAGGTGTGGTCACAACAGAATTTTCGTGTATTACATTACCACATTACTGTGCAGTGTGCCCAATACAAAATGGTAGTTTCATGCGAATATATTATACTTCGTGCATAGTTCTAATAAATAAAAATTAGTCATTCATCTCGCAGATTATCCCGTTCTCTAGAATATGTGAATCATAAAATGTGAATGTAAACGCACAACTAATTGTAAAACGAGTTAAGGTGGGAATCCTATTCTTCGGGCTAAAAACATAGCAAAATTCGGAATTTTTTTTTAAGAATGCAGCGACTCGATTTGTCTGAAATTTGGACGATGTTTTGATGCATGTTTGACAAAGCTGCAGGTTTTTTTTTATTAATTTTTAACCATAAATATAGTAGTTCTGCATGATCGACCATCACGCCGCGCAAAATTCGTCATCCGTTGGTGTGTACCTATGATATTTATCTACCAGGTAATCTGAAACAGAAAAATGAAACGGTGTTATATTTTATACATATGTAGCTTGAAAATGATGAACCAGCAAAAAGCAAAAAAAATATCGAGCGGTGTGGAGAATTTTCAAACTGAAAGGTCTGAACCTTTAATGGTTGCGATCCAATTTTGCACCCATTTTCTTATGTAAGAAAAGAAGTATAAAACATAGCGGTATTCTGGTTTATCAAATTGAAGCTACATATGTACAAAGTAAAACGCCGTTTCATTTTTCTGTTTCAGATTACCTGGAAGGTAAACATCGTGCACACCAGCGGACGACGATTTTTGGGCGGCGTGATGCATAACTCCTATATTCATTATTAAAAATGAATAAAAAAGAAAACCGCAACTTCTTCAAGAATGCATAAAATCATGGTGCAAATTTCAGCTGAATCGAAATTCTAGTTTCTCAAAAAAAATTCCTACATTTTGCTATGTTCTTAGCCCATAAAATAGGATTCCGCCCTTAAGCTGGGTTTACACATGACGAGTGACCCGGCCGAGTGAAAATCTTGGCAGATTTGCTCGTCGGATTACTCGGCCGAACATTGGTCAGTTGTAAATTCAGCATTAACGCTGGCGCTGGAAAGATTACCACATCATAAAAGTACAGAATCGATCACAGAAATACGAGAGATCACGAAATCTGAGTTTAAAATCATAAATGGCCAGAAGAGAATAATTTCCCTTCGAAATTTAATTTTTATGAATACCACGTAGAATAGTAGGTACTTTTTAAACGAAGTATTCAAATGAAGAAATAATTTTGAGTAAAGAATTTGTTACCATTCTCCAATTACAGTATTGCACAGTATCATTTCTATCGGAATATTTAAAATGTAATCTCTTTGAATATCACTGGACTAACGCCTCGTAAACACCAAAAGGCTTTCAGAACGCAGAAGCTATTACGCATGGCGAACAGGAATAACGCTACAGTTAATAACAGTTCCATATGACAGCAGCAATTTCGTCGTTCTACGGGAGATTATATCATCTGCATATCGTCGAGAATTTGTCCTTTAACAGACTTTTATGTGTTACGGCGCAAATGCGAACGCCAGCGGGCCAGCAAAGTTAATATTGGCAGACGCGACAGCAACGAACTTATACATAGAGGGACCATTCAGGTGACACGGCAGTTAAGAGGGTTTAGGGGCAAGCAGGAATGGAGAAGGATACCGACGGTGATGTAAGGGCTTTCTGTGTTGGTACGCGTGGATGTTAATCAGAATGGGATTTACATATGAGGCTCGCATTACTCGGTAGCCGAGCACATGCACCGAGAGGAGAAGATAACGGCCTCTGGAGAGAATGCCCCGACCCCGGACCCGGTTCCACCAACTTGGGCGCAAGAGTCGCGTGCAGGCCTATATCTGTAATAACGTGCCACGTAAGGCATAATTATATATTGCGTCCGGGATTATTACCGCATTTGCACTTCGACCCACGGTAAATATCGATTTAACAGCAACGTAATTGTAACAACGCAACGAAACACGCCGCTATCACTCAGCCTTAGGTACTACGCTCCGTCGGTATGTTATTAATTATGCGGCTTATGCTAATCACTGATTTTCAACTCGGTTAAATCACGCACGTTGATTTTACTATTAAAGCTTATAACAAGCAGATGGACATTACGCGAGCTATGCTTTTATGTAAATAGACGGCCAGGACGTGGGATAATGAGACCTCAGAATTTGTGTAAAGATTAATTAATACAGGGAGTATATCCGACAGAAGGGTATAATTACTAATTTTGTTGCAAATTATGCTCCTCGTGCTGGCAGCTTTGGGGCCTTGAAATCTCCTATTTAATGGTATTTTATAATTCGAAAACTAACTGTTTTGATCATTTGTCAGTGGAGAATAATTTTATTCCTCTGAATTAGGTGTCTATTCTTTCGTTAGAAGGTGAGCAATATCCAGCCTTTTATATTGCAAAATTCTCTAAAGTAATGATTAAATTATGCAGTGGGGAATGTAAATATGTACCTATGTAAAAACTGATTGATACTTGAAACCATATTATAATAATGAAATTGTAATTATAATATTCAAAAGTTGTTTTCATGATTTATATTTATGAATTTGAAGTATGTCAGAAAATAAATTAATGTCTTTGAGGCGGAGAATATTTAAATTTAATTCTTATGTGACTATATTTTTTGTGCCATTGCTCTGGATATACATTTCTAACGGTGTGGTCATATTTGCGCACGTAACGAGCTGTTGATTCAATTATAATTGAAGCCAATTTATTGAGATCTAACCGTTTTAATTTTCTCTACTTCCTTATTGCTGCCAACGGCGTTACGCCAGCGTTTAATTCCAAACTCACTCCTGTCATTGGACCAGCTCACATTGACTTGGATTTGACTTGTGCTTTGGACATTAAGCCATTCTGAGGAGTCTCCGCGAAACCTCTGATAACCTCTCTTAATACGCCCAGCTTCCCGTCGAAACCGTTAGATATATGTGAGGTAGCTTACTACGTATCAGAGGAATGGAGAGTACAATCAGTCTTTACGACTCACTAAAACTCTAAACTCTAAACCAATTAAACCAAAGCTATAAAACGGATGCCATGTGCTTAAGCATGGCTTTAAAATTTTTGAAAAATTTTAATCCTGAACTGAAATAAACCTATTATAACAAGTAAAATTGAATAGTAGAATTGTAATGACATATTTTAATAACAATTTATGGAACAAAAAAATTAATATGCAAATAAGATTTACTTAAAAAATATCTAACTTTTTCTAATTGTTATAGCATAATACATAATTGAGAATGATAACGTTGTCATTAAGAAAAACCTTACATACAGTATGAGCATTGTGAATGAAATACCATTGCAAATTAACCACAACGCAATTTACAGAACATATTGCGCAGGCGTGCCACTCCTTGGCAGAAATATAACGAGTGTCATTGCTTTTTGTTAAACAAGAGTCACGTTACATATGCATGGTGAAACTTTATATTAAGTTTCCAACAAATCGGAAGCTTAATTTGTAACATGCATATTGCATGAAGTTTGTACAGAAGTTGTTACTTCCGCTTTAAACATTAAACGGGCATTCTCGTCAACATAACTTTCTCTAAATGAATAATGTTTTTACGTTATTGTATAACAGTTTACATGAATGAATAATTCATCGAGCTTGTCGTGAGTGTAGTAATACAACAACATCTCGACAAAATCATATATAAATGTACTACGTATATAAAATAAGTGTCTATACATAGACTTACTGGCTCTTCGTAAAAGTCATGACAGTAAGTTTCTTTGAATACCAATCAAATTACTTTAACTTACAAATTGATTTGGAATAATATAGTGTATATAAAATACCTTCATGGAATACTTCTCTATTAACCCTAACCTGGCGGATACAAAGATCATCTCAAACAATGACCCTATAGCTAGGGTGTGTAGTTTGGCTAACAATATTAGCCACTGCGTAGATTTTTTCTCTCGCTCTGTAATCCAATTTAAGCATTCAATGCATTTGTGGCATTAGATCTATTCCTGAACTTCTGTGATGACGTTGTATTTCACCAATTATAGAATAATGGGCTGTTGCCCGTATTGTATTAAATAAATAAAAAACTTTAAGGGTTCAGTGACACACTCAGGATTTAATCTTGAGAGGAGCCGAGTTGAACGAATAAAAATATTTTTAAGAAAAATTTATTCAATACAATTTCATTTACTGCGATTTCAGTAAAATTCATTAGGTGGTTATAAAAATTTATTTAAAAAATAAAATCCAGTTTTCTCTTTTTTTTACAAAGCTCCTTCATTGAGGAGTGCCTGGGTCTCTTGCCCCCCCCCCCCTTCTGGGTGCGCCACTGTAAGGGTTTATAGTTACCCTGCATTCTAAAGTTCTTAGGAATCTCAGTTTCCGAATACTAAGCCTCGAATAAAAAAAATTTATTCTAGACTTTTGAATTATTTTTGCATAAGGAATCACCTCCTGGAATACCTTATAAAGTAACTTTCTTCGATATCATTTATGACTGCTTCGTCAGCTAGTTTGGAAAGCGAATAGTCATAATATTATTTAAAAAAGAGTTAAATCCCTTCCACTTTAAAAAGACGGGAACGTAGTTGGAGCTGCCAGAGAAAAGCGTCGCGAGTTCGAGACGTTTTCATGACGGTCTTAAAATCGAACGAGCTTACTTCCGGATTTGCCTGGCAGCCATCACGTTGGGATAAGTTTATATCTCGAACACGGATCGTACGAACGTGTTACCAAGATCTTATGATGGACAACGACGCAGGGACTGCTAGCCCAGAAAATTACACGAAGAAGAACGTGGCTATTAAAATATTCATCGCGCGTAATGGAACGACCGCACTAATTTAGCTAGAGCGCGAATGATTCCATGAATCTACCGAGTTCTTGAGAGCTGCTCCCTGAAATATTAACTTCTCCCACATAATTTGCGATTTTAAAATTCGTTCCGATCGAAATCTGTGACGTTAACTTTATTTTGTTGAATAAATGTAAACGTAAAACTTAATGAAAATAATGAAAAAGTTATCACATTCATCTGGATTAGTCAGACATAATGAGCTGAGGCGTATTTGGTGATCCCAGAGTTTATCGTTCGAAAGTTTTTTAAGCGACAACGAAACACACACAGATATAGAGGCTTGCTGCTTTATATATTAAAATTGAAATATGAACCTTAGATGTGTGACAAGAAAAGAAAAGAGGAAGAAAACGCGAAATATACTTAATTATGTTTTAAATATGAGATTAATTAAGAGAAATAGTGGTAAAAAATACATACATTACCAAAAATGGTTGCTAGTGGCAAAGTATTTGAACTTAAAAATTGCATTGGTTCGAAAACTTTTTGAATTTAGTATGTTGTGGTGATCGAAAAACTACGTTTGAGTTCTTTTCGAATTTGGGAGACATTCAATGGTTTAAAAAACACATTTTCGTACAAGTTACTCATAAAATTTTACAATGCTAGATCAATTTGACATTAGAAGAGCATATATGTTGTGAAACGTTTTGTTCAATAATGGAACAATATTTTTCAATAAGCCCAAACGCAACAGTCCAAATATCTCGAAACAAAAAATACATAACTTACATCACGGAATATGATGACTGGCAGCTATAATAGCTTTATTCAGACAAAAGTGCATTTTCACGTCCTACAGTTGCATTCGGTAGTCGACTGGCAAGTCGACAGAAACATTATTCTTAATCTATCATTTCTCTGTCTTCTATATTTTATATATACATATAAATGTATCTATAGGCACATACGTGTACATACATATGTATAAACGTCACAGAAATATGCATTCGCTAGTCTCAACGTTTAGGTCTGCACTTCATAAATCAGTGAGGCCATCCATCTTCATTTTTTCTTCCTTCATCCAAACGTAATGAAACCTCGTTGCTCCTATGTGCACCGCACATGCGATCGCCTCACAACGATCTGTTCATACGGCGTAAACAAATTCAGATTTATTCCAATGTTTAATATCCCGAAACCGATATCGCGGTAGAAATACGTTACATACCGCATACTGTATTTTACAGCATGTTTGTTACATACCTTTTACTTCATTTTGCTTGAATGTACGTAATTACTTACCATGAAATCGCTCGTAAGTGAAAATTTCCAAATTACTCTAAACGAATTATACTTTGTTAAATTTGCAAACGGTTAACTTTTAATTATTCCGAGCGCTTGGCTCTCATTTATCGGAGCATTTTGATGTTGGTATGTTTGGAAATGTTAAAGGTACGGTATACAAATTTAAATATAAGAGGATATATGTAGTATGTGAAAAAATGATTTATTAGCATTATTATTTGTATCATAATTGTTAGAGAATACATATAAAATATTTATCTCATTGGTACAGTTCATATTGCGTAATTATAAAGAAATACCTTGCTATCAAGAAATGTGATAAAAAATGTTCATATTACAGAAAATACAAAACTTCTTGCGGTACCCAAAAAGTTTCGAACTGTTAATTAAAACATACTTAAGTGGAATCGGAAAGATAAAAAAAATGTGGTACTATTTCAAACTTTTAAATGGCCCCTTCCATTGTTAACGTAGTACAGCAAAAACATAATGAGGAAGGATCTTTACTTTTGCAATAGTATCTGTAGGGAGGTCTTTTGTGCTACGAGCATCGACGAGGTCTGAGAAATCCTTTTTACTTCCTTTGAGCCGTTCTATAGATTGACGTTTAAGCTGTATCGAAATTCATTGCTATCGCAGCCGAGAACAGTTTTTTGTCTCTCTATTGTTCTTCGGTCGGCGAAAGTAATAGGAGTCGAAAAGGCGGTGAAATGAGATCGAGATTCAATGTACCCGGGTCTGCCGATCCTTTCAGGGAAGTAACGATCGTGGAAACCTTTACAGTTAAATGTTCCGCGAAAGGAATAATGAGACAACGACTTTCCGCTTAGAATGGGAACCTTCTGCATTTTCTTCGACGAAAGGAATCTCCCCATTCTATACTATACTTTATAAACCTACAGTGAAGTTTAAACATAAACGATCACTTCTTTTTGTACAGATACAAATGCAAAAATAATAACTGTCCTGAATACGAAAAAAAAACAGATGGACACGTTGCACTACTTTTCAATATTTCTTCACTAGGTTAAAACAAACTTTTAAATGTAATAGTTAAGAAGTGATGTAGGATTTAATGATAACACGTAGGGTACATGGGTCGTAAAGCGGTCTTAAAGAGGTATAGCCTATATCATTGAATTACGTGAAAGTTTTCCTATTATACATATAACTGGGCTCGAACGCTGAGAAGTTGAGCGGATTAAATTTTCAAAGTGCTATTACGAAGCCATGGGAAATTAACGAGATAGGTACACAATAAACATATCTTTTAATATGGAATAACGAATAAGTTTTCTGTACTTACCGGATCTGAATCGTTAAAAATAATTGTTTCTGGCACGAAACGAGAAGATAGAAATCAAGAGTCTGTTAGCCAGCATTGGCCGACATCCGACTTGTTATCTTTCTCCCACTATGGACCAAGTTTGGCCAATTGGAGCCACTTCACTCATGGCACTGTTATTTTGGTCGCATTCAGCTGTGCCAAATATATATCAATAATTGCAGCTAACCGCGCAACTATTGATATAACGGAAATACCTACTTTTTGTTTCGGCAATGAGACATTATGAGAATTTTATATTATCATAAATATTTGCGAAACCGTAAACAATATCGAAATGAAATTTTTTTGATATCGTACGGTATGGTGATAAAAAAATTCAAAAAAGTAAATTTTCCAAAACTGCACAAAACAATTTAAAATTGTAATTATCATATCTTGTAAGAATAAATTAGGTGAACAAAAAATTAGGTCAAAGTCAGTAGGTTTGGAAAGAAAGCAGATTAATTATGTGAAATAACAGATAAATATATGTGTAAGAAACGGTGTAACGGTGTGTAAGAAACGGTGAATCAATTACTTAGTCGTATGTATAATGCAAATGCATGAACTAGCATTTTATAGCTTGTTATATTCAAACTTTTAGGTGTAACGTTAAATAAGTATAAAAGAAAACTTTGTTACGTGAGAACCGCAAAATGTGAACTAAATAGATATGATCGACCGCAAAATACAGTGCAAGTAACTGCACCGCAGAACAAGTTTAGTAATCAATGTTGTCTAATATTTACCATTGATTTTCTGCGCGGGGCACTAGCTACAACGTTAAACGATAGGAACGACAGGGTGATTGCTTTCACATCACGGATATTTGCTCGTGAATAATTAATGAGATTCCCTTAGTGAGTGCGTGCGCGGATTTAGATATTCCAAGATAACATGGTGGAGAATGAATTAATCTCGGCACATCCTGCTTCAACCGAAGTGTCCAATTGAACGATACTATCTCATTTTAATATCACCAACTGTGTTGATTAATCGACATGTGAAAATTACATTTCCATACCTAATAAAATTTCAATCAATACCAATAATAATTTTGATTAATAGGTATGAAATGAGGTAGATAGGTACAGTTAGACCAATTGGTTTACTTTTCACTTGCGTTCCATCCTTTCATATAATTACGATACGTATGAATGGGAGATTTTTGCTTGCATTGTTAAAAGTGTCAATTTACTTGCTCTTTAATTACATTTTTTCGAAGGAATCAGTCTTTCAAATGTAGGCCTCCGACGTTTGGGAAACGGCCTATGGTGTGATTTGGCTTATATGGCGCCTCGTTAAGTAGAGTTCAGAAGAGAGTAATCTTGGGAAGTTGGCATTGGGGAATGGAAATGCAGCGGATCCAAAGATTGTGGATTCCCTTGAGTCCCGTCACCCGAGGCTCCCTTTTTCTGGCCTACACAAAAATCTAATATAACCTGAAAACCTGATTTAGCGTTTTCATATAAGAAAAATAATAATTTTTTAAATTGTTGTTGACATTCCCATATTTTAAAAGCATTTGGTCATTGTTAATTCACTTTTGATAATTTTTCTACGAAAAACATAATGTATGTAATATAAATTACGTATGTTGCCATTTAGAACTTATTATTTATTTTAGGGAATCTAGTAAAACTTGTTCAGTTCTTTAAGCTTTGTTCACGAAGTCGTTTATAAAATCAATAAACTTGTGAAATCAGGTTTTGAGAAAGTTCTGAGAAAGTTTGAGTTGAGTTCTGAGAATGTAACAAATAATATGTAAGTAACAATAATTTAATGTAAAAGAATATTATTATATTCATCACCATAGGTGCAGCCAATTTTTTCCTTTTTTTTTAAACCTGACCTTCGCTTTATAACTTCCAATGGAATGAGCTTCTGTGACCATGCCAAATCGTAAACGGTTTCGGGAAAGTTTTGGTGACAGGGTTGGGAAAGTGATCAACTCATGACAAAATGTAGTTGCATTGTGCATCTCGTTGGGATTTACAAGAATAAACGACATGAAACTCGTGAAAAAAATACAAAACGTCGAATCAGTTTTAACTCTATCTATCGAAAATTCAAAATTTCTAAATTAATTGATGTGTTAGATTCGAATTATTTTAAACTAACCAATAAATTACCGTTTTAAAAACTGTATATTAAAAAATATCGTCGAAGTTTTAATGTGCTATTTACATATCGTCAAATTAGGTACCTAAATAGTGAAATTATTGTAGTGCTATCAGAATAAAATATACATCATAGCCTTCCTTTATGTGATCGTAAAGATTTTGACACATCAGTAGTTCAGATAGAAATAATTTAGAATCGGACTCGTGTCAGTTATTCAGAGCAAGCAGACATAACGATTTATCATACGATAAGTTGTACAATTATGGTTGCTGCGACTGTTTGAACGATTATACTGAAATATATGGGGCTGGTGTATAAACTGTCGCACGACGTGTTGGATGATGGTACGATGCTGCTATAAAACTTGTCGTACCTGCTACTAGTTTGATAAATGATTGCTTGCAAGTTGCAACATATGTGCGAGACTATTTGAACACATTCTCAGTCCAATTCCAGCTTTGAAACAGAAGTATTCTTGAAAGCATTACGATAGAAATGACCTCTATACAATCAAATCAGTCGTTTAAGCCAATAGACCTTAATAATAGAGATATTTACGTGTAAATTATTAAACATTTCATAGAGGCTGTGGAGTTTTAGTAGGTACAAATGACACACTACCGTGGCGCCCGCGGGGGATTTCCTTCTGGAGGCGTCGGGGTGCCTTTTAAAGATTTCCCCACATTAAAAAATTTAATAAATTTTGTTTTGAATTATTTTTTTATATTTTTGTTAACGTGGGGAAATCTTCAAAAGACATCCCGATATCTCCAGAGGGGAATCCCCGGGGGCAGGGTAGTTTTACCCACTAAAACCCCACGACCACCATAAAATGTTTAATAATTTACATGTAAATATCTCTGTTATTAATGCCTATTAGCTTACGCGCTCGGATACCTATTTACTTATTTCCGACATAGATCCATCGTGCTAAGGCTCATCAAAATCGATGTCTACCACACCTGGTCCTCCCCTTGTAAGTAGTTGCGCGTAATGAAATAACAGAGAATAAAAAGTGACCCTGTTATTATTATTATTATTTACGGAAAAATGGGAACAATATTTTTTGACCTGTATTTTGTAGACACATGGACAAATTCAGGATAAAATCGCTTTATACACGACATAAAAGCTGTAGACTGTATTCACTCATCGGTGAAACAAATATTTCACGTCGCGTCGTGTTCCTTCGAGGAATATATTGTGTAATGTATGAAAACACGCCTATAACTCAGCAATAACATGTCTGCCTGTAAAATCTTGATTCAACAAGTTGTATGCATATCGAGTTGCAAAATAATTTTTACTCTCTGTATATACTGCATTCGTTAAAGTCACGTAAATAAAAGAAAAATATCAAGTTTTTACTCGCACGGTGTTAAATCTCCGCATTGCCTGAACATCTGATACAGCGTTTCTCTGATTGCTGAAATAAATTCTTAAGTTTTTCAGAAGTAATACGTGCAACGAATGATATTTTCTTCCTGAATTGAATAATTTTTTTTTATTTTCTTAAATGGAAATAACATATTTACATTGCTTATTGTCAATTTAATCTACGCAAAGGTACCAGTTTTTATAACATTGTATTACTTTTGAAAGCGTTACAAATAATGAAATACAAGGAGGGTATGAAGTGTTAATTTATGTAATATGCGAGTACAGTCTAGAACATACTTATATCTTTATCAAATAGAATAAGAAACAGAAGGCGTACAGTCAGCATAGACGCAACAAGTAGTAGGTATGTGTAAATTGAAGATAAAATTGATAAATCATGGAAATGTCCTTCTTCAGACGACAAATTTAATTTTTATCACCTTACAGTTAATGTTATATAACATGGTTCCTTCTACGAAAATTCTCTATCCATTTCATTCAACTGGTATAAAATTCTGTATGTATTAATTTGATGGTACATTTACTTCAGCTTCATTACCATATATGCAAGTATGCAAGTACGCAAGTATAAGTGTGTGTAATCACAGACGAGGTATAGAGTAGTCAGTAGACGGAGTATCCAATGAATTTTTCTGTCCCGAGTTTGCGGAGCCCGAGGATCCCATTACTATTTTAGTGTCACATATTCCTCGTACCGAGAATGTCTTGAAACAGATTGTAATGCTGCGCGTGGTAGGAATTAGAATTCAACACGAGTAAAATTAGGTCATTCGAGATCCGGGATTTACAAATGGAGGGCTGAGAATCATAGTGGTGTAAGTCCAAATTTGGATAATTTTATTTAATAACAGTTTTTAAGTAGTAAAAGCTCCCATCTGTTTACTTTCATTGTGACTTAAGTTATAACACCATTCTTGGCTGAGAAATAATAACATTTCGCTTCAGCAGTTAACTAATAAATTAATATAACGAATGTGCTAATGCTGATTTGATGCTGTTCATGCATTGTACTAATAATTAAAAAAAAAAATTTTAATTTTTAACTATATACATAGTTATTATACTACTTAGTATTTTGAGCTTGTGTTCCCATAAATGCAATATATATATATATATATATATATATATATATATATATATATATATATATATGTAGAGTTTTATATAACAGGAAACACAAAACGTTATTTTACGAGAAATACTATGCGAGTGACTAACACCACTATGAGTCTCCAAATAATTATGTAAAAGTAATAATTTAAAGATCGTCTTATGAATGGATTCTGTCCACCTGAAGAGAAAGAAGGATCACAACAAACGAAAACACATTTACCTTTTAACGTTGCTGTTCTGTTCGAGTTTATTTATCGCGAAACAAATTCCATTCGTTCGCAAAAACGTTATTTATAAAAGATGTGCTTTAATGCTTTTTAAAAGCACCTGTTGCTGAACCTCACCCATTCATCATATGTGCAGCGCATACATTAATGATGCTCTATACAATATAGTAGGGGTGCAAAATAATAATAATAATAATAATAATAATAATAATCTACTGTATTCTGTGCTATTTTTAGTAACTTTTATTCTGTGCTAAAGGAATTTACCAGAGTCTTCGTTACTTTTTAAAAATGAATACTAAGGTAACGTTCGGATAAGTATGACCCAACGCCGAAGTATAACGAACAATCATACTTATAACAACAGAAGTGATGCAGAAAATTATATCAGTTCTATATCAATGCAGAAAGTTATATCAAGTTGAAACTAATCAAAAAATTTTGAAATTTCATTTTCTGCTCTTCATCTTGATAAAACAGTATCATAATGGATGAAAAAATGTCGAGTCCTTGATACAAAAACTAGAAACTTCAAGCGTTAAAATGCTTTCCTTAAATATTTTTGTGACCATTTTTCGCGGAGATACAGCCATTTGAAAATGACCAAAATTTAATTTTGACCAGCAGTGTAGTTATGTAAGTATTACTGAGTAACATTTAAGTGAATCTTCTACCAGCATTACAAACTGTGTGCTTTCTACTCTCCTGACGAGAAACCAGAAGTTTTGAAACTTTATTCATCCCTTGTAACCTTCTACGAACTGCTGTATGAAATTCTTCTCTTGTGCTTGCCTGAGAAGATTATTACAATCTTCAGCAATAAAAGTTCGTGAGAACACTTCGCAAAGTATTGTAGTTGAACCCTCTCATTGCTCTGAAACACCATATTCTCAATGTGATGGAAAAAGTGTACATACATTAATTTTTTATCCTCTTGTTCGGTGTATGTCAAAAAGTGGGGTACTGCACTCTTTTATTTAAAGTATAACGTAATTCATTAATAAGACATAATTTAGAAAAAGATTGCACTCTAAACGATTCACGATATACATATAATCTCAAGCACAAAAAATGTATTTCATGTAATAAACTGATGAAGCAATTCTACATAAATATTGAGAATGTACGAAAAGAGAATTTAAAATATATCTAGTGTTCTATCTACTTCAAATAACTTTAAGAAAATTTGTTCGCACGGTAGGTTACAGTTCTTCAAATACCAATGTCACTTGTAATTTAATCCACGTCTAGCGGATACGGGGTTGAATTTAATCCATCCTAACCATCAATCTACTTGTGTTATTTATTATTGGTACTACTTGCTGAGCAAGATGCACGAATTTTAAATCCTGACAAGATCGAAACCTAATATTAATGTTTATTCTGAGATGTAGGTATATAAATGACATGGGCCAAAATGGATTTCGCATTAGACTTGCGGTGAAGCTATATATCAACCTAACAGTTAAATGGGATTTGTGTTTTGTAACTTTTTCAACAGACTTTATACACTTCAAGAGTGCAAAATTAGGTGATCACTTAATATCGATTTTTACAGAATTTTAATTGAAGGACGCATTCTTCTCCACGACCGACAAAAAAAATCACAAGCCACAGATAGATTAAATATTCAAAATGTTCTGGTGCACAAGGAATTTAATTATCTGATAGCCGGTTGATCTATCCGCCTACGCCACGCAGAAATATACGTCTCCTTTCCACCGCCGTCGGAAGTCAGACCGGAAGTTATCCCTGCCATCCTCAGCTGTGGAAATAGGGACAGTTTTTACTATATCCTCGGCGATTCATTTGGCAACTTATCATCTCTGCAGACCTATTACATGCTGACCAAATATAAAAGTGTAGCAGAATCGACCATGAGTTATATATCAAGCATTCGTCATTCCAAGACATCAGAAAAAACTTTCAAAAATAAATGTATAATAGCATCTACAATTTCGAAGACAGTGCTATATTTCATTAGAAAGTTTGCTCGAATAATTAAGTACAGTATGGATAATAAGCATACATTAATATACAGCTATGGTGTTACACTTATGGTGTTACAAGCTTTTTTATCGGAGATTATTAAAAGTAGGTACCTAACGGTAACATTGTTTTTGTTTTCGAACGTTTTTTTCATAGCACTGGCCCCGTAGATGGGGGGGGGGGCAGTTCAGTTTATGCTAATATACAGTTGAACATTTTATTGAATTTATTTAACCCAAATTTAAAAATACTAAAAGATATTCGGAATCTTTAAAACGAATTTACGCTTAGTCTTTACCGAAACGCAACGAATTCTAAATTCAGCAAAATCGCTCACCAGAAACAATTTCAGGATACAAAATAAAGGATAATAAGATTTGTTTTACTTTCAATTAAACATGTTGCATTGTACATTACAGCACTGTAATGAATGGAGTTTTCTCCCCAATCAGAGTAAATTCAATCTAACTTCAGTAATAGTATTTACCTACCTTTCACTAACTTAAATGAAAAATTTCATGTGTGATTTTTTTAGAGTCTTCTAAACGGAAAAACTATTGAACGATTAAACAGAATACATTTGCGTATATTTAAACACCGAGAATTTGGTTCATATTAATTTACATTTCGATAGTCATCTTTAATTACAATAACATGTTAAGTGCAGAATATTACTTCTGATCTTGGCTGGGATTAGCTCGGCAGCTCGAACCACAGACTGCAATTACGGAAACTTGAAGCCCTGCCGAACTCTCAGCTATGTAGGATTTGTTGTCACTTATAACAGTTCGTTAGTCGAGTTATCTTCACATCTGGATAAGCGTACCAAATTAGATTTTCTATCTTTTGAATGGTATCGGAAATGAGCATTCATTTAAATTTAACGAGTCAATTCTGAATAGCACAGGAAGTTGGAAAATTGCTTTCCCTATAAGTTTAGACACGAAAATTTCGTCAAAATTTCTAGTTACTCAGTGAAAAATGGATTGAAATGATTAATTAACGATAACAAATTAGCTGTTAAAAATAAAATTGCTTTTAAAATTTACATTCAAAACATTCTTAATAATAATGTTTTATTCAGTCCATGGCTGAATAAAGGTTTGTTATATATTCCAACGTGATCAAAACTCTGTTCTTGAGACTTATTAATAGTTATAGCAAATGCTAACCCAGACCTAAACGTGATCTTTACCACATCTTTATGATTTACAATAACCCCATTTTAATGCGTTACAAAGAACGTGTCGATTAAAAACAATAACTTTTTAAATAACCTCCAGTTAAAACGTTTCATAAATCGTGACATAATGGATTGAAAGATATCCCTAAATATTAAATAAATAATTAAACAAAAATGAAAAATCAATGGAGCCACATCTTCATATAAACTCAGCTGTCACTTTACGTAATATTTAGTGAATGAATAGAAGCTACAATATAAATAAAAGTTATTGCATATTGTAACCATATTTTGTGCAGTATAATTTGAATTATTAACTAATTGGCATCATTTAATCCTAAAAAAGGCGAAACACATGAAACATATTCCAGTGAACGTATGTACCTATGCAAGTTGTGCATATAAAAAAAGTAACAAGAATTGCCAAATCGATGTGTTAAACGGGCTAAACGGAGCAAGAATAATTAGGATGTTGGCAGCGCGCCGAGATTCATGCTTGCAGAACAAATTCATGCTGGAAGAGAGTCCGCACTTTGCCTATTACACGCATTGTCGCCCTCGCTTCTAACACCTACTACGAGTACATCTCATATCTGTACAACAGAATATTAATTAATACCAGCTAATTAATTTTATCTTTATTACACTCACACATTATACATATATTAGTCAGTAAAACTTTGAATGACGCAATCTTTAGCGAAATACCATTTCAATTCAGTCGAACCCTTTCGATTGATCACATCTACAGGGGAATATATACCAACACTAATAAAAATTTAAATTTCTGTATTTTCTATTATATCTTCATGAGAGCACTACCAATAGTGATAATAAAAATGTGTCGGACCATTTTTAATTATAAAAATATGCGATCTTGTTAATGGTTTAATTTGTTCGAAAGCTCGAGTTCACAAACTTTAAAGCAGAGTTGAGGATTAACTAAATAACAAATCATTTAAATAACGAATCAAATAAAAGTCACTTTAACTTCAGATTATTTGAGAATTAAAGTTAATTTTTTTATTCCACGAGAAAGTTAATTTGTTTATTCATCGAGAATTTATTTGACAGATGAGGAATAATTTTAACTTTTATTTGTTAATCGAAATTTAATTAAATAAAAAATTTGGCCCATCCCTGATTTAAGGCCAGTTTTCAAAGACATCCCAGTTGATTTCGAATTTAAATAATGGTATCATTTGATTCGTCTTAACACTTAATTAGCCCCTTTTAACGATGTAGGCACAGAAAATACACCATACACTCGAGTCGCAAATTATTCTACAGACTTAAAAAGGCCAAAAATATCTAAAGAATTAATCAAAGCAAATGGTGAGTCGTTATATCGATGAACACCATTTAGATAGAAATTAATAAATAATTTGCCGAGAAAATACTATCACGTCATAACCTAATCTACAACCTTACCATGCATAATATTTTTCATCCACACATATTACCTTTTCCAAGCGTAACATGTTACTTTTTTAAATTCTGCAGTCAATCGAATATTTACGAGCAGTAGGATCTATACATATCATACATATACTTACATAGTCGTGCAATATCCCACCAGCAAGATTCAATTGGCACATCCGTAGTTACGTTGCCACGTTACCAATCGCAATAACGTGCCTTCTTTCTCATTTTTCTGTGAGAGAAGACACAACTACGTATCATTGCGCCATTAGTAGATTGGTGGCGATATTACTTGTTCAACATACTATGTTATACCATACACTGTCCGCCTCTGAAGTGGATTTAGATCCATTCCAGTAATTAAAGAATTACATCAGCAAGCAATTATACGAGGCAAATATAAAAACGTAGAACTCATTTCGAAGCAACCATTGTATTCAACCACCGAACTAGAATAAAACGTAATTTATAACGGAAACGAAGCAGCAGGAACCGTTAATATATTTCATAAATAAATGTAACATTTAAGACGGAGTACGAACACGAAAAAGGCAACGATAAAAACAATTGCAATTCCAAACGAGAAGTATCAATCAATGTTGTACAACTTTAAATGAATTGATCAATGCGTTTGCATCCAACTGTTACAATGGCTGTTTTCGAAACGTACATAGTTTAATCTCGTTTGCTTTGTGCCAGTGCAAACGAGAGGAACTAGAAACGAGCCCGACGTGGAAAGAACAATCGGAAAAGTTCAATCCCGCATTTTTTTGCAACTGTTAAACGAATTGAAAGTTTCGACTGCCTTGTACGAACCTAGGGGTGTAAATTTATTAAAAAGGGAACGGGGGCTGTCACTTTCAATAGTTAGAGAAAATAACAAATAAAAATAACAAGAGTCACTTGGAAATATTGGGCGGTAGCGTCGCGCAAAGGGAACTCAATTTCGGAAAAGTTCGATGTCGAACAATGGTGTCACAAATTAAATAGGGCCGCCCGTCGCGAGAATGAAATGCAATGTTGCGCGTCGAACTCGACAAGTAATATTGTACGTCCCCGATAATGGAGAAAATCGCTCGCGGGTTTTCCATTTTCCTGATTGTTTTTGCACAGTCCGTTCGCTGTAAATATACGTCCGCCATTTAACAGTTGTGTTCACAATTTAAATAATTCATACATTGCCGGTAGCTCGATTCGACGTGCTGCCAGTCCACTTCTTAATTATTCGTATAATTTTTGCTTCTCGCACAAATAGCCAGTAAAAAGATTTCAGTGGGCTGGGCAGGGAGTAGGGACGTATAATGCACTCGTTGGCACGCGTTCAACGTGGTGATGATGTTATGCTTCACTACCAACTTTCCGATATTTGCAGTATTACAGCAGTCGCCCGATAAGGGATTCCTTTTATTCTGATATGCTGCTTGCAACGAACCACTGTGTAAAAACGTGGACGATGTAACCCACTACATTCGACTAATAAATTTTTGTGAAGCACAACAAAGTGTGGCGAAATAAATGTAAGGTCTGGTAAATCGTGGTACAACTGAGAAAGTTATGTACTTCGGTAACCTGAGAATTCCGATTTTTCTGAAACTTTGTAGGTTTGTAGAGGACCTCCATAGAAGTTTTGAACAGTTTTTTCTGCTACTTTTTGGTTCTTCAGAGTGAAAAAACTACTTAAACAGCTCTAGTGTAGGTAGGTATGTAAGTACATACTGCGATCAATTAAATTCTAATGGCGTTCGTCAGCGTTAAATGTTTGAGGAATCGTGCTAATTTGTTAAAAATTTGCACATAGAATTTTGTTACATTATCTACAATTCTCTTACCAACTTTCTAAATTCTAAATAAATATTTTTTACCAATAAATAAATGTAATTGCACCGTTCTCTTCGTGCCTGTTTTTGTCTGTCAACACCGTATTATTGTTTCGTCCTATTCAATACTTTATTTCCTTTTATTCCCCCTTCTCGGTCACATTTCAAACTTACGCCTTCGCCCAAAAGATTGAATGCTTATTGCGATATCAACTGCAGTAACTTCCAAAGAATCCTCATACGGAATCGAGAAGTCGATCGCTTCGAAGTGAAATGTTACATTATTATTTTCTTGGAATGCCGCCAGCCAAACGCGAATCTTGTGGAAGTAATGAAAATTTGTTCTTGAAAGTTTTATTTGGGGTCAACGTTTTCCTTGTATTTCTTTGTCAATACAGAATTCCTGCAAGAGGGCTGATTGTCTTTATGTTCCCTTTATCGTCCACTGAATCTTGATTCTCTTACTTAAGGGGGGTTTGCGCCTTGTTAGGCCGAAAAATAGGTAATTCTTTAAGACTTTTTTGCAGGAAAACGGTTCGACAAATTAATTTAAGGTTTGACAGGCTGTTTTATTGTATCTTGAACTATTGTTCCGAATTTTTGTGTGACTATGAAAAAACATGGCAGATACAGAGAGAGCGTTGAAAAATAATCGGGTGATCCAGGCGTTGACGGAAAGTACTGTAAGGGTTATCCGAAACACAAAAAGGGAAAGAGATTCTTAAACAATGTGAATGTGGCTATGGGTGGTAGTAGATCTATTGCCGTACCTGATACTGTTCCTTTTTTATTTAAAGAAGTTTTCTCGATTTTGAGGCAAAACCTGTTTCAGACTCAAATCAGGACGCTTCACCTTCTTCAAAAGGTCACCATTTTAACATTTTTTTATTTTTCTTAATGCATCTACTACCACCCATAGCCACATTCATATAGTTTAAGAATCTCCTTTCCTTTTTGTGTTGCGGATAACCCTTACATTATTTTTCGTCAACGCCAGGATCACCCGATAATTTGTCAACGCTCTCTCTGTATCTGACATGTTTTTTTCACTGTCACACAAAATTTCAGAACAATAGTTCAAGATACAATAAAACAGCCTGCCAAACCTCAAATTAATTTGTCGAACCGTTTTTCTACCAAAAATTCATAAAGAATTACCTATTTTTTCATTTACTTTTACTTGTAACCAGTTACATATAACCAGAAACAGGTACGCTTCCTCGGTCATTAAATAGGAATGTACAGTTACGCTTCCATCATAATATAATCAACCCTATTTTCTCACAGTACCTGTACTCTGCACCTGTTAACACGCACCAAAGTCGTAGAATCAATTGCATATATACTGTATAGCAAACGATAAATGTTATTTCGACAACAGCAAAATACATGTCAACAATAACAGTGTTCCAACGTTTCAACGATGATTTAATTGCAAATGGTTCCAATATGTACCTAAGTAGTAAGGGTTTAACATGATCACAATTCAAAATTCACACGTAAATAATTTTGCTAAAATATGAATGCAAAAAGGACTCGTTTATCATTAATTTGCAGAATTGAAACTTTTATCTTTAATAGTCAGTCTAAGTATTATTGTAATGTTGTACGATATGTAAGTATTTGTCTGTCAAATATGCAAGCATAGATCAATGAATGGTGAATTTTATTTATGACCATTGATAAAAAAAGTTTTGGTCTTTATCTCATGCACATAATTTCAAAGTGTTTTTTAAGTGTTTTCTTAGACAGACGTTAATGATTAGCAAATAGTTAGGTATTTAAATTACTAGTTATGATAACATGTAAATTATTAAACTTGTTGCGAAATTTATATTACTTACTATTACTCACATAGGCAACAAAGAAACAGAACCACCCATGAAGTTATTTCACATCACTCCTGGTTATTTTTTACCATGTCGTGACATGTTGCACAATGGCTGCGACCGCTTCTTCTCGAGAGAATTGGAAATATTAATGGCAAAGGGGGCAACGGGGGAAGGAACTTCTCCCCGTTTATTAATCGCTAACATGACGAAGCACAATTCTTTCTCGCTTCGCATTATGAGGCGAAATCTTCCACTTTTGTCCGGCAGTAATTTTTTCTTCCCATTGCTCGCCACGGTACAGCAATGCGCTTTTACGTCGCGGCAATTCATTCTTACTTACAGTAACGTATCTGACAATGAGTATTGTACCTTCGTTCCATATAGAAGTGCGCGTCTCGAAAATGAGAAATCGGAAAGATAAATGTCCGGTATCAACAGGTTTACGTGTGTTCCTTTCTTCTTCGTCTTCTTTCTTTTCTAAAATACAGGTGAGTTTAAGTGAAGAAAAAAACGTTAAAAATGGAACAGATTCGTATCTGTGACATTTTAAATTTGCAGCATTACTCGACTTGAAATAAAAGAAGTAAAAATGGGCAGTTACGAAACGAAACGATTTTTATTTGAAAATATCCTTGATCCCAATTGGCAAATATTATAGGGAAAAGTTAATTATTAGTTATTTAGTATTTTAAATTTGTGCATGAATGATTATGAACTGTTAAGCTTGAATTACCATAATACACATCTTTCCTTACGATAACAAAGTTGATTGTAAGAGAGTAGATATCTGTTTTCCATTTATGGCAATTTATATTGGCTTTATGCAGGTAATGAAAAACGTTTCCCTACAAAAGAATATTACGATAATGTTGCAAGCCAACGAGGTCAGGCTGCAATTGCTTCTGTTATTCTGTAAGATAGTTTCTAACTTAACGTTAAAATTTGTAAATTATGCAACGAAAAAGTTATGAACCAAAAGAATTCGTATTTATATCTTTCCTTCTCGCAACAATATGAATGCAAATTTCCTAATCAGAAAACATAAAATTATTTTTAATAAACTCTCTTAACAATTATATATATTTATAACATTTATATATAAGCATGGATGAAAAGGATGCAAGAAATCACTAGATTCCAATTTTTGTATGTAACAAGCAGGAAGTTTAACTACAGATTTTTTTTATAAATGGTGTAATGAAATACAAAAACCTAATAAACTAAAAAATATTTAAATTTTTTATAAGAGGATCATTACATGCATTTTGATATTTATAGTAGCATTAAAATTAAAAGAATTGTCGAAACAACATGAAGTGTAAAAAAACAAAGAAACATAAATTAACAGCAACAATTCCATATAATTTTGTATCGAGTTATGAAATAGAAACGGTGGTACGATTCCATTATATTAATAACATGTGACAAATAGATGCCCACCTGTTTCAGCAATAATATTATTAATCGTCTGCAAGGGTGGATTTAGAGATTTGCGCTCCCGAGGATAACAAGCGTGTGCCGCCCATTTCGAGAAATATTATCAAATATTTTAAGGTAAAAGAGTTGAAACACATTAAAATTAATTCAATATGACAACTCACACATGCGTAATAACTCATATTGCTAATTTGCTACATGAAAAAAATGTATTGTTTTTAAAATTTCCTCAATGCCTCTGTGTTTAAGGGTGCTAGGCAGTAGTTCCTGTCTAAAGTGATACATTTCTGTTTCAATTAATTACAAAGGAACAAATTGAAACTGAGACTTTTTCTTTGGCATGAAGTTTATTAACATCATACGCTTTAAAATACATGTTTCTTGAGTAAAAAGTATGTATTATATAAAAGGCTACAAATGGACCATTAAGGACCTTTTTAAAAAATGTTTCTTTTGTTTGGCAGTGAAAACTCAAAAACGGAGGTTCCAATCGATTCAAATCAAATTGGAGCATGTTCACAAAATGTGTAGTTTCCGACCGGACCTAAATTGAAGTTAATGAAAACTCTTATTCTTTATAAAAAGAAACTAAGACCCCATTGGTCAGGGTTTACACTCTCCTAAGCCCCAAAAGATGAGGTCTTAACTCTTAGTTTCTTTTCATAAAGAATTTGAGTTTTTATTAACTTGAATTTAGGTCCGATCTGAAACTACACATTTTGTGAACATACTCGATTCTTTTTTTGATCAATTGGAACTTCCGTTTTTGAGTTATCACTGCAAAACAAAATAAACATTTTTAAAAAACCTCTTTAATGGTCCATCTGTAGCGTCATATATAATGCATATTTTTGACTAAATTTAATGAATTTGACTAATTTTAATAAATTTTATGCCAAAGTACAAATCTCATTTTCCATTTGCTTCTTCGTAATTAATTGAAACAGAAATAGATCGACTGCCTGGTACCCTTAAAGATTACCCTTCACTTTCGGTGTTAGAGGAAGTAGATAAGCATTTTTATTTTAGAACAGAAATCTATGCTATTATTATCGATGAAAAAATAAAAAAGTCACAAGCAAAAACATACCGATACATTTTCAATATCTTTCGCCCAAAATTTTCCGCCTATATACAAATCCGCTCCTGATCGTGTGTGCTTTGAAAACACTGTGATTTTATTTGGCCAGCGCGAACTCATGTGTGCAAAGAAATAGCACCACGTGCGAGCAATATATCACCATTACTGCTAAGAGATCCGAGTCACCATCGCCTTTAGCAAGGTCTCTGCAAAAGCTACGGATAATCACTTGTGACGTGAGCATGAAAATAGGAAACGGAGCTTAAGGTATTAAGTCCCTTTGTCTCCGACTACAAAAGAGAATAAGCAGACGAAGCAGGAATCACGTAATAGGAATCGTGTAATCTCTGGGAAATCTTACAGTATCTTCCAAGCATGTAAAATGAACGAACGTACAATTATCAGCGAATCAATCGTGTCTTAACTAAATTCCAATGAAATTCTTTCTGGCCGTTTGATGAAAATAGACGTTTCCTCACGTTTTGTACATTTGTATATGCCGACGGGGAGAATGAAACGTGCCCAAAACAACGTTAAACAAAAAGTAGTACCCGCAGCGGAGTTAAACCGGCTTTACGGGGAACGAATGCTTTTAATTAGACAAGGACCAGAATTTGCAAAACGTAAGGCAACACACCATACCATCTGGTATGGTATACGCTACGAATGCATTACATAATGTGAATTCCTCGGTATGTCTTACAGTTCTCCACATTTTTATTTAAACATTTCTGTCTATTACGCACGTGCTTTTAAGTGTCTTATTTTGCTTTTTTTTCGAATGACAAACTATCTATCAGAGGGGAAGAATACACTTTCGCAGGGGAAAATAAACTGTATGTTTATAAATTGGGTAAATTACCATTTTTAATTTGCAAAAATATTTTTACCTTTTCAAATTTCATATTTTGTTGCATATCGCTTCGACTCTGTTTGTGAAAACTTTCCCTGTTTTTTTTATTCTTTGTTCTGTTCCTGCTGCTAATTTTTCATTAAAGGCATCAGCTTCCCATTCTTTTTCTCTAAATGTTTGAAACATGGAGATTTGTCTACGTTACATTTTTATTTAACCTTACTTATTGTTAGTTATGTTTACAGAATAAAGACTTTATTGGGGCTATTATATAATCTCATTTTTCATGAATAAAGTAGTAATTCTCGTTATATAAATTATGCTTTATATTTCGTTGCAACAATGCTTCCGGCTAACAATATTACCGACATTGTTTTGCTTCAATCTCGTTGTTAAACATAAAATAAATTTGCAGATAAATCTGCGAATTTCACATAAATAAACGAAGAACATTATTTCAGCGTACTGAAACAATGGGCACAGTATAATGAATACATTAAACATAAAAAATTTTGCAATACTTATAATGAAATTATCTCAAACAGCATAAGTAAATATAAAACAAACTAAATAAAACAAAAACTGTGCATACAAATAAAACAGCGAATTTAACTTGTTATGTCTGTACTAGAAATAATTTATACATATATACAGTCAAGTACGAATGTACACAAATTTTTTAATAATGTAAGTAACACTTGTATTAATTCCATTCGCATACTGGAATTACTTAATTCTCATTGGATTATCATGTGTATATTATTTGTTTGTATATATAAAATTGTTGTGTCACTCACTGATTCATCAACGCCCAGCCCAAGTCACTGAACCTAGAAACATGAAATTCGGAGAGTGTATTCCTTTTACGATGTAGATGCTCGATAAGAAGGGATTTTTTGAAATTCATTTCCCAAGGGGGTGAAAAAGGTTCCTATTTTCTCGGCCTCCTTAATATCTCTGAGGCCCGATTAGATATCAAATTGATTTTTACCAACAAAGGTTACCCACACAAACGTTTAAAAACCAACATGAGAGGACTTCCGTCGAGTGTAATTATATTTTGGGAATATGAAAAATAAAATACTATACAGCAAGGAATAATAAATATTTAACAAAAAAAGAACATTAAAATGCGTACAATAGTTCCTGAGCAAAAAATTCATGAACATAGGCCTCTTGTTCCACCGGCAAAGTAGAAGGATGTCACATACGAATTACATTATGTCAAATACCCTCATATATACCTACATACATGTAGATTCCTTATCGTAAAGCATAATGTTTTCTATAAGAAGCAAAGCTTATAGAAGAAATACCACGTTATTATTTCTCCTTTCTGTTTTCTATTACTGCACTGAAATTCTCATTTCATTCCTCGGTATTTACCTCACTTGTTTGCATTCTCCTACTCCCTATCAATCTTTTATTTTCCAATCTTCTCATTATTTCGTAGCAACGGTGCACGTGCCGAGTAAGAAAAAGGCCACTATGAAAAATAACGGGGAACGGAAAAAGTGAGGGGAAAGAGGTAAGATGGCTGTACGTAACCGAATTATCGTAGCTCGCCAACGTTCTTAGCACATTTCCACACGCTGGTAATGGCGGCTGCATTCCACGTACCTATCATAATCCGCGAAAGATACGAGTTCACTATAATAAAAGTCCACAGACCGTCCGTCCAAACGGTCTTCTTCTAGCCACTGTGTACTGTAACGGGCGTAACCTATTTTCCGGACACTGAAACGAAACGGTTTATGTTTTATTTTTCGATCGGTTCTGCAATATTCTTCTCTAAGTCTTCTGTAAGCTTTCATAATGCGCAGGATTTTATGGATATCTGTAATGTTGTACTTGCTAAAAAATTTTCACTTTAAAAGATTTTACGTATCTATGTAATGTATACTATTGCTTAAAAATGATGGCATTGTTATACAAAACATATGTCGCTATTGAGTTAGAAGTACTTATCACAAGATTATATTTCTGAAAGTCTAAATGGTATCTATAACTGGACATGGATGGATTCAGCCCTTGATAGTTGATCTTGTTTTAACTTGTAGTATGCAAAAATCATAAAAACTTCGTTTGTAACTTTTAAACTCCTGAGATTCAAGTCTATTCCCTTTTTTACTCTTTTTCTATCTCTCTTCCACCTACTATGTGCGGTTAACTAAGGATTTGCTTTGATATAGGTATCTGACACAGAGGACACAATTCTGGAAAAGTGTTCTGAGTACATTATGGTACAAAAATATGTGTAATTTTGAGGTTTCTTACCTTCAGATGTTCACAGTTTTTAACCGACTTCAAAAAGAAGGAGGTTATTAGTTTCGAATATTTTTTTTATGTTTCTCCGTGCATAACTCCTCAGCATATGGATCTTGATGATCTTTTTTTTAATCGAAAGGGGGCGATGCCCCAGTGGTCCCATCCTACACTGCAACAATATCGGCTCAATACGTTGCCAGTACTGGTTCAAACTTCGTTTCCTTTGTATTTCATGTATTCTCGCATTTTAGAGTATTTCCGCACGTTAAGTAGCAGACCCCATATAACGAATTTGAAACATCCTTACTCCCACTTTTCCAAGTCGCTTATTTTTGCGATCTCTTGTTTCTATCGGATGTTCTAGAAGCTTAATTTATTGTTCTGAATATCGACGCCTGACTTTATTCCAAGTTTAAAGATTTCAATTTATCTCTTCATGTTTATTTATGAGTCATTTCATATTTAAATCTATCATTTTTGGATATATTACCGCTACAATGAAACGTCACATCGATTTATAATCGAGAAACCGCAACAAAATTAATTTTATTGTAAGCTTTGAATAAACTACTTAGCACTTTAAATGGAATTACTTTGTATTAATAATTATAGCGAGAACGATGATGTTATATTAAAATGTAATTATCCCCAGTTAATATTAATGATAATCTTATTATTGAATGTAATCTTATTATACAACATTAATCCGAGGGTCAAAGAACCTTTAATGAAGCATAATAATATAGAACGTCTCCATCACTATTATTATTGGTGTTATTAACAGTGTCAAATGAAACCCAAATTTACGACGTGTATTACTGAATACTTAATAGTATGAATCTCATAATAAATCGGTAAATTACATTAGTTTATACACATCAAAAATGATAATATTATCCATAATTATTGAAAAAATTCAATCTGTGGAACATCAAAAGCAACGAGGCATTTTACGATTTTTGTTTGCAAATGTATGCATCTCCGTAGCTTCCGAATATGAATACACTATGGAACGAAGATGCTTATATAACGTAGTATCAATTTACTTTGTAATATGAGACGTAGAGTAAATGCAGCATATTTGGAATACTGTTGGTATTTTGGAATACCGAAGTATCTAATATGTTAGTAAACTACTAACCCTATCTAATTTGTAGCACCGTAGATAATTGCAGCTATTGAGAAATTTTTACGACCGCGAAATACTGTTTTGTGACATAGAGTCAAACGAAATCTTTCCAGGTAAAAATAATTTCAAGACTTGAAGGAGATCTTTATTTTTCTTTTAATAGAAACATATTCATTTTATAGATAATATTGCCTGCATAGAGTGCATATATCTAGTCAATAGTTGTATTGGATATATGCAAATCAATTTCGAAAATTGAAATGCAAGAAATATTCGAAGGTAAACATTTCCTAAAACTCGATGCACAAAAAAGCTATACATACGCAGTCCGTTTAGTTATTGTGTTAGAATTAATTAATTCATTGCGCACCCGGTGGATACCACCGATCGTTACTGAATTTTGCATTTCAATGCCGAACAGCTCTGGAGGAAAACGAAGCAGAAACAAAGTGTTCCGAAAATGAAAATATTCTAACGTAAAAGTGTTCTAGTGTACAAATATAGAATATTTATTCAGACAAATATATATTATTTAATTAAACATTTCGAAGAATAATAGAAAAGTAGTATATTTTATTTAAAGATGTCTCTATCTCTAATGAAAAATGTTAATCGGAAAAAGTATTTTTGTCATTTTGAAATAAATTCGCGAAGATGCGGTATTTCTTGAATCTTCTCGTGTGTTACTCGCCATGCAATACCATGCCATAAATGTCAATTGTGATAAATACAATTAAAAACTATAAAATCACTTTTATAGTCTTTAAAAGTCATACTTCTTGTAGTAATAGTAGCTCGTGAAAGAAAAAAACGCGGTAACAATAAAGGATGAATTTTGTTACGACAGAAGAGTGAGTAGCAATTTGAAACCGTTTCGGGGTTGCTTGCGCGACAGTATTGTGATGGACATTGAGCGAGACAAAGGACCATTTGTTAGACACAAAAGATACCTCTCAAACGGTAACCATTTTATCCAGGCTCGTGTTCACATAGAACATGAACGCAGAACGATTCGCTGGGTGTGACGCTCTGTTAACTCAACACGCACGATTGTTTGACGCTTGATTAAATATAACGAACGCATTACCGCGATTACTGTTCAGATACCACGTTCTCTCAATGCCTCGGAATACTATGGAAGATCTACGGTTAAATACATAAAACCGTTAAATACAAATGAGTTGGACATAGGAATCCCGAAGCAGATTTGCCGTACCAATGTCATTATTGTCAAAATTCTAATGAAATTATAATAAACGTACTAATACCTAAAGGAACGGAGAATATTGCTTAAGTTTTAAATGACACATTTGTTTGCCAACAAAAAAGAGTTCATAATTTTGATTATAAATTTGATTCATAATAAACTTTTTTTATATTAGTTAATTTTGATAAAGTTTTAATATTAAAGATATATTTATTTGATTTATTTTGGGGGAGGTTATTTTCTATATCTAATATAATAAATTAGGTATACTCATATTGAAAGATAGGTATACAAATATTTCTGCTGATTTCTTCAAGGTTATTAGAAGAAATTTAAAGAGCCGTTGTCAGACCCAGAATTAATTACATGCTCTATCACAATTGGATATCTCAATTGTGCTAGTTTATGAATTCTAATTACATAACACCAATATTAAGTACTTAGACGAACAGATTAGATTTAGGTATCGAAGTAAATACATTGTAAAGGACCAATGAAATAGAGAGTGTGACAAATATGGGCAAAATACACGAGTAATGAGACAAATAGATGAAGAAGGGCGGAGGTCAAAGGAAAAATAACATAAATGGAAATGATTGAAGAAGAGAGTTCCAAAAATAACGCCGGAATTCACTTTACTCTCTGCGAGGAAGATGTTTCCGAGGAAGGCATGAATTCTTACAGCTACAGTGCAGCAACCCGGACTGAACGATAAATGCGACCAATAAATTAGGATTGGTCAGAGCAGCATTGCATTGATGCTATCCATTATGATCCCCATTGTTCAAACGTACATGTTAAATGATACTTCAAAATCCTGAAATAGATATAACGTGTTCTACAATCCTATCGATCACGATGCTGTTTCAAAAATAGTAAATATTCAATAATTAAATAGAGGGATATAGACTAATGGTGAATTTATAAATTGTGTTGCATTTCATCTGTAATATTTTATATTTTTATTGATTGTTCCTTGCATTCAGCAGTTTTAATTCACAATACAATGACATTGTAACACTTTCAGCGTGACAAATACTTAATTTACGTATCATTTTAATGAATAAATGCAAATTTGTGCATCACGTTAAAAGCACTTACGAACTTCCAGCACATATTTATATGCTATTAAGCGTTATTATGTCATCAAGAAACAGAGGTCTTTTAGGTATACCATGCTCTCAGAATACAATGGAACAAAGAAGCATTTACCAATTGTGCTATGCTCGACAATAACTTGCCCTTACTGGTACAGTTTGAATAGCAACAATGTACACCATGCTTTGGTGTACGATGCTGATTTCTCAGGGCAATGCTTTGAACTGTATTGTTGTACACTTTGTCAGACGTAACGCATGCCATTTTCCCCCACATATGTACATATTTTGAACTAATCGATATGCCTCGATTGGAGTTGTGTAAATACGTTTCCAATGCTCTTGAATAGCGATACTGCAAAAACTCTTTGCTCGTGACAATCCAGTGTTCCCACTCGCAAAGTTGGCTCGAGAATGCTTCCGGCATATCCTTGCGTAAGGATCGATGTCCCACATCGATCCGCACCCTTCCAGGATAACTCTGCTCCCCGTCGAAATGTCAGGAAAGAGTAGTACTACCTTATCGTGTCTTCGTCAAGTGTCGACATTTGCGTGCCACTTGTGAAGAAGGCGACGTTGCTGACGAACGTGCATCGTCGTTATGGCCTTTGGTCTCAGATCTGGCCAGCTCAGCTACCCTTAAGAGTGCTAGGCAGTATTTTTCGTCGAAACAGAGACTTGTTCTTTAGCAGGATGTTTATTAACATCATAAGCATTAAAAACATGTTTCTTTAGTCAAAAACATTCATTATATATGACGCTACAGATGGATGTTTCTTTTGTTTTGCAGTGATAACTCAAAAATGGAGTTTCCAATCGATTCAAATCAAATTCGAGCATGTTCATTAAATGTGTAGTTTCGGACCGAATCTAAATTGAAGTTAATGAAAACTCTTATTCTTTATGAAAAGAAACTAAGACCTAATCTTTTGAGGTTTGGGACTTGGGGGAGGGTAAAACCTTATCAATGGGGTTTTAGTATTTAATTAAGTGAACAACTTTTTCGTATACATGTTATCGCCGCTCGACCTTCGTTTCCGAGATATTTGCGAAAAACTTCTGTTAACTTATTCCGACACAACGCATTCCACTTTCCAACGTGTCCCGGGTATTAGTATTGGTGTCGGCTAGGTTAGTGCGATGGTGGCAGCCCCTACCCCAAAACAATAGATGAGTTTCGACTTGAGACGGTTTAAATCGGCTGCAAATTAACCCAAACCAAATATACTTTTGTGGAAAATCTGAGGAGTAGATCGAGTAAGTGTTTTCTGTGTTCTATATTCAACAATTATTAACTTTGTAAACAATAACGACCGACCGCTAAAACTTGCTGGAGGTTACTCAGGGTACTGCCCTTGACAACATATGTCAATGTCAAGGTCATCGGAGATGCCTCCCCTAAGGTAAACATTTGCCAAATATTCGAAAACTAAAGCCTCGCGGCGATAACATGTATACGAAAAAGTTGTTCAGAATGACAACCTTTACAACATATTTCAAGGTCATAAAAATCGGTGAGGTGTGCCCTGTATATAATTACCAAATTATCTGAAACAAATGCCATTACGTGGAAAAAGGCGTAACTACATTTTTCCTGTTTCTCTTTCCACAGGTGGCATGGTTACGGGTGGATACACAAACTATCTTGACAATAGCCAACCATGTGATTACAAAGAATCACAGAATTGGAGTGACACATACAGAGCACAAAACGTGGCACCTACACATACGTGATATACGTGAATCTGATCGAGGTGCTTATATGTGCCAGATAAACACCGACCCAATGAAGAGTCAAACTGGATATCTGGAGGTTGTAGGTTGGTTCAAGAAGCTAAACGTAAATTAAACATCACGACGAAGGTGTACAATTCTGAGAAGTGCTGAATTATCGAAAAATTTCTCTTCTCATTTTACATACAGATTTCGGTTAACGCATAGGTTCACCCCATTAAATAACAACTTGTTCACTAGGGCCGGATTAAGACCTTTAGAGGCCCTGAGCACTAACAAGATTTTGATCACTTCAATGCAATATACGATTTCTTAGACATTTCCGATAATTTGACTAAAAAGTGTTTCTAACAAAAGTTAGATATTATAATTCAAATAATTTTTATGGTGCCCTAAGCCCGTTGCTTATTTTGTTTATTAGTTAATCCAGCACTGTTGGTCATGGAACACTGATGTGATAATTTTAAGTCGACAGTTAATATGCAAATAATTTTTGTTGTTTACAGTTCCGCCCGATATTTTAGATCATTCCACAAGCACGGATATGGTCGTTAGAGAAGGTAGCAACGTCACATTACAGTGTGCCGCTACGGGATCCCCGGCGCCAAATATCACATGGAGACGAGAAAGTGGGGAAAGTATATTTCTGGGCAAGGGCAATGAAGGTAAGGAACAATTTGTTAAGATGTGTAATTAACACTTTAACACTTGAAATCGGTCAAACCCTTTTTGCTGGGTGGCATAAAAGTATTAAAACAGGAAAATTTTTATTTTGTCCAACTTGCCCCGAGCTTTAAGTATAAATTGACACTAATAAAAATTCCAATTTCAATATTTTCTATTAAACCCGATAAAATATCCAAAATTTGAAATACGATATGATTTACCCGAAGTGTACAAATCAACTTCTGAATTCCTTAGACCAACTGAAAATATTTTCGTGTGGAGAATCTCACGAATCTTTTGTGGATATTAACATGAAAATTTAATAGAAAATATACAAACTTAAATTTTTATTAGCAACTTCATGATATACATTTATCTATAAACAAATATATGTAATTTGGTGTCATAAATTCATTTAGAAAAAATAGAAAACTAGTACTTTCAAGTACAAGATAAAGCCATACTGGCAGTAAATGTCATCCTTCAACTGAAGGCTTTCAAAATAATGATAATGTGCAGAAAATGAACTAAATCAAAGAAAAACACCTACTGTAAAATAAGTTTTTAGGAAGTTGCTCAATAAATGCTGAGAACATTTCCAATTGGTCGTCATGTCGACTATTTTACAGTAATCTTTAAACCTACGTTATGACATTACTTATTTTATTTCGAGCACAAGCAACCCCAATTGTGTACAATTTTTCATGCTCCGTAAGTGTAAATAATTCTCCTATTGAATTCTTAGTAAATCCTTCTTGAGAACTGGGTTTAAACCAAGAATAGACCATAGACATTCAATTGAATTCGTGCTTCTCGCTGGCCATTCTAAATTTCCAATTCCATGGTCGATGAATCATTCTGTAGTCCGCGGCGTTAGGTGCACAGTGTGGACGGCTGAAAAAAACATGCTTCTGATTCACGTTTATACGAGCGCAATAGAGAGTTAAGGAATATATGATATACGATGAACGTACAATGAAAATTTATCACCGGCGGCTTTCAAACTTATTTAGCGAGTGCGACGCGTGATGCAGAGGGTGCATGCGAATCTGTCGTTGCACCTATATTGTTGGCATGTCGAATGACGTCAGAATGAAATATACGCGCCCCACGTTTCGCACAATAACACCAAATGACATCAACGTTCTTATTCGTATACATCGAGATGCGATAACGATTTATCACCCTTTTGTCTTTATTCGCACCCGACTGTTATTTCTACCATATTCTGCTCCGCAGGAACATGCTGAATCTATGAGAACAAAAATGCCCCTTACATTTTCAACATCTGCACACAAAATAAGACACTGACAATTACTACCGCGATTTGTGTCTTTATCATTACCGTTAAGAAAATAAATAGGTCAGATAAAAGTTGTACCATTTTGTAAGATGTAAAGTGCATTAATTGATGGCTATTAGCATGGAAATTGTCCAGATATTTATTTAGAGATTTGGAAACTGTCCATACATTAGTATGCTATAAAAAGTGTTCGTTACAATTTATCATTATTCAATAAATATGTAAGTAAAAAAAAGAATCTAGTATTCTAATTTATTTTCGAAACTATAGGCAATTGAAGAAAACCTTCATTTTGGACACCCGGTAATTATAATATTCATTCTGGCATCAAAAAAGACTCAATTCCCATGTACAAAATTGTAAAAACGCAATGTCTTTAAAATACACATTATCTGGTCATAATATCCAGAATAAAATTCAAATACACAAAGTAAATGTAGAGTTTGCAGTCAAAATCTTCATGCATAATGTATTAACTTAAGAAATTGTTAGATTGAAAAAATAGTAATAAACATAACCCAAGTTGATAATATAGCACTGACTGGCAAAGTAGTATCGGTTGCCGTGATCAATTAAAGAGGGTAAACGGACTGTATTGACTGATTTGGTTAGTGGTTTACAGTTTATCTCGTATGCAAGTGATTACGGTCAGAGTCGACAGGCGTTTCAATGACACAAATTGCTTTGTGCAGAGATTAAGCGTTTAGGTGGACAAAGTCAGAGCTCAATGAATCGAAAATTCAACTAGGATCGACCGCCGTAACCGCCTTTTAGTTTTCCACCGCAAGATTTACGTTCCACGAGGGTCTGTGCTTTATATGTGGTTACTACTGTAGCCTTCATTGGTACCAATGCTGCAAAAAGAGTAGATAATTTTACAGACATAATCTTCAAATTTGAACCATACTTAATATACGTTGCTGCAGTTGACTGACACGCTGCCACTCGCCAGATTAATTTTAAATGGGTTTTTCAAATGATGACGGAGATGAAGGCTCCGAACGATGAATTTAAAAAAATTGAAATGGCCAAACGATAACTTAAGACGAAAAAGGGTGCAACACGAATGCTGACTGTCACGGGAATCTTGTAGTCCAAACTGGAGATGTAATTATTCGAATAATTTCGAATACGAATAATTTTTTCGAATATTCGAATTCTCTGCTATACGAATCTTCGAATACTTAGATTATTCAAATATCCGTTACAGCCTTAGTCCGAACAAAAAAAAAATTTGTCCTCTACAAACCTGCACAGTTTAAAAAAAAATCGGAATGTTCGGGTAACCGAACATCCTTTGTGAGGCGAGTGATGTGACATCACTGATGTCTGCGATGAAGACTCTGTCATGTGAATGTTCGAACGAGAAAAGGCAGTCCGAATGCTGATTCCATTGAAAGTGTTCCTGTGGAGCCGCATATTCATCTGAGCATTCGTCCCGAATGAGTATCACATAAGCGCCGATTTGCTCGAGTGATGCTCGTTCGGAGCTCTTGCATGATTCATTCCCAAACGACGTGAGCACCGATCAGATCCATGGTATCGTCCGAACATGTCTATACTGAGCGCGATCCGACCGCGTGCTCATTTTGATATACCGAAAGCGAACGCATCGGTCCGAGGAGCTTGACAAAAGCTCGGTTCACGGTCTACATGAACGAAACGTTCGCTTCCTCGATGCTCATGCGATGCTCATTCGGGGCGAAAACTCAAATACAGACCCTACGCTGACTGCTCTGGAATTGTTCTTCCTGTCCAATTTTCCAACGCTCGAAGGTAACAAGAAACCGATTATTTGCATGTTCCTGGAAAAGGAGGGACCTTCTTCTGTGATTTCGTCGGTGGAGAAGGAACCTTCTGCTTCTTCACGAAATAGAAGAGGAAAATGCAACATTTGGTTCGCAAAAACCAAGCAGCTTGATCGGCTAGAGCATCTCGTCAGGGTCGCGGTTTATGACTGCATTGTTCCGCGAACAGGGTTGCCATGTGTAAGGAATTAATGGTGGCGTAGACACCACATGACGTAAACAGAGTAGGAGAGGGGGAACACCTACAGCAATAACGGTATATTTGGGTTGGTGATTCCGTGACGTCATACCAATTCATCGCATGGCTTCTCCACACGTAGAGATCGGCGACTCGAGAATGAAGGGCCCCATATATGTACATTGAGATCTGTATTGATACAGATAGAGATACATGGGTCCGAGATAAGGTCGCCACCTTCGAGGGGAGGGGGAAATATAGTATTTTTGTGAAACTTGGAAAATATATAGTATTTTCAGGGAAATTTAATAAAAATAAAAAGTACAGGTTTATATTTTTTATTTTACTTATTTTTACATAATGTTTTTATACGCCACTCTCTTTATTAGAAATTGAAATGTTTACACATGTTCAAATCTAGAGTGTAGAATTTATTTAGAAATGACTGTGAACTGAGTGTTGTTAAAAGAAACAGCAAAACGAAACAAATGCATGGGAAAATTTACATTTTTCTTGTTCAATCTGCATTTGTGTTTCATACTGTGACTGGCTGAAAATAATCAGACCGTGAACGATATAACAGTACATAATCAGGCGTTCTCCGAGTAAGCCATGGTTAGTAAGAAATCTCCCAACAAGCATTACGACCACAATGCAATTCACCAACGCGTTCACAGCATCGAATGCTTACTCGGATTAAACAGAGGACATAACAAAAAGCCAGGAACGCTCGCACTATCGACGGTGTAGAAGCAAAGAGCGGCTCGGTCGGTTAACATTAATCTCGAACCCGCTATTACGCGCTTCTTGTGATGCAAAATCAACGCTACTGTTTCGCAAATAATTATCAGTCCGATAAATACTACTACGAACAAACTATATATGTATACATATAAATACATACATATACCATATTTTGCTTAAGTTAATCAAGACATACCTAAATCTAAAAATATTTATCATTAGAAATTGTTTATATCAGTGAATTATTATCATTTAATAATTTCAATATATTTCGTAGTAATAATAATAATATCATTTATTTCGATGTATTTGATGCATTTTATCAAAAAATCGATATAGTATAACTGCTTGCTTAGCCCTTATTTAATTACTAACGTTATTAAATTCCTCGTCAACTTATGTACCTATATACATTTTATATTATATATACAAATTAATCTAAGAGGCTTTTAGATTAATCTTAGCGTCTATATCTTCAACGAATATCTTCACGATAACATAAATTTTGTATAGAGCGTAAATAAGGGCCCAAACATTCTAATCATAGACATAAAATGATACTTGATTATATCTAAAAAATATCCTAATATTAATTCAATGTAAATCGACGAAATATGAAACTCTGTAATGAACTACCGTATATTATTAAACGTAAGATAAGGTTTCTGCCAACAACAAACTCATTTCCTGATGCTAAAAATTTTTTGTACCACACATCCATATACAACTAGCTTTACTACTCGGCTTCGTTCGAAATATAGATTTTGATTTTATAAAAAAGATATTTATTTATTTATTCTTTTTTTTGTGAAAATTGTCACATTCATCTGGATTATCCGGGCATAATTAGCTCGGATACATTTCATGACCGCAAAATTTACCGTTCAAAAGTTTTTAGGCGACTGACAAATACACAAACACTTTCTGCTTTATATATTAAAATAAGTAGGCGACGAAAAATATTAATAATTTTGCATAATTCTTTAATGAAGAAAGAACACATATTTTTTATAATAGAATTCAATTTCGTTATAACGAAATATACAATCATAATGTACCTCCGACATAATTAATATAATTTTTAAATTAATTGACACAAGATTCGAAAGCTAAATGAATCCCAAGCAAATATGCTATGTACATATACATGCTATTAGAACATTACACGTAACGCCTGCGTATGTCAAATATATTGCATCAGGTATTTCGTTTCGTCCAATTCATCTGAATATTCAATTATTTTGATAAATTTGCCTTTTATAAGTTCCTCTGTCATACCGTTAATGAATATTCGATATTGTTTCAGTGAGAAATGTAGAAGGTTCAGTCTTCAATATCACGAAGGTAAATCGATTACAGATGGGCGCGTATCTGTGCATCGCTTCGAACGGAGTGCCACCTACTGTCAGTAAAAGAATAATGCTCATAGTACAATGTGAGTATTCGTCACAAATACATATAAGTATTCTTTTTTGTCTAGCTTAAATTAAAGTTTAAATTGAAATCAAATGAAATCTTAAATTTGCTATTCTTTTTGTTAATTTACAGTTTCTCCAATGATTTCGATACAAAATCAATTAGTGGGAGCACAGGAAGGACAAGATATGACTCTAGAGTGTAATTCCGAAGCCTTCCCGAAGTCTATCAATTATTGGACGAAGGAGAACGACGAAATTATAAAAACTGGTATTTAAAATTATATTTTGTATATCTTTACTTAAAATAAACTACTTTCTTTTCTCAGTTAATTAAAGACTTATTTACACAAGCAAGGAAAATTCACTTTTTGATTCACTTGAGAGAAGATTCTTTATATTTTGAATAATACTAAAGTTAATTTTAATTTTTAAAATATTATTCTATGGTACGTTTCATAGAGAATAATGTGGTTGAGATTCTATAATATTAAGTCCATCAGAGCACTACTCTAAAGTTTAAATTGAAACACTTATTACTCCTTTTTAAATACATATTTTGTAGGTAAATAAAATTGTTTTTAATACTTACCTTAAACCAGAATTAAGTTATACTAAATGTGGAACTTAGAATGATATTCATTACCTATATGAGATAAATATGATATTTACATTTGTTTTAAGCACCATATTATATTGTGTACCTTTATTAAGTCTGCTACCACAACAAATTCGTATTTAACATCATTAGAATACATCAATTTTTTAAAGTCATATCGAAAATTTTGTTAGTAATACTTTATTACACAAAGTAAAGTCACACAGAAGTAATAAAATTAATGGCTTCTTTGAGTCGAATAAAGTATGACAGAGCAAAATTCACAGTACCGAGAGATTGATTAACTTGGTGCATAATCGACAATGCATGACGATGCTATTCAAGTCCCGTAAAACATACACCAACATGTTCGATAAACATTGCATAAGTTATGATCTCGTGATGATAAACAAACTGGAACTATTAAAATCTGCTGATAACGAAAAACATTGACTAAAAACATGTCGCACTGAATACAGCTATAGATAACATCGCTTGTATGATTAAGTCTTTAATCGCAAAATCATACGTTTCTAATATGCATGTTTAGTGATTTTCAGTTTTCAGATTATTTTGAAAATGATGTGTATATTTGATATTTAATACATGAGTAAAAATTTTGTGTTCGAAACTTTCAGATATTTTTAATGTTTTTTATTATTCAGAACACTTTAGTATTCATTTATATTAATACATTTTCATAAATAAAAGAGGTACTTGGAAACTTTGCATTTCTTTGCTTGCCTGAAAGTTACTTGAAAGAGCTGAAAATTGCGGCGCATTGATATCGAACTTTCCCGCGGTGACTAACGAAGTTTCAAAAATTCTCGCGGGGTGATGGTAAAATAGTTAACTTTTAAAACGAAAGTGGAGAGCAAGGCTTATAGCCGACAGGTAACCATTATTTCACTTCTAATGGGCAGAAAAGGAAAAGTTTCTCGTGGTAACTTCTTTTCGATTTTGAAATTGAATGAAACAGTTTATAATAAATATGTTACTTGGCTCTTCTATATTCTCTCTTCGTCAATATCATGATTTTAATAAAACTTTGATTGAGTGGAAAGTTTCCAAAATCTGGATTTCCTCATTGGATGTCAAAAAGTTACATAATACAAGGATCAATGAACTAATTACATATCGTACCTACATAAACTGCACAAATATAAATAAATATAAACAGCTTATATTTATGGTTTTCTAGCACCCTCAGAATAATACTTTTTTAAATGCCGAATAATTATTTGAAAAATAAACCTAAAGTTTTCTAATTGGGATATCCATCGATTCAAAGCTCGCAATAATATTAAAAGTGCACATAAATTTTATGTAGCTCCGTGAGTACAGCTCGCTTTCGCGAAAGTAAGGAAAAATTGCAACCCTAACCGTATTACTTAACCGAGTTGCCCTGTGCCTCGATGCGTTCAGGTTACGATTTCAATCCCTGCTCAGTTTATACAGTTAGGGCTCTCATACAACCGTGATAAACGCCCAACAACTGCTCCCAAACAATACGTAACTAAACGTAATGACGTGCGTCCAGGATGCACACATTGCACACGTCAGTCAAAATTATCCAAGTAACGTGTTGCTGGACATGTTTAGTAAACATATTTGCATTCACAATAAAGTTCTATAAGTTTCTGGACGACACAAGAAGGCAAAAATTTTAAAGAGATGATGTAGATAATTTTTTTTAATAATAAACCATTGAATTTTAATGTTTCTCTATTAATCTAAAGTAGCGGAGCCTACATAGATATATATTTAGTGTCGATTTGATGGAACGAAGTGAAAAGTTTTCCCGCGTATTGTTCGGGGGACATACACAGACACAGCGATACTTTCGGGTTTGCACGTTTGTAATGGACGTGTTCCTGGGCTGCTAATTCACTGAAGAGCGATTGAACCGTACTGGCCAACATAGTTAACGCTGTTTTATTAACGAGTGTACGCACAGAACCTGGCGCATATGTACCGTACATTACTGGAACGGTCTAACAACGTCGCAGTTGGATACGCGGAAATGCATGGAGCCATAATTACTTCGTATAATGAGACTTCGGCGCTAAACTTTTCACGCGCGGGGATTATTTACAGAACATTTCAGCGTTCCACTTGTGTACGTAACAATATATATTATTCTATACAGTGGGCTGCAATAACGATTCGGAAATAACTTTATTTATGCTCAGGTCAAAGTTACGTACACATATTTTCCACTCATAAATTATTCGGGAGCAATGGTGTTTTCAACTCTAATAGTAAGCAGAATTTGGTTGACAATTACATACGTACATTCGGACAATTTTTCACGAAGTTAGCTTCAAATGATATAACAATTTTATTTTGTAACTTATAATCTGTTAGAGATAGAAAAAAAGTTTTAAGACGGGAAAGAAAATTCTGCATTTTTTCAAGGGGTGATTTCGCCCCCAAAAACTACATTATGGCACCAACAAAAAATAACTACTCTACTTGCATACCAAGTTTCATAATTTTCATAATTTGCGGGTTATAGAACGTCCCGCCAGTTGAGTCGATGCTAGCGACGCAGCGTTACATTCAATTAATTTTCATTTAGCCAATTTTAAAATGTCGATAGTTTTTAAAACGTGTCCATAAAGAGGATAATCAGGGATATATCCTCATTTTTTCAAATTTTTAAAACGGCACGTTTAATTATAAAATTGCATTTGTTTATAACAATTGCAAAAAATTTGTTTTTTTTAAAGTGAAACGATTTTTATTAGATACTCTTATGTCTCCACTGTAAGCTCTCAAAAGCTCGCTTTTATCAATTTCTTAGTTCAACAGTTATAATTTATTGAAGAAAGGTCAACTCTATATTTCAACGAGCTGTGAGATCCACAATTTTCAAAATTTTGAAAAATCCTTCGAGATACGTTTATATATCACTAAAGACTACAACATATCCGAGTTTCACCAACATCCAAAATGTTACTCCGAAAAGTGGAATGACCCATCATTGAGGCGCTAAACGTTTCATGATAAAATTGTATGGTCCACACTAAACGACTATTAACTGATAATTGACATAATCTCAACAAAAAAATGACGGCGAAACATAAGGGTATCGCTTATTTTTTTACACTCCTGTATCTACCATATTATGTACCTACATTTTCGACGCATAAATGCATTCGACTGCATGCGACTTGGGAATTTAGGATGGAGTAAGAAGGGTAACGATGAAGATGCTATATAATCTCTGTAGGTATGGGCAGTTACTAATCGCACAAATAATTAAGTTAATTTCGAATGCTATTTGCACAGAATTCGGAGGAGGACTGTGTTTTGTCCCTTCTGATCAATGGTGTGCACGGAATCGATATCAGTTTTGCGCATTAGTTTCCATAAGACTTTATTGCATAAATTCTGTTAACAATATCTTAAGTAAATTCTTTAAACATATCCAACAATAAAATAAAAAGGTGAAAGAAACAAAAAATGTGTGTTTATAAGACATTTGTTTTCACTCGTCCGTTCTTCTACGAATTTATTAATTTTATTATCAGTCTGGTTTCAATAATACTTCAAATTTAATTAATAAAGGAAATGTCAGAGCATGTTAGAAACACAATTGTTACTACTGATATTAATACCTATAGCACGTTCGTGCATGTTGTTGATATCGTGATTTCGGACATCTTTAATTTGAATGATGGGGTACCTAAAAATTATATATTCATAACAGAAATTGTACGAACTGCGTAAAAAATTATGATAAAAGATATTTCCCTATTACGTACAATTGTACAAATTGTGCATTTCTTGAGCACAACACTGTTAAAAATACTGGTTAACTAATTACAAGATGTAAGACCTGCAACTCTTCAGTGTGCAATGGTAATTTTTTCATAATTAGTGTAGGTATCTTTTCAAAATGCACATTTCGTATAGAAAAAAATAAAAAAACATGCTACTGTTTTATAATAGGAAGTAATATATCACCTGAAATTTATTATGAAGAATCGTACAAAGTAAAAATTACAGGTATGCTACATACCTTTACACTCCCTGTTTGCTATACAGTACTCTCGCAAATTAATCCCGAAGAGTATTGAGTTTTTATAAATAAATTATTCTACAATTTCAACGTATTTCTGTACAAGGATTCATTTCAGTCTCAGTTATGCCATTTTTACCAATAAATTCTGCTGATTTTTAATCTGCAGTCTGCGTGTGAGGCGAGTTTTTCAAATAAATTTTCTCGAGAAGGAAAAATTGTAAATTCTACACTTCCTATTTACTGATTCGTGTAATGTCACTACTTATTTGATTGCAGCACCTATTACGAAACAGTCTGTGTGCTGTACATACAGTATGCAGAAGTGTTTGATGAGGAAACGATGACGTTAGAGCTTAATGGATGAATAAGTTAGATCATGCATAAATTTGAACCTTCGATTAGGAAGCGAATATGTACAGTAATGGCTAATTTGTTTTGGTCGCGGCTGCTAAACGGCATGTATGGCATAAACCCTTTAGTGATTCAGAGGTAGCAGCTCCAAGAATACAATGAACCACAAATTTATCATTTAGGAATAACATGATATTAATTTGTTCAATTAGATCCGTTTCAAATTCCAGGAATTGAATTTTTGAACGTTAAAACTAGGTGAATTAATAAGTTTTGAACTTACATCGTGAAGTATTTGAATTTTGAATCTGAACTACTTAGACTCTCCAACTCCACAAATTTATTTCAAACTTTAAAAAAAATTGAAATGTTTACAGCATCAGTGTCAAAGTTATGAGAATTCTGAAACAATGTATGTACAATATTAATCACTTTTTGTGTTTCAAACTCTTTGTTCAGGACTTTGACTGTTTCGGTGCAGTTATACTTTAATTCTGAATAATTGTAGGTATTTGTTGATTTACTTAAATCTATATTTTACCACTTTCATTTTACTTTCATTATAAATTACACAAGAAGAAATTTTATTTAGCAATTTGTGTTAGTTTACGTTAAATCACAAATGATTGACTTCGATATTGACCTAATTTACATAACTTGTAGAATATGCAATTCCTATTTCATTGATAAAGATTATATAACTTTATTTAACACTTTTGAAGACGTTTCAACAAATTATGTGAAAAATCGAATATGATCAAACGAGAAATACCGTGTAATACGTTATCGCGGCGAGACTGTACATGCGCATGCAAATTTTATATTGAAGAACGACGCGTAACGAAGCATGTTTTACAGCTGAATTGCTGCTTATTATCTGTGCAAATATTTCATGTTTTAGTACCGAATCAAACTGATAGTGAAAAAAAATTCATGCATATTTATTTAATTCCGAATTCAACGATTCCAATTGCACATTTATGGCGCATACGTAATACATAAGAGAAAAAATATCAACGGAAATAACTTATACGGTTTTATTCATTTAATCAATGGTGTGTGTGTATTAGGGTTTATTATATTTTATCAGCTTTCAATTATTGCTGCCGTTCACACTTGTTCCGAAGACTACAGTCAGTAGAGCCACGTTACATATCAAGTCAGTATTACATAATAATTTTTCCCAATGATTTTTGAGTCGCAACCACAAATATTCAAATAACCTGTGACCCCCTCCCCCCATATATGGTAAGGTAAATTTAATAAGGTAAAGAAAGCATTAAAAATAAGTATTTGTTTTGTTGTACATTGTATAATTCCCGTGAAACTTTCTGATTTATAGACTTTGACATTAAAACAATTGAATATATAATTTACACGAAGACTATATTATTACACATCCAAATAGTACCTATAAGCTATAATATAAGGGTATCGTGGGAAATGATGCTCAATATAAATAAAGATCATTTTTTACTGCAACATCTGAATATCTCTGCCTTTGAGATAATAATACATATTTTTAAGAAAGAGGAAACTGAGAGGCTAGAATGCTCCCTCCAGTGAGCTTTTATTCGAAAGACTGAAACATATCTTATTACTTAGTTTAATATTTTTGAGATAGGAAATAAGTTAAACGTGTAAACTCCCCTCTACGTTAAGCATATAATTCCCACACAAAACAATGGTATGAACGACTTTTCGAAACACATCCAGAAAATAAGGTCATGTAAATCCTGCCTGACCCCGCATGACTTAACCATGCCTGACAATGAGTCCTACATACATTAGGAAATGCAGTGTTACCCTTTTTCGCATTTACCGTAGATATTAAAAAGCAACACAAAAGTCCAACTAAATCCCGCCATTTGTGAATTGCAGCTGATGACGGCACGATTTTCAAACACAAAATTCTTTTCCGTCGATAATGGTAAAACATACGGACAAAATGGGTGGAATTTATAAAATAAGGGATCATTCATAAATTACGTAAGGGTAATTTTGGCGATTCTTTTCCCCCACCTTCCCCAGTATAAAAATTCGTAAGATTTTAGATTTCAACCCCTCCCCTTTTCTTACGTAAGTTTTACATTTAAATTTTTCAGTTATTAAAATTCTTTTAAAGGTGTATGTAAATCATTTAACTCGGTTTCGTGTGTACGATGATACATCGTTTTTGAATATTATAAATACTAAAATGTGGTTTAAAAATATTACGCAAAACGCTACCTGAGTCTGCCCCCTCCTTTGTAAGAAAATGTAAGAAATTTGCGACCCCCCAAAAAAGCCTTACGTAATTTAAGGACGACCCCTAAGCTCCGTCAAGATGCGGATCCAATGTACAATTTCGTAATCATACGAAGGATTCCGTGATAAAGTTTTGACTAAACAGAAAGTGAATAATACCAAATACGTAAATACAGTCGAACTTTACTCGATTACTCGAAAACTCGATAAACCCCTATAATTCGAAGATTTTTTCCCTTCCCTTGAGATTCGAATTATCGAGGTTCGACTGTATCACGATACAAAATTGACTGCGACTATTTTGATAAGAAGCAAAAAATCTGGTTTCTCTATATACCATTCGGATTTCTCTGACACCGTACTGGTAGTAGAAACCGAAAATATGTGATTATACATGAATATACAGGGTGTTCGGCTACACGTGGGAGAAAATTTAAGGGGTGATTCTAGAGCAGTGGTAGTCAACTACCGCCACTGTCGCACGGGGTCCCCCGTCTCGCAATCAGATAAGCAAGCTACGAAATTTACGACACACGATTCTGCGACACTTTATCCAAAAGTAAGCAGTATAAAATATAGTCGAAAACATAGGAAACGGTTTGTTGATTTGAATTTTCGGGATCAAGAAAAGTCACATTGAATATTTGTTAATTTGCTGTTTGCAACACAATATTTGTTAATGTGGATGCTCATTTGCTACTTGCTATTTGCGATTACATATTTGTACGCATATATTTGACAACCATAAATATAGTACATCTGTAAATTACAGGAAACACTCTGGACAAATAAATAGAAATATTTTAGAACAGTTTGTATTCGATTGAGGCATTGTTTTCAAGAAAATCGATGGTAATTCTTTTGTTAGCCAACGCATTCTTAACTGGTTTCCTAACTTGATTTTTCAGAAAGCAAAGCCTCATTCAGTACAAATGTTATTCCACTATTTCGACTTATTTTTAGACAAGGCTTCATTCCACCTCAATTTGCACCGTGCTGATGGTTGTAATATTACATTTTCTGGTCGAATGCACACGTAAAACAGAAATTTTTAATCTTAAAAAATGTTATTCTATATTTTCTATTTATATCTTTCGTCTTCTGCCACCAATTCGGTGGCAAAACCTACATTTCGATCTGAAGGTCCTAACTCCTAGTGACTTCATTTACTCCTAGCATTGTTCTACCCGTATGTTTAATTAGGTCACCACATTCGCATGAAATCCATACACCTTATAATTACTGCCCAGGTCAAAATCATGCGTTTACATCACTGATTCGCGGCGGTAAGCAATTTCACTAATAACATGCGCCAGGTAATAATGAGAAAATGCGATAATTAGCAATTTACACGAGTGTAAGATATTCTTCACAAGATAAATGCTTTACTAAAATACTGTAATAGTAAGACTAAATATTCGACGTACCAAGCTTTATGGTTTATATTTTATTACTTTAAAAAAGAACCACGGAGAATCTTTTTCAGCTTCCTAATTATCATTTGCAAACAGAAGACGAGCTTGTTAGTGTGACTGTTATAAAAATCAGCTTTTTTAATTCTGCGTACGTAGAATGCTTGAAACACACAGTTGAACCTTGTTCGCGTACTTCGCACGCCCCAATTAATTATGTGCGATTAATTGGTGTTTAAAGATGAAGTTAATCGTGTTACTGTACAGAATGTAGGTACTGCCAGGAACTAGACAGTCAAATCGTTCGAAGATCAAGTATTTTTTGCGAATTAATTATAAAGAGATGAATACAAATTCTGAAACAAATTTTTCACGTAATTTTCTTAATATTATGGTTCGAAATATATCATTTCTGAAGACATTTTCATCGGGAAGACATAAGGAATTCGATTGGTAATACTTTTATCAACACTTATCAAAAATATGGACATTTTATCCGGCTCGTCGGTTTTATTGCTCTAGGCTGTCAATGTTCTGGGGGTTTATTACTACCTCGGGTCCGAATGTCCTCGCTCGCAGCGAGAAAGCAAAGCAGTGCGGTGGGTAGGTCCTTCCCGATAATCCGAACTCAAAGACTTCTCAACAATCGGAAGACTGTACATATTCTTTCTGATGACACCCACCCCTGAAATTTTTTAATCATTTTTGGCTGTGTAAATTCCTCCGGCTGATTCAATTGCCTTGCTTTCACGTTCAACAAATAGACTGGAATAATACTGTTGGATGCAAATATATTGTCGTATATTTGAGAAGATAAATAGAAACGTTTCGAATGGTTACCTGTTATGACCCAGTTTCTCTTTGCGCAGCATGTTTAGGTAAGCTGAAAGGTTAGAAATACAAACACTCGTCAAAAAAATGGCCATCAAGTCTAACATTGCCGCAACATATTGCTGTCGATGATATAAAATAAAATATTCGAAAACTTTAGTTCACACCTAATAAATGCAAAAATAATTGTGACATAAAGTTTAAACATTAAATGGTGTTAAGGGGTTATGTCTACCTGTAGTAGATTATTTAGTCTTTAATCGTTCATTATCTCGAAAAAATAATTTGCTACAAAACGGCGGCTTCACATAGCAAAAGTATCGATTTTCACCACAGAATCGCTCTCATTTTTAATCATTTTCTTCTGCACAATAAAAACTACGCAACGGAAATGAAAAAGCCACGATTCAGGACTAGTTAATCTAATATACTAACTAAATTTTGTCGAATTTTTATTTCTGATCGGTGTATATTTGAACCGATATCAAGTGTTTCGATGAAATTGAAATGTTATACAATCTACGTAAAATTAGGGGTGGCGGAGGCTAAGTCATCAATTTGCTGGTTTCGAATTTGTTTCAAAATTACACGCCATCAAAGATTGCAATTTTTGCCCCTTTTTGCGAAAGGAAACTCCATAAACAAAAAACTTTTCATATTTTTATAATCTTACTTTGAAGTGAATTGTGCTTGATATTCTCGATGTTTCTTGACGACCCGCAACGGAAATAATTTCGCACATTGAAAAGGTAGTTAAAGTAGTTAGTAAAATTCATAATTTGTTCAAGCATAGCTGCTACGGGTCAAATAACGTAACAGTATTGTAGCTTCAATACAGAATTCAGTAAAAGAAATGCTTGATCAAAATAAGTCCTAAAATTTATCCTTTTGGTGTAAAATACAAAAATTTGTTCTGACATTCAAATAATAAGTACAACATTCTCAACTCTGTGTGAAGCATACATTTCCAAATATTTCTACCTTGCCTCATACTGTGACGTATGAACCCTAAATCCACCACACTATTTATTGTTGATGGGTAGATACACTAAATTCTTTAAGTATCCCCACAAAAAGAAATCCAGTGGATTCAAGTAAGGTGATCGAAGAGGCAATTCTATTGGAGCTCCTCGCCATGTCCACCATTCGCCACAGGTTCGATTGCAATGTTGTCTCACTTAGCGCCCCATCATGTTAAAACCACACGCATAACCTCTCGAATCACCATCCACCACATCAAATAAATCATTCATTAAAATGTTATAATACTTTGTGCCTGCCATTCTAATATTTTTCTCAACAAATTTCCCGTTTACATTCACTGTATTGCAAAGAGATTCACTCACGTTTTAAGAGCTACTAATAATTAATGAGTATTATAAGTTATAATGAGTATTATGTCTTAAATCCTTTTTTTAACAACCTGTACACACATTATTATTACTATATACAATATATTCTACCATTTAACGTTTCTATCTTCAATTCTAATAATGTGCACGTACCGGCCGTTATTCCAACCAACTTAGAATTATTGACCGAACAGTTTCGATTTCCTATAAATTTTGGACACTGCTATACCCCAACTATTTATTGCTTACAAGAAATTTATTACTTCTTAGATAATAAAGAGATTCTTATTAATTGCATCCCTTTGTGTCACACATTCAATTGACAATATATTTCTATGAAATGAATTCTGATTTACATATAAGTATTAAACAATTAAAAGGAACGAAGGGAGAGAAATTCGCAGACAAAAGGCATAAGACCCGTCGGCCTGTTAAAAAAAGAAACCGACGAATTCTTCGGTTTCCCTATTTCTCAACAATTGGGCGCGTTTTCGTTTATCCGTGCAACGGTGCAATCTTAGATTGTTATTGGATAGCGTCAAGTACCGCGCGAACAATGCTAAAGGAAAGCAACGCGGTGCTCGAGCAACCTCTGTACGAGAGTGTCGTGCCTCAAGCTACTTACCAATGCCATTACTGTCCTTTCACCCTCCTCTCTCTGCCACTGCACTATCCTAACCCGTCCTCTCTGCATCACAACGACTTGCACCCTCCACGACCATTTCCAACCAGACGTTTTCTGGGTTCGTCGGACCATGTGTACAACTTTAATGACTCGTGATTGTCATGACTTCTGCTCTTTGCGCCGTCCTTTTCGCTGGTAACGTGCGGTTTACCCAGGGAAAACGATGTCTGCTGTGTTATTAATTCCCGGCTGAAACTTTTAGCTAACGAATCTCTCCTGGATGTCGTGAACCCAAATTTCGCTGGATTCTTGTAATACTGTGATTCTTTCATGTAATTTCAACCTCGAAATGCTCCTGGTTCGAATTTCAATGTGGGTTATCCATTTTCTTTGATAGTGTAGTGGATCTGCCACTTTCCGAGTTCATCTTTCTTCCCAGATGCTGATAACTCAATTGTAATGTCAAAGGAGTTCGTATACGTTAAATACTTCCAAGTCAGTGTAGTCTAGCATTGACGAAAAGTTACACATATTCTTCAGGGGTTGTAAAATGATTAATTCACCTTTTTATTGCATTTTGAAAAGTAGTAGATACTATATTACTGACTTTAACATAGAGCAAAATGAATTATATAAATTATATAAAGTAATTTTCTCTAACAAATTTTCAACGAATGATAACTGCACATAATGATACTTTATTAAGAAAGGAAGGAAAGATGTTGAATTTTATTAGTTCATATCAAAAGATCTCTCAACAATCTTACAACAATGTGATACATGCATTTTGTTTAAATTTCTCTACAACAATTTTAGACCACGGTGTCTAATATTGACAATAAATTCAAATATTAATACTGCATTTCTAATGTGGATTACGTTGGTTTAAAATTATAACTACTATTAAACTACTGTTTCCTGGTCAAACGTGTTATTCTAAAAACAAGGTTAAAAATTCCATTGATGTTGAAAAGTTTTAATATCTTTCTTTTATATTACTTTATTTTATGTTTTTTCATATAGAATAAACTATTTTAATAAGTTGCTTTGTTCGAATACGCTACTATTGAATATCACGTTACATCGATCGTTGGAAAAAAAAATTCTACATGTTTCTATGTTTGTCTCTATTTTGGAATATAAACACCGTCAATCACTGTTTAATGATTTATATTGGATGTGCAACGATTCGCAACCAATATTTTCTGTGTAATCGACGTTTCCAGATTTGAATAAAACATTTTCGTACGATCGACATTTCACGTTCGATTTATCCGACGTCAAACCGCACTGGATTTGATAGCATAGCTACTGACTTTTTGTCGACCCGTAGGATTTATTAATAGGAAGTATGTAACTGGAAAATTTGGATCTCGGAGTTGGTTCAAATTAAGATACGTATTAAATATTGACAATTCGAAAAATAAAACATAATAGGTCGACACGGTTATACTTGCATTTCCTTTAAAGCTGCACAAATGTTGCAACAAAATAGGTACTATAAAAAATATTAATTACTGTTTATGCAAATAACTGTGATAGAAACCAAGCTTTCGACTTCGAATTTAATGCTTCGATTTGGATGATTTTCTTTCTAATGTTGTTCCTAAGATAGCTAAAAAATTTATTTATTTAATGATATATTTCTTAAGCCAATGCGTGGATAAATCAAGACCACTTTAAAATATGAATAATTTTAAACAAATTAGATTCTACAAAATGTTCTATAGATTGCCAATATGTACCTTGTATCATCTTTCATATATTGTGGATTATTTTTAAGTGGTAATCCCTTTTTTTTTTTGCTAAAAACCCAGTAAAATTTGGGATTTTTTGAAGAAATTGTAGTTTCTTTTTCATTAAATTAATTTTTAATATTAAATATAGGAGTTATGCATGATCCACCAACACGCTCCGCTAAATTCGTCGTCCGCTGGTGTGCATGATATTTATATTCCAGGTAATCTCAAACAGAAAAATGAAACGGCGTTTTACTTTATGCATATGTAGCTTCAGTTTTATGAACCAGAATAAAACAAAAAATTTATTGAGGAGAGTGGTGAGTTTTTAAACTGGAAGGTCCGAATCTTTCATTTTTGCCATCCAATTTTTCGTCAATTTTCTTATGTAACAAAAAAAGTATATAACTTATCGGTATTCTGGTTCATCAGTTCAGAAATACATGACATGATACCTAGAAAGGAAAAAATGCGTATTATATGCATAGTATAGCTGTACCTTCAGGGTAAAAGCAGCTTTATTCCAAACAATCCATTGAATATCTAGCGAGATAATGCACCGAAATACAGTTCAACACTGTTAAACTTTTTCTTCTGCTTTTCGAACTCAAAGCCGATGAAAGTTCTTCTTCTGTATGCATTCCACATTCTTACAGTACGTACCTTCCTTCCCCTGTCTTCAATTTCTCTGCTTTTATTCCTTAGCTAGTTTCCTCCAGGCCGAGAAAATCCTTTTCTGCATTACCGCGGATCATTAGATCTACAGATTTCACCCTCGTCCCATCCTCACACGACCTCGAATTGTTAAACGCAAAAAATCTTTCCTTATCTTACTACGTTTCGTTTTTAAACGATTTTATTCAGCTTCGATCCTCGGTTTGTTTATGTATTAATTCTTCTACCTTTGTATTAGTGCTACCCCCTGTTATATTTTCTCTTCGTGGATAGAAACTTCTGCTCCCTATACAGTGTGTTCATCGTAATAATGCCCACGGATTTTCAGGCTTTTGTAGTAAAGCGATTAGAAAATACATGCAAACTACCCGTTTTTAACGATTTGCGAATTATTATAAAAGTGTGGAACATTCCCTTTTTCATTAAAATATTAACTTCATATTGAATTTTCTTAAAGGCACACGATATTTATTTGATATAATCTTATAATTAATGCAAAGACGAAGTTATTGGGGAGGCCTACCTAGAACGATCAAAACAACATGCTTCTTTGGGAATTTTTTCTAGAAAAACCGATAAAATTTTTTTATTAAACATTAGTCTATTGGAAAGAATACATCTTACGGATATTTCAGTATTTTTTGGGGTAAAAAGTATCGAAAGCTTTGTGATTGTTTTGTTGATTTGGAGGAACCATGCAACTGGAACATAAATCCAAAAAGATTTGTAATCAGTATGACTGTCCCGAACTTAGATTTAATTGGATTGATCAAGAATTAACAAAATGGCGGACGTCCAACTTTGAAATATCGAAATTACTTAGCTAAACTTCATAATCATTTTGCAGCACAAAAGCTGAGAGAGGAACAACGAAAATGTGTAATTCTAGTTCAGGCCATAGCGCCAGTCATACTGATTACAAACCTCCCTAATTCACCCGCTCCAGATACATGGATCCTCCAAAACCAATCGCGCAATCGAGGCGCTTTTTCCCTCAAAGGCAACCCACTCGCCCACTCTGGCGAAAGGAAGCGTTAAACAAATATGACACAAATCCCTTTGCAATCCTAAATCACGATTTAACAAATAGAACAAATTTCAACACAGCAAAACCATTCTTTTTGTGACAAAAAACAGTACCAAAGTACGGCAATTCCCTAGGGCGTTACAGTGGAAGGAGGATGAAAGAAAGTGTCTACATCTCGTTCAGGATTGATTTGCAATCAAATGTTGACCGGATCCTTTTTGCTTCTTTTAATAAATAGGTACTACCTATATGTTCATAAATTACGTGACTTTTTTGTGATCACTGGATACACAGTTGCAGAGTTCTCCATAATGCTATGCATAATGAAATCGAATTTCAGTCAATTTAATTTGAAAAATATTTCTAGTTGCTGGTTATAGCTACTCACTGTCCTAAATTAATCCCATGATTCTATATAATATTTCGATGCCGTTCCGACGTCCTGCGCTGCAGTAATGAGCGTATAGCGTGATCAACATCCATAATAGTACTAAAAGCTCCCATTCTTTCACTTTTGCTAAAATGTGGTGCAAAGCTTTTTCGATCTAGATGCTACGTATATGTAACGAGCGCATGAATATGCAGAACCTGGAGAGGAAACAGCGATAATTGAAAGGTACATTGAATTAAAATTAATAGTCGTTGCTTTTGATAAACCAGTAGGATTTTACCTTTACTGACATACCAAGTAACTGCTATATAGCTATTTTTTAAGATTCTGCATTTATTCTAAACTATTTTCAAAATTTCTAGAAAACTTTCCACATAAGAAATACAAACCGTTTATTTAAAAAAGTCTTGTTCAAGAAAAACCTCGAAAATACATGAATTATCAGACCTCACAGGTAGGAATGACCCCTTAAAGGAAAACACCAGGTGAATGGTCGTTTACAGCAGTGCTCCACAACCGATATGCCACGAAACGATGATAAATATGCCGCAATGCATCCAAGACGAGAGAAAGCACAAGTGTTTTTGTTAACAAAGTTTTTCAATTCTAGTTTTAATAAAAATTATAAGCGGTGGTGCTTGAAGGGCCTTGGCCAATTAAATTTATCAAATAAAAAAACATAGCACAAGTTCTTTTATTAACGAAGTTTTTCAATTCCATGTTTAATAAAATTTGATAAGCGTTCTTGCTTGAAGGGTCTGGGTTATGTAGAATAAATAAATAAATGTAATTTATCTATATATTCACTTTGAAACTTGTATGTTTTCCATATTTTTCCTTGTGGTGTACCACGGAATTCTGGGAAGAACTTAGGTATGCCGAGGGGAGAAAAGTTTGCATACCACTGATTTACAGAAATGTGGTGCCTTAGTTGAACATTACTATTAGCTAATTTAAACAGGAGCGAAGGAACTAGTTAGTGGTGGGAAATTACCTTGTCGGAGCTACACGTTACTACGGGAACGAGAATATTTACTGTAATGAATTATACGTGTAATGACAAATCGTATAGAAATTATTACAATGGATGACTAAGTAGTTCCATATTGTTAATAATTCTACGAAGTAATTACATCATTTATATCAATAATTACAAAATATCCCCATTGTCGAAAATAAATAACTAAAGAATTATATAAACGTTACAAGACTATGTTAACTCTATTCAAATTATAACCTTAATATATGCTATTCAAAATATTATTTAAATTCATAAATGCACTCCATGAATATTTTTAATATTAGATTGGAGACTCTAGATCACAGATAATACACGGCTTCCATTGATCCAAAGATAAATATAGTACACCTAATACACCGTATATAAATAGATGATGAGTAACGAAAATGAGAACAGTAACTTTAACAACTAAACAATTTTCTTTCTTCTTTTCTCTGCAAACAAACACATAAATCCAGCCATCAGGCATCACGAAAAGTACACCTAATTCATGAGGACCGTTTAAGATGATGATCTTTTTAATTTGTCAGTGAGCACGACTAATAAATATCCATTAATGTCATTTTCATATTGTCATTTTTTTTTAGAAATTGAAATTCAATACGTACTGAAGATACGATCTATTGTTACTTGTAAAAGTGTAAATCAATTACTTGCTTCGAAGCATATTTTAAAAAAACTTTCGCGAAATGTGCACGAAAATATGTTTTTACTTATCCAACATTTCCTTCCATGTTCTTATGAGAATATATAATTTCTTAAACTGAACTGCATACGTTTGCTTTTAATGGCTCTTACTTCTGATGCTGTAGATGAAATGCTGTGTAATTATAAATAATTGTCGGTGTCCGGTATTTTTCATTTAATTGCTGATACTCTATAACTGGAGTATTTAAATTCACTCTGAATTTATAATTAAGTTAGAATATAAATATTCGATCGTTGATATTTTGTGAAGCTGAAACTTTTATTCAATGTAATCACTATATATAATTATATCTACCATGATGCTTTGAATTCGCTAAACTTATGAAAAGAGAATTACTTGTTGCTTGTCAATTTTTAACTGAACCTTTTATTTGCAGGAGAAAAGTATGAACAATCCCTTTCGGATGATGCATACAAAGTATACATGAAACTTACAATACTGTCAGTGGGAATGTCCGATTACGGAACATACAAATGCATATCAAAGAATTCACTTGGAGAAACTGATGGCAGTATTAGGATGTATCGTAAGTATGTTTATTATTGCATTTAAAAAATACAAAGTAACATTTATTTGTCCCAAATCCAGACGGCGAGTGATAAGTTTTGACCCAGTTTATGTACAAAATTTTTTTATTCTATAGGAACTGATACAATTTCTTCTTGTCTTGTACATAACACATATAACGTTATTAAACAACATTAATAATGCTATTTAACAACAATAATCAGCCAATAAAACAAGACATTGTAAAATGGATAAGAATTTATGACTCACCCTTCCTAGGTTTCTTAAAATTTTTTCAATAAAAAGGCTTTATACTGAATATTGTTTTTTGATTTTAAATTCATCGTAAAAGTTATTTAGAGAAACGTAAAGACACTTTTGCTGTGATTGAGACGTTTACGCAATCTGTGCAAGAAAGGGCAGAAAATTTTTCTCCTCTATTTTATGTACAGCTTTACATACTTGCCATAAGTTTTTATGCTATAATTTGAAAACACCTTGAAAATTTCAAGGAAATTTAAATCAGGAGGAGATCATTTCCAGATATTAATGCAGGGACACCTGCATTGCCCTATGTATCAAAATTAAAAGTGCGCTCTATGATGTAATAAATCTTATGTTGAAAACCTTCTAGTCTATTTATAGCAAGTTTTATGGACTACGTATCGACATGGATGCAATGCCGATGATACAAGCAACCCTGAAACATATTTCTTATGGATATATGTGCATAACGTGATGCATTCCCTTTATTCCTTTTACCTTAAAGATACTAGGCAATCATTCCTATCTAGAGTAAAGCATATCTGTTTCAATTCATAATCTTTAAGATTCATATTTGTTTAGACAAAAATATGCATTATGTATGACGCTACAGATAGATCATTAAAGAGAGTTTTTAAAAATGTTTCTTTTACTTTGCCGTGATAACTAAACAACGGAGGTTTCAAGCAATTCAAATCAAATTCGAGCATGTTCACAAAATGGGTAGTTTCGGACCGGACCTAAATAGAAGTTAATGAAAACTCTTATTCTTTATGAAAATAAACTAAGCCCTCATCTTTTGGGGCTTCGGGGAGAGTAAAACCGCACCAATCGAATTTTTCGGATAATTAAATAACTGCGTCTGTACGTAAATACATATTTTCGATATTGATAAAAAAATAGGATGGCTTAAACAGATATTTCAGTTTCCTAAACTTTTTATCCTTGCCTCCGAAAATTTTTCAGTTATGAAGTAACATATGGGTCTTAGCGTCTGATTTATGTAGGTGGTTGTATTTTCTATTGAGGCTTTATACTAACTCAAAATCGTTTCCAAAACAATGAATACTTAAAAATGGGTACTGTAGAGAATATTATTTGAATTCCAGATTCCCGTTTTTTCCTTCTTCCCATAACTCTCTTTATACCCATGTACATACATGTGAATAAATTTAGGTATAAGATGACACGATATTTTTTTACTCACATTTTGATATAAACACAAGTGCCACCACGAAATTAGAACTGTGAATACTGACTGGTAGACTGCATACACATAGTGCATATTAAAGAATCACAGTTTCCCTTCCTCAGAGAAGGCTGTTCGAATAATCGAATATTTGGTTAATCGATGTTCTGATAATTAAACATTCCGATAATGGATGTTCTGATAATTAAACATTCCGATAATCGGTGTTCTGCTAATCGAGATTTTACTGTACTCGTGTGAAGCGCTTTTATTAAAATCTGGACGGGCTTTTACACTTTTATTCAAAAGTGCATATGTCACTACTTTCACAATTATCTACACCACGTGAAGTAAAAAGTCCCATGGCCTAAAAACATTTATTACACACTCGGAGGTAGATGTGAAACAGAAATTTCTTGTCTCTATAAAGCAGACTTTTCTGTCCTCAGAAGCATTGTATTTATTGAAAAGTATTGCAAACTGTCTATCCGTAAGTAATAAATAATAACTCTGGCGGTCGCTCTATTTTACTATGAAAAGAAGCCACGGGTAATCGGGTATCTATCAAACAGTAATTGTCGATTCACCATTGGTCTACTCATAAATCGAACTCCTTGGCTTTGTATATACTTTAATCTGCGACCGACTCGATGGATTATGGAAAAGCCACTTGAATACCGGCTCAACTGCGGTCGCGACTTCAGGCTCATTTGCATATTAAACTGGATCCTTAATAGGATGTTGAGAGTAATCGAAACGAAAGAGGAATCCACAAATTTGCTAATTCCAATCTTACTGTCTACAAGAATTAAACATCAGAGGTATAATGTCTAATAATTATTTTAGCAGGCATAAATTGTACAACGTACTGATGCGTACATACTATACAGTAACCTTTGCATGATTTTGCACGTAAATATGTGTAAGTCATAAATTAAATGGTATTTATTTGTTATTAAATACAGTTGAAGAGTAAATCGAATCTGAAGCAAGAATCAGTTAGAAATGAAGGCTAAAGGTTTTTCATATGAGATTTCATTTGTGATAAAATTCAGATGGAAAATTTGTCAGACATATATCATTTTACATTTGTGAATTTTGATTCACAGATTGGTCAAAATCTATGAATCAAAAGATTGGTCAAACCACAGATTGGTCAAAATTTACCTATAATTCGTCAAGTAGACTCGTACTCAAGTTGTAATTATAAATATGGCAATAATAATAATGTTAATAGTTAGAAACTATTTTTGGATAATTTGAAAAATCACTGTTTTAACTGTTTTACTTATCAACTGTTTTACTAAAATTATGCGTTTTCCAGATATTCCAACACCAACAACACGAATGAGAACGACGACCACTACCCCAGTTCCCACAATCGAAGAAGGTAAATATACAAACAGATTTCATCAATATAAGTTTTCAGATTTTATTGATACATATTGCAGTTTAATATGTACTGCTATACTGGTTAGTAATTTGTAAATAGTAGCCACTATCTTTAGGATGTCCCAAAATTGCGGGACAATCCGGAACATACAATATCCTGATGCAAAAAGACATCGAAAAGTCCTTTATCGTTTTGGAATCCGAGGCATCGTTCTCAAGATATTAACAGTTGAATATTAGCGGTGCAACATCAGAGCCGCGTGGTTTAAAGTCGAAACAGCTGAGCGCGGAGCAGTTGCCGCTCGCAGGCACACGCAGGAAGCACGCGTAGATACAGACCCACACACACAGTAGAGTCTACCGCGCTAGTTGAAACCGTGAAAATGGCTTAGTGCGGTCGGCTCTACCGTGTGTGTTGATCTGTATCTACGCGCGCCTCCTGTGTGTGCGCGCAAGCGTACACTATCGTACGCTCAGCTGACTCGGCTTTAAACTGCGCGGCCCGGAAGTTCCATTGCTAATATTCAACTGTTAATATCTCGAGAATGAAGTCGAAAGGATTTATTTTGAGACCTATGTTGATTAATCATGTTTTATTCCTCTTGGTAAGTACTATAAATTCACAAAGTCTTGAACCCCGTTTTTAACTCTTTGAGTTAAGTTTAACTCGTAAAACTCCATATACATATATGTATATCTTTTATACACTTTTCGTTTTGAAATATTTCAACCGTTTGCGTTTTTTTTGTGCCTGCATCTAGTTAAAAAATATGATATGCAGCACCAAACTGGTTTTGCATACTTACAAAAAATTTCCCTTCGTTTGTGTTCCTTCCACTTCAATATCTACGTAGTTATAAACATTTAAAATTCCTTTGAATTTTTGGCTACTCTTTGTGTATAACCACATATTTATAACTCCCTTACTTTCATTTATTTTTATTACACAATAATTATTTATGTTATATACCTAGAAGTTCTAATATCTGTGCTCGAGGTGGATAAAATAGTGGACAGTTGAATTTTATGTGGAATAATGTGAAAAGTGTTGCAAACGACGATCGAAATTATTGATCGAACTACATTGAATACGAGTCCTCAGATTCACACAATAAATGCTTTTAGAGGTTAGAGTTAAGGCACCCGCCACACCGGGTCGTTGAATATAGTAGGTGGTAACCAGTCTTTCTCATGAGTTTCAAGTAGTTCGATACCCAAAGTACTCGTTTGGAGGGTACGATACGTAACGAAATTGTAAGTACTTGGCATCGACATGTGATACCAGTACACAAAAGAATTACGAGCTGTACTCCGAGCTTCGATATTCTAAACAACGCTAATGTGACATAAGAATTGTATGACATACTGCTAATGTTTCTACTAACCGAATTTGATTTTTAGTTGAAAATATTCAGAACTCGAGACAGAGGCCACCAACCAGCTCCGAGCCCAGCCCCAACGAAATAACGGATTCGTCACTACCAAATATCGATAGAAACGAGGGTACGTAATTCTTATTATGATTAATTATTTATTGTCTTAAACACTAATATAAATATGATAACAGTATCCCTCATTCTAACTTATCAACTTCAGCTGATATTTAATGACATAATGATAAAACACTAAAAACGGAGAATTTAAAATTTGGTTACAGATAGTTAGAATTATTGTAATTCCCCCCCCCCCCCAAAAAAAAAAGAGGAGAAAAGACAAAATGATCATGGATGTCAATAATAAGGGCGACCGGGGTAAAGTGAGCCTAAAAAAATTTGAAGTAGAATAAAATTTTTCCCTGTCAATAAAAATATGGAGAAATAAATTTATAATATAATTTAAACATAACTATTGACAAATTACGAGTAGCAATACTTAAAACAAACTTAGAGTATATCAAAAATTCAACTTGAAAGAAAAGATGCAAAAAGAATCACTTTACCTCATGTATAGGGGTAAAAATAAAATTGCTCCACATACATGAGGCTGAAATAAGATAAGAATTTTAATTAAGGATGTAGGTAATTATTAACCCCTTGCGCTGCAATAGCGTGTGTAGCACGTCAGCTTCTAGCTTTGTTGCATCGTGGTTGTCAAAAACTGGCAGATTTTTTATTTTTTGGGAGAGTTAGTTTGTGTTTCACCACGCCGCGTGGTTTCCTAGCCAGCTGACAGCTTGTGGCAGTGATTCCCAACCGGTGGGTCGTAAAGTGTATTATATTCTGAAATATCGATTTTTAATGTGTTTTTTGTACCTTAAAAAATTTACTCTACCTTAAATTTATAAACGGGTCTCGCGACTCAAAAAAGGTTCGGAAACACTGACTTTGGATATTGCGCATATCATTCGCACATCTTTTCTTTAAAGCTCACAATCAGTTTACCTCGGTCACTTTGCCCCCCATATGTACTCAGTGAAAAATTATTTTTTTAATGATATTGGGATTAATGTTTTCTCAAACGCATGTAGATGGATTTATAAGCTTGTTTTAAACACACACAAAAAATTTTGAGTTAAAATAATATATTTATGACTTATTTATCTAAAAAGCTAAATTGAACAGAAAATCAAACGGAAATCTCTAAAAATGAATTAAGTTTTTAAATGAATTTTTCGATATCCGAATGTGCATAATTATCTTTGTTATATTACATAAATTGATTACGTTACCAACATTTGTAAATATATTCTATTTTTAAATAATAAATTAAGAAAGCTCATTTTATCCCAAGCCTCACTTTACCCCGGTCCAGAGTTGGGCATTATTCGGCTAAATTTTCATTCGAATAAGTATTCGAATAAATTTGTGCGAATAAATTCTTATTCGAATAATCTTCGAATAAAAAATTCGAATAAAATGACATTATTGGACAATAACGAATAATTTTTTATTTGACGGAAAATTTATTCGAATAATTTCTTATTCGAATAAGATTTTAGTCGACTCAACGGACGAATAAAATGATCACGCGATTTCGGCGATGTATCATGACACCCGTGAGACCTAATGTTTTAGGTTAAGTAACTCTTGTCATAGCTCGCACTTTGCAGGAAGGTGTAAGACCGTGGTACTACATAGAGTCAGGGCCGTTCCTGGCGGGACTGCAGAAGGTGCCTGCACACCTGGGCGGACAAACCTAGAGGCGGCTGCAGGCCGTTTATTATATGTAAAATCTTGACTAATAAGAATAATAATCGAAACTCTTTTAAATGAAAACTGTTTAAAATTCTGTATATATAGATGTAAAAGTAAGCATTGCATATCAAATTCTTAATTAAAGAATATTAAATATTAATACTTCTTTAAGGCGGGATTTCCTCGGTTCGTTCAGACGTATACGCACACTTCTAGACACACACGTCAAAACGTATGTTGGTCACAGTACAGACTTCCATCGATAGATGCCGGGTATCACATTTCTTATTCGTCGTTCATTCAGGTCGAATAACGAATAAATTCTTATTCGAACGAATCTGGCTAGACTAACGGTACAGATTTATTCGCGAATAACGAATAATTTTACGTCGAATAAAATCGTCATTTGTTATTCGCGCATAAATCTTGGGGATGTATACAAATTCGTATTCGAATGAAAATTTATTCGAATAATGCCCAACTCTGCCCCGGTCTTCCCTACGATTATATAACTGTAAGCAGATTGACATCATATATATTTTCAATAATGTACAGGTAGTCGTTGGGACTTTTTCGTTGTTATTATTTTCTTCTTCCAAAAATTTACGTAACATATGCAAATTGGGCTTAAAAAAAAATTTTATTATCATATTCGGAGAAAAACTTTTCATAAATTTAATAGGTCTACTTTTCAGGAAGATTGAGAATTTTAATATGCATACAACATTTTTTTCTGTATAAAAATGATATCATGCTGAAGGTGCTTCCAAATTTTTGCAAAAATAAACGAATTAATCTGAACCACGTAATTTAATTATCCCGTTCAAGATTTCATAACAAACTTATTAAAATGTTTAAAAACAAAGCTTTACACAGACATAAATAGACATTGCATACCTTCAATTAAATTTTAATATAAAATTATGTATGTTACGTATAATTAAAAACTAGATTTCTGGTTTACAAATTTTTATCATCGAATAACAATTTATATTATCCGTGCAGTACATCAACAGATGTAACATCAAACCATACAGGTTGCAAGTATTTCTCTTTTAAATCCTTTCAATTGCCCGTTTCATACTCTTGTCCTCCGTTTTGCTTCCGTGCTAAATGTTTCCAGATATCATTGCCAACAATTCAGCCTTTCGTTTCATTCGTGCAATTGCATATTCCAGCACCAGTTGCAGTGTTGTCGAAACAAGATTGAATATTCAAACGCCTGTAGTCGCGCTTACACGTTGCGAAACTTGCCAAACAAAAATCGAATTAAACTTGCAGCATTCTGTTAGCGGGCGTACTAATTGTGAGATTCTCGCCTCGTTCACCCCTTCTCCAAGCTGTGATTTAAACTCTTCGAAATCGTCCATGCGAATTTATTTTTAAATGTAGAATACCTACGTTATAAGTGAGTTGATAGGATAATTCACAATTAAACTTTTCTCAGATTTATCACCTAAACTGTCTGCATTGAAACTGAGCTGCACTTCCTGAATTTAATTATGGAATTGGATCAGATGCTTTAAAACGGACGAAAACCAGGAACAGCTAGGGCATTTTAACGTGCACACATATATACGTACATACGTTATCTGGCTTAGAAATTCCGAAGAACTTCCTTTTAAATCATCGCCACGGCGTAATACGAGAACTTACGCACAGCGGGGTGAGAAACTTTTTGAAGGGAAAGTTCGAGAGAGGGCGTGAAATTTACCCGCGAACTTTCAGCAACGTGGCACAATGCCGTAGATCTTCTCTAAGGCGACAAACGCCGCGTTCTCAACGGGATTTTGATGAAATCCCATGCGGTTTATGAACCACTACGTCGCGTCAACTATGGAGAGTTATCTGATCTTTCGTTTCCAGAACTTTCTTACAGATTTTCTCGACATCTCGTGCTCTTTTCGATTATAATCTCCCGTCAGGAGTGAAGGTACTAGGATATTCGTCGTTACGTATTCCTTCGTACCTACTTTTATTTCGTGATATTTTACCATCGAAAATATATTGCACTAGTTTTTAGCCTGTCTTCACCAGGCATTACTGTTCTGTATAATAAGACAACTAAGGTGAGCACAATTTTTTTTTAAACCTCCCTAGGAATAATTTTCCCTGCGAAATACGAAATGTTACAACTTTTGAGTACCAAACGGGTAACTTTCTAATTGATCACATGAAGGGTATTTCGAGGGGCCTATGTCGCATACGTTCCAGGGGACATTTGAAACACCCCTAAGAAACGAAATAATGATTTTCCAACGTTCTGGTACTTTTCTGGTACCTACAGTAGGTACCTGCCTCGTCTGAGGTCATGTTATGTTATTTGCAAAGAAAGGAAAAGAAACTTACCAAAACTTAGTGTTCAGCAGTGCTTAAAAGCCTTAGAGTCCATGGGATAAACAGAATACCTGTTTTAAGCCATAGGTACTATCCATTTTCAAATTTCCCAGGTTTTGACATTTTTATGGCATCTTCGCATGCCCAGGAAACTTCATACTAAATTTGAAGCTGTTAGGTCATCGGGAAGTACGAAAAAAACTTTTGGAGAAAGTTTGCTAACAAAGAGCAGACACCTTAAGCGTCTTATTATATAGGATACTATTAACGTTTCCTAGTACGTATCTTTTTGTGTTAAATTCGTATAACTAAAACATTAAGTTACATGTAAATACAATCAACATTCACAAATACAGTGAATAAAAACTATAACAATTAAAAATTGTAAACAAACATACGAACATAAAAGTATGAATAAAATTTAATGAATAAAAAATTTAATGAAAAAAAATGAATAAAAAGTCAAGTTTGCAGTTAATCAAATATTTAATATATATTTATTTCTACTTCAACAATAGCCGGCAATGTGTTAAATTTAATTAACATTGCGGCAATGTTTCTTGGTAAATAAAATTTTATTCGCATCGTGCCCATTTTTATATACATAAATTATAATACAAACGTAATGGTTTCTGTCCCACCTTCCTTAAAAGTAAGTAGGTACACGAAGAAATCGCAATGAATGATGCATTAAAGTGGCGTTCTCTAATCTAAAAAGACGCTTGAATAACGAACGATAAGTAGTATGCATAAAATGGAGAATGTAGTGGAAGAAAAAGTATTAAAAGAAAGAAAACACGACGAGAGAAGAAGAATAATAAGTAGTCTTTAGCATCCCTGTCCAAGACTCTATGTTTTCAGTGTCCATATACATTACTAGAATTTATGATACCTACTAATATTTTATTAATTCAAATTTGTTTTACATTTTATAGAAAATGCTATTCGTAATCTCTACTTATGTATAAAGGTTCTAGATCAAAATGGAACATAGAATGAAGCACTTTCAATGCAGAGAATATATTACCTAATTTAATAATTACATTAATATATATTATATAAACATAAACCTTACCATGTAGTGTCACTCCACTTCTATCAACATTTTATGAACTCTCTGAATGCTCTCTCGAAATTAAAATAAAACGATACGGTTCGATCATGTCCACCCCTCACATAAGTAGGCATTCCTCCCCATGCACAGACGCATTGGTCAAACTTCAAAAAGCTCTTTTTCAATTTTGAATACCAAATAATTACATACAACTTTTTCGAATACAATTGTACATCTATCATCGGAAATACAGCGAGCATAATTGACTTTTAAATTATTCAACCTTACACTAATTTTATTAAATTAAAATATGGAAACTTTAAAAATTTAGTATAAGTTTTAATAAACAACTAAAATGTGTATAATAAGAGGTGCACGTGGAAAATGCAATAGCATGAAATAGAAAACTTACGATTTCATATTGTAAATCAGCTGGCACCACTGAAAAAATCTTCCTCCATATGAAACAATTTTATCTGGAGCTATCCTTTCAAATATATCAATCACTTTTTCCCCCAGATATACGGCTTCATGGCAGAGCAAGCAGCGGTAGTTACAACGACGCTGAAAACGATGTAGCAACAAAAGGACGAAAAAGCATCGACAGCGAGGTACGACCACGAAGAATCGACAACACGGCGCAATCGATGTCATCCAGGGGTACTAGCCCGAATTTTCTGGCGCAATCTAAAACGGCCATCTGCATAATCCTACTATCTGCCCTGTCGTAGTCATGTCAGTGTCTACCTGCGAAAAGAACGGTTATTCGAGGAAAATCCTTCGGGGATCAAGATTCGTCCTGTTCATCGTCATTTATCTCATCCGCGAAAGGGATCAATTAATGGGTGTGCACCGACGGCACAAATTTAACGACAGCCATTACTGCCGTGACTGTTGTGACTGCGATCAACGGAACTAAATTTGTTCCTCCCCACGAATTTTGTGATAAACATGACGAATTAGGCAATATGTCAAATTCAACGTTGGATTCAAAAATCTTCGCCATTAACTCGACGGCGCCACCTGCACGTTTGCGTGGACGAAACATTGGCAGCAGCTGCTCGTTATTTAACAAATTATGAAATACGTTTAATTAGCTTTCGTACATTTAATTAATCGATGGTCATTCTCTTTATTTATTATGAGCAAATATGACCCATTTATATCCGATTTATCATCTTACCACGTGAATTATTAAACCCCCTCTGGGAACTTTCAATTTATTTTCAATCGAAAATGGAATTCTTTTGTAGGATTCTTTGAAATTCGTAGAGTTTTGAATGGTTTATAAATTTAAATGGTTGCGTAAATGATTCGCCTTTAAAGTTTATTAGTGCGATAGATTGATTTTTTAAATATTTGCTTGATTATAAGAGAGTTAACTATGCCTTACAATAAGGAAAGATAGACGACTCATTTTCCATGTATATAGAATGAAGAATTCAAAGAAAAGTGTAGTTATACATTTATTCAATTTATTACTAATTTATTTGTTATGAATTATTACTTTGTCATTTTAACATCTACTAGGAATCCTTAATGTAATAAACTTTTGAAGATGTAGATCCCCACTAATCATCCTCGTTTTTCTTATCTAATAAAAAACGATACGTTAACTTTATTGTTCCCGCTGCTAACAAAAGCAACTTCTGAATTATTGCAAAAGAAACAGATTATTTAACGTTATTAAATGTATATAATCGTTCCAAATTACTCGTAATTTATTCTTAAATATTATGGTTTCTTCCAAAAATGTTGCTGATAAATATTTTCTACAGGTTTGTGAGATTATATTCCATTTTCGTTTAGGTAATCATATCCTTGTTTTCCGATGCCGTGATTTTTTTTATTTACACTTTAGTCAAGAACATGTATACAGGACGGACCACATAAAGCGTTAAGAAGTGCTTTTCAGAAACAATGAAAATTCTTTTTTTTATCTCACAGTGCTCTGAGATCAGTTCGAAGATCACGTCATATGTATATGATATTGTTATTGGGCCATCATTTGCATACTATTATAAGTAACCATTTTTACTGACTATATTCCTTTTTATCTTTACTTAATTATGTGTTTTCTGTATTTCATGAAATGCCTTAAAAAATAATATTTACTAAATAATTATTATGGTAAAATGGAACAAATTAAGATACAAATGTTATAAGTTCAGAAAACATTACGAAGCAATTTTGTTAATTATTTGAAAGAAGTGATTTCGAAAATATCGAGAAGAAAGTATCTTCTTATAATTTAATAGCTTTTAAGAAAATAGCTGTAACTCTTTACGTGGGCCACGCTGTATAACTCGTAAGAAGTATGTATTTTGTATAGTGGGAAGTAACGTGTATAAAAAAGGTTAATGCATTAGAATAGGTACTTGGATGTTCTTACGGAAGTAAACGTGTTAGGGAAACAACAAGTTCACAAAACATCGCCGGGAATATATCCCGACCGTAGAATACGTTTTCTACTAACACATAGTTAACGAGGAAAATTCATAAAAGCTCGACTTTTTAATGGCCAAACAATTACTAAACAGAGATACGTATTTTTCTATTTCCTCATGTCAGATATCTGATTATTTTAAATGTATAACTTTAAATCATAGTAACAATATATTTTCAAAAAATATATCGCCATTTCTCGCATATACTGTGAAATTGAAAACACAGTTGTACGTATATTATTAATAGAAATTTGGTCGCAGTTCACTTAATGCAAACAAAATTTCCTTCTGTAATTAAACCACACAATTCTCTCAGTTTTCCATTTCTATTAACTTATTCAAATTTATGCATTGTGTAAGCTTATTACTTAAAAAAAATATTACGTAAAAAAAAGCAAGTATGTAGATATACTTATACATAATGTACTTTTTTTACATATTGAACTATCAGAAGTAAATGATTTATCCAAAAATTTCGTTTAAAAGAACTCAAATATTTAAACTGTAATTAAAATACAGGATATACCTAAATTGCTTGGTCACTATATTCCAGCAGCCTCTAATAATTATATTGGTTAAAAAATATCATACAAAAATAAATCTGTAAATGCTTCGTTTCCGGATCGGAAATATGCAACAGTCTAGTGAACTGTGAAAGATATAAATATTATTTGTTCTTATATAATAGCGAAATGTAATGATAGTCAGACTCCGAATAAAAATAAGAAAGACAGTATTGATTTTTAAATTGTGTCGATAGTATAACAGTAGTAGCAGCATGTGAAGTGACAGATATGCACCTCACGTACCTATGTCCGAGCGAATAGATATATTTAGTAGAGAAGCAGAGCGCCTTGATCGACAAAATCTTCCACACACGAAACAACTTTAAAAGGCTACACCTGACAATGGGGATATTTGCAGATCCATATTTGAATAACATTTTTTTATCATTATAATTATGAACGTACACTGGTATAGTTTGATCAAGTAATTTACAGTAATGTTGTGTGAAAGTTGTAGAACAAACATCCAACTGCTTGAAGAGCTAATTAAATATGTTGTCAATTAATGTTATTTTTTTAGCTTCCTTTTAAGCAGCTAAAACGTCATAGAATAAAACAACGTTTACGCAACTAATTGTTACTCTTACTCTGGAGCAGTGTTTTAAATACTTCCTTTTTAACACTTTGCTGACCGGCGCTTTCGAGCCAAAACTGTTCCGTGCGGCCGGTGCTTCCGAACGAGATAATTTGTGACCGGTCAGCAACGTTCGGACACGGCAACGCGAGTATATTCGTGACCGGTCAGCAACGTTCGGACACGGCAACACGAGTATACTTGTGACCGGTGAGCAAAGTGTTAACATATATTTATAATTGTTTCATAGATGTAACACGGCCCCATTTTGTTTAAACATCCTATTATTTTCAAACTGTGTTAGCATTTCGCTTGCTTCTTTCTTAAGTCAAGATAATTTAATTTTATATCACTTCATTATATTATTTTATCATACTATAAATCTTCAAAGCAATAAATTACCCCCAAAAAAGAAATAAAATTAACACTGCTCTAGACAAAGATGGCGTTAAATAAATTCTAACTACATAACTATTTCACATACCACTATCACCAAGTACTCCAACTTAACGGTCGTTCTCTTTGTCTGTTTCGTCCGATATTATCGATTTCTCTCGTTTCTTCCTTTGTTCTACACGTGAAAAGCTCTGAAATCATACGCGTCGTTAGCCAAATGAGATCCTTTCATCTCCATCAGTTCCAGAAGCGGAAATGATAGAACGCCACTGGTGCACTTTTGTTCGATTGTTTCACAGAACGTTTCTTACTTGTAATTATCAAAGTTCCATGCTTTACCCTTTCATGTTTCAATTCCTCCAATATATCGTTGATTAAACAAGAAAGAAAACAGTTAACATTACTGGCCTATCACAAACTTGTCGTGGATACTTTATTTCTTATGCATTAATTAATGAATTTTGTTTTACAACATTACTAAACATGCATGCTACCTTGTGTACGTTTTACACTTTTCAGTTACACGAACCGTTCAATAAGTTTAAGCATATTCGGCCTAATTGATGTCTAATTAAATCAGTATAGCATCCTATGCTACATATGCATGTATATGCATACCATACAGTGTATAGTTATTGTGCAATATTACTTATTGTTAGAGATTACGAAAAAAGAGAAGAATACTGTAAACCGATAACCATTTGTCTCCGCATTAAACAATTTTGTATAATTACCGCGCATATTTACATATACAACAGACGTGTATATGTTGTATTAAAAGAAGTTCTTGTGTTGAGTGTTCGAAAGGTTTAAATGTGTCAGTTGCTGAGCTTCGTGGTCGAGAAATATGGACTTAAAAATTGAAAACAATGTGTAATACCGAAAAAGGAACACTACGTGTAAATCCCCTCTCCTCATAAGGAGAATTGTTTGCATATATCTGTAAATATTACACGAATATTAAAACTCAAAAGTATTACAGTGTCTCTGTGCTAATTAGTTAATAAGAGTAAATTTGTATATATACTATATTGACTCGCATTCGTGCATAAAGTAAAGAATGATTCTAGTTGGACTTATTACATTATATTTGTTGAGCACGAGTTGAATACGATGACATTGTATGTACTACACATAAACACTTTAATTACGAAATTATTAACTTCGTGTCTTGTTTTCATATTTTGCCGAGAAATTAATTGAATTCATTATTAAACTACTTATTCCATGATTGCCAATAATTATTGGAATGTAAATATACTATGTGCACTTGTATCTCTTATATGTATAGTAGGATCGTGCATTATAAAATCTGTTAACAATTGAATACGTCAACGACAAATAGAAACAATTATACGTATAGTGCAGAACATTTGGATAGAGAATCGATTTTTCATGTACAAAATTAATAAAATATTGAGTTAAATGTATTGTACATGCGAGTATGTAGTAGGTATATTAAAATCGTTATATTATTAGTCGTTGTAAGGGAACAAAAACTCATCATGTAAAACCAATAAAAAGGTTGAATATTAATTTTGTATGTAAGGAAAAAATTTTGATCGAAATTATCAAAAGTGGAAACACTGGTTTTATGTAAGAGACTTGTCTCTGAATAAACGATTTGCTCGTCGTTGACGGAATTCATTGTAAAATTTGTACATACGGATAGCAAGGTAGCTAAAATTATTATATGTATAGGTACTAACTGTAATTCAGTTACAATGGTTACAGTACTTGTAAACATAACGCAAAATATATCAATGAGCTTACTATTGTTTCCCACCTAGGCAGTATTTGGCATTAATTACATTTTATTACATTTTTCTCTATCATTGAATATTTCATACTGCACTTTAGCACATTGAAAAATTCGTGAAAAAAGTATTTTTTTATTTGTCACATGTTATTTACTTATTGTGTTTGATAAACTTGTAGGGTATATATATTGTACTATTCAATACAATTTAATATTATTTAACAAATTTGATTCGGTTCTGTTAACAAAGCATTACGAAATGAGATTAGTACAGAATGTTACTGTTATTTGCTTACATTTTTAAAGGACTGCGTGCAAATTTTCGTTACCAAAATAATGTAAAAATTATCTTGTCATTAATAATAGATGTAGGTTGAATGAAATTCTGACTGAGAGCAAACGAATGTGATGAAATAAATTATTTACCGCCGAATAAATCAGAGAATAGAAACTGCGAGTGTATAATCCGTCTTATGTAAATGCAGAATTCTGTGTGTGTGACCATAAATTTCTCAGAAATATTCACATACTAATAAGAAATGATCAATTTTGTATTGATTTGCATGCGCGTATGTAGGCAACGTTAGGCATGATTTTTATAAATAAACCAAAACGCGTAAATTTATTATAAATGAATAGTGGTAAAATGTAGATTGAACAAGGAGTCAGTAACTTTGTTCTACGAAAATGTTTAATGTAATATGTTCATAGACGAATTAGTTTGGTTATAAATATAGTTTTAAGATAATGCTTATTATTCCCTACTCTGTAAAAATAATTTTGTCACAGACGTGTCATCTGCGATTGTATCGTGATACATAATACAGGGAAACTTGGTTGTAGAATCCTAATGCAATTTAGTTAAAATATATCAGAAGTAATTAAAGAAAGTACTTTATAAAGATTTAAAGTATGTGATTCATTTTTTTAGAAATGGTACCTTGAAAAATGTCCGATGAGTGCAATCTTATGTTATATAATTTTCATTTAAAATTCATATACGTAATAGGTTATAATTACATATTATTGTAAAATATCTTTTTCATACTATTTTCCTAAGCACTATTCAGCACGAATATTTGCTAACTGAATTGAGAGTTAAAACTAACGACATGACATGGAAACATTTATATTCAAAGTACTATGTACACAGAAAGACAACAATACCATAGAAAACTAATCTTATTTTGTGCCAACACCAAATAAATAATTTTAAAATAATTTTTTATTTTTATTAACTGTTCCAAATAAAACAACGAATCATCTTGAGTTTATTAAATGTGTATAAAACCAAAGTATAATATTGTGAACAAATAGCGCAAAATACAATATTGAAATTTTGAAATAATATTGTTTTTAAATTTATCCGAAACTATTTGCGAAATTATTTCTAAAGACACATGCGTTTAGCAGTAGTTGAAACATCATTATGTTGCTTGGACATAAAAGTCATGTTACTTTAAAGTTTAAAGCACGAGGTCGAGACCGAAGCACTGGCCGGAATTCATGACCGGTTACATTTCGCTCAATAACCTCTGGCTGTAATGAGAGATGAGAGAAATGCTGACCGTAATTTTGAGATAATGGTCTTGGGTTCGACCCAGCTGAATCATGTACAGGGTGATCCTGAAGTCACTGGACTCAAAGAGACGCCGCCTGACACCCCGTGGCGAGGGCAACCCCGCAGTGCCTCACCGAATTGTATAGCTATCGACCATCGAAGGGATTGGAATACCATTAAAGGGATAGCTCCTAATATGGTTAATAATATCGAAAAAATTATTTTTTACTTTTTAGTGCAATTTTATTTTTTTAAAAATTAAAAAATTAATAAAAATAAATTTATTTTTTAAAGTTTATTATAAATTAAATCAATTAATTTTAACTATGTATTTCGTCGTGGACTGCAAATGATTAAAAACCAGGTTACGAGCATGATAAAAAAACAATTCAAAGAATCTACAAATTTTAGTCAGGAGTCACGATTTAAGGGTCGCGACCGTGATCATAACAAATTCTCTCACAAATTTCAATCGACCGTATTCCTACCTCACATGAATTCCCCAATGTGGTTTGGTGACATTAATTCCAAATGTGAGAAAGGCTATCCATTAATATGCCTTTATGTTATAAGCTCAGATTGTATTGAAGAGGTAGCGAGTTTCCCACAGAACTTCAGCTGAAAAAATAAAAGAAATTCTCAAAATTAAAACAAAGACAAAGTAAATATAAAATAAAAATTTTGATTCACAATGCATACCAGAGCTTCCCAAAGGTGTAAAGTAATTGTGATACGCTTTTGCGATCCAAATTGCCCTACAGACTTAATATTATTCTATGTATTTTATATCCTGTACTTAAAAAAATCGAAAATAAACCAAGCAAAGTAATACACTGGATTTATTTATTATCCATATTTGTTAGAGTTGTTCAATAGTATGGTTTGCTGTATGCATGTACGCGCAAAGTGGCTTGATAATGACATCCGTGAGCAATCCATGCCACTAACGAATATTCGTTTGCTGTATAGGTCGCGAAATGGAAGAATCGCAGCATCTAAATTGCAGAGTCGTAAGCGAGAGCTCGTGTAGTGTACATATGTATACATTTTATCACAATTAGCTGCCTTATGATATATTATAAACTTTATATTGTTGTAGAATTATAATTAAAGTTAAAAACAAAACACAAAAGGGATTAGTACTACCGCTTCTTGATACGAAAGCTTGGAACAACCGTGTTTGTATAATATATTTTTTTGTTTAATTCTTTAGATGTTGAGTTTTAGTAAAATCGAGGAACCTAATTGTTATTCGTTTCTCTTGATAAAGGTGCCCGTTTGAAAACTTAACAAAAGACGAGGAGAGTAAGTATAGTTAACTAATACGTTGAAAAATGTAAAGAATTAAAACTATCGTTCTTTCGTATATTCCTTCTGATCGCTATTAAGATAGAACTTGACTAGTTTTTTCCACATGCATAAATAGAACAACAGATAATTTTTAAGCAATATTCTCGAAAAAACATCAAAGCAATTATCACCATAGAATTCAAGACCGTATAAATATTCAACTCCACAACAAACCATACAGCCGATTACTCTCAGCCAAAGTCATTACAGAGCGAGTGGGTGGAATTTGTCGAAAAGTCGAAAAAGGACCGATTTTTTTAATAAAAAAATCGAAGATACTCAACATTACATTAACTCTTTTATTTTATTCATTATATTAGCATAACAATTTTTTGTGTTTGGTATGTGCGGCGACATTTTTGTTTGCACGATAACAACATAGGAAACAAACGATACGAACAATCGACGACAATACCAGTTTTTAGTAAATATCAAATGCGTATGTTGACGTTTGTTTTAGTGACATCCATGAACACAATTTTCAGTAATGCGCGATCACGTTAAGTGCAACGAAGGGACGTGAATGTTATGAACACCTGGTGCGAGACAATTAACATCGTTAGTTCTCAGTGCTTCTGTTATGAAATTGACTACAGGTAATAGAAACGTTACGTGAAAGCTCCAAAGTAACGATAAACATTTATTTTCCCTTCGAGCTAGTTGCACTGTAGAAGCTTTCCTGAAACGTTTCCGACCTCGGTGCTCTGCTCACGCAGTAACAACATACGTCATCAAAAATGACAACCTCCTACATACAGTTCTGTCTATTCCTAATATAAAAAAATCCAAATTTATTACAGAATATAAAATACAGTTTCATACGACACATCGTGCGGTACTTTTGGAGGAAACGTATAACATCAACCTCTACGTTACAATAAATACAGTTTATTCTGCGTTATCCTTGGAGACCAAGAACCTCTCCATGAGCTTGATCAAGTTTTCAATCCCTTCCAAATAATTTAAATCCAAGGTATTCGGATCATCTGTTGGGAAGACGTGCGTGAAGTCGATCATGTTTATTCTAACCCAGGTCTCCTTCTCTTCCGAGAAACTAGTGAGCTCGTTTAGCAGTGCGTCATAATCTTCCTTCATCCTCTTAACGTCACCGTCGACGTTGTTAACGTGAGAATGCGTACGACACAGTCGATCTACTCTGAAATCTGGACTGCAAGATCCACGCCTATTTAAAGTCTTTTCTTTTCCTGGTAGATCGCATTCACTGCTCAGACTGATGCTTCTTTTAACGAAATGTACCCTTTCCGTTGTCCGGTTTCTGTTCACCTCGGCGGTTCCCGAGTTACTCGTGGCGTCGTTTACGTCTTTGGACACATTCGATATGGCTGCATGATTATTCGTAGGAGACCGTGATCTGTCTACGAGGCTGGAGGAGCTATCAGTTCTCGTGTTGTTCAGACGAATATAGTGCCGCAGTCTTTTCGCATCGTACGCCACCAACAGAGAACTAGAATAAAAGCGGAACAGCCGCTGGATACGAAAGAATAGTAAGATCTTCCACAGGAAAGAGAGAAGCTGCACAATCAAGTGACGACAGGGCGGTCTTTCCGGACTTATGTTCAGGAACATTTTCAGCGCTGCGTGGAAAACAAAACGGACTATTCGAAGTAATTGAAACAAGCAAGATATTTAAAGTTTTCTTCCAGTACTAAATTTACAATCGCCTTGTGTACTGATCTAATCGATATATTAATGAGATAATTATATGCACATAATTAACGAAATTTTTGGTTCAGACTAAAGGTAGGCTCTCACTACGTCGCGCCTCACCTCGGCGCAACTTCTTTTCGCACTCACATCTAGGCTCGCGTCGCCTCGGGTTTTCCGTACCTGAAGTTATCTGATTTTGCCTCGGTTCATGTGTTTGGTCAGCTGCTCAGAGAACCTCTTCCTCCTCTTTTAGTGGTCACCGGAAGCGGTGGCATTGCATTCACTCACACTACGCCTCGCCTCTCTTCTTCAAAATATTCTCGACGAAGAATCCGCGGCTCGGAGTCCCGCCGAGGCGAAGCGAGGCGAGGCGCAGTGTGAGACAAATTGTCAAAATACATAAGAAAAGTATAGGAAGAATAAAATGAGCCGAGGCGAGGCGTAGTGAGAGCCTACCTTAACATTTGAATGCTAAACAGAGGCGTGGAAATATCTGAAATTTCTAGATTTCTAATGTTGACTTTTAAATGACCACGAAAATTTGAATGCCTGTTAAAGTTGCAAAACAGGACAATGTTAAATCTGTAGAGTGATTTATTACAGCGTGACACGTTGTCTATATACCGTTGGAAAGGTCTCGTCAAAACGAATCCGATTATACCATTTCCAACTTCAAAATCAAACTGGATCACCTTGAAAAATGTCCTTAAATTTCGTAATTTTCGTAAGTTCGGGTCATTTTCGAGTAATTCAACTAAACAGTTTTCAAACTCCAACTTTGAAGGTTAATTTAACCCCCTGAAACATGAATTTCCGCCACTAAACAAAAATGTGAATACTGTTATAATATTGATTTCGGTTCTGCTAATGGTTATGGAGAACCTTTATTCCGAATAACTGTTATGAAAAACCGAAACTTCCAACTATTATCTGTTTCGGTTACAGTTCTTACTTCCCTCCTTATATCAGTTCCATAATCGTTATTATTTCGGTTCTATATCGGTTCTGAAACGGTAACGGAACGCGGTGCGGTAACAAATGTGTACCCACCTTTTAGGGACACACCTGGCATCTGGATCTACAGAAGTGTCGCTTACATCACTAGAGTTTCCCTCAAGTGCCAACCCAAATTCTTTGGTTCAAAAGCTCGAAACTACAAACATTGAGACCATTTTTCAAGGTAATCCCACCTGACTTCGAAATTAAAAATGATATTAATCGATTTGTCTTGGCGTAACCTCTCCAACGGTGTATCTATAGTAATCGCAGCAGGCTAACATTGCCCTTTCGAGGGCATGGTCCGTTCCGCATAAAAATATCAATATTACTGAACTTGACATTTCCAAGTACCCTCACACCCCTTGTTATACATTTTTGTAAACTACAAGTATGTCCGTAATCGTAAATACGCTTTTAAAATGGTTGAAGTTTATAATATACCTTCCACGACACCCTTAGCGTCGAGTGTCTTGCCATAATGTTTGCCAAACTTTTTTAACTGCCCGGAAGAGAGACAATAAACTTGAAAGCCAGTTATGCAAAATCCATAAGTGCGTTTAGATTCGGCATATTTTAATTCTTCCGTTGCCTTCTTTTGCGGCGTGGCTAAGGGATCCCACGTTCGTCTACCTATCTTTATATCCATCACACATGGTTCTGCCATACCATCGGTAATGTCTTTCAGCGTAAGGAATGTTACTGCTAATATTTTATGCAAATAATTAGTGACGTTGTGAGAAATAGTGTAATATGGAACATCAATTTAGCAATTGCATTTATCTACACACTACATAATTTACAATAAATAAGTTACTCGAATTCTGACGTATGTATATACACAGGATGATCCACCAGAAACGAAACATTTAATTATTCCTCATACCAAAAAATACGAAAAAATATTTCAATTAATTAATTAATTAATTAATTAAAAAAATTCCAATTGCTATGTTTTTAGCCCAAAGAATAGGATTCCCTCCATAACGAGAACAAGTATTGTCGTCTCCGATTACTTTACTTTTGGAAAAATTACAATGCTCCGTCTATAAAATGATGTGTAACCAAAAAACGTGCCGCGTTTGCTACTGCACTCCTCTAATAAGTGGTAAACATAGGTATATTTGATAGTTTAACCTTCGGGGATATCGTTGATATACCACGTGTAACTTTCCTAAGGCAATATGTGCACAGGATTGGAATGACGTGTTGTGTGGCGAATGGCATGGCAGTGTATGCAATTAAACAGAATGTTACATACATTTATATGCATTTGCTTTGTGTGTGGTAGCGCGACTGCCATATCATGCGTCACACCGCTCGCTATTCTGTTCTGCGTGCATTTCGCCTACGATTTCCTTTGTCGGCAATCTGAAAATTGTAAACTTTAAATCTGTTTTTTTTCACATGTTCTCAACTGCTTATGAGGAAAAAAATAAAATCATTGAATTCCTGTTGATCAAAGCTTTTCAATACTGTACAACAGTGGCAGCACGTTTTTAGGTCAGAAATAATTTCATAGAAGTAACTTTTTGTTCCTTATCCTCTTACCTCATTTTTCCTACGAATATGTTCAACTTGAGCACTATTGCATGCTCTTAACGAAGGACGCAATTAAGTATTCCATTTTTGTGAATCACTCTGTACAGTATTATACATATGCTTAGTAAATATAGTTTACATAAAGTAATTTTCTAAGTATAATAACATATGTATGTAGAACTATAGGAAAAAAGGGAGACACAAAAAAGAATGGAAAGATGTGAATCGTATGGAACCAAGACGAAAAATCGATGTTCTTGAAATCTTACGTCTGCCAAAAATTGGTAATTCTGTCGTGCCGTAATATCTCGGAACATAATTCTTCAACTGTAACATGACCGGGTCTTCAGATGCTTGTAGACTTTCATAGAACGCAATTTCCCTTTTGCCAAGCAATGGTTTAACGACAGGTTTAAGTACTCGACCGTCCTGTCTACGTAACATACCTACGACATTTAAGCGACCAACCTTTTATATTGTCAGTACTATCAGACAGAAATACAATGGCTCATAGATTTATTGTTCAACATAACTAGTTATAACAATTATTATATTACCTTCGTTTTTCTGTTATATTGTCAAGGTATTCAATAAGGAGCATAAGTGGAGGAGCTAAATCCGGACAGTAGATTTTTAAAATTTATTTATACGCACAATAATTATTGTAACACGGGAATTATAAGTATACGGTGTGTTTTGGAGGAAAAGTACGAAATTTTTTTTAGGATCGTCTTCAAAATTTTAGAAATTATAGCTCAGCAATTTCTAATTATTCAAAGTTGTTCATAAATTCTACGTACTTGTTCCAAAAGCAAAAAGTTCTACTAGCAAAATGAAAACTACTCTAATGTGAAACAGGTTAGATAGTGAGGATGCGTAAGCGTATTAGTCTTCTTTGAACAGATCTATGAGTCATTGCATGTACAGAATGCCCACGAAGCAAATAATCAAACTGTGCTAATGTATTTTATGAGCAAAAACAGTTATATAAACGAAGATCCGAAAGTTATATAAACATTTTATTGAACCGTTACAGAAGTGCATGAGAAAGTAGTACGGACTTGCCATTGATATACTAGAATTGAAAATATTTATCTAACTCGTTAAATCGAGCTGTTTACTATTCGTCACCAGTTGCAGTGTCACATAGGTACGTGATAGGATAGCGCACGATGTGTAGTTGGAAAAGACGATAGACACTAGACTTAGTTGATATATTCGAACACAGTGGAGTATTTAAATCATCGAGCTATTAAAAAAAAAAATTAAAAATAAGATAACCGACTCGGTTATAATAAGATGAGTCCGTATGATTTGGAGTTTGAGTACTCAAACAGCACTAGGTATACTTATAATAAGGACGAACATCTATGAATAATGTTGAGTCCAAGTATACAAGTACATAGTATTAGAACTTGATGTACATATGTAATATAGTGTTTACACACTATATGAATAATTCTTAAAACTATATGAATATGAAATTTGGGTACTGTTTCGACCATACGTCGCTAAACAATTAACAAACGTAGGTACGCGTATGATACTATTATAGGTATCAAATCACGCTTCCAGCAGCAATTTAATGGCGGTGGGAGCTTTTAATTGATTAGGTGAATTTGAAAGAACTGTATCTCCTAGCACTAGTTTATTAATAAAACTACAAGAACACTAACGTAAGCGCGGATATATTGCACGGTAGTTTAGAGGTTGGCTGATCGAGAATTAGAAAACGTCTCTACGAGAGTTGAAAGACAACTAACTACTCATGATGGCCTCGGAACTAGAGACAACATAGGCTCTGCGTGGGTGGAGCTCAATTTGTTAAATTAAATTCGGTGATTTTACTGGTGCAATCCGGCATAACCCCCACCTAGGACGTTAAACGAAGACCTTCCACTAGCAATCAGAGAAAGGGAAAAATCGTCGCAGGAAATAGACAACGTGGGAGGCGAGCGTCCGTGGAGGACCTCTGACCCATCATCGGGCCCAGCAGGTTCTCGTCGACCGAGCACAATGTGGCTTTTGAAAATTAGCTCACGGACCAGGAAAACTGGCGCCTCAGCTATGAAAAGTCGTGACTTGGTTTAGAATACTGATGCCATAAGATATAATACCTATAGGTACCTACCGATTTGACTCCAAGCAAAAGACACAAAATTCGGTCTAAGGACGGAACGGATACTGAATTGATTCTCATAAATACATATTAAAAATGCTCTCATCATTATATATAATACACAGTCTGAAAAATATCGGGATTGATAATATGTACAAGAATTCAAACACTGATCATATTTATAAAAATCGTTCATTTTATTCAAAGCAGGTATGTTCTTTCGGCATCAATACAATGCTGAGCAAACAATAAATGAATATAATTCTGCAGATCTGCTTTGAGAATTGCCTTGAATACTTTTATCACGGCTGCATGAATGGTTGGAATGTCATTTTAGCGAGTTCCTTTCATTGGAATTTTCAGTTTTGGAAATAAAAAATAATCACAGAGAGCCAAGCAAGTACTTGTATTTTGCTTTGGCCAAAAATTTGCGTACCGCCGCGATACGATAAACAGGTGCACTACTTCCAACTATACAACCAGCTGCGGCAAGGATACACTAGGCGATTCCGAAAACAAATCTCCAGAAATATATCCATGCATTGGTTAATCAAACATTGTATATATTAATGCAAAGGGAACATACGTACTTTAAATAAAATGTGTTTAAATTGATATGTTGTCAGTCCCGTTATTTTTTACACAGGCTGTGTACATATTATGTAATATGTACATGTTAACGAAACATCTTTAAATACGTTTTTCTGCATTTCTACTTAAAATATATTGGCACAGTATGATCATATATGTACGTAATTTTTTACCGTTGACAACCAACTCTAACACGCACGTATCTGGCTCTCAATAGAATTGTCACTAGCCACTCATTCACCAGTTCAAATAGACGCATTAGTTAATGATAGCTTATCTTACAAAGCATATTTTATGCTATCAATACTTCTCAATGTGTCTCAAGTAGTACATACATGTAAGTAGGTACTATATAAAATAATTGCCAATCAGTAAAAAATATAAAACAAATGTAAGACGACTTTCCTCTATTATTGTTCATGAAAAATTTGCCAATATCAAAGAAATCTTTTTTTTTTAAGTTCCTCAAGGTCGTTTAAAGTATACGTTCTACTTTTTAAACGAAACACCCTAATTTTAGTTTAAATTTAAGAAACAAAAACTAAATCAACAGGCTTATACTCCCTTTTAAAAAACAAAGATTCAAAATTTATGTTAACACTTAGACATGTGGTATGTGTTTAACATAACTGTAACGTTCTTCTAATAAAAGGAGCGAATCTAGTATTTATAATTAATTACTTCCTTCTTTCTTTTTTAAAGTCTATTGAATTTGTTTACTTTCATACCTTCAGGTTACAAAAGCAAAAATGTAACATTTCGTTTATAAAAGACGAAATATTGTTAACAAACTTGGTAAAAATTTGTCTCTAATACGATCAAATTTTATATAAGGGGTGATGAACACTAACTTGCTTTCGTACTTCGAAATTAAATAATTTATGAAAATTAAATAAAATATTCTACAGAATATTGCAGGTTATCGGGATATATTGTATACTCTGTACATTGATGAATAAACAATGATTTATGTTCATATCGACAAGTGTCCATATCCATCAATTTATGCAGAACTTAAAGAAAAAGAAAAATATCGTTGCCATTACGTGCAGCAAATTAAAACCGATGAGAGACTAAAATATAATTTTTTTAAATAATCACTATCTACAGCTCGAAGTAATGGTTACTAACGAATGGTTCATTCTTGCAATACGATAAAAATAATTATCCCATTCAACTAATGCTAGCGGCCTAACTGCGATTCCCAAGCTGCTACCTTGTCACATTAGAGTCGCCCTTATTTTTAGCCTGCGATTACATTCTCTCTCACCCCCTAATATGGTTCCATTTCATATAAAAATAGTCCTTGAAAATGTTTATGACAATCGGACAACAGGAAAGGGTGCCGATCAGGGCTTAAAATTTAGAATTCATCACTAGCTTGGATTTAAAGAATTTCTCAAAAAATGGTAAGCCCTATCGAAATTTTGGTCAAATAATATGAAAAGAGAATTCAATTTTCTACAATTACTGTATATATAATTTTCTCGTGCTTTCAACCATTTTTTAGATAATAGCGTTTGAATGTAAAGAGGTCCACACGCAGAACTCTACTACGCGCGTTCATTTATTATTATTTGAACAAAATTTTTTGAGAAATTCTTTAAATCCAAGCTATTGATGAATTCTAAATTTTAAGCCCCAGTCGGCACCCTTTCCTGATGTCCGATTGCAATAAACTTTTTCAAGGACTATTTTTTTATCAAATGGCACCGTTCTAGGGCGTGGGAGCAAATAAATTAAAAAAAGAATTTCGACACGTATAAATAAGGGACCCCCTATTGTCACATTACAATATCGTGGGATAAAATGAATACAAACGCAAGAAGCAGCGAACGAAAATTTGTGTAAAGTGTAAAAAGCCTTAAAAACAGGGTATCTCAAGATAATCGGTGCATTCCGAAAACACAAGATACCTTTTTTTTATTTCGTTTTCTTATGTTTTGTTTTCTATTTGGACCTTCGTTTTCGACATAAACGGTTTTGCAAAATACCTTCAACCCGCATACATTTCATTAACACAGTGCACAAAGTTGCACGTAACAATATGTTGTTTCATTTTTTAATAAATATTGTTCCGTTTTTATTTCGTTAATTAATAAACCATTAATAAAATATATACTGGTAAATCGAGAATATGCGAGCCTTTGTTATCACAATCTCGATTTACAACTCTTTAACTTTCCGATTATAAATTGCTACTTTTATATATTTCACAAAACCGCAACGAACTAGTATAATGAGAACCACTGAAGTAATTGTAGAGCGCGCGTAAGTACTCCGCACAGTTTCACTGCCAAGGTTCTATAAGCCGAAGGCTTGTTCAATCACATCTTGTTAACGTGTAATAAATATTTTGAACACACTGTACATCTGATAATAATATTGAAAAGATTTACAAATAAAATGTGTCCAAACGAAACTTATATTAAAAAATTCAACTGTTTATTAGAATAAGCTAAAGAGAAAAAATTAAAAACGATGTTCTCACACAGGAAGCGTGGAAATAACAGTCTGTATCTCGTATTGCTATGTTTCCGATCGAACTATAAAATGTGGGATCGTTCCATTGAAATCGACTTTCATTGGGCTCATCCGGAAGCGTTTAACTTAATCGAATGCTTACCAATGATGTGCCGTTTCTCGTCGATCGAATGTCCGGCTACCTGAGATTCCAGTGTAGTAATTCCACCATGTAATCCACAATCGAATGGAACTTCTGCCAACTCCGTGCTCGGCACCTTATCGAGATGACATAAACTTTTCTCGGCTTGCGAGTCTAAGGTCGTCATCGTTATTGCACTGAGTGGCACGCAGTAATTAACTTCTGCAATTAAAGAGTTGCACGGTTCACAAAGATCTTATCTTCGCCGCCAATGCCACGTCTGCCGCCAACGGTTACACATGGAACCTTACTCTAATTATCCTCGGTTGTTTTGTTTCCGCCTAAAGAAAAAAACAAATTTCGGTCGGTGAAAAATATATTCGCATATATTATACATTACATAATAATGTTAAATAATGATAAGATTAGCAATTTTTAAAAAACTTGGTGATACATTACTAATAGAATATGTATAACACAGAGTCTGATAAGTTTTTGTCGTTGTATTAAGCGACATTCCATTAGCTATATTAATTTATGAAAATGATATGTAAACTGTAAAATATTATAAAAATAAAATATCCTGAAATGTTGCAGGAAGCGGACAGATCGTTTTAAAAGCTAAATAAATAAACAGTGCTTTGTGTAGATTTTATTTTCTGTCGTAATGTCCAAATTCGAATGCACTTCAAAAGAGATTGTAATTAAGAAAGTAAGCTTTATATTTAGTTGGCATGAAGTTACGAATATTTCAATGATTTATTTTTGTCATTGTTAGAAAATGTAGGAATGCATTTTTCATAGCAATTGTAATATATTGTGTAATTATTTATTTGAAAAAATTGAACTGTTACAATAATAAGTATTACTATTTCGATAACTTCATCCGTAAAAAAGATGTTACCTTCGATTATTCCTTTCCGCTCGTACATCTGCATTCTTTAACATTGCATTCATTGTATCACAGGTAAATTCACATTACACTGATTAATTTATTGGTGCAAGTTCTCGATTCACTTTTATATAATCGAAACGTACAGCAAATTACGAACATTTCCCGCGGATATTTTACATGATCACGTGAAAATACTCGTTTATCCCGGTAGAGGGCAGAGTGTGTTTGTGGAAATTGAATATTCTAAATTCGCGCTTTTACCTACAAACCCTATCATTCGTTGGTCTGTTAAAAATGCATTATTAGCAAGGACAGTACTCGTATAATTAGATCGAATTCATACAATTCTCTACCTGATTAGCTACAGCTACGAGGTACTAACACGTACGTTTATTAATGAATACGAGAAAACTCGTAACATTTTTAGGAATCGATTTTTTGAGTAATCGAAAAAATCATAAAATGCAACTCGTACCAGGTATACGTACATTTATTGGAAATAACAGGAGAACAATTTATTAGCCACTCTTCTTTTACAATTGTTACATCTATGACATTTTACATGCCTATGATATTATTATAACCTATACGATAACCAGTCCTTTCAGAACAACACCGCGTAATGTGTTCGAGCGCGTAACACTTTCACGTTAATAATGTCGTTCGAATACGTCTGTACATTAGGCGGAAGAATGATTACGTTCACGATTACGAACTTCACATAATTCTGAACGATCACACGTCCTTCTACCAGACGTCTTTCTACTTTTCTATTGCTGTTTCTTTCGTCACACTACATAGGACTCCCGTATGTTCCACCAGAGGGCCGATATTGTTTTTGTCAAATGAAAATCGTTCCCGCCACGTTCTTAGACTCCTCTGCGTAGTGCATACCGTACGGTGCCCGAGATTTAGTGTAGCACGTACCTACGTTTTGACAGAAAGTTCCTCTCCAATATTTTTATACGCCGTTTTCCCGTTACATTACATCATAACCTATGTGACTAGATTGGGGAATACTTTAGTGACGCAATGGTACGTACAACAATACAGTTTTTTTTATATACACTTTCGCAAGGATTTGCGTTGCCATTATGATTATGAAAGAACGAACAAAGTAACATGAACTATCCAGTGACATTTTACTTATGTCGTATTGAAGATTTATTTTTTAACGATTCAATGTCATAATAGATGTTTGGAAATACGCAATATGTTCTTGATATAAAGAAATTATTGTGTTGGTTATACAGTGACAGATGAAAGAAAGTTTACATCCTTTAAAATCGCATAACTTTTTTAGAATTGGTCTAAACGACTTGAGTTTTTTTAAAAGCTAGAAGAATTAGTTTGCTATGTGACGTGATCGCCGTTTTAACAAAAATTGCGATTGGTCGGAATAAATAGTAAAGATCGTTTTTTCAACTTATTGCTGAGCCCGTAATGAAAATTCAAAATTACCGTTTGTAGATTTAAGTAAGTTTTGTATACATGCATAAAATTTCATCAAAATCGGTTAACGTTGCTGTGAGCTATAAACGCTTAAAGAAATATGTAAATTTTTCGAAAATCACGAAATTCCCGAAATCAGCTATTTTCGACCTTATTCTGCGATCTTTAAGCGTTTATAGCTCGGAGCAATATTAATCGATTTTGATGAAATTTTATGCATGTATACAACTTCAATCTACAAACGGGTTTTTTGAATTTTCAATAGAGGCCCACAGAAAAACTTTAAAAAACGACATTTACTATTTTTTTCAATTCCGACCAATCGCAATTTCTCTTCAATACGACGAAACATGTCATTTAGCAAACTAATCCTTCTAGCTTATCAAAAAGCTCAAGACATTTGGACCAATTCTAAAAAAATTGTGCGATTTTAAAGGAACTTTCTTTTGTTCGTCACTGTACGTACTGTGCCCTCAGTTAGTGTCATTTATTGCAATAATTTATGGTAATATTCCAAGCACCAAATAAGTGTTAGAAATATTTCCTTAAAAATTTTATCATTATTCGTGCACTTTTATTAGAAAAATACTTGATGTACAGGGAAATAAAACAAATTACTAGTATAAAAATAATTAAATTTATTCGGTATAAACATATTTTTCCTTATTTGTATCAGTATTACTATATTTACAATGAAAGTAATATATTTTCTAATGCAAATACGATTAATCACTGTATCATCAATAATGCAAGTTGAAAAAACATTTTAAAGTTATTCAGTTCCACGAAGAATGTATCCATGATCGTGAATCACACATAAAACTTCTGCAGCACTTGATTTATATTAAAAAAATAATGACTTGTTAAGCTGTCCATTTTAAACATCTTGTGTCAAGATGGGTACCTAAACACTTCATGCTACAGTATCTAGCACCACAAGGAATACACGTATAATTACTCGGGAAGCCACAAACTGCACAAAACTGTCTTTCGGGAAAGCGTGACGGTGGTGCTTGAGCAGAAGCATAGTTGGGTGGATTTGGGCTAACGTTAAGATCTTCTTCCACTAATTGTGAAAATGTCTTACGAAAACGTTGCTTATAATATTCAGCCGATCTAGTTTTCTTCCTCCTGCCACCTCTATTATCCAAGCTCTCTTGAAACTTTGGAACTTTCTTGCTCATTACTGAAATATTCACGACATTGCAAACAATAATATAATATAAACTGGGAAATGAAATATTGCTATATGTATCCATGAAGAAAGACCTTCCGAATTGTTCACAAAATTAGCTTGAAATAGGTACTTATAAACATACCCAAATCTGCATGTGGATCATCATGAAAGTTATCTTGCTCCAAGGCTTCCAACGCTTTTTTCTGCCTACGCTTGCGAGCAGCATCATCGAGCATTCTCTTTTGATACGCATCTTTTATTCTGCCGGATTCTCTCGCAGCCATGTTTAATTCTCTTATAAGAAATTATAGATATTCATGTAGAAGAAGCGTGTCCTTCGGTGACTGTATTTATATTCCTTTTTCTGCCAAAGGAAATGATATTTGGTCCATAAGATCATCTACTTTTGCTTGCAATATCTCTAAAATGTCAGCAGAAATAAACAAATGTCTTTCATCCAGGTCTTGGATTATAAATTTTCGTCCTAAAGCAAAAGTTTCATCCAGATGTAAAAGGAACTGCTTCATAGCCGCATCGCTATAAACATAATATACAAGAGGCTTTTATATATTTTGTAACTTATTACAACTGCATATGTAAAATGTCGAAGAGAAAAGGTGTGTCCCTAGATGAAAAACGTGCAAGGATGCTTCAAATATTTTATGAAAAGAAAGAATTTTTTACATTAAAAGAATTAGAAAAAGTGGCACCAAAAGAAAAAGGCATTGTTGTACAATCGGTGAAAGATGTACTTCAAGCGCTAGTAGACGATGGATTAGTCAGGACAGAGAAAATTGGTACCTCTGTGTACTTCTGGACTTTCCCAGGGTAAAAATAAAAAATATAATTTCTATAAAAATATGCCTGTAATATAATTTCATCAAATAAATAATGAATAAATGTATTACATAGTGAAAACATTACTGCGATTGAACAACGAATATCTGAAGCATCTAAAAAAATTGTGGAAGCAGAATTTAAACTTCAAAAACTAAAGGAAATTTGCGAAAAAGAAAAGGTAATAAAAGAAAACATTATAAAGCCTTGTTTCGTCAAGAGTTTATATTTTATTCCTACATAAGATAGTATTATTACATAAAATGAAATACCAAGGTTGGAAAAGAAAATACAGAAGAACGACAAACTTTATTGCAAGAATTGGAAGAATTAAAGGCGAAAGAAGATCAGTTAACAAAACAAATTGTTAAATTCAGTGATGTTGATCCAGTGGTTGTAGCTCAGCTTGCAGATAAAGCACAGGTAGGTATATAATTATTAAAATTGAAATTTTCATTCATCAAATGTACATATATTTTGTTTTTTAGAAACATAAAGATGCCACCAATTTATGGACAGACAATATTTTTGCCATTCAGAGTTGGTGCAAAAAGAAGTTTGACATTTCCAAAGAGAGTCTTAATAAACAATTTCACATTCGTGATGATTTAGATTATATAGAATAAAGAAATAATTCAATTTGTACTTATTATACTTACCATTCAACCAGTATACCTTTTGTGACATTTACCATGACTTTCCTCGTTTTACTTTCGGTATAAGAGGAAAAGTAAAACTTTCGTATGATATCCAATACCTTATCACATATGCATTACATGCGTCGGCATGCGTCACTAACTTTATACGTATTAAATTATTCTATAGATAAGAAAGTTGATAAGATTTGGAACGTCGTTTGGTACGCACTACTTATCTGTAGAGGCGCTACTAGTATAACATTTATATTTGCAAAATTTTCCGTGCAGCCGCACCCAATAGTGACAAAGCCAACCAAAGTTAGGGGAGCGCCGGCTGCAGGCGAACTTACACTGTTCACGTTCGTGGCTCTTTCACAGTGTGAGTGTGGCTGGTGTCCGAGTGCTTGCACTCCGTGTATGTACACCGGGCAAAGATCATTCTGAAACAGCTGGCACTGACACAGTGGAAGAGACTCGAAACGCGGCATTCCCATCTATGATACGCTGTTCTATGGCATAGATTACAGCGCCAGACGTATGTATGTGGCCATTCTGGAAGTATTCGACTCGTTTCAATTTCTGACCATTGTTGTAACAAAATTTCTTTGATTTTTACCCTGATAATGCTAATGCGAATAGAATATTATGAAAAATATTCATACTATTTTTTTCAGCACGCATTCGTTTCTTTATCATAATAATGAAAATAGTTTTTCTCAATATCAAATAGTTATACAGTCATAATTTCCCAAGGTACCTATATTATTATTACAAGGTACCTAATACAAAGGCAATTTCTGTAAAATAACGAAGAAATGGACATAAACAAAGTTAGTTCGTTCTTAATATATTTTCCACACTTTTTTTCTAAACATTTATATATATTGTTTTTGGATAGCGCATATATATGTATATTATGTGTATAAACTATCTGGTTTCTGTGCTAAATCTATTGTTAGTATTTTGCGCATGAATTTAAACATATTTTACGTTACACACGTATATGCACTATCCAAAACATATTATGCAACACATTCTGCGTGTTGAAAAAAGGAATTGCGTAGCGCTATTTATTTGTAGTTATTGATTATTGTGCGTAATATTATTTTCTCATTAGCGTTATTATAAGCGTAAAAGTCGAGGAAGTTTCGCTAGATTAGAAAAATCAGAAATTCAAATGAGTCGATTACTGACAGAACGGTCACAGAACCTCGTGTCATAGATGGGAATGCCGTTTTCCGTAGCGTGTCTCGGGATGCAGGAGTGGGTAGTCAAGTATTTTGTTCAGCAATATATAACACGACTAACAGTAAATAGACTTTGCGTAGACTATCGCAAATTGAATTAGAGAATAATAAAAGATCGACGTTCACTTCCTCTCATTGATAATCAATTGAATGTGTTGTAAGGTGTAAATGTTGTATTTATGTACTACTCCGATAATGAGTTCTAAACTACATACATACATTCATACACGCGCTTATATAAAGACAAAACAAAATTTAACTAGGTTGTAAAAAATAGAAAGAATTAATTTATATTATAACATGTCAAATGCCTGTTATTTATAAATATCTCTTATTCGCATTTCATTAAAAAACACTGGAAGAGGCAGTTATTTTTAACCAGATTTAGATTTCGCGGGAATTATTGTACCAATCGTAGGACGATCTCCAACCGTCCTTTACTTGAACGCCATCTGGCAAAGTGTTTCATGGCGCTCGATGAACTGTTGCGTCAGCCATTGAAATACTCCGAATTCAAGCTCAGAGGAAGTCAGTGGTTACACATCGATCGAAGCATCTATTCTCGGTCGAGCTACAGACATCTTCGATAATACTCTGCTCGCGTGAGTGCCAATCACACAAGGTAAGGTGGAATTTCTCTTTTTTTTCCAAAACGTTCAAATTCGTCGATTAACGTATTCATTGTCTTTCAATTAACACCCATTTTTAATCCAAATTTTGCAAAGTTGTGTGAATTTTTTAATTGAACAGTAAGAATTTTAGCGAACATGGCATTTCCAACACGTGCATCTGAGTCACGTTCCTTGGGAACCCATAGCTAACAGCATTAAACAATGTATTATCGTATTCCCATTAAATACTTTACCTACTTTATTCAAGTACAACGCGATAAGGGTTACGTAATACGACTATCCTTGAGCCAGTGCTCTATTATTATATCGTTGGTGAAATCCAAATTTTGATATCAAATTAATTCCCTCGCGTATTTCAAATACAATCTGAATACGAAAGTGGAACCTTAATGCTAATGGCTTGTCGACTCAACTGTGCGGGCATAGGCCATTTTCTTTCTTGGGATACTATTATATATATTTTTTTTCAAATTATGACGAAATGTTGCATGATTTTAAAATGTTAAATAGGCATATACTTTGACGTCAATCTAATTAATTGGAATACTAGAATTCGAGTTTAATTGTTAATGCTGTTTCCTCCCGTTCGATTTCATCGATGCTTTCTCGCTACTTCTCAGTACTTGCGTTAGTAGTTGCCCCATTATCCTTTATGACGACAGCATGTGCATGTCGTCAATATCGCGGGAATGCTAAAACATAAGGGTGTAGCGCAGGTGTCGATCTGTAAAATTCTTTTGCTAGATTAGATTAGATGAGAATGGGCAGCACCTTACCACTGCACGCGACAAGTGAGCTTATTTGACCTTCAAACAAATGCTAATTACGTCAATGTCGTTGCAGCAGCTTTTAAAGCTATTTGGCTTTACTTAACAAAAAACATGACATTCATCAGGTCATTTCACACTTCCTTGCATTTAACTCATAAATCGAATATTAGCCGTCCTTTATCTTTGCGTTTTATTGTCGCGCGTGCACATTGCACATTCCGTCACGTGAAGATTGAGAAATTGAAATATTTTTAGTACCACTGCAATATTTCTTCCGATTTATTGACCTTACACATTTTTTATTTGACAACTGCATTTGTCATACGTACGTAAGTACGTTCCTGTAAATTTCTTGTGCAATGATATTACGTGAAACGTGTGTACACGTGCTCGTGCTTGCGTAACAAAAGAAGCATAAATCAAGATTGTGGGAAATTGATATACGTCCAAAATCGATAGGACAAAGGAAACATTGCGATATGTGTACTATGAAGGTATTATACATTTGCATTTTCAATTTTATTTTAGACTAAACTACAATGGGTGTACCCGCTGGCGACACGGAGAAAGGAAAGAAGGTAAAAATGAAAAATATGTTTTATCTTTTATATTTGAGTTTGATTTTATTTGAAAATTTTATCATTTAAAATAATCTATCGATAACTACGCACGAAATTCCAATCTCGTGACGCGCGGATCACATGTACGTAGGATACGTAATACGCGGAATGAAACGTCATAATTTATCACTTCCGTGATAACGTCAGTAATACTATTTGATCTGAATTCTTTTCTGAGCAGTGATAACCAATAACGTACTTTCCGCGATATATTTAAGACGAGACTGAAAAATTGCATTTACAGTTTATTATGTTTTTATTACACTGAGTAACTGTTGTATTTAAAAGTACTTCTTTCTATTAGCTCTTTGTGCAAAGGTGTGCACAATGCCACACTATTGAGGCTGGTGGCAAACACAAGGTAGGACCCAATCTACATGGAATAATTGGTAGGAAAACTGGGCAGGCCCCTGGTTACAGTTACACGGATGCCAATAAAGCGAAAGGTATCCTTTGTTCTTCATTAAAACAAATTTTAATACTCCGAGTATATTCATAAAATTTTATCGAATTTTATATCTATTATTTTAGGCATCACTTGGAATAAGGACACATTATTTGAATACCTGGAAAATCCAAAGAAGTATATCCCTGGTACCAAAATGGTGTTTGCCGGTTTGAAGAAACCACAAGAACGAGCTGATCTGATTGCATACATTGAACAAGCTTCAAAGTAAGATAGACACTTGTTAAAAATGACAAAGCACGCTAGACGTGTCCAGCGGGTGTCGTAGAGGAAACTAGTACTATTCTCATTTCAAACCTCATGGACATCTCGCTAAATCTCACTCAAATCATCCATTGACTCCCCTATCTGGTACTCAAGCGTTTGCGAAGTCTGTATAGTGACAAATTGTTGTTATCGATTATAAGTAGGCATATTATATTGTAATTATGTACATTGAAAAGAGTCAGGCTAGAACTGACTAGAACTGACTCTGTTCCTTCGTCATTAAAGATATTCTGGTGCTCTGTTATCGTGGCTGAGCCATGCGTAAACGGTGCACTGTATTTATTTGTGATTGTACACTATGTACATTGGTACAACAGATTGTTAATCTGTAACACAACAACCTGAAAATACAGATTCGACAATGAATATATAATCTCGTTTTTCTTCTACACCAACCAACAGCGAATTGAAAAGGATTAAGAACCGAGCAAAGTACACAATGGGCAATAAATAGAGCTGCGTCAATTGTATCTGTATCTACATAATTAAATGGAGAAATAGTAGTATGCATTACTTAGATAAAACGGGACGGTTCGTTATTGGTAATGAAAGATTGAAAAACTTAAATTCTAAAAAAAGATAAGTAGAAATAAATTAATTGGTAACTTATCCAATTGTGATATTTAAGTAATAAAATTAACTTATAGAATCGTTTCATTCTAAAGAACTAATTGAAGGCGATTGTGATAAAAACAAGGAAGGATGCGGTTAAAAATGGCAGGAAATAACGCGACGTGTGAGCTTTTACTCAATCTTTTAGTAAAAATATTCGCATTTGAAGTCGGGAGGCCGTGGAAACGTCTTCGTTTTATAAAAGTTCCAATTAAATTTTCAGATCGAAATGGCCAATAATTCCGATTATTGCAAAGATCAGGAAATATTAAGTGATAGTAGTAGCAATACAGTGCGAAATAAACAGTCTTTGAGACTTCGATTAGTTCGAGCTTTTAGTTCTGGAACTCTGAAAAGTCCGAAAAAATCATTGAGTGTTTCGAGTTCTCAAAGTTCAAGCCCTGTCCACAGAACTGCATTTGCAAAAGCCAGATATTCATGGCAATCACCTTCATACAGTAAGGAGTGTGATATACCACATTCCCTGGACAGTGGTGTTTCTCTCTCATCTTTGAAATCTCCAAGTACAAGTTCTTCGAATTCGCTGCGAAATTCATTCACTCCACAAAGCCCACGTTTCTCGATATGGTATACCAACGAAAGGTAAGTTTTCACACTTTGCATATCAACACTCAACGCATAATACTAAACACAAATCTGATTTATACGGTGTAAAACATCTCGCAGCTTTGGTAACGACCTTTCCAATATGATTTTTCCCCGTTCTTCGTCATTGAGGCATATAGCTGACATTACTCTGATCGCGATCGTATTTCGAAATATTCTTTGAAGTGGAGCCACGTGTCAAAAGTGCTTTACGAAACGACATTGTAATCTTCATATGTACGTGGATAAGTATCGAATGGATGAAAGTGAAGTAGCCTTTGACAAGTGAGCGGCGAAGTAATCTATACGAACATTAATCGTAAAAGCAGAAAAATATAGATAGATACTTTGAAGGTACATTGAAGCGAACACATCGGTGGTGAAGAGTGAAGAGCTGATGGGTCGATGCAGCGCCGGCGCTGCGGAATGTAACGGAGAAGACCAGTATACCCCCACTAACTCTCTTCGTCGTCCAAACGATTGCGTCGATGTGTACCCACTCCTCCATCCAGCGCTTAGAACAGAGCGAGAAGCGAGCCCCACCGCTTCTCTCCCTCCATCTTTCTGTTTCTATCTTACTTCTCACCTCTGTCCCTTGTCGCACGAATGCACCTCGTCGTGCTCCGCAGAACACTACACGAAGCGCCTCGAGCCAGTATAGAACGGTTTGCAGCAAAATAGAGCTGTTTCGCGTTTGCCTCTTCGCGAGGAATTAGGAATTGAATAAAATCCACACAGGTATGTATCAAGAACATCTGCTGATTATGCGTTCAATCTTATTTATTCATCGATTCTTTCGCTTGAATATAATTACTTTTGGTGCTTTGCATTGAGCAGTTATACTATTGTAAACACAAATGACAAATGTGACAGATGACAGTACAAGTAATATCGTCGCGCTTTTATGTGTGACTCGACGGTTCTTTCTTGAGAATTGATATACGAAATAATCGCGCGCGCCTGGAACGAGGCTCCTGCAAGCATGGTCCTTCGAAACGCTTGGACTCTTCCACATCGCAAGCATTGTAGAAAAATGTCGATATACATATCTGTACTTTTTTGCCGTGCTTTCATATAAATTTAGTTTAATTCAAGACTTCTTTCTGAAAACTATGCAAAGTTTTAAAAAAGTTCCAGACAACTTGCACATTCATGTAACGGTTCCTTTCAAATACCGTGACGAAAGCCCATTGTGATTTGTAATTTATTCGTTTTACGAGCCCGCACAAGACAAGCAATGCGTCTACGTTCAATATTCTTCTTAACGTACCTACTATTCGTACCTTCTGCATGGTGTGAATTATAACGTACAACTATAAATTTTCTATTAAATTTTAAGAAACTTTATATTCTGTCCATTTTTAAAATATGACTAACAGTCATATTGATTCTGTAAAGTCTGGTGCACTTTATTTCTCTAAATTATTACAGTTTTTACCTAGTATTTATCTTTTTACACACAAAATTTTTAGTTCAGTACATTTCGGACTAGTATAATTCGGAGTAATTTTCTCCTAACGTGCATTTTGAAAACCAATCTACTATGCGACTAAGAATGGTCTCGGACAAAGAGCATGATTTAGGGCACAGAGCTTCCATACGTATGTAGGCATACACACGTACGCTGTAACACGACGAATACATATGTCCCATTTACCTACACGCGTATTCGTGACTATACCTATTTGTAGCCTGCATCATCGGGCAAAAAGTAGGTCTAGGGAATCAGCTGACCGAAAGAGGCGCGTGCGCTTCACTAAAAGCAGAACACATTTAAAACGCCCACTGCATATACGCACGCCTACTCTCGGAATCCCGGAAAAGAGGAATCCTCGAAACGCGGGCACTGATAAATCCACGAAAATTTTTTCATTCAATCAATAGCTGCACTTACACATATGTTCACCTACACACATGAATATTGATAACGTATTATACTTAGAAATATAGGTCATGCATGTTTGATTTACATGACACCTTACACCATACAATGTGTGTAAAAATATTATACGTATAAATATAATGCAAACAAAGCGAAAAGTGATCAAGTATTTTAATCTAAACGCAGGGATTCGCGATAATAACGATGAGTCTTTTATCATCTATATAGACTTTGTTCTTTTATTTAGTTACTTGAAAACTTGCCGGTTTTTCATCAAAATGTAAAAGTTTCCTCCGGTACGCGTACCGTGCCGTGGTTATATCAGCGCACTTTGCAATGCACACGTAATGGATCTTCGACCATGACCGAGTGAGCGTTTATCTGGGATAAACATAGTCAAGGTTGATGTGACATCTGCGTAAAATATAGCTGGCTTTTTAGACTGCAAATTTCACTGCTTCCAAATATCCGTGGCCTTTAATAGTTGCAGAGGAAGGAAGCTGTTAGTGTTTTCACTTTTGCGCATGCATGTCATTTATATGGCCGCGATGCTCTCTCCCGTTGCGTAAAACGGCTTAGAGACTCTTAAACAAAAGAGGATTTGCTTGTGAAAGGAATTTCACCATTAACCGTGAGAAAAAAAGTAGTGCAGTGACATACGGAAATCTCATTACTTAACCACACTATACTGACTTACATCCTGCAGTCATAAAATCGTTAGTCTAGTTTCAACTTTAACCTTTATTTTAACGAGCATGTTTGATCCAGCTTTAAAGAATATATATTTAATTAGCTAAATTCGTTTAAAAGAATCACCAATCTACCTGTCCAACACTTATTTATACGAACTACGTAAAAATCTTTATTATAACAAAGATTAATTTCTTCTCTGCGATGTAAGTTGTTTACTTATCTGCACTAAAAAATATCCTTAATTTTGGAACACATTGGTAGTTTTTTTTCTACAAATACTTGTCTTTTCTCACATACTAAATGTATTTATATATAATTACATAAACTGCATAGTTTGGTGTTTTCTTCATTTATTTATTTTATCGAACTGAAAGCTAGAAGTTGTACATACATATATGAGTTATTTTTGTTATCGAAAATAAACACATAGGAGTAAGTGAATAAAAAGCACACTCGCGAGGGTTGATGAATTTACCTCTAAAAACCATATAAACAGTGAAGGAATGTTACGGTAGTTGCCACGAACAATTTCCCGTCGTTTCACACAAAGGACAGAGTGAAAGATTTTCCTGGTCGGTATTTCCGCGTCGTAGGAGATTCCTGCATGAAAGCACGATTCCCATAGTTATATCCGTCTCGCCAAATTAAGAGAGGAAATGATACGGAAACTGATTAATTGTTCCGATGATTATTCAGTGATGAAGTACTCGCCGCAGCAGCACCAACAGAAGGAAAGGAAGTCGGAGAGCGACGTTTGCTCGATCGACGCGACACCGAAACGGGGAGCGCGTCGTCACTCGGCGTCGACGGACTACAAGAACTCGTCGATTTCGTCGGCGAGGAGCGCGACTTGTCGTTCACCGTCGACAGGAATGTTCGCCTGGATGCGTGTGTTCCGGCTCGCCTCTATGCTCCAGCAAGTCGGCTGCTAGAGCCAAGTACACACAGAGCGTCTCGTGCCGCTTTCATAGATGTATTTAACGAATTAAAATTAAAAGAACCGTACACGTGTGCATCGCACGCGCTCCCTGCGCCTGCACTTATGCAACCGCGTTCTATGCATACTGCATGCACCGTCGTCGCACGTGTACAGGTACATCCGACGACCCTGTTCTTTTGGTCGTGATTTACGTACACATAGGGTGGTCGGCTCGTAATCGTAGGGACGGCAAACAGTAGCTCAATTATAGTGCGTTACGCAATTACGTGTTAACAGCCACGGGTGTCGTACTGGATACGTTCACGCCTACCACGTAGAGACAACGTTACATGTACGCGTGTTCTTCGTATACGTGCATGCTGGTAAACGCGTATGTATATATCCGTAAGTGCGTATACACGCGTGTGCATTGTTACATAGAGCGCAGTCCCGGGTTCCAGTTGATCGATTGGTCGTTTGCGAACCATTAATTAGCGCGTAAGCCTCGAAATTGGAGGGAGCTCGTCGCAACGGTGGTGATATACCCATTCATTCATCCTCCAAGGATCTTCTTTTCTTTCGGTTACACTCTTCGTGACGGATTATCTGCGCACGTGTGTACAATTGCCTGCCATAGTAATACGGTTTTTTAGCTTGTAACGTGATAATATGAATAGTGATAAGGATACAACGTGGTGCTATGTTCAAAACATTCCTTGACTATCGTACTTTGTTTCACTCCTTTACTTTAGCTTGTCCTTTAATACCTTTGTTTCTGTTTCCTTCTTCGCTTCCTTTCCTCTCTACTTCTTTCGTCGCCCTGTATCGATTCGTTTCTATTTGCCGACACATTCGGTAATGGCGAGTATCGACTATCAACTATTTTTTTACGAAAACAAATAACCGTACTTCTACCAAGATTTTCGTTGTGGATCAACTTATTAGATGTGTTCTCTTTTTCTTTTCTCATTCCATGAAAGGACTGAAACATGCATTGAAAAATGTATGACTGTTTCACACTTGTTTCACCTCTAACAATCGTTGTCTGACCGAGGCATACTATTGTATGCATTATTGTATACATATAGCGCGCGCTTCAGGTACCCTATTTACGATCATGAATTTACATCCGATTTTACTCCCTACCTTATGTGCGATCGGCACGAAGATCTGTCAGTGGTATTAATATCGATCGGTATATTTTATGACTCCGCAAAACAACAAATAAATTCAATATTTGCTTTAACGCGCGATTCATTGTTTTATGCGCCAAATCCTACAGATATCCCAAGGAAACCTCCGTTACTGTGAAACTGTGGTGGAACTGCGACCAGCGTTTTTAGAAGTACATTTATCTTTGAGTAATAAAACATTGTTCTGAAAGAAGTATAATGTTTATTGACATCCGTCCAATACTATAGAACACTGTTCGTGCATACATGAAAACGTTGCTGTTTGATTCAATTTTCTCTTTTTATTTTAAAACAGCTTTTGGTGAATTGTAGAGTTCTAATAAGTAAAATCTTTGTCTTCCTTCTAGTGACCTCCACATTAAATTATTGAAGAAACGTGTACAGTGTGAGCGAGTAGTAATGTCGAGTATCAAGTAAGAATCGTTTGTAGAACGTACGGAGGCTGAAAAATAATAAATGAAAATGAGTCATAGTGTGTGGGCTAAGAATAGACGTATATAATCCTTTACAGAGATCATGTCGCATCGTATACAGTAACATGGATTGTTTGCAGAATATAATAGTTAGTGTAAATTAAGGTTTGTTAGAGAGCTGATCAATTTTTTTAATTTAACATAACTTGGTACGTGATACTTTTCCAAATACATATGAATCATTGATGTCCTTAATACCTAGTATACGGCCATAATTGAAGCCTTGATGGCTATGTATGTCAGTGATCTCAGTTGTCTGTTCTCAAGGATCATTTTCTTTACGTAACATATTCAAATAAACGGAGAGCTCTCTCCCTCCCACTTTTAATAAATTTGTATGTAATATTTACTCTTCAACTTTTCATATTTATATGTCCGTGATTTAACATTTAAGTAAAATTCACTACTCTTATGAAAAAGGATCGATGTCTATTTTTCTTATTTAGTATACCTATATGTACGTACAGGATGTCCTATTTTCGTGTGTAAATGGATATACCTCAACAAGTGCGCTAAGTTGATTAAATTGAATGGATGATGGTCGAGGAAGGTCAATCAAATCATTAGAATTTCTAGAAGAAATAGTTGTAGGTGGAGGTGTCAAGCACATTTCAAGGAAAGAACATTATGAGCATCTACGTTGAGTTATGCTTATGTTATATAAATTCCTCGAAAACTACAGAAAAACAACAAAACGCAATTATAGGTGTTCAAATATACACATGTATGATATACACTTCTGTATTGATATATGTATTTTTTATTTATGTTATATCACAAGTATAATATACGGGGTGATTATAAAAATGTGGGAAATTTTTTCAGAACCGGTTCTACTTATCAAAACAATAAAAAGAGTTGGTATGCGCCCGATAATGCTTAGTTTTGCAATTATAAGCATTTTTATATTCCGCAAAACACGAGCTCTGGGCGCCTATTAAAGGGCAACCGGCTGACAGGCGCGTTCGTCAGTTGGCCAAATAGGTACCTGTATCGTATTTTCATTCATATTCTTTGCTTCTCGCCGTTAAAAAACAATGGCGAAACGATAATCAATATATCGATCCGCGGAAACAGCTGGGCTTCATTAAATGCCACTTTAAATGCCAGACTAGTGTTTTATGGAATACAGAGTTTATAATTGCAAAACTACTTAAGCATTATTGGATATCGGCGTATACCAACATTTTTTTATTATTTTAATGAGTAGAACCGATCCTGAAAAAATATCCCACATTTTTATAAACACTCTTATTAGTTTTACTATTCTTATATTAGATTCATAACAATTCCAACAAATAAGTGGCTATAATGCGGCAACAAAATGAAATGGGAGATATATATTTATATGACCTTTCTGTTGATTTTTGATACAAAATTCAATATTGGGGTCGAGTTGATTTTCTACAATCAAGTGAACTCGGTGTTCAAGTTCCAAATATGTACCTCTCATCATGCCCTGCGTCTTGGGCACGGTCCGTCAGCGTCAGTTCCATCACAGACGAAGAATTGAATACATTTTACGTCCAATGTAAATTACTGCCACACAGATCGGGGCTCTACGTAGAGCAGTGTTTCTCAAAGCAGGCGTTACCGCCCTCCTTGGGGGCGTTTGAATTATCTAGGGGGGCATTAAGCACTGATGGGCGCGGCATGGGGGCGGAAATTGTAGCCATTAGGATTTTAATAACATGAGGTTGCATATGATTATTCGATAACGTTCATTAGGTAAGTGTAGAAAACTGTACATGCATATACAGACTTTCTTATATCAATAGAATATTCTGTATATGAATTATATCAATAATATTCGACGGACTGCAACATTAAAATGATCAAAATAGTTGTTACTGTCAGCACAAAACATTGCGTTGCGGCAATGCGATCCTAGACTTTAGGAGATAATCGCACCAGAAGATTAGAACGAGACACCCTGTATATATCAGGGGGCATTTGCAATAATTTGATAGAACTACGAGGGTTTTGGCCTGAAAAGTTTTGAGTAACATTGCTCTAGGGCTCCTTACCATTTTAGTGCCAAATTCAACGTTACCGGTGAAGTCTCGAAACAGATTGTAACGCTACGCGTGGTAGGAAATAGAATTCAACACTGATGGAATACCTGTCCAAGGAATTGACACTCGGTATATTTTAATAAGGTCTTAAGAGAGGACTTTAAAAATTGTCAAAAACCCACCACTTCCAGTATCTCGTTGAAATATTCCAAGTTCCACTTATTCTTCTATCTTAACAGTATACTCGTATTCTGAGATCGGGTAGGAACAGTCGAACAACATTTCAAGTTACATTTATTCTTATATTCTACCAAAGTATTGCAAGTTAAAGAAATTCTTATATCTAATTAGAATATTTGACAATCGCAGCTATCGGCTTGGTTCTCACCGATTACCAGGTCTCACCACGAGGAGGTTGCTGCGATTCGAGACCCGTAGAGAGATAGATGGAATCAAAGTTCTGTCGATCTCCCTGTACATGAAAACCTTAACCTACTAAACCAAAGAGATGGATGGAAACAATGTTCCATCGATCCCTTCGGTTTAGATATCGAATCTAGGGAACTGCCAAGCAATCACTCGATTAAAATAAACTCAGCAAAGAGGGAAAGACAGCGGGTGAAAATGAAACGAGTATTGGGTGGCTCAGTTCCTACCACCCTAATGTCCGAGTCGAAAGAGAAAAGCGCTCGGCGTCTCCCAGGCGATTCCTGTTGCACCGACTCATGGGACCCGTCAGGAGCAACACTAGGTGTGACCTGACTCAAGCCGTCTTACGCGGAGATTGGGTAATCGGACCAGGAGACTTACGCAGGCAGTGTACCAAGCGGTGCACCCCCTGCGCCGGAAACTTTTCCCTTTCGACAAGAACACCAGGGGATGAAACTGATTCACCCATACCAATCCCATGCTCAGTCGCTTGCTTCCGGAAACGGAAGCAGCGGCGACCTCCTCATCAGAGATAAGGAGCCAACGAAAGAGCAACTACTTGGCCCTGTACATGAAAACCTTAACTTACTAAACCAAAGAGATAGGTGGAAACAAAGTTCCATCGATCCCTTTGGTCTAGATATAGAATCTAGGGAACTGACAAGCAATTACTCGATTGAAATAAATTTGGCAAGGAAGGAAAGACTACGGGTGAGTATAAAAGAAGTATTGAATGGCGCAGTTCCTACCACCCTAAATCAGAAATCCGCGTGAGTCGTTGACAAGCCGAGCTAAAGCTTAGTATAGCGAAAACCCACCCTCTATGTTAAACTCTCACTCTAAACAAGTCACACGTATACAAGCACGGACACACCTTCCAGCATCTCAACACATTTCGGAGTAGTTGCTGAGTTGGACGCTGTTCATGAGTAAATGCCACTACATTCAGTTCTCAAATTATGGATCGGTAACACAGTTGAGTGACGATACAAACATCCATAAGGTGGTTGGTCGATCCTATACCTCGTCTGTGGCTACAGGCTACTTAGCGGATATACAAATCCGCCCCTGTTAATAAAAATTCAATTTTGATTAAGTCGCCAATTTTGAGCGTAGGACTACGACTTATAGATCGGAGATTTGAAATAATGAGGTAGTCCAGTATAGTTTCAAAGCGTTTATTTAATTTGTTATAACCGACACAAGTCTATGATATGAAATGTAGCTTACACAATTTTTACAAATAATGCTACATTGCGAACACAAAGCAGATCGATACATGGATTACCCAACGTGGTGTTCTGCGTGGGATCGGTTGCAACATCTATGCCGACATCTTGGGACATAAACTCTTTGAATCTCTCGTCTCGTAAGTGGCTCTGTCTTTGACATTACGCACGGTGTATTGTGCATTGCGCGAATTGGGCTCCATGCTGTTTACGAATATGCTAACACGATTACTGTTCGGCACGTATTTTTAACGATATACTACGTAACGATTTCAATTCGGACATATTTCTATCAGAGGCGGTCGACCGATACCTCTACCCGAGTTGTTAGACGTAGTCCTACGTCAAAAATTCATTTATACAGTCCGTTTTATAATTAGCGAAAGTAGGCAAAGCTATTAACATTCACGTCCTGTATTTTCAAACAAATTTGGAACCTGCAAAATCTCTATTTAAACCTCCCCTCTCATTCCAGAGGGAACAATTTGATTAAAAGCCTTGGCAGTCTAGTTAATCCCTGACGCGAGCGCAAAACACGACCAAATTAGCGTGAAGGGTTTTTCTACCGAAGCGTTGCGGACAGTTTCAGCCCCCCCATGGACAACTCACATATGTACATTTCCATGTGAGTCATTCCCTTTCTCACCGCCTACTTCGTGGAATAGTTCTTCAACTGACCGTCGTTCATGAGCAGAGGTCACTACAAATATTAGTCTCGAATTTCTCGATCGGTAAGCCAATCAAAGTGGAATCGCGAAAGTCGATAAGGTTCTCGGTCTATTCCAGAGTTGGGTATTAACCAAATAAAAAATGATTTAAATAATGGATCAAACAAAAGTTACTTTAACTTTAGATTATTTCACGAAGAAAGTTAATTTTTTCACTCTACAATAATTTTTTACCTTTTATTCGTTATTCGAAATTTTTATTTAAATAAAACTTCCGCCCATCTCTGGCCTATTCTATACCTCGTCTGCGATGACACAAACTCCCATAAGATGTAAAGTCCATCCTACACTTCGTCTATGTTTACACCATTGATTACAATCGTACAAAACATGATCATCGATTATCATATTCTTGTACGAGTTTCCTTAATGTTTGCGTGAAAGAACTCTTACGCCGGTTCAATCGGTGAATTGACTTCAGCAAACAGTGACGTGAAAATGCCGACGGTCAGATCAGAAGATCAGAAAATCAAATGGTCGATAAAACAGCCGCGCTTTTTAATGCTGCGAAGCTATCTATCTTATCGACCAACCACCCGTGCTCGACGTCAGTGCGGTTTGAAGCTGTGGGTGGCAGATAGGACAAATGCTGATAGGGTGGGACGGTGTGAGTGGGGAGGGGGTGCACAGTGGTAAACACTCGCGCAAGGAGTACGTGGTACATAGTCTCGCGAGGAGTCGTGCCGCGATTACGTCGTTCCGGGATTCGAATGAGATTGATGTTGGGTAGTCGATTATCACTTATAACAGTCGTGTAATCTTGAAAGTCAGCCGCGAATTGCCAGCGCGAATTTCTTCGTTTTGCCGATCTATAGATCAAATTACTGTAATCCATCTGAACACCCCGGTGCAGATCGGATTTATTTCGATACAAGCAGATTGCGCGAGGCTTCGTATAAATCGTGTGTTAGTGTTTCGAATGTGCCGGTGAATTAGTTCCTTCAATGACATGCGACGTCCTCTGATTCGGCATCTCTCCGAGGGTGGTGGCAATACAGGTGACAATGCCACTACCAGTGCCAGGAGGCAGCAATCCATGAAAGAGGATGACCGTACTGGTTACACCTGGAATTGTCGTGAGTATGGGCATCACCTGTCGTCCTGCGACCTCCTCAAGGTGCCCACGGCCCTCGGATGTCGGGGACAAACCACCACGTCACCGGAGTCACGAATCACGCTCCACAGGTAGGCCCATTTCGATCTGTGTGTCAGCCGTGCTCGCTGCCGGCAGGGGGAGGCTAGCTCCGAAATTGTCCGGGTCAGTGCATCCTTCGGAGGCTCATTCCGGGTAACCGCGCTCGCGCACTGCCTTCAACCGCGTTATGTCTGACAAAGTAAGAGTCCCGCTCTTCCTTCTTGAGGATACAATTTCGCAAACCTTTCTTTTTTTTGTAATTTTGTCGGGTGTAATAGATCGAGAATACGGCTACAAATGAGGACCTTGCAGCAACGGGGGTGCAACTCCATTTTTACCAGCTTCGAGTAGATTAGGAAAAATGTTTATAAAATTATTGCTTTGGCTTAACATTGAAAAGAGTTAACAATTGAAATATATATATTTTCACAAGATTTTATTTCTATTTTTGGCGAAGTTTTCAAATCTGCAGCTGTCCCTGACTTGTAGCTGGGAAATGGGTGCAGGTTCGACATTTGCAATAAATCGCTCGTTTGTTGTCGGATTTGCATCAAACGATGTAGTTTTTTACGTATTGTATATTACACGTCATATCTCAAAAACTGTCAAAAATGGAGCTGCACTCCTCTTGCTGCAATACCTTCCAATGAAGTTCCCTTTTTTCCTTCCTTTCTAAAAAAGGAAGGTCAAAAGTGTGGACGAAAGTTTTTTCATGATTTCATCTGAGACTTTGATCTCGAGGAAATCATTCAAAAAATTAATACGTGTACAGGAATGTACAAGAAATGTATGTGTACAAATGGTTTGGCCTTTGTGAAAGGTATTTCTCTGTAAGAGGCTATTAATTTGTGATTTTATTATTGTATCCTCACCATATACGAATTTAATCGGTAACCCTAGAACTTAACCTTATCGAAGCCGTAACTTGAACTGTATACTGTGGTCATTGATGTTTTAAGATTCATTATGTTCTTGTAATGATTTTACAAATCCGACAAAATCTGATACAGGAAATATTAAAGACACTCTTATTATCTATTAAATGTTAATAGTCCTGGCGAAGCTGAGGTTTCGTAATTTTTTATTGTTTCCAATAAAATAGAAGTATAATATACAAGTTAAACAAAGAAATAAGATATCTTACAAGATTCAAAAAATGCTAATCTTAGATTTTGTAAAAAATATCATTCTTTGTGCGCGTTGCTTCATGATATTGTTTCGCTGTATGATACATGGGAATTAAGTTTTCGTAATCCCCGGGAAAAAGAAAAATTTATGAAATTAAATATTTTTAAGATAAAAACTGGTCTTACTGAAAAAGAAACTATTTTTAGTCTTTGCGACTATATTTGAAAATCATGCAACGTCTTTTTATTCTATTTTATTTCAAATCGGGTTTCACGCGAAATTGAACTTTTACTAGGACATTTTATAGAAGCAAATTTTGCATACATTTTCTAAATGAAAGACACTTTGGTTGATTAACCGAATAGCATTTCTACTCAAATGTCTTCTTTAAATAATATTCTATAATACTTCTGTAATATGAGAATCATTTCATCCCGTTAAAAACCGATTTTAAACTAAAATGTGTCCGTGAGAAAATAAGCTCTGCAAACTACTTAGTTTAAATAATTTTTTAACACGTAAATATATGGAACAATACATGTACTATTAAACGTCAGTGAAGGTGAGAATATTTCATTAGGTATATGTTTATGTAGATGGATTAAGCTATGTCCTATATTTCGTTGACCCACATCCTCCTGTGCTGTACGTCAGAAGGTGCATTTTCCAAATGACGTTTAGCCCTCGAGATACATTTGCCGGGTACTAACAGTGTCACAGAAATGTTTTCCACGTCGTCAAATTGTCGCAATCGCGATCAGAATCGTTCCTCGAAAGTAACGTGTCTCCAGAGTACATATGTACGTATCCACGATAGTACCAGGGTCGTGGTCGAAGTTTGTTCCACGTTCCTGCTCGTAGCACGAATAAGCGTGGTAAACAGTTTTGGGTAAAATAGGTCACAGACAACTCTGCTGCGAAAACAATCCTTTTTGACTTTAAGACGTACTCGGTGTCGGAAATCTGCATATGCTACGTTAGACGTCCTACGGAAGCAAAATAAAATTTGCATCCTGTGAGAACAGCCACGCATAATGCCGTTCATAAATTTTACACCAGCATCTATATTTAACTGTGCTAAATGCTTCAAGAAAACTGGGTTTTGCAGAAAATCTTTTCGCGCAAGTAAAGCACAAAAACTACTTTGCACGAAAAAATATGAAATTTAAACAGGAGAAGATCAAATGTTGGTGCCATGAATCAGTGTGTCCTTGTTTGAGGTGTTTCATCTCTAAAGGTTAACATTCTTTCTCCATAAAGTAATTCAGTGAATATTTTCAACGTGCACGGTATGTCATTATTCAACGCAGTAGAGGAAATAACAACTTGGAGTTGTTTTTCCTCAAAATGAATGGAGAAATGATGAAAGAGATTTACTATCATATATTAGTAAGTGGGTTAATGTTTCAGGGATTGATTTTTCAATAAACGTTGGTGCCAAATTAAAATTAAAATTGTCTCTGACATTTGAATTAATTAAAGAAGGAAGATATGTATTTAAAAAAGCAGTCTTTTAGCAGTCTTTTTCCTGATTGTAATTGATATTCCCTAGAATATTTTGTAGGAAATATAATTTCCAGTAGAAGCCTGTCATCTTCCAACAATCCTTCTTTTCAGTATTCCATGTGATATCTGTGATACACATTTAGGGTCCTTACACAAGTGAGGCAATAATGTGACTCGACATATTTTAATACCAATATTTTGCAAGTAAACGCGTACGAAATCATGAAACATGTTTATTCACTACATTATTTTTCAAATATTACTTCTTATACTTTTTTTTAAAATTGTTTTGTAATTTTTTTTTTTTTTAAATATAGTGATTACCTTTTTGCGGAGATTGATATTTAATTCTAGTTATATGGTTTCTACCGTACTTTCTCATACATATACGCAAAGCATAGCATTAATTTCTGTGCACGAATGACTCTGATATTCATTAGCTACTCTCAGAATTTGTCGGTCATATCGAATTTAATTAAACGACCGGGACATTTGGCAGGAATACATCATTATTTTCGTTTGATACGCATGTCCACACTTTCTCCCCGGATATGTTCGTTTTCTAGTAAGAAACCAGCCTGAAAGCGTCTAATTTTCGTTTGTGGTATTTTATTTTCAATAACCGACTAGCGAAGCGCGATTTTGACAGTTTTCAAAAGAAAAAATAAAAGTAGAAAAATGGACAATATTCAGAAAGTGGAAGCTACACTAATCTTGTCTGTTATTCAACAAGTGTTTGCACTACTATGGTCGTTTCGTCTAACCTGTTGAATAAATATGAGACGAAACAGAAGGAGCACGAACGTCGCTGTTGCTTCTCTTGGCCCGAGAGTCTGTAAAGGAACAAAAAAACTGGTTTAGTGCGACTTCGTGATGGAAAACCCTTCTTATTCAGCTTTTTCAATAAAGGTGCGAAAAGGTTTCAGTTGCGCCAGGTGCATTTCGCATTGAGTTGGTTCGTTCCTATATTGTAACATTCGGTCGGACGTGAGGATTTTTTTTTCAATCCTTTTGTATGCTCGCGCATCGAACGTATTTGAACGAATTGATAACGACGATAGGGAGAGTAACTGGGGACCGCTGAATGCTCTCGTTTATTAAAACTTCGATAAGAATAGCCGATATATTTCTCAATCCCTACCATATTCTATTGACTTTTGGTAGCGGTGGAACGCTGGTTACCCGAATATCGGTTATACAGATATTTTACAATCCAAAATCCCGATTACACAGAATCCTACACAATTCTTTGAATTTGTCTTGTTTCAATATTTACTTTTATATCTGAATTTTTTATAGAATCATCTATGGCCATAACAGAATATTCGAAGTGTCATAAGATTGTTGTACGCGAGAGCAATAACCGACATGTCCAATAAGGGCTTTAAGTCTGGTTTTGTCTTTGTATACTAATATGCACTTATACAAAATATTTCAGATTATAAAAAAAATTTTAAGCAACAGTACCCATTTAAACGAAAACGTTATTTTTAATATTTTATCTTATTGCACTCCTTAATCAGATAATGTATAGTTTGTCACTATATGTTTCAAATGCATTTGTTCTATATCAATTCTACTTTTCAAGGAATACCATTTGGTCATTAAAACTCTGTAGACAGCTATGCGGATGCAACCCGTCGAAGGTTGCTGCTCTCACGTAGCATTAATCATACGATACTTCAGTTTTGCTTGATACGAATCTTTGACTGATTTACCTGCACATTTTCTCTCTAATTATTTTCGAAATGAATTATTATCAGAAGAAAATGAGATTAAAACATAATCCACGCGTCAGTTTAATTATTATCACATTTTCAAGTTTACACTAGTTACTTGTAACATTCCCATCAGATTTCGAATAACTAATTGATTTCTTGAATTCTTAGGCCGTACTTTTAAATAATGCTCTATCAGAATCTTTCTTTTCCGAGTGGTATCCAAAATGGCAATTTTTCACTACCCTCCTTTCGTCGAACGAACGGTACCTGTTTCCCGGTAATTCCTTAACGGATTGAATTCTGGTTCGAACAATTTGTTTCACTGCGTCTGAGGAATGCCATATCAATTACGCGAATAAGCAAGAAAAATATTGTACTGGATTGATAAATTTCCCATTTTTTTTTTGCGTGCGAGACTTGGTTTCCCGAGAATTGTTGATGTGTTTAAGGAACTTTTGAAAATTCTATAATAGCAATCGCGAGAGAGTAATACCGATACATTTGGGGGGGGGGGGGGGGTTATAATTCTGGAGTGCAGTTTGATCTTTATAATTTCTGATTATCTTGTTGAAAGCTGGTTAAGTAGATTACTAAGATATATTGTTAGGATCTATTGTCAATATAATGAGCTAATCACGAGCGTTAATGGCTTTCATTATTTACAAATTATGTGTAAATATTTCCATTTAATCTTGCATGGGTCATCTGTGACCTGCAATACTTATTGGAAATGAATCGAATTTAAATAATGAATATACAGTAAATATTATTGTAACAAATATGATAAAATGTAACCTATTAATTTAATAAAGTTAAATTTGAAATATTGATTAAAACAATCGCGAAATTTGAATTCTGAATTTTTAAATATTTAATGGAAAGTAATATTTGTAAGAGAAAATATAATGTAGCTAACATAGATTGTAAACTCATAATATGTAACTGACAATGAGATTCGTACGCTATATAATAATTTAATCTTCTCAATCATAATTAATTTCAATCAGCATTGATTTAATTCCATTAAAATAATATTCAAAATACTACGGAGTATTCCCTCGCAGGATACAAGTATTTATAACTGTTAGTTGGTTAAATAATAATTTTAGTACATCAAAATATAAGTACATTTTCATATATATTGGTTAGCGGTAACCAAAAATAAATCCCGTCATTTATATTGACTACTGGTACCCAAAATTAAATTTCCATCATCGATAATGATTACCGGTAATCCACAAAAGTTTAATTATTTATAATGCTTACTCCACCAAAATCATTTATGTAATTAAAGATTTATACCATAACTTTTAAAAGTTGTCTTATAACAGTTATGATGTCTGGTTTTAATTGCAAGGCAGTCTCAAACTGTATCAAAACATCGTATTCTTGATGTGTTCAGCGTCTTGATGTCCCACCATTAACCGGGTGGAGAGAAGATTACCACTCCGCATGAGTGGTGCCTGCTACTACTGCTAGTGGTAGTAATAATAGTAGATGTCTACTACTATTGATTACCCTTATTTTTGTATACATATACTATTTAGTATATTATATGACATAAGCCAGTCTTTTATATAACCAAGAGGGTCGTGTTTATTGCGAAACGCCAGGGGAGGGCATAGAGGACATCCTCATTCCACCCACGATAGTCGATCGGACGAGCGGAGATGATCGTTGAGTAATAAATTAGTTTTACCAGGAGGTAACACGGGAGGTTATGCAATCGTTGCCAACAAGTAGGGCAATCTGATGGAAGAACGGAGATGACCTTGAGCAGGGTCCGGAAATGTTGGAAACGGAACTTTTCTCTTTTCTCTTTCTGTATGCTTTCAGAACATTCGTCCAACTTATGATTCAGTTTTCGCGACTTTTCTATCTCAAACCTCTTCAGTTAAATAGGTACATACACTTTGTCCGTTTTAACTGGAAATGGTGGAATATCTCGTAAGGGACTGAAGGTATTAAAAAATTGTTCTTACGAAAGTTACTTGATATGGAGGGGGTCGTTATGTGGTATATATGTAGATAGTTTCTCTGCAGGTAGAAAAATGGGGAGGGTCAACTTAAGGGCAACTTAATTCTTTTGAATGGAATGTTATATGATTTTATTCATACTATGGCAACGATATGTATAATATGATACTAGTTAGCTTTATTATTCGGCTTCGCGCGAAATTTAGATTCTGATTTTATAAAAAATAATTTTATTTATTTATTTTTGTGAAAATAGTCACATTTATCTGAATTAGCTAGGCATAATGAGCTGGGACACATTTCGTGACCCCAGAATTTACCATTCGAAATTTTTTACGGGACAGACAAGCACACAAACACTTTCTGCTTTACACAATTAAGATACTGTAAACTGGGTGAACATTGTCATATTTTTTTAACATTTTGCTATATAATGTAAAAATTAACGTTTCTGCATTTGCTTTAAGAAACCTATCATAACATTGCATTTTTTGTGAATGTACTACAAGTGTCAAAATGCATCAAATTTTTTAACCTTTTCCTTCTTTAATACATGTTAAGTAACTGCCAATGTCCCCCCAGTTTACAGTTTGTCATAGTCGTGCACAAATCTAGTAAGTCTATAATTTATTACCGTTGAATTTGGTCTTATAAACAAGTTCAATCGTCGTGGCATTGAAAGGTAATAGTTAAAGTAATTGTACGGTTCCGTGGAATTGCTCACGGTGTAATTGCTCGTCAGACGAGAACTGAATGATGCCAAGATTGCACTTCCTTTTACACATAGGTACTACACATATTATTTCGAGTCATTGAATTCTATTTCGTGGTTCATATCACGAATGTTTGAATTTATTCGGATATACATAAGTAACTAAAATATTACAATAATATATAGGAAAACATTTAAAAAAATACAATATATTTTTATTTTTATGAAATTTATTTTCATTTTTATGAAATTTATTTTTCATATCTTATTTATGACGAATATTGCTTCTATAATATCATATCTTTATATTTATGTTTACACCCATAGATACGTTATTGCATGACATGTTTACACAATTAATTTTATTAATGAAAAATATAATTTCTGCAGAAGGAAAATATTAAAAGGTTCACTATGTGCAAAAAGAGAATTATGTTATATGTGAATGTTTGTTTACTCACCGAAACTCGAAATAATGGAATTCAGATTTCAGTATGAATAATAAATTTAACGACCCGCCGTCCTCTAATTTTTTGCTCTGGGGAGTTTGCAATGAACATATTTATTGCCTAGTGGACTGGAATTTTGCAAATCCTTTTAAATTCAGAGGAACAATGTCTACTATGCAATAAAACCACAATTTGGTACTTTAATATTCAGTTTCATAGTATCAATCAAATAAACCGGCTTTATAGCTTGTTTGGCCATTCTGCTTACGACCAAACATGTAGAAATACATTGAATATAATATACGTGTTCAAATTGTTTTATTACGAACTTCACTTTGAGTTTCTTTTTTGGATTTGTACTGCTACAATTATATTGTAATAGTACATACAATACAATTTTTAATTAAGTAAATTACAATTAGTTCCAGCAAAATGAAGAAATGTAATTTCAAAAGAGTTTTTACTTCGGATCAGTTTTTAAAATATTTTTTAATAGTCCAAGTTTTTTTTATTAAATGTACCAAATTTTATATACCAAGTTTAACTATGAAAAATGTCACTCTCGTCACAAAATTCTAAATATTGCGTTATTTTAAATAAAAATTATGATGTTCTGAAGTCTTGAAAACAGACCGAACTACATATTTATTTAAATCAAATCGCGAAAGTGTATCGTACAATTCGATTCGCAGTAGTTCAAAGTAACTGAAACAATTCATCTTCGTATACTACGAAAATGAACGGTCATGCAGCGGTGAAATTCCCGCAAATTCCAAAGTTAAACAAGTCGTTGGAAAACAAGTTTCCATGAGAGGCATTTATCTTACGTCCGCCATGGGGACGTTTCGGGCGCGTTCGACGGGCAAATATTTTCCTTTCGAATTTTAAAATGGGTCACGAGGAAATACGAGCTGCAGGCCTATTATTTCATAGCTCGTTGCGATTAAAAGTTAATTCGGAATTCGATTCCGCTCGCGTTTCTTTCGGCTTGTTGGTGAGAAGAACTCAATTCCACTGAGAGTAACAGATTGCACGTGTACATTGCGACACCTTTGATCTTCTACATAGGTAAATACGCTTGTCCATTTGCCGTTTCCTGCCTCTCTCTGTCTCTCTGCCGTTCACTCTTGCGCTTCAAAGTAGATACCGTGATTCTGCTCAGCAGATCTGGTCTTCTCTCTTTCAGGAATTGCATGCTCGTGGAATCGTCTGGAGGATCCCAAGGAGGATCGTTTCAGCACCGAGATTTCGCTTCCTAGATCTCGTAGCGAACCGAATCAGGAAGTAGTTTCTTGGGAATTTCATTTCGAACGAAAGAAACGACGATACAGTTCAGCCGTCGCGACGGCCTCGGCCTTTACAATTAATATATGTATTATGGACCACGAGTAATCAAATTAAATTTATCGGATTAATATCCGACTTCCCTTAGCCTTGCCGTTGATGAAATCGAATCCATTATCGTGGGCATTTTAAGAATTTTAATTAGAGCTTCCATTATGGTAACTCGGCTATTGGAAGCAAAATTATACTGCACCAGTTGAAATGAGAATTTAAAACACCTAGGTGGTGCGGGGTTGTGCGAGGCACTTCGATTAAATGTTAAATTTCCATTCGAGAGGAATTAGGTCGTCCAGATGTCCAGTCGCAACCAATATTTAGTAACGTGCGTTAGTAACGAGTATTTTTTAAAACAAATTGAGCGAACATTTCTTGCTTATTAAATTCGCTGTTACGTGAAGAATTGTATTCATATTTGCGGAAAAGGTAAATACCGAATATTTGTTTATCGTTCTAAATATTTTTTGTATGGGTAAACTGATTTCTGCCAAATAGTTAATATTTTGATAGTGTGTAGTGTCGTGCATCATGAATTATTTTCTGCACGATAAAAACGAGCATTACGTTTACTTAAATTTAGATAGATTTAGTTGTTTAGACTTAAAACAATATGCAAGAATAATAATTTTAGGAACGTAAACACTTTTGAAATCTGAGCAAACTTGTTACTCACGATTAGTTTAATACTTGATAGCAACTCGCCTTCATTCGGGCGCGTTTATATCGCATTACGTCGTCATTGCATTATTATTATTTAATATACACAGTTGTTACAAGAATCGAATTAGTCCTCTGAATTTGTGATAATAACATTCGAGCTGTAGGAGTTGTTATTATTTAATAAATCATTAGATACTTCATCGAATCTATTTTTGGTATTTTTCACTGCGTAATTTTCTTTTGATCTAGTGGGACCAAGAAGTAAAAAAAAAATAAGGATATACAAAAAGGATCCTCTCACCTTTCCCATTTTTAGTGAATGTATCGCATTGATGTCGTTATGTGATCCTACGCAGTAACTAGACTATCCACTTCTACTTTAATCTTCCCTCCCCGAAAACAGTAAATCAACGTCCTTTGAAATCGATATGGTTCTCCTGCATTTTGCAACTGCCGATTTTTTGATCGAGAGTTAATGATCGTACCGAGGCACATGGTTCAAGGACGCTTACAAGTTCTGACAAGGATTAATGATCGGGACGACGAAGAGGGAAAGGGTGAAGGTAGAAAGATAATTCCGCTAAATTTGGTCTTCACAATAGCGGGAGATTGGTCGCAAAAAGAGCACACGCGCCGTGCCCGTAATTGACTATTCTAGTCGAAGTGCACCCCGAAATGCGCATCCTACTACACCCTGCTCTTTCCCTCTCGAACCCTACTACATATAATACTACTACCTCTGCTCCTGTTGCAGTAATTGAATCGCTCAAAAGGATTCTGTTCTATGGGTTACACGGAAGGGGTGCTGGGGGGTTTGATTCTGGCCACGAAACTCACTCTGATCCGAGATATCAGCATCTATAGCAGCGTTCTTGGCGAATACGGACCTAAGCCAATTGCCTAGTTGTAGGCCTGTACCACCTTGCGCTTATATTAAGAACAGAAGAAGGTTATAAAATAACGCTGCATATATAACGAAAGTCTCGGGTATATTACAAATAAAAAATGAAAAGAGTTTAATATTGAATTCCAATCACCTTGTTATGGGGTCCACTGTGCATATATGCAGAGTAAAAGTAATGGTCATACCAATTATGTAAATGTGACTAAACTTTCTTTATTGTTTGTCGCTATGGTTGGAACCACAGAGGTCCTCTAACAATAAAAAATTGCAGAATAACAGCTTTTTGAAAAAAATGTTCGATTTTTAATGATAAATTTTGATGTTTTCGTTCTGTAGAATTAATTTTATACGAGATAGAAACACGTCCGCGGTTCCAACCATACCGACAAAGACAATAAAGAAAATGAAACTTAGTTTTTCCATTTTGGATGACCAGAACAGTTTCCACACCAACGCTCGCCTGAAAAGAAATTTTTTTAAAGAAGCTTGCGCCACCGTGCGATAAAAATGATCAAAACAATTTGGAGTATTACTTCGAACATACCTTAATATGCTGGCAAAACGCCAGATAGTCTGAACTTATAGTTTTTGTTAAATAAATTCCCGAAGATGGTGTTGAGAAACTAGCAATTACACTAGAGTACGCCCTTAACAAAGATCTGTGACATTTGTCGATACTGAAAAGAGCAGCGCGAACATCAGCGACATTTGTAGTCGAGCTAGTGGCATTACGATCAGATTTCTTCATGCACTATCCTGTTTTACAACTATAGCATAAAATATTTCAAATGCCAGGTTGAATTTAAATAAAATCACGCTTCGCATTTAATACAAGGTTTTATATGTATAACTATGTTTGATGTTATGAAATAGTTTCTTCGGGAAATAATGAGATACTACTCTACTTGCACGCAAAGTGGCATAATTTTCTGAATATTAGAGTTTCCTACCTTCCCTTGTGATGTGATTCAAGGCATAAGACTGTAAATGAAAGGTCTGATTGCAAAAAATTGAATAATTATAATCTTGGATTTTATGAATCACATTGTAACACTGTAAATTATCATACAAAAATGCATGTCCTTTTCATGATACATATTTGCATTTTCGATACACGAATCGGGATCACGATGTCTGCGAGTGGAATGTGACGTGAACCCACGAGGGTAACTCGTGGCACGTTGGAAAAATCCCTATTCACTATGTTGCACAAACCAGAAAGAGGGTTAAATGGACAGATTTGCGCGAGACAGGGGGTAACCATTTGAGGTTTCTCTAGATAATACTGTCGGAGTGATAGTTTTGAGAGAACAGATGTCACTGTGTTGTTTGGAATTATTGATAGGCAACTCTATGTGTGTGTTTGTTAAGGATGGTGAATGCGTGACGAAACTGTGTCCTTACAGTTTAGTCCTTAGAGTGGTAGTAGAGAGTCTTTAAAGAGTCAAAAGCTACAGAGCGTTCAGAGAGATTAAGAGAACTTTCAAAGTGTAGAGAATAACATTTAAGTGTGTAAATATGATTATATATTTATTAATATTGTATTAACGTGATTTCCGCATTGTTTAACCCCATTGCTGTCCAAGTACTGTGCCCCGATGAAAAGAAGTCGGTCGAAATATCACAGGGGCAAGAGGGGTTCTTCACTGGAATTCGCTCCCGCCGCTTGTGCCCCGTTTGGAGATTTTGTGATTCATAGAATTTATGACAGAAATTAGTGACTTCTACTTAAAATCACTACACTCAAATCGTTTTAGAAATAGGCATATTTTCTTATTGACTTGACTACTTCGATTTTTCATAAGACACGAAACACAAAAGTTCACATTAGGGCAGTAAAAATGTTTTAAAAGTTATTTAAATAACTTTTTTTATAAATACACGTATATGATGTGTATTATTGTATACAGTGAAAAGAGCTATTGTGATTTACTAAAATTGTGTGCAGCATTGTTAGTTTATCTACTCCCAGAGATGTAAACAAAATACCGTCTGTATATGGCTAGTGGAACTTCCTGGGGCCGTTATCTGTCGTTGTCCTCCCGAGAAAATCTACCGCAAACAATCCTCGTATTTTCGTTTGCGCAGACTCAAAGATTCGAAAAACGAAGCTAGTACTATGTTACGAAATGCCGTTAGTTTGTTTTTTCTGATTCCCTTATTTTCGTCAAGTACACCACGATTATGCGATTAGATTATACCTACACGATTATACCGTGTCCTTTCGAAATTAAAAAACTTGCCTACTTGCTGACATAAATGTCCCAGTACTTGAATGTTTTCAAGCTACTTGAATAATGCAATTGTAGTTGTTTGGACTCGAGTTGTTTCAAACTATGTACTCGAAACTTTTGAGCACTCAACTTGGCTCGAACATTCGAGCAGAGTGAAGCTGTACTCGTTTTTCTGAGTACTCGAACGACTTAATTACTGACAAATACATCAATTTTTATACTTATGTTGGAAATGTGTTTGACAATATCCTTTTTATGCACAGATACTAATAACTATTGTATCACTATTTTCAACACTATCAAAGTGACACGCAACGGTGTTACGATATGAGGATACGTAACAAGTGAATACTCACCTTAACATTGTGTATTACGACAGTTACGTCTACGATTCGTAAAGCTATAGACCCGAATTGACTGCAAGCTATAAAGTTCATGTAGTCAAGTTGAGCAATCATCTACTTTAGTGTCAAGCAACCAAGCGCATCATTGGCAACGTTTAGTATCAGGGACTGCTGGTTCCACAGGTTATCTAGTCTCTTATCTGTGGTATTATATGACTAAAAAATGATCGTGGGTCTATCAATATAATAGCGTGACCTGGACAATTATGAAAAACATGCAATCGTCACGCAAGAATCCTCGGCTATCCACCAGTACGCGGCAATGTGACGAGTTATGTACATAAAATATTACTGTACTGAAAATATTTATTGCATCACTCGAATAAACACATTATCAATTATACGTCCCTTGTTATATCTACTACGAAAATATTATTGCACAATTTATTTATTGCAAAAATGTGTAGGTACCTGACTATCTTGAAGAAAATAAGTTGGATACGAATCATTTTATCAATCATATTGCTATGAAAATTGTGCGTAATATTCACTAATAAGTAAATTTTTTAAATATTTTCAGTACTGTATGTACAGGATGAAAAAATTTATATTTCATGTTTCACACAGGTGATTCTAAATCTCTTGGTCGGTTGAAACCTGTTAAAAAAATGTGCCGCAAAATTGATCTTGACTTCGAAATTCAAGATTCATTTTTTTTTATTTTAATCTATTCTACTCATTGTCAGTAGGATGATAAAAGGTGTTAAAGGAACCATTTCGGCCGTTCATTATTTGAAACATTCTTTGGATCGCAATTCCTTTGACACTTTTTCTCGGTTCAGTCAGTTAAACACTTACAATAAAAAAAATTGATCCTGAATTTCAAGGTTTAGATCAATTTTGCGGTCAATTCTTTTAACACAGTGACACCCAACCTGTGATTGAATATTCTTCATCTAGTTCATTCTTTAGTTTTAGGCCCTACCTGGTAATTACTATCTTTGTAATTTCGCAAAGTCGGATAAATGCCTCAATATTTCGTCTTTCCGTAGTAGATTTAGGAGAGATCGCGAGCTGAATGGGATTCCACTTTATCCGCTGAAACTTTTGTATACAGTTTGTCAGGAGCTTTGAAGTTTTACAAACTAATTTCATCGTACACCTTCGACGTTAATTAAACAGAAAATATGGTTCCTTCGGTGCAAACTTGAAGATAACTCAACTGTTCTCTTAGAAAGCTGGTAACGGGGAAAGGTTCATGTTGTTGTGAAAGTTAACTTATGATACACTCCTGGTTGCAAAAATTTTCTTGTAGCTACCTTTTACCAAGCTGGCAACTTTACTGAAATGTAGAAATTCTACACATGCGCCCCTCTCCCCCACTTCCCTCCCCGCTATGTAGAATTACGTGGTATAATTATGCTTTACTTTAGTCCAGATATTTTGCTGTCTCTGCCCAGAGAAATAATTTAATTTGTATGTATCGGAATCTGTAAATACACTAAGCTACAACACTTTTCACATTTTAGGTATTTGTCTTGCATGATCTCATGCATGTTTTTAATCCATAATATTACGAGAAAAGATCACGTACATGTACTTAGTATCTACACTTTTTATAACACAGACAATTTTTAGAACGGGTACAAAGGTGTTCACCGCTATTTAATTATGTTATGAGAAACTTTTAGAGAAAAGTACGAGAAAAGTGGTGCACACTATCTTTGGTCTTCAAATTTGGCGAGCGGTCGAATCAGTTGCACAAGTTTACTGCGAATAAATGCGCTAAGTACCCGCAAGTTAAGAGTTTAAATAAGCAAGCCACTTAAGACGTGAGTAAAGCTGGACACAAAAATTGCTGATTAATCTATACTTATTATTTTTCATCGACACAATTGACCGTCAATAACATATCACTTCTTCTCGTTAATGCTCTCCTGAGAAAGCGAGATGGAAATATTATTTAGCTTTAATCTTATTTTCTCTTGCAGTTATTAATCAATTGTTATTATAATTCTTTGTTGACTTTCAAAAAGTTTTAAAGTCCGATAACTTTGACCATTTTTCTAAAAGCATTCATATTTTTTTTTAAATATTTCATCAAATGAATACATAGAATAAACAGATGCAATAACAAATAAAATTGAAATATGAGTGGCAACAATTGTACACTCATCTCACAATTACTTTACGCATTAAAAAAGCACAAAAGCATTTTAAGCATTAAAATTTATATACTCCAGCTTTCCAAATGTCTGGTAGCATACCATATTTTGCAGAGCAAACGAATAATTTACAAGTTTAATTAAAAAATAACAAATATATACTTATCCTGAAGCATTCACTACTTCGTAAACCATTTTGAGGTGGAATGAAGTACGGGAAGAAAGTAATCCCGTCGAAATTACGATATTAAGAAGAAGTTACTTAGCAGAAGCTATACATATCGGACTTACTAAAGTTTCTTACTACTACAGCAAAACAGAAACCGAGTGGAATAATTTAATTTCTGTTGATCATGCGGCTACGAATATTATGTAATAAACATTCATTCTTGCATTAGAACGACATTGTTCGACTATACGAACAATGTTGTTACTCGAAAGATCTGTTACACGGTCATTTTGCGTAATCGAGATTCCACTCTATAACAGTAATTATTTTAGTGTTATTACTCTCTTAAGTAACTGTTCACTGTGGACTTAGAAAATGACTACCGAAGGTCGACAGCGAATAAATTCCTGAAAGCTGGAATGCCATCGACGACTTGCCATGAAATCAAGCTGACTGTAGAGTATCCTATGGTTAATCGGTCAGAGCAGGCCACTTATATTCAGTGGACGTTGACGTGGTTAGTACAGATTCCGCAGTTAGCCGTATGGGCCCTGTGTTCACCATAAATATGCGATACCTCCCTGCAGTCCCCGCGCGCACTGCTGGACACGCATGCATGCTATCGAGCCTCTGCTTCGGTCTCACAAGCTCCTCCAAAAACGAGAATGAAAAAAAGAGGCTAAAGAGTAGCAAGGCAGCTTGTGGCAGCTGAAGAGAACGAGAACCGTTGCCACTGGTGACGAATCCAACGAAAGCCAAAAATCTCGGTTTAATAAGTCTGTGGTCACGAACGTGTGAAGGGTTAACAATTTCCTCAGATGGTAAACCTTCGCCGCTGCTTCCAAAGAATGCATTTCTCTTCGAATGAAACTTATCTTTCCGTGAACAACAGGCAAACTCGACAACATTTTCATTAAATCATTCAAACGGTATTTAAAAAGCTGTAGGCAAAAGTTAAAAAAATTCTTAATACTGAAATATATGTCCATTAAGGAACATTGTTTTTCAGAAGAAGCTTTTTTGTTGAGCTGTGGCCCTCGCCATTTTGTATACAACAATTAAAAAAAATTGTGATCATAATTCAAGGTATGTAGAATAAAGGCCTTCAAACAGATTTTGTATTCCATTCAATATACTCGCATAAAAAATTCTCAACATCAGGATGCCTTTCGGGGCTCTACAGTGGTATTACCCCCTAAATTATATTTTTACACTTTAAACAAGGAGAATATACATATACATATGCGCATGAATATGTGTGCAATAAAAATGTAAAATATACACTTTATCGGCGGATGACTCCTTTTGCGTGTGGGTAACGGACAAGTATATGTACCAACTTGCTGATTACTGCGTAAAGAAGGCATAATCTCAATGTTACACAAGGTGCACTACTTTTCACGTGAAAAAAGCGTACGAAACCGTTCTCCGTAATTTTGTAGGTTGAACAGCGCAGAATTTCTAGGAACATCCTTTTTTCGGCTGCATGCACATGCCACGTATAAAAGGTTCGTGAACAGAGTTCTTTCTCGTTTCCTGTTGTAACATTTTCCTTTGAACAGCGATGTAAACGTTAAATTACCAAGTGAAGGTACTGTTACACAATGAAATTCAACGAAAGCCATTCTAACTGTGCACTTTGAAAATTATTTTAAATTGTTCTTATATAATCCAGTTAATTTTGAAATGCTATACTAAGGATAGAAGAACGAAGGTATAATGCATGATAGAATCAGACGAATGTATAACAACTTCGCCAACTTCCAAACAGAATTTTTTGCTCTGGCATCTCTCAGCGTATAGGGAACTGTATGTATGTAGAAAGAATGGCATTCATACGGAGCGCGCTCGTCGGCATTTTCAGGAAAATGGGGAGTACCAGTTTTTCCATGCTAAGGATGCAGAATAATGCGGAATAAACTCCGTGCCGCCATTGAACCCGCCTCGCGTGCAGCCTGTATTTCATGCTTGCATTGGCCAGTTCTCTTACTCGTGTCGCGAACCCTTTTCTTCGGGATGAAAATGAAAGTGGAGGTGACGCTATGGGACGGAGCAGAATAGAGAAACGGAATTGACGAAATGGGTTGTCGGAAGTTGAAAGTGGAATGTGATTAATTCTATCATATTTCATTTACTCTTATATAGAGGAGAAGTGTATCTGAGAGAAGTATTTGAGAGATAAAAGATCTTCCCACGACGAAAATATTTTTGTTTTATAGCAACACGAACGCATGCAAAGCAAACAATTTAAAAAATGGTGGCGATGCAGGGTTGAATTTGTTCTTACTACAAAGTAAACTCTTTGGTGCTTTCTCAGAACTTTTTGTTATCTGCTCTTACCAACGACTGATTAATTTATCACTGTATCTGGATAGATATTTATTATAGAACAATAAGTGAAGTGTCAGGTGTCTGTTGTTTAATATTGTAATTGTAGAGATTAGATTTTCAATTGCTTTGTCATATTAATGATTGGGACTTGAGCGACTTTTCGTCAATATTACACCGTATTCAGTTTAATTTAAAATAAAGTAGTACAAGGAGTAGGTATAATATTAGAAATCTCTACTTCCGCATAAATAAATATAGAAAGCATAACGCTCGCCTATTAAATGTATAATTTATAGCGAAAATTAGCAATAGCCAACTTTCAAAATTTTAGATATATTTTCTTGATTTTCTTTAAAGTAGTTCAAAACTTCACTTCCTTACCAAAAGAATTTCATGTAATTACGCTGACGATTGCAGCAACTAATTTGACGACAGGTAATAGGTAGAAACAAATAAATAATTAATACGTAAGCAAAATACTTTCTCAGATTTGTTTATCAATCGTATAAAGCGATGCGAATCGTGATAGCCACGAAGACATATTTTTTAGCCACGCAGTAGTAAGCAATTAATTGTAAGAACTTTATAAGGGTACCTATATGATAATTACGTACCTAAGTAAAATAATACTTTTTTTATGCTTTCTTAAAATATATGTACATGCGTGTTGAAAATTTCAAATTCCTTCGAGCTAATATATTTTCTATACAAAATCTCAGAGATTATAAAAAAACGACGCGTAAAATGGAAATGTTTATTCTGTATTTTCCTAAAACATGGATACCTACATATGTACATGCGAAAAATTTCAAATTCCTAGGTCCTACATTTTTTTATATGAAATTCTAAAAATGACCCCAAAAACGACGCGTCAAGTGGGAATACTCTCTAAAGGAGAGCCACGTCTCGCCGATATGTTCCTCGAAAAGGAGTAGATACACTCGTCCCTCAATTTTCGCGGAATATCTATTCGTTCCACGTGTTTTTTTCTTCTGCAGTTGAGAATCGCATAAATGGAGTCTGCCAGTATAAAAAAAATACGTACGAGAAAAACCCGTGTAAGTATGTTGTAAAAATATATATTTCACATACTTACACAGAAGCGATAATAATAAAAGTTCAGAAAAACAAATTTAAAATTTTATTCGTTATCACTATCAGTAGGTACCTACTGTTCTTCAAAACAGTGAACCTTTTCTTCTTAATTGGTTCGAAGTTGCTATCTTCATTACTAGAAATATTTACATAGCATTTCTACTTCAGTCTCATTATCAGCGTGCCTCTTTCCGGAAGATTTTTTCAAAATAACATAATCGCGGCTTGCAGTGGCAAGTTTGCTTTCAGTGATGGCAGCTGCCTCATCAAGGTGTCGGATAGCAAGATATATTTCCTGACTGCCTAAAACTAAGACCAGTTATAAAAAGTACTGCGTAGACAGAGGGATTATTTACCACGTAAAAAAAAGATGTAAAAAGTAGCGCGTAAATCGGAGGATGGGTGTACATATCACACAGCAGGACTTTACGAGCAACTGAAGCGATCCGCATTTCGCACGGCGTTCCCTCCATAGACCCCTCATAAGGTTCCAGTTGAGACTGGGAGGTGGTTGCGGAGGTGGAGTGGCGTACACCAGCAAGAGGGAAAGAGGGAACAGAATGATGTCGGAGATCGAGAGAAGGGAGTGACTGCCACTGGCGTGCGTTGCATTGAGCAGCCACTAAAACAGTCCTCCGGCACTTCGATCCGTTGTCAGGTCGCGTAGCGCGTGCCGACCGTGCAGACAGTTCCTCTTGGATCGTCGATCGACGAAAGTCCGCGATCCCATCGCGTTTTCCATCCTCAGGTGCACAGTGCGCGCGTAAAAGTCGTCCTCGTGGCTGATCGAAGCTCAGCGACTCGTTCAACTCAACCCGAACCATGCGTCGGTACATCCGTCGCGGAAAAGTTTCACCAAGATTCTGTGAACGGCGGTAAATTCGAGAATCGACCGGGGTATCGATGTTGTGCATCGCGCGGACAAGTTTCAAGGAGAAAGATCAAGGAGCATCTTGGAAATTAGGATCAACATAAATGTGGCACCATTGTCATTCTATGAGTAGGAGAGTGTTGATATTTGGTTGATCGATAGAACTGATCAACGAGGGAGCATCGAGTTTTAACGAGGGATACTACTGGTGCAAACCAACCGCGAAAGTGAACTGTCGAGGCAATTGCTGCGGAGCAATGCACCAGCTGGTAAACAATGTTATCTCCCTAGTTGTTCGTAATTGGTAGAACGACAACTAATTAGCGCCGCCTGATGTAGCGTACTGGGTTAATCTTTTCAATGGCAAGATAGTCGAGCGGATCTGCAAAGGCTGCTCCACATTGGCAGATTCGCATTTCACGCGGCCATAACGAGTTACTTGGCTCGCAGCAATTACCGCAGCCCTAACTGTAGTCACTCCTGGTCTGTCCGCGTGCTAATTTCTAAGGTGCAAAGTAACGTACGCTTCGAATCACCTGTCTGCTTTCTAACGACCGAACGCAACGTCCCGTGGATTATTAATTTCTGTTTATCGCGACTTTTTATCGCCGTTCCCCAAGAATTATCAGAGAGGCGGCTATCAGTGCGGTAAACGGCAATCGTTTCCTCGAAGTGCCAGTGTTGCACAAATAGGAAGGGAATGAATAACACGAGCTTGCAATCGACCACAGGGAAAATGTCTTTTCCGCGATGGTGCGTTTCATGCGAAATGAAGGGGGAAGAAAATGTGGTATTAGGTTTCGGAGAGTGGCAATGTTGAAAAATACGGGGAACCTTTCGTGCAGACGTATCGCACTTTCATATCGCTGAAGACGAGCCGTGCCTTTCGTACGGACTTCCGACGGTGTTCGAACGAAGACGTGGTTGTTTAGCGTGTCCGTTTAGGAAGCAAGAAGGAGAAGCGTGGAGGGCGCAGAGAGAGGAGAGTACATAAACACTGGTTGAGGAAGTAAGAAGATCGGAGCAAGTGTCATCGCGTGCTTCCCGAGCTGAATGCCTCTCCCTACTGCTCTTGACTGATCCCACCAGACGGTAACAACTGCCCACTAGACTGCCGAGCGCAGAAAAAGGAAGCAAGAATAAGAAAGTTCCTTCCGTGTCCGCGATCGCTCGGTCCGCTGCGCCGGCGAAGAAACGCATCAGGGGAGTTAATCGATCGCAAACGATAACGGGATCTTGATGTATCTTGGGACGTGTAATCGCGGATACGTGATTCGGCGAAACACGTAACGAGCAACTCCGGCCACGTTGAACGGTAAACTTACCCCCTAGATTGTGCTCTGGTAACGAGCCTCCGCCTCGAAAGACACTCCGCTTCTTTCATCGGGCCAAGTAACCAGCAAAAACTCCTGCAACATGATTCGATGCCATCAAACGTGATTGTACGACATCCCGACTTTCAGACCACTGACGTCTCTCAGCCGCTACTCAGCACTTCCTGCCGCTTAAACCATGATGACGAGCCGCTGCAATGAAATTCACGGTGGCGTGCTTGCGAAGAAGAATTTTAATTGCATCGTTTCGGAGCAACACCTGTCTTAAAGAATTCGCGAATCGAGAGTGTGTATTGTTCGACGGATGTGAAGAATCTAGTGTGTATTTTAGTGAATTAAACTGTGTCTAATAACAATCGTCTTGGTTTTTAATGTATTTTTATACAAGTGTGATGGAAAGGGAGTTTTACTGAAATTTCGTCGACGAGAGAAGTGAATTTAATAGTTATCTAAATTGGGGCCTGGAAGTTATCGCGGCTAATGGGTGTTTGTATCTCCCGCGCAATTAAGCTGTATTCTTCTAGAGGGCTTAATTTGAATGGACCTTCGGCGTGAAGATCTTTTGAGCTGGAGTTTATTCTGGGCGAAGGATCAAGGAGATATTCAGTGGCCAAGCGAGTTTCGAACGAGAGTCCAAGATGAATCGCTACTTAAATTCAGGCTAAAGAAAGAAAAGCGAACGGGACGTGCATATATTGACATATATTAGTTCTGTTGAGCCGGAGCTCGACTTCTTCGGAACGTGAAGCTTTTGTTAGGAAAATCTATAAAATATGAACAGGTGTTTTGTAGAAGTCTACTTCTGTGGAGAGTAGTGACTGAATTTTTTTTGTTTTTTCCAATATTGGATTCTCGTGTCAGGAATATAATTTTAGCGAGCTTTTGTAACGGATTCATTGCCAGATGGGAGAAAAAGGCGGGACACTTTTATCGGAATTGTGTCATTCCTAGAAGAAGATTGAGAACAAGTTGCGATATATAATCTTGGTTTAAAGTAGACCGAGCAGAGCGTTGATTAAATTTAAATGAGAGCACTGTGCGCATCATCCAGTGTTCGAAACATTAAAAATCTAATGGGCAACGTACGTGTACATTGTTTAACAACAGCGTACAGTTATAAAAAAGGTAATTAGTGTGAAATATTATGACACATTCGTGATTAGTGAAATTCTTAACACTTTCGTAACCATGCATTGGATATGAAGCAGTTAATTAAATGGTTATCTACTACGTTGGCCACTCTAGTATCTATTTATCTATGTAGTTAATGATACATCCTTTTTATAAAATATAACTCGAAACGTGTTTACAATTAAATACATATATACAGTATCAATGAATTATTATTTTACAAATTTTACGAAATTGAGAACTTTTTATTATTTGGCCCTTAAAAAATTTAGAAGAACTAGTAAACAGGTTATTTATACTTCGAATAAACATATATATTATTTTTTAACTATTACGCCTGTAGAACACTCTACAGTTTTTGCTAGTTAATACTTAGAATATTTCAGTTTTGTAAGTATAATATAAAAATCGGTTGATAAAACTCTTCGATACAAATAAAACGGAAGAAGAATAAAATTTTAATATACAGTTGAAGCATCCCAATTTTGATAACCACTTTCGAGATATTCTGTTCTGAATTTTCAAGTTTCGCATCATTATACACTTTATATTGCTTGATGACTTAGGTACATTTTGAGTTTACAACGAGTTAATTACTATTACATGATATAAGAATGGATATGTAGTCATAAAATTAATTATTCATAGATGTCCTTCTTATTAGAACAAATGGACACGAAAGTGTTAAAAATTCTTGTGAAACTTTAAGAAGCAAAATACTGTTCTATTTACATAGCTAACTACATACTAAATATAAGTTTGAGAACACCGCTAGTCCAAGCAACATTTTTTTTATGGAAATTCCTCTTTGAGAAAAATCAAGTGCTTTTGAGAACACCCGGAAAACTATCAAACGTTGCGCACTACTAACTGCCATCTAATTGCGTGTCATGCGTATCTAGTGCTACAGCTTGATCTCCTTAAACGATTTTATTTTTAAATATTATTTCTAACATTCTATCACTTATGAAACTTTCATACTGTATAGAAAAATGACTAAGCAAGAGAGTGAGATTTTTCATTATTAAAGATTTTCATTATAAAATCATCTATGTACAGGCTGTTTCACTTAATTCTATCACCTGAAATATTTCTGCTACATTTAAAATTTCATAAAAATGTGTCCTCCAAAAGTTACATAGTTTTGTAGCAGCCGACGTATAGTAATTAGTAACAATAGTTTTATTCTGTTGGGAGGGGTTAAATACCCTGTACGCATTTACAAGATAATTATAAAATATTGTTTCATTTTTTCGTGACCAATTTTTGACAACAAGCAGTCTACGAAACCCATATTTTTACGTGACCAACAAGTTATTTGTTATTCCCTTCATTTTATTACCCATTTTTATTAGTTAGCTTGGATAAAATGTATAACTAAAGAATTTCGTGATATTGAAAGCATAATATTAAAGTATAATTATACGTACAGACGAAAGATAATTACTTGTCAAGAATAATACCTAAATAACATTTTTTTTATAATTTACATAAACCAAAATACACAAAGATTCTATAATATCTGCGTAAAAATTATCTACGTAGGTAAATAACACATTGAGAATATCAATTTAACTGTAATAATTATTTATTATTGTTGTAGTACTATTCATTGCATAATATTCAGTATTTGTTACAACGATTGAGAACTTCTTTAATATTGACGAACAAAATATCTGTTCCTGTTATAGAGAAATTTTTATTTTTATATTTCATAAGTTCCATTCCAACTAGAAGCTTTATTTTCACGAACTTTTACTTTGTCAGTTCTCATGGGAACTTATAACGTGAGAACATTTTCAAAAAAGTTCCACGGTCCATGTTTGAAATAGAACCTATTGAAAAGTTCCAGAACTCTTCCAAACCCTACAAAATACTACATCACTGAAAGTGATCTCAAACTTATAACTTGTAGTCCTTACATTAATGATCCACTGAATACTTTTAATGGACAATAAAGTCAGGATGCATCTGGCTGTCGATATGTCGGTGTCGGATGCAAGAGACAGGGAGCACAAATCGTTCATGGACATTGTAAAAAAGTTTTAATGCATAGTTACCTTACAGTATCGACAAGGTAATCGAAGCACTTGAAATATGGCGCTCAAGTAGCTAACTGAAAAGCGTGTGCTGGTCGAAACACTTCAGCATAAATCACAAGATTCTTTTTATCGCTCGATTCGTTGGTGGTGATCCTTGACTAACAAACGAACACCATGACAGAAGTTCAAGAAACTTTTCGAAGGGCAAGAATTTCTGTCGTCAGTTGACTGCCACTGTCTGAAGCATCAGTTTCTGTTTGGCGATAACGTAATTGAAATGTCTTGGAGCCGTGTTTCTCGGGACGTTCTCGCATAAATCACGGCTGGTCGATCGACTCCTTTAAGTGGATCATTCGTTAAATGTAAATGTTGCAATAGAAATGTTTCTCGGGGCTCGAGCTCTAAAGGTTTCTCTCCCTTTAAACGACTACGGCTGCCGAAGCAGCCTTGGGATTCTGATAATGTAAGTGAAACGTTTTCTCGATGCGCGCGCTTTTATCTGCGCTCCAAAGTCAATTACAAGTTCACCGTCAAGGATTTACGCAAGTCATATGTTTGGACAGTGTACATGGTGAACAAGAATGGGTGGTGAAGTCGGGCATAGGGTGGTTATTTTTGCAGAAAGAAGTGGAAAATGTAGAAATAAAGTTTTTCATTTTCAAGAAAATCGAGTTTGAAAACTCATCTTGTACGTAAGCACTTCAAAATTGGAAGAATTTCTTCAGTAAGTATGGTACAAACCCAAGTAAAATGAATGGTTTACAGATAAAAGTCGAAATTATAGAGTAGCTTTCCTCGAATGGTCCTCTGTTTTCGACAAAATTGACTGGAACCTATTTTTAGTTAAATGCACGAGTAGGTACTTGGTGCATTTTCAGACTTGATTTTCCCGAAATCGAAGCACATACCAAAAATATTTATTCGTTTCCGATTTATTTTTGCACACAGAATCACTTTATGCTTGGTTGCATCACCTGATTTCACTCAGCTCAGTGTTTCGATAGATAAGTGCCAGCTGGATAAAACTATATTTTCCGGCTTCAAATCCAGTTCAGAAAAATTAATTATATTATAACAGAAAATCGGAAAATAGCCGAATATTCAGGGGTTAATATCTCCTCCTTCTAGTGAATTTGAGCAGCAAACAAAAATTGCGTCGTAATCAGAAGAAAATCCCCCACATATTCACAAGGTTTCAGATTTTTTTGAATTTTCGGTTTCGGGATCTTCCCTTGTTAGTTACTCAGAGAATACATAGAGAACAATTTGTTGCCAAAATCAATTTTCAGTTTTGTCCAGTGAAACTGCACTATTCGAAACACTGTGAGACTGTTTGAATACGGCGAAATACGCTGGGCGCGACAAACAAACAAAACACTGCGAGTGAAATGTATTGACAGAGGTAAGTTCGTTCCGGCATTTCAGGGAAACGTCAGGTCGTACATATCACGTTTGTCCAAACAATGTCTAATCAGAGTTATACAGACTGATTCGAAAGTTCTGTCGGACAATTTACAAGTTTCTTCTGCGCCTCAGAACGAAGAGAAACGTTATAATAAACGTGGGTTCGCCTTTTATTTCGAAGATACAATTACATATTTTAAGTTATAGCATGAATGACGTCAGGCTATTGTGAGATAGGCATACAAATTATTAGAACGAAGTCCTGGATGTATTTTGTTCCAAAGCAGACTCTTCATGAATTACAGGGATGAATAATTAATGCTTGCAATTCAGTTGGAAATCAGCTGGGACTGATCGACCTCGTGCAACAGTCCATAGAATTCTTTTGGACACGTTCACCGCGTGCGTGATTTCCAATGGTAGACATTTCGACCTTCAATCAAGCCTGGTGCAGACGAGCGAGTTTGGAACATAGATTTTTATATGAAGGAGTTCGCACGGGACGCAAATTTTTGCTACTAGGAGGCATGTTTGCGTTCGCACTGACCAGGGGTCGAATGAAACTGTTAACTTTTATAAATAAAAGTTGTTTTATCGCACTTTTAACTGTTAAATTATTTATTTTCTGTTTTAAGTTAACTTTGCACATTAACACTTTAACTCTGTTTTAAGAGTTCAGTTTTAACAGTTATTTTATAAATGTTCTGGAGGTTCGTGTACTTTTGAACAAATATTTAAGGGTAAAATGTAAAAGTTAGAAATATACTTTTAATTAGTATTATTTAAGGAAGTGGAAACAGGGTAAATATAGAAGAGAAAGTATATTGCGATTTTTATATAACTATTTTCATCGAACGATTTAACGTTTCAATTTTAATTTTTTCAGTGCGGGATAAATGTTCCTATTTAACTTAGAACTTTTTTCTAGTTTCAAGAAAGTAAAAGTTTCTTATTTACACAAAAATGTAGGTATGGGATAAAAGTTTGAATTAATACACTGGATTTTATAACAGTTTTCTCGGAGCAGAAAAAATAATTGTTATGAAATTACAGTTATTTCATAATTAATTGGAAATTTTAACAGTTTCAATTGCCCCTGGTTCTGACGAACGCACGTATTGCTTCACCGCGATTGAACGCACCTCCAAATTATCGCAAACCGCTCGTCTGGGCCTAAAGATTTAAAGTGACTGTATCTTCAAAACAAAAGGTTTATACTTAAATAGACCCATATTTATTAGAACATTCTTTTTAGTTTTAAAATATAGAATATCTCTATAAATTATCCTACAAGATTTTCGAAACACTCTGTATATTTTATTTTGGTCACGAATTTTCCATCCTTTCTAGTAGGTACATTTGTATATTTCATAAGGATTGAAGAATTCGTTTTTATAGTAAATTCTCATACACATGATTTTTAACATCAGTATTTTTGTTGATTAATAAATAATTATATTAAAGGAGTTGTCACACATCGAATCCTTTGAAAAACCATTTATTGATTTTCATTTTGTCTGAAAATATGAATTCTTGGAAACACGACACCAAGGCATCTCGCCGAAATCTACATAATTAACGAAGTTATGGAATTTGGATCGAACCAACTATCGAGAGCACGGGCGCATAACACTCCCTGCGTCCTGCAGGTTAATAGTCAACAGTTCTGGCAGAATTTCAAATTATATTATGTTCTCGTGGTAGCCTCCTCTACTTTGCTACTCTACATATACATAGTGTTAGAATTTATTTGATCAGAAATCGATGATTAAGCTGCAACAAAATACAAAGTGTTGCGAGAAAAAATGTCGATAAAGCGACGGTACATAGTTCAAGAATAATTTTGAGTGAGAAATATTATACAGTATATACATCAAGACATGAAAAAAATATTTACAAAATAAAATAAAAACTTACAATACAAAATAAAAAGTTGCATATCTCTAAAGCGATTACCTTGCAGACCTATGTTTATGATGCCTTCTCTCCTTGCTTTGCGAGCTCGCCTAGCCAGTTAAGCCTTTACCCACGATTCTAAAATTCCCTGTGCAGTATCTTACATCCGACACTTGGACCAGAAAGAATAAACAAGTAAAAACCTCATTAAAGTTTCACGATCCGATTTGAATTTCAAAAGCGAGGGTAACGTTTATTCGTTGCGGTGGATGGTCGACAGAAATATTCTGCGCCAGTATGCTTCTTTTATATCCTTCGACAGGACTCAGATGAAACACGAGGAGAACGCTGATCGAACGAAGATTACGCAAGGCTAGCCTAACGAAACTGCGAAGAAAAAAAAAGAAGGAAAATCGTACTGTTGGAACGATCTTACGCTGGTTTAACACGAATATGCTGGATAATTAAACGCCGCTCGGAAGAACACGCATCTGCACACCGCCTTTGGCGTCCATGCCCGAGATTTGAAATTAATCATCGAACACAAACACTGCGAGTGAGCCGTGAAATACCGGTGAGAATACGTGATCGTCTGATGCAGCGCGGATAAATATACGCGAGAGAAGCCGCCGAGATAAATAATTTGCTAGCGCGTGGCTTCGTGCTCGCCGCGCTTTCACATGGAAGCGTGTGCGAAGTGATCGAGGGGAAAGGGAGAAGGATATAACGCCGGAAGGCTCGCGTACCGCAAAGGATCCACGGCCAAGGGCTTTTCGACCCGCTGAATGCTGCGCCGCGTTGCCGATAACGCGATTGAAACATCCTCGGAGCCCATACACGCGTCCTTCGCGGCTTGAGTCACGTACGCGCGTTTTCGATTCGAGGCATCGGGGACGTGGTACCGTTTGTTTCGTCGCGTTAGACTTCACTGATATCGGACATCTTCGCCGTTCCACGCTACTCGCCACGCGAGCTCCACGATATCGCGATTCCCACGGGGCACCAGCCGCCGGCTCTCTTCAGAGGTCTCCCCGTATGTGACGCTGCACGTGATCCCGCAGAGATGCTGAAGATACGCATGCTGGATTACATCGGGGACGCTGGGTGAGTGTTACCACACGGCGCGATTGCACTGTCTTTCACGCTTTAACGCGTAACCGAATTTCAATCTTAACAGCTGGCTGAAGGCTGCGAAGAGCCTTTAATTCTGTGCTCTGAGTAGAAAAGTGTTTGTGAATCTTTTTTCAGTCACGACCCCCGTTTATGATATTCAAATAACTTGCGACCTCTTCCCCATAACTTAGTAATATTTAATTATTTTAATGCAGATATTAAACATACATAAAGATATTTATTATAATTATATTATATATTGTAAATCTCGAAAAATGGAAATGCCCTGTTTTTCCCCCTTAACGTTCAGCTGTTGTTATTATGTGAATTCAGATCAGGTTTTGCCAAAGTCTCTTAAGGGGGATTCTTGTGTATCAGCCCCAAAAGTAACTGATATTTATGATTTTTTTTTATAAAACTGTTGGTCATATTGTGTTAAACTCTTTTGGGATATAAGGAGGCATCTTTAAACTTGCAGAAAATATTTTGTTTATGTCAATCCTTCTTATTATTTATTAATTATTGTGGGATCTTGTCCACCTGGTTGACGATGTAAGTCCTCTTGGCGGTATGTGTAGCACCTATCATAGTCATCTGATTGCGAAACAGATAGAAGTTTCTTAAAGTTAGATAGTTTACGTTGGGATTTGTCCACTTTTAAGAAAAAAAATGAAAAATTGAAAGAGTTATAGCGTTTGAAAGAAAGTAAGATTTTTCCTTAGGCAATTTTTCATATTATTTGCAATATATCTTTTCTGTTGGATTGTGATATACTAGCGGACGAAAGAAAATAAGAAAATTTACACCTTTTAAAATCGCATAACTTTTTTAGAATTGGCCCAACCGACTTGAGTTTTGTTTGAAAAGGTAGAAGAATTGGTTTGCTACGTGACGTGTTTCGTCGTTTTCAAAAAAATTGCAATTGGCCGGAATAGTAAAAGTCGGTTTTTTTAACTTTTTTCCGAGCCTGTAATGAAAATCGCTGATTTCAGAAATTTCGCGATTTTCGACCTTATTCTGCGGTCTTTAAGCGTTTACAGCTTGCAGCAACATTAACCGATTTTGACGAAATTTTCAGCATGTATACAACTTACTTAAATCTACAAATGGAATTTCTGAATTTTCATTACAGTCTCAGAAAAAAAATTGAAGAACGTTCTTTACTATTTTTTAGGCTATTTCGACCAATTGTAATTTTTTTCAAAACGGCGAAACACGTCACTTAGCAAACTAATCCTTCCAGCTTCTAAAAAAAATCTTAAGTCGTTTGGGCCAATTCTAAAAAAGTTACTCGATTTTAAAAGGTGTAACCTTTCTTTCGTCCGCCACTGTATATTTGCAGTGGTCCTGAAATTATATCCTCTCTTATGTCACAAAAATTTACGTCGAATTAGAACTCTCGCCCTAATGAACAAACACGCGAGATATCTCGTCCGTGGTATTCTAAGAACGATATTATGTCGCGGTGGCAACTGGCCCATGGCATCGTACGAACAATATTCTACCGCGGGATAACTCGTCCGTGGCTTCGTACGAACAATATTGTGTCGCAAAATATCTGGTCCATGGTTACGAAACGGTTAATGCATAATAAACGTCAATTATTATTTAAATAGTATTAAGTAAATAAGTATGTGCAAGCTTTTTAATCAAAGAAATTTCAATGTGTTCCTCTTTTTTGTACAATAACGTCAAACAGTTTATTTATGCATTTAAAATTACGTTGCTTCAACCTTCGTTTCGCTTCATAAGCGTGTAAAGCGTCTCATTCAAAGTCCAGTCGCGAAATGACGAGCTGAAGCGTAGATTCTTCATTTTAAGTCGATTAGCATGCGCAATAACGTTCGTTTGCACGCGCAAGTAATTATTTTATGCTAATAGAGATGACCGATATTCGGTCTAAATTGAATTTGTAATTTCTGGGCAGCTTTATATGAGACACAATATTGACTACGCCCATTGCGTCGCTTAGTTATTCCATGGATTTTAATGGACATCGCTCGACGTCACACGACATTTTAATATAAATAAAAACAAAACCATAGGATGAAACAGAGCTTCGGGTTTGTTTGAGCATTATTAATTTTTAACACGTCCACGGCTATGTCGGTCACTAGTGGTCGACAGCACATCCTTCATTCGTGTCACGTTGGTTACCAGTGGCACTGATAACTTCAAGCAAAACGTTTCTCATGTACAACTAGGTACTTAGTTTTGTTTATAGGACTTCGATTGTAATTCCTAACAAAATAAAAGAGATGGCAAAGGATTATAAAAAAAGTGATTTAATTTGATACTATAATTCAATTACACAGGCTGTTTAAAAATTCACAAACAAACTGTGCCACTCATCAAAATAAATATGAATTTCACACAAATTCACATGTTAACCCTTTGACTGCGGATCACTCCAAGGCTAAGACCCCTTGATTACACCAAACCGATAGCTCAGGGGTGTCGAACAAGCTAGAGGTGGAGAACTATCGATATTGTTGACTATCGATATTTTTGAATGGGATGAAAATTGAATAAAATATATATGAAATATATATAAAATAAAATGAAATACAAAAATCAAACATAATATTTTACAGCATATATATTTTATTAAATTTTCATCACATTCGATAATATCGATAGTCAACACTATCGATAGTTCTCCACCTCTAGAACAAGCGGCTCGCGAGCCGCAGTGGCCCCTTCTCCTCTTCGCCTGTTCCGTAGAGTCTTAGGAAAACGGCCCCCTCCACACCTACTTCACTGTGATGAATTTTTCTCCCCCTGTTGAATCTTGTGCAACTCCTGGAGAAAAATATGTGGGGGAACCGTCTGACCGAGGGCCTGACTCGTGCGGCTCTCGGATTGGGGAGGTTCGACACCCCTGTTTTAAAGTTATCGCGTTTTTTTTGTTTTTTAATATAACTTTCTAACGATGCGAGATATATCACAATTTTAAACATAAGAATTGCTCGATTTTTATGCTTTATCACAATACTAAATGAAAAATAAAATTATATTTAAAAAACAAAGCACGATAACTTTAAGGAGAGAAGCATTGCTCCTTTAAAACTTTAGTTGTATATTCTTTCTGCTTGTAACACTAAATGCGCGAGTAATTGAATTACATACTCAGGTTGGTAGTAAAATAAAGAAATCTTGTACTTTCTTCTAAATTCCCCGCGTGGTAGATAAAATTTTCAGTTCTTCTTGCAACGGAGGAAAGAAAGATACCTTTTATCGTTATTATATGAAATCGTAAAAGTTGTAAATGAAGATTGCTTTAAAGTAATGGGAGATTGCTGTTTGCGATTAATATACTCAGTTTATGAAAAGAAAACGAATGATTATTTATTGAAGTAAGGAGGTAGCTAAAGATAAGAAAGCAATGCATCCTGTTTCGTTGAAAATTCGTTAAAATTCGAATACTAGAGAGGCATTGTATGCGATTTTACTGAACGATTTAGAATTTGGAAGATACGTATTATAAAAGTATATAAAGCTGACAGAAGTGAAACCTGCTTCATTAATTTTTATAGATACGCAGACTGCTTGCACGTGAGATAAAATCGACTGGAAAGTAGTGGAATCTGAACAATCAATGCGTCATTAATGTCTGTCGTTTCTTCCATAGAATATCTTCTCCGTCCCACGTTTCGCAATTATTATATTCGCGCGAGCGCGTGATTTACTTAACCTTCGAACAATTACGTAGACGACGGGTAAAAGGTTGCACACTGCGGTGCTTTAATTTCCAGAGTGCTATATGCTTCTTCTTTTTTCGTTGTGGCGAGCTTTTAAGAACAGACCGGGTATTTGCATCTGGAATGAAATTATGATTGGGGGACCCATTTTACTCGTCTCTCAGTCGACCACTAGAAATGCATCGGCCAGAATACTAATGAACACGCTCGAGAACAAGGCCGATATTCTTTTTCTCTTGGGCTATAATGACGGCTCTCGAGCGCACTTAACGTAGATAAAATTTAAGGCGGAATTAGAACGAGCCCAGGCCCCATTTCGTCAAAGGTTTCGCCCAGCAGGTAACCTTAAATCTAACAAAATTTACGGTTCGTACACGCTACTTAAAATGTTGTTATGCCCCATTACCGACGAAATGTCAGCTCTTTAAATCACGCGTACGGTTGGTGGTCGGGTAACTTTTTCTTTCAACGAATCGTAGATTCCTGGGCTACGTTAAATTTCGTCGTAGCCTTTGCACGTGTGAATTTATATTTGCATAAGTACGTACGTAAACAGTTCTTTATAACTTTGAAATAAGTGGCTATAAGGAATTGTGAATTTCTCTTATTACATAGTACCTATGTAAATGTACTCCACGTGTATGTAGTTCATTTGCAGTAGCGGACTCAGGATTTAATCTTGGGGGGAGCCGTGTTGAAGGGATAAAAACATTTTTAATGTAAATTCAATAAAGTTCATTAGGTGATTATATAAATTTATTTAAAGAATATAATCCAATTTTTTTTCTTTTTCAAAGCTCCTGAATTACATCAATCGCGGTTACATTAATCTCCTTTTTCCTGTTTCTTTGGGGGGTGCCAGGGCCCCTTGCCCTCGCCTCTGAGTGCGCCACTGTTCATCTGCAGTGTATACAGTTGTGACCGGTAAAGTTGATAATTCCAAGTTCTGGAGATTATCTTTTATTTGGGGTGGTAGGCAAATTTCACATCTCCGATTTCACGCGTCACCGAATTTTAGGGAGCCGGGAAGACAATATAGCACTAGCCATTAAGAATTAAGAAGGGAAAAATGTCAAGTTCTGCGTTGCTCATCCAATATCCGCAAAAGTGGCGGCAATCAACTCCTTGTGTTTTCTCGATGAAAATGATGCTGCACTCGACATAATTCGGGCCATAATTTAAAACATAGTCCGATTGAGGTCGTATTTGAGATCATTTTTCAAATGTTGTGGTTAACTATTGATTACTAATGGTTGAATATTTGTGACAGTAGGTACTGTATACCTAATTGAAAAGTAAAAAAATTATGTTATGCAGCAATAGTTATACAAACAAAAATGAAAAGCAAAAGAATGTCATTTTAACGATAAGAGCAATTCGTAGATCTGTTTTTCATTTCTTTTTGTGAAGGTTATACGTTTTTCTTTATATCATTAAAAAATTATATTTTCAATTATAATATTCCTGTATTAAATGCAATATTATATTTTGCAACTCCTCTTTAATAGTTGCGCTTGAACTGCGCAGAAATACGATTTCTTATGTATTCTATATTTCAAACAGTATATCCCCGTGCAAGTTGGAAATCAATTATCGCTCACTCTATTCAGCGAATTTGTAGGCGCAATTTTCCAATGGAACCCAATGGAATAGTTCAAACCTCAAGCCACGGGAATACCTTTCTAATTTCCTGTTTATTCATCGCGACCCACACTGTCAATTTATCTGCGATGTTATAACGGGCGGTTTGTGGGTGGAAAACGTTGGCAAATTGATCTAACCAGGTCGACAGTGCTCGGACAGGAAGGCACACCGAGGTGTCACAAGGTTTCACCCGGTGAAATTTTTCTGAGCACCAAGCATGGGAGGACTGGTGACATACAACTGTATATTTAAATCCGCATTCTACTATACAAGGCAGGCGAAAATCTTTTGACGTAACTGCGAGAAATAATTTTTTTTTGTTCATTTCCCCATATACATTTCAAACATGAAACTAGTAGTCAAGATGATTATGACTATTTTTATAAAATATATACATAAAGAACGTGTCTATATATAGTACAATGGAAAAAAGTCGAAGAAAAATTAAGTTTGATCGCACAATCACCTATTTAACTATATATAAGATTGGGGATAACGATTGTTGTATGCGATAAATACAGTATATTCAATATATGTAATGTAATATAACTGAAATCATACTTTTAAACGAATACATATACCTATACTATTTAGAACAGAAATCTGAAGCATTAATTTCGTAATACTTACCTTATGGTAATTACACAATTTCAGTGAAACATTTCGTTCCAGTTACATAAGTTATACGCAGTTTAATATGAAAATTGTGAACAATATTAATATCAACACGAAGTTTGAAAAAATATTTGTATAAAATTTAGTACAAAGAATTGTAAGCAATATGTGCTAAAAAAGAATGGAAATTATAGAACTAGAAAGGTCAAATATAATCTTACAAAATTACATTTTATATTTATTCTATTTCGTAGAAAGTATGATGATAAAGATAAAATATTTTCAGAAATCTGACAAAATGATAAAAAAAATTAAAAATTCATTCCTATATTTGTAGTGTATAATTGGTTATAATTCTACATGCACACAATACTTGTGCCAGAAATGTCATACTTGCTTAATTTCCTTTGAAGACATGAGAATTACGTAGTATTGCATTCAGTATCTTGAGATATTTTTCTCGCTGGAAATTCTACTAATTGTAAGTAAGTGGTCGTAAGTGCACTCAAGTAAAGTGCTCGTTTCTTCGATGAAAATTATATTCAGAAAGTGTTCCTAAACGTTACATCCGGTGTTCCGTTTTAATGAAGTAGATTACTTTTATGGTCCCGCGAGAACAGCGTACAGAACAGATTCTATACAGAAACTTTCAATTCAGTTTAATGACGATAAGCTAACTTTCCCGTAACTATCGAAAGTGTCTATCACACAATTAAAATTTTAGAAATTTATTTTATCAGATTATTTAGTAACTTCCTCAAATCTATATTTCTTGCAATTAATGGATCCCATTGAGAAATTATTTTGTTAAACTGCAGCATAAACGTCACACGAATTGGCCGCAAAATGTATTCCTGAAAACAAAAAAAAAATGCGGGGGAAAATGGAACGCTTCTCGCAATGTGCACGTTCCGTTGTTACACGTCGGTGGTTTCGTTCACGTGGCTATCGCCACATGAAAATTTCGCATTTCGACAAGCACTTTGTTCTATTGGATTTTCAATCAAGCGGCTACCGGCTTTTAAATTGCGGGTTTGCGGATATATTCTCTTTGCGTTAACTGTGTTTGACAGGTATAAGCTGAAGCTGAAAAATTTCATCCTAAATCCTCGTGGATTTTGTCGCAGTGGATACAAGAGCTCTGTGACATCTCGCAGCAATTTACGGGATGAGATATGACAGTCTAAAATTCGTGTCTGTAATTTCTGGAGAAAATGATGTAGAATAGTCGCAAGAGTAACTACGGTAATAAAGCGAATTTATTATTACGCTACTGAAAATACAGTATTACTCAAAGCTTCTTCTTCATTTTAGCTTCTAGTAGATGCGTCAGCAATATGGCGCACAATTTTGGAACGTCCCAAAATTCTTACATTAGAAGACTGTTTACAGTAGTTTACGTGCATGGAATAGTTCATTATGATTGATTCATTATGTGATGGAATTTCTGCGGTGTGTCTTCAGTAATAAATTCGCTTGTTTCATAAGACCAGAAGTAAAGGTGTAGGTGTGTAGGCATGAGCCAATTTTACTTGTGTTTATTTTGCAAGTAAACAAGAAGAATTCTTGTATTGTACAGTTCAATTGAGTTGCATTCTATCTAACAATAGAATAAGATTTTTTCATCTGATATAACCCTTCCTATATAGATGTTTCCTAAAATAATAATAGATATTGAAGACTAAAGGTTTCTATGAAATAAATGATTTTCTGGTCAATATTACTACTGTTCCAAATATTGTAGTAAAATAGTCATGAAACACACATTATTTTCGCTATATTGGTGTACTAAAAGTAAGCTAATAATAACGTGGTACTATTCCGTTGAAGGAAATCTAAAAAGATGACTTGGCACAATACGCAAATCCACAATTTAGTATCAATAAAATTTTAGGCGCGTCATATAACATCTAAGAATGTACATATAAGTATACCTACAAATCGTAGACATCGTTGGAGGTCGCAACAGTTGGAACAAGTGGATTTGAAAAAGTAGCTCTGGTTTATTAGTAACAAAACGGTAGGAAGTTAATGAAAAGCTACGTGAATTTTTCTAGCAAATTATGCGACAATAAGAAATGTCTGGGATGTATGTATGTCAGATTGAATCAGTCAGACAAGCTTCCAATCACGAATGAAATACATAAAGCCATTAGTTGTTAACATGTACAGCAGTTGAGATAACAGTCGCCGCCTTATTTTAATAACGAGACTACGTTGACGATGCGTAGGTGGGTCTCTTACTATATTCGTCGTTGTGTATCGAGTGAGTCACTTTTTGAAATATAATTAAGGTGTATTCATGATTACTAATTCTGTCATTACATATTCACGCTGTCGTTCATTACCTATTCCGACTACGGTTCTTACTATACATGGACAGAGTTTAACTTTATCGACGTACCTTGCAAGGTCTTTTCAGGGCGAATTCTAAAGCGAATTTACTTTGGTTGAACAATGCGGTTGATTCAACAAAATTGAAGAAAACTGAATACCTAGTGCAAATTACCCTTCAATCATAGTGATCGACCAAATTGAACATTGAAAGAAGTTGCCAGAGTTTCTACTTTCGTTCAATGCGGTTGCCCATTCAGGATCATTCATCCAAATTGAACACGCCTAAATACGCATCTTGAACAATTGAAAGATTTTATTTCCATTGTGTCAATGTATCATTTGTAACCAAAGCTTGCTGTTTTGTTCTAGAGGAAATCAAAATATTATAAATAATTTGTGGTACCTCTCGGTTTTTAAAATGGTGTATAATTGGAGAGAAGAAAAGATCAAGTGTGAAATATTTTTGTGAGAACTACATTTTTACATAAACTTCGTAAAAATCGGCGATTGTCACTTCGGTACGTTCCCTTGATAGAACTAATAGTCCACCGCGCACTGAAACTAGTCGCTTATTCTTGGGTCGTAACTCGAAAATGAGAAAGCTCCACAAAGTTTGGCATTTACCACGTGACAGTGCATAGAATATACTACTTACCTCTACTGGGGTTTTTGTCAAAATCAGGAGATACTTTTCTGGGAAATTGCAGTTTCTCTAAAAAATTTTGACCTACGAAAACTCGAAAAACATGTAAAGCTTCTATTAAAAAAAAATTAAAGTGTTTAAATTTTTAGGTACTATATTGTTAGAAAGTTTGACTTTTTGTGATTTTTTGGTACATGTTACGCTTGGATATCTTTTGTTTGTACACAGTTATGACCACGGATGTATTTCGTGAAACTCCCACTTTTCCCCCGTTATTTTCAAATTAATACGTGGAATAGACCTCTCACGTGTGGACCTATTAATGTGTAACAATTTAAAAAAAGTTTGGTCGATTTCGAATAGGGTTCCTTTGTTGAATGAAGGTATATATACCTCGCATTTACATTATTGTTCGAATAAAATTGAATTGCAGACCCGTGGTATCCCATTCCAAATATGCCTGCCAGGCGCCAAAGTTTCAATTAAACTTACCTATTGATATCATTGAACCATATAAATGTGAACTTTTGGTAAGACAAATACTATATTTTTCCTATCCTGAAATTCTACAATTAATAAGTACAATATTGAGCGAAAAATGCCTGATCGATCGACGAGCAATTAATTTGGAGTGCAAGGGTTAACTGCACAATTTGTAACTATTTTAAATATTGTATACCTGTAAAACCTTTCATTATGTGTTAGGTCCCTGTATCAATTTTTTTTCTCGTATATGTTAAAAGGAAAAGTTAATATTATCGCTTACAACGCATAAACATTTGCAGCAGATTTCTGTTACGCATATAAGTGAATGAAAGTATTGAATTTTCAGTTTCAAAAAATCATTGATCAGGGACTAATTCGTTGAAAGAATCACTCGAAGGCTGCAGACACGAATACGTTGGTATTTGTGAAAACGATACTTTGTTGACAAGGCTGTCCAGTTCGGATAAGTGCGTTAGGTAGTACTTACATTTACATGCATATAGGTATACAGAGCGTTTCAAAACGAGAGTACAGATAAAAGCATAAAATTCTGTGGGACACCTTTACATGGAACACCATTTCCTAATATGGAACACTTTTCATAGACATACTTTTTTTCAATGAAACTAACGTTAAAACGTCCTGGGCGACGCAGCGTCACGTTCAATTAATTTTCATTTGGCCAATTTTAAAGTGTCCGCGTTTTTGAAAACGTGTCCGTAAATGGAACGAACAGGGTTATATTATCCAATTTTTCCAAATGTTTAAAAAGGGGCTTTCAATGATAAAATTGCATTTGTTAAGAACAATTGCTAAATAAATGGTCAAATATTCGTTTTTATTAAGTGAAATAATTTTTATTAGGTACTCTTATATCTCCACTGTAAGTACCCAAAAGGTAATTTTTATCAGTTTGTTAGTTCAACAGTTACAATTTTTGGAAAAAGTAAACACTATATTTCAAAGAGCTGTAACATCCACAATTTTTCACATTTTGAAAAATCCTTCGAGATATGTGTATATATCCCTAAAGACTACAACACATCCAAGTTGCATCAAAGTCCGAAATGTTACTTCGAAAAGTGTCCGACTTCGCGTGAAATGACCTATAGGTAATTGATGAAATGTGAGAAACTCACTCGTGTAGAAACACACTGTAGAAACTCGCGCTAACTGTGAATGTCTTGTTAGTTGTGGTACAAAGAACAGTATTAAATATATGTACATAAATGAAATACTATGCAGTGGTTGGTAGCAGCAGTAATTAAGGTTTAATACAATACGCTGCTTGCCCCTGCAGCAAACTACTTTTCTTTTTAATTAAGAATTTTATTCCCGTGCTTCGTTTACTCTTGAGTGCATTAAACTTTCATAAATCTCTTCCCCTCTGTTTCTGTGATTTCTAGTGGTGTTCTACGACTGTGAAATTGCATATCTATCGTGATAAATAAACACACGATTATCACTATTTGTAGTCGCTAACCATTATATAAAATTTCATACCCTTAATCTATTTAGCGCCTGCCATATGTTATAGTACGAAGACATTACCGCTAAGCATTAATTGCTTTATATACACTAGCGGACAAAAAAGTTACCACTTTTTCGATTTGTTCTATTTTTGTTATTTTTTTTAGCATACATTTAGGACTGTGGTATATTTAATATGCATATTCTGATGGAGAATTTAAAGATGTATAAAATCCAGTTAAAGTTGAATTTAATTAACTGACAAGCAAAAGTGTTGTATGATATTAAAGGGGGTAACACATTTTTGGGGCCGACAAAGAAGTTACCACGTTTAGCAACTTTTTAGATTGTCCTAAAAGCAAAATGTCCCCCCACAAAATATTAGATGTTTTTATGTTCAAAAGTGGTAACTTTTTGTTGACTTTAAAAGTGTGTTGTCTTGTTTAATGTTATGTGCGGTTTTTTGATTGTTAGTTAAATAAATTCAACTGTAACTGGATTTTATAGAGCTTTCAATTCTCTTTCAGAATATGTATGTTAGGCATATACTACAATTTTGAATTGTTATTGAAAAGTAATAGAATTAGGGTGGGTCGAAAAAGTGGTAACTTTTTTGTCCGCTACTGTATGCACCGCGCTTTCTCTTAATTCAATTTTATATCTTGAAAACAGTAAAGTTTTAATTTTAACATTGAATGGATAGCTTTGAACAGCAAAAAAGATATGAAAAAAATACGAAAATTGTACAGTATCACTGAATTAATTGTTTAGAGTGGTCTATGTTAATCCTAGGTTTGAAAAAATAATTTCATTTATACACGCAAAATTACTATTTCTTCGTATTGAAATTTAGCCACTTTATAAATATCCACGAATCTCTTTGCATTATTCAAATTTTCAAATTTTCAGTATTGAAAATCTAAATTGTTTATATTTACAGATTAGTCGATCACAACAAACCTAAATCTTTGTTCATATCAAAATCTTTTTACACTTTATCAATAAAAAGTGACTAAAAAATGAGGCCTTTCTCGACTGTTTTTGGTCCCACGATTTTGGAACTGAATTTTATGATGAACGATACCTTATGATGAGACATCAATCACACGAAATTTTCAAGTTGAAGTGACAATTAGTTTCTGAGATATGGGAGGTCAAAGCAGTGAAAATTCGTTAACGCGTCAACCCATTCGTTTCGATGTACGGACTTTTATGTCAGTCCGATAATTTAAACAATTATTCCCATGGATTTTGCTGACTGCTAACCACGAATTTCAACTTTGATTTTTAAAATTCACAATGGCCAATTCAATATGGTGGACGATATATTAAACAAAAACTGAACGCGTCAGCATTACAAATACTTTGGTAGTAAGTGTTAATAGTTTAGAAAAAAGTGCTACTTTACAAAAACGGGAATATTTATCGTCGAGTATTTAATACGTAAACTACCGATTATTCGTTTAAACACCATTTAATGCACTTAGCGTTTAAATAATTCAGATTATTAGAGCGAATTTGAACTGTTTTGAATATATTTTCCGTTTCGCATTTCACAGAAAAGTAGAATACGAGGTGAAACGTTATATGCGTGCGACACGTATCCTCACATTCCGACGTTTCTATTCAAATGACGGATGTGCTATACCACTGTGTGAGTTTGGAATACTTTAACTACCGAAACTATGAGAAAACCGTGACATATTTCTCTGCGTAGTTGATCCGTATAAGCATGCACATTTAAAGGAGGAGAAATTAAATTTCTTTTGGCACTTTTAAACCGCAGTTTGCCGAGTGGCCGGAAATTTCTACTCGGAACGAAACTTCTAAATTGAACTTCGAATGCTATTTCATAAATCTATAGAAAAAGTGTCGAGTAATTCTTTTTATAGTGATATTGGTCGCTCTCATGATCGATCGAAGCTCTTAGTGAAAGTTCACGAAACCGGCGGTGTTTTATTCGATTAAATCGATTTTATACAAAGGAATGCATTTGTATTATCGGTCTGATTGGCTTTGCTCGGTGTAATGAATGAATGTGTAATTGCCTGGCGTGGTCTGAACGATTCAGTTTCAATTGAGCCTATGAATCTGTCAGTACCAATGATACTCGACATTTCAAGGCAACGTTAATTATGTTGCGTAATTGTCTGTTTAATCATTTCCGGCTCTGCGAGTGAATGGCGATTAGAAATTTGAGAAATAATCTTTTGTGTAAGTTGCTGATTTTTCGTGATGTGAGAAATCAGCAACTGATATGAAATTTTGAAATAATGAAATTTTAACACTTAATTCTTTATGTTATAGGTAAGGACCTCTTATGGCTCATAATTTATCTTCTGGATGGCAAAATATTCGAGTTCCCAAATTGCAAAGATAAGATTCTTTCAATGAGTAAGTAAATCTAACTAAAAAAGCTATGTGACGTATCTGATGCAAAAAATTGTACTTGTTCTTGTACTATAAATCGTTTTGTTAAAGGGATACACCACCTTGTAGGCCTAAAAAAATGAGTACATTTAAAATTTGTTTACTGAGGTAATTTGTCAGTGAAATTTCGGGATCTTTTGGAGAGATGTTAGGCAACATTTTAATTTTATTTTCATACATTATTTACATCGTCAACCGTCATGTAAATAATGTATGAAAATAAAATTAAAATGTTGCCTAACATCAGTACCTAAAAAAAAACAAATTTACCTAAAATTACTTAAAAAACAAATTTTAAATTTACCCATTCTGTTAGGCCTACAATGTGCTGTAATTCCTTAATATATCATTGAAAAATGCATTAATTATTCCGGAACATGATTAAATAGGAAAAACATTTTTAGGAATGTTTTTCACTACTATTGTGTAAAAAATTTACATCTGATGCTATGTTAAAATTTTATAATACTCATTGTACTGATGAGTTTCGTTGATTTTCGTAACACACACCATTCCTTAAACAGATTTTGAAGCAGCAATGTTACATTTCTCTATCTTACGAATTTTGCATTTAACAAAGAACTGTTTTTAATTATTAACTCCTAAGCCGTCACTCCTAAATGCCACGATGGACCACAATAAAAACGACGCAGTAACTGAGGCTTAAAGCTTGGAGAAAATTAAAAACGATGTTCAAAGAAATGATTATCCATCACATCAGTAGTCTTTGAAGTATGATGATGTCATGTGAATCTGGAGAAGATGGACTTTTCTATCTTCTCCTAGGAAAGTCTTAGTTCTTTGGTGAAAAAGGGGATGTTGTGTGAGTACAGGTACATAGAAATACTCGACATTTTCTGGCAGCGCTACAGAAAATTATTAGAATCACAAGCATTCCTTTTAGGTATTATCAAATAGTCGAGGCACAGCAGAATTCCGAAACTAAAGTAGATACCTACAACATATACATATACAAGCGAAGCATGAAAAAGCAAGTAAGAGAAGTGTCCTTTTAATCATATAAATTCTAAACAATGCAAAAACAATGCAAAACTACTTAATCCATGTCAATGACACTTTGTTAGTTAAAAGATTGAAGTGAAACTAGAACAAACAAATTTTTACAGTTAAGTAGATATGCACGAAAAAGTTGAAATTTACTCGCTAAAACGACATGTCGATATTTAAAATCTTAATAACGATTTTTATATATCTTGTTATCGGTTTCTCGCTTAAAATTAGAGGAGACACTTGGTAATTTCACAGAAAATTTCGAGTAAATGGGTCAAATATTTCTCGAGATATCGCGTTCACTGGCTTGAAAATATGGCTTTGAGAAAATTGCGATTATAAATCAAGTAGGAGAGGTAGGATATCGTCGGACTTCTGGCGCAGGACAATTATACTCTATTTTAAGTTGGTCGCTGATTCCTGGTCAAAAACATCCTAGAGATGTGTAGGATTAATAGCAACGAAAGTGGGTACTATTCACAGGACATAATAGCCTTAAAATTCTGTTAGAACTAATGACTCTTGACTTTTGGAGCGGTCCTGTGTCATTGAACACTAAAAATATGTATACTTCGCGAACATATACAGACTTCATAATTTAAGCAAAATCGACTTTTTCAAAATGTCCAGGTATTCACAGTCCTTTAATACTTAGAATGTTTACCATGCCATACGAGCATACTGAAAATAAAAGAACGTAATTTTATGAGGAAATTTTCATAGATGGTTGTTTACTGTTATTAAGTTATTATATAGTATGTAAGTACTACGCGAACATTATACGTTTTAATACTTAAAGTATTAATCAATGTTTCTTATTACTTCACAAGAGCATTACTATTGCAGGCTTCTCCAGGAATCCATCATAATATTCTTAATAATACGTTACATGGACCAAAGCTCAAAGGGAAGTGATAGAAGTTATCGAAAGAAGTTTTATTATATCGCAGACAAGAAGACATTTCCCTACGTCATATTCAGAATATTACGAGATATTTACGAACATAGATAAAGATAAAAGTAGAGTAGACTCTTCATTAGTTGATATAATAGGGAGGGATGACTGTTTATTTAAGGAACAATATATAGATAATATTTAGTACTTTTGTTAATAATAAGACACTCAAACAAAATAACACAAATATTGTAATATCATGGGTGCATTATAAATTTTCAATAGAGACATTTTTAATATCAGTAATCGTAAGCTGTTACATGCCACATACTTTTACTTTTTTCCAGAACTCTCGCCACTTTCCAATTTTTTGACTTACATATCTCATACTGTGTTCCCATAGTTAGCATTGCACGCTCTCGGTTTGAAGCTATTATTCTATGTAAATGGATAGGTATACTGTGAGTTTCACATTAAATTATTATAATTAGAATTAGTTTTATCAGTTGAGAAAAAAAGTTGGATTAATACACAGGTTTTTTTACGAAAACACATTTTTTTTCGATAATAGGGATCAATGAGCATAGAGGGATGTGTATAAATTCAATTTTTTCGTTAATAATGCCTCGTATAAAAAGATTCTCGAAGTGTTCCCGAACCGATTTTTAATATTCAGTACGCGCGTGATAAAATGTCATCCTGTGGAGAGCAGAGCCCATTTTGGCTGAAATTTTACACCACAATTCATTTCCTTGTATACAGGATGTCCCAGATTTTTCCCACCAAACTGTGGCTGCCTGTTCTGCAATTAAAAATAAAAACAAAAAAGTTATATAAATATAGAGTATGTTTTATTGGAAAGTTATAATAAAAATTACAAATAATAACGGACTTGTTTTTCATGTGATACTATATAGCATGAAAATAAATTGACGATGTTATCTAATCTGTTTATGCCAACTGCATTTACTACTTGCTATTATTATTCCATTTCAAAATGTCGACCGTTCCTGTCAATACATCTGACATATATAATAATTACTCACAGCATTTCGACACGAATGTTGTATATACAGCTTACTATATAATAATCCAATAATAATACTAATAGAAAATTATGCATTGTTTATTATCTTCGACAACTTCAAGTAGTTAACATATGACCAGATTAAATAAATATCATCAGCTCATTCTCACACTATAGGTACTTTATGAAGAATCAGTCAGTTATTATTTCAAATTTGTATTACAACTGTTTCATAAAACATTTGTGGCTGTACCTATGTTCGTATAACATCTTTTGCTTATTTTTAATCAGAGAACACGCTGCCACTGTTTGACCGAAAAAGCCTGGGACACCATGTACATATCATGCTGTCTGATGCGAAGTCAAAGTAAAAAATATAACGCTGAAAATTATGGTGTAGTAAATTACCTGTCAAGGAAGAAACATGTCTGTATGAAGAGCATCGACAGTGTCTTGAAGAACAGAACATGATTTATGCGATTATTTTTTCTTCTTCTCTTAAAAACGCGTAAATGTGCAACTTTCATAAAACATTAATTGAATTCTGAAATTTCTTTAAGACTAAAATTATTCTTTGAATTTCTTAAGCTAAAAATTAGACTGATGACTGGTTTGCTGTACAAAGTAATTTCCCATTTTCTGTCTTGTCTGGTACTTCATCTGCGTATTCCAGTAAAACGATTTTAAATATAGCTTTCAACATTCTGTTCGGAAAATTGTAATTAAAGTTGCGACGAGCTTTATCGTGATTTTATACCTACTTTATGTTCTGTTCACATAATACAGCAATTTTGCAAATAAAATATTCATTGAGAGTAAAACGATTTTGAAAGTTGATATCTATTATGATATTTTTGTAACATTTGTCAATTGGATATGAAGTAAAAATGAATCGTTTCTTTGTAAAACTTCATTTGAATCTGGTGGATAGATTACATCTTTACTTACGTGTTGGTTATGTTTCAAACGACACAGGGTGCAGAAAATGGCAAGATATTACCTTAGTATCTGATAATATAGGGTAGATGTCCCAATTACTGACAGTGTCCCTATTACTGTCACTTTAATTATTTTACTTAATAGTGAAATAATGCGTGCAAAATCGTAAGGGAAAAAAATTTTAATGTTAAATTAGGTTTCCGTGTTAGATAATAATAGAGAAGCATTGCATACTGATATTTATAAATTAATATTAAAAGGTGAATGACAGTTTTAGGGACATTGGACTTCCTTATACTTTTTCAATTAATTAGCAATTAAAACATACTGTTTATACTATAAAAAAAATTTCTTAGATAAAAGAGTTCTTAAGCATTAGTATGCTGCAACTTGGAATGATTTTGAGGCTAAATAACTTCTGAAATAATTAACGAAAGTTACGCGATGAGCTTAATGTGGCAGTAATTGGGACATCTACCCTATTGTAATTCTGATGTCTTAAGAAGTCTTAAGACGAAGAAGTAGAATCTTAAAGAAATTTCAATTGTTTTTTTACTAACCTTAAGTAAAATTCCGTGGACAGTAAAAGTTCTTGGTAGCATCTTTTTAAAAGAAATATTTCGAAGTATGTTAACAGGAACTTTTTAATCCAAAAATGTATGGTAAGTTAAAGATAAATGATCAGAAATAGCCAACTTTCGAAAAAAATTGGTTGAAACATAAGCAAAAATGTATGAATTTACAGAAAAGGAAATTGTAGGTAGTATGTGTTATTTAATACCCCAAAAGTAGATGAAAGTGTTTCAGATGTATTCGTTACATGTACTTCCAATAATTTATAAAATTAACACCAATGATCACACGAGGATATTTTCGTGTTCGCTCGAACATCATTTAATATTGGGCCACTATAAATCTGGAATATTTAGATATTTGACCGATTT